>CAVMJV010000002.1:2815031-4173796 GCA_963681835.1 Meloidogyne enterolobii
TGATTTATTTTGCGAATATTTTTGCTGATTATATACTTTATATGTTTTTATATATTTTATTCAGTGTGTTGGAAGCTGTAGCAAGGTAAATAATTTTTAAACTGGAGAAGACCCAATCATCATTAAGACCAATCATCATTATCTCTCTAAGGGGAAGGCCCAAGTCTATTTGAGAGTGAGATTTTTGAGAGCTCCATAGATCCATCTACAGACCAAATAGTATATTTTTAATAAATTTTCCAGCAATCAAATAGCAACAAATATGCATTCTGATGCCTATGGCCTCGTTTTTGGCATTAACAACTTTGTTACTATCCTTTCCATAACCTTATTTACCTTCTTTTTTGTTGATAAGAATGGTCCTTTAAATCTTGGAATTGAACAAATGGTATGGGTGTTTTTAGGATTTTATAAAAAAATTTTTTTTAGTTCATCACCTTCAGCATTTTCTTCCTTTCTATATCTGTTATTTTTGCCTTAATGGAACTTGCAGTACGGTACTTTCAAAGGAAATAATTTTGTTAAATTTATTAATTTTGTTAAAATTTATTTAAATTAACGGGTTAACGTCGGGTTAAAATTTTACAAGCAAAACATTTATCAAAACCTTTAATAAATATTTTAATTTTTTAATACATTATTTTTTATGATTATTATGCATAATACATAGTCTGATAATATAGTAAAATACTCATTTCCGCTAGAATAATAAATTAGGTATTAATCATCTAATTTCCTCTTTTTGTGTTCATCTACGTTTTCCAAAACCTTCAGAATTTCTAACCTATTACAGAAATTATGGAAAGGTTATTGCTTCAGAGAATGTCTTTAATCTTCCTCTCTCAAAGCCTTATACTTTTATCTGTAAGATTTTTTGAATTTTCTAATATTCATTGTAATATATTCCTCCAGGCCAACGTGCGTGATTTCCACAATAAGTAATCCTCATTAAGGCATAATAAAGGAAAAATTTTTCCCTCCTCCACATTGGGCATTTCCTGAAAATTAAAAATAAGTCTTCCCGTGATAAATTTGAAAATCTTTTCAATAGTTGCCATATTTATTCACACCTGTATAGAACTTTTTCTTGATTCCTTCTTCTATCCATTCGACACAATTGGCTTTGATTCCGATTAATCTTTTTTATTGTTCTAACAATTCGCCTTCTTTCATTTACGAGTCTTTGTATTATCTGATAATTTAGAAAGGTTATTATTAGTTCAGGTAACAATTCATATAACCCTGTCAAATCGAAAAATTTTCATTTTACGAATTTTACACAATCATAACTTCAACTTAAACCTAATTCATATTAGAAAAGCTTGAAAATTTTTACCTTTTTCTCCAAATTAGCTTTATTTAATAAGCATTCTTCTCTATCGTCAAAAACCAATGTTCTATTTCTTTCATCCTCTAAATAATCTTTATCCTCTTCTCTACTATCATTTTTTAATAAATTATCATTTAACATTTCATCTCCAATTTCAACTGTTTCATTGTTTTCCTCAACATTATTAATTAAATTATTATTTATCTCATTTTCGCTTGTTTCATTTTTCTGATCAAACGGCTCGGAAATTTTTGAGTGGTAATAAGGCTGTCTGATTCGAACAAGAAACCTTTAAATTAAATTTTCAAAAAAATTATTTTTAAATAATTTTTGGAATGATAACCAAGGTTTAGTGTTTTGTTTGTCCATAAGTTCATTCTGTTGCTGAATAGTTGCGGCAACTTAAATTAAATTTAAAATTTTTTTCAGTAAAAATATTGAGAATAAACCTAATCCTTGTTTCTTTACTACATCAACCTGTATAGGATTTTTAAAATTATTTAAAAAATTTTTGTTAGACATACAATCATTAATTGTTTTTCATTTGATCCATTTTCTTTATTATCAATTAATCTAATTTCTATTCTTTCAACAATTGGAGTAGGTTGATTTTCTTGTTCATCATTTTCTCTCAAATCGAGTTGGGGCAATTTTGTAGTTTGAATATTGTTTGAAGGAATAATTGCTTAATTAAATTTAAAATTAATTTTTTTAATTCAAAACTTGTAAGGAGGAAATAGGAGTGTGAAATATGAATATAATTTTCCCAGAGACCCACGCATCCATGGTCAATATGTTCCAAGGAATAAGCGAAGAAAAGATCAGTCAATCAGTCAAGTTAAATCAGTCAAGTTCTTATACTTTTATCTCCCGATCGGGGGAAATACCCTTCGCTCGTTTAATCACTATTAAGGGGTGATAATGTCCGGTCGGTTCCCTTCATATTCCGTCTTTTCAAGATTTTGAGATCGTTATAGACTCAGCCGGATACATATTTCTAAATAATATTTTCTTACCTGCTTCAACTGATAATAAATATTGAAAATCCCAAATAATTAAATCACAAAATTTGCATAATAAAAAAGTAAAAACTATATTGAGAATTAAGGATTTAGTTGAATTTTTTCTTTTAATTTTCATCTAAAAATATTAAATTTTGTACAATTTTGAATTACTAACATAGAAAGGTTTTTAACGTCAATTTTAGACAAAAAAATAAATTAAAACAAAAGTTCAGAAAAAATAAGCATTCCTAAAAATTTGTTAGGTCATAAACTCCCTTCTGACGACATTTGCCCTTAAATATTTTTTATGTTAGCTATAAGGTCATAAAACAAAAGTCAGCTGTTTTAAATGTTAAACGTTCAAAATAAAAATGGATAATTTTAAAAATTAATTTTTCCCCAAATAAATTTATAGAAAAACAGCTAGATGAATGGTATTAACAGTTCATTTAGTTAATCGAATAAATTATTTAAAAATAATTTTATGTCAGTAATCTTCATTATACTAATTCTTTAACTTTTAAATTATCTTCTGATGGTTTAAAATTGTACCCAAATTGATTCATGAAAGCATTGAATATTCCGTCAAAAAATTTAGTAAGAAGCTCTGTAGAATCCTAAAAATTAATTTTCATTATTGTTGATTAAGTAGAAGTATTGTTAAGTAAGAGAGAGCTAGGCATTGATCCCGCGAGGCATAGATCAGGCATTGATCCCGGACCTCCTGGCAGTTATTACCCGGCAATTTGGCTCACTAGTAGAAGAGCTACCGGAGTGCTGCTTGCTCTTCTCTTCAATAGATCTTAAACCGAAGCAAAACCAGCTAGCTGGAATTTCTCTTCCTTACAATTATAAATTTAAATAATTACCATATCATTCATTTTATTTTTCCTTCTCTGAATGATAACATTCAAATCCAGGTCAATATCCCCAGTTAAGGAAGGTTCTGTGCTGCTTAGATAATTATTTTTATCCTCTTCGTTGTCCTCATTTTCTTCACTTTTTGGCTGATTATTTGAATTTTGATCGTCTTTGCCTAATTTATTTTCTCCTTTTGGTTCTTCTACTTTATTAATAATATTATTATTTGAATTAATTATATAGCTTGGAGGGGTTGTTCGTACATTTGGAATAGTTGGTATTGTTGGTGGAGTACTGGTTGTTGGCGATGGAGTACTGGTAATAATTTGATTAGTAGATGTAGAAGGTAATATTGTTGTTGTTTTCATTGATGTTTTCTTTGGTTCTTTATGGCATGGTGTTGAATTGCTTACTTTATCTATTTATTAAATTAAAATGAAATTATTTAAGAATTTGTTTAAATACCGGTTGCTGTTTTTGTTACAATTTCAGGCATAAGAGTTGTTGGTTCTTTAGCAATTGTTGGTAATGAACGTTGCGTTGTTGGCAATTGAGTTGTAGTTGATACGGTTGGCGATGGAGTGCGAGATGCTGGCAATGGAGTGCTAGATGATGGGGAAGGAGTACTAGCTGTTGGGCAAGGAGTGCTGTTTGTTGGCGATGAAGTGCTTGTACTAGCCTGAATTGTAGATAATACTGTTGTTTTTATTGATGTTTTCTTTGATTTTTTCTCCTCACTAGATTCGGAACTATGCTCTGAGGATGAAGATGAGGATGATGAATCAGAAGAAGACTCAGAAGATGATGAACTTGAAGATGAGGATGAAGAACCATCGGAATGATGATGGTATTTACGATGATGATAATGCTTTTCTTCGCTGTGATGATGCTTTTTCTCAGCGCTCTGCTTGTTAAACTTAAAATTATAGGAATTATTTTTAGGATATAATTCAATACAAACCCATAAGAATCCATCCACTCCTTGTAAAATATTAACAAAAACAATGGAAGAAATAACAATCAAGATTGAAGCTTTTAAGGAAAACATTAATTTATTTTAAATTGTTATTACTAAATAATTATTTTTAAATAATGTAGAAGTGATATGAAACTTGGATTTTAGTTGCGATTTTATATGACCTATGAAGCTCTATGCAGCATTAATTCACGTGGATATTTAATGAGTTAAGCGGTAAACGGTTAAATAAAAATTTAAAAATCAGAAAGAAAAAATATTATAATTTTTTATTACGTAAATTAAAAAATTATTGAGAGATGCGGTGAGAAAAAAGTAACGCCAAAACTTTGGAAAATAAATTTTAAAAATCAGTTGTAACAACAAAAAATAAATTAAAAATCTTTTTTAATAAGTGGCCAGAGATTATTTTCAATTTTTAATATGCAAAATAAACACGTGAATATCAAAATTTAAATTAATATTTTAAAAATTTAATTTTAATTAACATTAAGGTTTATCCATCTATTAATTATCCTGTTAACGAGAGCTTGAAACGATAAATACTAAGGATAATTGGTTGTAGTGATACATTATTTAAAACAGGTTACTTTTGGATACCCCTACCCTCATAATTTGTGTATCCTTTATTTGTTCCTTCTACTCGAACATGGATAAGCATAAGAAGGAAAAAATGATTGATACTCAAACTAGGATGGGGGCAGTATATCCACAAAGTACCTATAAAACTTTTATATCCCTCTGTTAAAGCTTTTGTTTTTAAATAAAGATAAATCAACATCCGACACACACTATAATTTCTGCTTTAAAAATATTCACGTGATTTTTTATTGGCAAATAAAATCTAAAGTTTGCCCAATTTCCTGCTCGGAAGTTGACAATAATAATAATAAAATTTTGCCACGTTTGCCTTTTAATAATAAAAATATTTTTTTTATTTTAAACCCTAATTGGTAATCTTTGATAAGATTTATTAAGATCATTTCCTTAATTTTTGGTTTAATATAAATACATATTTATATTTTATCCAATCAATTTTATAAAATTTACACAAATATTTTTGCATAAAAAATATTTTTTGAAAAAATTAATATTTCCAAAAAATTTATTTTACCAAAAAAATTTAATTTTTTAATCAATTAAAAATAAATTCTTCCATTAAATAAATAAATAATTTTACAATAAATGATTTTTAATTCTTTATTTAAAATTGAATGACACAATTTCAAAATTTTTTCTATATTTTTTTAGAAAATTTTTACCAAGATTTTTTTAATTTAAATTTTTATTTTTCAAACTAGCTGTTAAGACACGAGTCCAAGATCTTTTAATCCAACTTTTCAATCATTCAATCAATCCCGACTTTTGATATCGTCTAAAAAGATGATGCAAAAAGTTTATATGCCATAAATAATTTATGTATTAACCAGATGTAGTTTAATACTCTAAAAGAAAATTTTTATAATTAAGCATAATACAGAAATTTACAGGAAACCAAAAATAACTCAAATAAAGTATATTGTATACTCACAATCAAGTTTAAAGGAAGTTGGCAAACCTTTGTGTTTTATTAAACATGTATTAATACACAAAATATAAAATTTAAGGCATGTGAAATATTTGTGAATTATTAAGTAAAACATGAAATAAATTGTATCGACTAATTTGACTAATAATTAATAAAATAAAAATATATATTAATAATTTAGATCAACAGTACTTTGGATTTAAAATATCATTAATTAAAATCAAAGATTTAATCAGCTATTAAATATCATCGATCTATTAATCTGATTTCGAATAAATTGAACTGAATTTTGATAGAAATATTTGCCGTCAAATAATAGACATCAAGTTTTTTTAAATGACCCCAAACGTAAAAATACTGTAGATTTTTGAATCAACAATTCTCCTCTCGACGGTATCAATAAAAATCCAATTTTTCATAATTTCAATCCTAACTTTTATCATAATTATTAAATCAAAATTACTATTTAAAAAATAAATATTTTTTACATATTTTAATAAAACAAAAGTGTATTGTCGTCATTAATTATAATATTAATTTAATTCCCCTAGGAGATTATTAAATAAAAATTGCTAGTTGAAACTTTGTTTACATTAATTTTAATAAAATTTTAACGTAAAAAATATTTACATCTGTCAGAACATTTATTTAAATTAAAAAAAAAAGAAAAAGTACATATTCGAAATGGAGCTTTTTCTCTTCGAACCCAACGAATACCAACGTCTCTACAACTGTAGTAGTATAACAATCGAGACAATACCGTTAGAACAGCGTCGTTCAACACCCTTAGCTCTAATTAATTTAACATTGGCAACGATATATTTTTTACTTTATTTGCCATGTTTGTACTCAATTTGGAACCATCACTGGAAAAATGATTGTTATTCAATACTTTTCTATATTGGGATAATTGATGTTAATGCATTAGTAATTATTGGATTTATTCAAACTTGGCTTTCCTTACAAGGGGCTGTCTTTTGCTCGTACCCTTCTCTGATTTATATTGTTGGATCTATATCGCTATGTTACTAAATCTATAATTCTAAATTATAAATCTTATTTAAGCTTTATGGATTGCAGAGAGCACCGCGGATATTGTATGCTTATAAATATTAGAGATCAAGGTTTTTAAGAAAGCCTTGACCTTAATTTTAAGTGAAGACCTTGACCATATTCTTGACCTCGAGTCAAAGGAAATTAAGGTCAAAGAAAAATCAAGGAACTCTGAAAAGTACCTTGATCTTGACTCTGGATCTAGGAAAAATGAAGGTCTGGATCAATTAGGTAAGCTTTATGGAGCTCGATCTCTAATATTATCCAATAGAATTTATTTTAATTAAATTTAAGATTCTGGCTATTAATCGTTGTCTTGAAGTTCTAGCACCTAAGATAGCTGAAATACTTTTCAAAGGAATTCGCACTTATTTGTGGCTAACAATTTGTTCCCTATATGCTCTATATTGGCTATTTTTTGCGAAGGCAATTGTTTTTTCTGGAATTTATTTTGCATGGTTCTTCAATCCATTTATTGGATATAAGGAGGATATTAAAGGAGAGGTTGTAACATATTACCTAAATATTACTTGAAAATACATTCCAAGTTTAACTACGACTTTCACATTATTCACGATCTCTCCGTTGCCATTCTTTCACCCGGAATTTATCTTTTATTTGCTTTATCGCTTCTAATAAAGAATCAAGCTTTGCGCCATTCTAGTACAAATAATAACGGATTTGTGACAATCAGTCGTGCTGAGAAATTGGTAATTTTACCATGCTTTAAGGATTTTTAATAATTTTTATTAGACATTCCTTCAAGTTTTTGTCATTTCCTTAATTAACACTATTTGCGGTTCTATATATTCTGTAATGCAACATATAACACCTGAACGATGGATGATTATCTTAGCACAATTTTCTTGGTAACTTACAACAAATTTTTTTTAATTTTTTTTAAAAATATTCCAGGCTTCACATTCACGGCTAGTTAAAATTTTTGTTCTTAAAATTTTAAACATTTTCCAGGCTTTCCTCCAATTATTTACTTGGCATTGAACAAAACGATAAGGAATGATTGTCTGAAACTTATTAAAAAAGTTTTAAGAAGTAATCGTGTATCAACGATAAACGCTGTTGGAGTTAATATCCAACAAGGAAACAAAAACCCTGTACCCAATCCAATCATAAATTGAAGAAAAGCAGTATTGACAAATTTATTAGATTTTACATCAAGATAAATCTTTTATTTCCCATATAACATTTTTTGATACTTAGGTTATTTTTATTTACCAATTACATCAAGATATCGTTTGTTTATTACATAGTTCTAGACAGTTGTCAAATATTCAGCGCCCTGTGCCACTTCCGGCTACTTTAGCTGCTTTCTAAAAATTATTTTTCTATGAAAATTTAAATTGTAAGTAGTCTTCAAACCGCATCGTAGATGAGCCCTTGAGCAACCAAAAATTGTAAAGCAATTATTAAAAGAACAAATAATTGGCTGAATTTCATTTTAGATTATTAGAATTTTTTAGGTACTTTGATGAATAAAGTAAATTTTTGCCGCTTTTTATTCATCTAAATTTATCTGCCAACATGACAAAAGCTGATCTTAAGACTTTTTGAGACAGGAAGTTTAGAGAAAATTTTTTTAATATGCCTAATAATTTTAAAATTGTCAATAAAAATGGAGATATAAAATTTTTTAATATTTATTTAACTGGTAATTTTAATAAAATTTAAAGGAAATTGAGGAAATATTTTTAAATGCCAACTAGGCATAATTTAAATAGAAAAATGTCTAAATTTTTAAATTAAAAAATACAATCGAAAAGCTTTAAAAATTTTAAGTTAAGCAATTTAACAAAGGAAATTTTTTCGAAAAAGAATTAAATAATAGTTTATTCTTAATATTTTTAGACTTTTGTTTAGAGATTTTGTTTTTATCTCTTTAAAAGATCAAGTTTTTCAACAAAATGAATTTCTTAATTTATAATGAGACGAAATAAATATTTCTAGTCAATTGGGCATTTTACTATGGAACGAACTAAGTTGGGTTTAATTGATATTTTTTCTATTGGGACGAATTGGGCGTTTTTGAAATGGACGAATTGAGATGATACGAATTGTACGTTTTGTCCACCTGGACGAATTGAGACTTTTGTTTAGTGTGACCAATCCAGTCTAGGACAAATTAAGAACATGCCGATTGATGTGAGACTCAAATGTCTCGCTTCGCTTGCTATTTATTGATTTTTAAATTACTCTATACACACTTCTTCAATTTATAGTGTCTAACATTGTTTTGAAAATAACAAACATTCTCTAACCACAATATAAAAATGCTGCAAAAGCTGGAAAGAATTGGATGCGTGCGTCCACGCGTGCGTTTTGCCTCACTATTTAAGCGCGAGTTGAGGATTATTTTGCTCATTCTTGGCTTTATTTTTCCTTTATTGTTTCCTGTGTTTCTTTGTTCTTATGTCAGTTTATGGTTCTTTGAAGTTTCTAGTGTGTCCTTAATGCTTGGGTGTGATGATAATCCGGTCTTTGCATTCAGATCATTCAGGTTTTTAATAAGTGATGGGATCAATGAGTAATTTAACGGAGAATTTTCTTTATTTCTCCTAAATTTACAATGTAATTGGTCTCATCAAATTCTGTTTTCAATTACTATTTTATTTACAGGTGAGGATTATGGATTCTTGCGAAATGCATGCAATGAATTGATGCAAACATATCTGCTTTGTTCTGTCCTGCCGTTGTGTTTAAAGGTTTTGAATATAAATATAATCCCGGGCAATTTTAGTATACCTTTGGATTGGTGAGTGGAGAAAAACCCATGTTCGATATTTGTCTCTCGTGCTTATATGTTAAGCTACACATTCTAGTTCTGCGTCTTTGCAAATATCGAAATGAATGCACAGTGTTATAAAGATAATAAAACAGCTTAACATTTAAGCATAAGAGAGGCAAATATCAAACAGGTGTTTTTTGTCCGTTCACTACTTTGGATGGCATCCCTTTTTCCTGATATTTTTCTCGAGTCAAATATCAAATCTCTATCCCTTAATCCTCCTTAGGCTTATCAAAAAGATTAATTAGTATATATGAATGGGAAAAGTTTGACTAGGGATTATTTTCATCATTTCTGTTGGATCTACCTTCCTTCTACCGACAAAATCTATTCCCGGGCGTTGCGTCCTGTTTTATGATTCATTATCCAAATCTAAAACTACTCGGCTCTGGAAATGAGACCAGTGGTTCACAGCGGTGTCGTGAGTCATCAACTATGTGTATATTACTTTGACGATAGAAAACAATTATATTGTTAGGTGTAACCAACATGCTCAGCGTTGGCATAGTTCAGGATTACAAGAGCAAACCAGCTGTACTAACTAACATTTTTTCTCCAGCCATTTTTTAAATTTATTTTACGTTTTTTTGTTTCTTTACTATGTATTTTCGGTACTTATGAAGATGGAGGTGCCCTTTCTGCGGACTTTTTTTGCGGACTTTTCTTCCTTTCTTTTTAAATGTTTTGGTTGTTTTTCTTTCAGCAAATTTTGCTCGTAGCAATTAACTGTCAAAGGATTATTTTTTATGCCAATTTGAAAAATATGTGTTCACGATTAATTTGAATATATAAACGTAAAAAATGTTACAATCAATTAAAAATTTAACTTTAACTAAATTCTCAATTACCCGATGATGAATTTCGACAATGGATCACTGATCTCGGAATGCTTCATAGAAAAAGAATTTGTGATTGTGGATCAAAATGCGGGTAATTTCAAACCTTGTCCCCCCCCCCCCATAATTTTTATTACCTAAGATTGTACAAAATGGTCAGATTTCCTTCTTTCCTCTATTTGAGCTTGGCATATTCAAACAAGAAACATTGATAAAGAGAAGATTAAAATTAATTGAGTTGTTCAATATTGAGTTCAATTTATTTTTCAGTTGTTCAATATTTTTAAATACAAGTATGAATGTAATGTTTTTACACATAAATTCATAATGTTATAGACTAAATCAATTTTATTTAATTCTTTTTTTGTTTAACATCGTTTTCGGAGGCAAAAAATATGTAAGTGTATGACTATAAAATTAATCTTCTCTTTATCAAGTCTCTTGTTTGAATATGCCACAGGGCAAATAGAGGAAGGAGAGGAAGATGAAAATCTGACCTTTATGTACAATCTTAGGTAAGAAAAATAATAGGGGGATGGCCTTTGTCAGTTAGTTTGCTACAAGCAGAAACATCCTTTTTAAAAAAGGGGGAAAAAGAAAGGAAAAGTCCGCAAAAAAAGTCCGCAGAAAGGGCACCTCCATCTTCATAAGTACCGTATTTTCTAAAATTCTATTACTATCGAATCTCGATGGCATGTCCATGCGTCAAATTAACGTAACTTGATACGTGAGAAAAGTCAACGTAATAAAGAAGTATAAAATATAAAAGAAAGTCCTAAGTCGAAATTTTTTCATATTCCATAAAATTGGTAATTTCCCTATACATTTCTCTCTATTTTTCTACCATAAGGCTATAAACGCAAAAGGATTGATAGACCATGTCTGTCAGTGTTGTGTCTGTTTTTTTTGTCTGTACGTGTCACTGACTGATTCATACATGCATGAATCATTTTTTCGCCAAAATGCGAGTGCACTCACGGGATGAATCAATTTCAACAGTGCTTTTACAAAAATTAAACGAAAAATGTCGACGCCAATTTACCATTTTATTTTTTAAAAGAAAATTAATCCTTTTGCGTTTATAGCCTTACAGAACAAACCAAAAATAGATAGAAATGTATAGGGAAATTAATCTTAAGGAATGTGAAAAAATTTCGATTCATATATGGTCGAAAAGCCAGCACAAGTGTCTGGGCGGAGTTAGAATTTTATCGCGATTCGATGTATTTGAATTTTTTTATTAATGTTTTATAATGAGATGCGGGGTATGTATTAATAACTTTTTAATTTTAGATTTTGATATATTTTATTCTTAATAATTGACCTATCTTAAAATCTTCAAGCAAATTATTACACGCTTGAACAACGGAATTTTCTATTATCACCTATTTTATTCTTCATCACTGTTCTCAAAAAGATTTGTCTGAAGCAATATCGTGTGCATATTTAGGTTGGTAATATTTTTCTTTATAATTTAAATTTAATTAAAAACAAAATTTCGAACTGTATTTATTTTACTTTTTGGATATTTTTCGGTCTGAAATTTAAATCTAATATAAGCCGACTTATTCCTCACGAACTATATTAATAACTATAATAATTGGACGCTGATGAAACAGGTAGGTTTGAATAAGTCATTTTTGTAAATGCTGTTATAATAAATATCTATTGGATAGTGAAATGAGCAAACCGAGAAACATTCCAACAATGAAGTATGGGACCAAGTCAAAATCAACCTTCAATAAGATGACAAGCTTAAACCAAACAAATTTGGCCAAATTCTCTTCAAAGGTTAAAATGCACACTTCTTACCATCCTAATTCCAATGTTCAGAAAAAATCAAAAGCCAAACTGGAGCTGAGTTGTGTTAATAAACCATGCATTATCTCTCATATCAATGCCGATAGACTTAATAGGAAATGCAACAAATTAACGAAGGAAAAGAAGACTGATGCTGTTAAGTTGACTGAAGCAAACTTAGAAGTTGAAAAATTGACTCGCGAAAATAAACGTCTTAGAAAATCAAAGAAAGCTCTGTTTAAGGACAAGACCAATCTAATTGAGGAATTGGCTCGAGAAAAGGTCAGTTTATTTTATTGATAGTGGTGTTGTTCAGCTAAAAGAATGCTTTTTCTGTAATATGGTTTTGTTTTTAACAGGTCAAATACGAACGTCTACAGCAGCGCACTACAAATAATATCGTCAACTGTATCCTTATTGAAGAATCAACACAAGATGGACAAAAAACGCAATTTGTTGTTGATGCGGACATTTACCGAAACGTGAAGAGAAAAGCTGATAGAAGAAAAACAAAATTGGGAAAGTGCAAGGATAAAATCAGATCACTCAAAGGAAGATTAGCGCGACCTTCGGTGATTTTGAGATTACTGTGAATGATCCAATATGAACCCTGCTCTATTAGAATCCCATCTCTAATATAAGCCCACCCGAGGGGACCCATTTAAAGCCCACTCTCGGTAATAGTGTCGTTTCCAGCCCCATCTAGGTGGACTTGAAACGACACTATTACCACCACTAATAGAAACCCTCCTAAAATTTTTATGCGAGATTTTAATAAAACTCAGAATTGATCGTTACTAACATCAATTATTGTTGTAGAGTTGAGATCGTTATACTTAATGGGTGCTATTAAAATGTCCATCCCTCCCTTCGTATTCTTTCTAGTCTATCTTTGGGTATTTAATCCATTATTTTTAGGTGAATGCAGTTCGTGAGTTTGAAGCAAAAATTGAATTTGATAAATCAACACAAACAGACAAAATCATTGGGGAACAGAGTTCTACGGAGTCCAAATTAAAGTACTTTATTTTTCGTTTTCATATATTCCCCTTTATTTTTTCAGGTGTTCTAACAGAAATTTGGTATCTATTAAGATCGACTCAAAAAATTTAGGCCTTGATGCGAAAGACTTGATAAGAGAAAAGTAAATATTTTAATAATAATGAATTATTAGTATACTCGGATCTTGTCTTTCTAACTTCCAAATACATACACATACAAAAAAATTTTTTTTCGAATGTTATAATTTTCTCTAATGTTCTAATTCGTGTCCGAGGTAAAATTTCGAAAAAGTACTTCCTCATTTTTTTAGAAGATGAAAAAATGAGAAGAAAGGAGGTAACATAATTTTTTAATTTAAGTTGTGTGTCTCGTCCAATTAAATTACAAAATGATCAATTGAGTGATGTCGAGTGAGTTCTTAATTTTTGTTATACATAATTAGGGAACTTTTTTTATTAATCCCTTTGATAAGTTTTGCCTTACGCTAAAAACTTCGTTTCTCTGAGAGTTAACGATAAAACTTTTTGCCGTCGTATTTTCTCAAGTATTCTGTAAAAATTTTAAATTTTTCTCACGTTTTATTGCTCCTTTCTGCTCCCTATTAAGAGATTAACCAATCATTTCGAGATCAAACTTTTCCTATTTTTCATCTAATTTTCCTTGCAGACGTTCAAACCCAGGATTATCAGAAAGTTTCAAATCATTTATTACTATGGACAAAAATGCTTTGATGGATGGATTATTAAGCCCAGACTATGCCGTAGAGCTATATTTACAGTACGCACCTTTTAATTTATGTGGAAAGACGTGTGAAGAAAAGGACAAAATCAAATTGCATTTACTAAATATTGTAAAGAAGTTTATTGAAACTTTGGCTTGATGTGTGTGTTTTTTTGCTTTTTAGAAAATTTAAATTATAGTAAATAGTATACATAGATCTTTTCAAACAATACCCTATAGAAATGTTGCTTTGTTCCCATCTCAATATTCACATAAGCAAGGGAATTTGATGGATTAATAATTAATCTGTCTCACATTTTATGATTTTTTTTTGAATTTTCCAACCTTCATTTAAGCCTTTAAATATTAGATTTTTAAATCTACTTAACTTTTAAAAATACTTAACATTCTCTTGCTTTTGTGAATTATTTTTCATCCCAATTTTTGACCTCAATAGGCACCGTTTTATAAATTATTTCAAATTTTTCATCTCAAAATACAAAAAAAAATCAAAAATAATAGAATATAAAAAACAAAAAAAATATTAAAATTAAAAAAACAAAAAATACACAAAAAACATAAATTATTTCAAAAATACATACTAAATTTTTGATTTTTTTCTTCAAATTTTTTCCTCTTCGAATTATTTTTCTCTTTGATTAAAAATGAATTAAATTATAATTTCTCGATTTTACACTTATTTAATTGCAACACACTTTTTTCATTAAACATTGTTTATCATTTAAACTTTAGATATTTTTGATTTCATGCAATTGTTGTTTTGAGAAGGATAAAGCTTTTTTCGAATTTTTGTTTTAGTGGTTTTAGTGTTTTCTTGAACATTTTAAATTATTTAGGGGAGGGGGTTGCCATTTCAATTTCGGGCCCAAGTTTATCAATGCATTTTTTTCGAACTTGGATTTTTTCAATTCTGTTCGTTTTCGAGTTTGGGTTTTTTCATGTCGAGTCATACAAGTCTTTTTCGAGATAAACAGCCTCGGTTCGCTCGATCTTTCTAGTCTAGGTAAAAGTCCCCGAGCTTAAAGTCCCTGATCTCTTTCGCACTGTCCAGCTCAATCCACTTTCCTACATTGTCCCTTTCTACTACAGCTACACGTTATTCTTGTGCACGTTGACAATGGCAAATCTCGAACAACCCTTAGACTGACAAAAACTAGCTTGAAACAATTTCTTTAAACCTTTCCGGTTTTGATTTTTAATTTTATCTAAATATTAATCTAACTAAAATTTATTTTCACACATTTAATGTCAGAAAAGTTCACAATTTATTTTCCTTATTTTCTAATATTCACTTTCACTTGCATAATATCGCAAACCATCGGAAAATAAACTACCGGAACCTGTCTTTTCAGTGCAATTGCCCTTTATTATAATCTAGAATAGACAAATCCTTGCCGCTTTTTTTAATTCTTCACCTACATTTATTTTTGTTTCTTTTAGATTAAAAATAGAGGGGAAATGATCTCTTTTTTTGAAGAAACTACTAACCTTCTAAAGGATAAATCTCCGCATTCTTTTTGATTTTTAATCATTAAAACACTTGTTTTTCTTTTAAATATTTAATCCTAAAATTGTTGATGAACACGAAATTTGTTATATTTTTATTTTTTTAATTTGTGAATTAACAACATAAAAGTATTTAAATTTATGATTGTGTAGAATGCGAATAATTGATGGAGATAATTTGATTATTTTTTACGTTAATTATTTTATTCTGTTAAATTGCTTTCTATCAAATTATTGCACGGAAGCAAGTACACTGTTTGTTTTTTTATTTAAAAATTTATTTAGCTCAGAAAGTCTTGGCTTCGAAAAAAGTTCAGAGAAAAATACGGGGAAGTCAGGGTGAGAGGTCATGATAATCAGGGGTATGGCAGTTGCGCCTTTCATCTTTCGCTTTTCTCGTATTTTTGCCTTTTGCTGTTTAAAATCATTTTCGGCACACCCCTGATGATAATTTTCTAACATAAATATCCTAAAATTTTATTCATGATGATTTGTTTAGAGGAACAAGTTCAACAAACATCAATCGTCAAATGAACACAATTAACTCCAAAAAGCCTAATAATATTTTAAAAGTACCCAAATTATCCAAACAATCACAACGTTTAATAAGGCAGACTGAAACCGATGAAAATGAAGGGATTAAAAAGGAGAAACCGAAAAGATATAAATGTTTTTTGATTGAAGACGAGGAGGAAGAACAAATTGTGGAAGGTCAACAACAACAAAATAAAAAACAATATTTATCAGATTCAGCAAAGGCAGCCCTTGAACAGCGAAGTTATTTTGCTGGATTTTTAAAGGAGGGGAATGAAAATAATATAATGGGTAATTTCAATTACTTTCTAGAATTTTGGAAGATTTTCAGGGTGGGAAGATGTTGGAAGGAGTGAAAATCCGAGAAGGTCCGAAGGAACCAATTCTCAATATTTATTAGAAAAAGAACAACAAGATCAACAAGAAACGACTAAAACACCTATTATTGAGGTAATTTTTATGCCACACTGATTTTTGAAAGTTTAATTTAATAGTATATTGATGATTATGAAACTTCTCCACAAAAAGAACATCATGAGGCTCCTGATTCAAAACACGTATCATCTGGATCTTCGTATACTAAAGAAACAGAATGGGAGACAATACCTGCAGTAAATTTAATCAAAAATTCTAATTTGATAGTTAAAATTGCCGTTGGCATATATTTTCGAGATGATACTTTAGTTTAGAAATTAAAGAGACCGTATTACCTCATATGCTGGGGCATTTCATTTTAAATCACCTTCCAAGGGGGCATTCTATTAGAGGGTGGCATTCAAATTGAGCTTGCATTCTATTTTTCACGCATCCTAAAAAGGGGCATTCCATAGAGGCAATACGGTAATTTATCTGTTTTATGCCAAACATACCTATTAACTTATTTCTGGCATTTTATAATTCTAAAAAATAAAAAATAAAGGTTCAAGCAAAGTTTTCAACAAAAGATTCTAATCGAATGAATGAAGCAGAATCTGTAAATAATCAAAATTCTGTAGACTACTCTGCTTCTGTTGAAGCAAAACAAAGAAAACAACACATCGATGAAAATATAAGTGATAATGAAAAATTTGAGGAAGAAGAGGGAGAAGAATCTGAGGAAGATTTGTATAGCGATGAAGATGTTAATTCAATAACTACTACAAAATTACCACAAATTCCTAAAATGCAGGTTTTTTAGGAGATTTGTAAAAGCCAATTTAATTATCTTTCAAAGAAAATTCCTCAAAGAAATGCTAGTTATGGAGGTTCTCCTCGAGCAAGAGTATTTCCAGGATTAAGAAAATTAATCACTCAAACAAATAGTTTAGTAACAACAAATAAACCGGTAATTCAACAACCTAAGAAACAAATAGTTAACACAAAAGAACAAAATGTTGTTAAAGAATATGCAAGTAAGGAGAACAATGTTGCATTGAATCGCAATAATGTTAATGAAAGTGAGTAGATTTTTTCTTGTTCTTTCAAGAATCCGAAAATTAATTTAAGATGTTAATGCATTAAATAAGGCAAAACAAAGCGAAAGAAACGAATTATTAAATCAAAACTTCGTTACATATCCGCCACAGCAGCAAAAACTTAGGGAAGTGAAAATGCCGCCTCGTGATTCTCAAGGGCGTCCATTACTATTATCCCCTGAACACTGCAGAATGGTACTCTAAATAATTCTTTCGTAATTTAAATCATAATTTAAAGATTTCAAGTTATGCTCAATTATATGGTGCATCTCCAAGTTCTGTACTTTCATTTGTCCGAAATAATTGTGCCTTTGTTAAAATGTATTTACCTACAGCAAGCTGTTCTGAAATTGAAATACTCGTCAAGTCTTGTTATGAACGTAAAGTGCTTATGAGAAAACAATTGATAAAAAAGAGATTTTTATAAAATGTGTATAGATAAAATTATATTTATTTTTGTTTGGTTTCGAATTTTTGCTTTTAAATTCCAATATTTGTCTTAAAAATAAGGCATAATTCACTTATATACTGTAGATTAGATCCTTAAACTTCGCCCATGGCACCTTGCCTTTGGACAAAATGACCGTGGACAATTTCCTCTATGGAATTCTGTCCTTGGACGTTTTTATCTCTGGCGTTATTTTCTTACAGTAATTTTTATACAGTATCCATTTTCTCTTACTCTCTCTCATTTACCCTATTTCTGCCTCAATCTCTCCCTCCCAGCATTCCACGTTTATATTACCCAGTTTTATATAGACATCCCCTAGTCGCCATTCTTTTTACATTCATTTTATTTGTGCTGACGTGTCATTTGAGTTGGCTGCAACTGCGGTTGAGGCCGCGGAACAGGGTTTAGTAAATGTTTAATTGTTGAGATAGCAGCAATTTTGAGAGAGCAGCAGAACATTTTGTTTTTTAAAAATATTTTTATGTTTGAAAACTGACAACAGCAGGCAGCAAAAATAGAAAAAAATATACGTATATTATTGGAGTAATAAAGTTTTAAAAAATTATGAGCAACGTGTACATTCTTCCGCGCAATTTTGCAGCGACTACCGAAATTCCAGTAACATTACAAGGACAAAGGCCAATAAGAATGATTAGAACAGGAGCAGTTGGTGGGAGGATTTTGAATGACCGACGCTCTGTCCGACTTCATGGAATGGTTTGAATGTTATTTTAGCTTTGGTATATTAATATATTTAGGTCCCTAAGAATACAGATACTTCACGACGTGTTTATTTGGCACCAGTGATTGCAGCACCCGGACAGAGTCCGTTGACTCATTATCAGGTAGTTGAAGATTGAAAGTTAAACTTGCATCCCTTTGGAATTAATCTTAAAGTATAGCAATAGTTGGATTGGTAAGATCGAGTTTCCGGGGATTCCGTAATGGATTGAACCTCAACAGATCGAGCTGGACAGGATTTTAATCCATTTAAATCTAGGGATCCCTGTAGTCCTTTTATGCTCTCAACTCTGATTCCAGGAAGGGATCAGAGGTAAAATCCTGCACTGGTTCCCGTCCCGTGCTGATCTCTAGCAATAATAATACTTATAATTCATTTAAGATTCAGCCAATAGCTCCGGCGCCCACAAATGCTGATTTTATTTCGCTCCAACCCATGCGGACAAATCTTAATAGTAACAATAGTCATTCATCATTTACTTCACAACAACCTCAAGTGTTTATTCCTGAAAATATTTCCCAAAATCAGCAACAACTTTCTGAGGAAGACAATGAATTAGATATTGGAGAAGTTTGTAGATTGCTAGATGAAAGTGCTGGACAGCGTATTAGCGATTTGGAACAGCCTAGGCGAAGGGAACGCCTTAGCAATTTAACTATGGAACAAAAATTACTTAGGCGAAAACAGAAAAATAGGTAGATTCTCCTATTGAGTTTGATAACTTAAAAGTTTTGTTATTATATGTAGAATTGCTGCACAAGCAGCGCGTGATCGTAAAAAAGAAACGAATAAACGCTTGGAGGAATCATTGAAACGTGCCATTCAAGAGATTAGCCGTTTACGCGGAGAATTAAGATTTCTTCAGGCACAGAACGCACAGCTTCTGGCCTCTCAAAATGGTCAGAATGATGGAAGAATTGTTCAAAATATTCCACAAGAAAATATTGTTCAGCACAAACCCCTTATTTTTCCAAAACAAGAAATTTTAATGGCGACAGTTGAAGATAAACAACAACAATACCAATATAGTAATACAAATGTAAAAAATTTTGGTGGAGAACAGCCACAAGTAATGGTACTTGTTATTATTTTTAAATTCCGACTTCACTTGAAAATAGGAACGGAAAAAGGGGACATAAACCAAAGTATTACCGGGGATTCTAGCAAATAATACAGTAACCTCTTCAAATTCTAGAATCAACCTCTACCTAACTCTGTTGATGTGAAATCATCCATTGCCTCTCATCAATCAACTACCAACAACTCATTGCATCAGTCTTCACCTTCCCTCAAACTCAACAATCTCTCACCTCTTAATCGTGATTCTCTAGGGTCTGCAGCATCCTTTAACGCTCTCCTGCCGTGGGAACGGGAATCTGTGCCAGAGGAGGGAATGAAGAAAACAGGGGAAGTTATGGACAAAATGCAATCCAAGTTGATGAAGAACAACAGAGGCAAAATGCCACTAATGGCCAGTGGTCGTCAACAGCAGAATGCAGTCAGGATAGCATGCTTGATCAAGGTGTTTACGGCACTCTGGTCGATTGTATGCGAGAAGAGGGAGACGGCGAAGACGTCCAAGGATTGCAAAATATCTTCGACGAGCTTTTCGAAGGCATATAAACTTGATTGTTCTATATTCAAATTTTACTTTCAGAAATGGACGTTCCAGTCGATGTGGACCGCTTCTGCAACGAAGTCATTGAAGAAGGCATTGCTGCGCAGGATGGTGTTGATGGACAACGCCAAGCTTCTTCGTCTGTGCAACAGCCCCCAACGGCAGTTAGTGGCACATTTGTTAATGCGCACGCGAGAGACGTGCAATGTAAAGTCGAAGAGTCGTCTGAAGCAAGAACGGTTACTTTAATTTTCTTAAAATTTTGAAAAAAGCTTTCTTTTAAGTATTCGGAGGAATTCGACTTTGGCACAGATAAACAGCAATATATACATGAACAGCAGCATTTCTCTATCGAGCGAGGAGGAGCTGAGCAGCACAGAGTCAGCGGACGAGGAAGATTGTCACATAGTTCCTCAGCAGCATTAGCTGCATTGAGTCCCCACAATTATTGCAGTCAACCAACGATTGTTCAGACACCAACATTTAACCAACAAACCCATAAAAACTACCAAAAACACCACAAAAATACCAACAAACAAAGCACAGGCACACAAAGTCAATCACTATACCAACAGCATCAGTCAATCTCAAGCAGCGATTACATTTCGGATAACGGTTTACTCGGCGCCTTGCATGAGGTTAATAAAAGACTTGATCTATTCAGTGGAAAAAATTTTTAGGTGCCAAGCCCCTTCAAAGAAGAACAGTACCGTCAGCCGCATTCTATTGCTTCCTCATTCTCTACTTTTTATAACTGCTCTTCCAACATTTTAGCTAACAATACATACTCCAATTATGAGAAATATCAAGACATCAATGAGGAGTGTTACGAAGAAAATGTTGAGTCTCCAATGTTGCCATTGTGTCAGAAGAATGGTTTAGGCAATGGTAAGGGAATTTTAAAAAATTGAGGATGAATTATATGTACTTTCATTTCACTTTAAAGGTGATTTTGAAGAGTATCAGCAAGATCCTCACTCTTCATTTGATTATGGTCTAGAACAACAACAATGGATGATGGATACAGTAGATGATGAGCAAGTTCTGATAAATGATGGAGATGAAATGTTTTACCAAAATCACCCAGATACTTCTTTTTCTTCCACTAATTTCCCCTTTTTGGTTGATGGATTAGAAGATGATTCATCCTCTTTACAATTATAAGAAATTTTTTTATTTGTTCTTGGATACCATTAAAAATCTTTTTATGGAAGTTTATTGATATATATTAAATGAATCTCGAAATTTAATATGCAAATTAAAGATGGTATCCCTGAACTGATTTTGCATTTTATGTTTAGTTCTTTTAAATACCCCGTAAAACCTGTGTTATTATGACATCCTTTAATAGCAAGTTCGGAAAAATATCTGGAAAAATAGTGACTATTAACAGGTATTACGGTGTTTATCATGTAGTTTAGGTATTTTTTGGTATTTCGACACATCTAAAACTCCAGTAATTTTCATTGGAATCTACTTTTACATTTAAATTACTCCTCAAGGTTTGAATACCCAAGGAAAACATAATTGGACATAATGCCAAGCTTTTGTCATATACCAAAAAATATTTTCTTTGAATCCACAGTATTTTATTGTCGTCTTTTTTTATACTTTTTGTAGTAATTTATATATGACATCCTGATATTTTGGCACAATTATTAGTGCCCTCCTCATCCATTTATTTTATTTTTTACTTTTTTATATATTTTTAGTTATTAACTTTTCAAATCGCTGCTTGACATTGACTCTGTGCTTCATTTATATTTTTTATTTGCTTTGTGTCAAGTATAAAAGTTTCTGTGCTATTAATTTTTTTACATGTTAAAACAATGGAGAAGTAGACTTCGGTTAGGGGTCTTAAAATTAGTTGAGAATTCATAAAATTATGAAGGAAAAGTCGAGATACGCCTAAATTATGGGTTCCTTCATAATAATGTTACACACTTGATTTAGTCAATGATTTTGTGGAACGTCATGTTTTCTTGGCTTAAGTCTTTGCTCTCGACTTTTCTTGGTGTTTTTTCTTCTTAGTCTTGTTGTGCGTGTCTTGGTCTTGAATCTTGGAAAATTGTCGATCTTCGACATTTATAATATTTGGCCTTAAGACTGACAAATGAAATTTAGTTTTTGACAAAAAAAAAATAAATAACTAGTCATTGAAGTGTATGATTTTAGTTTTTTTAAATTTCAGAGCATAATTTATCACGTTAGATTAAATTTAAAATTTAATGTTTTTTGCTGTAGGATTAAAAAAAGGGATATATAATCAATTAATACACATTTTTGAGTATTTAATGAATATATTATTTTAACAAATTCCATTTTATAAATACCAATTAAATATTATTTTATTAAATAAACACACTTAAAAGTACTTTCTGAATATTTTTTAAATTATATCAGAGCATTAACAACGTATCGTATTCCCTCTCAAAAACAAAATTTTATGAAAATGAGACAATACATTATTTGGAATAAATTTTATATTAATTTATTTTCTTCGTTAATTTTAATAGCTTTACCTATTATTATAAGGGCCGATGTTTATTGTTATATGGGCGGTGGCTCTTCACCTACTAATGGAACAACCCTTGGATTGCATACTGTTTGTGTTGGGAATTATTGTTATTTAGGTAGTTAACTGATTTGAGTACAGTCTGACATAACATCTTTGATACCAAGATTTGGATATTATAATGAGGCGTATACTGACTAGGGGTATTACTTTCTCAGATCCTCCATTTGTGTAAACATATAATAAACTGTTGTCTTGGTTATTGGAGAGCGAGGGGGGGGGGGAGTATCATGGAGATCCGATTATGTCTACTTTCCATCATTTCCCAAGCTATAAACTCTGACGGAAGTTGGCTATCAAGTTGTCAAGCACCCTCAAATGCCACGACTACATTGCCTGCAAACATTTCAACTTTTTGTTCACCAAATACTCAACCAATGTATTGCCAATGTACTGATAATTTTTGTAATACTCCTAATAATCCGAACTTTGTTGCTTCCTTGAATAGGTTCAGAGTTGTTAATGACTACAATATTCTAAATTATTTTAGAACATTTACCAATATTGCAAGACCTTCTGATTCTGGAAATTTTACTTGTTTTGAATGTGGCACTCCGCTTATTAGAAATGCCGATGGAAGTCGAAGAATGGCAAATTTTAATGTTACGTGTGATGGGAGAAAGTATTGTACCGGAAGATACTGTATAACACGTGGGTTTTAAGGAATCTTCTTAGGGAATTTTTTCGACCTTAGGAAGATCAGCAGCACCACGTTCGTATTGTGCAACATCCTGGGAAGGCACGAAGAGTATAGCATGCAATAAACTTACTAATCAAACTGATGATCAAGAATGTGTTTGTCAGCAAGATTTCTGTAATTGGCCTTATGATCCATTGACAACTATAGCTACGACACCGGCTGTTGGGCCTACCACCTTACCTCCAACTACAATGATGCCTGTACAAACAAATACAACAATGTCTGTAATTACAACAACAGCATTGATTGCCACAACTGCATCGCGTTCGTTTTTATCTCAACAGATACCCAAATAAGTAAATTTTTGATTTAGCTAATAACAGCTTACCACCAAGTCCTTGGCAGTGTGCATCAGGCTGTGTTCCCAGCCAACTCACAATGACACCTGATAATACCCGATTAACGAATATAAGCAGTAGTGCATTTACAGCGCCGGCTGGCTGCGCAAAACTTATGGTTACGTGTACTTCTCCACCAAATGCTATTGTGGCGGTAGGGATATGCCTATAATGCTAGCGAGAAATCTTTAATTTCAGTTTGGAAACCAAGGATCTTTGATGGCTTGGGTCCCAAACTTTACACGAGTAGACGCTCTTCTATATTGTATTCAATATAATGGATCAACACAATCATGGACTAGATTTGGTACAACACAGGATCCGAATGCGATGATAATTGTAAATGAGGTAGCAATTTCGAAAATAAAGCAAATTAAAATTTCTAGTAAAATAGTTACTTTTTCGAGTACATTGTAGAAATAAAACAATGTTTTAAGGCGCATTGCATTATTGGATCTTCTAATTCAACAACATCATCGCCAGTAACACAACCAGCAACAGTACCAACTACAATTCAGCCTCCTACAACTCAGCCTCTTCCACCTTCAACAACTCAGCCTCCCCCACCTCCGACAACTCAACCTCCGACAACACAGCCTCCTCCACCTCCAACAACTCAACCGCCGACAACACAGCCTCCCCCACCTCCAACAACTCAGCCTCCTACAACAACACAGCCTCCAACAACTACAAGAAACGCAACACTCCCACCAACAACTCCTCCGCCTCCCCCACCACCGACAACACAGCCTCCTCCACCACCAACAACTCAGCCTCCAACAACACAGCCTCCTCCACCTCCTACAACTCAGCCTCCTACAACAACACAGCCTCCAACAACTACAAGAAACGCAACACTACCACCAACAACTCCTCCGCCTCCCCCACCACCGACAACACAGCCTCCTCCACCACCAACAACTCAGCCTCCAACAACACAGCCTCCTCCACCTCCTACAACTCAGCCTCCTACAACAACACAGCCTCCAACAACTACAAGAAACGCAACACTCCCACCAACTCCTCCGCCTCCCCCACCACCGACAACACAGCCTCCTCCACCACCAACAACTCAGCCTCCAACAACACAGCCTCCTCCACCTCCTACAACTCAGCCTCCTACAACAACACAGCCTCCAACAACTACAAGAAACGCAACACTCCCACCAACTCCTCCGCCTCCCCCACCACCGACAACACAGCCTCCTCCACCACCAACAACTCAGCCTCCAACAACACAGCCTCCTCCACCTCCTACAACTCAACCTCCTACAACACCGCCTCCGCCACCTCCGACAACTCAACCTTCGACAACACCGCCTCCAACAACTCAGCCTCCTACAACAACACAGCCTCCAACAACTACAAGAAACGCAACACTCCCACCAACAACTCCTCCGCCTCCCCCACCACCGACAACACAGCCTCCTCCACCATCAACAACTCAGCCTCCAACAACACAGCCTCCTCCACCTCCTACAACTCAACCTCCTACAACACAGCCTCCCCCTCCTCCAACAACTCAACCTCCTACAACACCGCCTCCGCCACCTCCGACAACTCAACCTCCGACAACACCGCCTCCGCCACCTCCGACAACACCGCCTCCAACTACTCAACCTCCTACAACAACACAGCCTCCAACAACTACAAGAAACGTAACACTCCCACCAACAACTCCCCCACCTCCGACAACACAGCCTCCTCCACCACCAACTCAACCTCCGACAACACCGCCTCCGCCACCTCCGACAATTCAACCTCCCCCACCTCCAACAACTCAGCCTCCTACATCAACACAGCCTCAAACAACTACAAGAAACACAACACTCCCACCAACAACTCCTCCGCCTCCCCCACCACCGACAACACAGCCTCCTCCACCACCAACAACTCAACCTCCTACAACACCGCCTCCTCCACCTCCGACAACTCAACCTCCGACAACACCGCCTCCGCCACCTCCGACAACTACAAGAAACGTAACACTCCCACCAACAACTCCTCCGCTTCCCCCGCCACCGACAACACCGCCTCCGCCACCACCAACAACAATAATCTTACCAGTCACAACAACTGGTCCACTCTTTTAAATTTTTTAAGCCTAAAATACATTTTTAGCATCGTCAAATTCAACAGGTGTTGTTTGTCCAAATGGTAGAAGGTTTGGACCAAATGACATGGCTGTACAGATGGGAAATATTATGAAAAACGTTTGCCATATAAAAATAACCATATTTTAGTACAATATTTAGTCAATTTTGTCATCGTTTGCTGGGTCAAGCAGTAATCCAGCTATCAGTGACTTCAGACAGGGAATTGATACACATATTTGCAATTATATGTAAGGGATTTGAGATGTATTTGTAAATGTACAATTTTATAGGAGTGGAGATGGTTCAGGAAGTGATGGATAATATGTTTTGGATAATATGTAGATAATTAAGGGTATTTTATTAAAAAAGAATATACTTTAAAAATGTGTTATAAAATATAAAAAATTTATTATTACTTTGTGTAAATAGAAATTTGGTATATAATCTATTTTTACATATGGCAAAAGATGTCACTCGGTATAGTAGATATATAGTGTTGGGGTCACTCGGTATAGTAGATATATAGCGCCCGATTCGATCTTTAGAACCGAACCGGGCCCCCAACCCAATAGATATACAAAAATAATGAATTAATTAAAGTAATATTTCAATCTTTAGGAGGTATTGTGTTGATAATCTTAAAAAGATTGAAAATTAAAATCTTTATTTAAATAAACCTGAGCCACACCAAGAGAACAGGCTCCAATTAAAGTGCAATAAAGCCATTGCTCCAAGGTTAGAGGTTCTGTATAAAGTTCATACCCACCAAATTCAATAAATAAAATTTGAAAAATAAAAGCCGTTATCCATAATGTACAAAATAAAATATTTTCTGATAGATCCTATAAATATGAATTCATTAATATGGGATAAATCATTGTGTAATATAAGCTTTATTAGCAACTCTAGAAAGGGCCCGAATCAGAGGATAATAGATCTGTCAAAATAAAATATTTTGTATAGATCTGAGACATTAAAGAGAAAAGTCGGGTCCGGTTCGAGTGGAGGGTTGGAAAACAAAATTTCTCGGGTTAGGTTCCGGGTTGAAAAAAGCAGGATTTTGGGTAACCCGTCTCATCTGCTCACAGATTAATTTTTGCATATCATATCTTTTTTCGACACACTGTATATAAATTAATACAGACCTTAAAAACATTTCGTTCCCCGTGAATCTTTCGGCAATTTATTATATTAAAAAGTGTCAGCATAACAAAAGTATTGAAGACAATAGTAAAATGTTGTCCAGGCGGTGCACGTAATTGGGCCCTCAAATCACTTTCAATTCCAAAAAATTTATGTCCATTAAATATCAAAACAAATAGAACAATCAACTGATAGATTGCTTGTCCAATAATATTTTTCTTTATGATTTTTGAAATTATTGGGCTAAAAAGGGGGAGTAATCTTTGATAAATTTATTGTAAACCTTTTCCACCCTAAAGGTTTTCTATTTAATAAATCCTCTTTTGGAGGATCTGCTGCCAATGCAAGCGAGCCCATAATACTAATAAAGATGTTAACCCAAACAAGTTGTTTAAACTAAAAATCCTTTTTGAACAAGTCAATTAATTAAACGACCTTCAATATATCCAGAGATAAAAGAGAACCACCAAATACCAAAACAATTTCGACAAAAAAGACAATTAAATTAAATTGAAGAATTTTGGTAATCGAATCATAAATATGTCTTCCCCAAAATATAGCTTTAATTAATGAATTAAAATTGTCGCCAGTTATTATTAAATCGGAAGCTTCTTTAGCCAAATAGGTACTTGATTTTGCCTTGAGAAAATAAAATTAGATGGAATTTTATTATAGGGGGTGTCATAATGTTGTAGTAGGCCTAAACCTTTAATTATCCTTGAGAGATCCAGTATTAGTCCTTCGAGGGTCTCGCTTATACCCTCATTTTAGAACTTAAAAACAAACCATTACAACACCGATATGTGCTCTTTTCAATGCAAGACAGTCATTTGTTCTGAATTTTAAATTTTTATTTTGTTCAGTTTATGAAATCATAATCAGTGATGGAGAAGTTCCAATTCCAGTTCCAGAACCGCGGAACCGGTAAGGGTCTGGAACCGAGTTGAAACTGGAACCGAAAAAAAAGCAGTTAAAGAACTGGAGCTGGTTACAGAGAAATTTTGTAACTTCTCCATCACTGATCATAATACCAACCCGTCCCCCACAAACGCAACAATTTCTCTATTTTTATTAATTTTGCTGTCTATAATCCCTTTAACTAAATTATATTTGTCAATTGGTTTAGCATCAGCTAGAACTCTCAATTTAGGCCAAATTTGATCAAGTTTTTCTTGCGATAATTCTCCATCAATATCGCAAATTCTTTCATTAAATTCCTTAGCTTCTAGAACGAGATAATCATCTCCAGGCTTTAAAATACCACAAGACATGGCCACTGAACGGGCTGTGATTATGTTATCACCAGTGACCATTCGTACATCAATTCCCGCTTGCTGACAAACGGAAATTGTCTTGGGGACATCTACATAATTTAAAATATTTAAATAATTTTAAATAAATAACCATCACAAAGAGTTTGACCAGCATCCGATTTATTTGTTAAGGTTCCAGTTTTATCAAAACAAATATTCGTTACATTTCCCAAAGTTTCACATTGATAAAAATTTTTAGTTAAATAATTATCTTTCTTCATTTTACTTGCAGAATATTCGATAGAAATTAAAACTGATAAGGGAATCCCTACAGGGAAGGACGATAGAAGAAATGTTAATCCAGTAAATAAAATCGATAGAATTTTGAATAAATCTGATCTTGTAATCTGAGAATCAAAAACATATTGGCCAATAAAAAAGCGAAGCAGCGTTATAATCACAATAATAATAGCAAAAATGAGGCCAAAACAAAGGCAATATAGAAAAACTTGAATTAATTTTCCCCAGATAATTTCAATTCTTGTTGACAATTCATTTTCGATTTTTGTTAAAACTATATCAGAATTGTATGTTCCATTTTTGAACTCTGGAAATTGTGAAAAATATTTAGGTTAAAAGTTATGAAGTGAGAATGTTTAGGCTTTCAACTATTAAAGAGATAACTTATCAAAAAGTTAGCAGAATTATTTTACGTGATTCGGGGCTCAAACAGAGTCAGGGAATCAAGTTAATAAAATGAAAAATTAGGTAATGTTTTTCTGAATTCCTTCCTGAACTAGAGTTTATCTTGGTGTATAGTTGAAAAATAGTTGAAATATGTCCCCAGAGGGGTTATAAGATAATAAATTTACGGTAAATAAATTATACGTACTTTCATCACTCCCCAAAAGTGGTTGCTGATTTTCTTCATCCCTTTTGATATTTGAAGATTTGCTCTTATTCTTTTTTCTATTTTTAATATTGCTCTCTATTTTTCTTAGAAGTGTCAAAATAACACCACTTAAAATCAGTAATTAAAATCAAAATAATTTTTAAAAATACTTTTGAGAATTGACTCCTACAGCAATTATGAGGATACGGCCATCTCCTCCCACAACTGATAAGTTTAGTAAAATTAACAAGGTTCCTATTTACAAAATTAACCGTTTGTTCCAGTAAAAACCACAGGACAACTTTCAACTGATTTTTTAACATTATCGGATGATCCATTATGAAGTGATTCATCGATATTTAATTTATTACTATCTATAATCACACCATCCGCTGGGATTCTATCCCCTATAATTAATCAAATAATTGATATTAAAACAAAAACAACCATGTTTAATTAAAACAATATCACCAACTGCAAGTTCTGTTTCAATGACACTAATTTGCTGGCCATCACGTACTACAACAAATTTGTTTTGGCAATTTATTTTTCCTTGTAAATCTTAAAATATTTGGAATAATAAGTGATTTTGGGTATTAGCAAATTTATGTTGATTTTCCCTATAGACCAAACTCAAATCCATCATCAAGCAATCACTCAACTAGTCCCCTATAAATCTAGATCCCTATCAATATGCCTGCCTCTCCATAGTAAAATTTGAATTTTTATTAAAAATATGCTAGTGTATTACGAGGAATTGACTAATTATATGGACATGATCTATGTATTCAAAATTTAACAACAACCTCTAAATTTCCTTTCAGCTTTGTAATCAATGCAAGCTTTAATAACAAGAACTATGTTGAATGAAATGAGAAGTCCTATTTCTTTAAGCAAAAACTTTTTAGAAAAAAAAATTAAGAATAAACCTGATATAATTAATTCATCATTAATTTTAGAATTTTCATAATCATAGTCAGCTTAATTTATATTTTAAATAATAATTAATTAAATTAATTAATGGTACTTATGTCGTGTTTATGAAACATTTAACAAGCAAAAAATATTAGGAAAAGTGACTGATTTAATGATCTCATTTTCCCCGACTTTCGGGGACGGGGTACAGCCTTATTGAATGATATCACAGGAAAATTTTGTTAAATTATGCAAGGAAGAGATGAATGACCATTTTGTACATCAAGAAAAATACTGACTGGGATGGGGAAACGACTTACAGTGGCGGAAATTTACTTAGGGAAAGGGTAAACTCCATGTAACTCCGTTCATCTTTATCCGATCTGGCAGATCTAAATTTTAAAAAATAGCTTAATTCCTATCTCAGTTGACATGTTTCAGCGTTTTTCAAAATTCTGATAATTTCGAGAACTTTTCGACCGGTCTAACAGGTACTACATTTTCGACTTTTCGGAGAAATTTTTTTGAAGTCTGTAAATTTTATATGTGATTCTCCTAAAGATTCTGAATACAATGTTAAAAACCGCATCCAAATCGGTCGAAATTCTACAGAGTTATGAATTTTTGAAAATCGAAAAAACACCCATTTTTTGCAAAAAAATCGACAAAAATGACAAAAATGGGTGTTTTTTCGATTTTCAAAAATTCATAACTCTGTAGAATTTCGACCGATTTGGATGCGGTTTTTAACATTGTATTCAGAATCTTTAGGAGAATCACATATAAAATTTACAGACTTCAAAAAAATTTCTCCGAAAAGTCGAAAATGTAGTACCTGTTAGACCGGTCGAAAAGTTCTCGAAATTATCAGAATTTTGAAAAACGCTGAAACATGTCAACTGAGATAGGAATTAAGCTATTTTTTAAAATTGACGCCGGCGGAAGACGCAGTTTTGTGCTTACATAAAACTAGCGTTTTGACGCTTTGCGTCTTCCCGCTTAGCGGAAGACGCCGATTTTATGTAAGCACGAAACTGCGTCTTCCGCCGGCGTCTTGTCGCCGAGCGTCTTCCGCCGGCGTCTTGCGTTTTTTATGTAAGCGTAGCATTATATTTCTTTTTAAATTTTAAAAAACCAATCGATACTTCTTTAGATATTAAGCCCGGAAGCAACAAAAGGTCAAAATTTTTCAAAAATAATTATAAAAAATTTTTTTTCGGAATTTAATGGAATAGATCTGCCAGATCGGATAAAGATGAACGGAGTTACATGGAGTTTACCCTTTCCCTAAGTAAATTTCCGCCACTGTAAGTACCTAATTAATTACATTCATCTTCAGGTTCATCTTCAAGTTCATACAAGTATAAAACAATTTCGAATATTAATAAAAAAATTATGGTTTTCCAGAGGGTATTCTGAAATATTATTTTAAATAATTAAACATGTATTATTAAATTTGCCTTGAGTATGAAACTCAAAAATGATTTTGGAGGGTGTTCAGGAATTTGATTAGTACCAAACACATTTCTTCGCCTAAAAATAAAATTTTTTGAAATACAAAACTTGTATGTAAAGACAGGGCTATTTAGAATGCTTCATCACATTTTATGCCCCTTTTTTGTTGAAACAAGAATTTAGTGATTTCAGTTACCACCTTAACATGATTCTAACACAAACCTGTTAAGTTCTTCCAAATTCCCAGCAATTCCGTTGTTAGGATCGGTCTGTAATCGTTTACATAAGCCTTCTGTACCTCCATAATAATTATAAATCTTTTCTCTGGCTTCGTTTCCGGAAAATTCCATAAGGGATTTCAAATCATTTAGGGAAACATCGAAAGGAGGAAATTCCATCTCAGGCCTTGTAGCCATTTAAATAAAATATTTTTTAAACCCAAGAGCGTTTATGTTGCATTTTATGTTTGTAAACTGAAGTCAAGAAAAGTGTTCCCATTTTTTTCTGCGTCAGCTGCATTTTGGAAAAAATGTACTTTTATCTTGAAGGGACACATGGGAATAGAGAAGAAAGGTAAAAGAGTGTTTTGTCTAAAAAATATTTATAAATTTTAACAATTTATCAATCTTTAACATAAAGATAAACAATTACTTTTATAAAAATTGAAAAAAAGATTTATTACCGGGGTCTATTTAAAATTTTTTGCCAATGTTTAAAGAGGCATTATTCATCGTGCTAGTAATAATGTTTAAGTAGGCCATAGACTAATTCTATGTGAGTAAATCAATGAAAAACGTCACTATTCTAGGAGCGGACTAAAAGTGCATAAACTGAAAGGGCTAGAAGCTTTTTGACTCCAAGCACTACTCCAACAAATACACTCACGTACATATATTTCACGTGAATATTGGGCAACTAATTTAGAATTTTAATTTAAAAAATTTTTTCTTTAAAAATCCCCTATAATTTAATTAAAATATTAAAAATAAATAATTTTATAAAAATTATTAAATAGTCACTGCTTTAATCCTCAAATAAATACAGTAATTTCTCAAAAATAAGCCTTTCGTGTTTATTCAACCACAATCCAAAGCAGGGATATAACGGGTTGAGAAAAAGGGTTTAGCCAGGTTTCCAAAGCTTTTCTCGGGTCGAAGACTTTATTGGAGAGGGGGGAGGGAGGTTATAATTTAATATACCTACCTATTTTTTTAAATATAAGAAAACTTGCTAGATGAAGAATAAAATAAATTTACTTTTATTTTATTCAATAATTTTGATAAACTTTCCATCCAATCATTTTGCCCGCGTTGATTTGCAGCAAAAATACCCTCAATTAACCAACTCAATTAATCCTCACTCAAAAAATTTTTATAATTTTGTTTGTGATGGTTATTTGGAAAGTATAGTACCGACAGGTTAGTCGAGTATTTCTACTATCTTTTGAAGGCATGTTGATGTTAATTTAAGGACTATTTTCCTATAATTTCTCGCCGAAGCGCTCTATGAGAAATAATTAATCAGGATAATACTGGAGTAAATACCTAAAGGTATACCTCCAAAAAATCCACTTAAAAATATTTTTGGTAAAAGTTATGCCCCCAATAAAATAAAAAATAACTTAAAATTTTAATAAACTATAGGATTGCCTGTGGGTGGAATAGAAAAGTTGGCACACAAGGAAAATTTCAAAGACGTAGAAATATTTATTAGAGGTTTCTTAACTTGGTTAAAAATAAATTTTTAAAAAATTTAAATTAGATATATTTCCAACTAAACGAGACAATAATCCTCTTTTCTCGTCTGTCTACAATTATTTTGATAAATGTAGAGATTTGGAAGGAAGAAAGGAAAGCAAAGAAATAAGTGAAACATTATTTGATAAAATTTTAAAGTTGAGAAATAAGCTTGGTGATAATTATACGTTAAATACTGAATGGATAAAAGAAACACATCCAATAGATGGAATTGTATGTTTTTAGTAGGGCTGGGTTGTATATTCCCGAGTTATAAATTAAAAAAAATTTTTTTCGTTGGAGCAAACATTAAAAACTTAAAAAAGAATATCAAAAAATCTGCTGATAAAAATTTGCCCCTTCCCCACCCCCACAAGAACGATAACCGAAATATAAGTTAACAAAAAAATTCTCTCGATTAACTAAAAGTCTTGATCCCCTTTGACATCTTTTGTAACTAAAAATAAATTTTCCTATAAATTTTAGAAACCATTTCGTTATCCAATATTTTTCATTGGAAAAGACAAGGAAATCCATGGAAAAATAAATTTTGTTAATCACTACCGTATATTTTTGGCTTTTAATAATGATGAAGATGAGGGGATAAATACGGTTAATTTAAAGAAAATTCTTCAAAAATTTATTAACCAAAATAAACTAAATAATAACGTTGATGAGTGGATTAACAATCACGCAAAAATAATTAAATTTACTAAAGAAATAAATGGTTATTTATTATCTCGTATATATTTTAGCTACAGAAATTTCATTTATTCCTCTATTATCCATCCAGAATTTTATGCATAGCTTCCTCGAACTGTTCAAAATCTTATTCGGTATATGTAAAAACCATGTTTAACAATCTTTTGGCAAAGACGGTGTTCTGTCTAGAGTATTTTGTCCAGACGGTATTTTGTCTGTCGGTGTTTAGTAAAACAATGAAATGTCCGGAAGATGTTCTGTCCAGACGTTATTTTGAATGGATGGTGGTTTGTCTGGACGATATTTTAGAGGTGCCTTGTGTGCCTTGTCTTGTACTTGTCCTCCTATTTTTTTAAAACTGAATTTTGCATAATCTAAAAAAATTTAAAGAAGAATGTGCCGAAGAAATTAAATCGAAGTCGCCTAAATTTGTATTAAAAACGTTGGGTGAAATAAATAAAATAACGGAAACAATTAATTGGGTAGAAATTCTTGGTTTTGGACCAAGCCAGAAAATGCTAGTTCCAGATTGTCCAGTAGCTTTAGAAAAATTAAGTTGGACTATTATAAACGAGAAGGAAATTATGCAGGATTATTTGGAGTTGATGCTGATAAGAAAATATACAGCGGCGTTAATGGGCAACCATGGGTAATTTACATACCGTATTTCCTATAATAGAATGCCTCTCACTCCCTAATTGAATGCCACATCCCTTTTGAAGTTCTTCCCTCTCTCGTTTAATGCTCCCCTTCTTTTTGAATACCCCCTCTAATTGAATTCCTCCCTCTCTAATAAAATTCCCCTTCTAATCGAATGCCTTCCTCTCTATTTGACTGACCCTCTCTAATAAAATGTTCCTTTGGAAGGTGATTGACTAGGCTTTTTATTAGAGGAAATACTGTTTTAACAGATTAAAAATCACTGATCTATTTATTTAGAATTTACTCAGAAGAGGAACTTACACAATTTTGTACGGAACAAACAGCTAAATATTTTACACCCTTTATGGATAGAATTTATGTATCTTATAATAAAATACATATATCCAATATAAAAAGAGATGTAACTGATATAGCTTTAAAGATAAAAGAATCTATGAAAACTTTAATTGAAAATAATTCTTCTTGGTTGGGAAGGCAATTGAAAAATAAAATGATTAAAAAATTGGATGATATGAAAATGGTTATAGGCCATTTTGAAGAAATTTTGAATGATAAGGAATTGGAAAAGGAATTCTTGTTTGTATTTTTAATCGAAATTATAGTGAATCCTTGATAGAATTCTACCTTAGAATTTGAGAAGATAATACTAGGACACGATAAAATTGAATTTTCGGGGGTTGGGGTCAAACCCGAGAGAAAAAGCGTAGTCGGCAAAGCCTGGGGAAGCAAAATCCGAATCGAGTAAATTTGTGGGATTTGGACGTTGAGATCCTTGAAAATAAAATTTTGAATCCAATCACTTTGGGTTTTGATCCAAAATTACTACTCGATTACTACTAGAGTTCGAACTTTTCAAAATGCCGGGCCCGGGACCCGGTTTTTTTTCTCAAAATCGCACCCGGACCGGTTTTTCCGGATAAAACCGGAAAAACCGGTTAGCCCGGAAAAACCGGATTTTTTCAGACCCGGGCCCGGACCCGGTTTTTTCTAAATTTATTAAAAACATAAAAAATTTATCACACATACAAATGATAGGAAAACATACAAAGGATCGATTAAAGAATAGATGAATCAAAGGATAGATGCGCTAAAGGATATATAGCAGGGGTGTCCGCAAGTGAAAAAAAATTTTCCGCAGCCGCAATCCGCAATTTTAATTTTAAAATCCGCAGTCCGCAATTTTTGAAATAATTTGTAGTCTGGGAAAATAAGTGGATTTGAAGTATTTGGGAAGACTCCATGTGATATCAGTGATTTGGAGGGATATAGAAGATTATGAATTTGAAGGGATTCATAGTAATTCCAAATATAATAATATCCCCCTTAATCCTCCGATTTCATCTTTAAATCCGACTTTTCGCTTAAATCCACTGATAGGGATATCGAGAGTCAAATCAATAAAAATCCCTTTTTTATTGATTTGATATCAATAAAAATCCCTTTTCTTCTTTTCAAGCGCCGCAGGCGAAAATTTTGAGAATTTTGGAAGGCCAAGGGGCCAGCTTTCTTTCTTTTTCACCGCCGGAGGCGACTCTCCGGGCCCGGCAAAAAATTACCGGGCCCGGGACCCGGTTTTTTTACTCAGAATCGCACCCGGGCCGGTTTTTCCGGATAAAACCGGAAAAACCGGTTAGCCCGGAAAAACCGGATTTTCTCAAAAATACCCGGTTCCGGGCCACCGGGCCCGGAAAAAACCGGTCCGGGCCCGGCCCGGGTTCGAACTCTAATTACTACATGTTTCATTAAGATGCTTCGAATTTAATGAAAAAATGTCTTTTGATGAAATCGAATTAAAAACAATTAAATGTACATTTGAGAGAGATTCTTCAATGTTCCAATTTAAAGCAGGAAGTGATAACATATTGGTTTCAAATTATGCAAAATTTTATCATTATTCATTTAACAATAAATATGGAGCCGTAGTAGACGAAAATTTAATTTATATTTTATCAGGAGCTCTCCACTTTCCAAATTATAAATTGGTACGTAATTTTTATAAAAAAATTTTTCTCTTGGAACTCCAAGAAGAGCTCTAAGGGCCTGACCCGGGTTTGGAAACCGGGCCATACCCTTGAAAATCACTAATCATTTTTTATTAAGGACATGCCTCCGGCAATGAAATTTGCACAAATTGGTTCAATTATCGGTCATGCAATTGCAATTATTCTATTGGACGATGTTTTCATGAAGGACAGTAAAGAAATAGTAACGGAAAATTTTATTGAATACAAAAAGCGTTTAAAGTGTTTTGAGAAACAATATGAAAATATAAAGGATAAGGCTAATAAAGAATTGGTGAATAATTACTTGAATTTGATTGACGAAACCTTATACAATGTTAGACCTTAATGTATTTACACGGTTTTTCCCCAAACTCAAATAATTTTCCAAAATAAAATTGAGCTAAAATATGCTCCAGAGGTATTTCGAGGGTCAAGAAAGATTTTTAGATTCCTAATTTCCTCAAATTAACTATCAAACTAGAATCCGAGTAACATTTTTTAATTTCTCTAAGGTCCCCAATGAAATTGAAAAATTTAATGACCAATTTGGAGAGGAATTTGTTGAAATGAATTTGGGGATGAAGGCAGCCTTTTTGGCATTTAAGAATAAATTTGATGAACGTGAAGTTGAAATTGACTATATTTTTAAAGATAGTTTAATCGTCACCAAAGAACAGCTTTTCTTTATACACTACACATTTGCAAGTTTTTATATAATTTATGAGTTGTCAAGGGTCTTTAAAATTTAATAGTTAGGGTATGCGATCCTCTCATAAACAAATATTTCTCTTCAAATGTCAGGTTAATCCGGTTTCAAGGGATGTGTTTTAGCCTTATTTGACGCCCGATCACACGACTAACATTCATATTGAGGATCAGTTCTGTCCAGAAAGTGACGTATTGGGGAGATTCCTATAGTGAGATTCGTATCTACATATAGTTAGTCATTTAACAAAATCAAGATATAATTTTTAAAGGGAATGTGTACTTCTTTTGCATTCAATGGTAAAAAGCTGTCAAATAATGATAAAATAACAACGATTAGTGGAGTTGTTAATGCAATTCTTGTAAACAATGGTTTCAAGAAAATTTTTCCTGAATTTTTATCAAATGGGGGAGAGATATGTCATCTTTTTTGATTTAAAAATATTTTTCTAGTTTATCGCTTTTTTTATTTTAACTCCCAATGAATTTAGATTATAGTACACGTATTGTTTCACTTGTTTCCATGGATATTTAATTGTATTTCCTTCATAAATATATTTAAATATTGCAAAGCATATAGCTATTTGTCCTAAAGCTATGCAGGAGGCGGCGTTATTTAGCCGACAAATAAACCTGTATTAGCTGAAGGAGAAATAGTCCTAGTCATTGTTTGGAATTTTGAAATTTGCTCTTACTCGTATTTTCGTACAGGCCTTATTCCTTCCTCGTACTTTACTCGTACCTGTCCATTTTTTACTCGTACTTGTACTTTCGTACACAGGTACAAACAAGTACGAATTTTTGTACGAGCTTCCAAACACTGGTTATAGCCCAGTTTAGCGTAGCTATCTATTCACATAACAATATTCTATACATTTTATTTTAGTTTCGGATAAAATTTTTAGTATTTTAAACAGAAGAAAATGTTAAATAAAAATATACAAAAATGTCTTTTAAATCACTTCCAAAGTTGTCCAAGCATTTCAAAATGCACATCTTGTTCTTTAGTTCCCAAAATTTGTTGTGGATTAACTACAACTGGTCTTTCAACATCTATTCTGTTAGAAGAACCTCCACATTTTACAAATTTAGATAATTTTGAAATCATTTTATACAAATTTCTATTCAAAACTGGGTGGAAACTAAAAAATTTCTTGGTTAAAATAAATAATGGCGCTAGTTTATTGCTGTTCCCTCATAAGATCTCTATTTGAATAGGTTTACTGTTCAGAGTTATAGTAGAGCTGATTTTAAAAAGCGAAAAACGAAACAATACGAGCCATTGGTTCTAACGCGTAGAGCAGGGTCGTGGAGAGTATAGGAGCAGGCCAATGTACCGCAAGCTTTATGTGCGATGAGCTATAACTTCATTCAAACCAAGACGCACTTGTATGTTTCGATTCAGTCATCGAGTGCATCAAATCATACCAGGGCGTCCCGGATTCGATAATTTTGAAGTACATTGGGGTATCTCCAGGTATGTCTCCATAAGAGAGAGGGCCAAGTACAAAATATATAGTATAATAAGCAAAATAAACTACTACTTACGTTATTACAGTTATTTCAATGCTTAGCTTACAAATTGAATTTATTATTAGAATATAACTAATAACATTATCTAAAGTCTCATTTGGTAATTTAAAGTAAGCTGTCAATACTGCTACAATATTTGAACACAAAATATTAATAAAATGAAAAATGAAAGAGGGTGCCAATTGTTTTCCGGTGTAAACATTTTCTAATTGCTTAAAAATTTATTTTATTGTATTTTTTTCTTAACCAACACCAAACCTGATATCGTTCATTTAATTTATAAGTATGGGCATACCTAGATTTATTATTTAAAAATTGGTTATAAATTTTTTTATTGAATGTTGTCAGCCTAGAAAATGCCTAAAAATTTAAAATTAATTTTAAAAAATTTTCAAAGACATACAATTAATTCTAATATGCTTAACAACAGCGAAATATTAATTAAAATAATACTGTATAAATTCAACACAGTGAAAGTGCCAATAGGCGGTATTAATCTGTCAGTTATTGTTATGAATAACTGAAAAATATGAGTAAAATGTTAACTTTATATGGAAATTTTACAAAAATAATCTCTCAAGCAGTAGTATCCTCTAACTCCCTCTATATGGACTCAACTGAGGTTATCCAACAATTACTCAAAAATAAATTTTTTTGGGGAAGGGGGCTTATTTTGGAGGTGCTTTTCCGAGCTTTTCCGAGCACTGCTAAGAACTCATAAGAAAAATTTTTTTGAAAAAATCTTTTTGTTATTGTATTAATATCGAAAAAAAATATTCCCTACCAAAATTAAAATACAACAAATTCCAAATTTAGGAACTCTAGTTTGTCCATATTTTTTAGCATATAAAGTAGCTATTGTTCTCTCCATTATTAACACATGTCCAATTAAATTACCAAAATTTATACACGCAACCCAAATACTAGCAAATGAAAGTCTCATTGTTTCATATAAATCATTTTGTTTAATGATAAGTAGAAAAAGTCTTAGAATTTTAATTTAAATAATAGAGTTGATCGGGCGGCCCGGAATTCGGCCCGATCAATTCTGAGTGGGCCACCGACTAAAGTACAGCCAAAATGTGAAATCCGGAACCCAAATCCGGTTTTACAAAGTTTCATCTCTAAATATAACTTACTCAAACCAACGTGTTGATGAATAAATAAAAATAACTATGCTTTGTGAAATGAGAATAATTTTCGAATTATTGTGTAAAATACTACTTTTCCACAATAAAAATAAATTTAAAAGAGAACAGGGAATTAAAATTGTTAGAGGTAGAATTTCGATAGAACTAGCCAAGTATTTTATTGGAGTTATTTCCATATTTAATTTTGCTAGAAATTTATTAAAAATTAATTCTTAATAGGGAAAAAATAATTTATTTGACAGATAATATGTAGAATTAATACATAGATATACGATATCAAGGATGTGTTGTTTCGCCGCTTGATTTTTCGCCGAATTTTTGCTTTTTTTGGGGCTTAGTCTTCCATTTTTCGTTTTTTAAAATCTGTTTCGGCACACCACTGGTACAACTGCTTACAATTCTATTCCCTTATCAACGTCTAACTCATTTTAATTTCTAAGGGAAACACTAAAATCAACAAAAATCGAATGAAAACTCATTAACCCTTTGCTTTATACAATGTAAAATTCGAAGAAAAAAGCTTTTCTTTCGATAAGATAAAAGTAAAAATATTTGAAATTGAAAAAGTGTACTCTATCGGTTTATTTGAAAAAAACTTTTTTTAATGTTTCTAGGTATTTACGCAAACTAAAAATTTTTCTCATAAAAAAATTTTTTTACAACAAATTTAAATGTAAACAGAAATTAATTAAAAATTAATTAAAAAATTCTCACACATTTAATAATTTTTAAAGAATTAAAAAATAATCTAAAGTTTTTCTAAAAAATTTTTTTTCTTATTTTTCAATCATTCCCAAAGTTTCCCAAGCATTTCAAAGTGTACTTGTTGTTCTTTTGTTGCGGTACTTGTTAAAATGTTTAGGTCATTTCCTCTATCCGCACATACTCTTGAGCTTCTAAAACATTTAAAATGGATAAATATTGAAGAGAAAAGTTTGTTTAGGTTGCGATTTAAGACTGGATGAAAGCTGAAAAAATTCGAAAAAAATTTTTTTTGTCAAAATAAATTAAATTTACGTTATCACAGTCACTTCAATAGACAATTTACAAAATGCGTGGATCAGTAGAAAGAAATAAACTATATTAACAAATAATGCTGGGGGGATTATTATATAGCTTGAAATAATTATAAGTATATTTGAACACAAAATATTAATAAAATGGAAGAAAAATGAAGGTGCCAATTGTTTTCCGGTGTAAACATTTTCTAATTGCTTAAAAATTTATTTTGAATATTAAAATTTTAAAGCATGAGCTGGTGGAAAGATAATGTAGGATGAAGGGTAATGTGATTCTGTTTTCATTGTCATAACAAAAGTCGATTGAATGGGGGTTCTCCCCAATGTGGGTGTGTGTAAAAGTGTCAAATGTAAAGTGTTCAACTAGGAGTGATAGATGATAGCTACGCCTCCGCTCTTGTGAGCTTTTTCCGTATTGGATATCAGAGGATTTTCCTATAAGGGGACATTCCAGGATTTAACTCTAGTCAATATCAGCCCATTAAATTCACTGGACCTTCTAATATCCAAAAAATAATAATCTACAACACCAACCTGATATCGTTCATTTAATTTATAATTATGGGCAAGTTCAGATTTATTATTTAAAAATTGTTTATAAATTTTTCTATTGAATGAGGTCAGTCTAGAAAATATCTAAAAACATAAATTAACTAAAAATTCTAAAAATAAAATTTACAATTAATTCTAATATGCTACATAATAGAGACAAATGAATTGCAAAATTAGCCATAAAGTTCAAGTTTTCAACACTACTGAATATTTGTGATAATATCACTAAACACAGCTAGAAAAAATAATTAAAATTGAAATTTAGTTATGATTATACTATTTACCGTATATGCTCGAATAATTATCTCCTTTAAATAATTACCCTCCCTTAGATAATTACCCCCCCTCTCCTCAAGAACAAGATGATGAAAAATAAATTATCCTCTCGAAAATGCCTTATCCAGTTCAGTTTAAAACTCGAATACTTGCCCGTCACAATTAATTGCCCCCTCTAGCAAGAGGTTTTGACAATAATTACCCACAATAATTACCTAGTATTTACGGTAATTAAAAAATTACCCACCAAAATTAAAATAGAACAAATTCCAAATATAGGGACTTTAGTTTGTCCATATCCTTTAGTAAATATAGTGGCGATTGTTCTCTCCATTATCAACACATGCCCAATTAAATTACCAAAACTTATACAGGCAAATAAGATACTTTGGGAATGAAGACTTAAGAACGTTAATAAACTATTTTGTTTGAAGATGAGCGCCAAAAGCCTTAAGAATACATAGTTTTAAATTTGTATATATTATGGAGATAATGAAGGAGGTTCTGCCCGTCAAGGAAAATTAAGGAGGTTCTGCCCGCTGTAGATATAGAAGGGAAGCCGTAAGGGATTGAACTTGAGAGTATGGTTGTAGGCCACGGGGGGAGGGAACGGGGAATTTTCAAAAATCTCTAAAATTCCCCGACTTTCGGAGAGGTGGACGTGGAACAACCCTAGTTGAGAAGAGTAACACTTGAGGAAAAGTGATAGTATTGAGGAAATCATAACTTTTCCAAATTTCCAGATTTTTCCAAAGCTTTTTCCACATTTTTATTAAAAAATTAACTTACGTAAACCAACGAATTGATGCATAAATAAAAATAACAATGCTCTGTGAAATGAGAATAATTTTCGCATTATTGTGTAAAACACTACTTTTCCACAATAAAAATAAATTTAAAAGAGAACAGGGAATTAAAATTGTTAGAGGTAGAATTTCGATATATTGGAAAATTAATGATAATGTAGGGAATTCCATTTACCTAAATTTCAAAAATTAAAAAAATGTGTTTGAAAACCGAAAAAAATTAATTTTAGAAATAATAATGTACCAGAAAAATTTTTTCTTTTCTGTCACCAGTAAGATTCAGCTGTTTTTGATTAACGTATGAATTAATAGTGAAATAAAAATGTGTCTTTAAATGCTTAAAACCAAAAAAGGAAAGCAAATTTTTATAAAAAATGTGTTAAGCTCTTAATTTTAGGCCAGAAAATGGCAAGACATAATTTCGAAATTATATCCAATTAAATTAGGATTGCCTAGAATTTAGTAAAAATTAATACAAAATCATCTAGCAGAGAAATGCAAATTTTGAATTTTGCTAGATTAATGAGCTAATTAGAAGAGAAATTTAATTATTTAATTTTCAAAATAAATTTTAATTAATTAATTCTTTAATTAATTTAAAAATTAGAATTTAAGAAAAAAATTTTTTAAATTAATAAACATTTATGAGGAATAAAAAATTTTTTTTAATTTTTTTGTTTACGGCACGCATTGTTTAACAATTTTGTACTTAAAATTAATTTTAAAAATTACTTAAGCGTGCACACATTTTGAACTTAAGAATTTTAATGTCTCGAATAATTTAACAATTTTGTACATAAACAATTGGAAGTGAAAAAAGTGTACCTAGGCAACTGAGAAAATCAGAAATATGTGACGAATTTTAAATAATATATAGAGGAAGGGGATTGAGTTCAAAATTTTACAAAAATTTGACCTATTAGTGGATAGAAGGAAAAAATTTTGCTTCGTGCCTATCAAGGATTCTGGAAATAATATTTCTCGGGAATTCCCGATTCCCGAAATGGGGAATTTAATTTTTATGTCGGCTGGATCCCTAGTGCCCACACCTACTACAAAATATTTTCCAATTTTTTAAACTTTCTTCGGCTTTTGATTTAGACTTCGGTTTTTGACCTTAGACAATTTTAAAATTAAACATATCGTTTAATTTACGCGCTTAGAAGTTTAAAAACAAATAAAGGAGAGAAAAGGGAGAAAGAAATAGATAAAGGAGGAAAGGAAAAAAATAAAAAAAGGAAGAAATAGACAGAGAAATGAAAATAATTAGAGAGTGAATAAATAAGTAGTGTTCTTTAGCCTTTTCTATTAACTGACTAAATTTTGTTGATTCGCAAACTTGTCAATGATGTTTGGATTTGGAGAACTATGGCCTTTGTCGCCTCCGTTGGTGATTGACTTCGAACCCGATTGGTGCTGTGACTCTAAGGCTTCCGTTGGTGTTTGCCTTCGGGACCCATTGGTGCAGTGACTCTGTGGCCTCCGTTGGTGATTGACTTCGGTGCCCCATTGGCGTTGTCCTCTTAGTCTTCCTGCCTTGTGCAGGGAGCACAAATTTTGGAGTGTCCATGTGCCGTTTTGTACATGGGTCCGTCCCCTACTTCGGAGGGGGCATTTAAGACATATTCCCAGAAGACATACTCTATTCTTATAAAATAATCCCAAATTTAAATATGGCAACAAAATTAAATAAAATTTCCCAATCATCATTTTTTATTCTTGTATATTTTTCACATTTCGCATCGATAAATTTCTTTTCATTTATTTTTGTTTTTTAACAACCAATTGTTCTTTAAATTTCTTTTGTTTCTTTCTTTCAAATCCTCTCTGAAAGACCCCAAACTTAACAAATCCCTGAACACATCCATATATCCCTCCCCCTCCTTACCCCAAAGAAAACCTGCCAAGCAATCCATCTATTTCCACTCATCCGGCGACACATCCATCTTCTTTCCTTCCATTTATACCTTCAAAATCTTTTTATAATTACCCCAACCCTTTATTCCTTTTTTAAAAATAATATTTCTTCATTTTATTATCCAGAAGCATTTGTTGAACCCCCTCAATCCTCACCTAGAGAGTTTTTCTGTCTTCCCCCAATTTATGTATTTTTGGCGGCAAAGAAGAAATACCTTTTTCTTTCTCACTCCATTGTTAAAATTTTTATTAGCGGCCGGCAAGGATATACATAATTTGGAAGGCGGGCGGTAAAAGCTTGAGGATTATTTGGGGAAGCGGGCGCTTAAATAAACTTTTGTGTCTGCTGATATAATTAATAAGAAGCTTTACACTAATTTCATTATCGAATTTATTTATAAAAGTGAGGTTGGGGAATTAAGGTATTTGTATTCCTTCTGGGAAAATTTTTTAACTTAATTTTTTTCTCTATTGAAAAATTTTTTTGCCTTAATTAATCATCAATTTTTATTTATTTTTAACATAAAAAAATTATTTTAAGAATATTTTTTCTATAATTTCTTCATTTAGCTCAATTTAGAGACCAGATCGAGACGAAATCCTGAACAAAAATTTTTGATAATTGAGATCGATATTTTCAGGAAATCTCGTACGATCCTAGTATGCCCTCCCAGTCCGGCCGCCGGTCAATTACAGTTACCAATATCTAATTTTGTCTAAATGTTAACAATTTAGATTGGCTAATAAAATTTAATTGAATCTCAAAATAGATTTTATTGGAATCTTTTTATTTTAGTTTTAATATTTTAACTAATTAGTAATTTTATATGTTTTCTTAAAATAAATTTTTATTTTTTATTAATTAGAAAACTAATAAAAATTGTTAGTTTTATTTGCGAATTAAAATTTAACGATGACTCCTACATCCAAAGTAGAATTTTCTAGTTTAGAAATCTTCAACTGATCATCCCCTGATCTTTGGAGTATTAAAGGCCGAGTTAAAACTGTTTTTGCTAATTAAAATTTTATGATGGCCCTCCCCCTCATTCCCAAAATCTCTTTAAATAATCCATAACTGATCATCCCTCTTTATCATTGTAATATTTTTTAAAAATCTGAATTAAAAACCCCCACAAATATTTTTGTTATTAACGTCACAGAATGTGATATCATTTTTTAATTTCTTTAATTCAAAACTTTCCATAAAAAAATCTTTTATTTGTCAAAAATAAAACTCCAAAAATGGAATCCTCCTTCCCTCAACCTTTGCGCCTAAAATATTTTTTTTCAAAAAACAATTCTTCACTACTTTACTCAAATTCTCTCCTATTTTTGCATTTTCTCAGGGGAATTGTTTTTTGAAGAACATTTTAACTGAACAATCTTTTTTTAAAGATTTTTGATGTTTTTATTTTCTCTTTTACAAATGCCAATCTCTTAAATCCCCACACTTGACATTTTCCCTTTTTAAATACAACAAGTTTTGGCCCTATTTGGGAATTTATAGTGACATAAATATTTTTATAGTAATAATATTATTAAATTATACTTAAGTAGAAATTTGATTAATTTTAAAATTTTTTTATGATTAAATTATTAACAGGGATCGCGCCCACATAAAACTAAAATTCCCTATTTCGGGATTGGCTTAGCGCGATCCTTTTAAAATTAGAATAATTAATTTGAAGGACACAGTAATTGAAATTGGCATATGCACCAGGGGTGAGCCTAGTCCCACAAAATACGAGAAACGAGATTCACGAGATGCGAGATTCTCAAAAAATACGAGAACCCCTACCCCTGATATGCACCAGAGATGGGATCTCCCCCGCTTCTATCTTCCGCCTACTTCCCCCTTTTGTGGCCCTTGCGTCTTTCATCTTCCGTTTTTATTTCCTTCCCTCCTCTGCCTTTTAAATTTCGATGGTCCCCACCCCTGATATGCAGGGATGTGCGCCAGAATTTTCGCGTGGCGCGCCAAACGCCAAACGCCAATTTTTCAAATTTTCAAATCACGCCAAACGCCAGAACGCCAAAATCGGCAAAAAACGACGCCAAAACGCCAAACGCCAAACGCCAAAAATTTTATTCAACTAAGGCCCGAAAAACAAGTGCTTATCTCTTTTTAGCGCCGCAGGCGAAAATTTTTAAATTTTCACGACTTCCAGAAGCCAAAATTCATCCTTTTTTTAGCGCCTACACCCAAAATTATGGAAATTTGTTAAGAACAAGAGCAGAAATCCTACTTTTTCTAAAAAATTGCAAGAAAAATGGAAAAATCACAACCCCAGAATTGTATAATATCGAAGGGTTTAGATGTCCAGATATCCTCTTTAACCTCCCGAAGTAAGGGACTTAGAAAGGATTAAGAAGGCATTAGTGGACTTTGGTAGATTAATAGGATTTGATGGATATTGGAGGATTGAAGAAAAGTGCATTAAGTTCTATTAGTGTCACAGGCGAAAATTTTGTGATTTTTTGAAATCTAATAAGTAGATTTCTTCCTTTTTTGTGCGCCGCAGGCGCAAATTTTGAAAATTTTGGAAGGCTGTGGGCAAAAAAATTTCATTTTTTTTGAAAACACTTCCCCCATTTATTTGGAAAATTCCCATCATTAGGGGTGTATAATTTTGGCGTTTTGGCGCGCCAAAAACTGAAAATCACGCCAAACGCCAGCACGCCAAAATCGGCCAAAAATCACGCCAAAACGCCAAAACGTCACGCCAAAACGCCATGACGCACATCCCTGCTGATATGTACTAATAAAGCAGGCGTTTTTAAGGGTTAGGGATGTAATACACTATTATAATTAGAGATTGGACTTATTAGAGACCTTGGACTTATTATTATAATATTCCTTGGACTTATAAACGGGTCCCTAACTGTGTTTTTTTTAAACAAAAAACTTTAAATTTACAAAAACAATCTTTTTCAAGTGTTTATTCTCGTTAGGATTAAAGATTATTTTGTTTATAAATAAATATTATTAACTACTTATGTTTGCCAAAACACACACTTTTGCCAATAAACACTCAAAAAACTTTTCCTAAAACAGCTTTAAATGAAAGCTTTTTTAAAGATTATTTCAGGGTGTTTTTGAGGAACGAAAAAATATTTTTTTCTGGGAGGGTGTTAAAAAAATTTTTTTTAATTTTATTTTTTAATAATTCTTAAATTTTTTAAAAATATTTTCCTGTCTAAAAAATTTATTTTTTATTTTTTATTTATTTTTTTTTCAAAATTTATTATCTTCCTATGACGCTAGTACATTCAAAACTCGTGTACCTCTGTCCTTTCCGTCAAAAACACAAATTTTCTTTTTTGCATAAAATGATTTCCCGTTACATTTCCCTCATTTACGTTCCCTCAAAAACGTTCATCCCCCTCTATAGGATTTACATAAATTTATTTTTTTATTTTATTTTTTATTGCTTTCATGTTCATTTATTTTTAATCTTCACCCTAGGGTCTGTTTGATGTGTTGAATTTTATTAACTTTTTCTTGTCAAACAAAATTTCTTTAAATTTTATAACCTCAGGCTGTCAAAATTGTTTATTTAGAAATAAAATGGAAGCAAAGAATATTTTTTAAAAATTATTTAAAATTATTTTGGAGCTAAGATTAAATTATAATTAAATGGTTTTTGATGTATTTTATAATTTTTGAAAGTTCCTACTGAAAGTAAAAAATTTTTTTCTTTCTACATAGGTTGTCAGAAAATCACCCTGTAATTTAAAAATATTCTTGGGATCTAAAAGATAAATTAAATTCTTCCCAAAATTCTTTTAACCCCCGACATCCGTTTTAATTTCCATATCCATCGCTATCCCACTTATTCCACCCAAATCTCTCTATATCTCTGTTAGCCCACCAAAATCCCTTCTTAGTTACTCCTAATCTCTTTGTATCCTTCCATTGGTCAAATAACATTCATTAGCCACTGAACGATTGTGTTGGACATGAATTTTTATTTCTAAAATTTCTAAATATTTTTAAATTTTTTTAAAAATATTCCCCTAAATTTAAAAAAATAAAAACGTTTGAATTTTCCATTAAAATAAATCTACTACTCTCAAAATCAATGTAAAACACATTTTTTACTTTTAAAATTCCCTCAAGGATTCTCTCAAAATTTCAAAAACATTTCAAAAAGTTTTTTAGAAAAAGAAATTCTTTAGATTTTAGGCCAAACAAATCCCTTAAAAGAACAAAATAAAGTATTCCCCTAAATATTTTTAAAACCACTTCATTTAAAAATTATTAGAGGGAATTTAGTTAAGAGAGTAATTTTTCTAGTCCACCACTTAGAAGGATTTGTTATCTCTCTATTGTCCTTCAAGTGGACCTTATATCCTTCAATGTAAAGCACATATTTAATCTCTACATCCAGAAAGGAGGCGACGTTGTACAAAAGGACCCATCAGTCCGGTTAAGTGAAGATGCTGGTTCGCTTCCAGCTGCTAATTAACATTTTACATTATCTGAAGGAGCACATGTTTATTTCCTACATCTATGAAAGAGGCGGAGATATGCAAAAGTACACATTCAGTCCGGTCAACTGAAGATGCTGGTTCGCTTCCAGCAGCCTAGTAACCTTATGCCTTAGCTGAAGGAGAAATAGCTTTAGCCAAGTTCAACTTTACTATGCTTTATTTTCTAACTATTATCTTCAGTTGACCGGACTAAATTTTAAATTAATTAAAAAATATTTTTTACAGATTTATTTTTTAAATTCTTTCTTCCATGACTAGCACAAAGCTATTCCCATTAATTTTCTTTTATTCGCTCCAGCAGGAAGGGCATCTTTTAAGGGCATTTTTAGCATTTTTATATAGCTTTATTACATGCTTATTTTAAACAAAACAAAAAATTAACGTTTCCTTTGGGGATGGCACTCAGCCAAATTATTTACATATATGTGGTCTGCTTGTTTTTTTAAATATTCTTTTAATCAAATTATTATTTTTTAATCCTCTTATCTATAAATTTGAATTTTTTAATCGCTGCCAGTAGGGTTGCTACCAGACGGGGAGACGGTGTTTTTCAAAGGCGGGGGGGGGGGGGGGTTTCTTTCGCCATAGGGGAGGGATTTTCGAACAAAGTCAGCCCTATTTATCCGAGATGGGCCGGGTTTCAGGTCGGAGTTTAAAAACTTTTTTGGGGTTCGATTTCTTATCTAAAAAAGTCAGAATTTTGGGTATCGTGTTTCGGGTACCCCTGCCCATTTTTGATACTTATCCTTACGCCTTAAATTTAATTCTTTCTTTTTTTGCTTAAAAATTTAATCTAAAGCTTCCTCATTATTTTAATTATTTCTTTTACAATGTTGCCAAAATTGTCTTTAATTAAATTTAAAGAAAGAAAAATTTTCTTTCTTTTTAGGATGTGTGACCATAGATTGTTGGGAAAAAGCATTTTTAATTAAATATTCTCCATTTTTTAATTAAATATCAATTTAATATGGTTACAAAATTTTATTTAATTTTTAAAAATAATTTTTTTTATAAAATCGCTTTTTGTGCTTCTGTAAGTGTTAGGTTAATAAATTGTTGTTCATGCGCACCTTAAAGCATTATTGTTGGCATTATCCGAATCTGGAAAAAGTCTAGCTATCCAAAAGATTTTGGTTCTGTATTTCGAGTTGGATATCCAGATCTGGATATCCAAATATCCGGGGATTTCTAAATATTAGGGGATTTCCTAGGATTCGCCATCGTTAACCCTCCTAGAATACACAGAAAAATATTTTAAAAAATCTAAAATTTCATTTTTTAAAAATATAATTTCGCTACTTTTTCCTACAAATCTATATTTATTCATCATAAATAATGTTCTTTAATTTCCATTTTTTCTTGAAAAATTGTTTCATATTTCCTTTTTTGTTAAAATAAAACAATTCAATTTTATTTTTATTTGATTTTTAAATTTCATCAAAAACTTGTTCCTTTAAATTTTTTTATTCATCCTAGAAAATTCAAAATGACGTTTTTTATTTTTTTAAAATTATTCTGCACCTAAATTTCCTTAATTAGAAAAAATTCTAAAAATATTTTTAATATACTTCCATTTTAAAAATAATTTTATTTAAATTTTAGACTACTTTAAATAGAAATTTTAGTTTAAATTATTTTTCACTGAGCTGGAACGTGTTCTGAAAATAATTAACTTAAAAAATCTGAGTGCTTTATAAATTTTTTTTTAATTTTTAAATTTATTTTAGGAATTTTTTTTATGATTTATTTTTATTTAGTAAATCTAAAAAAATTTTTTTAAGTCAAAAAAACTTTTAAAAATGTATCCAAATTATTCTAAAATTAATAGGCTTTTTTATTCATTTGATGCATTAATAAATGCAAATTAACTAGACAAACATTTTTAAAGTTTATTATTAGCATTAAAATTATGACATTTTTATTATAAGTAAATGGAGACATAATACATCAATGACCTTTTTTTAATTTAAATTTTTAAGGATTCTTTTTTGAAAATATTTTTTATCATTAATTATTCGTTGATATATTTTCTAATATACACCAAAATTTGGGAATTTTAGTTTAAACTCTCCCCTCTTAATATGTAGATGGGGGTTAAGATCTACTAAAAGATAAGGTTAAAACAACGCCACGTACAGGTACTCACTCGGTAGAGCACCTTTACAAGCGAGCGAAGCCCCTAGTGTGTTGTTTAATGTTTAACTCATGTTTCACCGTAACCGAGATTTTGATCAAAACCGGATCCAATTTGACCTTTAGGAGGTTGCGAGATCGATGCCTGCTCGGGACTAAACTTTTATTTCTCTCTTACTTTAACTAAAAATTATTTTTAATTTTTTTTATTCTAAAAATTATTTTAATATTCATAAATAAAGTACAAAAAATATTTACCAAGAAAAAAGAATTTTAATTTAATAAAAAATTCAATCGTAACAATAAACTTGTTGAATTGAAGAATAAAAGAAAACAATAGAATTAATGTTTTTTCTTAAAAATATAAACAAATAAAAAATTTTTATTGATGGAGAAGAAGCTTTATTTTTTATTTCCTTATTCTTTGAATTTTATTCATAAAAAGTTTTTACTCTTTAAATTCAATGAATTCTTTTTCCTGTTTTGTTTGTTTGTTTGCTTCTTTTTTAGTTATTTCTCGATAATATTTACTTTGTTATATTTTTTATTACATCATATTTTGAATATCTTTAAGCTAAAATCTTCAAAAATCCCTTAGAAAGAGTGCTAAATCAGTTCGTTTTTGAACTATTAGTCCGTTCCTTAAAAAATTCTTTTTTTATTCAAATTTGATTTTTTTGTGGCCTAAGTCGTAGCTTCAAGTAATTACTATAAATAAGAAATTTAACAATGGAAAAGACCAAAAAAATTTTTTTGTTTGAAAAAATGAGCGTGGGTATAGGGTGGTTAAACATCCCATTAGAATTAAGGTTGCTCAGGATACCCGAAATATTCGGTTCGGTTATCGGTTCCAAGTATCCAGAGATTTCCCAAGAAACGCCAACCTTAATTAAAATGTGTATGAGACGATCTAATAATTTTTGAAACACCCTAATAATTCAAATTTATAGTTTAATAACTATTAGAATGAATGAAGAAAATATTTTTTACAACAATCCTTCAACCATTTCCTCACTTCATCATTCAACAACAACCTCCTCCTTCAAATCACTTATAGACACAGCTTCTTTATTTTTGTTTGAAGACAGCAATAATAATATTGGCAGTAATCCCGATGCCGTTATAAATACTTCAGTTAATTCTACTTCAAATTCAATTATAAATGATACCTTTGGCGCTGATGCTGAAGGGGGTGGTGCTATGTCTAAATGTCTTTATGATGTAATTTAAATACTTGATAACTTTAAACGGAGACTTTTGTAATCGTAAAACTTATGGGTTAACTCAAAATTAAAATAACAAACTAGGGTTGTTGGCTACCGATTTAAGCCCGAAAATTGTTGAAAATAAGCGATTCTTTTAAAAAATGCCTCAAAAACTACCAATAGGTTTAACGGCTTTGTATTAGAAAAAGGCCGGATATCCTAAAATTTTTGATCAGATATTTGGTTTTCCCAGGATCTAGGTTAAAATCTAACAACCCTTTTACAAACCTATACCTTCGCAAAATTAAATTTTAATAAACTTTACTGGGTACACTCCAACCTACCGCTGAGGCTATAACTTCGTTTAGAATTTTCAAATCCGAGACGACCTGGTATGTTTCGATTCAGCTCTTCGAGGCGCATCGAAACATATCAGGGCTTCCCGGATTCGACAATCCTGAACGAAGTTATAGCCTCGGCAGTAGGTTGGCCTGCACCCAACTTTACTAATCTAAATAAAAAAACAATATTTATTTAAATAGGAACCCCCTCTAACTAAATTACGCTTCGTTATTGTTACATGTATTGGCACAAGTATAGCACTTTGTTCTATTCTCGAGAATTCCTTTTTCTTTTATTTGTTTTCAACACGCAAACACCATCGTCACTCTTTCAATTGTTATATGATGTTTATTGCCCTTTTTGATATTCTTATTAGCAGTTCTTACATTTTTCTAATGTCAATGAATGTTTTGATGGATTTTTTACAGTCATTAACACTATTTAGGATATGGTGAATTTTTTAATTAAAATTTTAACATGTCAAACTTGCACCTAAAGGGAGATTCAGGTTCGATGCCTGGCGGCTGTTGGGGGCTGCCTTAGTGTAATCATGGGAGGGAGGCTGCCTTAGTGTAGTCCTCTACCTGAATGTTTAGTTCCTTTGCCTTGCTGTAAACCCTTAATCAAGTGCGGTGCTCCGTGTGGAGAGGCAATCGAGTCCCCGAGGCAGCAAGTCACTACAAACAAGTTTATAACTCCTTAAACTCCACCAGCATATGAAATTGCTTAAATAGCCTTTGTGGTTGCTTTAATTACACAAAAAATACAAGAATTTTAGGCATTATTACATGGTGCCGATGATTACTGTCTCTCATTGTGCAATAACTTCAGGCTCATTCCTAATGTATTTTTTAATTTTTTGAATAATAAATATAATGTTTTCAATGACAGTCTTGCAGCAACGATTGAACGCTTCTTTTTAACAGCAAATTCAAGATATATTCGTGTAATCCAAAGAAATAGAAAATATGTAATTTTATTTGCGATCCTGATGGGGATTCTTTCTAAAGTTACTATTTGCTTGGAATTTAAGGTGCTTAATTTATTCAAAAATTTTATTTGTTGTCTTTGTATAGCCTTATTTTTGGTAGCTATCATGGAAAGTCCGTCAGATTTCTGAAATTTATTTTTTGTGTTGCCGTTCTTTGGTGGCTATTAGAGACTAAGCTTGGTGATCAAGCGTGATCGATGCCTCGATAGCCAGAACTTTTAATGAGATCTTGTCTCGTTCAATTTTCTATTAGATACCTTAAGAACCCTGAACCCCAACATGCCTTTCCGGCAAACTCCAATTCCGGACACTCCAGACCCCAAAGGTTCGGGGTGATATCTTACTCTGATCTTTAGAAAATAAATATTTTAAATTACAAACAGATCTCTTATCGAAATGAATGTGCTGATACAATGTCTGAAATAGATATTGGATTTGCAGATTTTGTTTTTGATACAGACTACCATTTGGTGATTTCTATTACTTTTAATTTTTAATAAATTTTTTTAGTATTTTCGTTTCTACTACCGCAATTTTGTAACAATCTTCTTTCCATTCTTTGCACTTTTATTTCTCAATTTTAAAATTATTCACGTTCTGGCAAGATATGAAAAAGAAAATTATCAGTTTCAACTGCTCAATTCATCTACGGCTACCGCTAAACAAATTAAAAGAAAGGTTGAAAAAAATTTTTTTGGAAAATTTTTGGAAAATTTTGGAAATCCTAGAATGAGGAAAATTAGACAGAACCCTAGAAAAATCCTTTAAAAAATTTTTTTCTAGAAAATAACTAGAGCAGCAACAATTACAACAATTTTGGTTGTCTGTACATACCTTGTTTCGAACATTATTAGCGTCGCGTTAGTTTGAAATTTATTGAAAAATTTCAATATTTATTTAAATTTTAGACTTACTACATGGGAACATATTGATAAGGATTCCCTTATGTCTGATTATCTACAGTAAGTTTATTATTATTTTAAATACCTAGTAGTTGATTATCTTGGGATAATCATATAGACAATATGTCTTAATATCAGTTATAATATTTGTTTATTTTTGTGACTGAAATGGGATTTTATTTAGTCCTGGACCGCTCTGAAATTGGATCTATTCGTATATCCGCCTGTTTTCAATTGTTTTCGTTTCCCTATACATATTTCTGTCCACAGCTATTTCGACACCTAGAGGGGCACATACGACTCAGCTCGAGGATCCGAAGGATAACTAAATCGACTCATTCGGAACAGCCCCTTGACTAAACTACAGCCCTGAAACTAATTCTATATATAACATAGAACGGGTATTATACCAGAGATTCAGAAATTTTCCCCCCAAGACCATTTTTTGAGGCGAGCTCCAGGAGGAGAACAAAAAAACACAATGTTTAGTTATAATAATAACCGGCTCGATTAAAAAATTTTTCTAAAGTTTTTTTTCAATTTTTCAAACAGATTTTACTTAATCTCAATTGATCTCACTTCTTTCCTTGTTTTGTGTGCCTGTGCTTTTCGTCCAAACATTTATTTGATTTGCCAGCCGGCACTCCGAAAAGAAGTTTTTCTAACTTTAAAACGTGCCTTTCGAATGAATGATGATTTTGGTGGACTTGACCCGAGAACTGAATTAATTAATGTTTTTGAACCAATGTATAATTCTGTAAGTTTTTTTGAATTTTATTTAAGCTTTTTAAAATTAAAAATTTTTTTGGTTAATACTGAGTTGCTTTGCTTTTAAATTTTTTGTTAACACTTAAAAATAATATAAGATAAACACAATTTCTAAGGACCCTACCTTCTTGAACCAAGATTAAAAAGCCCCCTGAGCAAGGGGCAGGTCCCATGTACAAAACGGCACATGGACACTCCAAAATTTTTCTCATGGTCACCAGCGCACTGCCTCCGCACAAACACTATTGGCAGAGCCACCGAAGCCACTGCCACCAATAATGCTGCCAGAACGCACAGCCACTGATGTCTACCTTCCAATAGCGTCCTACTAGCTTAAGCCACCGAAGCGCACTATTACTAGTATTCTTCTACCGAAGATAGTCCGCTGAAGCGGTCCATGGATGAAGTTTGGGAGAATACCAAAAATAAAAGATTTGGAAAAGAGTTACTCTTAGATGGTTAATACAGAAGGCTAAAGAACAATACTTATTTATTCACTCTCTAATTATTTGCATTTCTCTGTCTATTTCCTTCCTTTTTTTATTTTTTTCTTTTCCTCCTTTATCTATTTCTTTCTCCCTTTTCTCTCCTTTATTTGTTTTTAAACTTCTAAGCGCGTAAATTTAACAAAATATATATTTTTCAAAATGGTCAGAAAGCGAAAAAATTTAAAATTGTCTAAGGACAGATTTCAAACTAATTTTAAGGATAAATTTAAAAAATGTTTAAAATTTGTTAAAGCTTTAACCTTATCCTTATTTTTTGCTTTAAAGTTTGTTTGCTCCAAATCGGATAACAGCAATATATTCTGTGGACAATTATTTTCGGTAAGCATTTTTAATATGCTTATTTTTTTTCTGTTATCCCTTTATCCAAAAAATTTTTTAGTTATTTTACTAACAGCTTTTTTAACCTCCGATTAACTCTTATTTTTGGAAAGCTGCTTTTTATTCTTAATTTATTAACTCTTAAATTTAGTAAATTTTTAATTTAAGTTGGAATCTTCACTTCCATTACACACTACCGCCCATGACGAAAAGAGGGCCTCGTATGCAGAATCCATCAAAAAACGACTTTCAATTCCCTCCCTAAAAAGCGCTTCTCCTTTTCACTTGGCCAAACGTTTTTCTATACAGCAAATGAGAAGGGATTCGATAAATCCTCCAAATGGGCATTCCCCGCCGAACGGCCAATGTGCTGCTGGGCAGATCAAGGAAGAATATGATGAGGATAATATTGAAGAAACACAACAACAACAGCCAGCATTACCCCCATATTATAGAAGATCCTCTATTGGACAGAATATTGTTGGTGGAAATTACCCATCTCCACTTAGCCATCTGGAACGTTTGAGTGAAGAAAGGGAAGATTCTAGTTCACAGGTAATAGAGAGAGAGATGAGGAATTTTTGTTTCTCTCAGTTTAGTAAAAGATTCGTTGCAGATCCACAAGGAATTATAGGATATTCGAAAATTTTGGAAGGAATATCGGATCAGATATCCGAAGATTTCCCCCTTAGTTGTGCCCCTCGTTTACTAACCTCGTGACTTTCTTTAGAGGTCCTTGGATTCTCAAAACTTCAATTTTCCTAGATGGGATCGAATCAAGTTTCGATTCAAGTAAAGTTTAGCCCACTTTAGTTGAGGCCCTCGTTTGGTTGCCCTCATCACTCCACCTTGGATTTTTAGATCCTATAAAATTTTGGAGTTTTCTCTAGATGGGATCATTTGTCATTCTCATTCAGGGAAATTCCCGCAAAAATTTTTTGTTTTAAAAACTATTTGATAAATTAACAGCCAAGTACTCCAGCAACAATAGGCGCTATAAGTCGAAAATCTACACGTATAGAAATGTGTCTTGGTAAAGGAGAACTTGTAAGAAGTATTTTGTTTAGCGGACATGAAACTTTGTTGTGATTAATTTTTAAAAACAACTTAAAAATTTTTTTTGTAATTTTATAAACACATTTTTAATAAATTTTATAATTTTTGATTTTTATTGCGTAGGACTTAATATAAGATCCTGCTTAAAACAGAATTAAAAATCACCAAATCTTCAAAGCAGGTCTAAGGCCCATGAGCAGCCAAAGCAGCCTCTATCTATTCCATTTGTGTCCATAGTACAAAAAAGCGGGTTATGGGACTTTTATAAATACATAGACTGGCAGCAAGTTTATGGGTGACAATTGCCATAAAGTGACAATTTAAGATCCTATTTAATAATAATCAAAAATCACCAAACCGTGAAAACAACCCATTTGCCCCTGGGCTATGGGACTTGAAAAATGCTTTTATGCGAAGACTGGCTATAAGACAATATTTGGATTTGTTGCTACCTGCTACGAAAGTGGAGGGAGCAGGGGGGAAGCCAATCCCTCTCTCAACAATAGAGAGATTGGCAGTTGATCATTCTTTTATTGATCAACTTCTTTTTCTATTGTTTAAAATTTAAAGTATAATTATTAAATTGATTTGAGAGAGGATTGATCACGTGATAGGAATGCTTAAACTAACCTTGTCAAGCATTTTAAAAATTCTTTTAATTTATCTCACAAAGAGAGTCTTGCATCCGTTCCTTTTTTAAACAATCATTTTTAGGAACAATATTGGGATATTTAAAATAAAATTTTCTTAAAAATTTGTCGCCATTTTTATTAAAAAAAATTTTTTTTCCATTAGAACTAAGGTTGGCGTTTTCGAGTCGTGCCGACGTTCAGTCATTTTTTAGCTTCATTTTTTATCGGACCCGACCGAGTCGTTTTCGGACCAAAATTCGATGCCCGACTCGGTCTTTCAGCTGAACTGGACCCCCAACCCTAATGAAAACTATTAAATTAAAAATTTAAAATCAATATACACATAGAGAAATTTCTCAATAAACTTCTAAAAATTCGCAATTTTATCTCAATTATCACAGGATTTAATTTTTTCTCGCTCTTTCCAAATTTAAATTTTTATTAATTTTTTCTCTTTTATTTATTCAGATGTTTTTAAATAAAATTTTTGCCAAACAAGAATAGCTTTTAATTTCTAAATGACTTTTGGCTTTTAAAAATCGTTATTTTAAAAAATTAAATAATAATGAATTTATCGAATATTTTTATTTTATCAATTTTTATTGTTGTGATTCTACCGTCTTATGATGCAAGAATTTGTAAGAATTTTACTAAAATAAATGTGAAATAGATTTTTTTTGTCTTCTACATATACCATATGGGGAACAGTAGGCCGAAACCTTGCTGGAACTATACCCAAAATGTAGAGGAAAAGTGGATGGGGAATGTGTTAGAACTATTGTGGAAGAGATTCTGGGTTGATTAGGCCTCTAGGCAACCTTATCTCCCTTTAAACAATCACAAATATCATTTGTCTTCATGGGAACGAAGAAACGTTCTCAAGTGAATAGCAGGCCGAATTTGTTGGAACCGTACCCAAAATATAGAGGAATATTGGGTGGGAAGTGGGCTGCTGTATTTAATATTACTGTATTATTACAGTAATTTATCTTAAAATAATTCAATTTTAGCTAAGAAAACAACAGAAATGGTGGACTATTGTGAAAGACATTCAATTAATGTAATACACCAAGAAAATCGTCGTGAATGTTGTGATGAGCTTATAGACAAAATTATAAAGGTATGGGGGGTATAATAAAATTACTGAGGAAAAAATTTTTCCAATTTTCAGAAAAAGAAAAACGATCGGTTTTTTAAAGTACACGAAGATGATATTACTAATGAGCAGCACATTAAACACGTTGTCAGATATTTTAAAAAGAGAAAAGATTTGCCTAAAATATGCAGAGAGGTTTCATCCTGGAAGACGAAAATTGGGAAAAAGTTAAAACTGCACAGATTTGGAAGAAACAAACATGACAAAAATAAGCACAAAAACAACCAAAAACATGCTAATAATCAACATAATAATCATCACATAAAGCATCACTTAAAGAATCTTAAACATCTCAAGAACCCATTAAAGAAACTTAAGCACAAACACAATGGGAATGAGAAGAAGCATAAGAATCCTGTTAATAAATTAAGAAAGATGATTAAAAAAAGAAAACCAAAAATTAAAAAGGAAGAGGGCAAAAAGCATCATTTAAAAAATATTCTTCATAAAGATAAGCATAATTGAGTAAAATATTTTATCTGTTATGTATATATTTCTTCTATAAAAATATTTTCTTTCTTTGTGATAAGTCAATTAAAGGTGATTAAATTTTTCTGAAAATTTAAATTTGATTTGGGAAAAATATTGTAGAAAATACCAGGAAAAGGGAAGTTGATAGGCAGTGGTATAGATTCTTGTCTAGTGCGTTGACTGTCCTAATACGTGTATAATTATCATCGAGTGTTGGTCTAAAAATAGAGATGGTAGGAGCTACAGGTACGAACAAATTGAAATTTTGACAATACTGTATGGGTTAGATTTAATAAATTTTTCTAGTCAAATGGAAAGTTCTCACCAGTGTACGAGTACGAGAAAAAAATAAGGCCTGTACGAGAGTACGAGTACGGGCATAATAGGTTTATAAAAAAATATTTTTTTGCCAACGAATTAGTTTTTAATTCATTTAGCTTCTAAAAATCCTTAATTTTAAATTAAATTAATTTTAAAAATTAAATAATTACATATGAATTTATCTTCAATTTTTATTTTATTTATTCTTTTTATTTGGATTATACCCAAATCTGATAACGCTAGAATCAAAAAGAACAATGGAATTCTTAATTGTAAGTTTGATAATACCCTCTTTCAAATAATTGCCCCCTCTCGATTAATTAGTCCATTCAGCGAGAGGTTGAAGCAATAATTAGCCATGATATCTATTTTGACATATACAGTATTTACACAATATTAATTTTAAAAATTAATTATTTACTTAAATAAAAGCATCCAAGCACCCTTCGGGGTTTTCAAACACTTACCAACAGAGCTACAGTTGAAATTTTCCAAAATAAACAATTTAAGTAAATTTTTCCAAAATAAACAATTTAAGTAAATTTTTAACTCAAAGTTATTTTCTAACACTTAATTTCCTATTAATTACTCTCAATTTTCTTCAATCAATTTTAAACAATCACAAACAATTTTATTTCACAGGAAAGCGTATAAAATATATTTTATTGCGAAGTAGATTTTATTTAGAAGAATTTTATTAGAATGAAATTGTGTAAAGCTTTAAAACTGGGAAAGAACAATGAATAATGAATGAACAATGAATAATGAACCCATTTCCTTATATTTCCTTATTTCCAAAATAAACAGTTTAAAGTAAATTTTTAACTCAAATTTTCTTTTCTTAACTTAATTTCCTAGAAATTTCTTTTCCTATTAAAATCAATTTCTTTCACAAAGAATATTTATTTTATTGAAGAGCGAACAATTTATTTTATTTTATTGAAGTTGAGAATTTTATTAGAATGAAATTGTAAAAACCAAAGAAAGCTGGAAACAATCCGCTTTCTTTACACGGGTGGGAAATTACACAAATATGTATTTATGATTAATAATTAATTATATAAAAAATCTCATTTCGAAATGAGACACTCCGCCCAATTATTGAAGCGGAGCGTAAGAGCTTGAATTTGAGTAGACGGAATTACAATTAAAAGGAGAGGGTTCTGAGTAACAATTGGAATAGGTGGAGGAGGAGGCGGCGGAGGAAGATAGATGACATTAGAAGTCGATTGTACATGAAATGAGGGATGATTATGATTTGAATTAATTTTTATGTCTTTTAAAGGGATCGGTTTTGTAATAGTTGGTTTTTCTTTATCAGCTGGCCGGCTACTCTTCTTGTTTGATCGGGCCCATTTCCTTATAAGGTTCTTTCGGTAGCTTTGTTCGTGGGTAGGGAGCCATTCCATTGAGCCTGTAGAATCGATGCGGACACGTGAGCAGATAGGAATTGTTTTGGGTTGTTCCATTGGCAGACCATGTTCTTTTGGTGGTGCGGCAGGAAGTGGGATATCCTTCACGGCTATTGCTGGTGGTTGTTGTTGTTTATCGTCGATAGCAGGTGTTGGAACATGAGCGGGGCAAGAAGGTGGCACTGCTGCTGTAGGCGGACCAGAAGGCTCAATCGTAGCATCACCAGCACTAACTGAAATTTTATTAAGATCCTCAGCCAATGGCTTCGGAACAGTGGGTTTCTTGAGTAATTTATGGGAGGCTGGAATATTGTTGTTGGAATTGGGAAGGTGTCTTTGTACTTGGGCATTTAAGCATTTTACTTCTTTAATATTTCGACGTAATTTTGAAGACATAATCTAAAATAATAGTTAAATTAGCTTAATTTAAATTAATTTAATTAAACACGTCTTGGATCGGTGCGGTTAATAATTTCGTTAATATTGTGATTTATTTCTTGTAATTCTATTGTTTGGGGTGGGGATGTACGGGGATGAATGTAATAATATAAATAAGCGGCTAATTTAGCCAACAGTAGGAGCAAGATTATGAAAAAGCAGCCTACAACGGAAAGGATAGCAAGAGAATATTCGGGATTATCTAGAATAGTTTGGGCTAATGTTTCAAAGCCAAAATAAAGTGCGGCCGAGGCAATTATAGGAAGAGTGGATTTTGCTAAGGGCTTTCCTATACGTTTGGCAATTGAAGATTTATAGGGCTTAAATGAAGATTTGTATGGCTTAAAGTTTCGTGCCGGGATTGCTTCTAAAGGAGAGAGGATAAAGATAATTGCTAAGATGACCAAGAACGTTGGGGGTGCTGTCCAAATTTTACGGGGTTTTTGCTTCCTCCTAATTCCAATATAAATAATTAAACCGCCTATTATAGCAAAGGCGACAATAAGAATTATTAATAATAAGTAGGTTGTTTTGTTCCACTCGGAAGGTTGAGTTTGTTGAATTAATTGTAAATTAAAAGAGAAAACTTCAAGGGAGATTATACTTCCCATTTACTAAATAAATTTTATTAAAATAAAACGAAGATAAAGGATTTTTACAAGCTTAAAAGGAAATGAAAAGGGGGAGTTAATGTTTATGAGATTCTTCGCAGACCCTCCCACCACAAAAATGTGAAGTTGATTATTTAAAAATTAGAAATTGTGACTGGTGGGAAGGAAAGTTTAAACAAACTGTTATTGTTTTAATGTTTCATCTTCGCCTTCAATAATATGATCAGGCGGATGATTAGGCTCTATTTCTGGATTGAACATATAATTGTTTACTTTCTCACGATTTTTATCTTCTTTTAGCTCTTCTTCTTTCTCCTTTTCCATAGATTGTGGTTCTTCTGGATTTAACCTCTGTTTTAATTCGTGGGAAGTCTCTAATGGAAGGAGATGGTTTACTGAGCGTTTTACAACACGACCGGATGGGAAACGGACTTCGGCCACGTCGGGGATATTGTCCTTATTATTTATTAATTTTGAAATAACTGCTGTGCGCCAATGGGAAACTGGGAGATTTTCATCGAATATAATAACCAATTCTCCTAGTATTGGATTTCTTTGTGATTTGGGGGTTAGGGTTTTATGTTGTTCTCTAAGTGACATTAGGTAGTCTGTATTCCATCTTTTCCAGAATAATTCTCGCCGAGTTTTGAGTGTTGTCCACAAATTTTGAATATCCTCTGATGTGCTTTGTATTTTGAATGGTGTATGTTCATTTAAAGAAAAGGGGAGATTTGGTTGGCCGAGTGGTTTTATAAAATCAATAGGCCGTATAGGTCGTATTTCTTGTGGGTTGGATGAGTCAAAGGAAATAGGTCGGCTATTAATTATAGTTTCAATTTCATTAATTATTGTTCTCGCCTCATCAATTGGAAAAATCTTAGCCCAAATTCCTTGGGATAATGTACGTCTTAGATGGAACTTTATAGAGGCTACAAATCGTTCATAATGTCCGCCTCTCCAAGCAGCATGTGGGATTCTAAAAATCCAGGACGGGGAATAGGGTTTGAGTGAGCGCTTAAATGAAATAAAGGTTGGGGCGCTGTCGGAGTAAATAATTTCGGGTTGGCCAAATCTAGCAACAAATCTACGATAGGCCAAATTAAATTGGTAAGCGGATTGGTTCGGGACTATATCTAATGAGATGGCACGTGTAGATAGGCATACAAATAGTATTATGTAAAATTTCTGGAGGGGATCGTTTTCCGTCCTTAATTTCAATGGTCCTGCAAAATCGAGACCAATTGCAGAAAATGGTCTTGAGGGTGTGACTCTTTTTTCCGGAAATTGTGGGAATGGAGGCTTATCAAATGGTATTGCTTTAAATCTTCTGCAAGGAAGACAACAATTGTAAATAACGGAATGGACAACTTTTCTACCTTTAATTATCCAAAACTCTCTTCTTAACATCGAGAGTACGGTGAGTGGGCTGGCATGCTGATTTAAGATGTGGGTCTCGTAAATTAATAGTTTTGTGAGGTGAGAGTTGGCTGGGAGTAATAATGGCATAATTGTATTTTGAGGGAGGTTACTATTTCCTAAACGGCCATTGGCTCTAATTAAATTATTTTCATCTTTAAAGAGGCCTAATAAATTCTTATCATGATCGGATGGGGGGTTATACGTTTGTTCTTGTTTAATAAGGAACTTTAAAGCCGAGCGAAGCTCTCGGACATGTACGTTCAATGTTGTAAGTCTTGGATGTTTTTTCAAATAAGGGGAAATTGATGGATGGGGATTATAAGCAATAAATCTTAAAACATACGCCGTGACACGGAGTAGTTTTGGCAATCGAGAGAATTTGTTAATTTCCATTATACTCGTCAATGTTTGCGTGGTATTAAATGTCATTATAGGTTGTGTTTCTGTCGTTTCTATATTTGGTTTGTAAACATTTGATGAGAATGTTGGAATTTCGGCATTTTCTTTTGGCCAGGAATTTGTTGCACACGACAACCAGGATGGTCCATATAGCCACACATCATTTTCAAATAAATCACTTGGTTTTGTAACTCCGCGTGTGCCCAGGTCCGAGGGGTTTTGACTTCCCGCTATGTGCCGGACTTTTAAATTTGGAGTGGCTCTTATGGGTTTAATTCTATTGTAAATAAATATTTCTTTAATGGGCAATCGGGAATTTAGCCAACCAATAACTACGGATGAATCTACCCAGAGGGTCAGATTATCATCCACATGGGAAGGGGGGAGTTGTGATTTTACATAAAGAAGAGCTCTTACTCCAATAAGGGCTGCTACAAGTTCCATTTTGGGTATGGTGAATTTTTGGCCTTTCTTTGTAATAGGTTTAAGCTTAGTTTTGCTAAATAAAAGAGTTGAATGGATTGATTGGGGAAGGTGGACACGTAAATAGACCGCAGCGCACATAGCTAGGGATGAAGCATCACTAAAGGCATGTAATTCAATTTGCTTCACTTTTAAGGGGTCAGGACATATACATCTTGGTATTGAGAAATTTAATTCTTTCCATTCAGAAAATAATTTCGTCCATTCACTAATTTTTCTTCGGGTACGGGTTCGGTCCATTTTAGATCATTTAGCCATAAAGATTGGAAGAATAATTTTAATGGTAGTAGGATGGGGGACAAAAGACCACATGGATCATAAACGGATGCGACAAATGAGAGAATGTCACATTTCTTAGGATTAGAATTTTCGGGGGGATTTGGTAATGCAAGTTTGAATTCGTCTTTTATGGGGCAGTATTTGATGCCAAGAAATTTAATTTTTTCACCTGGGAGTCGGTCATCTTCTGGAATATCTTCTATAATTTCCTTGCTGTTACTTACAAATTCTCGAAGTTTCATATTTGCTGTGGCGAAGAGTTTTGTTGCCTCAAGACAATTTTGTTTTCCTTCTGAAATTGAAGAGGCTGTAAGAAGTAAGTTGTCTACATAAATGTTTTCTTCCAATTCTTTCGAGAGTGTTGATTTGTTTTTTGAAAGGTGATGTCGGATTGTTGCTGCGAGGAGATATGGGGAACAAATCAGTCCAAAAGGTACACGGGCAAATCGGTAAATTTCAATGTTGGACGAGGAGAAGGGAATTGAAATATCTTTTAACCACAAAAATCGCGTTACATCGCGATCGGAGGGATTTATACTAATTTGGAGAAAAGCCTTTTGAATATCGGCGGTAATAATATATTTGGGGAGTCGAAATTTAAATAAAAGACCAACAAGGTCATTTAAAAGGTTAGGGCCGGAAAACAAGCATTCATTAAGTGACAGGTTTTTTCCCAATTTAGCTGAACCGTCGTACACTATTCGAACGGTTTTCTTATCTTGCCGTATTACAGGGTGGTGGGGAAGGTAATGGAGTGGTACACAATTTTTACTGGGGGTTGGGACCTTTTCTATTATTCCCAATTGGAGTTGTTCGGTGAGTATATCTTGGTATTTGGCAATGAGAGTTTTATCATTTTTCAAGGAATTTAAAACAGAACGCAAGCGTCCGTAACATAAAGAATAATTAGTGGGTATTGGCAAATGGGCTGGGTCGGATTTGAACGGGAATTTTATCTCATAGCGCCCGTCTACAAATTTAATGTCTTTCAAAAATTGGGCCGACACTTTATCTTCTGAAATTTCTCCAGGATCTTCTTTTATTCCAATTCCTTCCAAAGTCAAAAATTCTATTATTTTTTCTTCGTGTTGTGAGCAGAAATTGATGGAACTATTTAATAATTTGTTTGAACATAAATACGGCTTTCCAGCCACAATTGGACCTAAAAGAGTGCTTACTAGGGTGTAGCCTGAGGGTAGACGTTTTATTGGGGTAGGCTCTAAATCATAATAATAATCACTTCCTAGTAAAATAACTGGGTAAATTACTTCGGCTGGTGGAATTAATTCTGGGAGGCCGATTATTGAACTATTGTTTGGTGGTATGTATTTCGTAGGTTGGGTCAGGTAATTTATAGTACATGCTCGAATAATTAGGGAACGTCCGTCGGAGAGTGAGAGGCCAAATTCGGTAGAATAGGTTTGGGTGGGTTTACTATTCGGATCACTGAAAACTCCTAAATTTACTGTTTTCGGTTCTAATTTCAATCCAAGATTTATTGCTTCGGATGTTTGAATATATGAATGTGTACTGGCATCGTCCAATAACAGAAAGCCAATACGAGCATGGGAGGGGAAATTAGGATTAAAAAATTTTACTTTAATGCACTTCAGTAGGATTGGCAATTCTTGAGGGTGCCTTTGAGCGGAGAGTGAGGAGGCATTCGTTTGTGGTTGTTGTGGATCATTTCTTTCGGTTTGAATTTCCTTCGATTGTTGCGTGTCTGATTTTGTTGTTTGTGGATAATAATTGTTGTATAAATTGGCTGGGGGGACAACCGAGGATAACGGGGGAATAGTTCTTCTGTGGATATTTTCAAATCTAATAGGTTGGGTGTAATTAGTCATGTGTTGATGTTGAAATTCGTTTTGTGAAGAGCTGCCTGCACCATAATGGTAATTTTCAAAATTTCGAGCTCTTTGTTGTTGGGGATTGAATAGGTTTGGACAAAGTGCACGGGGATGGAGATTTCGACAATTAGTGCACGTAATTGGGTTTTGACAGGATCTAGCGAGATGGTCAGGCTTATAACAATTAAAACATAGTTTCTTTTCTCGCAGTCGGGATTTTCGTGTTTGAAGGGTATTATAATTCGAACAGAGGTGGGAGAGGTGATTAGGATGATTACAAAAAACACAGGGGAATTTATACATCCCTGGTCTGTTATTCGGCCTAGAGGTAGAAAATGTCAGAGAGGATTGAGGCATATTTGGGGAACGAAAATTTCCAACTTGCCTGAACTGTTTGGGAGAATTAGAGGGCCTGTCCGGGGTATTGAGTTCCTTCTTCTGGTCTCTAAGGGCTTTTACACCTTCTTTTCTTTTTAATATTGACTTCAAAGTGTTGCGAAGTTGGTCCGTGTTCCAGTCTTGTCCATGAGTTTCTTTGTCTCTGAACACTTCTTCAAGTATTTGAGGGGGCAATTTCGATTCGAGTTCCATTTGAATGGGCAGAGTGTTTACATCAAAGTGTTGTTCAAGCATTTGTAAATAAAGCGCTTCGAATTGGTCGACGAAAGCTCGTAATTCAGTACATAAAATTTCGGGACCGTTCACAGAGTGAACGACGGGTAATTTTCGGATTGCGTGGTGGAGAGTACGGTTAATTTCGTCTACATTTCCAAAGTTTTCATGTATTAGGCGAATTGCTTCATGGTAAGAAGCTTCTGTGAGGGGGAGTGACTTTACTAGTAGAAGAGGGGGCCCTTCCAAGCATTCCTTCAAATAATTAAATTTTACGGAGTCGGAAATGTTGGTGAGGTCGTGGACTCCGACGCGGAAGGCATTCCAAAAAGAGGTGAACTCCACGCATTTACCGCTAAATTTAGGAAGGGACAGTTTTGGGAGGTGGAAAAGAGTGTCGGTGGTCTGTGAGGGGTCGGGTAGTGCTGCGGACAATGCCCCTCTTTCAGAAAGGAGCCTACGATTATATTTCATTAATTTACGTAATGTGGTCGGATAAGGCACGACTGTGACAAATTCATCATAAATTGGGTTGTCCGCCAGTCTTTCAGCTCCAGTCATAGACGTTCTAGTGGCCATCCATCTATCATTTTCATTAGTAATGTTGTCAAATAATTCAGTCACGATTTGGGATTCTGAGTCAAGGGAAGTAATAAGGGAGCGTATTTGTGCGTGAAATTGGGATATACTTCCAGTCTGCACTGGGAGAACAAAGGACTTGGGGTCTTCCAATAATTCCTCCGCTTCTTGAACGAGAAGCCGGATTTGGTTACGAAAGGGTGCCGACATTCTCACCGGCTGAGCTTTTCCAAAATAAACAGTTTAAAGTAAAATTTTAACTCAAATTTATTTCCTAACACTTAATTTCCTATTAATTACTCTCAATTTTCTTCAATCAATTTTTAAACAATTACAAAATAATTTTATTTCACAGGAAAGCGTATAAAATATATTTTATTGCGAAGTAACTTTTATTTAGAAGAATTTTATTAGAATGAAATTGTAAAAACCAAAGAAAGCTGGAAACAATCCGCTTTCTTTACACGGGTGGGAAATTACACAAATATGTATTTATGATTAATAATTAATTATATAAAAAATCTCATTTCGAAATGAGACAGCTACTATAAATAGATAGAACACACCAAATAGAACGGGTGTAGTGACCCCAGATCTGCGAGTTGCCAGAGCGATAGTCCCAATTTTAGTCAACTTTTATTATAGAATATAAACGAGAGTCCTTAAAAATTTATAACGAAAGTTGAGTGTAGTAGAGGGGTTGCTCATTTTATTACCAAATCTCTCAAAATTTAAGACAACTTGGGCTATCCTTGTAATAGGAATAAAATTTTAAACAAAAATTTAAATTCTTTAAGATAATGTGAAATTTAATATGGTAGCATATTGTGAACTAAATAAAATTAAGAAGATAAGGAATCGAAATGAACGCAAATGTTGCATTCAATTAATTAAAAAAAATCAAAGAGGTTCGATTTAAAAATATTTGGGGCAAAAATAAAATAATATACTGTCCAACACTAAATTTGACAAAAATTCAAGTTTTCAATTTATAATTTAAAACAATTGTGTACTCAAAAAATTTTTTAATTTTAATGAAAATTTTATTTGAAAATTTCAAAGTAATTTTTAAATTTTATCAATTAATATTATAGAGAAGGAAAACACCGAAGGAAAGCGAATTTTTTAGAAAAAATCCAAAATTACGAAACAAACAACATATTGAACATGTTGCCGCATACTTCAAAAGAAGACGAGATTTGCCTGCAATCTGCCGTAATTTACGTTATCCAGAAACAAAATTTAAAGGAAACAACAATAATAAGAAACACAAAAAATTGAAACATAAAAAGAATTCGAATCGGCGACGTACTCGAAAAGGAAGAAGACAGAGTAATCCGAACAAAAAACTTCAGAGATCACAACGTAAAACTTAAAAATTTAAACTTAAAAAAAATAAAAATACAAGGTACTCGAAATGGAAGAAGACAACGTAATCCGCGCAAAAAACTACAAAGATCACAACGTATAAAGAAGAATAAGCAGACCAACAAGGGATGATAAAAGGGAGATAAGATTTAAATGTCTAAATTATTTGGGTAATTTAAAAAATTTTTGTTAGAGATCAGAGACTGATCCTTGACATTAAATAGACGGATCTGAAGATTGCATACACCCTTGAGAAGGAAAATGTGAGTAGTAAAGGTAGAAGCGAGAGAGGGAGTGTATGCAATTTAATAAAGATGTCCAAGACTCTTGGTATTGAGTCTTGACTTTTCTTGGGTTATTTTCGGTCTTGGTCTTGGGGTGTAGTTCTGGTCTCGAGTCTCGGAAAATTTCTGGTATTGGACATCTCTACAATTTAGGGTGTATGAAAAATCGAGATACGACACTTACCTTTACCTTTTATAATCTACAGGGTTTTTAAGGTTTTCTTGTATTATACCTCATTAATTTTCTTACTAACTCCTAATTTAAATAGGGAAAATATGTATATAAAAAATTCACTATCCTTTTAAATAATGTGATAAAAATAAAATTATTTCTTCATTTATCCTTTCTTTTTAATGATAACATTTTTCTTTATATTAAAACATGATAGATTTAATAAATCAGAATACCATATCTAATAGGTTTGAGTTCAACAATTTGGTTTTAATTTAATAGTGTTTTTAAAAGTAAAATTTGATAAAAATTAATTCGATACAGTCCAGTAATTTTAAATATATTTACTATTTTTGTGTTTGCCTTTATATACGCTTCCATGCTTTTAATCTTCTCTTTTGGAAGATTTGTAAAATTTGTAACGTTTAAAGGCAGAGGAAGAGCAATGCAAATATATTTAAAAAAGGTGTAAATTGAGGGAAAAATATTAAATTCCCTTCTTGTAAAGCAAAAAAAGTGAAAACGGAGGAAATATGTACGGAAAATGATGAGAAAGCTGCGGAAATATTCATAAAGTCTAAAAATTTCATAAGAAAGTTAAATCTTTTTTTTCAAAATTTTAGTACAAAAATATCTTTAAATGGATTCAATTTCAAAAAATATTTTAATATTATTTTTAATTCAAAAAGTTAATTTATGTACCCCTCCATCATTTATGAATTCAAGAAATTATAATTACTATATACCTCACCCTACAAATAAATTTGTAAATGGTATTACTTCGGCTAATCAACAATTATTTGAAGATAAGAAAAATGATCTAAAAAGCTTTCAGGTAATGGAATAATTGTAATGAAGCCCGGTTAGGAAATAAGTTCTGCTTAGGGTTATCTATGTCTTACAATTAGTGTGAGTGAGGAATATTAACTACATCTCGTTCCCTGGCACTTTAAAAAATTGGAAAGCTTAGGGAATACCGATAAATCTCTCTCTATCTCGATAACCGAGATTTTCGATCGAGATCTCGTCTCGGTTCGGTTTCTAGTGTTCATATCACTTAACTCAAAGGGAGTGAATGAGCCTCTATTCTTGTAGTCATAAGTCTCTCATACAAGATATGAGAGACTCTCACATACATCTCTCTCATGTTTCACCAATCACTCATACCGTATGATTCTAGATATGTGCCCCTAAGTACTCTCTAAACACCCCTTTTTAAGCAGAAAATATTAAAATTAAAACGATTAAAAATCTAATTTAGATAATTGAAGATAATGACCAAGACAATATAATCTTAATAAACAATGATTCTCATAAAAATGAGTCACTTAAATTAGAATTTAATGAAAACGAAAAAGATGAATTATTAATCCCTTTAATCAAAAATGCTCGTCCTACAATTAGGATTTTGCCAATAGGTAGATTTCATTAAAAATAAATTAAGAAAAATTTTTAAAGACTTCAACAATTTTCGGAAAAAAATAAAAATGACAGACAAAGGAAGGAACACGACATTAAATCATTTAAAAACATATAAACAATTGCTGGACTGTATGAAGGCAAGGAGAATTTTTAAAAATATTTTACTAGGATAATTAGCATGAGTTAAAGCTAGGAACTGTATCATGTCTGTTTCTATTAGGGTATTCATGACCGGTTAATCTTTGCCTGTGGCGCTCAAATGGAGAAAGATGAGAGCATTTTGAGCCATCACAGGAGAAAATGAACAATACTAGAGAAAGACAAGTTTCAAGTTTCCTCCGTCATTTTCATGTTTTTAGCTAGGCAGGGACGATGAAGCGGTGAATGTGACTCATAGTTTTCCCGGTCACTCGATAAAATTAATCCATAAGGGGATCATTCTCCTTCACGAGGGTGAATCACCTTAGCTAATTTTCATAGATTTCCTTAAAACCATTCGATGGAATCTCCCTTTCCAACAATTTTATTACGCGTGAAGAAATTAATCCTCAACAAAATTGTAGTTTTGATAATGAGGAATGCAGGTTTTTAAATTTAAAATTATTTATTAGAGGAATTTTTTAAGCTTTTATTCTTCTGAGGAAGGCAATCTACAATTTAATTTGGGACAATTTAATAAATTAAATAATGAAAGGTGCTCAAGAAGAATAATTAATGATATTATTGGGAGAAATAAAGAATTCATAGACCTTCCAATTGGTAAAATTCTAAATTAAAATGAATACCCTCTAAAGCGAGCTCTTTAGAAAAGTAGACCTTAAATACATAGTAGTTGGTTTGTCATTGGGTGAGAGGACTGCCAACTTAAGTGTACACTACATTTTGACCTCATTATTAGAAAACATCCGCCCATAAATTTGATTAAGAAGTCCCAACGAGTATGAGTACTCGGATTCGATCTCTATGGGTATTTGAAGACTCGAACACAAATTTTAAGGAGTAGCACTCCTTGAGCCCTGTTTTTCAGAATACTCATAATTAGAGATAGGACCGAAACAAATCTAGATTAAAAATCTCGGTTATCGAGAATCGATATCATTTCGAGATGTCGATCTCATAATCTACTTATATCTAGACAAATAAATTTCAGATAAATTCCTAGTTGTAATTAATCCAGGTGGGGATAATGTAAATTACTCTGCTATACTAAAACTGGAAATATTTTGCCAAAAAGAGGACGGGCAAATTAATTTTAAGTAAAAAATTTCTCTAATAGATGATTATTTTAAAATTAAATTTAAAGTTATTGGACAACTGATCCTGAAATATTTCTTAAAGTCTGTACAAGAATATTAAATAAACGTGAATGTACTTCTGTATGTTCTAGTATTTTTATTCAATTTTTAAAGTTTATTTAAGGAAATTAAATATGAATCAAGCTCCTCCGTTGCTGTAAATGTAGTAGTAAATCCAACAACTTTGGATAGTGAAGATAAACATTTTTCTATAGAAATAATTGCTAGCAATTTTAAGAAGCCTTCTATTTTTATTTTGGATAATTTATATTATGAAGTATAGTTTGAAAATATTTTTAAGCTTATTTTAACCTCACCATGAGAGACCTCACCATTTCTCTGCTCCAAAGCATTTTAAAGTCATTCGGAAAAGGTTCATGGCAGGCTTCTACGAGTTCATGGACGAGTTATTAAAACCTCAAAGGGTCTTGGACGAGTTCAAGATTCTTGGACCCAGCTTCCTTAACCCAAGTCCTGGAATCAGTAAGACACAGATCCTGTTATAACAAAATTTAATAACTCGGTTCAGATCCCGTCGGCTTCTATCCTTGGACAGTTCCAGGAGTTATTGGAACCGGTACCTTAACCTCGATTTTGGTCATAGAAGGATTATAACAAAAATAACCCCTATTAATAACACAATCTAAATTAATAATTTAAGGCTACTTCCTGCCCTTTCAATAAATCTGTCCGCAGAACTAGATTATTCGGCACTCCTTTCTATGCAACAATTTTGCCTGCAAAAATATTTACCTTTACAAATGGAACAAAAATTGGAAGATTAATAAAAAGGAACAAATTAAAAACCTTCAACAGTACTTGGAAGCAATTAGGGCCTCTAAATTCTGCAGATTTTAATAAACAAAAATTAAAAAGAATTCGAGGGCAAACAAAGAGGAGAATAAAAAATTAATTAAAATTTTATTAAGGAATTTTTAATATTTAATTTAAAAATAAGCTAAAATTTTTATAAAAAAATTTTTTTTTATTTTTTAATTTTCCGTTCAGCCAACCCTTTCTCTTTCAGTTTTTCTTCCTTTTTAGAATTTGGAAGGAGTGAGCATTTCCCTGCGGTTCCTCTACAATACCAACGAGGCCCATAACGTTCGTAAAAGGATCGTTCCATTGCTGCAGCTCCCTGTTCGAGATTACAAGCGCAGAAACAACATTTAAAGCATGCTTTGTGGACTAAATAAATATTAAAATGATTTTTAGTTAAGAAATAGGCTAGATAATTTTTGTTAATTTCGTGTGTTCCTATGTCTTCAATCTTAGGACCGGGAACAGGCCAGGGTACCGCAAGCACAAGGTACCGCAGAGCTATAACTTTGTTCTGAATAGTCGAATCCGGGACGCCCTAGTATGGTTCGATGCGCCTTGACGAGCTGAATCGAACCGTACAAGAGAGCCTCGGATTCGACATTTTGAACGAAGTTATAGCTCTGCGGTACCTTGGGGTACCCCTTAGGACCTGTTTATCCTAAAAGAGCTGTATGCTTTTAAAAAAATTTTTTAACACGCCAAATTCGGGCAAAAATAACGTCAAAACGTCACGTCAGAACATAATGGCGCACAGCTCTGAAGCTTAAAGCTTAAAAGCTCTATATCCATAATAAATCCTCAGATTTTACGTGATAATTAAATAATTTACTTGTCTCTCTATCAACAGTTAATCTGTCAGCCAGCTGTACAGGAATTCCACAAAGTGGGCAATCTTTTGGAATATATTCTGCTAATCCAAAATTCATCAAATAATTTTATAAAATATTTTGTCAAAAAAAATAAATTGGAAGATCCAAAATCAATATTATATTAGCAGAAATAAGCAATTGTTTATCCCAGAATGTTTTTAGTTTTAAGGAACATCTGTTGTCTTATTTAATCGAAGGGAAATATTTTATTTACATTAAGATAAAGTAGAATGAGAGATTACAGTATCTGTTTTATTTTGCCAAAAAATATTCACTAAATAAACAAATATGAATAACCAGCAGGGATGAGATGACACGGGTTAAGTTAATATATCGGATCAGCTTTTCAATATTTTCGGATTGGAAGAGAGTCAGGATTTAGGATATCGGATCAGTCGAGACATCCCTGCTATCAGAGGTGGATCGGAACAGTCAGAGGTGTCGGAAATAGGAAGAGCCAGAAATCGGAACTGGCTCAAAAGTCGGAACTCGGAAATCCAACTTTTTTTCGGAAATCGAAAATCGGAAGGAAAAATCGCGAGAAATCGTAATTCCGACCCATCTCTGCCTGCTATAAAAAATTTTAATTTTAATAGTAAAAATTTTAAAAATAGCGAATAATATCTAACTTAAGGAGCTAACAAAATTGTTGACAGAACGTACATTTAAATGGCGGTTATTAGAAATGGAGATAATATTACTCGAATTATTTGGAGAATTTCTAGAAAAATATTTAGGTTTCCAATCTTTTATAAATTTATTCCTAAAATCTTCACTGACAAATAAAAGAAGCCATGAAGACAATCCAGAAGTTCCGATGTCCGTAACTACGGGTAGCATCGAAAAAAGTGCTGGCGTTGAATGGCTTGTTGGGCAAACGTAGAGAAATATCTTTTAAAAATAATTTTTGAATGATAAAAATTTCTCTGATTTCCATTAGAAAATTACCGTCACTATAGCAATAATTGCATGCCCAAACAAAGTCCCCAAAGCGTAAATTAACAGATTTCGTTCTATTCGGGTTTGATTATCTGTGCTTCCATCACTCCTTTGATTAACAGACTTTTTGACGACTTTGTAAATAAACAGAATTGCAAAATTGAGGATAGCACAAGCTACCAGAAAAATAATTGAGTAGTAAAAGCTTATATACAAGTATGGTCCTGGCTTCTGAAATTTGAGTACTTTATAGTATTATAAGCACAACTCTTTATTAATAGCAAACCATCCCTGGCAATCTCCCTCCGAATTAACTAGTATCCAACTTAATCCCACAAGTCCATCGATATCCCTTCAATCCAATGTTGCTTGATCAGTTTTAGGCACTTAGGCTGACTTAGGCACCTCCATTCAGAGTATATGGGGAGTGGCCCCAAGAACCCCTCTATTCATTAGAATAAAATAATTAAAATACAAGTCTTACATCATGCTCCTTTGGAGGAATTATAAATAAAGTCATATTCTGTTCATTTGGTAACGGAATAATAACATAAGTATCCAGAAACAAAATATAAGAATCAAGTAAAGGAAGCCCAAAAATAATAATTATTGATAATGGTAACAATTTTTTCCAAATCTGTTTAAGATAAAATTTATTTTATGCCTCTACTTAAGCCTTTTTCCTCACTTTATCATGCTTCATTAAAAACATAATAGCGGTTAGACGAGTCAACATCATAAAAATTGTGGCTAAATTGTTAGCTCCATATCCATGAAGAACCAAAAAGTAAAAGAACGCAAAAACCCAATTTGGAAACGTTAAATAAAGTTTGTAGGGTAGACCTCTAGTAATCACAATTAATCTCGTATTGGCATAAGAACCGAAAGATGAATAGAAATCCTGATCAGAAAAAATTTTTTAATTTGATTAGGTAGTACATATAGTGTCGTCCCGGTTGAAAAATTAGGGTCGTCCGGTCGTCCCGTTTGCAAATAGGGTCGTACCGGTTCGAAAACTCCGACCCTTAAGAGGTTTTTTTATTTGGGACCAATAAGTGCAAGTAAGGTAAGGTTAGCGGATCCAGGGAAATCCACAATTATCCGGATCCTATATCCGAAACGAAATTTCCGTACAATTTCAAATCGAGATATCAGAAGAGCTCCCTAAGCGACAACCCCTTATTATAGGATGATATTTCATTTTATAAACGAGGGGCATCTAATAGCCTTATTAAGACTTACAGTAATTGCTCTTATGATGAAAAGCCAATAGAAAGGAGTATGGAACTTTTTATGCTTCAAAATTGTTATAATTTCCAAAATATAAGTAAATAATGAAGTTATATTTATAATTATCGAAATATAAAGGAATGTGCTATTTAATGAGACGATTAACTGTAAAATTTGGTCATATAATGTAATTTCTTGTGGTTGTGTTGTGTTTGTATTTGACATTTTTTGGTAAATTCTGTCTAAACTGATCAATTATGATTGGAGAAATACTCCAAAGTGGCTTACTTAAGTCGGGACTACGATGAATGTGGGGTCACTGGCACTTAACACGTGACAGTCCAATAAGTTATGTAAGCACCTAAATTACTTATAAGTTCTGTTGAAGAAATAAATTTTTGCTAGCAATGTGCCTTTTATAAATACTGAATGACATAAATGAAAGAAAAATTCGTGGTTGATTTAATTAAGACCACGTTCCATTTACAAATACTAATTAAATTTGAATAATTTAATAATAAACAACTCTTGGATTAATTAACTTAACACATGCAAATAATAAATTAAATAATGAACAACGTAATAATAATTTGCTAACTAAATAATATTAATAATTTCAAAAAAATCCACTGCTAAAGCATAACCATCTAAATAAATAAAATGAAACGATAATTACATTTAAATAGCGTTTTATTTAACCTCTAAATTGTTTTAAACTTTAGAAAGTGCGTGACCTTTGGCAGAAAAAAGATAGTTAACAAAATATGCACGCATGATAAAAAATGTATCAAAGCCGTGTTTCCATTGACAAAATTTAAATTTTTTAAAGTTGACACGAAATTGAATTTAACTTTTCTCAACTTTTAAAGTACAGTTCAATCTGTTTATAAAGTACAACTTAGATCGTATAATATATTAGAAATGTACTTTGAAAATTTAAAAAATATGAAATTGCTTGCGTGCTAAAATAAAAATTATTTGGTATAATGTTTAGTAACGATATATTATTAAACTGATCGTTACAAGTTTCCTGGTTCCTACATGAGATAGGCACTGATCCAATTTTTGACTCACTTTGCTATTTCTCTTTTATTAATTTTTAATGTTTTGGCATTCTACTGAAATAAATATTTTTTCCAATTTATTTCAATATTTCACTAATTTTTAGCAGTTTTTGTCAGTATTTCGACAATTTATTTCAATATTTTATGGCTATATTTTGCAATTTTATTTCAATGAAAATCCGCCCTCTAATAATTATAACCAATTTTGTTTTTTGTTAAAATTTTATAATTTCGAATAAATAAAATAATTTTAAGAATTCTACCTTTTTATTTATCTTTTTTTAGGATAGCATTTATGTAGCATTTATTAGTATTGCCTGAACAAAAATAGGAATTAATGAAAAATTCAAATTTGTGCCATTCGCAAGTTGTTTGCTCACACACTTGTATTAGTTAATCTTTTTACATATTAAATTTCATTATTTTTTGTTACATAATTTTGTATATTTAAGAATTTTTATTTGCCTTCCTACTTGTCAAGCCATTCAGCAATGTTACATTTTACTTAAAATAAACATTGATAATACAGCAAGTTTATGTCGTTAAGTCATAATATTTTTTTCTCAAAAGGATTATTTTTCAAATATTATTAGGAATAGGCAATTTTACATCGCTTGATTATTAATAGAAATTTGTAATCTATAAAGAAAAATGGAAGAAGTTGACTCATTTGATTGATCACGCTCGCGATTGATCATCTTTCCCGGTTGATCACTTGAACGAATTGAGCCTTGTTTTATTGTTGTAACAAACTCCTTATACTAAAATTAAAAAGAAATTGAGTGTTGCTCGTGTGTTTTCGATACTCTGGTTCAGAAATAATTAAGGCGATACTTTGGAAGTGATCCTCAGGGTTATCCTATTTTTAATAATTCAAGCAAAATAAAATTTTACTTTTTCCAGCCTGCTGTCATATAAGTACATACTATATTTATAAATTAATGTAAAAAAGATTTTATCTACCAAACATTTTTTATGTTCTCCCAAACATTCACTTTATAGTAAAGTGTTTCCTTTTTTAAATTTATTGTAAAAAAAAATTTTTTTCTATTTTTATGTAATTATCTAGTTTTAGTAGAGTTGTTTTATATTTTTCCATTTTATTCAAAAATGCACACTAAAAATGGGTAATTAAATATGACAGACTACCAAAAATAAATTCCAGTTCTTATTAAAAACCTCAATCATTTCTACACTCTGTTCCAAACAATAGACAAAATTACAGATCAAAAATCATCGTAAGTTTTATTTGATTTTTCGACAATAGTAAGTTGTAATAAAAAGAAATAATAAAATTTGTTGGGATATGAGAGTAGAAAATAAATGAGAGTACAGCCCAAAACAACGCGCGGCCATAACAACGCAAAGCCATAACTAGCCGGAAAATTTCCGGTCCTTTTAAATTTTGGTACCAAACTCTTTAGCTCGATGAGAGGAATCGTTTAATACTAAATTTGTTAAGATTAGGACATCTTGAAGTAAGTTATGGCTTTGCGTTTTTATGGCCGCGCGTTGTTTTGGGCGTGTCCCAATAAATGATGCCTCCGTAACTAGTTTTATTATTTTTCTGATTTTATGTATTTAATTAGGGTGACTACAGTAAGTATAATAAAAAATACTAAGAAAAGTATAATAAAATCTCGGTTAAAAATAAATTCATAAATTACATCTTGTAAAAAAGTCGTGTCAATCTCTGTCAACCTCTATAAATCTCTTTAAATAAAATTGTTTATTAGGCACCTCCTTCCACCATAATGGCATTTTATGTAAATTTTTCCTTTCTTTATTAATGCAGATGTCTTCCTTTAGATTATAAATATCGTTTTCTTTATTATTCACAAAAATAAAAAAATTTTTTTCTGGTCTTTACTCTCAAAAGAATACAAAAACTGTCATCTTTGCTCTCAGTCTAGGAATTGCCTGCTGACTCCGATTAGAATTCCTTTTTAATAAAAAATTTTTTTAAACATTTTCTTTTATTTAAAAATTCAATAAAATATTAAAATAAATGTATATAAATATATTAAGTAAAAATTATAGTTGTTGGCGACTAGTTTTAAAACAGAAAATTTTGATATTTCTTGCCAAAAATTAACCGTTTTTATGAAATTTTAAAAACCTAGAACCGTTAATTTTTGAAAATGATTGATTTTTTAAAAAAATTCCAGAAAAAGAAAGCCGATATTGGTAATATTGAACTGTACAGCCCGATATTTAACAAAACTCAATACCGAAATCGAGATTATCGATTAATCACCGGGTAATTCCAAGTTTTGCCCTCCCCCCTTTTTTCTTCCTTAAGAATATGCATAATAGTAATTTTTCTTCTAATGGTATAGTATACCAAAAACAATGTTTTTAATTATTTTTTAATTAGAATGTTTTCCGAAGGCGAAAAAGAATTGCATGACTACATATAAGATTAATCATCTCTTTATGAATGTTTGTTGTTTAAATCCTCAGGGAAATAAAACAGAGGAAGGAGAAAACTGACTACTGTGCATATTCTTAAGGAAGAAAATGAAAAAAAAAGGGGGAAAGGGAGGTACGAAATTCTATTTTCTACCATGATATTTTTTAAAGTTAAATAATTTAATCACTTACATAATTTATATCAGTCAGTAACATTCTGTTAAATTAAGTCTAGTATTCTTTTATTGCGTGCCATTTTGTAAAGTACCATTTTGTCGAATTTCATTCTGTGTAACCCTCTCTCCATTTCCTTAATTGACTACCTTCCAAGCGTAGACTTGTTTTTCTCTTTTTTATAGTGTAATCTAATTTTCAATCACCCTTGCCTTGGCCATTAATTTCCGTAAATTCCTGAATCACCACACGCCAAACACTTAAAGTAAAAATTGTCCAATAGGGAAGCGAGGAATTTTGGATGCGGCTGTGGGCGTCCCCCATCTAAACATCATATATAAATCGAGATAGATAGGAACCCAATTCAGTTATCGCTCGCTTCTCTAGGACAATTGTTCATCAGGCGTCTTGGGAATTAGTGTTATCAATCATTTTGGAGGGGTGAAAGGGGATGAGAGGGATTGCATCATATTTTTTCCTCCCCTTAATTTTTTTTTATTTTGCTCCCTATTTTATTTTTCAATTTTTCTTTGCACAATTTTTTTTTTGTTTTCTTATTTTTGCAGTTTTGTGTAATAAATATTTAATATTGTGTAGTAATGTTAGTCTTTGAATGGCACCTCCCTTCATACACAAATAGAAAGCAGTTTTTTTAGTTTTTTAGCTTTTAGTTTTTTAGTAAATGCCAGTTCTCGGCTAAACTACAGTTTCCGTACCAGGCTCAGAATTGAACGATTTATATGTCATTCGAAAGAGCTCGTCGAGCTGAGTCGAATGACACCAAAATTTTTCAGCGGAAAAAATTCTGAGCCGAGTTACAGACCACTAAAGTTCAAAAAACCATAGGGGGGACCAAGCTGTTTTCTGGGGGTGAAAAATTCGAATATGCAAATTATACCTCATTCGAAAGAGCTCATCGAGCTGAGTCGAATGACACCAAAATCAATGAAATCAGAATTGATTTGACAAAGTTATGCTCGTTTGTTTTAGCTCCTTACCTATGTTCTCCGTGGATGTTCTTGCTGCTGCGGAGGAAGCTGGGCATGCCAATCACAGCGATAATTGGCATAGGATTAAGTTACGAGCCCAGACCCAGAGCCCGTAGACTCCCCGCGAGGCGCGTGCCGCAAAACTCCGCGCGAAGCGCGGAGTTTTGCACAAGCGCCTCGCCGACGCCCCATAGGTTTACGTTGTTTGTTTTTTCTGTCATAACTTTGAACAAACTTGACCAATCACGGCGATTTTGGTGTCATTCGACTCGGCTTGAAGAGCTCTTTCAAATGAGCTATTAATTGCATATTCGAATTTTTCACCCCAAAAATCAGCTTGGTCCCCCTTATGGTTTTTCGATTTTCGGGGGCCTGTAACTCGGCTCAGAATTTTTTCCGCTGAATAATTTTGGTGTCGTTCGACTCAGCTCGACGAGCTCTTTCGAATGACATATAAATCGTCCAATTCTGAGCCTGGTACGGAAACTGTAGTTAGGCCCAGTTCTCATAGAGCTATTTTCTTGCACAACAGAAAAAATAAATTTATTTATGCTCTTGTTGTGTAAGAAAATATTTTTTATAAAATATTTTTCCAAATGCACATTTTTTTTAGTTTTTCATTTAATTTATCATCCACTTTGATTAATGACTTGCTAAAAGCAAATAAAAGTAATCATGAGAGAAGAAAAAAAGGAAATTAAAAATAAATTAATTAGAGTAGCAAGTTTAAAGTCATCATTTTATTCAGAATTTCTGATTTTGGTATCATCCATCTAGCTCGAGAGCTTTAATAATTATTACTCATTCTAAGTCATCGTACTAAAATGAGTTTAATAATAAAGTCGAAAGGCGTGAGGCATATTTCCACACCTGTGCGGAGGCATTAAATAAGAGAATGTGTATTAATTCTTTTGCATAGTATTAAAACACATTTTCATTGCATTCATAGTAAAAGGCAATTAGCGCGTTTTTTTATTTAAATTATTATTTTTTAGAATTTCAGAAATATTCCTGCATTCAATTTTTAATTTTATTTTTGGAATTCAGCACTGCTTGGAGGAAATTTGATCATTACTATTTTTCAAGGAAATAAAGGTTCATCTGTTTTTTTAATTTTTGGGAGTATTTTGGTGCGGGCTTAAGCTAGCTGACTTATAGTTGAGAATTTGGGCATTTAATAAGAGAATCCCTTTATAGAATAAGCCGCTTATTCGCCACGAACTACATTAATAACTTTGAAATAAAAAAACAAGCATTTGCCCTTGAAGCATTGCTATAATAATTAATTTATTAAAAACAACATCCTTAAGCAAACAACAATGAGCCCCGGAGAAAATATTAATTCAAACAACAAACAAAATGAGGAGGCAAAGAAGATAGCTGCTCGCCTCAATGGACTCGATGCTAAGGCAAGCGAAAATTTTTCTTTAAATTTAATAAACATGAAAATTTATTCATTCAAATTCAGACAAAGGAAGATGCACAGAAATCTTTGAAATGTTCCAATGGCAAATGTGTTTTGAGTTATATAGATGCATGCATTCATTACAAGGATAGTATAAAAAAATCTGGAAAAATTGATGAGAAGAATAAATTATTAGACAAAGCAAATAAGGAAAATGAAGATCTTAAACAGAAAAATGACGAATTGGAAGAAGTAATTTTAGCTAATGATGAAGAGATCAAAAAACACAAGCTTGATAAGGAATTATTAACGAAGGAAAAAGAAGAGATTCAGAAGGAGCTGACCAAAGTCTCAGAAGAAAACGACAAAAAAGACGAGGCCATATGTGGATACATAAATTTAAATTTGAGCCTCACCAATGAAGTTGCCAGGCTTGGATTGATCGAACATGAAAAGAAGGAATTGGAGGAGTTACTTGAGGCTAAGGATTCTGAGAAGAAGGAAGTTGAAGATAGAGCGAGTGATTTATTTATCAAGGTGGAGGAAAGTCAGCGTGCCATAGATGAATCTGAGCAGGAAAAAGCTAAGCTAAAAGAGGAAGTGAAATCAAGGGATAAAACGATAAATATGTTAGAAAAAATAGTCGCAAATCATGTGGAAAAGAGCGTTAAATTGACACGTGAAAAAGATGAATTAAGGGGGACTATTATGAGACTCCAGGTTATTTCCGGCTTAAATTAATTTGATATTTGTCCATTTAGAATAAGCAACCCGATGAAACTGTGAGTGATCCTGGTGTTGGTATTTGGGTTGAAGCAAATAGGAATTCAAAATCCTCGCCTAGGTATTGGTTTAAATTCTCATACAAACGAATGAGCTATCATTTGTATATTCGAATTTTTTTAAATAAATAATTTTTTAAAATATCATTGGCTACGGTGTATTAATTTTTAATTGGTACAATGCGCGCGAAGCACGGGGTTTTGCACAAGAGTCTCGCCGACTCCAATAGATTTACTTTATTTCTTTGATAAATTTAATAAGTTCGTTCCACCCTAGTTCTTCCTTACTTAATTTGTAAAGAACGTTCAGCCTTTATTTCTTCCTGAATTCCGTATATTTCTCTGTGGCACATTCAAATGTGAATGACTTTAGAAAAAATCAATAAGAACTCTTGGTAATAGTTCGGTTCATATACCTCCTCCTTTTTTCTTCCTAAAAGTATAAAAAATCGCAATCATAGGTTATAGAACTCGTCGAGTTGTGTCGAATGAAACCAAAATTAACTTCCGGTCTTAAATTTGTGCCGAGATACAGACCCCTGAAAATTGAAATATAAAAGGGCGAGCAAGCTCATTTTTTGAGCAAAAAAGCTCGAGCCTAACTTTCGAATTTAAATAATTTGCCATAAAATGAGAAAAAAATAGAAGAGAATAAATAGTAAAAAAAATAAAATCGTTGGAATATAATTTATTAATCAAATTTAGATGTTCAAGTGATCGACAGACACCACCGAAGCGGTTGCATGATGGCACACTCAAAGCAAAGAGCGCTAGTTGGTTGGTAACATTATTTATTTAATGTAAAGTTAATCCCTCTGAATTATTTACGAGTCTCCAGCAATTTTCTGCATATTTTAGAAATTAGCTTAGGTACATCGACCAAATCATGTTAAGTACTAGAAAGTGAATTCTCCAAAAAAATACCACTAAAAATAATAATTATGGTTCACTAAATAAGTGAAATTAAATGAAATCTTGCCTCAAGAATTCCATTTTTAGTATCTACCAATCTGTTAATTTGAGTTAAATTCTAGTAAAAATTAGAAACCTTTAAATTTAATATTTAGTGATCGTGATGAAGTTGCTATGAAACCGACAGAGCAAGCTGGGACAAGCACATTTATTCGTAACGTAAAGCAGGAAATTCTTTACGATGTTGAGCCAGATACTTTCAAACCTCCGAGCCTTCCTAACACGTAAATGAATAAAATCTAATAACTTTTTTAAACAATTTTTATTTTAGTGCCAACCTTGGTGCCAAGAAAAATGCCGAAAACGAGGACGATTATAGCGAATTTAGTGAACCACCCAGAGCTGTTCGGAAAACAAGTGACACTCCAGTGTACGTTTTTATACTGAAAATATTATTGAATATCACAGAAAATTATTTACTTAAATTATTTCCCCAATTTAGAGATTTCCAATCGTTTGGAACGTTTGCAGATGCTTTGACGAAAATGTTTAAGGCGCGGAATGAAGGTTCAAAGGCGAGCCCTTCAAAAAGTGATGGCAATACGGAGTAATATTTTTATGTTGTTATATTGTTAAACGAGTAGCATTTGAGATTATGGTACTTATCCTATCTTTCCAGTCTTCTAAAATTTATAAAATAAGCACCAAAAGTCACTTATAATCCCAAAAGAAATTTCCCCGTTTTCTTCCTGTCTAAACATAAATTCAGCAAGATAACTGTAAGATAATGGATAAGTACCAAAATAGATTTTTAAGATTTTTTCACAAAATTTTATTTATTCATCGTTCCCAAAACTTATATTTTTTAAGAATCTTTAGACTGAATAAATTTAAAAATACATATAATTCTCACCATAAGTCGAAAATACTTGTCAGTAATCTAATTTAGCTTGACAAACCTGATTTTTAATCTAGACAGGCACAATTTCCAGTTTAAAAATGGAAAAAATTAAGTTAGGATTTAGGCAAAACAGGCCAACAAAGCCCCTTTGAATTACGCTTGTTTTGAGTCATTTGAATTGTATATGTATTTAATCAGTCGTCGCTCCTACTATGTCTAAAATATATTTTGCAAGTATTAGTCTAATTTCGATTTACCTTCTTTCCTTATGTCGGCTCAATTTGTCCCCATGACGAAGCCATATCAAAAGTAAACTCAGCGTTATTAACTATTTATTTTTTCAGTGAATCCCAAGTAAATGCTGCTCGTGCCTTAGTTGATTCCTTAATTCCAGCATTCGAGCAATTCCTGTCCAACAACATTAACAAATTTATAAAGAAGGGAACAAATATTGACACAATAATTGAAAATTTTTTGCAACCAAATTGCAATCAATGGCCCGATGGACTTAAACGCTTTGCCCACGAGAAATTGAAGGAAGCGGCAAAGAAGCACCTGGAAAAGTAAAAGATTAAGTTTATTAAACGGAGAGATATTTTGGGCATTTTGAATTTTGTTCTTTACCCTATGACATTTGAAGGAATTTTGGGGCATATAAAAAGGGTAAACACACGAAATTCAAAATGCCCGACATTTTTATTTGAACCTTTTTTGAGTATTATTAATTTATAAATTCCGAAATTAGTTAGCTTTATAAGTTAAATATTGTTCCATTAATTTTGTCTGATTTTTCTAAAAATTACTCCTAAATTTAAAGTAGATTAGAAAACATTTTTTTAGTTTTAATTCGTAAAAATCAGACAAAACTTGCTTTAAAACTATGCAAAGCCTGATCCTCTTAAACATATATTTTTGCCATTAGCCTAGATTACAGTAATCTCCAATATTGACATTTTGATTTTTCTAAATTATTTTTGAATTTTTGATAAAGAATTTTTTACCTTTTTAATTTTCTTTTATTGTAGAAATACATATGTTGCAAATTTTTTTGCGTAGTTTCAAAAAATGTTAAAAAATCCAAAAATTTTTTAAACAAATCCCTTGAAAAATATTTATAAATCCAAAGAAAATAGAACAAAATAATCATTTAATTTAAAAATATAAAGCTTATAAAATATAGTAATTATAAATATTGCTGACAAATATGTGCGTATTGGAATGGAGTAAAAGTGATAAAAATATGAAAGGTCTGTTGAATGTTTGTCGGGCTGTGATTTTTAGTTTTTAAAAATAATTTTGGGCATTTCATAACTAAAAATATTAATTTTAATGACTCAGCCCTTTCCTAATAGAAAACTAATTTGAGAGGACTGACAAAAATACTATAGCTTGACAAACATTTAGGAGACCACGTCCTCGCCCGAAAAAAAATTTTTGGAAAAAACCAGCAATGACAGATTGCGAAAAAATAAAAATGAGGCAAGTTGTTTTGTGTAAATCGATGTGCATATGAAAGAGAAAAGAATGAAAGATGTGAGAGAAATAAGAAAAAAAATTTTTTTTTGTGGTTTAGAATTCGTGTAACTAAAAGATTATAACCAGTTGTAAAAAATATTTTTTGTGGGAAAGAAAAGGGTGAAACAGCAATAAATTTTAGATTGGTTTTTATTACTAGGAAAATACTTTCAATGAAAAATCTCGTCTAGAAAATCTCTACTATTTAATATCCCCCATTGTTTTAACCGGGAGAGATATTTAAAGGAATGTATAGGAAAGAATAGAAAAGATAAAGAAAAATAAATAGAAGCTTGAAAAGTATGTGAAAATAAGCTGAAAACTCCCATTAAAACAAAGAAAATCTGTTGTAAAAATCTACTGTAATTTGGTCCCCCTGTCCCCCACCCCTCTATTTTTCATTTTATAATCAATCGAAAGAGCTCTTCGAGCTGAGTCGATTGGCACAAAAATTATCGAAAATTTGACTTGAATGCTTTCCATCGAGGATTCAGGATCCTGATTTTGTCGACCCAGCTCGAACAGTGCTTTTGTATGATATACATATAATAAATTATATATTAAGCAAAAAAGCTCATAATGGTCAAGGAAACCAGAAAAGGTAGGGGCCGTAAGCCGAAGCGTTACCAAAAATGTATTAAAATGGGAGTTCTCTTTAAAAATTTTTCTGTTAGTTGGGCTTTTTTAAGGCTTAAGGCGTCCAAGCAGTTTTGACAAATCGGATTCACTCTTTTTGAACGTATCGTCCGCTCCCATATTTTTAATAGCCAATTGATACGCAACCCTCAAAAGTGGCCGATTTGCTTCTGACCTAGCTTTGGGATCATTCTTCAATTTTTCAGCGTCTTTTAAAGATTTAAGTAAATGGGTTTCACGCCCAAATGGCCTCAAATGATAAATCATGTATTCTAGCACATACCTGGAAAATTGAAAGGGAATTTTACATGGGGAGTTATAAAATATTTAATTTTTGTTGAGAATGAATAGGCAGGTTTGATAGGCGGCCTTAAGACTTAGGCGGTCTTAAAAATTATCGTTATTTTTTAGTAAATGATAAATATACCCCTAGCATTATCTACAGATTTTAGTAAATGGGTTTCACATAAGGGATTATTTTTAATGGATTTTTCAAAAATAATAAGCTGCTGATTGTTATTTTTGGAAAATCCATTAAAAATAATTTTTTAATTAAAAAAATTAAAAAAAACTGCTTATGGCACAAATAAAGCCTTTGCCTTATTTTTTTATTTCTCATCTTTCCCCTACTACTTACTTAACGGCGATGTGGAAAAATGCCTATTTATAGTAATATTCGCAAAAAATAATCTTTTTGCGAAAATATCATGCCGACAAAAAATTGTAAATATTTGTGCCCATAAGTGGCAGCAGTTACTAAGGGGAAATTTTCCTTTTATGTTTTTTTGTTTTACTTAAAAAAATAATCTTTGGCCTTCTTTATTAGTGCATATTAAGGAAATGTATGGAAAAAACTATCTATGGATAACTTTCTAGTTGACTAGGAAAATTTATTATAGTGTTAACTAGGGTTGTCGGTTCTTGAGAAATCTTCGGATGTCCGGGATCGAACCAATTAGTGATGTGCAGTAAACCAAATTTCATCTCGACGAGTTATGAATGATACCTCTCTTAAATTTCTTACATTTTCTCCGCCGCAGGCGATAATTTAAAAATTTTGGAAGACCTAGATGCAAAAAAACCCTCCTTTACTAACAGACCAAATAGAAGAATCGAACCGAAAAATCTCGAGGTTCGGTTCCAGACCGACAACCCTAGTGTTAACCCATCCGAAAAAAAACAAACTTGGTAATCGATACTGATATGGATAAAGATAATTTTAAAATGCCAAGAGGATATCCGATACGAATACCGAAATCCATATCTTACCAAGTCCGAAAAGAACAAACAACCTCATAATAACACTAATTTTATAAACATACATAAGACCAGGATGAACGTAGTGAAATGAAATGGCATAATCACTGCAACAATTTGGCCCCTTTAGAAATTGAAAAATTATTTATAATCAACAATTATTTATCTTTACTTGCTCTATAGGATAATAAGTATAAGACCAAAACCAAAAGCCTGGATCAATATGTCCAGGTGCCAAATGATGTTCAGGCACAAAAGGTAAAAAACGGTGATGGCCTTCTGTATCTCGGGAATCCCCAGCTTTTACGCCAACTTCTGACAGACATTTGCCCATTTCTGCATCTTCAGCCCCATTTTCGTCAGACTAGAAAAAATAATTTTTTATAAGCTTTTCATTTATGAAAGCCCTAATAATTTAGCTAAGTTTGTGTGCCACATTTTCCCAGAACTCCTAAATACCCTAGAATTTGCCCATGGATTTATTAATTATAGATCGTATTGAAAAGGTAAATAAAAATCCATTATTTAAGGGTAGGGTTGCTTGAGGGTAAGGAGGGGGCGAACAGAAAACCCGGTTCGGTCTCAGTTCGTTAACCGAAGAATTTGGTGAAACTGACAACCCTACTCGGGGGTCTAAGCATTCATGGGACAAGAAGCGGCCGAAGTACAAGGAAAGATAAGCTTCAATGATCTTTATGATTATTGCCACCCCCAAAACAACGTCCATAAGCAAAACAATTGTTATCGAAAGCTAACGATTTTTTCCGGAATTTGAGCCTAATTTATTGCATGATTGCTGAATAAACTGAGAGAAGAGGGAAAATGGGCACACAAATTTTAATATTAGCCTTATTTTTGTGTAAACTTTTAAATCGTTATCCAATCTTTTACATAATTAAATATATAATTAACAAACTCTGCAAGCAGTCTTATTTGGAAGTCCTTTCTCAACAAAAAGTTTCAGTGCTTGTCTACTCAAAACATAACCGGCACCTCCACTCATATAACCCTTTAAAATTCTAAATTTACATAATATATTATTTTTCAAAACCTGTTTAATAAAAGGTTTAAATTTATAGCCATAATAGACCGGCTCTTCTGGAGGATGTGGCATTAATAAATAACGCAAATTTTCTAAAATAACAAAAGTATCGTCATCGGCCTTTAAGAACCAGTCGTAATCGTTCTATAAATGGATGTGATAAAAATTAAATTTTTAAAGGGAAAAGCTAACTAAGTAGTGATCATAGGCGTATTTGAAGGCTGCTTTCGTTTTTCCCCATAGATGTGATCTAAAAATAATTTTTGTTGAAATTTTTAATAAAATGGGAATTATGGGGTACCCTATGACATTTTTAGTGGACTAACTTACGACGATAAAATGATATTTACTAAATATGTTTAATTTTACTAGATCTGGCAGATATTCTAAGCTTTTGTTTTGACCATATCTCGCTTCAAACTCGATAAAAATCGATAATTCTTTTTTTAATCCCAAGACTTTAAGAAATTCTCCGATACCTGAATTTCTTCTTCAAAATTCTTTAGTCCTTTTCCTTTTTTCGATTCTAAATTTATTATGAAAATATAAAACTTTAATCTTGAAGTTATTTTTAAATCCAAAAATTTTTTTAGACAAAATGCAATCCAAAAAATCCAAATTTGATCCCAAAATTTTCCGCTCAACAGGTCTAGGATCCCCCATAATCACAAAAAATTTTTTTAAATTTTAACCTTCCTTCAGAAATATTCAAATTCACAGCAGGCAAATCCTTATCATCAACAGAAGACATAAAGATAAATTTATTGCATCTTATAGCCCAAGTTGCTTTAACATGAATTGCACGTTTTTCATGAAATTGTTGGCCAGTTAATATCCAACAATAAATTTTAACATGTTTGAATATCTCGTCTGCAAGGGTATCTTCACCTAGAATTTTTCTTTTTTAGAGAGCTCTCGTAATAGAGTTCCAAGAGCCTTAGGGCAGCCAAAATTCTAGACCACTAGGGGAAGCCAGGAAAAATCAAAGGCAATAGAAACCGTCATGAACATGTGTTCCATTCCCATGAAAAAACATTGCAGCAGATGGGGCATCACTATCGTCCAGTTCATCCTCATTATGTGCATCGTGTCGATGTGCATGTTCTTTTACTTCTATTTTATTATCGCCTTGTTTCTGGCTTCCAGAAAGTTGTGGATTAGGACCTTCCTTTAAATTTAGGGGAACGTTTAGATAAATTTTCATAAGCAATAATTACTCAACAAATTACAGTACCCATTTCGGATAAGGGAGAAAGATGAGAGACTACCTCAGACATCTCAACTAAAGTCATATTCGATTCGTATAATATGGCTGGCATATATCAGGGATGTGGCCAAAACTTCTTAAAAAGCGAAAAACGAAACAACAAAAAAGGGGAAAATTTGGTGAATGACGAAATGGCACAGCTACTGTATGTATTAGCGATGCTCGGGTACCCCGACTCCCGAGGTCATTTCCCGACCAATCTCCCGTTTCCCGGGTTTTTCTCCCGAGTATCACTAGTATGTACCACAAATTTGGGTATACCGCCTTTTATCACTCATTCCTCCTAGGGGTAAAGAGCGCGAGAGACTATCTTAAATACTCTATTCTTCCAAAATTCCAGACTTACTTGAACAATAACAATAGGCCTTTGATAACCAGGAAGTTGAACTCCAGGAAAATTCCCCAAATTTGGAAATATCGCAAAAGAAAGCACAAAACCAATAAATATTCCAACAAAAAGATTTAAAACTGTATGTCTACTATTCGAAACCATTTGCCGATGAAAAAATGAATATAAATTGGAGGGATGTCGAGAAGAAAAAAGGGAATAGGGGAAGGATGAAGTGGCCTTGATGCGGGCAATTTTGTCGTTGGTTTGGTGATTGATTTTTAATGGTAATATTAAAAATGCCTTGAATAAAATTGTAAATTTTTGAATTTTTTTTGAAGAAATGAGGTCAAAAAAATTTTTTTGTTAAAGGTTTCCCATGATCTTTAGGGGTCTGGACTTGTGATTTGTTGTGGAGGGCATGTCGGAGTTTAGGGACAGGGGTAACTTTTCAAGTCGGGGTTAGGGTCGGTTTTGCCACAAAAATCGTCGAAGTTAGGGTTTATGGAATGGAGTTTTACCTTACTGGTACTTTGTTCATATCCCGCCCCCCACCCCTATTTGAGTCTCAGACTAATTTTCCTTCATTGCTGTCAATCATTTATTTTTCCTCCTTTTTTAATGCCAATCATTTTCTTCCCTCACATATAGGACACCCAAAAGGGCGCGCGGCTCTATCGGCGCAAAGCCATAACTTGATTCGAGATTTTCGAACCTTACCAAAATAAATATTAAACGATTCCTCTCATCAAGCTAAAGAGATTTATACCAGAAATGACAATGGCCAAAAATATTACAGCAAGTTATGGCTTTGCGCCGTTATGGCCGCGCGCTCTTTTGGACTGTAGCCCGTAAATTTTAACTTGCCTTTTACTTATAATATTTGAGGTAAGAAAATGATTGGCATTAAAAAAGGAGGAAAAATAAATGATTGACAGCAAGAAAGGAAAATTAATCTGAGACTAAATAGGGGTGGGGGGCGGGATATGAACAAAGTACCACCTTACTTTAGGTAGCCAATAAATAAATTTAAAATAATTTTTAATACCCTAAAAATCACGCAACTCAATTTACTTAATATGTAAAATATCATTTTTTATAAAAAATTTTTTTTACATTTAAAAAAATGATTAAACACATTTACGGAAGTTAAATTTTTTCATAACAATCACCTTTTATGCCCCTTAAAATAAAAAACGAATCAATAATCCCTTATAGAAAAAATGGATAGAGCAAAAAGAAGAAAAAAATAATAAATATTGAGAAAAAAAATAAAAATGTAGAGTTGTTGGGGATAAATAGAGTAAAATAAAAAATATTTTTATGAAAAAAAATTTAAATAAAATTTTTAAATTTTCAATACAATTTTAAAAATCAATAAAACAGGGAAAACTTTATTTAAAAAATTATTTTAAAAATAACCGAGCGTTCCTCTCTATAATTTTTTACATTCTCAATAACTAAGCAAATAAAGACTATTTTTTTGGAATTTACTTGTTTGCGGTTTTTTATTGTTGAATCGTGGATTTTTTAAATTTTTTTCTGAAATTTTATGAGGAATGTCTATTAACATAAAAAAAATTTCTACTAAAGCTAAGAATAAGGAGAGGTTGACAAATGTTAGTATAAATATAAGAAGATGACAATAAAACAAAGCTTAGTTTTTATGAGGGTTGGGGAAGAATAGAAGATGAAATAAAAGTATATTTGAAGAGTGGATATATTATTTAGCTCTTCAAAAATATTAAAAGAAAATAATAAAAAATAAAAAATATAAAGTGGATGGATTAGAAGAAGATACAGCCTTGAATAAATTTGTATAAGCATACTATTGTTTTTTGTGCGATAAATTATTTAACTTATCTACTTAATATTATATTTTTTATTTATAAAAGTAGTAAAAGTGGCAAAGTCATAGACAATCAATCCTCAACAAAAAAAAACAAAACAATTGTAGAAAAATAATGTAATCAAGAGTGAAAGCAAGCCAAAACAATGGTATAAAAGAAGTCGAAGTTCTGACAAGAAAAGTTCTGATGAAAGGTGAAATCTGTCAAACAATGTGGATTCCTGAAAGTTTGGGTCATAAAATTTAACAGACGTTGAGAATTGAGGTTCCAGTTTAACGCCAGTGTAGTTGAGAAGAATGTCATGTCAAAGAAATATTCGTTAACAAGAATCAGTCAAATTCTGATAATTCAATTATTAAAAAATTATTTGTTTAATTATTGTTTAATTTTAAAATAAAGATTGATTTTTTAAATTTTAATATAGATAAAAATTTAAAATAGCTTTATCATCTAGTTAAGCAGTTAAAATTATTTATTTAACCTGTGTAAACAAAAAAAGCCAACGTCAGTTTTCAATATTTTTTAAAAATTTTATCGATTCACCGAAAATTTTATTTAAAGATTTATTTAAGATTTATTCTATAAAACGTATAAGAAGTTTTAAAGTTCTCGATATTTAAATATATTTAATTGCTAGATTAACTCTTTACTTTTAAGAAGCGACGATTTAGTTTTAAATCTTTACGAATGCCTCGATTTAAATATTTTCTAGCTGACGTAGAAAATTTTTATTTAAGATTATTAAACAATGGTTGACGTTTGCATAGGTTTAGTTGTAGATTTTGTATTAGAAATTGAATCGAGACAGTGTTTAATAATTTAGATAGTCAAGATTTTTTTCCCGTTAGCTGGGTTAAGTCTACGGCACTGATTTGTGAAATTATGTCTGCTTTTAACACAAGTAAACAAGCAAACCAATCGAGAAAATATTTAATTTTAATTCTTACAATCGATATCACAAAAATATTCTGTATCAAGATCTATACTTAAATCCAGTCTCTTGTCTTGATTATATTCTAGTTCCATAAATATTCTACTTTATAAACTAAATTGAAGCGAGTAGGACTAGAAAAACTAGAAAAACTCAAGCTACCGATTTTCTACTTTATCCCTCTTAATTTTTTTCCTTTATGTTTCCAGTTTTTTGTGTTTGTTTTACATCCTTCAATAAAACTGTCCTTAAAAGGTAGTCGGGAAAAGGTGAATAAATAATATACATTAATTATATACTTGGCCATGTATCCTTAATGAATTAATTAATGATTTTCTCGGGTATATCCCTCACTCTCTGATTTAAAAAAAAATTTTTTTAAATTAAAGTCAATTTTCCCAATAAATTTAATATTTAAAAAAATATAAAATATGTAAAATCAATTAAATAAACATTCCATTTAATCTGATTCACAGAATAAAAAAATATAAATAATAAAATTTTATTTAATCATTTAATATTTTATTTAAAATATTTTTTAAAAATATATAATCTTTAATTTTTATATACTAGAATGCTTAGTTTAATAAAAATTAAAATTATTATTTTATTTGGTTTATTTCTAATTTTGAAATTTGGACTTTCAGAGGTAATATTAAATTCATCTAAAAATTGTTTGATGATCTAATCAGGGATTATTTCTCATCTTTAGCAAAGCTAGGAGCTGGGAAAATTGTTTCTAACTCTTCCAAGGCCAATTTCCCACGTTTCATTTTCTTTTTTTAAAATTAAATTCCCCCACTTCACATCAATTACTTCTTTGGAAAAGTTAGAAATAGACCCCAGATAGGATGTTATCCATATCATATTAGGGAACAAGGAATTTGACACTCATATAACCCCAGATAGGGGTTTATAGTGTTGCGCCGGAAGTTCCGGTTCCGGTTCAAACCATCATATGTGGGAACAAGGAATAGAAGTGTCTCTAAACTTTCTTAAAATTTCAGCAAAAATCAAATGATAATGCAACAGATTTACCTATAATATTAGGCTGGAACAATTTTTTCGGTTCTGGCAATGTAATAGAAACGATTGCTCCATATTCACAAACATCTGAATGTCATTATCAATGTAGTTACTCTGACAATATAACCAAGTAATAAATTACATTTAGAAGTCTAGTATTTACAGGGTGACCAAAAAGTCATGCGGCACGTTATTTCTGGCATAACTTTATCCAAATAGTGATAATGGGATCAAGTTATAAGGGGACCTATTTTTCTCCACTTTATACCTATTAATAATTAGAATAATGTCCCTCCATATGAATATCCCCTCTAATAAAATGCCTCTCTGGAAGGCTATCTGGGCATCCAATCAGAGGCTTTTAAAATTAATTTTTAGAAGAGAACGGAGCCTAAAATATTTTAAAATCACAAGCAAAATTTAATAAAAATTAAATAATCTCAATTAAAAAAATATTTACAGTTATTTAAATGCAGCAGCAATAGTATTCCATGCAAATTCCCTATCCAATGGATTTCCATCTAAAAGAACTTCTAATCAAATTTATGCATTATTCAATCTAGAATCCCCATACAATTTCAATTCCGATGCCTATCCATCAAAAGATTTTTTTAATTTAACAATTTCATATTTGGCACAAGACAAAAATAATTTGCATGCCCCTTATGGAGCCTTACACAAAATTGATAAAAAATTAGAAACGAAGGATATATGGACAGAAGATGAGGTTTTCTGAATAAAAATTTCCGGAAAAAAAATAATTTTTAGATATTAGAGAAATTTAGAAAGAAAACAAAATTGGCTATAGCCATAATATCTAATTGCAATGCAATATCGGCACGGGATTTGTACATTCAAGAATTGTCAAAATATATAAATTTAACTTTATATGGAAAATGTTATAATAAATCATGTGATAAAAATTGTTATGAAAATGAGTTAGGTGGGTTATTTAAACTATGGAACTGCTGTCGGGGTTCACTTTAAGATACAATCTTGGACGCAAAAAGATTTTTTTTTATATTGAGGTACATTAAAGGGTTATCGTTGGGCGAGGAAACATGGATGAGGATAAGTTAGTGGATATCCGCTGGCGTATATTATCAAAAAATGCCGAGGATATAAATAGATATGAATATGAACAAAAAAAATTTTAAGACGGATACGGGTATTAGAATTTGAAACTATGAGCATGCCTGGCTTGGATAGCTTCCCTAAGTCCTTCATGTACATACAGGAGTCAAACCGTATAAGTTAATCTACATTTTTCTAATTTTCAAGATTCACATTTCTTTTATTTGGCATTTGAAAATTCTGTATGCAGGAATTATGTAACAGAAAAATTTTGGTATCCTTTTCGTAAATTAGCTGTCCCTGTTGTACTAAGCCGAGCTGCTTTACAAGGATTAAACATACCCAGCGATTCATTTATTGGAGCTGATGATTTTGCTAATGCTCAGGATTTGGCTAAATATTTAATTGAAATGAGTAGAAATGAGAAAGAGTATTTGAGGTATTTAAGTATATTTTTGTGAATACTGTATTCCCTCTGAATGCCTGGTGAGGACATTTTTAATCTCCAAAGGATCATCCTACATAGGGGCATTCATTCTGCCTACAAATACCTATAAAAGGGCATTCATTCTATCAGTAGGGGCATTCAAATGAAGGAGGGGGTATTCTATTAGAGGTAACAGGGATATGATAAGGTATCTGTTAGAGGTAATACAGTATACGGTATTTAGGGTTAATACTGTATTAATTCAAAACAAACCTAAAAATTAAATCATAGATTCTTCAATTGGACCCGTTATTATCGAAAAGAAAGCGTAATTGAACCATCTGAACGTGCAATATGCAAACTTTGCGAACTCGCCCATTCAAAAATAAAACCTGGTGCATTAACAATCCCAGATATTCACAATTATTGGGTCAAAGGAGGGCAATGTATTAAACGTTTTGCCTGGTGGAAATTAATTGCAAATCGTTCAAAAATTAAAGAAGTAGAATTAAACAATAAAAACCTCCAAATAAGTTTATTGTTGGAAGAAGACTTGAATCAATTTGAAAATTTCTACCTCTCACCTCTCAATATTTTTTGTATATTAACACAAATTTTGTGCCTAATTTGTTTTGCTAGGCATATGTTTGGGTATAGATCATAAACTCAGGAATCATTTGAAAATGAATTTGAATTTAAGTAAAAAATTTGTAACTAGCTATATGCTCGAATAATACTCTCTCAAATAAGTGGTGATCTCGAAGCCTCTCGAACGAGAGGTTGAAACAATGTCAAAATTGAATGATTTCCTCAATTAACTATCACCTCTAGAAATATACTTTTGTCAGTGTAATTATTTGAGCATACTCGTATAGTGTCTTGAAACCGTTGATCGGTGTCTGATATATAAACAAATATATAACAAAATCTGGCATTTATAAGAAAAATATACTGTAAAGCAGAGCTGGACAATAGCTATTTCTCTCCTTCAACTAATGCAAAAGTCTATTCGGCCAGTGGGAGCGAACAAGCATCTAAGTAGACCGGACTGATGTAGCTCTAGGAATTAAATAGCTATATGCTTTACAATACCTAATTGTTTTTTTTAACTTCCAATCTTCAAGGTTGATTATGTGGGTATTTTTAATTATACGTCTATTTCATAATTTATTCTTATCTTTTATCTCTCCTTTTCTCCATCTAAACACTGTCTATAGGCTTTAATAAAAATCTAATAGTCGATTAAATTTCATAATGCTTTAAGCGTCTTTATTCAATGCCCTTTTTAGACAATATTTATTTTAAATTAATTTATTATTCATTTTCATTTTAAAAATTTGATAAAAATGTTTTTAAAATTAATTTTCCCAATTTTATTTTTTGTTTTGTTCAATTCTACCCTAATTGATGGGGAAATATCAAAAGCAAATTTTATTAGAGGTATTGTTAATGGTTTATATTTATTCAAAAGAGAACTTGAACGATCAAAATGGAGTGAAATTAAGAATAATCTGGAGACAATTTTTGAAAAAAATAATCTTGGAAAAAATTTGAGGAAGTTGGTGACTTATAGGAATGTTAAGGTTAATATATTAAATTATTCTTTAAAAAATTGGAGACCCAAAGCCCTCAATATCTCTTTTAATCCCTTCAAATGTGCCTGCCTCGATATCGCTCCCCCAATCCAATAATACAACACAACACTTCCGATTTCCGGAAATTTAGCCTGATTTCCGAGTTCCGATTTTGTTCCATTTCCAATTTCCGTCACCTTCGTCATTTCCGACAGAGCTTATATAGAAACTCATAAACAAAATAAAGTGCTTTACATAACCATACCTCCACCCCTATTTTTGTGTTTTATCCTTTTAGACTCCAAAAATTTTTTAAATTATCGTTTAAATACTGTCCCCAGCTAACTAAAAGACTAATAAAAAATCAAATAAAAATTTTCAGTCCGCAAATCCATCTATAAACGACATCCTTCACGGGAACAATCATCCTGGTTTAATCTATTTTGCAGAAAGAATAATTAGTTTAGTTAATGAAACCAAGTTTAAAAATCATTCAAAGAAAGAACAAGAATTGTTTATTAAAAATTTATCAGAAGAGGTTAGAGAACAATTAACAAAACCTTTATTTGATATTGAAAAAATGGAATTAAAAGACGAAATTTTGGAAAATATTGAAAATTTTTTGAAAATAGTAAAACCAAAAAATATCGAAAAAAGCATCGAGTGTTTACTTGAAACACTAGGTTTTGCTGACGGTGTTCCGGAAGTGTCGGTTGAATATGAAGCAAGTTTTAAATTTTTTAAAGGCACGATTGATTATCACTGTGTTTAGACATAAATAATGAGTCCCCTTGAGTTAAAAATTCATAACTTTTTTACTATTTTACCGATTTACCTAATTTCTTTTTTATTTTATTTACAAGGATGTTAACTATCGTTGATGAAAATTTCATCTCAATACTATCGAGAATAAAAAAGTTACATCCAACTTCCCGAAAAATGGGAGACAAATACATGTAATGTCTTGCAGATGGCAGTAACGTTGATGTAGTCTTGTAGATTTTTTTTTGCAAAATTTGATAATATTTGGACAATGCACTCCCGAGTTACACAAATACCGTATTTCCTATATTAGAGCCCCACCCTTTGTTAGAGCCCCACCCTCTAATACAGCCCCACTTTGGAGGATAGTTGAAAAATAGAGCCCCACCCTCAATTAGAGCCCCACCCCTAATACAGCCCCACATAAAAAATTGGAGTAAAAATAAGTTTTTTTAATTTTTCCCAACAGCGAATTAATAGTGAAGTGAACAAAGGTAGTATTGTTGTTTAAAAGAAAGATTAGGGGGATATAAGGATTGATGGATATCGTGGTATTGGGCCGACTCGAAAACCCCAACCCTAATTACACGATATCTATCCAAATACTTTAATATCTCATATTCCAAAAAAATCCCTTGATATCACTTCCAATACCCCAAATCAACAATTTCCCTCTTGCACAATCTAAATCTCTGATATATCACCTTAATCCTCCTATATTTCACATGATCTCTTAAAGTCCGCTTATAGGTATGCCTCGATAATATCAACTTATACCCTTCTTGATCCATCGATGACAAATACAAGTCCCTTGAAATTTCTTTTAATCCGTCAATATCAAGTTTTAATCATAGCAAGTCCAAATATCCCATTTGAAAACCCTAAAAATATCGGCCATTTTTCGATATTTTTCTATTTATCGAAAAAATATCTCAAAACCTCCGACCGACGTTTAGCTGCAATAGATATTTAATAAATGGGATTTTATCTCAAAAGAGGGTCGAAAAATAGAGCCCCACCCTCAATTAGAGCCCCACCCTTTAATACACCCCCACCTTGGAGGATAGTTGAAAAATAGAGCCCCATGGGGCTCTAATATAGGAAATACGGTAAATTTATAATTTAAGATAGCTGTATTATTTAATGACTCCATCAAATGCTTAATTGAATTTAAAAAGGAAATAGAAAAGGCGAATTATGTTGATAAATTTAAGCCATTGGGAGGATTAGAAAGTTTTAACTTAGATTGTCGACCAAAACTTGAAGGAATGCTAAATAAATATTTTTATAATTTAAAAGCTCCTAACGAAAAAATTATCGCTAAGGCTAAAATTTTCCTGGAATTTAAGGATAAATTAACTAATTTGCTGTTTAATGCTCAACACAAGCTAGTTTTGAAAGAAACAATTTTTGCAATGTTAGCAGAATTTGATGAAAAAATTTTATATGCGGATATGTCAGCCGTTGCTTATTGTGTTCTTTTTTGAGGGCAGAAAAAAAATTTTAAGGAAGAAATGGAAGAAAATTGAACAAATTTATAAAGATAATTCATCATAATTTAAAGATATTAATTATCACTTGTAGATATTAGTTTATAAATTTTAATTCACTATTTGATTTCTAAGGATGTGCAGTAGGCGGCGTGTCTTAATGGATATCAGTCCGACCTACTGAAGATGCCGGTTCGCTCCCAGCCGCTGAATTTTCATCTTTCTATTTTATAATAGGGAATTAAAATATCTCAGAATTACATAGTCAGAACTCACTGAATCACCACACAAAAATAAACAAAATTCCTCAAAAATATAAAAAAATATTAAAATTATATAAAATCTTTAAATCCTCAATTTCATCATCGACATGTTTATTAACTTTCGATGTTTAGCTTATTGGATTTTATGTAATTTATTTTTTATTTTATCATTGATTTTTATCTCTCATTTTCTTTTTATCTCTCATTTTCTCTCTATTTATTCTAGGCTTTAATAAAAATTTGAATAGTCAATTAAATTGCGCAATGCTTTAAGCGTCTAATATTTTTATTCAATAATATTTATTTTAAATTAATTTATTATTTTCTTTTAAATAAAATTTTTATTTATTTTTTATTTAGATTTAAATGTTTTTAAAATTAATTTTGTTTATTTTATTTTTTGTTTTGGTTAATTTTACCCTAATTGATGGGGAAATATCAAGGGAAGAATTTTTCCCCTTTTTGAAGCGTATTGTTAATGGTTTGTATTTATTCAAAAAAGAACTTGGACAATCGAAATGGAGTGAAATTGAAAATAATTTGGATAATCTTGAAGGTCTTGGAAAGGATTTGAAAGAGTTGATAACTTATAGGAATAAGGTTAAAGTCTTTATTATTAAAACAAAAATATTTACACACACTCAAATAATTGGCATTAATTTTAGGTTAGTCCCCCAACTGGGGGGAAGGCTCTGGTAAAATGATCGGGTAGCCGCGTCACGAGAGGAAGGGTGGGGGAGAGAAAACGGGGAGTCAATGAGATAAATCTCCATATTCTCCAATTTCGGAGACGAGGTACAACCCCAATCTCCACCTCTCGATTGAGTACCGCCCACAGCGAGAGATTAAAGATTAATTACCCAGAGTAATCATTTGAGCACTCATAAACGTAATGCTGTATTTTTCAGATAGTAACTTCATCTCTAAAAGAAATGCTTTATGGAAATAACGAGCATCTTGGTTTAATTTATTTTGCGGAAAGGATAATTAGCTTAGTTAAAGAAACCCATTTAAAAAATACTAGCAATTCGAAGAATGAATACAAATTTAATATAAATTTAACAGACGAGTTTAAAGAACAATTAACAAAACCTCTACTTGAGGATTACAAAAATGAAAAAGTTAAAAAAATTTTGGAAAATATTGAAAAATTTTTGAAAATAGTAAAGCCAAAAAATATTGAAAAAAGCATCGAGTGTTTACTTGCAACGCTGGGGTTTGATAAAAATGTTGAGAAAGAGTCAGTGGAATATAAAGCTAGTTTTCTATTTTACTTTCAAAATTATCAATTTTTTGGGAGATTATTAAATGGATAAAAAAATAGAGAATGGGGGAGGGGGGTGTTATGTAGATTAGAGTTTCACCGAAAGTTCCGGTCCCGGAAAGTCTATTTAACGAGTATACAATTCACGCCTAGTAATGTCAACCTTGCCGATATAAAGGAGCGCTGACTTCCAGCATCCAAGAATATAAGAGCCTCTTCCTCTGTTGATGAGGGCGTTTTGGATTGCACACAATTGCTGGCAAAGTCATTAGCACAGATTTCGAGCCTTCTTCTTTCACAGCGTTTGCTTGCTAATTACCCAGAGTAATTATTTTAATCACTACAGTATTAATGGATGTCAAGAGGAAAAATAACTAGGCCACTTGGTAACTTTTAATTAATTAAATTATCAATTTAAGATGGCTGTATTATTCAATGACTCCATCAAATGCTTAATTGAATTTAAAAAGGAAATAGAAAAGGCCAATTATGGTGATAAATTTAAGCCTTTGGACGCGTTAGGTAGTTTTGATGAAAAGTGTCGGCGAAAACTTGCAGGAATGTTAAATAGATACGTTTATGATTTAAAAAATAAGAATGAGAAAATTGAAAATAAATTTGGAATTTTTAGAGATTTTTTGAATAAAATAACTAATTTGTTGTTTTATGCGCAACACAAGTTGGTTTTGAAGGAAACACTTTTTGCAATGTTAGCAGATTTTGATAAAAAAATTTTATATGCGGATATGTCCGCCGTTGCTTATTGTGTTCTTTTTTGAGGGCAAAATTCAAATTTTGAGGAAGAAATTGGAAAAAACCTGGATCAAGTTATTGATAAAAATCGAATCTTATTTGTTCGAAACTTGTAGTATTTTATTATTAAAAATTAGTTTACTATTACATAATCCTGTTCTTTAAATATTTTTATTAAATAATTTATAATGTGTTCGGGAGCAGGCCAATGTACCGCCAAGATATAACTTGGTTCAAAATTATCAAATCCGAGACTACCTGGTATGATTCGATTCAGAACACTAAGGCGCATCGAACCATACCAAGACGCCCCGGATTCAATAATTTTGAACGAGGTTATAGCTCGGCGGTACAATGGGGGTAAGTCGGAGTCGTTGTGCCCGTAGTTGCAGAAAGAATATAAAAGAATAAAAATAACGTTTGGATAATGACACAGCCAGTGGGCTATGGGCGGGACTCGTTCTATGATTTCAATTCTATCTCAAATCCAATGAATTTTTCCACAGCAGGAACATATTATTTAATACTCAAATTTCAATAAAAGATATAAAATCTTTATTCAAAAATACAAAAATTTATTAAAAATTCAAATATTAGATTCCTTTAAATTAAAAGGAACAAGTAACGCATAAGAATTATTTTGTGTTCTGTCTGCTGGGACCATATAACTAGAAATAAGATAAGAATTAAATTATGATTTTTGAAAACCGATGTATAGCATTTGGACTAGCTTGTAGTAACAAAAAAGGTTTTCCATAACTACTATTTTGTAATATTACCCCGTCGTCTTCATTAATTTCATTTGGCATAATCTTTAAATTTGAAAAATGTATAATGGATTATTTAAATTTTGATAAGCATGTGTGTAAACGGAAGGGCGTTTTATGAACTTTTGCCGTGGCATCGAGATAGAAACACATAGCAATAGTTTATTAAATTGTTAGGTATGGGGGCTAGCGAAAAACAACATTGTTGATCAGTCTTGGTCAGGCCTACCGTCGCCACAAGTTCTTCATATTCCTGACTATTGTCACCTTTGTTATTCTTGTATTTACTCGTGATAAAGCGTTCTTCTATTCTTTTGTTTTTCTGTTAGTATTTAAGTTGGTATGGATCCTAGGACATAACATTAACCATGATATACGCTAAACAGCCCTTCAATTACACAAAAGTCCCGTTGAACTTTACCTTAATATTTTTTCCTTTTAATAATCTCTGTACAGCAGCACTAGGAGGATCATACAATTTATTTTTTGAATTTTTACTGTCCAAATCAAGTTCTGATAGAACATAACTAACACCCAACTCTCTTGCTTGTTTAAGACTTAGCATTGCCCCACCAACTTGTATCAATTTGCCGCTAGCTGTTCTAATTACTTCGATGCCTTTTTAATAGAATTTTAGATTTTGAGCCAGAAAGCATTCAAAATCAACCTCTATGTTTAAGAATATACTCTCCAGCCCTAAGTCCAGTAATTACAGTACCTTTGGCATCTTCCATCTTCGAGCCGAGATAATGAATTTTTCTGATATATTCTGTGCCGGCCAAGTCAATACACATTGTTGCTCTTTTTTAAATTAATTTTAAATAATAAAAAATTAAACATTACAATGATAAGCCAAATATTATGTAAGCTAAAATGATATAAGTGGAAGATTGAGTTGGAACAATATCTCCAAATCCTTTAATAAAAAATATTTTTTTAGTAATCCAAATTTAAGCGGGAGTTGAGCAGAAGTTTAGTGCCTGTTTAAGGAGTGAAACTCCGACAACATAACAGTTAAGGAGACATTCGTTCAACATTTCCTTAATGAGAGAGCGATGCAGAGGGCCTTAAAGAGTCTTAGCTCCTCAACTGAGAGTCTTGAAACCCCACTTGATCCTCTCAGTTCTAAATTATCCTCCCAAAATAAAATTACTAACGGACCAACCGACTGTTGCCATTGTAATAAAACAAAAGTAGAAACCCTCAAAGTAAGACCATCCTTCCCATTTGCAAAACAATAAACCCCCAATTCCACAATAACACAAAAGAACAAACAGAACCATCACAACGGGAATGCGTAATTCCCTCCCCTCCATATTTTGGTCTTCCATTTCGCTTCCACTCAATTCATTTAAATTTAAACTGCCAGCTTTAGATGTTGAACCTTCACTTCTTAAATCCCCTATTGTAGAGTTAGACGTTGTCCGATAACGGGACAATCGCCTTGATTGTTTACGGACCTTAATTATATTTTGAAAAATAAAGCCATTAAATGGACCTTAAGTTTGAAAGCATGATATGTCTTATAAAGAAAATTGAGAAAATCTGAAAGAAATTTTCCGATATCTGCAATTGTGACTAACAAAAGGGGAATGCCAAATAATGCAAAACAAATACAGGCAATTCTGCCAAGACGTGTCATTGGAACGAGATTTCCATAACCTTTAAAATTAAGTAGATTATCGTTAATTTAAGACCAGATATGTACAGCTCCATTTAAATTTTAGATCTCATTACCATATAAGATGGAATCCCACTATAGTAAGAAGATTATTTCAGCTCCGAGGGTGTTTGTAAATTGAGATCAGACTGTATTTAGCTGGGGACTGTATGTACATTTCCCAGGTAAATGTACTTGGCAATCCTTCAATGAGGAGGGTACTAAATACAGGTGGGGAAATTATCTTAGTAAGGGAAATGACTGAGTAAATGCCCTAATAAACGTCCACTCAGTGAGATCCCTTGAAAATTTAAGTCCAAGACTTCTATTAGGACATTAACGGTAATTGAGAAAATAGGTAACCGATTGTAGTTATAACAGTAGTTGCAAAGAAAAGACTGTTAGTATATGTCCACAACAATTCTGTAGTTTCCCTTGTTTTGTTTAATAAATGCCGTTCGTTTGTAAATTGATTTCGACAAGCTTCAAATGTTCGAAGGACCAGCTAACAAATTCAAAAAATTTCCCAGCTTCCCTCAAATTACAATAACCTTATCAAAATATTCCCTTCCAATTCCATAAAACGAATCTTGAGAAATAACACTCTCATCGGATTGTGTCAAATTCCAAATAGTATCATGAAAATGGTCCCTCAAAGCTAGTAATTCACGCATTTCTTTATCTCTTGTCTTGAATATTTTAATATGAAAATTTAAAAAATTTTTCTAAATTTACCAGCACTTCATTTGACGCTTCCAAATAATGCTGGAAATTTTTTAAAATTAATTAAAGAATCTTCTTTTAATTTTATTACAAAAATAGTAGCTCCAATAAGTAGGTAAACAACCAACAATAAAACTAGACCAACATGTGGGCCAATAAATCTGATATACTAAATTATATTTTATAGCCATTCTAACATAGTTTAGATTACTTTAAACATTTTCTCGGATTTTGTCAAAGATGCTTCCATATCGTAGGAATTTTGTGCTGGGATTTGTAAAACTTCAATGCCGCCAACCGGCTCTGTAACCGCTGCGGTTTCCCCATCGCTACTCTCATCCTAAGAATTTTGAAGAGAATTCTAATTGTAGTTAGCTTAGAAATTTTAATTCTACCATGTCAAAACTTTCAGCTGTAGTTGATTGCAAAGTAGGAGGGGGTTGTTGATGGGAGGGTTTTATATTCGCATTCCTCTTTGGTTTTTCCATTGGAGGATTAATGAAAAAAGTATCGCGACGACGCGATACCATTGCCATTTTTAAACAAATGTCTAGTTTTATTGGGATAATAATTTAATTTTTTATAAAAAATTGAGTATCTCCTCGTTCAAATAAAAAATTTTTTTGTGTTTAAAAAATAGCGACTTGGATATTTATTGAGTAATTTAAAGTAAAAAGCAATGAGCTAATTTTATTTTCATTTATTTAATAAAAAATCCAGACAAAAAACAACAACAAGAAAATATTTTAGTGCAAATATGAAAGGAAAAATAAAAGCAGCTATTGATATAATTGAAAACAATTGAAAATAATATTTTCTAATTCTCTTATTTTTCTATTTTTTAAGTCAGTTGTCTTTTTCAATCAAGATTTCATCTTTCTTTTTGCACAAAATAACAATGACCTCAGGATCGTAACAATTTATAATTTGAAAAATTGAACAAAATCCATGATACCATCAAACAAAGCTTTGAATAATGAATACAAACATATGTACTAGTCTATAATTGAAAAATACATATTAAGTAAATAAAAGAAAGAAAACCATGGATGATTATAAAATCTGTGTTCAAATTTGCATTGTTTCAGGTGTAATTTTTGTAGTTCAATATTAGAAATTAGTGAGACTGTACATCACATAGGTGTCAAATTTCTCTTTGGCGTTCTGTTTTTAACATAATTAAAGTCATGTGAAAATTTTTTTGATTCAATAAAGACGTTAACTTGGGAGTAAACTAAACAAGAGTGAATAAAAGCAAAGGCTTTTATACTTTTCCAAATTTTCAACTTTTTTTCGACCTGTATAAAATTTCAATTGAACAATTCCATTTCTTTTCACATTTAATAGAAATATTTAATTTTGCATCAAAAATGCTCAAACTTAAAAAAATCTAGAAAAACAACGGTTAGTTTTGCGCATAACAATTTTTGTTTGTTCAAGTAAAATGAGACAAAAATAAGAGATTTTCTCTCTTTTTTTGCGAGGATCGATCACTTTTTATCGTTACTGTTTGGCTAATAATGACTGTTTTAAGTATTTTACAGTTTTAAAGTTGTCAAGTTCCAAAATACATTTTATTATTGAGATTTAAGTTAAATTATAGCTTAACCTTCCCTCATAATTTTACAATATTTGAAAATTACAGCCTAATATTCCCTCATTTTCTGTGAAAAACATACTAAGTCTTTAAAGGTCTAATTTTTATTCTTAATTTATTCAACTTACCTAGGTTAGTTAAACGGAGGGAATAAATGTGTGCGCGAGGTTCTAAACTATGAAACAGAGTCATATGCCTTTAGGGTTTTTATATAATCCTTCAAAATCCTCTGAAATCCCCCTTAGAAAGATTTCCGAATTTTAATTTACCCCATAAAATTTTTATTTTGTCTTTCCACTTCTCTCCTTCCCTCGCTTGCCCATAAATTTAAATGCCATTTTCCTTGAAAATCAATGATCTCCCATCATTGAAGTTTGCAACTCTTCCATTCCACACAATGAGTGCTGCTCCTCCAAGTGGAAGCATTGCTGTGGAACATGATTCTGCTGCTCAATGGGATTGTAGGGGACTTGGATTTGTTTAAAAATTTTATTTCGAAACTCTCAAGGGCCACTTCAACACACAGACGGTGTAGTCAAAGTACACAATACAAAAGAAAAGTTTGAAGTTGGCCTGGATGTTCAATTCTTTTTGCCTCATGAAATTGAGGTAAAAATAGTTTTAAGTAGGGTTGTACACCGAATCCCGAGGGCACGTTTTTCGGAGCGCGTTGGAGTATAACTGACAATCCGAGAAAGGTACTCTCAGGATTCGGGGTATAACACGAGTTTTGAGATAAGCAGTGTATTGTGTCAGGCATTGCAGAAAAGTAACCAAATCATCTGGGGAGGGTGTGGGTAGGGTGGCAATAGAAGGGAATATCTGATTGAACCATTTCTACGATGGTTATAATCCATCCCACATCTAATAAATTTTTCTGCAGCACAATCGAGAATTATTTAAAAACATATTTAAGGTAAAAGTGGCAGGGCAAGATGTGCTAATTCATTGTCTTCATGAGCCACGAAAGGGTAATTTATTTTAAAGGGAGTTAATTCAAGATTCTATAAACTTTAGATGAACACGGGAGTGTTAAGCGAGAAATCCACCGTTCTTATCGTTTACCGAATGATGTTGTGCCTGATACTCTAAAGAGCCACCTTTCGAATAAAGGAGTTTTAACGCTGACAGCTTCTAAAAAATGAGGAAGTATACTAATTAAAAACACATTATATTCTTTGGATAGGATTATTTTAATTATATTATATGTAGCGGTAAAATTAAAATAAAATTATGTTGATGAATTTGTGATTAAACCGATAATAGAGTTTAAGGGTGGTGAACTGCAGATCTTTTTGAATTTTCGATTTTTGAGGCTTTTCTTTCGATTTTCGAAATTTTTGATATCGTCAATTTTTAAATTTTGGTAAAAATTTGAGAAATCTGGCTTGTTGGCCTTTCTAAATTCACAAAAAATTCCCACACCGCAGCAAATCAAACATAATAAAAATTTATTTTAAAGACAATGTTATTCAGAATTTTAAAATATTTATCTAAATTAATTCCAAGCATCGTTTAACATGGAAAAATGTTTTTCAAATTCATTCGGCATTAACAAAGGGTTGCCATTAATTGTTTTCGGTAATGTAGAAGAGTTTTCATTAATTACACCAACTCTATTGGGTTTTCTAAACTTTAATAATTGGATAATTTTAATAAAGTTTTTCTTCAATGATGGATGATGTCTATAAATTAAAAATAAATATTATGAAGTACTGTATTTCCGCTACAAAAAGTAGGGTTAAGCACGAATGATCCCTACAACAAGGTAACAAACCCAGACCTTTTTTGGCCACAAATCATATATAATTCAAAGATCTCATCCAATATTTCGACACTAAACTTTCATTGCAAAACCCGAACGATATTTCGAGCCCTACCCCAAATCTCACAGCCCCAACAAACCCAAACCTCACCCAAATTTTTCGACACCTAAGACCCCAGAATAAACTTTAAATTATTTTTTTAATTATAAACTTACGTAATAATAAAAAGTTCAATTATTCCATTAAGGGAAGATCCCAATATATAAGCTAACATAAATGTAATGCTAATTATATATGAAGGTATCTTTAGATAAAGCTCTATCGCCGCAATTGGATTTGTAAGATTACGAATAAAATGGCAAATAAAAACTGGGAAGAGTTGGTTACTTGTTCGAATATTTTCTGATAACTGAAAATTGAATATGTAATAAATCATATAATTCATTAAAATGTATCTGTAATATTCTTATGTAAAACAGTGTGAACCTTATCCCACAAGTGTGAACTTTATCCACAAACAATGTGAACTTCATCTACAAGATGCTCTAAGAGATAAAGAATGGATTTGCTAACCAAATGAGAAGCTAGATCATATTCAAGAGAATATTTATTTTGATATCGATGGTATTTGAAGGGATACGAAGGGTCCTCTTACATGCTACAGTAAATAAATGATTTTTAGCATCTGTGAGATTCCCCAGGATTTGGTATTAACCCATAATTAAATCAATTACCGTAAATGCTGAAATAATGCCCCTATCTCAAATAATCACAACCTCCCTACCCCCTCCAGAGAGAGATTGAAACAATAATTACCCTGGGTAATTATTTTAGCAAATACGGTAAATAAATCTGTAAATAGACATTTACCTGAGATTTTTCACTTAATGAGTAATTTATTCTCGAATTTATTAATGTATTTTTATATTTTTTCATGCTGTTTCCTCCAATAAGAATAATGAACTACAAAAATATTTTTTTAATTTAATATAAAATTTAAACCAAAATCTCAGCAAAATTTGCAATTATTGAAAAAGACATTTGCAAAATATACAAAGGGGTAAAGTCCCAAGACTTTGAAATTGTTAATCCACAGAGGATAGAATAAACAAACTGAAAATAGTTTTTAATGTTCCTAGAATTTTTATTCAACTTACAATTAAAATATTAGCAATAATCCCAAAATATGCCTTATTTTGTTTTTCATAAATTTTAAAAAATAAAAAAGCTATTAAACGCTCAAGAAAGAGAGCATGTCCAAGAAGTCCTTCAGAGCTAAGTGTGAAGGTGGCTATCATCTGATAATTTAAAAATTAATACCTACCTATATTATTAGTAGCTTTAAGAGAAATAGCTTTGAGTCACCCCATTCAATCTCAACTAGAGTTAGTCGAGATTGAGGTTTTTGAACTAACTGAAATCGAGGATTGAAGAGGCTGGAAATCAGCGTCGCAGGCAAAAAATTTTAAAATTTTAAAGGCTAAAAAGTCAGAATTTTCCTAAAAGAACTGAAGCCGATGAATGGGGTTTCTTCCAAAAAGTCAACCCTTAGGTTGACTTTTTTCGCAGGGGGGGGGGGCCGAGCCTAGTTGTTTGGCTCGAAAAAGACTCGTACCGGCCCGACTCGATAAAAACAAGCACGAAAAAATGCCTGGACCGTCGGGATGACTCAATCTTTATAAATTACCTGTAAAGTTATAAATCCAGGATTGAAAATGTCCCCAGAAACTATTTTTTGTGAGACAAGTATTTCTCTTTGTATTTCGAATAAAATAATGGTTAAGCTTTGCCCGATTAACAAGACTCGTAAATTTGGATGTAAAATATTATTTTTAATGAGAATTAATAAATTAAATAGAGATATGGACAAAATAAAGGGATGTATAATTAATTCTAAAATACTCAGAATATAAGCAATGTTAATAAATAGTATCTGTGGAGGTTCTTGTGATTGTTGAGTTGTTGTTGTTGTTAAGTTTGTGGACATTTATGAATTTTAATTCTAATATTCTTAAAATGAATACTTAATTTAAATTTTAGAATAATTTAAATTACTTATATGTACATCAGGGGTGTGCCATTTCGCCTTCCGTCTTTCGCCTTTTAAAATCTGTTTGGGCACATCCCTGTTATGCATTTAACTCTAGATCAAACTTTTGATACTTTTGGGAACCGAATTGAGCCGAAATAATTAGGAAAGGAGGTATATCTAGATATTCTACCATTAATTGAATTAAGTTAAACTTTATTTTAATGAGTTTGTTTTATTTAATAATTCTGATTTGGATAAAAAATTTTAGTGTTATTATTAAAAAGTTAAATAAAAATGTTGACAAATGAATAAAAAAAGTTAACCTTTAACACGAATTTTTTTTATAATTCTTAACACAATTTAAATGCTTGGAGATTTTCTCACGCAATTTTGTTGACTGAGGAAATTAAATTATTAATACACACCTTTAAAAATGTTAATTCTAATTTTTTAATATTGAAAACCCATTTGCGTTTTATAAATTAGATTTTACACCGGTAAATTGTTTTATTTGAAATATAAAAGCACAATATTAGGCTGGTAAATTAAATTTAATAATAAAAATTAAATTAAAATAATTGATAGAGTAAGTGTGTCAAGCAACTTCCTTTTAGTTATTGCTAGGCGCTTTAGCCCACCGCTTATAGGGAGCTCTACCATTGAGCTACCGGGTCCTCGACTAATGTTTTCTCTTACTTTTTAGATGCTTAACTCCATTCTAAGCGTTTCGATGCTGCTAGGCATCCTTACAAGTTTAGTCTGACTGTTAGAAGCTACACCTGTTAATTGGCTGGAATTAGAATGCTGCAGAAAATATTCGTTGAAGTAGAGATGTAAAAGGATCATTATGGAACCAACCCAGGATAGATGTAAAATAAAATACAACCCTCACCTCGGAATATCACCTAAAATTATGCAAAAAAACAAATTTATCAACATACAAAAAATTTATTTTGAAAACAATTTTATTAAAATATTAAAATAATTTTCTAAATTAATTCCAAGCATCGTTTAACATGGAAAAATGTTTTTCAAATTCATTAGAAATTAACAAAGGATTGCCATTAATTGTTTTTGGTAATGTAGAAGAGTTTTCATTAATTACATCAACTCTATTAGTTTTTCTAAACTTTAATAATTGGATAATTTTTATAAAGTTTTTCTTCAATGATGGATGATGTCTATAAAATAAAAATAGATAAATATTATCACTAAATTTAATTTAAATTTTTCTGTAAAAGGGAAACTTATGAAAAGACAAAAGGAGTTTCTGATAAAAATTTCAATAAAAGCGAACCTCATTAACATAGATAAAACCAAATTATGAAGCAGACCAGATCTAGTATGGCCTTATTATACCTCATAGAGTATTATGCACCCTAGCAACCAACTAAAGCCGCTTTAAAGATAATAGGTCTTATAATGTCTCTAAAGTTTCAACATTAGCCTAAAAATAAATTAACTTATAAACTTACGTAATAATAATAAATTCCAATATTCCATTGAGTAAAGATCCCAATATAAAACATAAAATAAGTGAAATACTAATTATATATGATGGTATAACTAGATTAAGCTCTATCGGTGGAATTGGATTAGTAAGATTACGAATAAAATGGCAAATAAAGACTGGGAAGAGTTGTTTACTTGTTCGAATATTTTCTGATAACTACGTAGAAAAATTTTTATTATGTCATTGGATTAAAGTTTTACTTGAGATTTTTCATTTAATGAGTAAATAATTCCTGATTTTAATAGCGTATTTTTATATTTTTTCATGCTGTATCCTCCAATAAAGCAAATAAACTATAAAAATATTTTTTTATATTTATCGTATATGCTCAAATAATTAATGTCTAATTATTGTTTCAACCAGTGTTTATAAGCTTGTACCAAAATTCGTACCCGTATTTAGGTACGAAATACGAGTAGGAGCAAAAAATAGCTGGTACGAAGTACAAGTACGAACAAATCTGAAATTTATAAACACAGATTTCAACCTCTCAATATACAGGGGGGGGGGGGGGGTAATTAGGGGGTAATTAGTTGAGGGAATATTATTCGAGCATGCTTTTAATATTAATTTCGAACCAAAATTTCAGCAAAATTTGCAATTATTGAAAAAGACATCTGTGAAATAAACAATAGGGTAATATCCCAAGATTTTGACATTGTAAATCCACAGAGGATAGAATAAACAAACTAAAAATAGGTTTTTAGAATGTGTAAGGGGTTTTAAACTTACAATTAGAATATTAGAGATAATCCCAAAATATGCCTTATTTTGTTTTTCATAAATTTTAAAAAATAAAAAAGCTATTAAACGCTCAAGAAAGAGAGCGTGTCCAAGAAGAGCTTCACAATTAATCGTGAATATGGCAATCATCTATTTAATTTTAAAAATTTAGTTGTTCGGAACCAATCTTTTTTGTCACCGCAAACAGCGTGACATAAAACGCTTACGCTCAACGCTTAAGAGTCCGTTCCGAAAGAATTTAATTAAACTTAATAGCGGTCTCGGTGAATTTTAAATATGAAAACTGTAACTCTTACATGGAGAGCTACCGACTGGGCTAACGGAGCTACATATACTCAGCTTTCCTTCTTATAAATCTTAAACACTACCAGCTTGATCTCCTCTTCCTTACTGATTAATTTAATCTATTACCTGTAAAGTTATAAATCCAGGATTGAAAATATCCCCAGAAACCATTTTTTGTGAGACGAGTATCTCTCTTTGTATTTCGAATAAAATGATTGTTAAGCTTTGCCCGATTAACAAAACTCGTAAATTTTGATGTAAAATATTATTTTTGACAAGAATTAATAAATTAAATAGAGATATGGACAAAATAAAGGGATGGATAATTAATTCTAAAATACTCAAAATATAGGCAATATTAATAAATATCTGTGGAGGTTCTTGTGGTTGTTGAGTTGTTGTTGTTGTTAAATTTGTGGACATTATGAATTTGATTTTAATTATTTTTAAATCTTATGCTCTAGTTAAATTTTGGAATGATTTAAATTACTTATACGTTTAACTCTAGATCAGACTCGATACCTAGGGATCGAATTGAGCCGAAGTAATACGGCAAGGGATGTGATTTTGTAAAGCTATTTCATGTCAAAAGACACCCAACCAAGCTCAGTCACAGGACCCAAACGAATCGAGATCATGAAAAGGAGAAGTGAAAACTGGCTATGCTACCATCCACCCAATGTTGGGTTTAATAAATTTTAAAAGTATTATTTTTAAAAGTAATACCAAATTTAAAAAAAACTTAATAAAATTTATAAGCTTTAACGTGAAAATTTAGGTATATAATTTGTGTTTTATTTAAATGTTTAAGAATGTTATAGTACTGCGCAATTTTGTCGACATTGGAAAAAATAAAAGTTTTAAAGGTGGCAATTTTAATAAAATATCAGCTTTAATTGTTAATATTTGTTGAGAGACAAAGTAAAACTTTTAGAGTTTCATAAATTAATATTTTACACCTGTAATTTTGTTTATTTGAAAATTAAGGGCGGAATAGTCAATTAAAGTTGAATAATAAAATTAAATTACGTTTGACTAAAGCATAGATGTGGAAAATTTCATTGGAGATTAATACATAGAATGGGCCAGATTTCATGGAAATATCCCATAAAGTTTTAGCCGTGTATGGACTTGCGGTCTGTCAGATACTAACAGAATAGAATACAGATACCTGTGTAGTCTCTCATTTTCTTATAAAGTGACAGTTTTTTAAAAACTTAATCATATTAGAAATGCCACTTTCTTATAAAGTGACAATCTCTCTACATACCACTATGGTGCTAAGCTGAGCTCTGCTGTTAAATTAACTTCAAATAATTTAACAGCATAGCTCTGCTGTATGATGTACCAGAAAGGGTGAGTATAACGTATTATTATTATAGAAGATATATTATGATAGAAGATATAATAAAATGAACATATTGAAATACAAGTAAATTAATAAACCCAACAATGAAATAGTAGCTTCTAAATGCTGATAAGAAGAGAGAAGAAAAAGGTCCGGGGCTTATGGGGGGTAAACTACACAAGTACCGAATAGACTAACAAGAGATACTTTATCACGAAGCTGATACAACCATCTATACAAAAGACAAAAGTACAGTCATGTTCGTGTATTTTACAGTGAAATTCAATGTATTATCTTTAATTTATTTTAAAATATTTTTTGTAATATCACAACTTTTTTAATAAATATTAGATAAATAAACGAGTATTTCCTCCAAAAAAGCTAAAATAATAGCTTAAATAAATAAAAAAGTTTCCGCTGATTAATTCAATAATAATTACTTTCTCTTCTAATATTGGATAAAAAAAAGTTTCTTTTATTTTATAAACTTGTTGTAAAATATAGAAGGCTATTATTAACATAAATATTAGCGTATTATTGACAATAAAAAATATTTTTTGTAAATATTTTTGCTTTATTTATTTTTAAATATGATTTTAATTGTTTTAATGATAATCTTACAAGCTCAAAAAATTTGTCTAAAGGAAATACTTCCAAGTAAGCTTATGTAATTAAAGCTAGGATAGGAGAGAGCGAGGATGGGGTGTCTGCCTACTCCCGCAGAATTTGTTTCCCTAGGAATTCATCTCTGGAAGATAAACTTCACTAATTTTAAGAATGAAAATTTTCAATGGTAAGAGCGAGCAAAAGTTTAATCCCGGGCAGGCTTCGATCATGCGACCTCATGGCAGTTATTGCTACGCGCATTCGCTCACCGCGTACAGGTGCTCTACCAACTGAGCTACCGGGACGCTGCTTTCACCTTCTCTTTTAATAGATCTTAAACCCTCGCCTGGTGAGCGTTAAAAATGCTAGGCAGCTGGATCTTTCTTTTACATAACCCCCGCCTAGTGAGCTGGATATTTCTTTTACATAACCCCCGCCTAGTGAGCTGGATCTTTCTCTTACATACACAATTTCTATAAATAGTAATTTTATTTAGCAATATTATATAGCAATTATATACATATAGCAATGTCTAAAAATAGCAATTTTTAAAAAATTTTTCTAAGGTAATTGTGACTGCCGAGATTGGTACGGAGCTTGCAGGAAACAAGGTGAAGAATGGACTGATGAAGGGACTTGGGTTTACCGATGCACAGGAACTGACAGGCAATAAATTTAAAAATGAGAGTGTGCCAGGGATTTTTTAAAATTAAATTATCTGCAGTTCGGACGCAAACTTTGTCGGATGCCAATTACCCGGTGATATAAGTACTGGAAAAACTTTGTTTCAATCCTTGTCTGTTGGAAGAAATGAGAGCATTGACGGGTTCTGGGCAGCGTGTGAAATTAATGCGATTCGGATAAAGCTTGAATTGGGTTAGGAATTTTATTCTTAAAAGAGAATTGAGAGGGGCATTAGAAGGATTTGAGGAAATTTCAAGGTAGGATTGGGCGATGTCTCTATTAAACCGAATCAGCAACCGTAAAATTCATTTTTATTTACCCGCTAGGGGTCCGATTTAGAGCTCAAAAATTTTTATCTGGCAATGAGTGTCTCATCAAATAAGGGGTCTGGAATCGGAGTACCCACCAGGTGACCAATTGAAATTTATATTACAAAGATTTAATAAATTTAAAAAGAGCCTCGTTGCATTATCGACGAAAACAATCATAAACATGTTGGCGAAAAATTCCGGGAAGAAAGTTTTCAATGGCTATGTCTAGAAACTGGCCGTTGGGTTACTGGTAGGCTGAAACAGCCCATAAATTTTAAAAGTTCAATCAAAAGGATGTTATTTCCAAAACGAGACAGGGCAGTGGACACTTCTCAAAATTGGGGAGATTGGATATAATGGTCTAGTCCGCCATACCTGTGACCGTTATAAAGACAATCCAGGCCTTGTACAATACCACGCTGAGGTTAGAAAATTCCATGTTAAAATTTCAAAAAAGTTTCTCTACAGATTCGAGATGATATTTCTTTTAAAACACCTCCCAATAAAGGAGAAAACAAAAATTTGCCTCAATTTGTTGACAAACACTTAAAAAACACCCCAATTGAATGGACTCACCAAAATACCGCTTTCTTTATCCCCGAGGATGTTGAACCGAATTTAAAGGTTAATTTGTTTGAAATTTTCAAAATTATTTTTCAAACAATTTTTAGATAAGATATCTGCCTCAAAGCCGAAATATCAATTTACCGCCAAAATGATTTTTTATTAAAGCCAGAATTTTTTTAAATTTCAATCTCTATACAAAAAAAATAATTTTTTTTAATTAAATTATTTTCAAAATATTTATTTTAAAAACATTTTAGGAATAAAATTTTTACGAAACAAACTTTTAAATAAAATTTAAAAAATATTAAGTTGCCCAATATTTACATAACTAAACGAATGAAATTCATGTGTAACACAAAATTTTTATAAATTTTTGGCTTTACTTCAAATCACAATAATTTTTGGGTATTTTAACTTGTAGTTTGGCATTGAAAAAAAGAAAAAAATATTTTCGAAAAATATTTTTATTTAATTTTTTATAGTTTGAGGTACGTAATTTAACGTTATTTTTTATAACACAAATCCTAATAAAATATTCATGGGTCTTATTTTTATTATCTACATGAGTAAATAAATTTTTTTAAATTTTGACTTTTTTATTGTGTTTCGCCCTCCTTTTTAAGTTTCTTTATAAGTAGATTAAAATTCGGTTGATTTTAAATCATTATTTGTCATACAACTAAATAAAATCATATAAAAACAAAACGCCAAAAATGTTGTCATTTCTCTCTTTGACAATTATTTTCGTTTTGATCGGATTTTCAAAAGCTCAATCTGACACAGTTTCAACAACTTCTGTGGCATCTAAAACAGAATTAACTAACGGATCTACTGAGGCTAACTCAACAGAGTCATCTGTATCCTCAGAATCAACAGAGGAAACAGGTTCGACACAATGTGTAAAAGGTAAGAGCATTATCTTTCATTAAATTTAAAATTTTTAAGAATGTTGGGGTTATTTGAAATGTGCATATTGTGATTGCTCAGATGAATGCGGAATAAATTACTATTTTGAAGCCGAATGTATAAAACAAAATTGAGGAGTGTATAAGAAAAGAAAGAAAATTCTAAATCAAAGAATGCTTAAATTTTAAATGTTATTCTAGTCAAAATCTGTTTAGTATAATAAATAAAATTCAAAAAATACCCGAAACAATTTTATAGTTAAAATCTTTAATAAAATATAATAGCTTAATTTTTGTTTTACAACGGGAAAATTAAGAAGGGAAGGATTAAAATAAATGTTTGATATTTAAATTTAAATTGATACAGATATAGTATAAATTAATAAGCACGATAGACTATAATATCGACGAGGGATGATGACCAAAAATTTAATTCTGAGCTTGAAGATTTTTAAAATCTGACATGAAACTTCTGAGAATTGGTGGGTACACTGGATATTGGCATTTGAAATTTTTGAATATCCAGAACCGGACCCGAAAAGGACGAAAAGCCAATCTTAAAATATTCAACTTTCTTACTAGAAAATTAATTCTTGGCCAGATTTAAAATAAAAATTGAAGTGTTAAAAGGGAATGAAACGAGAAAAGGATAAAGTTTCTAGAATAAATATGATACATTAAATACAACAGAAAACCAGAATTTCTTCAATAAATAATTAAACCCTCAAATTTATAAGGACCATCAAATTTCTGTTCCTCTATCAAAAACTGCCCGTCAGACAAACGGAAAAAACATAAATACGAGGCAACAGCCTTTCCATCGCGTTCCTCAGATTTTAGCGCAACAATAAATTGGTCATCGCTGCCAGGCAAAAATTGAAAGGCGGAAAATCCACGAGAACCATCCCCTACAGAACCGATACGTGTTGCCTTTAAAAAATTTTATTTTGGATGTTTTTATTATTCACCTCAATATTAGTAAAGTTTTCATCAGCCATTATCAACATATTAGTCCCCTTATGTTCATCTGTATCCTCAGAGTAAGTATCATTCGAAGCACGTCTAAAAACTATTTTTAGTTCAAAAATTTTTTAAAAACACCTTGGAAGAAAGAACCATTTCTTGTGTACATCAGACCATTGGGCTGATTCTGAAAATTTTAAATTTAGTTGGGTAGCGGTTCCTGGGTCTAATTTTGATTTAAAGAGAATAATTGATTTTGAAAAAATTTTTAACAAAATTTATCATTCAAAAAAACATGCCGTGTATCAAATAACCAGGAAATTTAATTCCAACAGCCTCTCTAATTTTTATATATTTTTCAGTCCAATTAACGTGAACAATTTCTCCATTTAAATTGATAATCTATGGGAAAATAAAGTTTTTTTTAATAATTTTGTTAAAAATTTTGTAACGATTCCAGCTTTATTTATTCAAAAATTCCAACGAAAGGGAATCCACTGATATCGTTAGTTAAAATCAGATTTGGTAATGGATACGGATATAGATAATTTCTAAAGCTTGCAGATATCTGCCTGTATCCGTCATAAGTATCCGTATCCGGATACCATAATCTATGTCCATTACCTAGCCTGGTTAAAATTATGAAAGTCAATTATGTATATAAAGCGAAAAGAGGCAAAGCGAAACTTTAATTTTCCATATATTATTTAATATTTACTTTAATCCACATTGGATGATAATTTTGAAATACTCCTTGAGTTGTTGTCCACTCTAGAAAAATTTATAGTTATAACAAGGAAATGATTAAAATAATTAAAATTGTTGACGACCGGTTAATTTCTGCCTGAAGCTTAAAGGGAAAATTTTAGAGACATTTGATCCCCTCCAAAGGCAAAAATTAACCGGTCACTTAACAACCCTTATAAATTACCTTTCCCCAACCCTCCAACAAATAAATGTTCATCCTTTACAGACATCCATTCTGCTTTAAATCCTTTTGTAGTATTTCCAGGCCCGTCGTTTAAAAAAGCCCAAGGAATCATTGTATTGAAATTATCAATTCTTAAATTTAATTAAAAATTGAATTAAGCGAGACAAAGGCATACTTATAGATAACGCCGGTTCTATCATCCACTGTGAGTAAATTACCATCAAAAACAGCTAAATCAGAAAGCCTAGAAATTTTTTTTTAATTAAACTGAGTAGTGTTAAAAGAGGATAATCTAGGCTTTGTTTCATAATTAGGGATGGGAATCAGATGCAAATGCATATTTTGTATGCGGATATACAATAATGAGGGAAGCTCAAAAATGGTGTTTTTACATTGGTCCGAGCACTTCGGACCGGTTCTTAATGCATATTTTGGCCCTCTCGTGCATAGTAGCATATCGGTTTTTCTTGTACCCAGAGTCCAGGCCTAGGCATTCTTTTGACCTTCTTGGTTTTTTCCTAGACTACAGGCCCAGGATCCGGCCCAAGCTTTTCAAAAACCTCAATCTCCAACAATATCCTTAGCTCAGATCTTTCCTATTCCCACAATTTTTGACTCCTTAATGCTTTTATTAGCCAAAATTTTCAATGAAAGAAAACAAACTCCATAGCTCTCCCCCCAGAAGACAATTGAGAATAAAGCACAACACTTTCTTCATCATTCCATTGGATTTGGGCAGTTAACAATTCTGGATGGAAATATAAACGTCCACGTCTTACAAAACTTCTCCAAGTATTCTTTTTCCCGTCAAATTTACTGTCGTGGTCTAAATCGGAAACTACAGCGATTTGATATTGAATACGTCCATCGGGAAGGTGCTTAAAATTTGGAAAAATTTTACAGAAAAGAATAGAGAAAGGGAAAGGAATGTGACTATGATTTTTGCGTATTTTTGGGATTGCGGACTTTGTTCATGTATACCCTTTTTGGCCCATTTTAAAATGCTTAAAATGTAAAAAATTGAGCTTATTTTAAGCAAAATAGATTCGTCCCCATTGTGACTGCACGCAAAATAAAAAAAATTCCATAATCCGCAACCGGAAGCCGAAAAACACTCAATTATGCGCAATCCGCAATTTCATGGAGCGATAAGTCTTCAGATGAAGCCCCTTTTTTATGTTCTATCTTTTTCATTTTCTACGAATAATTGTATACATCCAAACGAGCTCTTCGAGCTGAGCCGAACTAGAATCATCAAAAAAAAGGGGGGGGCGTCATCTGAAAAATTACCCGTGAAGCCTACCCTATCTGCAACAAAAATTTTTTCGAAAAACCGAAAATTTTTGAAAATTGACCCCTACGCCTCAATCCAAAATTAATAAAAAAAGGTAGAAAAACCTTTGGATATCCAATACTACTAGAATTATACAAACGTCCATTCAATTCCTCCTTAATACAAGAACACTGATCCAAAGCTTTAGGTAAATAATATTGAAGTGAAAAGAAAGCAATCAACAAAGAAATAATTAAGGCAGCGACAGAAAAAGAAAAACAATTGGAAATTAAAATTGAAGTGGATCTTCTGTTGTTTAAATAATTGTTTTTGTGTTTTTCAGAATTTGAAGAAAAGGGGGTGTTTTGTAAAGAAGTGTAGTTCTTAAATTTTGGGGTTAAAGTAAATGAAATAAATTTAGTTCGTGTAATCTAAGACAGTACTAATTTAATTTCTGTTCATTTATGACTAACACAAAGGGCAGTTTTTCCTCCTCCCCCTATAAATTTTTTTATTAATGTACAAAATGGTCAGACATTTAAAAAAATTTCCTCGTGGCATCATTCATCCAGTCTGTATCCTCTAGTAATTATTCTTGAGCTTTCATAAATGTTATAAAACTTGGATTCCTTGATTAGGTTAATTCAACAAGCAAAAATACCCATATCTAACTTATAACTGTTTTTCCCATTGAATATGAATTAGAAAGTCGAAAAACCATTTAGAAATTATTTTTTGACAATGTATTAAACAAAGTCAAAACATCCCAAACCCTTTAAAATTAGTTGAAAACTACATAATTTTAAAAAATTTATTAAAAATTGACCTCGTCATCATTTTTAACATTTTCTGTGAATGTCATCTTTAATTTGCTGCACGAATATCAAAGAAATAGCCCGTTTAGTTAACAAAAACAATAAAAATAATATCACAGATTTTGACCCTAAAATTTTAATAAAGTTTGGATTTTAATAAAAATTAAAAATCGATTAATAGACGTATGTTAAAGTCAATTTTTGGTTGAAATATATTCAAAAAAAATACTCTAAAAAAGAAAATAGTGTAATAGACAGAGAAAGAAAAATATAGAAAAAGCCCTTTTGTTGCCTTAATAATTAATTGGCGTTTTGTCGCAATGGGAAACAAATACATACAGTAGAGGTCGGCAAAGGCTGTTAAATTATTTGGCTGTAGTTTAGTCGAGGGCCTGCACCGAACCGGGACAAATGATATGTCAATCTATTCGTCTCGGCGAGCTGAGTCGAACGGTACCACTCTCCAGGTGCGGAAATGCCTGTGGACCGAGATATAGGTCCCTGAAATTTGAAAAACCAAAGGGGGGAGTAAGCACTTTTTGGGGGTGAAAAAATCGATTTTCTGAATAATAGCTTATTCGAAAGAGCTCCTCGAGCTGAGTCGAATGACACCCAAATCACTGTGATTGGACGAGTTTGAACCGAGATATAGGGCTCGAAATGGTCAAATTTCTGGGGTGATTTTTGGGGTCAAAAATTCGATTATACAAATGATAGCTCATTCGAAAGAGCTCGACGAGCTGAGTTGAATGACACCAAAATCAGCTCGATCCGATCATTCTGAACAAAATTATGAACAATTCAATTTTCGCTTGAATAACAGTTTTGGTGTTGCTACGGAGGGTAGGTCGGCATTCAAGGCTGAGAATCAGTAAAAAGGAATAGGATTAAGTTACGAGCCCAGACCCAGCAACCGTAGATTCCCCGCGAGGCGCGTGCCGCAAAACTCCGCGCGAAGCGCGGAGTTTTGCACAAGCGGAAATTTGACCATTTCGAGCCCTATATCTCGGTTCAAACTCGTCCAATCACAGTGATTTGGGTGTCATTCGACTCAGCTCGAGGAGCTCTTTCGAATAAGCTATTATTCAGAAAATCGATTTTTTCACCCCCAAAAAGTGCTTACTCCCCCCTTTGGTCCGATCATTCTGAACAAAATTATGAACAATTCATTTCCGCACCTGGAGAGTGGTACCGTTCGACTCAGCTCGGCAAGACGAATCGAATGACATATCATTTGACCCGGTTCGGTGCAGGCCCTCGACTAAACTATATCCAATTATTTTTATCGATTATCTCTTTTCAACTAACTTTTAGGGAAAAAGTGTCAAAACAAAGATTGTAGATCTTTAAATGCTCTTTAAAATGAGTATAAATCTCATTATGGTTTAATAACAAACTTTTTAACAAAAATTCTTAAACCATACTAGTCGCGTTTTGGGGTGGAAAAAAAGATGGGCCAAATAATAAAAAATTTCTTTGGTTATTTTTTAAAATTTATAAATATTAAATTCCACGTAAATGTAAAGTTTTTTCTGATTTTTATTTAACAATCATGTTTAAAAATTAGTTGAAAATGAAATTTAATTAAATACTAGATATTGAGTGAATGAAATATGTAATTATTTAATAATTATCAATTAAATTCTAAATTATGTTGTCATTATATGTATATTTTTAATTTTTTACATAATAAACTACAAAAAGATAAGAAAATATATTTGGTTTAATGTATTTTTAAATACAAACTATGTAATTTAAATGCCCAAATTAGTAATTATATGTATAAAAACACATACTTTCAACCCATAAATATTTTTATCAGAAAAGTTTAAAAAAGATAATAAAAATATTTTTGAAGGATTCATTATACCATAAGATATAATTCAATATATAATTTTTTAAAATTTTTTTTAAATTGAATATATTTAAATTTGATTTTCTGGATGGTGATACGTGGCCATCTAGTATAGTATATACTATAGAATCAGCACTAAATACTGTATCTAAAATACGAGCCCGACCTGTACCCAATCAATATACCATAAGATATAATACAATATATAATTTTTTAATATTTTTTTTAAATTGAATATATTTAAATAATTAATATACTTCCATTACCCCAAAGTTATAATCCCTCGAATAAAATTCCAAAATAAATTTTATTTATTTTCAATATATTGGGGTAAAACAAAAATTTTTTCTGAAATCTTATCGTATAGAGAGAAACGATAGACCATATGAAAGTACATTAAAAACTGTCCCTAAAAATGGTGAGTCGAATTAATATACTTCCATTACCCCAAAGTTATAATCCCTCGAATAAAATTCCAAAATAAATTTTATTTATTTTCAATATATTGGGGTAAAACAAAAATTTTTTCTGAAATCTTATCGTATAGAGAAAAACGATAGCTCATATGAAAGTACATTAAAAACTGTCCCTAAAAATGGTGAGTCGAATTAATATACTTCCATTACCCCAAAGTTATAATCCCTCGAATAAAATTCCAAAATAAATTTTATTTATTTTCAATATATTGGGGTAAAACAAAAATTTTTTCTGAAATCTTATCGTATAGAGAAAAACGATAGCTCATATGAAAGTACATTAAAAACTGTCCCTAAAAATGGTGAGTCGAATTAATATACTTCCATTACCCCAAAGTTATAATCCCTCGAATAAAATTCCAAAATAAATTTTATTTATTTTCAATATATTGGGGTAAAACAAAAATTTTTTCTGAAATCTTATCGTATAGAGAAAAACGATAGCTCATATGAAAGTACATTAAAAACTGTCCCTAAAAATGGTGAGTCGAATTAATATACTTCCATTACCCCAAAGTTATAATCCCTCGAATAAAATTCCAAAATAAATTTTATTTATTTTCAATATATTGGGGTAAAACAAAAATTTTTTCTGAAATCTTATCGTATAGAGAAAAACGATAGCTCATATGAAAGTACATTAAAAACTGTCCCTAAAAATGGTGAGTCGAATTAATATACTTCCATTACCCCAAAGTTATAATCCCTCGAATAAAATTCCAAAATAAATTTTATTTATTTTCAATATATTGGGGTAAAACAAAAATTTTTTCTGAAATCTTATCGTATAGAGAAAAACGATAGCTCATATGAAAGTACATTAAAAACTGTCCCTAAAAATGGTGAGTCGAATTAATATACTTCCATTACCCCAAAGTTATAATCCCTCGAATAAAATTCCAAAATAAATTTTATTTATTTTCAATATATTGGGGTAAAACAAAAATTTTTTCTGAAATCTTATCGTATAGAGAAAAACGATAGCTCATATGAAAGTACATTAAAAACTGTCCCTAAAAATGGTGAGTCGAATTAATATACTTCCATTACCCCAAAGTTATAATCCCTCGAATAAAATTCCAAAATAAATTTTATTTATTTTCAATATATTGGGGTAAAACAAAAATTTTTTCTGAAATCTTATCGTATAGAGAAAAACGATAGCTCATATGAAAGTACATTAAAAACTGTCCCTAAAAATGGTGAGTCGAATTAATATACTTCCATTACCCCAAAGTTATAATCCCTCGAATAAAATTCCAAAATAAATTTTATTTATTTTCAATATATTGGGGTAAAACAAAAATTTTTTCTGAAATCTTATCGTATAGAGAAAAACGATAGCTCATATGAAAGTACATTAAAAACTGTCCCTAAAAATGGTGAGTCGAATTAATATACTTCCATTACCCCAAAGTTATAATCCCTCGAATAAAATTCCAAAATAAATTTTATTTATTTTCAATATATTGGGGTAAAACAAAAATTTTTTCTGAAATCTTATCGTATAGAGAAAAACGATAGCTCATATGAAAGTACATTAAAAACTGTCCCTAAAAATGGTGAGTCGAATTAATATACTTCCATTACCCCAAAGTTATAATCCCTCGAATAAAATTCCAAAATAAATTTTATTTATTTTCAATATATTGGGGTAAAACAAAAATTTTTTCTGAAATCTTATCGTATAGAGTGAAACGATAGCTCATATGAAAGTACATTAAAAACTGTCCCTAAAAATGGTGAGTCGAATTAATATACTTCCATTACCCCAAAGTTATAATCCCTCGAATAAAATTCCAAAATAAATTTTATTTATTTTCAATATATTGGGGTAAAACAAAAATTTTTTCTGAAATCTTATCGTATAGAGAAAAACGATAGCTCATATGAAAGTACATTAAAAACTGTCCCTAAAAATGGTGAGTCGAATTAATATACTTCCATTACCCCAAAGTTATAATCCCTCGAATAAAATTCCAAAATAAATTTTATTTATTTTCAATATATTGGGGTAAAACAAAAATTTTTTCTGAAATCTTATCGTATAGAGAAAAACGATAGCTCATATGAAAGTACATTAAAAACTGTCCCTAAAAATGGTGAGTCGAATTAATATACTTCCATTACCCCAAAGTTATAATCCCTCGAATAAAATTCCAAAATAAATTTTATTTATTTTCAATATATTGGGGTAAAACAAAAATTTTTTCTGAAATCTTATCGTATAGAGAAAAACGATAGCTCATATGAAAGTACATTAAAAACTGTCCCTAAAAATGGTGAGTCGAATTAATATACTTCCATTACCCCAAAGTTATAATCCCTCGAATAAAATTCCAAAATAAATTTTATTTATTTTCAATATATTGGGGTAAAACAAAAATTTTTTCTGAAATCTTATCGTATAGAGAAAAACGATAGCTCATATGAAAGTACATTAAAAACTGTCCCTAAAAATGGTGAGTCGAATTAATATACTTCCATTACCCCAAAGTTATAATCCCTCGAATAAAATTCCAAAATAAATTTTATTTATTTTCAATATATTGGGGTAAAACAAAAATTTTTTCTGAAATCTTATCGTATAGAGAAAAACGATAGCTCATATGAAAGTACATTAAAAACTGTCCCTAAAAATGGTGAGTCGAATTAATATACTTCCATTACCCCAAAGTTATAATCCCTCGAATAAAATTCCAAAATAAATTTTATTTATTTTCAATATATTGGGGTAAAACAAAAATTTTTTCTGAAATCTTATCGTATAGAGAAAAACGATAGCTCATATGAAAGTACATTAAAAACTGTCCCTAAAAATGGTGAGTCGAATTAATATACTTCCATTACCCCAAAGTTATAATCCCTCGAATAAAATTCCAAAATAAATTTTATTTATTTTCAATATATTGGGGTAAAACAAAAATTTTTTCTGAAATCTTATCGTATAGAGAAAAACGATAGCTCATATGAAAGTACATTAAAAACTGTCCCTAAAAATGGTGAGTCGAATTAATATACTTCCATTACCCCAAAGTTATAATCCCTCGAATAAAATTCCAAAATAAATTTTATTTATTTTCAATATATTGGGGTAAAACAAAAATTTTTTCTGAAATCTTATCGTATAGAGAAAAACGATAGCTCATATGAAAGTACATTAAAAACTGTCCCTAAAAATGGTGAGTCGAATTAATATACTTCCATTACCCCAAAGTTATAATCCCTCGAATAAAATTCCAAAATAAATTTTATTTATTTTCAATATATTGGGGTAAAACAAAAATTTTTTCTGAAATCTTATCGTATAGAGTGAAACGATAGCTCATATGAAAGTACATTAAAAACTGTCCCTAAAAATGGTGAGTCGAATTAATATACTTCCATTACCCCAAAGTTATAATCCCTCGAATAAAATTCCAAAATAAATTTTATTTATTTTCAATATATTGGGGTAAAACAAAAATTTTTTCTGAAATCTTATCGTATAGAGAAAAACGATAGCTCATATGAAAGTACATTAAAAACTGTCCCTAAAAATGGTGAGTCGAATTAATATACTTCCATTACCCCAAAGTTATAATCCCTCGAATAAAATTCCAAAATAAATTTTATTTATTTTCAATATATTGGGGTAAAACAAAAATTTTTTCTGAAATCTTATCGTATAGAGAAAAACGATAGCTCATATGAAAGTACATTAAAAACTGTCCCTAAAAATGGTGAGTCGAATTAATATACTTCCATTACTCCAAAGTTATAATCCCTCGAATAAAATTCCAAAATAAATTTTAAATATTTTCAATATATTGGGGTAAAACAAAAATTTTTTCTGAAATCTTATCGTATAGAGAGAAGCGATAGCTCATTTGAAAGTACATTAAAAACTGTACATAAAAATGGTGAGTCGAATTAATATACTTCCATTACCCCAAAGTTATAATCCTTCGAATAAAATTCCAAAATAAATTTTAAATATTTTCAATATATTGGGGTAAAACAAAAATTTTTTCTGAAATCTTATCGTATAGAGAGAAACGATAGCTCATTTGAAAGTACATTAAAAACTGTACATAAAAATGGTGAGTCGAATTAATATACTTCCATTACCCCAAAGTTATAATCCCTCGAATAAAATTCCAAAATAAATTTTAAATATTTTCAATATATTGGGGTAAAACAAAAATTTTTTCTGAAATCTTATCGTATAGAGAGAAACGATAGCTCATTTGAAAGTACATTAAAAACTGTACATAAAAATGGTGAGTCGAATTAATATACTTCCATTACCCCAAAGTTATAATCCCTCGAATAAAATTCCAAAATAAATTTTAAATATTTTCAATATATTGGGGTAAAACAAAAATTTTTTCTGAAATCTTATCGTATAGAGAGAAACGATAGCTCATTTGAAAGTACATTAAAAACTGTACATAAAAATGGTGAGTCGAATTAATATACTTCCATTACCCCAAAGTTATAATCCCTCGAATAAAATTCCAAAATAAATTTTAAATATTTTCAATATATTGGGGTAAAACAAAAATTTTTTCTGAAATCTTATCGTATAGAGAGAAACGATAGCTCATTTGAAAGTACATTAAAAACTGTACATAAAAATGGTGAGTCGAATTAATATACTTCCATTACCCCAAAGTTATAATCCCTCGAATAAAATTCCAAAATAAATTTTAAATATTTTCAATATATTGGGGTAAAACAAAAATTTTTTCTGAAATCTTATCGTATAGAGAGAAACGATAGCTCATATGAAAGTACATTAAAAACTGTCCCTAAAAATGGTGAGTCGAATTAATATACTTCCATTACCCCAAAGTTATAATCCCTCGAATAAAATTCCAAAATAAATTTTAAATATTTTCAATATATTGGGGTAAAACAAAAATTTTTTCTGAAATCTTATCGTATAGAGAGAAACGATAGCTCATATGAAAGTACATTAAAAACTGTCCCTAAAAATGGTGAGTCGAATTAATATACTTCCATTACCCCAAAGTTATAATCCCTCGAATAAAATTCCAAAATAAATTTTAAATATTTTCAATATATTGGGGTAAAACAAAAATTTTTTCTGAAATCTTATCGTATAGAGAGAAACGATAGCTCATATGAAAGTACATTAAAAACTGTCCCTAAAAATGGTGAGTCGAATTAATATACTTCCATTACCCCAAAGTTATAATCCCTCGAATAAAATTCCAAAATAAATTTTAAATATTTTCAATATATTGGGGTAAAACAAAAATTTTTTCTGAAATCTTATCGTATAGAGAGAAACGATAGCTCATATGAAAGTACATTAAAAACTGTCCCTAAAAATGGTGAGTCGAATTAATATACTTCCATTACCCCAAAGTTATAATCCCTCGAATAAAATTCCAAAATAAATTTTAAATATTTTCAATATATTGGGGTAAAACAAAAATTTTTTCTGAAATCTTATCGTATAGAGAGAAACGATAGCTCATATGAAAGTACATTAAAAACTGTCCCTAAAAATGGTGAGTCGAATTAATATACTTCCATTACCCCAAAGTTATAATCCCTCGAATAAAATTCCAAAATAAATTTTAAATATTTTCAATATATTGGGGTAAAACAAAAATTTTTTCTGAAATCTTATCGTATAGAGAGAAACGATAGCTCATTTGAAAGTACATTAAAAACTGTACATAAAAATGGTGAGTCGAATTAATATACTTCCATTACCCCAAAGTTATAATCCCTCGAATAAAATTCCAAAATAAATTTTAAATATTTTCAATATATTGGGGTAAAACAAAAATTTTTTCTGAAATCTTATCGTATAGAGAGAAACGATAGCTCATTTGAAAGTACATTAAAAACTGTACATAAAAATGGTGAGTCGAATTAATATACTTCCATTACCCCAAAGTTATAATCCCTCGAATAAAATTCCAAAATAAATTTTAAATATTTTCAATATATTGGGGTAAAACAAAAATTTTTTCTGAAATCTTATCGTATAGAGAGAAACGATAGCTCATTTGAAAGTACATTAAAAACTGTACATAAAAATGGTGAGTCGAATTAATATACTTCCATTACCCCAAAGTTATAATCCCTCGAATAAAATTCCAAAATAAATTTTAAATATTTTCAATATATTGGGGTAAAACAAAAATTTTTTCTGAAATCTTATCGTATAGAGAGAAGCGATAGCTCATTTGAAAGTACATTAAAAACTGTACATAAAAATGGTGAGTCGAATTAATATACTTCCATTACCCCAAAGTTATAATCCTTCGAATAAAATTCCAAAATAAATTTTAAATATTTTCAATATATTGGGGTAAAACAAAAATTTTTTCTGAAATCTTATCGTATAGAGAGAAACGATAGCTCATTTGAAAGTACATTAAAAACTGTACATAAAAATGGTGAGTCGAATTAATATACTTCCATTACCCCAAAGTTATAATCCTTCGAATAAAATTCCAAAATAAATTTTAAATATTTTCAATATATTGGGGTAAAACAAAAATTTTTTCTGAAATCTTATCGTATAGAGAGAAACGATAGCTCATTTGAAAGTACATTAAAAACTGTACATAAAAATGGTGAGTCGAATTAATATACTTCCATTACCCCAAAGTTATAATCCTTCGAATAAAATTCCAAAATAAATTTTATTTATTTTTAAAATATTGGGGTAAAACAAAAATTTTTTCTGAAATCTTATCGTATAGAGAGAAACGATAGCTCATTTGAAAGTACATTAAAAACTGTACATAAAAATGGTGAGTCGAATTAATATACTTCCATTACCCCAAAGTTATAATCCCTCGAATAAAATTCCAAAATAAATTTTAAATATTTTCAATATATTGGGGTAAAACAAAAATTTTTTCTGAAATCTTATCGTATAGAGAGAAACGATAGCTCATTTGAAAGTACATTAAAAACTGTACATAAAAATGGTGAGTCGAATTAATATACTTCCATTACCCCAAAGTTATAATCCCTCGAATAAAATTCCAAAATAAATTTTAAATATTTTCAATATATTGGGGTAAAACAAAAATTTTTTCTGAAATCTTATCGTATAGAGAGAAACGATAGCTCATTTGAAAGTACATTAAAAACTGTACATAAAAATGGTGAGTCGAATTAATATACTTCCATTACCCCAAAGTTATAATCCCTCGAATAAAATTCCAAAATAAATTTTAAATATTTTCAATATATTGGGGTAAAACAAAAATTTTTTCTGAAATCTTATCGTATAGAGAGAAACGATAGCTCATTTGAAAGTACATTAAAAACTGTACATAAAAATGGTGAGTCGAATTAATATACTTCCATTACCCCAAAGTTATAATCCTTCGAATAAAATTCCAAAATAAATTTTAAATATTTTCAATATATTGGGGTAAAACAAAAATTTTTTCTGAAATCTTATCGTATAGAGAGAAACAATAGCTCATTTGAAAGTACATTAAAAACTGTACATAAAAATGGTGAGTCGAATTAATATACTTCCATTACCCCAAAGTTATAATCCCTCGAATAAAATTCCAAAATAAATTTTATTTATTTTCAATATATTGGGGTAAAACAAAAATTTTTTCTGAAATCTTATCGTATAGAGAAAACGATAGCTCATTTGAAAGTCATTAAAAACTGTACATAAAAATGGTGAGTCGAATTAATATACTTCCATTACCCCAAAGTTATAATCCCTCGAATAAAATTCCAAAATAAATTTTAAATATTTTCAATATATTGGGGTAAAACAAAAATTTTTTCTGAAATCTTATCGTATAGAGAGAAACGATAGCTCATTTGAAAGTACATTAAAAACTGTACATAAAAATGGTAAGTCGAATTAATATACTTCCATTACCCCAAAGTTATAATCCCTCGAATAAAATTCCAAAATAAATTTTAAATATTTTCAATATATTGGGGTAAAACAAAAATTTTTTCTGAAATCTTATCGTATAGAGAGAAACGATAGCTCATTTGAAAGTACATTAAAAACTGTACATAAAAATGGTGAGTCGAATTAATATACTTCCATTACCCCAAAGTTATAATCCCTCGAATAAAATTCCAAAATAAATTTTAAATATTTTCAATATATTGGGGTAAAACAAAAATTTTTTCTGAAATCTTATCGTATAGAGAGAAACGATAGCTCATTTGAAAGTACATTAAAAACTGTACATAAAAATGGTGAGTCGAATTAATATACTTCCATTACCCCAAAGTTATAATCCCTCGAATAAAATTCCAAAATAAATTTTAAATATTTTCAATATATTGGGGTAAAACAAAAATTTTTTCTGAAATCTTATCGTATAGAGAGAAACGATAGCTCATTTGAAAGTACATTAAAAACTGTACATAAAAATGGTGAGTCGAATTAATATACTTCCATTACCCCAAAGTTATAATCCTTCGAATAAAATTCCAAAATAAATTTTAAATATTTTCAATATATTGGGGTAAAACAAAAATTTTTTCTGAAATCTTATCGTATAGAGAGAAACAATAGCTCATTTGAAAGTACATTAAAAACTGTACATAAAAATGGTGAGTCGAATTAATATACTTCCATTACCCCAAAGTTATAATCCCTCGAATAAAATTCCAAAATAAATTTTATTTATTTTCAATATATTGGGGTAAAACAAAAATTTTTTCTGAAATCTTATCGTATAGAGAAAACGATAGCTCATTTGAAAGTCATTAAAAACTGTACATAAAAATGGTGAGTCGAATTAATATACTTCCATTACCCCAAAGTTATAATCCCTCGAATAAAATTCCAAAATAAATTTTAAATATTTTCAATATATTGGGGTAAAACAAAAATTTTTTCTGAAATCTTATCGTATAGAGAGAAACGATAGCTCATTTGAAAGTACATTAAAAACTGTACATAAAAATGGTAAGTCGAATTAATATACTTCCATTACCCCAAAGTTATAATCCCTCGAATAAAATTCCAAAATAAATTTTAAATATTTTCAATATATTGGGGTAAAACAAAAATTTTTTCTGAAATCTTATCGTATAGAGAGAAACGATAGCTCATTTGAAAGTACATTAAAAACTGTACATAAAAATGGTGAGTCGAATTAATATACTTCCATTACCCCAAAGTTATAATCCCTCGAATAAAATTCCAAAATAAATTTTAAATATTTTCAATATATTGGGGTAAAACAAAAATTTTTTCTGAAATCTTATCGTATAGAGAGAAACGATAGCTCATTTGAAAGTACATTAAAAACTGTACATAAAAATGGTGAGTCGAATTAATATACTTCCATTACCCCAAAGTTATAATCCTTCGAATAAAATTCCAAAATAAATTTTAAATATTTTCAATATATTGGGGTAAAACAAAAATTTTTTCTGAAATCTTATCGTATAGAGAGAAACAATAGCTCATTTGAAAGTACATTAAAAACTGTACATAAAAATGGTGAGTCGAATTAATATACTTCCATTACCCCAAAGTTATAATCCCTCGAATAAAATTCCAAAATAAATTTTATTTATTTTCAATATATTGGGGTAAAACAAAAATTTTTTCTGAAATCTTATCGTATAGAGAAAACGATAGCTCATTTGAAAGTCATTAAAAACTGTACATAAAAATGGTGAGTCGAATTAATATACTTCCATTACCCCAAAGTTATAATCCCTCGAATAAAATTCCAAAATAAATTTTAAATATTTTCAATATATTGGGGTAAAACAAAAATTTTTTCTGAAATCTTATCGTATAGAGAGAAACGATAGCTCATTTGAAAGTACATTAAAAACTGTACATAAAAATGGTGAGTCGAATTAATATACTTCCATTACCCCAAAGTTATAATCCTTCGAATAAAATTCCAAAATAAATTTTAAATATTTTCAATATATTGGGGTAAAACAAAAATTTTTTCTGAAATCTTATCGTATAGAGAGAAACAATAGCTCATTTGAAAGTACATTAAAAACTGTACATAAAAATGGTGAGTCGAATTAATATACTTCCATTACCCCAAAGTTATAATCCCTCGAATAAAATTCCAAAATAAATTTTATTTATTTTCAATATATTGGGGTAAAACAAAAATTTTTTCTGAAATCTTATCGTATAGAGAAAACGATAGCTCATTTGAAAGTCATTAAAAACTGTACATAAAAATGGTGAGTCGAATTAATATACTTCCATTACCCCAAAGTTATAATCCCTCGAATAAAATTCCAAAATAAATTTTAAATATTTTCAATATATTGGGGTAAAACAAAAATTTTTTCTGAAATCTTATCGTATAGAGAGAAACGATAGCTCATTTGAAAGTACATTAAAAACTGTACATAAAAATGGTAAGTCGAATTAATATACTTCCATTACCCCAAAGTTATAATCCCTCGAATAAAATTCCAAAATAAATTTTAAATATTTTCAATATATTGGGGTAAAACAAAAATTTTTTCTGAAATCTTATCGTATAGAGAGAAACGATAGCTCATTTGAAAGTACATTAAAAACTGTACATAAAAATGGTGAGTCGAATTAATATACTTCCATTACCCCAAAGTTATAATCCCTCGAATAAAATTCCAAAATAAATTTTAAATATTTTCAATATATTGGGGTAAAACAAAAATTTTTTCTGAAATCTTATCGTATAGAGAGAAACGATAGCTCATTTGAAAGTACATTAAAAACTGTACATAAAAATGGTGAGTCGAATTAATATACTTCCATTACCCCAAAGTTATAATCCTTCGAATAAAATTCCAAAATAAATTTTAAATATTTTCAATATATTGGGGTAAAACAAAAATTTTTTCTGAAATCTTATCGTATAGAGAGAAACAATAGCTCATTTGAAAGTACATTAAAAACTGTACATAAAAATGGTGAGTCGAATTAATATACTTCCATTACCCCAAAGTTATAATCCCTCGAATAAAATTCCAAAATAAATTTTATTTATTTTCAATATATTGGGGTAAAACAAAAATTTTTTCTGAAATCTTATCGTATAGAGAAAACGATAGCTCATTTGAAAGTCATTAAAAACTGTACATAAAAATGGTGAGTCGAATTAATATACTTCCATTACCCCAAAGTTATAATCCCTCGAATAAAATTCCAAAATAAATTTTAAATATTTTCAATATATTGGGGTAAAACAAAAATTTTTTCTGAAATCTTATCGTATAGAGAGAAACGATAGCTCATTTGAAAGTACATTAAAAACTGTACATAAAAATGGTAAGTCGAATTAATATACTTCCATTACCCCAAAGTTATAATCCCTCGAATAAAATTCCAAAATAAATTTTAAATATTTTCAATATATTGGGGTAAAACAAAAATTTTTTCTGAAATCTTATCGTATAGAGAGAAACGATAGCTCATTTGAAAGTACATTAAAAACTGTACATAAAAATGGTGAGTCGAATTAATATACTTCCATTACCCCAAAGTTATAATCCCTCGAATAAAATTCCAAAATAAATTTTAAATATTTTCAATATATTGGGGTAAAACAAAAATTTTTTCTGAAATCTTATCGTATAGAGAGAAACGATAGCTCATTTGAAAGTACATTAAAAACTGTACATAAAAATGGTGAGTCGAATTAATATACTTACTTTACCCCAAAGTTATAATCCCTCGAATAAAATTCCAAAATAAATTTTATTTATTTTCAAAATATTGGGGTAAAACAAAAATTTTTTCTGAAATCTTATCGTATAGAGAGAAACGATAGCTCATTTGAAAGTACATTAAAAACTGTACATAAAAATGGTGAGTCGAATTAATATACTTCCATTACCCCAAAGTTATAATCCCTCGAATAAAATTCCAAAATAAATTTTATTTATTTTCAAAATATTGGGGTAAAACAAAAATTTTTTCTGAAATCTTATCGTATAGAGAGAAACGATAGCTCATTTGAAAGTACATTAAAAACTGTACATAAAAATGGTGAGTCGAATTAATATACTTACTTTACCCCAAAGTTATAATCCCTCGAATAAAATTCCAAAATAAATTTTATTTATTTTCAAAATATTGGGGTAAAACAAAAATTTTTTCTGAAATCTTATCGTATAGAGAGAAACGATAGCTCATTTGAAAGTACATTAAAAACTGTACATAAAAATGGTGAGTCGAATTAATATACTTCCATTACCCCAAAGTTATAATCCCTCGAATAAAATTCCAAAATAAATTTTATTTATTTTCAAAATATTGGGGTAAAACAAAAATTTTTTCTGAAATCTTATCGTATAGAGAGAAACGATAGCTCATTTGAAAGTACATTAAAAACTGTACATAAAAATGGTGAGTCGAATTAATATACTTCCATTACCCCAAAGTTATAATCCCTCGAATAAAATTCCAAAATAAATTTTAAATATTTTCAATATATTGGGGTAAAACAAAAATTTTTTCTGAAATCTTATCGTATAGAGAGAAACGATAGCTCATTTGAAAGTACATTAAAAACTGTACATAAAAATGGTGAGTCGAATTAATATACTTCCATTACCCCAAAGTTATAATCCCTCGAATAAAATTCCAAAATAAATTTTAAATATTTTCAATATATTGGGGTAAAACAAAAATTTTTTCTGAAATCTTATCGTATAGAGAGAAACGATAGCTCATTTGAAAGTACATTAAAAACTGTACATAAAAATGGTGAGTCGAATTAATATACTTACTTTACCCCAAAGTTATAATCCCTCGAATAAAATTCCAAAATAAATTTTATTTATTTTCAAAATATTGGGGTAAAACAAAAATTTTTTCTGAAATCTTATCGTATAGAGAGAAACGATAGCTCATTTGAAAGTACATTAAAAACTGTACATAAAAATGGTGAGTCGAATTAATATACTTCCATTACCCCAAAGTTATAATCCCTCAAATAAAATTCCAAAATAAATTTTATTTATTTTCAAAATATTGGGGTAAAACAAAAATTTTTTCTGAAATCTTATCGTATAGAGAGAAACGATAGCTCATTTGAAAGTACATTAAAAACTGTACATAAAAATGGTGAGTCGAATTAATATACTTCCATTACCCCAAAGTTATAATCCCTCGAATAAAATTCCAAAATAAATTTTATTTATTTTCAAAATATTGGGGTAAAACAAAAATTTTTTCTGAAATCTTATCGTATAGAGAGAAACGATAGCTCATTTGAAAGTACATTAAAAACTGTACATAAAAATGGTGAGTCGAATTAATATACTTCCATTACCCCAAAGTTATAATCCCTCGAATAAAATTCCAAAATAAATTTTAAATATTTTCAATATATTGGGGTAAAACAAAAATTTTTTCAGAAATCTTATCGTATAGAGAGAAACGATAGCTCATTTGAAAGTACATTAAAAACTGTACATAAAAATGGTGAGTCGAATTAATATACTTCCATTACCCCAAAGTTATAATCCCTCGAATAAAATTCCAAAATAAATTTTAAATATTTTCAATATATTGGGGTAAAACAAAAATTTTTTCTGAAATCTTATCGTATAGAGAGAAACGATAGCTCATTTGAAAGTACATTAAAAACTGTACATAAAAATGGTGAGTCGAATTAATATACTTCCATTACCCCAAAGTTATAATCCCTCGAATAAAATTCCAAAATAAATTTTATTTATTTTCAAAATATTGGGGTAAAACAAAAATTTTTTCTGAAATCTTATCGTATAGAGAGAAACGATAGCTCATTTGAAAGTACATTAAAAACTGTACATAAAAATGGTGAGTCGAATTAATATACTTCCATTACCCCAAAGTTATAATCCCTCGAATAAAATTCCAAAATAAATTTTAAATATTTTCAATATATTGGGGTAAAACAAAAATTTTTTCTGAAATCTTATCGTATAGAGAGAAACGATAGCTCATTTGAAAGTACATTAAAAACTGTACATAAAAATGGTGAGTCGAATTAATATACTTCCATTACCCCAAAGTTATAATCCCTCGAATAAAATTCCAAAATAAATTTTATTTATTTTCAAAATATTGGGGTAAAACAAAAATTTTTTCTGAAATCTTATCGTATAGAGAGAAACGATAGCTCATTTGAAAGTACATTAAAAACTGTACATAAAAATGGTGAGTCGAATTAATATACTTCCATTACCCCAAAGTTATAATCCCTCGAATAAAATTCCAAAATAAATTTTAAATATTTTCAATATATTGGGGTAAAACAAAAATTTTTTCAGAAATCTTATCGTATAGAGAGAAACGATAGCTCATTTGAAAGTACATTAAAAACTGTACATAAAAATGGTGAGTCGAATTAATATACTTCCATTACCCCAAAGTTATAATCCCTCGAATAAAATTCCAAAATAAATTTTAAATATTTTCAATATATTGGGGTAAAACAAAAATTTTTTCTGAAATCTTATCGTATAGAGAGAAACGATAGCTCATTTGAAAGTACATTAAAAACTGTACATAAAAATGGTGAGTCGAATTAATATACTTCCATTACCCCAAAGTTATAATCCCTCGAATAAAATTCCAAAATAAATTTTATTTATTTTCAAAATATTGGGGTAAAACAAAAATTTTTTCTGAAATCTTATCGTATAGAGAGAAACGATAGCTCATTTAAAAGTACATTAAAAACTGTACATAAAAATGGTGAGTCGAATTAATATACTTACTTTACCCCAAAGTTATAATCCCTCGAATAAAATTCCAAAATAAATTTTATTTATTTTCAAAATATTGGGGTAAAACAAAAATTTTTTCTGAAATCTTATCGTATAGAGAGAAACGATAGCTCATTTGAAAGTACATTAAAAACTGTACATAAAAATGGTGAGTCGAATTAATATACTTACTTTACCCCAAAGTTATAATCCCTCGAATAAAATTCCAAAATAAATTTTAAATATTTTCAATATATTGGGGTAAAACAAAAATTTTTTCTGAAATCTTATCGTATAGAGAGAAACGATAGCTCATTTGAAAGTACATTAAAAACTGTACATAAAAATGGTGAGTCGAATTAATATACTTCCATTACCCCAAAGTTATAATCCCTCGAATAAAATTCCAAAATAAATTTTAAATATTTTCAATATATTGGGGTAAAACAAAAATTTTTTCTGAAATCTTATCGTATAGAGAGAAACGATAGCTCATTTGAAAGTACATTAAAAACTGTACATAAAAATGGTGAGTCGAATTAATATACTTCCATTACCCCAAAGTTATAATCCCTCGAATAAAATTCCAAAATAAATTTTAAATATTTTCAATATATTGGGGTAAAACAAAAATTTTTTCTGAAATCTTATCGTATAGAGAGAAACGATAGCTCATTTGAAAGTACATTAAAAACTGTACATAAAAATGGTGAGTCGAATTAATATACTTACTTTACCCCAAAGTTATAATCCCTCGAATAAAATTCCAAAATAAATTTTATTTATTTTCAAAATATTGGGGTAAAACAAAAATTTTGTCTGAAATCTTATCGTATAGAGAGAAACGATAGCTCATTTGAAAGTACATTAAAAACTGTACATAAAAATGGTGAGTCGAATTAATATACTTCCATTACCCCAAAGTTATAATCCCTCGAATAAAATTCCAAAATAAATTTTAAATATTTTCAATATATTGGGGTAAAACAAAAATTTTTTCTGAAATCTTATCGTATAGAGAGAAACGATAGCTCATTTGAAAGTACATTAAAAACTGTACATAAAAATGGTGAGTCGAATTAATATACTTCCATTACCCCAAAGTTATAATCCCTCGAATAAAATTCCAAAATAAATTTTATTTATTTTCAAAATATTGGGGTAAAACAAAAATTTTTTCTGAAATCTTATCGTATAGAGAGAAACGATAGCTCATTTGAAAGTACATTAAAAACTGTACATAAAAATGGTGAGTCGAATTAATATACTTTCATTACCCCAAAGTTATAATCCCTCGAATAAAATTCCAAAATAAATTTTATTTATTTTCAAAATATTGGGGTAAAACAAAAATTTTTTCTGAAATCTTATCGTATAGAGAGAAACGATAGCTCATTTGAAAGTACATTAAAAACTGTACATAAAAATGGTGAGTCGAATTAATATACTTACTTTACCCCAAAGTTATAATCCCTCGAATAAAATTCCAAAATAAATTTTATTTATTTTCAAAATATTGGGGTAAAACAAAAATTTTTTCTGAAATCTTATCGTATAGAGAGAAACGATAGCTCATTTGAAAGTACATTAAAAACTGTACATAAAAATGGTGAGTCGAATTAATATACTTCCATTACCCCAAAGTTATAATCCCTCGAATAAAATTCCAAAATAAATTTTATTTATTTTCAAAATATTGGGGTAAAACAAAAATTTTTTCTGAAATCTTATCGTATAGAGAGAAACGATAGCTCATTTGAAAGTACATTAAAAACTGTACATAAAAATGGTGAGTCGAATTAATATACTTTCATTACCCCAAAGTTATAATCCCTCGAATAAAATTCCAAAATAAATTTTATTTATTTTCAAAATATTGGGGTAAAACAAAAATTTTTTCTGAAATCTTATCGTATAGAGAGAAACGATAGCTCATTTGAAAGTACATTAAAAACTGTACATAAAAATGGTGAGTCGAATTAATATACTTCCATTACCCCAAAGTTATAATCCCTCGAATAAAATTCCAAAATAAATTTTATTTATTTTTAAAATATTGGGGTAAAACAAAACTTTTTTCTGAAATCTTATCGTATAGAGAGAAACGATAGCTCATTTGAAAGTACATTAAAAACTGTACATAAAAATGGTGAGTCGAATTAATATACTTCCATTACCCCAAAGTTATAATCCCTCGAATAAAATTCCAAAATAAATTTTAAATATTTTCAATATATTGGGGTAAAACAAAAATTTTTTCTGAAATCTTATCGTATAGAGAGAAACGATAGCTCATTTGAAAGTACATTAAAAACTGTACTTAAAAATGGTGAGTCGAATTAATATACTTACTTTACCCCAAAGTTATAATCCCTCGAATAAAATTCCAAAATAAATTTTATTTATTTTCAAAATATTGGGGTAAAACAAAAATTTTTTCTGAAATCTTATCGTATAGAGAGAAACGATAGCTCATTTGAAAGTACATTAAAAACTGTACATAAAAATGGTGAGTCGAATTAATATACTTCCATTACCCCAAAGTTATAATCCCTCGAATAAAATTCCAAAATAAATTTTAAATATTTTCAATATATTGGGGTAAAACAAAAATTTTTTCTGAAATCTTATCGTATAGAGAGAAACGATAGCTCATTTGAAAGTACATTAAAAACTGTACTTAAAAATGGTGAGTCGAATTAATATACTTACTTTACCCCAAAGTTATAATCCCTCGAATAAAATTCCAAAATAAATTTTAAATATTTTCAATATATTGGGGTAAAACAAAAATTTTTTCTGAAATCTTATCGTATAGAGAGAAACGATAGCTCATTTGAAAGTACATTAAAAACTGTACATAAAAATGGTGAGTCGAATTAATATACTTCCATTACCCCAAAGTTATAATCCCTCGAATAAAATTCCAAAATAAATTTTATTTATTTTCAAAATATTGGGGTAAAACAAAAATTTTTTCTGAAATCTTATCGTATAGAGAGAAACGATAGCTCATTTGAAAGTACATTAAAAACTGTACATAAAAATGGTGAGTCGAATTAATATACTTCCATTACCCCAAAGTTATAATCCCTCGAATAAAATTCCAAAATAAATTTTATTTATTTTCAAAATATTGGGGTAAAACAAAAATTTTTTCTGAAATCTTATCGTATAGAGAGAAACGATAGCTCATTTGAAAGTACATTAAAAACTGTACATAAAAATGGTGAGTCGAATTAATATACTTCCATTACCCCAAAGTTATAATCCCTCGAATAAAATTCCAAAATAAATTTTATTTATTTTTAAAATATTGGGGTAAAACAAAAATTTTTTCTGAAATCTTATCGTATAGAGAGAAACGATAGCTCATTTGAAAGTACATTAAAAACTGTACATAAAAATGGTGAGTCGAATTAATATACTTCCATTACCCCAAAGTTATAATCCCTCGAATAAAATTCCAAAATAAATTTTAAATATTTTCAATATATTGGGGTAAAACAAAAATTTTTTCTGAAATCTTATCGTATAGAGAGAAACGATAGCTCATTTGAAAGTACATTAAAAACTGTACTTAAAAATGGTGAGTCGAATTAATATACTTACTTTACCCCAAAGTTATAATCCCTCGAATAAAATTCCAAAATAAATTTTATTTATTTTCAAAATATTGGGGTAAAACAAAAATTTTTTCTGAAATCTTATCGTATAGAGAGAAACGATAGCTCTTTTGAAAGAACATTAAAAACTGTACATAAAAATGGTGAGTCGAATTAATATACTTCCATTACCCCAATGTTATAATCCCTCGAATAAAATTCCAAAATAAATTTTATTTATTTTCAATATATTGGGGTAAAACAAAAATTTTTTCTGAAATCTTATCGTATAGAGAGAAACGATAGCTCATTTGAAAGTACATTAAAAACTGTACTTAAAAATGGTGAGTCGAATTAATATACTTACTTTACCCCAAAGTTATAATCCCTCGAATAAAATTCCAAAATAAATTTTATTTATTTTCAAAATATTGGGGTAAAACAAAAATTTTTTCTGAAATCTTATCGTATAGAAAGAAACGATAGCTCTTTTGAAAGAACATTAAAAACTGTCACTAAAAATGGTGAGTCGAATTAATATACTTCCATTACCCCAAAGTTATAATCCCTCGAATAAAATTCCAAAATAAATTTTATTTATTTTCAAAATATTGGGGTAAAACAAAAATTTTTTCTGAAATCTTATCGTATAGAGAGAAACGATAGCTCATTTGAAAGTACATTAAAAACTGTCCCTAAAAATGGTGAGTCGAATTAATATACTTCCATTACCCCATAGTTATAATCCCTCGAATAAAATTCTAAAATAAATTTTATTTATTTTCAAAATATTGGGGTAAAACAAAAATTTTTTCTGAAATCTTATCGTATAGAGAGAAACGATAGCTCATTTGAAAGTACATTAAAAACTGTCCCTAAAAATGGTGAGTCGAATTAATATACTTCCATTACCCCAAAGTTATAATCCCTCGAATAAAATTCTAAAATAAATTTTATTTATTTTCAAAATATTGGGGTAAAACAAAAATTTTTTCTGAAATCTTATCGTATAGAGAGAAACGATAGCTCATTTGAAAGTACATTAAAAACTGTCCCTAAAAATGGTGAGTCGAATTAATATACTTCCATTACCCCAAAGTTATAATCCCTCGAATAAAATTCCAAAATAAATTTTATTTATATTCAAAATATTGGGGTAAAACAAAAATTTTTTCTGAAATCTTATCGTATAGAGAGAAACGATAGCTCATTTGAAAGTACATTAAAAACTGTCCCTAAAAATGGTGAGTCGAATTAATATACTTCCATTACCCCAAAGTTATAATCCCTCGAATAAAATTCCAAAATAAATTTTATTTATATTCAAAATATTGGGGTAAAACAAAAATTTTTTCTGAAATCTTATCGTATAGAGAGAAACGATAGCTCATTTGAAAGTACATTAAAAACTGTCCCTAAAAATGGTGAGTCGAATTAATATACTTCCATTACCCCAAAGTTATAATCCCTCGAATAAAATTCTAAAATAAATTTTATTTATTTTCAAAATATTGGGGTAAAACAAAAATTTTTTCTGAAATCTTATCGTATAGAGAGAAACGATAGCTCATTTGAAAGTACATTAAAAACTGTCCCTAAAAATGGTGAGTCGAATTAATATACTTCCATTACCCCAAAGTTATAATCCCTCGAATAAAATTGCAAAATAAATTTTATTTATTTTCAAAATATTGGGTTAAAACAAAAATTTTTTCTGAAATCTTATCGTATAGAGAGAAACGATAGCTCATTTGAAAGTACATTAAAAACTGTCCCTAAAAATGGTGAGTCGAATTAATATACTTCCATTACCCCAAAGTTATAATCCCTCGAATAAAATTCTAAAATAAATTTTATTTATTTTCAAAATATTGGGGTAAAACAAAAATTTTTTCTGAAATCTTATCGTATAGAGAGAAACGATAGCTCATTTGAAAGTACATTAAAAACTGTCCCTAAAAATGGTGAGTCGAATTAATATACTTCCATTACCCCAAAGTTATAATCCCTCGAATAAAATTCCAAAATAAATTTTATTTATTTTCAAAATATTGGGGTAAAACAAAAATTTTTTCTGAAATCTTATCGTATAGAGAGAAACGATAGCTCATTTGAAAGTACATTAAAAACTGTCCCTAAAAATGGTGAGTCGAATTAATATACTTCCATTACCCCATAGTTATAATCCCTCGAATAAAATTCTAAAATAAATTTTATTTATTTTCAAAATATTGGGGTAAAACAAAAATTTTTTCTGAAATCTTATCGTATAGAGAGAAACGATAGCTCATTTGAAAGTACATTAAAAACTGTCCCTAAAAATGGTGAGTCGAATTAATATACTTCCATTACCCCAAAGTTATAATCCCTCGAATAAAATTCTAAAATAAATTTTATTTATTTTCAAAATATTGGGGTAAAACAAAAATTTTTTCTGAAATCCTATCGTATAGAGAGAAACGATAGCTCATTTGAAAGTACATTAAAAACTGTCCCTAAAAATGGTGAGTCGAATTAATATACTTCCATTACCCCAAAGTTATAATCCCTCGAATAAAATTGCAAAATAAATTTTATTTATTTTCAAAATATTGGGTTAAAACAAAAATTTTTTCTGAAATCTTATCGTATAGAGAGAAACGATAGCTCATTTGAAAGTACATTAAAAACTGTCCCTAAAAATGGTGAGTCGAATTAATATACTTCCATTACCCCAAAGTTATAATCCCTCGAATAAAATTCTAAAATAAATTTTATTTATTTTCAAAATATTGGGGTAAAACAAAAATTTTTTCTGAAATCTTATCGTATAGAGAGAAACGATAGCTCATTTGAAAGTACATTAAAAACTGTCCCTAAAAATGGTGAGTCGAATTAATATACTTCCATTACCCCAAAGTTATAATCCCTCGAATAAAATTCTAAAATAAATTTTATTTATTTTCAAAATATTGGGGTAAAACAAAATTTTTTTCTGAAATCTTATCGTATAGAGAGAAACGATAGCTCATTTGAAAGTACATTAAAAACTGTCCCTAAAAATGGTGAGTCGAATTAATATACTTCCATTACCCCAAAGTTATAATCCCTCGAATAAAATTCCAAAATAAATTTTATTTATTTTCAAAATATTGGGGTAAAACAAAAATTTTTTCTGAAATCTTATCGTATAGAGAGAAACGATAGCTCATTTGAAAGTACATTAAAAACTGTCCCTAAAAATGGTGAGTCGAATTAATATACTTCCATTACCCCAAAGTTATAATCCCTCGAATAAAATTCAAAATTAATTTTATTTATTTTCAAAATATTGGGTTACGATATACCATTCGAATCTCCATTAAATATAGTATCTAATATACCAAGACGAACTATACCCTATTAATATACGGTAAGTTATTTATGAATTAATAATTTTGGGTTATTTTTTTTGACTGATATTTTCAAAGTGGATTTGCCCGATGAAGTAATCATCGCGAATTGGGTTTTGATATACCATTCGAATCTCCATTAAATATAGTATCTAATATACCAAGACGAACTATACCCTATTAATATACCGTAAGTTATTTATGGATTAATAATTTTGGGTTATTTTTTTTTTTGACTGATATGTTCAAAGTGGATTTGCCCGATGAAGTAATCATCGCGAATTGGGTTACGATATACCATTCGAATCTCCATTAAATATAGTATCTAATATACCAAGACGAACTATACCCTATTAATATACGGTAAGTTATTTATGAATTAATAATTTTGGGTTATTTTTTTTGACTGATATTTTCAAAGTGGATTTGCCCGATGAAGTAATCATCGCGAATTGGGTTTTGATATACCATTCGAATCTCCATTAAATATAGTATCTAATATACCAAGACGAACTATACCCTATTAATATACCGTAAGTTATTTATGGATTAATAATTTTGGGTTAGTTTTTTTTGACTGATATGTTCAAAGTGGATTTGCCCGATGAAGTAATCATCGCGAATTGGGTTACGATATACCATTCGAATCTCCATTAAATATAGTATCTAATATACCAAGACGAACTATACCCTATTAATATACCGTAAGTTATTTATGGATTAATAATTTTGGGTTTTTTTTTTGACTGATATGTTCAAAGTGGATTTGCCCGATGAAGTAATCATCGCGAATTGGGTTACGATATACCATTCGAATCTCCATTAAATATAGTATCTAATATACCAAGACGAACTATACCCTATTAATATACAGTAAGTTATTTATGGATTAATAATTTTGTGTTATTTTTTTTGACTGATATTTTCAAAGTGGATTTGCCCGATGAAGTAATCATCGCGAATCGGGTTACGATATACCATTCGAATCTCCATTAAATATAGTATCTAATATACCAAGACGAACTATACCCTATTAATATACAGTAAGTTATTTATGGATTAATAATTTTGTGTTATTTTTTTTGACTGATATTTTCAAAGTGGATTTGCCCGATGAAGTAATCATCGCGAATTGGGTTACGATATACCATTCGAATCTCCATTAAATATAGTATCTAATATACCAAGACGAACTATACCCTATTAATATACAGTAAGTTATTTATGGATTAATAATTTTGTGTTATTTTTTTTTTGACTGATATTTTCAAAGTGGATTTGCCCGATGAAGTAATCATCGCGAATTGGGTTACGATATACCATTCGAATCTCCATTAAATATAGTATCTAATATACCAAGACGAACTATACCCTATTAATATACAGTAAGTTATTTATGGATTAATAATTTTGTGTTATTTTTTTTGACTGATATTTTCAAAGTGGATTTGCCCGATGAAGTAATCATCGCGAATTGGGTTACGATATACCATTCGAATCTCCATTAAATATAGTATCTAATATACCAAGACGAACTATACCCTATTAATATACAGTAAGTTATTTATGGATTAATAATTTTGTGTTATTTTTTTTTTGACTGATATTTTCAAAGTGGATTTGCCCGATGAAGTAATCATCGCGAATTGGGTTACGATATACCATTCGAATCTCCATTAAATATAGTATCTAATATACCAAGACGAACTATACCCTATTAATATACAGTAAGTTATTTATGGATTAATAATTTTGTGTTATTTTTTTTGACTGATATTTTCAAAGTGGATTTGCCCGATGAAGTAATCATCGCGAATTGGGTTACGATATACCATTCGAATCTCCATTAAATATAGTATCTAATATACCAAGACGAACTATACCCTATTAATATACAGTAAGTTATTTATGGATTAATAATTTTGTGTTATTTTTTTTTTTGACTGATATTTTCAAAGTGGATTTGCCCGATGAAGTAATCATCGCGAATTGGGTTACGATATACCATTCGAATCTCCATTAAATATAGTATCTAATATACAAAGACGAACTATACCCTATTAATATACAGTAAGTTATTTATGGATTAATAATTTTGTGTTATTTTTTTTGACTGATATTTGCAAAGTGGATTTGCCCGATGAAGTAATCATCGCGAATTGGGTTACGATATACCATTCGAATCTCCATTAAATATAGTATCTAATAAACCAAGACGAACTATACCCTATTAATATACAGTAAGTTATTTATGGATTAATAATTTTGTGTTATTTTTTTTGACTGATATTTTCAAAGTGGATTTGCCCGATGAAGTAATCAGCGCGAATTGGGTTACGATATAACATTCGAATCTCCATTAAATATAGTATCTAATATACCAAGACGAACTATACCCTATTAATATACAGTAAGTTATTTATGGATTAATAATTTTGTGTTATTTTTTTGCCTGATATTTTCAAAGTGGATTTGCCCGATGAAGTAATCATCGCGAATTGGGTTACGATATACCATTCGAATCTCCATTAAATATAGTATCTAATATACCAAGATGAACTATACCCTATTAATATACAGTAAGTTATTTATGGATTAATAATTTTGTGTTATTTTTTTTTGACTGATATTTTCAAAGTGGATTTGCCCGATGAAGTAATCATCGCGAATTGGGTTACGATATACCATTCGAATCTCCATTAAATATAGTATCTAATAAACCAAGACGAACTATACCCTATTAATATACAGTAAGTTATTTATGGATTAATAATTTTGTGTTATTTTTTTTGACTGATATTTTCAAAGTGGATTTGCCCGATGAAGTAATCATCGCGAATTGGGTTACGATATACCATTCGAATCTCCATTAAATATAGTATCTAATATACCAAGACGAACTATACCCTATTAATATACAGTAAGTTATTTATGGATTAATAATTTTGTGTTATTTTTTTGCCTGATATTTTCAAAGTGGATTTGCCCGATGAAGTAATCATCGCGAATTGGGTTACGATATACCATTCGAATCTCCATTAAATATAGTATCTAATAAACCAAGACGAACTATACCCTATTAATATACAGTAAGTTATTTATGGATTAATAATTTTGTGTTATTTTTTTTGACTGATATTTTCAAAGTGGATTTGCCCGATGAAGTAATCATCGCGAATTGGGTTACGATATACCATTCGAATCTCCATTAAATATAGTATCTAATATACCAAGACGAACTATACCCTATTAATATACAGTAAGTTATTTATGGATTAATAATTTTGTGTTATTTTTTTGCCTGATATTTTCAAAGTGGATTTGCCCGATGAAGTAATCATCGCGAATTGGGTTACGATATACCATTCGAATCTCCATTAAATATAGTATCTAATATACCAAGATGAACTATACCCTATTAATATACAGTAAGTTATTTATGGATTAATAATTTTGTGTTATTTTTTTTGACTGATATTTTCAAAGTGGATTTGCCCGATGAAGTAATCATCGCGAATTGGGTTACGATATACCATTCGAATCTCCATTAAATATAGTATCTAATATACCAAGATGAACTATACCCTATTAATATACAGTAAGTTATTTATGGATTAATAATTTTGTGTTATTTTTTTTTGACTGATATTTTCAAAGTGGATTTGCCCGATGAAGTAATCATCGCGAATTGGGTTACGATATACCATTCGAATCTCCATTAAATATAGTATCTAATAAACCAAGACGAACTATACCCTATTAATATACAGTAAGTTATTTATGGATTAATAATTTTGTGTTATTTTTTTTGACTGATATTTTCAAAGTGGATTTGCCCGATGAAGTAATCATCGCGAATTGGGTTACGATATACCATTCGAATCTCCATTAAATATAGTATCTAATATACCAAGACGAACTATACCCTATTAATATACAGTAAGTTATTTATGGATTAATAATTTTGTGTTATTTTTTTTGACTGATATTTTCAAAGTGGATTTGCCCGATGAAGTAATCATCGCGAATTGGGTTACGATATACCATTCGAATCTCCATTAAATATAGTATCTAATATACCAAGACGAACTATACCCTATTAATATACAGTAAGTTATTTATGGATTAATAATTTTGTGTTATTTTTTTGCCTGATATTTTCAAAGTGGATTTGCCCGATGAAGTAATCATCGCGAATTGGGTTACGATATACCATTCGAATCTCCATTAAATATAGTATCTAATATACCAAGATGAACTATACCCTATTAATATACAGTAAGTTATTTATGGATTAATAATTTTGTGTTATTTTTTTTTGACTGATATTTTCAAAGTGGATTTGCCCGATGAAGTAATCATCGCGAATTGGGTTACGATATACCATTCGAATCTCCATTAAATATAGTATCTAATATACCAAGACGAACTATACCCTATTAATATACAGTAAGTTATTTATGGATTAATAATTTTGGGTTATTTTTTTTTGACTGATATATTCAAAGTGGATTTGCCCGATGAAGTAATCATCGCGAATTGGGTTACGATATACCATTCGAATCTCCATTAAATATAGTATCTAATATACCAAGACGAACTATACCCTATTAATATACAGTAAGTTATTTATGGATTAATAATTTTGGGTTATTTTTTTTTGACTGATATATTCAAAGTGGATTTGCCCGATGAAGTAATCATCGCGAATTGGGTTACGATATACCATTCGAATCTCCATTAAATATAGTATCTAATATACCAAGAAGAACTATACCCTATTAATATACCGTAAGTTATTTATGGATTAATAATTTTGGGTTATTTTTTTTTGACTGATATGTTCAAAGTGGATTTGCCCGATGAAGTAATCATCGCGAATTGGGTTACGATATACCATTCGAATCTCCATTAAATATAGTATCTAATATACCAAGACGAACTATACCCTATTAATATACCGTAAGTTATTTATGGATTAATAATTTTGGGTTATTTTTTTTTTTGACTGATATGTTCAAAGTGGATTTGCCCGATGAAGTAATCATCGCGAATTGGGTTACGATATACCATTCGAATCTGCATTAAATATAGTATCTAATATACCAAGACGAACTATACCCTATTAATATACAGTAAGTTATTTATGGATTAATGATTTTGTGTTATTTTTTTTTTGACTGATATTTTCAAAGTGGATTTGCCCGATGAAGTAATCATCGCGAATTGGGTTACGATATACCATTCGAATCTCCATTAAATATAGTATCTAATATACCAAGACGAACTATACCCTATTAATATACAGTAAGTTATTTATGGATTAATAATTTTGTGTTATTTTTTTTGACTGATATTTTCAAAGTGGATTTGCCCGATGAAGTAATCATCGCGAATTGGGTTACGATATACCATTCGAATCTCCATTAAATATAGTATCTAATAAACCAAGACGAACTATACCCTATTAATATACAGTAAGTTATTTATGGATTAATAATTTTGTGTTATTTTTTTTGACTGATATTTTCAAAGTGGATTTGCCCGATGAAGTAATTATCGCGAATCGGGTTACGATATACCATTCGAATCTCCATTAAATATAGTATCTAATATACCAAGACGAACTATACCCTATTAATATACAGTAAGTTATTTATGGATTAATAATTTTGTGTTATTTTTTTTGACTGATATTTTCAAAGTGGATTTGCCCGATGAAGTAATCATCGCGAATTGGGTTACGATATACCATTCGAATCTCCATTAAATATAGTATCTAATATACCAAGACGAACTATACCCTATTAATATACAGTAAGTTATTTATGGATTAATAATTTTGGGTTATTTTTTTTTGACTGATATATTCAAAGTGGATTTGCCCGATGAAGTAATCATCGCGAATTGGGTTACGATATACCATTCGAATCTCCATTAAATATAGTATCTAATATACCAAGAAGAACTATACCCTATTAATATACCGTAAGTTATTTATGGATTAATAATTTTGGGTTATTTTTTTTTGACTGATATGTTCAAAGTGGATTTGCCCGATGAAGTAATCATCGCGAATTGGGTTACGATATACCATTCGAATCTCCATTAAATATAGTATCTAATATACCAAGACGAACTATACCCTATTAATATACCGTAAGTTATTTATGGATTAATAATTTTGGGTTATTTTTTTTTTTGACTGATATGTTCAAAGTGGATTTGCCCGATGAAGTAATCATCGCGAATTGGGTTACGATATACCATTCGAATCTCCATTAAATATAGTATCTAATATACCAAGACGAACTATACCCTATTAATATACAGTAAGTTATTTATGGATTAATAATTTTGGGTTATTTTTTTTTGACTGATATATTCAAAGTGGATTTGCCCGATGAAGTAATCATCGCGAATTGGGTTACGATATACCATTCGAATCTCCATTAAATATAGTATCTAATATACCAAGACGAACTATACCCTATTAATATACAGTAAGTTATTTATGGATTAATAATTTTGGGTTATTTTTTTTTGACTGATATATTCAAAGTGGATTTGCCCGATGAAGTAATCATCGCGAATTGGGTTACGATATACCATTCGAATCTCCATTAAATATAGTATCTAATATACCAAGAAGAACTATACCCTATTAATATACCGTAAGTTATTTATGGATTAATAATTTTGGGTTATTTTTTTTTGACTGATATGTTCAAAGTGGATTTGCCCGATGAAGTAATCATCGCGAATTGGGTTACGATATACCATTCGAATCTCCATTAAATATAGTATCTAATATACCAAGACGAACTATACCCTATTAATATACCGTAAGTTATTTATGGATTAATAATTTTGGGTTATTTTTTTTTTTGACTGATATGTTCAAAGTGGATTTGCCCGATGAAGTAATCATCGCGAATTGGGTTACGATATACCATTCGAATCTGCATTAAATATAGTATCTAATATACCAAGACGAACTATACCCTATTAATATACAGTAAGTTATTTATGGATTAATGATTTTGTGTTATTTTTTTTTTGACTGATATTTTCAAAGTGGATTTGCCCGATGAAGTAATCATCGCGAATTGGGTTACGATATACCATTCGAATCTCCATTAAATATAGTATCTAATATACCAAGACGAACTATACCCTATTAATATACAGTAAGTTATTTATGGATTAATAATTTTGTGTTATTTTTTTTGACTGATATTTTCAAAGTGGATTTGCCCGATGAAGTAATCATCGCGAATTGGGTTACGATATACCATTCGAATCTCCATTAAATATAGTATCTAATAAACCAAGACGAACTATACCCTATTAATATACAGTAAGTTATTTATGGATTAATAATTTTGTGTTATTTTTTTTGACTGATATTTTCAAAGTGGATTTGCCCGATGAAGTAATTATCGCGAATCGGGTTACGATATACCATTCGAATCTCCATTAAATATAGTATCTAATATACCAAGACGAACTATACCCTATTAATATACAGTAAGTTATTTATGGATTAATAATTTTGTGTTATTTTTTTTGACTGATATTTTCAAAGTGGATTTGCCCGATGAAGTAATCATCGCGAATTGGGTTACGATATACCATTCGAATCTCCATTAAATATAGTATCTAATATACCAAGACGAACTATACCCTATTAATATACAGTAAGTTATTTATGGATTAATAATTTTGGGTTATTTTTTTTTGACTGATATATTCAAAGTGGATTTGCCCGATGAAGTAATCATCGCGAATTGGGTTACGATATACCATTCGAATCTCCATTAAATATAGTATCTAATATACCAAGAAGAACTATACCCTATTAATATACCGTAAGTTATTTATGGATTAATAATTTTGGGTTATTTTTTTTTGACTGATATGTTCAAAGTGGATTTGCCCGATGAAGTAATCATCGCGAATTGGGTTACGATATACCATTCGAATCTCCATTAAATATAGTATCTAATATACCAAGACGAACTATACCCTATTAATATACCGTAAGTTATTTATGGATTAATAATTTTGGGTTATTTTTTTTTTTTGACTGATATGTTCAAAGTGGATTTGCCCGATGAAGTAATCATCGCGAATTGGGTTACGATATACCATTCGAATCTCCATTAAATATAGTATCTAATATACCAAGACGAACTATACCCTATTAATATACAGTAAGTTATTTATGGATTAATAATTTTGGGTTATTTTTTTTTGACTGATATATTCAAAGTGGATTTGCCCGATGAAGTAATCATCGCGAATTGGGTTACGATATACCATTCGAATCTCCATTAAATATAGTATCTAATATACCAAGAAGAACTATACCCTATTAATATACCGTAAGTTATTTATGGATTAATAATTTTGGGTTATTTTTTTTTGACTGATATGTTCAAAGTGGATTTGCCCGATGAAGTAATCATCGCGAATTGGGTTACGATATACCATTCGAATCTCCATTAAATATAGTATCTAATATACCAAGACGAACTATACCCTATTAATATACAGTAAGTTATTTATGGATTAATGATTTTGTGTTATTTTTTTTTTGACTGATATTTTCAAAGTGGATTTGCCCGATGAAGTAATCATCGCGAATTGGGTTACGATATACCATTCGAATCTCCATTAAATATAGTATCTAATATACCAAGACGAACTATACCCTATTAATATACAGTAAGTTATTTATGGATTAATAATTTTGTGTTATTTTTTTTGACTGATATTTTCAAAGTGGATTTGCCCGATGAAGTAATCATCGCGAATTGGGTTACGATATACCATTCGAATCTCCATTAAATATAGTATCTAATAAACCAAGAAGAACTATACCCTATTAATATACAGTAAGTTATTTATGGATTAATAATTTTGTGTTATTTTTTTTGACTGATATTTTCAAAGTGGATTTGCCCGATGAAGTAATCATCGCGAATCGGGTTACGATATACCATTCGAATCTCCATTAAATATAGTATCTAATATACCAAGACGAACTATACCCTATTAATATACAGTAAGTTATTTATGGATTAATAATTTTGTGTTATTTTTTTTGACTGATATTTTCAAAGTGGATTTGCCCGATGAAGTAATCATCGCGAATTGGGTTACGATATACCATTCGAATCTCCATTAAATATAGTATCTAATATACCAAGACGAACTATACCCTATTAATATACAGTAAGTTATTTATGGATTAATAATTTTGTGTTATTTTTTTTTGACTGATATTTTCAAAGTGGATTTGCCCGATGAAGTAATCATCGCGAATTGGGTTACGATATACCATTCGAATCTCCATTAAATATAGTATCTAATATACCAAGACGAACTATACCCTATTAATATACAGTAAGTTATTTATGGATTAATAATTTTGTGTTATTTTTTTTGACTGATATTTTCAAAGTGGATTTGCCCGATGAAGTAATCATCGCGAATTGGGTTACGATATACCATTCGAATCTCCATTAAATATAGTATCTAATATACCAAGACGAACTATACCCTATTAATATACAGTAAGTTATTTATGGATTAATAATTTTGTGTTATTTTTTTTTGACTGATATTTTCAAAGTGGATTTGCCCGATGAAGTAATCATCGCGAATTGGGTTACGATATACCATTCGAATCTCCATTAAATATAGTATCTAATATACCAAGACGAACTATACCCTATTAATATACAGTAAGTTATTTATGGATTAATAATTTTGTGTTATTTTTTTTGACTGATATTTTCAAAGTGGATTTGCCCGATGAAGTAATCATCGCGAATTGGGTTACGATATACCATTCGAATCTCCATTAAATATAGTATCTAATATACCAAGACGAACTATACCCTATTAATATACAGTAAGTTATTTATGGATTAATAATTTTGTGTTATTTTTTTTGACTGATATTTTCAAAGTGGATTTGCCCGATGAAGTAATCATCGCGAATTGGGTTACGATATACCATTCGAATCTCCATTAAATATAGTATCTAATATACAAAGACGAACTATACCCTATTAATATACAGTAAGTTATTTATGGATTAATAATTTTGTGTTATTTTTTTTGACTGATATTTTCAAAGTGGATTTGCCCGATGAAGTAATCATCGCGAATTGGGTTACGATATACCATTCGAATCTCCATTAAATATAGTATCTAATAAACCAAGACGAACTATACCCTATTAATATACAGTAAGTTATTTATGGATTAATAATTTTGTGTTATTTTTTTTTTGACTGATATTTTCAAAGTGGATTTGCCCGATGAAGTAATCATCGCGAATTGGGTTACGATATACCATTCGAATCTCCATTAAATATAGTATCTAATATACAAAGACAAACTATACCCTATTAATATACAGTAAGTTATTTATGGATTAATAATTTTGTGTTATTTTTTTTGACTGATATTTTCAAAGTGGATTTGCCCGATGAAGTAATCATCGCGAATTGGGTTACGATATACCATTCGAATCTCCATTAAATATAGTATCTAATAAACCAAGACGAACTATACCCTATTAATATACAGTAAGTTATTTATGGATTAATAATTTTGTGTTATTTTTTTTGACTGATATTTTCAAAGTGGATTTGCCCGATGAAGTAATCAGCGCGAATTGGGTTACGATATAACATTCGAATCTCCATTAAATATAGTATCTAATATACCAAGACGAACTATACCCTATTAATATACAGTAAGTTATTTATGGATTAATAATTTTGTGTTATTTTTTTTGACTGATATTTTCAAAGTGGATTTGCCCGATGAAGTAATCATCGCGAATTGCGTTACGATATACCATTCGAATCTCCATTAAATATAGTATCTAATATACCAAGACGAACAATACCCTATTAATATACAGTAAGTTATTTATGGATTAATAATTTTGTGTTATTTTTTTTTGACTAATATTTTCAAAGTGGATTTGCCCGATGAAGTAATCATCGCGAATTGGGTTACGATATACCATTCGAATCTCCTTTAAATATAGTATCTAATATACCAAGACGAACTATACCCTATTAATATACAGTAAGTTATTTATGGATTAATAATTTTGTGTTATTTTTTTGCCTGATATTTTCAAAGTGGATTTGCCCGATGAAGTAATCATCGCGAATTGGGTTACGATATACCATTCGAATCTCCATTAAATATAGTATCTAATATACCAAGATGAACTATACCCTATTAATATACAGTAAGTTATTTATGGATTAATAATTTTGTGTTATTTTTTTTGACTGATATTTTCAAAGTGGATTTGCCCGATGAAGTAATCATCGCGAATTGGGTTACGATATACCATTCGAATCTCCATTAAATATAGTATCTAATATACCAAGACGAACTATACCCTATTAATATACAGTAAGTTATTTATGGATTAATAATTTTGGGTTATTTTTTTTGACTGATATATTCAAAGTGGATTTGCCCGATGAAGTAATCATCGCGAATTGGGTTACGATATACCATTCGAATCTCCATTAAATATAGTATCTAATATACCAAGACGAACTATACCCTATTAATATACAGTAAGTTATTTATGGATTAATAATTTTGTGTTATTTTTTTTTGACTGATATTTTCAAAGTGGATTTGCCCGATGAAGTAATCATCGCGAATTGGGTTACGATATACCATTCGAATCTCCATTAAATATAGTATCTAATATACCAAGACGAACTATACCCTATTAATATACAGTAAGTTATTTATGGATTAATAATTTTGGGTTATTTTTTTTGACTGATATATTCAAAGTGGATTTGCCCGATGAAGTAATCATCGCGAATTGTGTTTCGATATACCATTCGAATCTCCATTAAATATAGTATCTAATATACCAAGACGAACTATACCCTATTAATATACAGTAAGTTATTTATGGATTAATAATTTTGTGTTATTTTTTTTGACTGATATTTTCAAAGTGGATTTGCCCGATGAAGTAATCATCGCGAATTGGGTTACGATATACCATTCGAATCTCCATTAAATATAGTATCTAATATACCAAGATGAACTATACCCTATTAATATACAGTAAGTTATTTATGGATTAATAATTTTGTGTTATTTTTTTTGACTGATATTTTCAAAGTGGATTTGCCCGATGAAGTAATCATCGCGAATTGGGTTACGATATACCATTCGAATCTCCATTAAATATAGTATCTAATATACCAAGACGAACTATACCCTATTAATATACAGTAAGTTATTTATGGATTAATAATTTTGGGTTATTTTTTTTGACTGATATATTCAAAGTGGATTTGCCCGATGAAGTAATCATCGCGAATTGTGTTAGGATATACCATTCGAATCTCCATTAAATATAGTATCTAATATACCAAGACGAACTATACCCTATTAATATACAGTAAGTTATTTATGGATTAATAATTTTGTGTTATTTTTTTTGACTGATAAATTTCAAAGTGGATTTGCCCGATGAAGTAATCATCGCGAATTGGGTTACGATATACCATTCGAATCTCCATTAAATATAGTATCTAATATACCAAGACGAACTATACCCTATTAATATACAGTAAGTTATTTATGGATTAATAATTTTGTGTTATTTTTTTGCCTGATATTTTCAAAGTGGATTTGCCCGATGAAGTAATCATCGCGAATTGGGTTACGATATACCATTCGAATCTCCATTAAATATAGTATCTAATATACCAAGATGAACTATACCCTATTAATATACAGTAAGTTATTTATGGATTAATAATTTTGTGTTATTTTTTTTTGACTGATATTTTCAAAGTGGATTTGCCCGATGAAGTAATCATCGCGAATTGGGTTACGATATACCATTCGAATCTCCATTAAATATAGTATCTAATATACCAAGATGAACTATACCCTATTAATATACAGTAAGTTATTTATGGATTAATAATTTTGTGTTATTTTTTTTTGACTGATATTTTCAAAGTGGATTTGCCCGATGAAGTAATCATCGCGAATTGGGTTACGATATACCATTCGAATCTCCATTAAATATAGTATCTAATAAACCAAGACGAACTATACCCTATTAATATACAGTAAGTTATTTATGGATTAATAATTTTGTGTTATTTTTTTTGACTGATATTTTCAAAGTGGATTTGCCCGATGAAGTAATCATCGCGAATTGGGTTACGATATACCATTCGAATCTCCATTAAATATAGTATCTAATATACCAAGACTAACTATACCCTATTAATATACAGTAAGTTATTTATGGATTAATAATTTTGTGTTATTTTTTTTGACTGATATTTTCAAAGTGGATTTGCCCGATGAAGTAATCATCGCGAATTGGGTTACGATATACCATTCGAATCTCCATTAAATATAGTATCTAATATACCAAGACGAACTATACCCTATTAATATACAGTAAGTTATTTATGGATTAATAATTTTGTGTTATTTTTTTTGACTGATATTTTCAAAGTGGATTTGCCCGATGAAGTAATCAGCGCGAATTGGGTTACGATATACCATTCGAATCTCCATTAAATATAGTATCTAATATACCAAGACGAACTATACCCTATTAATATACAGTAAGTTATTTATGGATTAATAATTTTGTGTTATTTTTTTGACTGATATTTTCAAAGTGGATTTGCCCGATGAAGTAATCATCGCGAATTGGGTTACGATATACCATTCGAATCTCCATTAAATATAGTATCTAATATACCAAGACGAACTATACCCTATTAATATACAGTAAGTTATTTATGGATTAATAATTTTGTGTTATTTTTTTTTGACTGATATTTTCAAAGTGGATTTGCCCGATGAAGTAATCATCGCGAATTGGGTTACGATATACCATTCGAATCTCCATTAAATATAGTATCTAATATACCAAGACGAACTATACCCTATTAATATACAGTAAGTTATTTATGGATTAATAATTTTGTGTTATTTTTTTTGACTGATATTTTCAAAGTGGATTTGCCCGATGAAGTAATCATCGCGAATTGGGTTACGATATACCATTCGAATCTCCATTAAATATAGTATCTAATATACCAAGACGAACTATACCCTATTAATATACAGTAAGTTATTTATGGATTAATAATTTTGTGTTATTTTTTTTTGACTGATATTTTCAAAGTGGATTTGCCCGATGAAGTAATCATCGCGAATTGGGTTACGATATACCATTCGAATCTCCATTAAATATAGTATCTAATATACCAAGACGAACTATACCCTATTAATATACAGTAAGTTATTTATGGATTAATAATTTTGTGTTATTTTTTTTGACTGATATTTTCAAAGTGGATTTGCCCGATGAAGTAATCATCGCGAATTGGGTTACGATATACCATTCGAATCTCCATTAAATATAGTATCTAATATACCAAGACGAACTATACCCTATTAATATACAGTAAGTTATTTATGGATTAATAATTTTGTGTTATTTTTTTTGACTGATATTTTCAAAGTGGATTTGCCCGATGAAGTAATCATCGCGAATTGGGTTACGATATACCATTCGAATCTCCATTAAATATAGTATCTAATATACAAAGACGAACTATACCCTATTAATATACAGTAAGTTATTTATGGATTAATAATTTTGTGTTATTTTTTTTGACTGATATTTTCAAAGTGGATTTGCCCGATGAAGTAATCATCGCGAATTGGGTTACGATATACCATTCGAATCTCCATTAAATATAGTATCTAATAAACCAAGACGAACTATACCCTATTAATATACAGTAAGTTATTTATGGATTAATAATTTTGTGTTATTTTTTTTTTGACTGATATTTTCAAAGTGGATTTGCCCGATGAAGTAATCATCGCGAATTGGGTTACGATATACCATTCGAATCTCCATTAAATATAGTATCTAATATACAAAGACGAACTATACCCTATTAATATACAGTAAGTTATTTATGGATTAATAATTTTGTGTTATTTTTTTTGACTGATATTTTCAAAGTGGATTTGCCCGATGAAGTAATCATCGCGAATTGGGTTACGATATACCATTCGAATCTCCATTAAATATAGTATCTAATAAACCAAGACGAACTATACCCTATTAATATACAGTAAGTTATTTATGGATTAATAATTTTGTGTTATTTTTTTTGACTGATATTTTCAAAGTGGATTTGCCCGATGAAGTAATCAGCGCGAATTGGGTTACGATATAACATTCGAATCTCCATTAAATATAGTATCTAATATACCAAGACGAACTATACCCTATTAATATACAGTAAGTTATTTATGGATTAATAATTTTGTGTTATTTTTTTTGACTGATATTTTCAAAGTGGATTTGCCCGATGAAGTAATCATCGCGAATTGGGTTACGATATACCATTCGAATCTCCTTTAAATATAGTATCTAATATACCAAGACGAACTATACCCTATTAATATACAGTAAGTTATTTATGGATTAATAATTTTGTGTTATTTTTTTGCCTGATATTTTCAAAGTGGATTTGCCCGATGAAGTAATCATCGCGAATTGGGTTACGATATACCATTCGAATCTCCATTAAATATAGTATCTAATATACCAAGATGAACTATACCCTATTAATATACAGTAAGTTATTTATGGATTAATAATTTTGTGTTATTTTTTTTTGACTGATATTTTCAAAGTGGATTTGCCCGATGAAGTAATCATCGCGAATTGGGTTACGATATACCATTCGAATCTCCATTAAATATAGTATCTAATATACCAAGACGAACTATACCCTATTAATATACAGTAAGTTATTTATGGATTAATAATTTTGGGTTATTTTTTTTTGACTGATATATTCAAAGTGGATTTGCCCGATGAAGTAATCATCGCGAATTGGGTTACGATATACCATTCGAATCTCCATTAAATATAGTATCTAATATACCAAGACGAACTATACCCTATTAATATACAGTAAGTTATTTATGGATTAATAATTTTGTGTTATTTTTTTTTGACTGATATTTTCAAAGTGGATTTGCCCGATGAAGTAATCATCGCGAATTGGGTTACGATATACCATTCGAATCTCCATTAAATATAGTATCTAATATACCAAGACGAACTATACCCTATTAATATACAGTAAGTTATTTATGGATTAATAATTTTGGGTTATTTTTTTTGACTGATATATTCAAAGTGGATTTGCCCGATGAAGTAATCATCGCGAATTGTGTTTCGATATACCATTCGAATCTCCATTAAATATAGTATCTAATATACCAAGATGAACTATACCCTATTAATATACAGTAAGTTATTTATGGATTAATAATTTTGTGTTATTTTTTTTGACTGATATTTTCAAAGTGGATTTGCCCGATGAAGTAATCATCGCGAATTGGGTTACGATATACCATTCGAATCTCCATTAAATATAGTATCTAATATACCAAGATGAACTATACCCTATTAATATACAGTAAGTTATTTATGGATTAATAATTTTGTGTTATTTTTTTTGACTGATATTTTCAAAGTGGATTTGCCCGATGAAGTAATCATCGCGAATTGGGTTACGATATACCATTCGAATCTCCATTAAATATAGTATCTAATATACCAAGACGAACTATACCCTATTAATATACAGTAAGTTATTTATGGATTAATAATTTTGGGTTATTTTTTTTGACTGATATATTCAAAGTGGATTTGCCCGATGAAGTAATCATCGCGAATTGTGTTAGGATATACCATTCGAATCTCCATTAAATATAGTATCTAATATACCAAGATGAACTATACCCTATTAATATACAGTAAGTTATTTATGGATTAATAATTTTGTGTTATTTTTTTTTGACTGATATTTTCAAAGTGGATTTGCCCGATGAAGTAATCATCGCGAATTGGGTTACGATATACCATTCGAATCTCCATTAAATATAGTATCTAATAAACCAAGACGAACTATACCCTATTAATATACAGTAAGTTATTTATGGATTAATAATTTTGTGTTATTTTTTTTGACTGATATTTTCAAAGTGGATTTGCCCGATGAAGTAATCATCGCGAATTGGGTTACGATATACCATTCGAATCTCCATTAAATATAGTATCTAATATACCAAGACGAACTATACCCTATTAATATACAGTAAGTTATTTATGGATTAATAATTTTGTGTTATTTTTTTGCCTGATATTTTCAAAGTGGATTTGCCCGATGAAGTAATCATCGCGAATTGGGTTACGATATACCATTCGAATCTCCATTAAATATAGTATCTAATAAACCAAGACGAACTATACCCTATTAATATACAGTAAGTTATTTATGGATTAATAATTTTGTGTTATTTTTTTTGACTGATATTTTCAAAGTGGATTTGCCCGATGAAGTAATCATCGCGAATTGGGTTACGATATACCATTCGAATCTCCATTAAATATAGTATCTAATATACCAAGACGAACTATACCCTATTAATATACAGTAAGTTATTTATGGATTAATAATTTTGTGTTATTTTTTTGCCTGATATTTTCAAAGTGGATTTGCCCGATGAAGTAATCATCGCGAATTGGGTTACGATATACCATTCGAATCTCCATTAAATATAGTATCTAATATACCAAGATGAACTATACCCTATTAATATACAGTAAGTTATTTATGGATTAATAATTTTGTGTTATTTTTTTTTGACTGATATTTTCAAAGTGGATTTGCCCGATGAAGTAATCATCGCGAATTGGGTTACGATATACCATTCGAATCTCCATTAAATATAGTATCTAATATACCAAGATGAACTATACCCTATTAATATACAGTAAGTTATTTATGGATTAATAATTTTGTGTTATTTTTTTTTGACTGATATTTTCAAAGTGGATTTGCCCGATGAAGTAATCATCGCGAATTGGGTTACGATATACCATTCGAATCTCCATTAAATATAGTATCTAATAAACCAAGACGAACTATACCCTATTAATATACAGTAAGTTATTTATGGATTAATAATTTTGTGTTATTTTTTTTTGACTGATATTTTCAAAGTGGATTTGCCCGATGAAGTAATCATCGCGAATTGGGTTACGATATACCATTCGAATCTCCATTAAATATAGTATCTAATATACCAAGACGAACTATACCCTATTAATATACAGTAAGTTATTTATGGATTAATAATTTTGGGTTATTTTTTTTGACTGATATATTCAAAGTGGATTTGCCCGATGAAGTAATCATCGCGAATTGTGTTTCGATATACCATTCGAATCTCCATTAAATATAGTATCTAATATACCAAGACGAACTATACCCTATTAATATACAGTAAGTTATTTATGGATTAATAATTTTGTGTTATTTTTTTTGACTGATATTTTCAAAGTGGATTTGCCCGATGAAGTAATCATCGCGAATTGGGTTACGATATACCATTCGAATCTCCATTAAATATAGTATCTAATATACCAAGATGAACTATACCCTATTAATATACAGTAAGTTATTTATGGATTAATAATTTTGTGTTATTTTTTTTGACTGATATTTTCAAAGTGGATTTGCCCGATGAAGTAATCATCGCGAATTGGGTTACGATATACCATTCGAATCTCCATTAAATATAGTATCTAATATACCAAGACGAACTATACCCTATTAATATACAGTAAGTTATTTATGGATTAATAATTTTGGGTTATTTTTTTTGACTGATATATTCAAAGTGGATTTGCCCGATGAAGTAATCATCGCGAATTGTGTTAGGATATACCATTCGAATCTCCATTAAATATAGTATCTAATATACCAAGATGAACTATACCCTATTAATATACAGTAAGTTATTTATGGATTAATAATTTTGTGTTATTTTTTTTTGACTGATATTTTCAAAGTGGATTTGCCCGATGAAGTAATCATCGCGAATTGGGTTACGATATACCATTCGAATCTCCATTAAATATAGTATCTAATAAACCAAGACGAACTATACCCTATTAATATACAGTAAGTTATTTATGGATTAATAATTTTGTGTTATTTTTTTTGACTGATATTTTCAAAGTGGATTTGCCCGATGAAGTAATCATCGCGAATTGGGTTACGATATACCATTCGAATCTCCATTAAATATAGTATCTAATATACCAAGACGAACTATACCCTATTAATATACAGTAAGTTATTTATGGATTAATAATTTTGTGTTATTTTTTTGCCTGATATTTTCAAAGTGGATTTGCCCGATGAAGTAATCATCGCGAATTGGGTTACGATATACCATTCGAATCTCCATTAAATATAGTATCTAATAAACCAAGACGAACTATACCCTATTAATATACAGTAAGTTATTTATGGATTAATAATTTTGTGTTATTTTTTTTGACTGATATTTTCAAAGTGGATTTGCCCGATGAAGTAATCATCGCGAATTGGGTTACGATATACCATTCGAATCTCCATTAAATATAGTATCTAATATACCAAGACGAACTATACCCTATTAATATACAGTAAGTTATTTATGGATTAATAATTTTGTGTTATTTTTTTGCCTGATATTTTCAAAGTGGATTTGCCCGATGAAGTAATCATCGCGAATTGGGTTACGATATACCATTCGAATCTCCATTAAATATAGTATCTAATATACCAAGATGAACTATACCCTATTAATATACAGTAAGTTATTTATGGATTAATAATTTTGTGTTATTTTTTTTTGACTGATATTTTCAAAGTGGATTTGCCCGATGAAGTAATCATCGCGAATTGGGTTACGATATACCATTCGAATCTCCATTAAATATAGTATCTAATATACCAAGATGAACTATACCCTATTAATATACAGTAAGTTATTTATGGATTAATAATTTTGTGTTATTTTTTTTTGACTGATATTTTCAAAGTGGATTTGCCCGATGAAGTAATCATCGCGAATTGGGTTACGATATACCATTCGAATCTCCATTAAATATAGTATCTAATAAACCAAGACGAACTATACCCTATTAATATACAGTAAGTTATTTATGGATTAATAATTTTGTGTTATTTTTTTTGACTGATATTTTCAAAGTGGATTTGCCCGATGAAGTAATCATCGCGAATTGGGTTACGATATACCATTCGAATCTCCATTAAATATAGTATCTAATATACCAAGACGAACTATACCCTATTAATATACAGTAAGTTATTTATGGATTAATAATTTTGTGTTATTTTTTTGCCTGATATATTCAAAGTGGATTTGCCCGATGAAGTAATCATCGCGAATTGGGTTACGATATACCATTCGAATCTCCATTAAATATAGTATCTAATATACCAAGATGAACTATACCCTATTAATATACAGTAAGTTATTTATGGATTAATAATTTTGTGTTATTTTTTTTTGACTGATATTTTCAAAGTGGATTTGCCCGATGAAGTAATCATCGCGAATTGGGTTACGATATACCATTCGAATCTCCATTAAATATAGTATCTAATATACCAAGACGAACTATACCCTATTAATATACAGTAAGTTATTTATGGATTAATAATTTTGTGTTATTTTTTTGCCTGATATTTTCAAAGTGGATTTGCCCGATGAAGTAATCATCGCGAATTGGGTTACGATATACCATTCGAATCTCCATTAAATATAGTATCTAATAAACCAAGACGAACTATACCCTATTAATATACAGTAAGTTATTTATGGATTAATAATTTTGTGTTATTTTTTTTGACTTATATTTTCAAAGTGGATTTGCCCGATGAAGTAATCATCGCGAATTGGGTTACGATATACCATTCGAATCTCCATTAAATATAGTATCTAATATACCAAGACGAACTATACCCTATTAATATACAGTAAGTTATTTATGGATTAATAATTTTGTGTTATTTTTTTGCCTGATATTTTCAAAGTGGATTTGCCCGATGAAGTAATCATCGCGAATTGGGTTACGATATACCATTCGAATCTCCATTAAATATAGTATCTAATATACCAAGATGAACTATACCCTATTAATATACAGTAAGTTATTTATGGATTAATAATTTTGTGTTATTTTTTTGCCTGATATATTCAAAGTGGATTTGCCCGATGAAGTAATCATCGCGAATTGGGTTACGATATACCATTCGAATCTCCATTAAATATAGTATCTAATATACCAAGATGAACTATACCCTATTAATATACAGTAAGTTATTTATGGATTAATAATTTTGTGTTATTTTTTTTTGACTGATATTTTCAAAGTGGATTTGCCCGATGAAGTAATCATCGCGAATTGGGTTACGATATACCATTCGAATCTCCATTAAATATAGTATCTAATATACCAAGACGAACTATACCCTATTAATATACAGTAAGTTATTTATGGATTAATAATTTTGTGTTATTTTTTTGCCTGATATTTTCAAAGTGGATTTGCCCGATGAAGTAATCATCGCGAATTGGGTTACGATATACCATTCGAATCTCCATTAAATATAGTATCTAATAAACCAAGACGAACTATACCCTATTAATATACAGTAAGTTATTTATGGATTAATAATTTTGTGTTATTTTTTTTGACTTATATTTTCAAAGTGGATTTGCCCGATGAAGTAATCATCGCGAATTGGGTTACGATATACCATTCGAATCTCCATTAAATATAGTATCTAATATACCAAGACGAACTATACCCTATTAATATACAGTAAGTTATTTATGGATTAATAATTTTGTGTTATTTTTTTGCCTGATATTTTCAAAGTGGATTTGCCCGATGAAGTAATCATCGCGAATTGGGTTACGATATACCATTCGAATCTCCATTAAATATAGTATCTAATATACCAAGATGAACTATACCCTATTAATATACAGTAAGTTATTTATGGATTAATAATTTTGTGTTATTTTTTTTTGACTGATATTTTCAAAGTGGATTTGCCCGATGAAGTAATCATCGCGAATTGGGTTACGATATACCATTCGAATCTCCATTAAATATAGTATCTAATATACCAAGATGAACTATACCCTATTAATATACAGTAAGTTATTTATGGATTAATAATTTTGTGTTATTTTTTTTTGACTGATATTTTCAAAGTGGATTTGCCCGATGAAGTAATCATCGCGAATTGGGTTACGATATACCATTCGAATCTCCATTAAATATAGTATCTAATATACCAAGATGAACTATACCCTATTAATATACAGTAAGTTATTTATGGATTAATAATTTTGTGTTATTTTTTTTTGACTGATATTTTCAAAGTGGATTTGCCCGATGAAGTAATCATCGCGAATTGGGTTACGATATACCATTCGAATCTCCATTAAATATAGTATCTAATAAACCAAGACGAACTATACCCTATTAATATACAGTAAGTTATTTATGGATTAATAATTTTGTGTTATTTTTTTTGACTGATATTTTCAAAGTGGATTTGCCCGATGAAGTAATCATCGCGAATTGGGTTACGATATACCATTCGAATCTCCATTAAATATAGTATCTAATATACCAAGACGAACTATACCCTATTAATATACAGTAAGTTATTTATGGATTAATAATTTTGTGTTATTTTTTTTGACTGATATTTTCAAAGTGGATTTGCCCGATGAAGTAATCATCGCGAATTGGGTTACGATATACCATTCGAATCTCCATTAAATATAGTATCTAATATACCAAGACGAACTATACCCTATTAATATACAGTAAGTTATTTATGGATTAATAATTTTGTGTTATTTTTTTGCCTGATATATTCAAAGTGGATTTGCCCGATGAAGTAATCATCGCGAATTGGGTTACGATATACCATTCGAATCTCCATTAAATATAGTATCTAATATACCAAGATGAACTATACCCTATTAATATACAGTAAGTTATTTATGGATTAATAATTTTGTGTTATTTTTTTTTGACTGATATTTTCAAAGTGGATTTGCCCGATGAAGTAATCATCGCGAATTGGGTTACGATATACCATTCGAATCTCCATTAAATATAGTATCTAATATACCAAGACGAACTATACCCTATTAATATACAGTAAGTTATTTATGGATTAATAATTTTGGGTTATTTTTTTTGACTGATATATTCAAAGTGGATTTGCCCGATGAAGTAATCATCGCGAATTGGGTTACGATATACCATTCGAATCTCCATTAAATATAGTATCTAATATACCAAGACGAACTATACCCTATTAATATACAGTAAGTTATTTATGGATTAATAATTTTGGGTTATTTTTTTTTGACTGATATATTCAAAGTGGATTTGCCCGATGAAGTAATCATCGCGAATTGGGTTACGATATACCATTCGAATCTCCATTAAATATAGTATCTAATATACCAAGAAGAACTATACCCTATTAATATACCGTAAGTTATTTATGGATTAATAATTTTGGGTTATTTTTTTTTTGACTGATATGTTCAAAGTGGATTTGCCCGATGAAGTAATCATCGCGAATTGGGTTACGATATACCATTCGAATCTCCATTAAATATAGTATCTAATATACCAAGACGAACTATACCCTATTAATATACCGTAAGTTATTTATGGATTAATAATTTGGGTTATTTTTTTTTTTGACTGATATGTTCAAAGTGGATTTGCCCGATGAAGTAATCATCGCGAATTGGGTTACGATATACCATTCGAATCTGCATTAAATATAGTATCTAATATACCAAGACGAACTATACCCTATTAATATACAGTAAGTTATTTATGGATTAATGATTTTGTGTTATTTTTTTTTTGACTGATATTTTCAAAGTGGATTTGCCCGATGAAGTAATCATCGCGAATTGGGTTACGATATACCATTCGAATCTCCATTAAATATAGTATCTAATATACCAAGACGAACTATACCCTATTAATATACAGTAAGTTATTTATGGATTAATAATTTTGTGTTATTTTTTTTGACTGATATTTTCAAAGTGGATTTGCCCGATGAAGTAATCATCGCGAATTGGGTTACGATATACCATTCGAATCTCCATTAAATATAGTATCTAATAAACCAAGACGAACTATACCCTATTAATATACAGTAAGTTATTTATGGATTAATAATTTTGTGTTATTTTTTTTGACTGATATTTTCAAAGTGGATTTGCCCGATGAAGTAATTATCGCGAATCGGGTTACGATATACCATTCGAATCTCCATTAAATATAGTATCTAATATACCAAGACGAACTATACCCTATTAATATACAGTAAGTTATTTATGGATTAATAATTTTGTGTTATTTTTTTTGACTGATATTTTCAAAGTGGATTTGCCCGATGAAGTAATCATCGCGAATTGGGTTACGATATACCATTCGAATCTCCATTAAATATAGTATCTAATATACCAAGACGAACTATACCCTATTAATATACAGTAAGTTATTTATGGATTAATAATTTTGTGTTATTTTTTTTTGACTGATATTTTCAAAGTGGATTTGCCCGATGAAGTAATCATCGCGAATTGGGTTACGATATACCATTCGAATCTCCATTAAATATAGTATCTAATATACCAAGACGAACTATACCCTATTAATATACAGTAAGTTATTTATGGATTAATAATTTTGGGTTATTTTTTTTTGACTGATATATTCAAAGTGGATTTGCCCGATGAAGTAATCATCGCGAATTGGGTTACGATATACCATTCGAATCTCCATTAAATATAGTATCTAATATACCAAGAAGAACTATACCCTATTAATATACCGTAAGTTATTTATGGATTAATAATTTTGGGTTATTTTTTTTTGACTGATATGTTCAAAGTGGATTTGCCCGATGAAGTAATCATCGCGAATTGGGTTACGATATACCATTCGAATCTCCATTAAATATAGTATCTAATATACCAAGACGAACTATACCCTATTAATATACCGTAAGTTATTTATGGATTAATAATTTTGGGTTATTTTTTTTTTGACTGATATGTTCAAAGTGGATTTGCCCGATGAAGTAATCATCGCGAATTGGGTTACGATATACCATTCGAATCTCCATTAAATATAGTATCTAATATACCAAGACGAACTATACCCTATTAATATACAGTAAGTTATTTATGGATTAATAATTTTGGGTTATTTTTTTTTGACTGATATATTCAAAGTGGATTTGCCCGATGAAGTAATCATCGCGAATTGGGTTACGATATACCATTCGAATCTCCATTAAATATAGTATCTAATATACCAAGAAGAACTATACCCTATTAATATACCGTAAGTTATTTATGGATTAATAATTTTGGGTTATTTTTTTTTGACTGATATGTTCAAAGTGGATTTGCCCGATGAAGTAATCATCGCGAATTGGGTTACGATATACCATTCGAATCTCCATTAAATATAGTATCTAATATACCAAGACGAACTATACCCTATTAATATACCGTAAGTTATTTATGGATTAATAATTTTGGGTTATTTTTTTTTTTGACTGATATGTTCAAAGTGGATTTGCCCGATGAAGTAATCATCGCGAATTGGGTTACGATATACCATTCGAATCTGCATTAAATATAGTATCTAATATACCAAGACGAACTATACCCTATTAATATACAGTAAGTTATTTATGGATTAATGATTTTGTGTTATTTTTTTTTTGACTGATATTTTCAAAGTGGATTTGCCCGATGAAGTAATCATCGCGAATTGGGTTACGATATACCATTCGAATCTCCATTAAATATAGTATCTAATATACCAAGACGAACTATACCCTATTAATATACAGTAAGTTATTTATGGATTAATAATTTTGTGTTATTTTTTTTGACTGATATTTTCAAAGTGGATTTGCCCGATGAAGTAATCATCGCGAATTGGGTTACGATATACCATTCGAATCTCCATTAAATATAGTATCTAATAAACCAAGACGAACTATACCCTATTAATATACAGTAAGTTATTTATGGATTAATAATTTTGTGTTATTTTTTTTGACTGATATTTTCAAAGTGGATTTGCCCGATGAAGTAATTATCGCGAATCGGGTTACGATATACCATTCGAATCTCCATTAAATATAGTATCTAATATACCAAGACGAACTATACCCTATTAATATACAGTAAGTTATTTATGGATTAATAATTTTGTGTTATTTTTTTTGAATGATATTTTCAAAGTGGATTTGCCCGATGAAGTAATCATCGCGAATTGGGTTACGATATACCATTCGAATCTCCATTAAATATAGTATCTAATATACCAAGACGAACTATACCCTATTAATATACAGTAAGTTATTTATGGATTAATAATTTTGGGTTATTTTTTTTTGACTGATATATTCAAAGTGGATTTGCCCGATGAAGTAATCATCGCGAATTGGGTTACGATATACCATTCGAATCTCCATTAAATATAGTATCTAATATACCAAGAAGAACTATACCCTATTAATATACCGTAAGTTATTTATGGATTAATAATTTTGGGTTATTTTTTTTTGACTGATATGTTCAAAGTGGATTTGCCCGATGAAGTAATCATCGCGAATTGGGTTACGATATACCATTCGAATCTCCATTAAATATAGTATCTAATATACCAAGACGAACTATACCCTATTAATATACCGTAAGTTATTTATGGATTAATAATTTTGGGTTATTTTTTTTTTTGACTGATATGTTCAAAGTGGATTTGCCCGATGAAGTAATCATCGCGAATTGGGTTACGATATACCATTCGAATCTCCATTAAATATAGTATCTAATATACCAAGACGAACTATACCCTATTAATATACAGTAAGTTATTTATGGATTAATAATTTTGGGTTATTTTTTTTTGACTGATATATTCAAAGTGGATTTGCCCGATGAAGTAATCATCGCGAATTGGGTTACGATATACCATTCGAATCTCCATTAAATATAGTATCTAATATACCAAGAAGAACTATACCCTATTAATATACCGTAAGTTATTTATGGATTAATAATTTTGGGTTATTTTTTTTTGACTGATATGTTCAAAGTGGATTTGCCCGATGAAGTAATCATCGCGAATTGGGTTACGATATACCATTCGAATCTCCATTAAATATAGTATCTAATATACCAAGACGAACTATACCCTATTAATATACCGTAAGTTATTTATGGATTAATAATTTTGGGTTATTTTTTTTTTTGACTGATATGTTCAAAGTGGATTTGCCCGATGAAGTAATCATCGCGAATTGGGTTACGATATACCATTCGAATCTGCATTAAATATAGTATCTAATATACCAAGACGAACTATACCCTATTAATATACAGTAAGTTATTTATGGATTAATGATTTTGTGTTATTTTTTTTTTGACTGATATTTTCAAAGTGGATTTGCCCGATGAAGTAATCATCGCGAATTGGGTTACGATATACCATTCGAATCTCCATTAAATATAGTATCTAATATACCAAGACGAACTATACCCTATTAATATACAGTAAGTTATTTATGGATTAATAATTTTGTGTTATTTTTTTTGACTGATATTTTCAAAGTGGATTTGCCCGATGAAGTAATCATCGCGAATTGGGTTACGATATACCATTCGAATCTCCATTAAATATAGTATCTAATAAACCAAGACGAACTATACCCTATTAATATACAGTAAGTTATTTATGGATTAATAATTTTGTGTTATTTTTTTTGACTGATATTTTCAAAGTGGATTTGCCCGATGAAGTAATTATCGCGAATCGGGTTACGATATACCATTCGAATCTCCATTAAATATAGTATCTAATATACCAAGACGAACTATACCCTATTAATATACAGTAAGTTATTTATGGATTAATAATTTTGTGTTATTTTTTTTGAATGATATTTTCAAAGTGGATTTGCCCGATGAAGTAATCATCGCGAATTGGGTTACGATATACCATTCGAATCTCCATTAAATATAGTATCTAATATACCAAGACGAACTATACCCTATTAATATACAGTAAGTTATTTATGGATTAATAATTTTGTGTTATTTTTTTTTGACTGATATTTTCAAAGTGGATTTGCCCGATGAAGTAATCATCGCGAATTGGGTTACGATATACCATTCGAATCTCCATTAAATATAGTATCTAATATACCAAGACGAACTATACCCTATTAATATACAGTAAGTTATTTATGGATTAATAATTTTGGGTTATTTTTTTTTGACTGATATATTCAAAGTGGATTTGCCCGATGAAGTAATCATCGCGAATTGGGTTACGATATACCATTCGAATCTCCATTAAATATAGTATCTAATATACCAAGAAGAACTATACCCTATTAATATACCGTAAGTTATTTATGGATTAATAATTTTGGGTTATTTTTTTTTGACTGATATGTTCAAAGTGGATTTGCCCGATGAAGTAATCATCGCGAATTGGGTTACGATATACCATTCGAATCTCCATTAAATATAGTATCTAATATACCAAGACGAACTATACCCTATTAATATACCGTAAGTTATTTATGGATTAATAATTTTGGGTTATTTTTTTTTTTGACTGATATGTTCAAAGTGGATTTGCCCGATGAAGTAATCATCGCGAATTGGGTTACGATATACCATTCGAATCTCCATTAAATATAGTATCTAATATACCAAGACGAACTATACCCTATTAATATACAGTAAGTTATTTATGGATTAATAATTTTGGGTTATTTTTTTTTGACTGATATATTCAAAGTGGATTTGCCCGATGAAGTAATCATCGCGAATTGGGTTACGATATACCATTCGAATCTCCATTAAATATAGTATCTAATATACCAAGAAGAACTATACCCTATTAATATACCGTAAGTTATTTATGGATTAATAATTTTGGGTTATTTTTTTTTGACAGATATGTTCAAAGTGGATTTGCCCGATGAAGTAATCATCGCGAATTGGGTTACGATATACCATTCGAATCTCCATTAAATATAGTATCTAATATACCAAGACGAACTATACCCTATTAATATACAGTAAGTTATTTATGAATTAATGATTTTGTGTTATTTTTTTTTTGACTGATATTTTCAAAGTGGATTTGCCCGATGAAGTAATCATCGCGAATTGGGTTACGATATACCATTCGAATCTCCATTAAATATAGTATCTAATATACCAAGACGAACTATACCCTATTAATATACAGTAAGTTATTTATGGATTAATAATTTTGTGTTATTTTTTTTGACTGATATTTTCAAAGTGGATTTGCTCGATGAAGTAATCATCGCGAATTGGGTTACGATATACCATTCGAATCTCCATTAAATATAGTATCTAATAAACCAAGAAGAACTATACCCTATTAATATACAGTAAGTTATTTATGGATTAATAATTTTGTGTTATTTTTTTTGAATGATATTTTCAAAGTGGATTTGCCCGATGAAGTAATCATCGCGAATTGGGTTACGATATACCATTCGAATCTCCATTAAATATAGTATCTAATATACCAAGACGAACTATACCCTATTAATATACAGTAAGTTATTTATGGATTAATAATTTTGGGTTATTTTTTTTTGACTGATATATTCAAAGTGGATTTGCCCGATGAAGTAATCATCGCGAATTGGGTTACGATATACCATTCGAATCTCCATTAAATATAGTATCTAATATACCAAGACGAACTATACCCTATTAATATACAGTAAGTTATTTATGGATTAATAATTTTGGGTTATTTTTTTTTGACTGATATATTCAAAGTGGATTTGCCCGATGAAGTAATCATCGCGAATTGGGTTACGATATACCATTCGAATCTCCATTAAATATAGTATCTAATATACCAAGAAGAACTATACCCTATTAATATACCGTAAGTTATTTATGGATTAATAATTTTGGGTTATTTTTTTTTGACAGATATGTTCAAAGTGGATTTGCCCGATGAAGTAATCATCGCGAATTGGGTTACGATATACCATTCGAATCTCCATTAAATATAGTATCTAATATACCAAGACGAACTATACCCTATTAATATACAGTAAGTTATTTATGAATTAATGATTTTGTGTTATTTTTTTTTTGACTGATATTTTCAAAGTGGATTTGCCCGATGAAGTAATCATCGCGAATTGGGTTACGATATACCATTCGAATCTCCATTAAATATAGTATCTAATATACCAAGACGAACTATACCCTATTAATATACAGTAAGTTATTTATGGATTAATAATTTTGTGTTATTTTTTTTGACTGATATTTTCAAAGTGGATTTGCTCGATGAAGTAATCATCGCGAATTGGGTTACGATATACCATTCGAATCTCCATTAAATATAGTATCTAATAAACCAAGAAGAACTATACCCTATTAATATACAGTAAGTTATTTATGGATTAATAATTTTGTGTTATTTTTTTTGAATGATATTTTCAAAGTGGATTTGCCCGATGAAGTAATCATCGCGAATTGGGTTACGATATACCATTCGAATCTCCATTAAATATAGTATCTAATATACCAAGACGAACTATACCCTATTAATATACAGTAAGTTATTTATGGATTAATAATTTTGGGTTATTTTTTTTTGACTGATATATTCAAAGTGGATTTGCCCGATGAAGTAATCATCGCGAATTGGGTTACGATATACCATTCGAATCTCCATTAAATATAGTATCTAATATACCAAGAAGAACTATACCCTATTAATATACCGTAAGTTATTTATGGATTAATAATTTTGGGTTATTTTTTTTTGACTGATATGTTCAAAGTGGATTTGCCCGATGAAGTAATCATCGCGAATTGGGTTACGATATACCATTCGAATCTCCATTAAATATAGTATCTAATATACCAAGACGAACTATACCCTATTAATATACCGTAAGTTATTTATGGATTAATAATTTTGGGTTATTTTTTTTTTTGACTGATATGTTCAAAGTGGATTTGCCCGATGAAGTAATCATCGCGAATTGGGTTACGATATACCATTCGAATCTCCATTAAATATAGTATCTAATATACCAAGACGAACTATACCCTATTAATATACAGTAAGTTATTTATGGATTAATAATTTTGGGTTATTTTTTTTTGACTGATATATTCAAAGTGGATTTGCCCGATGAAGTAATCATCGCGAATTGGGTTACGATATACCATTCGAATCTCCATTAAATATAGTATCTAATATACCAAGAAGAACTATACCCTATTAATATACCGTAAGTTATTTATGGATTAATAATTTTGGGTTATTTTTTTTTGACTGATATGTTCAAAGTGGATTTGCCCGATGAAGTAATCATCGCGAATTGGGTTACGATATACCATTCGAATCTCCATTAAATATAGTATCTAATATACCAAGACGAACTATACCCTATTAATATACCGTAAGTTATTTATGGATTAATAATTTTGGGTTATTTTTTTTTTTGACTGATATGTTCAAAGTGGATTTGCCCGATGAAGTAATCATCGCGAATTGGGTTACGATATACCATTCGAATCTGCATTAAATATAGTATCTAATATACCAAGACGAACTATACCCTATTAATATACAGTAAGTTATTTATGGATTAATGATTTTGTGTTATTTTTTTTTTGACTGATATTTTCAAAGTGGATTTGCCCGATGAAGTAATCATCGCGAATTGGGTTACGATATACCATTCGAATCTCCATTAAATATAGTATCTAATATACCAAGACGAACTATACCCTATTAATATACAGTAAGTTATTTATGGATTAATAATTTTGTGTTATTTTTTTTGACTGATATTTTCAAAGTGGATTTGCCCGATGAAGTAATCATCGCGAATTGGGTTACGATATACCATTCGAATCTCCATTAAATATAGTATCTAATAAACCAAGACGAACTATACCCTATTAATATACAGTAAGTTATTTATGGATTAATAATTTTGTGTTATTTTTTTTGACTGATATTTTCAAAGTGGATTTGCCCGATGAAGTAATTATCGCGAATCGGGTTACGATATACCATTCGAATCTCCATTAAATATAGTATCTAATATACCAAGACGAACTATACCCTATTAATATACAGTAAGTTATTTATGGATTAATAATTTTGTGTTATTTTTTTTGAATGATATTTTCAAAGTGGATTTGCCCGATGAAGTAATCATCGCGAATTGGGTTACGATATACCATTCGAATCTCCATTAAATATAGTATCTAATATACCAAGACGAACTATACCCTATTAATATACAGTAAGTTATTTATGGATTAATAATTTTGTGTTATTTTTTTTTGACTGATATTTTCAAAGTGGATTTGCCCGATGAAGTAATCATCGCGAATTGGGTTACGATATACCATTCGAATCTCCATTAAATATAGTATCTAATATACCAAGACGAACTATACCCTATTAATATACAGTAAGTTATTTATGGATTAATAATTTTGGGTTATTTTTTTTTGACTGATATATTCAAAGTGGATTTGCCCGATGAAGTAATCATCGCGAATTGGGTTACGATATACCATTCGAATCTCCATTAAATATAGTATCTAATATACCAAGAAGAACTATACCCTATTAATATACCGTAAGTTATTTATGGATTAATAATTTTGGGTTATTTTTTTTTGACTGATATGTTCAAAGTGGATTTGCCCGATGAAGTAATCATCGCGAATTGGGTTACGATATAACATTCGAATCTCCATTAAATATAGTATCTAATATACCAAGACGAACTATACCCTATTAATATACCGTAAGTTATTTATGGATTAATAATTTTGGGTTATTTTTTTTTTTGACTGATATGTTCAAAGTGGATTTGCCCGATGAAGTAATCATCGCGAATTGGGTTACGATATACCATTCGAATCTCCATTAAATATAGTATCTAATATACCAAGACGAACTATACCCTATTAATATACAGTAAGTTATTTATGGATTAATAATTTTGGGTTATTTTTTTTTGACTGATATATTCAAAGTGGATTTGCCCGATGAAGTAATCATCGCGAATTGGGTTACGATATACCATTCGAATCTCCATTAAATATAGTATCTAATATACCAAGAAGAACTATACCCTATTAATATACCGTAAGTTATTTATGGATTAATAATTTTGGGTTATTTTTTTTTGACAGATATGTTCAAAGTGGATTTGCCCGATGAAGTAATCATCGCGAATTGGGTTACGATATACCATTCGAATCTCCATTAAATATAGTATCTAATATACCAAGACGAACTATACCCTATTAATATACAGTAAGTTATTTATGAATTAATGATTTTGTGTTATTTTTTTTTTGACTGATATTTTCAAAGTGGATTTGCCCGATGAAGTAATCATCGCGAATTGGGTTACGATATACCATTCGAATCTCCATTAAATATAGTATCTAATATACCAAGAAGAACTATACCCTATTAATATACCGTAAGTTATTTATGGATTAATAATTTTGGGTTATTTTTTTTTGACAGATATGTTCAAAGTGGATTTGCCCGATGAAGTAATCATCGCGAATTGGGTTACGATATACCATTCGAATCTCCATTAAATATAGTATCTAATATACCAAGACGAACTATACCCTATTAATATACAGTAAGTTATTTATGAATTAATGATTTTGTGTTATTTTTTTTTTGACTGATATTTTCAAAGTGGATTTGCCCGATGAAGTAATCATCGCGAATTGGGTTACGATATACCATTCGAATCTCCATTAAATATAGTATCTAATATACCAAGACGAACTATACCCTATTAATATACAGTAAGTTATTTATGGATTAATAATTTTGTGTTATTTTTTTTGACTGATATTTTCAAAGTGGATTTGCTCGATGAAGTAATCATCGCGAATTGGGTTACGATATACCATTCGAATCTCCATTAAATATAGTATCTAATAAACCAAGAAGAACTATACCCTATTAATATACAGTAAGTTATTTATGGATTAATAATTTTGTGTTATTTTTTTTGACTGATATTTTCAAAGTGGATTTGCCCGATGAAGTAATCATCGCGAATCGGGTTACGATATACCATTCGAATCTCCATTAAATATAGTATCTAATATACCAAGACGAACTATACCCTATTAATATACAGTAAGTTATTTATGGATTAATAATTTTGTGTTATTTTTTTTGACTGATATTTTCAAAGTGGATTTGCCCGATGAAGTAATCATCGCGAATTGGGTTACGATATACCATTCGAATCTCCATTAAATATAGTATCTAATATACCAAGACGAACTATACCCTATTAATATACAGTAAGTTATTTATGGATTAATAATTTTGTGTTATTTTTTTTGACTGATATTTTCAAAGTGGATTTGCCCGATGAAGTAATCATCGCGAATTGGGTTACGATATACCATTCGAATCTCCATTAAATATAGTATCTAATATACCAAGACGAACTATACCCTATTAATATACAGTAAGTTATTTATGGATTAATAATTTTGTGTTATTTTTTTTGACTGATATTTTCAAAGTGGATTTGCCCGATGAAGTAATCATCGCGAATTGGGTACGATATACCATTCGAATCTCCATTAAATATAGTATCTAATATACCAAGACGAACTATACCCTATTAATATACAGTAAGTTATTTATGGATTAATAATTTTGTGTTATTTTTTTTTTGACTGATATTTTCAAAGTGGATTTGCCCGATGAAGTAATCATCGCGAATTGGGTTACGATATACCATTCGAATCTCCATTAAATATAGTATCTAATATACCAAGACGAACTATACCCTATTAATATACAGTAAGTTATTTATGGATTAATAATTTTGTGTTATTTTTTTTGACTGATATTTTCAAAGTGGATTTGCCCGATGAAGTAATCATCGCGAATTGGGTTACGATATACCATTCGAATCTCCATTAAATATAGTATCTAATATACCAAGACGAACTATACCCTATTAATATACAGTAAGTTATTTATGGATTAATAATTTTGTGTTATTTTTTTTTTGACTGATATTTTCAAAGTGGATTTGCCCGATGAAGTAATCATCGCGAATTGGGTTACGATATACCATTCGAATCTCCATTAAATATAGTATCTAATAAACCAAGACGAACTATACCCTATTAATATACAGTAAGTTATTTATGGATTAATAATTTTGTGTTATTTTTTTTGACTGATATTTTCAAAGTGGATTTGCCCGATGAAGTAATCAGCGCGAATTGGGTTACGATATAACATTCGAATCTCCATTAAATATAGTATCTAATATACCAAGACGAACTATACCCTATTAATATACAGTAAGTTATTTATGGATTAATAATTTTGTGTTATTTTTTTTGACTGATATTTTCAAAGTGGATTTGCCCGATGAAGTAATCATCGCGAATTGGGTACGATATACCATTCGAATCTCCATTAAATATAGTATCTAATATACCAAGACGAACTATACCCTATTAATATACAGTAAGTTATTTATGGATTAATAATTTTGTGTTATTTTTTTTTTGACTGATATTTTCAAAGTGGATTTGCCCGATGAAGTAATCATCGCGAATTGGGTTACGATATACCATTCGAATCTCCATTAAATATAGTATCTAATATACCAAGACGAACTATACCCTATTAATATACAGTAAGTTATTTATGGATTAATAATTTTGTGTTATTTTTTTTGACTGATATTTTCAAAGTGGATTTGCCCGATGAAGTAATCATCGCGAATTGGGTTACGATATACCATTCGAATCTCCATTAAATATAGTATCTAATATACCAAGACGAACTATACCCTATTAATATACAGTAAGTTATTTATGGATTAATAATTTTGTGTTATTTTTTTTGACTGATATTTTCAAAGTGGATTTGCCCGATGAAGTAATCATCGCGAATTGGGTTACGATATACCATTCGAATCTCCATTAAATATAGTATCTAATATACCAAGACGAACTATACCCTATTAATATACAGTAAGTTATTTATGGATTAATAATTTTGTGTTATTTTTTTTTTGACTGATATTTTCAAAGTGGATTTGCCCGATGAAGTAATCATCGCGAATTGGGTTACGATATACCATTCGAATCTCCATTAAATATAGTATCTAATAAACCAAGACGAACTATACCCTATTAATATACAGTAAGTTATTTATGGATTAATAATTTTGTGTTATTTTTTTTGACTGATATTTTCAAAGTGGATTTGCCCGATGAAGTAATCAGCGCGAATTGGGTTACGATATAACATTCGAATCTCCATTAAATATAGTATCTAATATACCAAGACGAACTATACCCTATTAATATACAGTAAGTTATTTATGGATTAATAATTTTGTGTTATTTTTTTTTGACTGATATTTTCAAAGTGGATTTGCCCGATGAAGTAATCATCGCGAATTGGGTTACGATATACCATTCGAATCTCCATTAAATATAGTATCTAATATACCAAGACGAACTATACCCTATTAATATACAGTAAGTTATTTATGGATTAATAATTTTGGGTTATTTTTTTTGACTGATATATTCAAAGTGGATTTGCCCGATGAAGTAATCATCGCGAATTGTGTTTCGATATACCATTCGAATCTCCATTAAATATAGTATCTAATATACCAAGACGAACTATACCCTATTAATATACAGTAAGTTATTTATGGATTAATAATTTTGTGTTATTTTTTTTGACTGATATTTTCAAAGTGGATTTGCCCGATGAAGTAATCATCGCGAATTGGGTTACGATATACCATTCGAATCTCCATTAAATATAGTATCTAATATACCAAGACGAACTATACCCTATTAATATACAGTAAGTTATTTATGGATTAATAATTTTGGGTTATTTTTTTTGACTGATATATTCAAAGTGGATTTGCCCGATGAAGTAATCATCGCGAATTGTGTTAGGATATACCATTCGAATCTCCATTAAATATAGTATCTAATATACCAAGACGAACTATACCCTATTAATATACAGTAAGTTATTTATGGATTAATAATTTTGTGTTATTTTTTTTGACTGATATTTTCAAAGTGGATTTGCCCGATGAAGTAATCATCGCGAATTGGGTTACGATATACCATTCGAATCTCCATTAAATATAGTATCTAATATACCAAGACGAACTATACCCTATTAATATACAGTAAGTTATTTATGGATTAATAATTTTGTGTTATTTTTTTTGACTGATATTTTCAAAGTGGATTTGCCCGATGAAGTAATCATCGCGAATTGGGTTACGATATACCATTCGAATCTCCATTAAATATAGTATCTAATATACCAAGACGAACTATACCTATTAATATACAGTAAGTTATTTATGGATTAATAATTTTGGGTTATTTTTTTTTTGACTGATATATTCAAAGTGGATTTGCCCGATGAAGTAATCATCGCGAATTGGGTTACGATATACCATTCGAATCTCCATTAAATATAGTATCTAATATACCAAGACGAACTATACCCTATTAATATACAGTAAGTTATTTATGGATTAATAATTTTGGGTTATTTTTTTTTGACTGATATATTCAAAGTGGATTTGCCCGATGAAGTAATCATCGCGAATTGGGTTACGATATACCATTCGAATCTCCATTAAATATAGTATCTAATATACCAAGACGAACTATACCCTATTAATATACAGTAAGTTATTTATGGATTAATAATTTTGTGTTATTTTTTTTTGACTGATATTTTCAAAGTGGATTTGCCCGATGAAGTAATCATCGCGAATTGGGTTACGATATACCATTCGAATCTCCATTAAATATAGTATCTAATATACCAAGACGAACTATACCCTATTAATATACAGTAAGTTATTTATGGATTAATAATTTTGGGTTATTTTTTTTGACTGATATATTCAAAGTGGATTTGCCCGATGAAGTAATCATCGCGAATTGTGTTTCGATATACCATTCGAATCTCCATTAAATATAGTATCTAATATACCAAGACGAACTATACCCTATTAATATACAGTAAGTTATTTATGGATTAATAATTTTGTGTTATTTTTTTTGACTGATATTTTCAAAGTGGATTTGCCCGATGAAGTAATCATCGCGAATTGGGTTACGATATACCATTCGAATCTCCATTAAATATAGTATCTAATATACCAAGACGAACTATACCCTATTAATATACAGTAAGTTATTTATGGATTAATAATTTTGGGTTATTTTTTTTGACTGATATATTCAAAGTGGATTTGCCCGATGAAGTAATCATCGCGAATTGTGTTAGGATATACCATTCGAATCTCCATTAAATATAGTATCTAATATACCAAGACGAACTATACCCTATTAATATACAGTAAGTTATTTATGGATTAATAATTTTGTGTTATTTTTTTTGACTGATATTTTCAAAGTGGATTTGCCCGATGAAGTAATCATCGCGAATTGGGTTACGATATACCATTCGAATCTCCATTAAATATAGTATCTAATATACCAAGACGAACTATACCCTATTAATATACAGTAAGTTATTTATGGATTAATAATTTTGTGTTATTTTTTTTGACTGATATTTTCAAAGTGGATTTGCCCGATGAAGTAATCATCGCGAATTGGGTTACGATATACCATTCGAATCTCCATTAAATATAGTATCTAATATACCTAGACGAACTATACCCTATTAATATACAGTAAGTTATTTATGGATTAATAATTTTGTGTTATTTTTTTTGACTGATATTTTCAAAGTGGATTTGCCCGATGAAGTAATCATCGCGAATTGGGTTACGATATACCATTCGAATCTCCATTAAATATAGTATCTAATATACCAAGACGAACTATACCCTATTAATATACAGTAAGTTATTTATGGATTAATAATTTTGGGTTATTTTTTTTTTGACTGATATATTCAAAGTGGATTTGCCCGATGAAGTAATCATCGCGAATTGGGTTACGATATACCATTCGAATCTCCATTAAATATAGTATCTAATATACCAAGACGAACTATACCCTATTAATATACAGTAAGTTATTTATGGATTAATAATTTTGGGTTATTTTTTTTGACTGATATATTCAAAGTGGATTTGCCCGATGAAGTAATCATCGCGAATTGGGTTACGATATACCATTCGAATCTCCATTAAATATAGTATCTAATATACCAAGACGAACTATACCCTATTAATATACAGTAAGTTATTTATGGATTAATAATTTTGTGTTATTTTTTTTTGACTGATATTTTCAAAGTGGATTTGCCCGATGAAGTAATCATCGCGAATTGGGTTACGATATACCATTCGAATCTCCATTAAATATAGTATCTAATATACCAAGACGAACTATACCCTATTAATATACAGTAAGTTATTTATGGATTAATAATTTTGGGTTATTTTTTTTGACTGATATATTCAAAGTGGATTTGCCCGATGAAGTAATCATCGCGAATTGTGTTTCGATATACCATTCGAATCTCCATTAAATATAGTATCTAATATACCAAGACGAACTATACCCTATTAATATACAGTAAGTTATTTATGGATTAATAATTTTGTGTTATTTTTTTTGACTGATATTTTCAAAGTGGATTTGCCCGATGAAGTAATCATCGCGAATTGGGTTACGATATACCATTCGAATCTCCATTAAATATAGTATCTAATATACCAAGACGAACTATACCCTATTAATATACAGTAAGTTATTTATGGATTAATAATTTTGGGTTATTTTTTTTGACTGATATATTCAAAGTGGATTTGCCCGATGAAGTAATCATCGCGAATTGGGTTACGATATACCATTCGAATCTCCATTAAATATAGTATCTAATATACCAAGACGAACTATACCCTATTAATATACAGTAAGTTATTTATGGATTAATAATTTTGTGTTATTTTTTTTTGACTGATATTTTCAAAGTGGATTTGCCCGATGAAGTAATCATCGCGAATTGGGTTACGATATACCATTCGAATCTCCATTAAATATAGTATCTAATATACCAAGACGAACTATACCCTATTAATATACAGTAAGTTATTTATGGATTAATAATTTTGGGTTATTTTTTTTGACTGATATATTCAAAGTGGATTTGCCCGATGAAGTAATCATCGCGAATTGTGTTTCGATATACCATTCGAATCTCCATTAAATATAGTATCTAATATACCAAGACGAACTATACCCTATTAATATACAGTAAGTTATTTATGGATTAATAATTTTGTGTTATTTTTTTTGACTGATATTTTCAAAGTGGATTTGCCCGATGAAGTAATCATCGCGAATTGGGTTACGATATACCATTCGAATCTCCATTAAATATAGTATCTAATATACCAAGACGAACTATACCCTATTAATATACAGTAAGTTATTTATGGATTAATAATTTTGGGTTATTTTTTTTGACTGATATATTCAAAGTGGATTTGCCCGATGAAGTAATCATCGCGAATTGTGTCAGGATATACCATTCGAATCTCCATTAAATATAGTATCTAATATACCAAGACGAACTATACCCTATTAATATACAGTAAGTTATTTATGGATTAATAATTTTGTGTTATTTTTTTTGACTGATATTTTCAAAGTGGATTTGCCCGATGAAGTAATCATCGCGAATTGGGTTACGATATACCATTCGAATCTCCATTAAATATAGTATCTAATATACCAAGACGAACTATACCCTATTAATATACAGTAAGTTATTTATGGATTAATAATTTTGTGTTATTTTTTTTGACTGATATTTTCAAAGTGGATTTGCCCGATGAAGTAATCATCGCGAATTGGGTTACGATATACCATTCGAATCTACATTAAATATAGTATCTAATATACCAAGACGAACTATACCCTATTAATATACAGTAAGTTATTTATGGATTAATAATTTTGGGTTATTTTTTTTGACTGATATATTCAAAGTGGATTTGCCCGATGAAGTAATCATCGCGAATTGTGTTACGATATACCATTCGAATCTCCATTAAATATAGTATCTAATATACCAAGACGAACTATACCCTATTAATATACAGTAAGTTATTTATGGATTAATAATTTTGTGTTATTTTTTTTGACTGATATTTTCAAAGTGGATTTGCCCGATGAAGTAATCATCGCGAATTGGGTTACGATATACCATTCGAATCTCCATTAAATATAGTATCTAATATACCAAGACGAACTATACCCTATTAATATACAGTAAGTTATTTATGGATTAATAATTTTGGGTTATTTTTTTTGACTGATATATTCAAAGTGGATTTGCCCGATGAAGTAATCATCGCGAATTGTGTTAGGATATACCATTCGAATCTCCATTAAATATAGTATCTAATATACCAAGACGAACTATACCCTATTAATATACAGTAAGTTATTTATGGATTAATAATTTTGTGTTATTTTTTTTGACTGATATTTTCAAAGTGGATTTGCCCGATGAAGTAATCATCGCGAATTGGGTTACGATATACCATTCGAATCTCCATTAAATATAGTATCTAATATACCAAGACGAACTATACCCTATTAATATACAGTAAGTTATTTATGGATTAATAATTTTGGGTTATTTTTTTTTGACTGATATATTCAAAGTGGATTTGCCCGATGAAGTAATCATCGCGAATTGGGTTACGATATACCATTCGAATCTCCATTAAATATAGTATCTAATATACCAAGACGAACTATACCCTATTAATATACAGTAAGTTATTTATGGATTAATAATTTTGTGTTATTTTTTTTGACTGATATTTTCAAAGTGGATTTGCCCGATGAAGTAATCATCGCGAATTGGGTTACGATATACCATTCGAATCTCCATTAAATATAGTATCTAATATACCAAGACGAACTATACCCTATTAATATACAGTAAGTTATTTATGGATTAATAATTTTGGGTTATTTTTTTTGACTGATATATTCAAAGTGGATTTGCCCGATGAAGTAATCATCGCGAATTGTGTTAGGATATACCATTCGAATCTCCATTAAATATAGTATCTAATATTCCAAGACGAACTATACCCTATTAATATACAGTAAGTTATTTATGGATTAATAATTTTGTGTTATTTTTTTTGACTGATATTTTCAAAGTGGATTTGCCCGATGAAGTAATCATCGCGAATTGGGTTACGATATACCATTCGAATCTCCATTAAATATAGTATCTAATATACCAAGACGAACTATACCCTATTAATATACAGTAAGTTATTTATGGATTAATAATTTTGGGTTATTTTTTTTTGACTGATATATTCAAAGTGGATTTGCCCGATGAAGTAATCATCGCGAATTGGGTTACGATATACCATTCGAATCTCCATTAAATATAGTATCTAATATACCAAGACGAACTATACCCTATTAATATACAGTAAGTTATTTATGGATTAATAATTTTGTGTTATTTTTTTGACTAATATTTTCAAAGTGGATTTGCCCGATGAAGTAATCATCGCGAATTGGGTTACGATATACCATTCGAATCTCCATTAATTATAGTATCTAAAATACCAAGACGAACTATACCCTATTAATATACAGTAAGTTATTTATGGATTAATAATTTTGGGTTATTTTTTTTTGACTGATATTTTCAAAGTGGATTTGCCCGATGAAGTAATCATCGCGAATTGGGTTACGATATACCATTCGAATCTCCATTAAATATAGTATCTAATATACCAAGACGAACTATACCCTATTAATATACAGTAAGTTATTTATGGATTAATAATTTTGAGTTATTTTTTTTTGACTGATATATTCAAAGTGGATTTGCCCGATGAAGTAATCATCGCGAATTGGGTTACGATATACCATTCGAATCTCCATTAAATATAGTATCTAATATACCAAGACGAACTATACCCTATTAATATACAGTAAGTTATTTATGGATTAATAATTTTGGGTTATTTTTTTTTGACTGATATATTTAAAGTGGATTTGCCCGATGAAGTAATATCGCGAATTGGGTTACGATATACCATTCGAATCTCCATTAAATATAGTATCTAATATACCAAGACTAACTATACCCTATTAATATACAGTAAGTTATTTATGGATTAATAATTTTGGGTTATTTTTTTTTGACTGATATATTCAAAGTGGATTTGCCCGATGAAGTAATCATCGCGAATTGGGTTACGATATACCATTCGAATCTCCATTAATTATAGTATCTAAAATACCAAGACGAACTATACCCTATTAATATACAGTAAGTTATTTATGGATTAATAATTTTGGGTTATTTTTTTTTGACTGATATTTTCAAAGTGGATTTGCCCGATGAAGTAATCATCGCGAATTGGGTTACGATATACCATTCGAATCTCCATTAAATATAGTATCTAATATACCAAGACGAACTATACCCTATTAATATACAGTAAGTTATTTATGGATTAATAATTTTGAGTTATTTTTTTTTGACTGATATATTCAAAGTGGATTTGCCCGATGAAGTAATCATCGCGAATTGGGTTACGATATACCATTCGAATCTCCATTAAATATAGTATCTAATATACCAAGACGAACTATACTCTATTAATATACAGTAAGTTATTTATGGATTAATAATTTTGGGTTATTTTTTTTTGACTGATATATTCAAAGTGGATTTGCCCGATGAAGTAATCATCGCGAATTGGGTTACGATATACCATTCGAATCTCCATTAAATATAGTATCTAATATACCAAGACTAACTATACCCTATTAATATACAGTAAGTTATTTATGGATTAATAATTTTGGGTTATTTTTTTTTGACTGATATATTCAAAGTGGATTTGCCCGATGAAGTAATCATCGCGAATTGGGTTACGATATACCATTCGAATCTCCATTAATTATAGTATCTAAAATACCAAGACGAACTATACCCTATTAATATACAGTAAGTTATTTATGGATTAATAATTTTGGGTTATTTTTTTTTGACTGATATATTCAAAGTGGATTTGCCCGATGAAGTAATCATCGCGAATTGGGTTACGATATACCATTCGAATCTCCATTAAATATAGTATCTAATATACCAAGACGAACTATACCCTATTAATATACAGTAAGTTATTTATGGATTAATAATTTTGGGTTATTTTTTTTTGACTGATATATTCAAAGTGGATTTGCCCGATGAAGTAATCATCGCGAATTGGGTTACGATATACCATTCGAATCTCCATTAAATATAGTATCTAATATACCAAGACGAACTATACCCTATTAATATACAGTAAGTTATTTATGGATTAATAATTTTGTGTTATTTTTTTGACTAATATTTTCAAAGTGGATTTGCCCGATGAAGTAATCATCGCGAATTGGGTTACGATATACCATTCGAATCTCCATTAAATATAGTATCTAATATACCAAGACTAACTATACCCTATTAATATACAGTAAGTTATTTATGGATTAATAATTTTGTGTTATTTTTTTTTGACTGATATTTTCAAAGTGGATTTGCCCGATGAAGTAATCATCGCGAATTGGGTTACGATATACCATTCGAATCTCCATTAAATATAGTATCTAATAAACCAAGACGAACTATACCCTATTAATATACAGTAAGTTATTTATGGATTAATAATTTTGTGTTATTTTTTTTGACTGATATTTTCAAAGTGGATTTGCCCGATGAAGTAATCAGCGCGAATTGGGTTACGATATACCATTCGAATCTCCATTAAATATAGTATCTAATATACCAAGACGAACTATACCCTATTAATATACAGTAAGTTATTTATGGATTAATAATTTTGTGTTATTTTTTTGACTGATATTTTCAAAGTGGATTTGCCCGATGAAGTAATCATCGCGAATTGGGTTACGATATACCATTCGAATCTCCATTAAATATAGTATCTAATATACCAAGACTAACTATACCCTATTAATATACAGTAAGTTATTTATGGATTAATAATTTTGTGTTATTTTTTTTTGACTGATATTTTCAAAGTGGATTTGCCCGATGAAGTAATCATCGCGAATTGGGTTACGATATACCATTCGAATCTCCATTAAATATAGTATCTAATAAACCAAGACGAACTATACCCTATTAATATACAGTAAGTTATTTATGGATTAATAATTTTGTGTTATTTTTTTTGACTGATATTTTCAAAGTGGATTTGCCCGATGAAGTAATCAGCGCGAATTGGGTTACGATATACCATTCGAATCTCCATTAAATATAGTATCTAATATACCAAGACGAACTATACCCTATTAATATACAGTAAGTTATTTATGGATTAATAATTTTGTGTTATTTTTTTGACTGATATTTTCAAAGTGGATTTGCCCGATGAAGTAATCATCGCGAATTGGGTTACGATATACCATTCGAATCTCCATTAAATATAGTATCTAATATACCAAGACGAACTATACCCTATTAATATACAGTAAGTTATTTATGGATTAATAATTTTGTGTTATTTTTTTTGACTGATATTTTCAAAGTGGATTTGCCCGATGAAGTAATCAGCGCGAATTGGGTTACGATATACCATTCGAATCTCCATTAAATATAGTATCTAATATACCAAGAAGAACTATACCCTATTAATATACAGTAAGTTATTTATGGATTAATAATTTTGTGTTATTTTTTTGACTAATATTTTCAAAGTGGATTTGCCCGATGAAGTAATCATCGCGAATTGGGTTACGATATACCATTCGAATCTCCATTAAATATAGTATCTAATATACCAAGACTAACTATACCCTATTAATATACAGTAAGTTATTTATGGATTAATAATTTTGTGTTATTTTTTTTTTGACTGATATTTTCAAAGTGGATTTGCCCGATGAAGTAATCATCGCGAATTGGGTTACGATATACCATTCGAATCTCCATTAAATATAGTATCTAATAAACCAAGACGAACTATACCCTATTAATATACAGTAAGTTATTTATGGATTAATAATTTTGTGTTATTTTTTTTGACTGATATTTTCAAAGTGGATTTGCCCGATGAAGTAATCAGCGCGAATTGGGTTACGATATACCATTCGAATCTCCATTAAATATAGTATCTAATATACCAAGACGAACTATACCCTATTAATATACAGTAAGTTATTTATGGATTAATAATTTTGTGTTATTTTTTTGACTGATATTTTCAAAGTGGATTTGCCCGATGAAGTAATCATCGCGAATTGGGTTACGATATACCATTCGAATCTCCATTAAATATAGTATCTAATATACCAAGACGAACTATACCCTATTAATATACAGTAAGTTATTTATGGATTAATAATTTTGTGTTATTTTTTTGCCTGATATTTTCAAAGTGGATTTGCCCGATGAAGTAATCATCGCGAATTGGGTTACGATATACCATTCGAATCTCCATTAAATATAGTATCTAATATACCAAGACGAACTATACCCTATTAATATACAGTAAGTTATTTATGGATTAATAATTTTGTGTTATTTTTTTGACTAATATTTTCAAAGTGGATTTGCCCGATGAAGTAATCATCGCGAATTGGGTTACGATATACCATTCGAATCTCCATTAAATATAGTATCTAATATACCAAGACTAACTATACCCTATTAATATACAGTAAGTTATTTATGGATTAATAATTTTGTGTTATTTTTTTTTGACTGATATTTCAAAGTGGATTTGCCCAATGAAGTAATCATCGCGAATTGGGTTACGATATACCATTCGAATCTCCATTAAATATAGTATCTAATAAACCAAGACGAACTATACCCTATTAATATACAGTAAGTTATTTATGGATTAATAATTTTGTGTTATTTTTTTGACTGATATTTTCAAAGTGGATTTGCCCGATGAAGTAATCAGCGCGAATTGGGTTACGATATACCATTCGAATCTCCATTAAATATAGTATCTAATATACCAAGACGAACTATACCCTATTAATATACAGTAAGTTATTTATGGATTAATAATTTTGTGTTATTTTTTTGACTGATATTTTCAAAGTGGATTTGCCCGATGAAGTAATCATCGCGAATTGGGTTACGATATACCATTCGAATCTCCATTAAATATAGTATCTAATATACCAAGACGAACTATACCCTATTAATATACAGTAAGTTATTTATGGATTAATAATTTTGTGTTATTTTTTTGCCTGATATTTTCAAAGTGGATTTGCCCGATGAAGTAATCATCGCGAATTGGGTTACGATATACCATTCGAATCTCCATTAAATATAGTATCTAATATACCAAGACAAACTATACCCTATTAATATACAGTAAGTTATTTATGGATTAATAATTTTGTGTTATTTTTTTTTGACTGATATTTTCAAAGTGGATTTGCCCGATGAAGTAATCATCGCGAATTGGGTTACGATATACCATTCGAATCTCCATTAAATATAGTATCTAATATACCAAGACGAACTATACCCTATTAATATACAGTAAGTTATTTATGGATTAATAATTTTGTGTTATTTTTTTTTTGACTGATATTTTCAAAGTGGATTTGCCCGATGAAGTAATCATCGCGAATTGGGTTACGATATACCATTCGAATCTCCATTAAATATAGTATCTAATAAACCAAGACGAACTATACCCTATTAATATACAGTAAGTTATTTATGGATTAATAATTTTGTGTTATTTTTTTTGACTGATATTTTCAAAGTGGATTTGCCCGATGAAGTAATCAGCGCGAATTGGGTTACGATATACCATTCGAATCTCCATTAAATATAGTATCTAATATACCAAGACGAACTATACCCTATTAATATACAGTAAGTTATTTATGGATTAATAATTTTGTGTTATTTTTTTGACTGATATTTTCAAAGTGGATTTGCCCGATGAAGTAATCATCGCGAATTGGGTTACGATATACCATTCGAATCTCCATTAAATATAGTATCTAATATACCAAGACGAACTATACCCTATTAATATACAGTAAGTTATTTATGGATTAATAATTTTGTGTTATTTTTTTGCCTGATATTTTCAAAGTGGATTTGCCCGATGAAGTAATCATCGCGAATTGGGTTACGATATACCATTCGAATCTCCATTAAATATAGTATCTAATATACCAAGACGAACTATACCCTATTAATATACAGTAAGTTATTTATGGATTAATAATTTTGTGTTATTTTTTTTTTGACTGATATTTTCAAAGTGGATTTGCCCAATGAAGTAATCATCGCGAATTGGGTTACGATATACCATTCGAATCTCCATTAAATATAGTATCTAATAAACCAAGACGAACTATACCCTATTAATATACAGTAAGTTATTTATGGATTAATAATTTTGTGTTATTTTTTTGACTGATATTTTCAAAGTGGATTTGCCCGATGAAGTAATCAGCGCGAATTGGGTTACGATATACCATTCGAATCTCCATTAAATATAGTATCTAATATACCAAGACGAACTATACCCTATTAATATACAGTAAGTTATTTATGGATTAATAATTTTGTGTTATTTTTTTGACTGATATTTTCAAAGTGGATTTGCCCGATGAAGTAATCATCGCGAATTGGGTTACGATATACCATTCGAATCTCCATTAAATATAGTATCTAATATACCAAGACGAACTATACCCTATTAATATACAGTAAGTTATTTATGGATTAATAATTTTGTGTTATTTTTTTGCCTGATATTTTCAAAGTGGATTTGCCCGATGAAGTAATCATCGCGAATTGGGTTACGATATACCATTCGAATCTCCATTAAATATAGTATCTAATATACCAAGACAAACTATACCCTATTAATATACAGTAAGTTATTTATGGATTAATAATTTTGTGTTATTTTTTTTTGACTGATATTTTCAAAGTGGATTTGCCCGATGAAGTAATCATCGCGAATTGGGTTACGATATACCATTCGAATCTCCATTAAATATAGTATCTAATATACCAAGACGAACTATACCCTATTAATATACAGTAAGTTATTTATGGATTAATAATTTTGTGTTATTTTTTTTTTGACTGATATTTTCAAAGTGGATTTGCCCGATGAAGTAATCATCGCGAATTGGGTTACGATATACCATTCGAATCTCCATTAAATATAGTATCTAATAAACCAAGACGAACTATACCCTATTAATATACAGTAAGTTATTTATGGATTAATAATTTTGTGTTATTTTTTTTGACTGATATTTTCAAAGTGGATTTGCCCGATGAAGTAATCAGCGCGAATTGGGTTACGATATACCATTCGAATCTCCATTAAATATAGTATCTAATATACCAAGACGAACTATACCCTATTAATATACAGTAAGTTATTTATGGATTAATAATTTTGTGTTATTTTTTTGACTGATATTTTCAAAGTGGATTTGCCCGATGAAGTAATCATCGCGAATTGGGTTACGATATACCATTCGAATCTCCATTAAATATAGTATCTAATATACCAAGACGAACTATACCCTATTAATATACAGTAAGTTATTTATGGATTAATAATTTTGTGTTATTTTTTTGCCTGATATTTTCAAAGTGGATTTGCCCGATGAAGTAATCATCGCGAATTGGGTTACGATATACCATTCGAATCTCCATTAAATATAGTATCTAATATACCAAGACGAACTATACCCTATTAATATACAGTAAGTTATTTATGGATTAATAATTTTGTGTTATTTTTTTGACTGATATTTTCAAAGTGGATTTGCCCGATGAAGTAATCATCGCGAATTGGGTTACGATATACCATTCGAATCTCCATTAAATATAGTATCTAATATACCAAGACGAACTATACCCTATTAATATACAGTAAGTTATTTATGGATTAATAATTTTGTGTTATTTTTTTGCCTGATATTTTCAAAGTGGATTTGCCCGATGAAGTAATCATCGCGAATTGGGTTACGATATACCATTCGAATCTCCATTAAATATAGTATCTAATATACCAAGACAAACTATACCCTATTAATATACAGTAAGTTATTTATGGATTAATAATTTTGTGTTATTTTTTTTTGACTGATATTTTCAAAGTGGATTTGCCCGATGAAGTAATCATCGCGAATTGGGTTACGATATACCATTCGAATCTCCATTAAATATAGTATCTAATATACCAAGACGAACTATACCCTATTAATATACAGTAAGTTATTTATGGATTAATAATTTTGGGTTATTTTTTTTGACTGATATATTCAAAGTGGATTTGCCCGATGAAGTAATCATCGCGAATTGTGTTTCGATATACCATTCGAATCTCCATTAAATATAGTATCTAATATACCAAGACGAACTATACCCTATTAATATACAGTAAGTTATTTATGGATTAATAATTTTGTGTTATTTTTTTGCCTGATATTTTCAAAGTGGATTTGCCCGATGAAGTAATCATCGCGAATTGGGTTACGATATACCATTCGAATCTCCATTAAATATAGTATCTAATATACCAAGACAAACTATACCCTATTAATATACAGTAAGTTATTTATGGATTAATAATTTTGTGTTATTTTTTTTTGACTGATATTTTCAAAGTGGATTTGCCCGATGAAGTAATCATCGCGAATTGGGTTACGATATACCATTCGAATCTCCATTAAATATAGTATCTAATATACCAAGACGAACTATACCCTATTAATATACAGTAAGTTATTTATGGATTAATAATTTTGGGTTATTTTTTTTGACTGATATATTCAAAGTGGATTTGCCCGATGAAGTAATCATCGCGAATTGTGTTTCGATATACCATTCGAATCTCCATTAAATATAGTATCTAATATACCAAGACGAACTATACCCTATTAATATACAGTAAGTTATTTATGGATTAATAATTTTGTGTTATTTTTTTGCCTGATATTTTCAAAGTGGATTTGCCCGATGAAGTAATCATCGCGAATTGGGTTACGATATACCATTCGAATCTCCATTAAATATAGTATCTAATATACCAAGACAAACTATACCCTATTAATATACAGTAAGTTATTTATGGATTAATAATTTTGTGTTATTTTTTTTTGACTGATATTTTCAAAGTGGATTTGCCCGATGAAGTAATCATCGCGAATTGGGTTACGATATACCATTCGAATCTCCATTAAATATAGTATCTAATATACCAAGACGAACTATACCCTATTAATATACAGTAAGTTATTTATGGATTAATAATTTTGTGTTATTTTTTTTTTGACTGATATTTTCAAAGTGGATTTGCCCGATGAAGTAATCATCGCGAATTGGGTTACGATATACCATTCGAATCTCCATTAAATATAGTATCTAATATACCAAGACGAACTATACCCTATTAATATACAGTAAGTTATTTATGGATTAATAATTTTGTGTTATTTTTTTTTTGACTGATATTTTCAAAGTGGATTTGCCCGATGAAGTAATCATCGCGAATTGGGTTACGATATACCATTCGAATCTCCATTAAATATAGTATCTAATAAACCAAGACGAACTATACCCTATTAATATACAGTAAGTTATTTATGGATTAATAATTTTGTGTTATTTTTTTTGACTGATATTTTCAAAGTGGATTTGCCCGATGAAGTAATCAGCGCGAATTGGGTTACGATATACCATTCGAATCTCCATTAAATATAGTATCTAATATACCAAGACGAACTATACCCTATTAATATACAGTAAGTTATTTATGGATTAATAATTTTGTGTTATTTTTTTGACTGATATTTTCAAAGTGGATTTGCCCGATGAAGTAATCATCGCGAATTGGGTTACGATATACCATTCGAATCTCCATTAAATATAGTATCTAATATACCAAGACGAACTATACCCTATTAATATACAGTAAGTTATTTATGGATTAATAATTTTGTGTTATTTTTTTGCCTGATATTTTCAAAGTGGATTTGCCCGATGAAGTAATCATCGCGAATTGGGTTACGATATACCATTCGAATCTCCATTAAATATAGTATCTAATATACCAAGACGAACTATACCCTATTAATATACAGTAAGTTATTTATGGATTAATAATTTTGTGTTATTTTTTTGACTGATATTTTCAAAGTGGATTTGCCCGATGAAGTAATCATCGCGAATTGGGTTACGATATACCATTCGAATCTCCATTAAATATAGTATCTAATATACCAAGACGAACTATACCCTATTAATATACAGTAAGTTATTTATGGATTAATAATTTTGTGTTATTTTTTTGCCTGATATTTTCAAAGTGGATTTGCCCGATGAAGTAATCATCGCGAATTGGGTTACGATATACCATTCGAATCTCCATTAAATATAGTATCTAATATACCAAGACAAACTATACCCTATTAATATACAGTAAGTTATTTATGGATTAATAATTTTGTGTTATTTTTTTTTGACTGATATTTTCAAAGTGGATTTGCCCGATGAAGTAATCATCGCGAATTGGGTTACGATATACCATTCGAATCTCCATTAAATATAGTATCTAATATACCAAGACGAACTATACCCTATTAATATACAGTAAGTTATTTATGGATTAATAATTTTGGGTTATTTTTTTTGACTGATATATTCAAAGTGGATTTGCCCGATGAAGTAATCATCGCGAATTGTGTTTCGATATACCATTCGAATCTCCATTAAATATAGTATCTAATATACCAAGACGAACTATACCCTATTAATATACAGTAAGTTATTTATGGATTAATAATTTTGTGTTATTTTTTTGCCTGATATTTTCAAAGTGGATTTGCCCGATGAAGTAATCATCGCGAATTGGGTTACGATATACCATTCGAATCTCCATTAAATATAGTATCTAATATACCAAGACAAACTATACCCTATTAATATACAGTAAGTTATTTATGGATTAATAATTTTGTGTTATTTTTTTTTGACTGATATTTTCAAAGTGGATTTGCCCGATGAAGTAATCATCGCGAATTGGGTTACGATATACCATTCGAATCTCCATTAAATATAGTATCTAATATACCAAGACGAACTATACCCTATTAATATACAGTAAGTTATTTATGGATTAATAATTTTGTGTTATTTTTTTTTTGACTGATATTTTCAAAGTGGATTTGCCCGATGAAGTAATCATCGCGAATTGGGTTACGATATACCATTCGAATCTCCATTAAATATAGTATCTAATAAACCAAGACGAACTATACCCTATTAATATACAGTAAGTTATTTATGGATTAATAATTTTGTGTTATTTTTTTTGACTGATATTTTCAAAGTGGATTTGCCCGATGAAGTAATCAGCGCGAATTGGGTTACGATATACCATTCGAATCTCCATTAAATATAGTATCTAATATACCAAGACGAACTATACCCTATTAATATACAGTAAGTTATTTATGGATTAATAATTTTGTGTTATTTTTTTTTGACTGATATTTTCAAAGTGGATTTGCCCGATGAAGTAATCATCGCGAATTGGGTTACGATATACCATTCGAATCTCCATTAAATATAGTATCTAATATACCAAGACGAACTATACCCTATTAATATACAGTAAGTTATTTATGGATTAATAATTTTGTGTTATTTTTTTTGACTGATATTTTCAAAGTGGATTTGCCCGATGAAGTAATCAGCGCGAATTGGGTTACGATATACCATTCGAATCTCCATTAAATATAGTATCTAATATACCAAGAAGAACTATACCCTATTAATATACAGTAAGTTATTTATGGATTAATAATTTTGGGTTATTTTTTTTGACTGATATATTCAAAGTGGATTTGCCCGATGAAGTAATCATCGCGAATTGGGTTACGATATACCATTCGAATCTCCATTAAATATAGTATCTAATATACCAAGACGAACTATACCCTATTAATATACAGTAAGTTATTTATGGATTAATAATTTTGTGTTATTTTTTTGACTAATATTTTCAAAGTGGATTTGCCCGATGAAGTAATCATCGCGAATTGGGTTACGATATACCATTCGAATCTCCATTAAATATAGTATCTAATATACCAAGACTAACTATACCCTATTAATATACAGTAAGTTATTTATGGATTAATAATTTTGTGTTATTTTTTTTTTGACTGATATTTTCAAAGTGGATTTGCCCGATGAAGTAATCATCGCGAATTGGGTTACGATATACCATTCGAATCTCCATTAAATATAGTATCTAATAAACCAAGACGAACTATACCCTATTAATATACAGTAAGTTATTTATGGATTAATAATTTTGTGTTATTTTTTTTGACTGATATTTTCAAAGTGGATTTGCCCGATGAAGTAATCAGCGCGAATTGGGTTACGATATACCATTCGAATCTCCATTAAATATAGTATCTAATATACCAAGACGAACTATACCCTATTAATATACAGTAAGTTATTTATGGATTAATAATTTTGTGTTATTTTTTTGACTGATATTTTCAAAGTGGATTTGCCCGATGAAGTAATCATCGCGAATTGGGTTACGATATACCATTCGAATCTCCATTAAATATAGTATCTAATATACCAAGACGAACTATACCCTATTAATATACAGTAAGTTATTTATGGATTAATAATTTTGTGTTATTTTTTTGCCTGATATTTTCAAAGTGGATTTGCCCGATGAAGTAATCATCGCGAATTGGGTTACGATATACCATTCGAATCTCCATTAAATATAGTATCTAATATACCAAGACGAACTATACCCTATTAATATACAGTAAGTTATTTATGGATTAATAATTTTGTGTTATTTTTTTGACTAATATTTTCAAAGTGGATTTGCCCGATGAAGTAATCATCGCGAATTGGGTTACGATATACCATTCGAATCTCCATTAAATATAGTATCTAATATACCAAGACTAACTATACCCTATTAATATACAGTAAGTTATTTATGGATTAATAATTTTGTGTTATTTTTTTTTGACTGATATTTCAAAGTGGATTTGCCCAATGAAGTAATCATCGCGAATTGGGTTACGATATACCATTCGAATCTCCATTAAATATAGTATCTAATAAACCAAGACGAACTATACCCTATTAATATACAGTAAGTTATTTATGGATTAATAATTTTGTGTTATTTTTTTGACTGATATTTTCAAAGTGGATTTGCCCGATGAAGTAATCAGCGCGAATTGGGTTACGATATACCATTCGAATCTCCATTAAATATAGTATCTAATATACCAAGACGAACTATACCCTATTAATATACAGTAAGTTATTTATGGATTAATAATTTTGTGTTATTTTTTTGACTGATATTTTCAAAGTGGATTTGCCCGATGAAGTAATCATCGCGAATTGGGTTACGATATACCATTCGAATCTCCATTAAATATAGTATCTAATATACCAAGACGAACTATACCCTATTAATATACAGTAAGTTATTTATGGATTAATAATTTTGTGTTATTTTTTTGCCTGATATTTTCAAAGTGGATTTGCCCGATGAAGTAATCATCGCGAATTGGGTTACGATATACCATTCGAATCTCCATTAAATATAGTATCTAATATACCAAGACAAACTATACCCTATTAATATACAGTAAGTTATTTATGGATTAATAATTTTGTGTTATTTTTTTTTGACTGATATTTTCAAAGTGGATTTGCCCGATGAAGTAATCATCGCGAATTGGGTTACGATATACCATTCGAATCTCCATTAAATATAGTATCTAATATACCAAGAATAACTATACCCTATTAATATACAGTAAGTTATTTATGGATTAATAATTTTGTGTTATTTTTTTTGACTGATATTTTCAAAGTGGATTTGCCCGATGAAGTAATCAGCGCGAATTGGGTTACGATATACCATTCGAATCTCCATTAAATATAGTATCTAATATACCAAGAAGAACTATACCCTATTAATATACAGTAAGTTATTTATGGATTAATAATTTTGGGTTATTTTTTTTGACTGATATATTCAAAGTGGATTTGCCCGATGAAGTAATCAGCGCGAATTGGGTTACGATATACCATTCGAATCTCCATTAAATATAGTATCTAATATACCAAGAAGAACTATACCCTATTAATATACAGTAAGTTATTTATGGATTAATAATTTTGGGTTATTTTTTTTGACTGATATATTCAAAGTGGATTTGCCCGATGAAGTAATCAGCGCGAATTGGGTTACGATATACCATTCGAATCTCCATTAAATATAGTATCTAATATACCAAGACGAACTATACCCTATTAATATACAGTAAGTTATTTATGGATTAATAATTTTGTGTTATTTTTTTTGACTGATATTTTCAAAGTGGATTTGCCCGATGAAGTAATCATCGCGAATTGGGTTACGATATACCATTCGAATCTCCATTAAATATAGTATCTAATATACCAAGACGAACTATACCCTATTAATATACAGTAAGTTATTTATGGATTAATAATTTTGTGTTATTTTTTTTGACTGATATTTTCAAAGTGGATTTGCCCGATGAAGTAATCAGCGCGAATTGGGTTACGATATACCATTCGAATCTCCATTAAATATAGTATCTAATATACCAAGAAGAACTATACCCTATTAATATACAGTAAGTTATTTATGGATTAATAATTTTGGGTTATTTTTGTTGACTGATATTTTCAAAGTGGATTTGCCCGATGAAGTAATCAGCGCGAATTGGGTTACGATATACCATTCGAATCTCCATTATATATAGTATCTAATATACCAAGACGAACTATACCCTATTAATATACAGTAAGTTATTTATGGATTAATAATTTTGTGTTATTTTTTTTGACTGATATATTCAAAGTGGATTTGCCCGATGAAGTAATCAGCGCGAATTGGGTTACGATATACCATTCGAATCTCCATTAAATATAGTATCTAATATACCAAGACGAACTATACCCTATTAATATACAGTAAGTTATTTATGGATTAATAATTTTGTGTTATTTTTTTTGACTGATATTTTCAAAGTGGATTTGCCCGATGAAGTAATCAGCGCGAATTGGGTTACGATATACCATTCGAATCTCCATTATATATAGTATCTAATATACCAAGACGAACTATACCCTATTAATATACAGTAAGTTATTTATGGATTAATAATTTTGTGTTATTTTTTTTGACTGATATTTTCAAAGTGGATTTGCCCGATGAAGTAATCAGCGCGAATTGGGTTACGATATACCATTCGAATCTCCATTATATATAGTATCTAATATACCAAGACGAACTATACCCTATTAATATACAGTAAGTTATTTATGGATTAATAATTTTGTGTTATTTTTTTTGACTGATATTTTCAAAGTGGATTTGCCCGATGAAGTAATCAGCGCGAATTGCGTTACGATATACCATTCGAATCTCCATTATATATAGTATCTAATATACCAAGACGAACTATACCCTATTAATATACAGTAAGTTATTTATGGATTAATAATTTTGTGTTATTTTTTTTGACTGATATATTCAAAGTGGATTTGCCCGATGAAGTAATCAGCGCGAATTGGGTTACGATATACCATTCGAATCTCCATTAAATATAGTATCTAATATACCAAGAAGAACTATACCCTATTAATATACAGTAAGTTATTTATGGATTAATAATTTTGTGTTATTTTTTTTTGACTGATATTTTCAAAGTGGATTTGCCCGATGAAGTAATCAGCGCGAATTGGGTTACGATATACCATTCGAATCTCCATTATATATAGTATCTAATATACCAAGACGAACTATACCCTATTAATATACAGTAAGTTATTTATGGATTAATAATTTTGTGTTATTTTTTTTGACTGATATTTTCAAAGTGGATTTGCCCGATGAAGTAATCAGCGCGAATTGGGTTACGATATACCATTCGAATCTCCATTATATATAGTATCTAATATACCAAGACGAACTATACCCTATTAATATACAGTAAGTTATTTATGGATTAATAATTTTGTGTTATTTTTTTTGACTGATATTTTCAAAGTGGATTTGCCCGATGAAGTAATCAGCGCGAATTGGGTTACGATATACCATTCGAATCTCCATTATATATAGTATCTAATATACCAAGACGAACTATACCCTATTAATATACAGTAAGTTATTTATGGATTAATAATTTTGTGTTATTTTTTTTGACTGATATTTTCAAAGTGGATTTGCCCGATGAAGTAATCAGCGCGAATTGGGTTACGATATACCATTCGAATCTCCATTATATATAGTATCTAATATACCAAGACGAACTATACCCTATTAATATACAGTAAGTTATTTATGGATTAATAATTTTGTGTTATTTTTTTTGACTGATATTTTCAAAGTGGATTTGCCCGATGAAGTAATCAGCGCGAATTGGGTTACGATATACCATTCGAATCTCCATTATATATAGTATCTAATATACCAAGACGAACTATACCCTATTAATATACAGTAAGTTATTTATGGATTAATAATTTTGTGTTATTTTTTTTGACTGATATTTTCAAAGTGGATTTGCCCGATGAAGTAATCAGCGCGAATTGGGTTACGATATACCATTCGAATCTCCATTATATATAGTATCTAATATACCAAGACGAACTATACCCTATTAATATACAGTAAGTTATTTATGGATTAATAATTTTGTGTTATTTTTTTTGACTGATATATTCAAAGTGGATTTGCCCGATGAAGTAATCAGCGCGAATTGGGTTACGATATACCATTCGAATCTCCATTAAATATAGTATCTAATATACCAAGAAGAACTATACCCTATTAATATACAGTAAGTTATTTATGGATTAATAATTTTGTGTTATTTTTTTGACTGATATTTTCAAAGTGGATTTGCCCGATGAAGTAATCATCGCGAATTGGGTTACGATATACCATTCGAATCTCCATTAAATATAGTATCTAATATACCAAGACGAACTATACCCTATTAATATACAGTAAGTTATTTATGGATTAATAATTTTGTGTTATTTTTTTTGACTGATATTTTCAAAGTGGATTTGCCCGATGAAGTAATCAGCGCGAATTGGGTTACGATATACCATTCGAATCTCCATTAAATATAGTATCTAATATACCAAGAAGAACTATACCCTATTAATATACAGTAAGTTATTTATGGATTAATAATTTTGGGTTATTTTTGTTGACTGATATTTTCAAAGTGGATTTGCCCGATGAAGTAATCAGCGCGAATTGGGTTACGATATACCATTCGAATCTCCATTATATATAGTATCTAATATACCAAGACGAACTATACCCTATTAATATACAGTAAGTTATTTATGGATTAATAATTTTGTGTTATTTTTTTTGACTGATATTTTCAAAGTGGATTTGCCCGATGAAGTAATCAGCGCGAATTGGGTTACGATATACCATTCGAATCTCCATTATATATAGTATCTAATATACCAAGACGAACTATACCCTATTAATATACAGTAAGTTATTTATGGATTAATAATTTTGTGTTATTTTTTTTGACTGATATTTTCAAAGTGGATTTGCCCGATGAAGTAATCAGCGCGAATTGGGTTACGATATACCATTCGAATCTCCATTATATATAGTATCTAATATACCAAGACGAACTATACCCTATTAATATACAGTAAGTTATTTATGGATTAATAATTTTGTGTTATTTTTTTTGACTGATATTTTCAAAGTGGATTTGCCCGATGAAGTAATCAGCGCGAATTGGGTTACGATATACCATTCGAATCTCCATTATATATAGTATCTAATATACCAAGACGAACTATACCCTATTAATATACAGTAAGTTATTTATGGATTAATAATTTTGTGTTATTTTTTTTGACTGATATTTTCAAAGTGGATTTGCCCGATGAAGTAATCAGCGCGAATTGGGTTACGATATACCATTCGAATCTCCATTATATATAGTATCTAATATACCAAGACGAACTATACCCTATTAATATACAGTAAGTTATTTATGGATTAATAATTTTGTGTTATTTTTTTTGACTGATATTTTCAAAGTGGATTTGCCCGATGAAGTAATCAGCGCGAATTGGGTTACGATATACCATTCGAATCTCCATTATATATAGTATCTAATATACCAAGACGAACTATACCCTATTAATATACAGTAAGTTATTTATGGATTAATAATTTTGTGTTATTTTTTTTGACTGATATATTCAAAGTGGATTTGCCCGATGAAGTAATCAGCGCGAATTGGGTTACGATATACCATTCGAATCTCCATTAAATATAGTATCTAATATACCAAGAAGAACTATACCCTATTAATATACAGTAAGTTATTTATGGATTAATAATTTTGTGTTATTTTTTTGACTGATATTTTCAAAGTGGATTTGCCCGATGAAGTAATCATCGCGAATTGGGTTACGATATACCATTCGAATCTCCATTAAATATAGTATCTAATATACCAAGACGAACTATACCCTATTAATATACAGTAAGTTATTTATGGATTAATAATTTTGTGTTATTTTTTTTGACTGATATTTTCAAAGTGGATTTGCCCGATGAAGTAATCAGCGCGAATTGGGTTACGATATACCATTCGAATCTCCATTAAATATAGTATCTAATATACCAAGAAGAACTATACCCTATTAATATACAGTAAGTTATTTATGGATTAATAATTTTGGGTTATTTTTGTTGACTGATATTTTCAAAGTGGATTTGCCCGATGAAGTAATCAGCGCGAATTGGGTTACGATATACCATTCGAATCTCCATTATATATAGTATCTAATATACCAAGACGAACTATACCCTATTAATATACAGTAAGTTATTTATGGATTAATAATTTTGTGTTATTTTTTTTGACTGATATTTTCAAAGTGGATTTGCCCGATGAAGTAATCAGCGCGAATTGGGTTACGATATACCATTCGAATCTCCATTATATATAGTATCTAATATACCAAGACGAACTATACCCTATTAATATACAGTAAGTTATTTATGGATTAATAATTTTGTGTTATTTTTTTTGACTGATATATTCAAAGTGGATTTGCCCGATGAAGTAATCAGCGCGAATTGGGTTACGATATACCATTCGAATCTCCATTAAATATAGTATCTAATATACCAAGAAGAACTATACCCTATTAATATACAGTAAGTTATTTATGGATTAATAATTTTGTGTTATTTTTTTTGACTGATATTTTCAAAGTGGATTTGCCCGATGAAGTAATCAGCGCGAATTGGGTTACGATATACCATTCGAATCTCCATTATATATAGTATCTAATATACCAAGAAGAACTATACCCTATTAATATACAGTAAGTTATTTATGGATTAATAATTTTGTGTTATTTTTTTTGACTGATATATTCAAAGTGGATTTGCCCGATGAAGTAATCAGCGCGAATTGGGTTACGATATACCATTCGAATCTCCATTATATATAGTATCTAATATACCAAGAAGAACTATACCCTATTAATATACAGTAAGTTATTTATGGATTAATAATTTTGTGTTATTTTTTTTGACTGATATATTCAAATCGGATTTGCCCGATGAAGTAATCAGCGCGAATTGGGTTACGATATACCATTCGAATCTCCATTAAATATAGTATCTAATATACCAAGACGAACTATACCCTATTAATATACAGTAAGTTATTTATGGATTAATAATTTTGTGTTATTTTTTTTGACTGATATTTTCAAAGTGGATTTGCCCGATGAAGTAATCAGCGCGAATTGGGTTACGATATACCATTCGAATCTCCATTAAATATAGTATCTAATATACCAAGAAGAACTATACCCTATTAATATACAGTAAGTTATTTATGGATTAATAATTTTGGGTTATTTTTGTTGACTGATATTTTCAAAGTGGATTTGCCCGATGAAGTAATCAGCGCGAATTGGGTTACGATATACCATTCGAATCTCCATTATATATAGTATCTAATATACCAAGACGAACTATACCCTATTAATATACAGTAAGTTATTTATGGATTAATAATTTTGTGTTATTTTTTTTGACTGATATTTTCAAAGTGGATTTGCCCGATGAAGTGATCAGCGCGAATTGGGTTACGATATACCATTCGAATCTCCATTATATATAGTATCTAATATACCAAGACGAACTATACCCTATTAATATACAGTAAGTTATTTATGGATTAATAATTTTGTGTTATTTTTTTTGACTGATATATTCAAAGTGGATTTGCCCGATGAAGTAATCAGCGCGAATTGGGTTACGATATACCATTCGAATCTCCATTAAATATAGTATCTAATATACCAAGAAGAACTATACCCTATTAATATACAGTAAGTTATTTATGGATTAATAATTTTGTGTTATTTTTTTTGACTGATATTTTCAAAGTGGATTTGCCCGATGAAGTAATCAGCGCGAATTGGGTTACGATATACCATTCGAATCTCCATTATATATAGTATCTAATATACCAAGAAGAACTATACCCTATTAATATACAGTAAGTTATTTATGGATTAATAATTTTGTGTTATTTTTTTTGACTGATATATTCAAAGTGGATTTGCCCGATGAAGTAATCAGCGCGAATTGGGTTACGATATACCATTCGAATCTCCATTATATATAGTATCTAATATACCAAGAAGAACTATACCCTATTAATATACAGTAAGTTATTTATGGATTAATAATTTTGTGTTATTTTTTTTGACTGATATATTCAAATCGGATTTGCCCGATGAAGTAATCAGCGCGAATTGGGTTACGATATACCATTCGAATCTCCATTAAATATAGTATCTAATATACCAAGAAGAACTATACCCTATTAATATACAGTAAGTTATTTATGGATTAATAATTTTGTGTTATTTTTTTTGACTGATATATTCAAAGTGGATTTGCCCGATGAAGTAATCAGCGCGAATTGGGTTACGATATACCATTCGAATCTCCATTAAATATAGTATCTAATATACCAAGAAGAACTATACCCTATTAATATACAGTAAGTTATTTATGGATTAATAATTTTGTGTTATTTTTTTTGACTGATATTTTCAAAGTGGATTTGCCCGATGAAGTAATCAGCGCGAATTGGGTTACGATATACCATTCGAATCTCCATTATATATAGTATCTAATATACCAAGACGAACTATACCCTATTAATATACAGTAAGTTATTTATGGATTAATAATTTTGTGTTATTTTTTTTGACTGATATTTTCAAAGTGGATTTGCCCGATGAAGTAATCAGCGCGAATTGGGTTACGATATACCATTCGAATCTCCATTATATATAGTATCTAATATACCAAGACGAACTATACCCTATTAATATACAGTAAGTTATTTATGGATTAATAATTTTGTGTTATTTTTTTTGACTGATATATTCAAAGTGGATTTGCCCGATGAAGTAATCAGCGCGAATTGGGTTACGATATACCATTCGAATCTCCATTAAATATAGTATCTAATATACCAAGAAGAACTATACCCTATTAATATACAGTAAGTTATTTATGGATTAATAATTTTGTGTTATTTTTTTTGACTGATATTTTCAAAGTGGATTTGCCCGATGAAGTAATCAGCGCGAATTGGGTTACGATATACCATTCGAATCTCCATTATATATAGTATCTAATATACCAAGACGAACTATACCCTATTAATATACAGTAAGTTATTTATGGATTAATAATTTTGTGTTATTTTTTTTGACTGATATTTTCAAAGTGGATTTGCCCGATGAAGTAATCAGCGCGAATTGGGTTACGATATACCATTCGAATCTCCATTATATATAGTATCTAATATACCAAGACGAACTATACCCTATTAATATACAGTAAGTTATTTATGGATTAATAATTTTGTGTTATTTTTTTTGACTGATATTTTCAAAGTGGATTTGCCCGATGAAGTAATCAGCGCGAATTGGGTTACGATATACCATTCGAATCTCCATTATATATAGTATCTAATATACCAAGAAGAACTATACCCTATTAATATACAGTAAGTTATTTATGGATTAATAATTTTGTGTTATTTTTTTTGACTGATATATTCAAAGTGGATTTGCCCGATGAAGTAATCAGCGCGAATTGGGTTACGATATACCATTCGAATCTCCATTATATATAGTATCTAATATACCAAGAAGAACTATACCCTATTAATATACAGTAAGTTATTTATGGATTAATAATTTTGTGTTATTTTTTTTGACTGATATATTCAAATCGGATTTGCCCGATGAAGTAATCAGCGCGAATTGGGTTACGATATACCATTCGAATCTCCATTAAATATAGTATCTAATATACCAAGAAGAACTATACCCTATTAATATACAGTAAGTTATTTATGGATTAATAATTTTGTGTTATTTTTTTTGACTGATATATTCAAAGTGGATTTGCCCGATGAAGTAATCAGCGCGAATTGGGTTACGATATACCATTCGAATCTCCATTAAATATAGTATCTAATATACCAAGAAGAACTATACCCTATTAATATACAGTAAGTTATTTATGGATTAATAATTTTGTGTTATTTTTTTTGACTGATATTTTCAAAGTGGATTTGCCCGATGAAGTAATCAGCGCGAATTGGGTTACGATATACCATTCGAATCTCCATTATATATAGTATCTAATATACCAAGACGAACTATACCCTATTAATATACAGTAAGTTATTTATGGATTAATAATTTTGTGTTATTTTTTTTGACTGATATTTTCAAAGTGGATTTGCCCGATGAAGTAATCAGCGCGAATTGGGTTACGATATACCATTCGAATCTCCATTATATATAGTATCTAATATACCAAGACGAACTATACCCTATTAATATACAGTAAGTTATTTATGGATTAATAATTTTGTGTTATTTTTTTTGACTGATATATTCAAAGTGGATTTGCCCGATGAAGTAATCAGCGCGAATTGGGTTACGATATACCATTCGAATCTCCATTAAATATAGTATCTAATATACCAAGAAGAACTATACCCTATTAATATACAGTAAGTTATTTATGGATTAATAATTTTGTGTTATTTTTTTTGACTGATATTTTCAAAGTGGATTTGCCCGATGAAGTAATCAGCGCGAATTGGGTTACGATATACCATTCGAATCTCCATTATATATAGTATCTAATATACCAAGACGAACTATACCCTATTAATATACAGTAAGTTATTTATGGATTAATAATTTTGTGTTATTTTTTTTGACTGATATTTTCAAAGTGGATTTGCCCGATGAAGTAATCAGCGCGAATTGGGTTACGATATACCATTCGAATCTCCATTATATATAGTATCTAATATACCAAGACGAACTATACCCTATTAATATACAGTAAGTTATTTATGGATTAATAATTTTGTGTTATTTTTTTTGACTGATATTTTCAAAGTGGATTTGCCCGATGAAGTAATCAGCGCGAATTGGGTTACGATATACCATTCGAATCTCCATTATATATAGTATCTAATATACCAAGACGAACTATACCCTATTAATATACAGTAAGTTATTTATGGATTAATAATTTTGTGTTATTTTTTTTGACTGATATTTTCAAAGTGGATTTGCCCGATGAAGTAATCAGCGCGAATTGGGTTACGATATACCATTCGAATCTCCATTATATATAGTATCTAATATACCAAGACGAACTATACCCTATTAATATACAGTAAGTTATTTATGGATTAATAATTTTGTGTTATTTTTTTTGACTGATATTTTCAAAGTGGATTTGCCCGATGAAGTAATCAGCGCGAATTGGGTTACGATATACCATTCGAATCTCCATTATATATAGTATCTAATATACCAAGACGAACTATACCCTATTAATATACAGTAAGTTATTTATGGATTAATAATTTTGTGTTATTTTTTTTGACTGATATTTTCAAAGTGGATTTGCCCGATGAAGTAATCAGCGCGAATTGGGTTACGATATACCATTCGAATCTCCATTATATATAGTATCTAATATACCAAGACGAACTATACCCTATTAATATACAGTAAGTTATTTATGGATTAATAATTTTGTGTTATTTTTTTTGACTGATATTTTCAAAGTGGATTTGCCCGATGAAGTAATCAGCGCGAATTGGGTTACGATATACCATTCGAATCTCCATTATATATAGTATCTAATATACCAAGACGAACTATACCCTATTAATATACAGTAAGTTATTTATGGATTAATAATTTTGTGTTATTTTTTTTGACTGATATTTTCAAAGTGGATTTGCCCGATGAAGTAATCAGCGCGAATTGGGTTACGATATACCATTCGAATCTCCATTATATATAGTATCTAATATACCAAGACGAACTATACCCTATTAATATACAGTAAGTTATTTATGGATTAATAATTTTGTGTTATTTTTTTTGACTGATATATTCAAAGTGGATTTGCCCGATGAAGTAATCAGCGCGAATTGGGTTACGCTATACCATTCGAATCTCCATTAAATATAGTATCTAATATACCAAGAAGAACTATACCCTATTAATATACAGTAAGTTATTTATGGATTAATAATTTTGTGTTATTTTTTTGACTGATATTTTCAAAGTGGATTTGCCCGATGAAGTAATCATCGCGAATTGGGTTACGATATACCATTCGAATCTCCATTAAATATAGTATCTAATATACCAAGACGAACTATACCCTATTAATATACAGTAAGTTATTTATGGATTAATAATTTTGTGTTATTTTTTTTGACTGATATTTTCAAAGTGGATTTGCCCGATGAAGTAATCAGCGCGAATTGGGTTACGATATACCATTCGAATCTCCATTAAATATAGTATCTAATCTACCAAGAAGAACTATACCCTATTAATATACAGTAAGTTATTTATGGATTAATAATTTTGGGTTATTTTTGTTGACTGATATTTTCAAAGTGGATTTGCCCGATGAAGTAATCAGCGCGAATTGGGTTACGATATACCATTCGAATCTCCATTATATATAGTATCTAATATACCAAGACGAACTATACCCTATTAATATATAGTAAGTTATTTATGGATTAATAATTTTGTGTTATTTTTTTTGACTGATATATTCAAAGTGGATTTGCCCGATGAAGTAATCAGCGCGAATTGGGTTACGATATACCATTCGAATCTCCATTAAATATAGTATCTAATATACCAAGAAGAACTATACCCTATTAATATACAGTAAGTTATTTATGGATTAATAATTTTGTGTTATTTTTTTTGACTGATATTTTCAAAGTGGATTTGCCCGATGAAGTAATCAGCGCGAATTGGGTTACGATATACCATTCGAATCTCCATTAAATATAGTATCTAATATACCAAGACGAACTATACCCTATTAATATACAGTAAGTTATTTATGGATTAATAATTTTGTGTTATTTTTTTTGACTGATATTTTCAAAGTGGATTTGCCCGATGAAGTAATCAGCGCGAATTGGGTTACGATATACCATTCGAATCTCCATTAAATATAGTATCTAATATACCAAGAAGAACTATACCCTATTAATATACAGTAAGTTATTTATGGATTAATAATTTTGTGTTATTTTTTTTGACTGATATATTCAAAGTGGATTTGCCCGATGAAGTAATCAGCGCGAATTGGGTTACGATATACCATTCGAATCTCCATTAAATATAGTATCTAATATACCAAGAAGAACTATACCCTATTAATATACAGTAAGTTATTTATGGATTAATAATTTTGTGTTATTTTTTTTGACTGATATATTCAAAGTGGATTTGCCCGATGAAGTAATCAGCGCGAATTGGGTTACGATATACCATTCGAATCTCCATTAAATATAGTATCTAATATACCAAGAAGAACTATACCCTATTAATATACAGTAAGTTATTTATGGATTAATAATTTTGTGTTATTTTTTTTGACTGATATATTCAAAGTGGATTTGCCCGATGAAGTAATCAGCGCGAATTGGGTTACGATATACCATTCGAATCTCCATTAAATATAGTATCTAATATACCAAGAAGAACTATACCCTATTAATATACAGTAAGTTATTTATGGATTAATAATTTTGTGTTATTTTTTTTGACTGATATTTTCAAAGTGGATTTGCCCGATGAAGTAATCAGCGCGAATTGGGTTACGATATACCATTCGAATCTCCATTAAATATAGTATCTAATATACCAAGACGAACTATACCCTATTAATATACAGTAAGTTATTTATGGATTAATAATTTTGTGTTATTTTTTTTGACTGATATTTTCAAAGTGGATTTGCCCGATGAAGTAATCATCGCGAATTGGGTTACGATATACCATTCGAATCTCCATTAAATATAGTATCTAATATACCAAGAAGAACTATACCCTATTAATATACAGTAAGTTATTTATGGATTAATAATTTTGGGTTATTTTTTTTGACTGATATATTCAAAGTGGATTTGCCCGATGAAGTAATCAGCGCGAATTGGGTTACGATATACCATTCGAATCTCCATTAAATATAGTATCTAATATACCAAGAAGAACTATACCCTATTAATATACAGTAAGTTATTTATGGATTAATAATTTTGGGTTATTTTTGTTGACTGATATATTCAAAGTGGATTTGCCCGATGAAGTAATCAGCGCGAATTGGGTTACGATATACCATTCGAATCTCCATTAAATATAGTATCTAATATACCAAGACGAACTATACCCTATTAATATACAGTAAGTTATTTATGGATTAATAATTTTGTGTTATTTTTTTTGACTGATATTTTCAAAGTGGATTTGCCCGATGAAGTAATCAGCGCGAATTGGGTTACGATATACCATTCGAATCTCCATTATATATAGTATCTAATATACCAAGACGAACTATACCCTATTAATATACAGTAAGTTATTTATGGATTAATAATTTTGTGTTATTTTTTTTGACTGATATTTTCAAAGTGGATTTGCCCGATGAAGTAATCAGCGCGAATTGGGTTACGATATACCATTCGAATCTCCATTAAATATAGTATCTAATATACCAAGACGAACTATACCCTATTAATATACAGTAAGTTATTTATGGATTAATAATTTTGGGTTATTTTTTTTGACTGATATATTCAAAGTGGATTTGCCCGATGAAGTAATCAGCGCGAATTGGGTTACGATATACCATTCGAATCTCCATTAAATATAGTATCTAATATACCAAGAAGAACTATACCCTATTAATATACAGTAAGTTATTTATGGATTAATAATTTTGGGTTATTTTTGTTGACTGATATATTCAAAGTGGATTTGCCCGATGAAGTAATCAGCGCGAATTGGGTTACGATATACCATTCGAATCTCCATTAAATATAGTATCTAATATACCAAGACGAACTATACCCTATTAATATACAGTAAGTTATTTATGGATTAATAATTTTGTGTTATTTTTTTTGACTGATATTTTCAAAGTGGATTTGCCCGATGAAGTAATCAGCGCGAATTGGGTTACGATATACCATTCGAATCTCCATTATATATAGTATCTAATATACCAAGACGAACTATACCCTATTAATATACAGTAAGTTATTTATGGATTAATAATTTTGTGTTATTTTTTTTGACTGATATTTTCAAAGTGGATTTGCCCGATGAAGTAATCAGCGCGAATTGGGTTACGATATACCATTCGAATCTCCATTAAATATAGTATCTAATATACCAAGACGAACTATACCCTATTAATATACAGTAAGTTATTTATGGATTAATAATTTTGTGTTATTTTTTTTGACTGATATTTTCAAAGTGGATTTGCCCGATGAAGTAATCAGCGCGAATTGGGTTACGATATACCATTCGAATCTCCATTAAATATAGTATCTAAAATACCAAGACGAACTATACCCTATTAATATACAGTAAGTTATTTATGGATTAATAATTTTGGGTTATTTTTGTTGACTGATATATTCAAAGTGGATTTGCCCGATGAAGTAATCAGCGCGAATTGGGTTACGATATACCATTCGAATCTCCATTAAATATAGTATCTAATATACCAAGACGAACTATACCCTATTAATATACAGTAAGTTATTTATGGATTAATAATTTTGTGTTATTTTTTTTGACTGATATTTTCAAAGTGGATTTGCCCGATGAAGTAATCAGCGCGAATTGGGTTACGATATACCATTCGAATCTCCATTATATATAGTATCTAATATACCAAGACGAACTATACCCTATTAATATACAGTAAGTTATTTATGGATTAATAATTTTGTGTTATTTTTTTTGACTGATATTTTCAAAGTGGATTTGCCCGATGAAGTAATCAGCGCGAATTGGGTTACGATATACCATTCGAATCTCCATTAAATATAGTATCTAATATACCAAGACGAACTATACCCTATTAATATACAGTAAGTTATTTATGGATTAATAATTTTGGGTTATTTTTTTTGACTGATATATTCAAAGTGGATTTGCCCGATGAAGTAATCAGCGCGAATTGGGTTACGATATACCATTCGAATCTCCATTAAATATAGTATCTAATATACCAAGACGAACTATACCCTATTAATATACAGTAAGTTATTTATGGATTAATAATTTTGGGTTATTTTTTTTGACTGATATATTCAAAGTGGATTTGCCCGATGAAGTAATCAGCGCGAATTGGGTTACGATATACCATTCGAATCTCCATTAAATATAGTATCTAATATACCAAGAAGAACTATACCCTATTAATATACAGTAAGTTATTTATGGATTAATAATTTTGGGTTATTTTTGTTGACTGATATATTCAAAGTGGATTTGCCCGATGAAGTAATCAGCGCGAATTGGGTTACGATATACCATTCGAATCTCCATTAAATATAGTATCTAATATACCAAGACGAACTATACCCTATTAATATACAGTAAGTTATTTATGGATTAATAATTTTGTGTTATTTTTTTTGACTGATATTTTCAAAGTGGATTTGCCCGATGAAGTAATCAGCGCGAATTGGGTTACGATATACCATTCGAATCTCCATTATATATAGTATCTAATATACCAAGACGAACTATACCCTATTAATATACAGTAAGTTATTTATGGATTAATAATTTTGTGTTATTTTTTTTGACTGATATTTTCAAAGTGGATTTGCCCGATGAAGTAATCAGCGCGAATTGGGTTACGATATACCATTCGAATCTCCATTAAATATAGTATCTAATATACCAAGACGAACTATACCCTATTAATATACAGTAAGTTATTTATGGATTAATAATTTTGTGTTATTTTTTTTGACTGATATTTTCAAAGTGGATTTGCCCGATGAAGTAATCAGCGCGAATTGGGTTACGATATACCATTCGAATCTCCATTAAATATAGTATCTAAAATACCAAGACGAACTATACCCTATTAATATACAGTAAGTTATTTATGGATTAATAATTTTGGGTTATTTTTTTTGACTGATATTTTCAAAGTGGATTTGCCCGATGAAGTAATCATCGCGAATTGGGTTACGATATACCATTCGAATCTCCATTAAATATAGTATCTAATATACCAAGACGAACTATACCCTATTAATATACAGTAAGTTATTTATGGATTAATAATTTTGTGTTATTTTTTTTTGACTGATATTTTAAAAGTGGATTTGCCCGATGAAGTAATCATCGCGAATTGGGTTACGATATACCATTCGAATCTCCATTAAATATAGTATCTAATATACCAAGACGAACTATACCCTATTAATATACAGTAAGTTATTTATGGATTAATAATTTTGTGTTATTTTTTTTGACTGATATTTTCAAAGTGGATTTGCCCGATGAAGTAATCATCGCAAATTGGGTTACGATATACCATTCGAATCTCCATTAAATATAGTATCTAATATACCAAGACGAACTATACCCTATTAATATACAGTAAGTTATTTATGGATTAATAATTTTGGGTTATTTTTTTTGACTGATATTTTCAAAGTGGATTTGCCCGATGAAGTAATCATCGCGAATTGGGTTACGATATACCATTCGAATCTCCATTAAATATAGTATCTAATATACCAAGACGAACTATACCCTATTAATATACAGTAAGTTATTTATGGATTAATAATTTTGGGTTATTTTTTTTGACTGATATTTTCAAAGTGGATTTGCCCGATGTAGTAATCATCGCGAATTGGGTTACGATATACCATTCGAATCTCCATTAAATATAGTATCTAATATACCAAGACGAACTATACCCTATTAATATACAGTAAGTTATTTATGGATTAATAATTTTGGGTTATTTTTTTTGACTGATATTTTCAAAGTGGATTTGCCCGATGAAGTAATCATCACGAATTGGGTTACGATATACCATTCGAATCTCCATTAAATATAGTATCTAATATACCAAGACGAACTATACCCTATTAATATACAGTAAGTTATTTATGGATTAATAATTTTGTGTTATTTTTTTTGACTGATATTTTCAAAGTGGATTTGCCCGATGAAGTAATCAGCGCGAATTGGGTTACGATATACCATTCGAATCTCCATTAAATATAGTATCTAAAATACCAAGACGAACTATACCCTATTAATATACAGTAAGTTATTTATGGATTAATAATTTTGGGTTATTTTTTTTGACTGATATTTTCAAAGTGGATTTGCCCGATGAAGTAATCATCGCGAATTGGGTTACGATATACCATTCGAATCTCCATTAAATATAGTATCTAATATACCAAGACGAACTATACCCTATTAATATACAGTAAGTTATTTATGGATTAATAATTTTGTGTTATTTTTTTTTGACTGATATTTTAAAAGTGGATTTGCCCGATGAAGTAATCATCGCGAATTGGGTTACGATATACCATTCGAATCTCCATTAAATATAGTATCTAATATACCAAGACGAACTATACCCTATTAATATACAGTAAGTTATTTATGGATTAATAATTTTGTGTTATTTTTTTTGACTGATATTTTCAAAGTGGATTTGCCCGATGAAGTAATCATCGCAAATTGGGTTACGATATACCATTCGAATCTCCATTAAATATAGTATCTAATATACCAAGACGAACTATACCCTATTAATATACAGTAAGTTATTTATGGATTAATAATTTTGGGTTATTTTTTTTGACTGATATTTTCAAAGTGGATTTGCCCGATGAAGTAATCATCGCGAATTGGGTTACGATATACCATTCGAATCTCCATTAAATATAGTATCTAATATACCAAGACGAACTATACCCTATTAATATACAGTAAGTTATTTATGGATTAATAATTTTGGGTTATTTTTTTTGACTGATATTTTCAAAGTGGATTTGCCCGATGTAGTAATCATCGCGAATTGGGTTACGATATACCATTCGAATCTCCATTAAATATAGTATCTAATATACCAAGACGAACTATACCCTATTAATATACAGTAAGTTATTTATGGATTAATAATTTTGGGTTATTTTTTTTGACTGATATTTTCAAAGTGGATTTGCCCGATGAAGTAATCATCACGAATTGGGTTACGATATACCATTCGAATCTCCATTAAATATAGTATCTAATATACCAAGACGAACTATACCCTATTAATATACAGTAAGTTATTTATGGATTAATAATTTTGTGTTATTTTTTTTGACTGATATTTTCAAAGTGGATTTGCCCGATGAAGTAATCAGCGCGAATTGGGTTACGATATACCATTCGAATCTCCATTAAATATAGTATCTAATATACCAAGACGAACTATACCCTATTAATATACAGTAAGTTATTTATGGATTAATAATTTTGTGTTATTTTTTTGACTGATATTTTCAAAGTGGATTTGCCCGATGAAGTAATCATCGCGAATTGGGTTACGATATACCATTCGAATCTCCATTAAATATAGTATCTAATATACCAAGACTAACTATACCCTATTAATATACAGTAAGTTATTTATGGATTAATAATTTTGTGTTATTTTTTTTTGACTGATATTTTCAAAGTGGATTTGCCCGATGAAGTAATCATCGCGAATTGCGTTACGATATACCATTCGAATCTCCATTAAATATAGTATCTAATATACCAAGACGAACAATACCCTATTAATATACAGTAAGTTATTTATGGATTAATAATTTTGTGTTATTTTTTTTGACTAATATTTTCAAAGTGGATTTGCCCGATGAAGTAATCATCGCGAATTGGGTTACGATATACCATTCGAATCTCCATTAAATATAGTATCTAATATACCAAGACGAACAATACCCTATTAATATACAGTAAGTTATTTATGGATTAATAATTTTGGGTTATTTTTTTTGACTGATATTTTCAAAGTGGATTTGCCCGATGAAGTAATCATCACGAATTGGGTTACGATATACCATTCGAATCTCCATTATATATAGTATCTAATATACCAAGACGAACTATACCCTATTAATATACAGTAAGTTATTTATGGATTAATAATTTTGTGTTATTTTTTTTGACTGATATTTTCAAAGTGGATTTGCCCGATGAAGTAATCAGCGCGAATTGGGTTACGATATACCATTCGAATCTCCATTATATATAGTATCTAATATACCAAGACGAACTATACCCTATTAATATACAGTAAGTTATTTATGGATTAATAATTTTGTGTTATTTTTTTTGACTGATATTTTCAAAGTGGATTTGCCCGATGAAGTAATCAGCGCGAATTGGGTTACGATATACCATTCGAATCTCCATTATATATAGTATCTAATATACCAAGACGAACTATACCCTATTAATATACAGTAAGTTATTTATGGATTAATAATTTTGTGTTATTTTTTTTGACTGATATTTTCAAAGTGGATTTGCCCGATGAAGTAATCAGCGCGAATTGGGTTACGATATACCATTCGAATCTCCATTATATATAGTATCTAATATACCAAGACGAACTATACCCTATTAATATACAGTAAGTTATTTATGGATTAATAATTTTGTGTTATTTTTTTTGACTGATATTTTCAAAGTGGATTTGCCCGATGAAGTAATCAGCGCGAATTGGGTTACGATATACCATTCGAATCTCCATTATATATAGTATCTAATATACCAAGACGAACTATACCCTATTAATATACAGTAAGTTATTTATGGATTAATAATTTTGTGTTATTTTTTTTGACTGATATTTTCAAAGTGGATTTGCCCGATGAAGTAATCAGCGCGAATTGGGTTACGATATACCATTCGAATCTCCATTAAATATAGTATCTAATATACCAAGAAGAACTATACCCTATTAATATACAGTAAGTTATTTATGGATTAATAATTTTGTGTTATTTTTTTGACTGATATTTTCAAAGTGGATTTGCCCGATGAAGTAATCATCGCGAATTGGGTTACGATATACCATTCGAATCTCCATTAAATATAGTATCTAATATACCAAGACGAACTATACCCTATTAATATACAGTAAGTTATTTATGGATTAATAATTTTGTGTTATTTTTTTTGACTGATATTTTCAAAGTGGATTTGCCCGATGAAGTAATCAGCGCGAATTGGGTTACGATATACCATTCGAATCTCCATTAAATATAGTATCTAATATACCAAGAAGAACTATACCCTATTAATATACAGTAAGTTATTTATGGATTAATAATTTTGGGTTATTTTTGTTGACTGATATTTTCAAAGTGGATTTGCCCGATGAAGTAATCAGCGCGAATTGGGTTACGATATACCATTCGAATCTCCATTATATATAATATCTAATATACCAAGACGAACTATACCCTATTAATATACAGTAAGTTATTTATGGATTAATAATTTTGTGTTATTTTTTTTGACTGATATATTCAAAGTGGATTTGCCCGATGAAGTAATCAGCGCGAATTGGGTTACGATATACCATTCGAATCTCCATTAAATATAGTATCTAATATACCAAGAAGAACTATACCCTATTAATATACAGTAAGTTATTTATGGATTAATAATTTTGTGTTATTTTTTTTGACTGATATTTTCAAAGTGGATTTGCCCGATGAAGTAATCAGCGCGAATTGGGTTACGATATACCATTCGAATCTCCATTAAATATAGTATCTAATATACCAAGACGAACTATACCCTATTAATATACAGTAAGTTATTTATGGATTAATAATTTTGTGTTATTTTTTTTGACTGATATTTTCAAAGTGGATTTGCCCGATGAAGTAATCATCGCGAATTGGGTTACGATATACCATTCGAATCTCCATTAAATATAGTATCTAATATACCAAGACGAACTATACCCTATTAATATACAGTAAGTTATTTATGGATTAATAATTTTGTGTTATTTTTTTTGACTGATATTTTCAAAGTGGATTTGCCCGATGAAGTAATCAGCGCGAATTGGGTTACGATATACCATTCGAATCTCCATTAAATATAGTATCTAATATACCAAGAAGAACTATACCCTATTAATATACAGTAAGTTATTTATGGATTAATAATTTTGGGTTATTTTTTTTGACTGATATATTCAAAGTGGATTTGCCCGATGAAGTAATCAGCGCGAATTGGGTTACGATATACCATTCGAATCTCCATTAAATATAGTATCTAATATACCAAGAAGAACTATACCCTATTAATATACAGTAAGTTATTTATGGATTAATAATTTTGGGTTATTTTTGTTGACTGATATATTCAAAGTGGATTTGCCCGATGAAGTAATCAGCGCGAATTGGGTTACGATATACCATTCGAATCTCCATTAAATATAGTATCTAATATACCAAGAAGAACTATACCCTATTAATATACAGTAAGTTATTTATGGATTAATAATTTTGTGTTATTTTTTTGACTGATATTTTCAAAGTGGATTTGCCCGATGAAGTAATCAGCGCGAATTGGGTTACGATATACCATTCGAATCTCCATTATATATAGTATCTAATATACCAAGACGAACTATACCCTATTAATATACAGTAAGTTATTTATGGATTAATAATTTTGTGTTATTTTTTTTGACTGATATATTCAAAGTGGATTTGCCCGATGAAGTAATCAGCGCGAATTGGGTTACGATATACCATTCGAATCTCCATTAAATATAGTATCTAATATACCAAGAAGAACTATACCCTATTAATATACAGTAAGTTATTTATGGATTAATAATTTTGTGTTATTTTTTTTTGACTGATATTTTCAAAGTGGATTTGCCCGATGAAGTAATCAGCGCGAATTGGGTTACGATATACCATTCGAATCTCCATTAAATATAGTATCTAATATACCAAGAAGAACTATACCCTATTAATATACAGTAAGTTATTTATGGATTAATAATTTTGTGTTATTTTTTTGACTGATATTTTCAAAGTGGATTTGCCCGATGAAGTAATCAGCGCGAATTGGGTTACGATATACCATTCGAATCTCCATTATATATAGTATCTAATATACCAAGACGAACTATACCCTATTAATATACAGTAAGTTATTTATGGATTAATAATTTTGTGTTATTTTTTTTGACTGATATATTCAAAGTGGATTTGCCCGATGAAGTAATCAGCGCGAATTGGGTTACGATATACCATTCGAATCTCCATTAAATATAGTATCTAATATACCAAGAAGAACTATACCCTATTAAAATACAGTAAGTTATTTATGGATTAATAATTTTGTGTTATTTTTTTTGACTGATATTTTCAAAGTGGATTTGCCCGATGAAGTAATCAGCGCGAATTATGTTACGATATACCATTCGAATCTCCATTATATATAGTATCTAATATACCAAGACGAACTATACCCTATTAATATACAGTAAGTTATTTATGGATTAATAATTTTGTGTTATTTTTTTTGACTGATATTTTCAAAGTGGATTTGCCCGATGAAGTAATCAGCGCGAATTGGGTTACGATATACCATTCGAATCTCCATTAAATATAGTATCTAATATACCAAGACGAACTATACCCTATTAATATACAGTAAGTTATTTATGGATTAATAATTTTGTGTTATTTTTTTTGACTGATATTTTCAAAGTGGATTTGCCCGATGAAGTAATCAGCGCGAATTGGGTTACGTATACCATTCGAATCTCCATTAAATATAGTATCTAATATACCAAGACGAACTATACCCTATTAATATACAGTAAGTTATTTATGGATTAATAATTTTGTGTTATTTTTTTTGACTGATATTTTCAAAGTGGATTTGCCCGATGAAGTAATCAGCGCGAATTGGGTTACGATATACCATTCGAATCTCCATTAAATATAGTATCTAATATACCAAGAAGAACTATACCCTATTAATATACAGTAAGTTATTTATGGATTAATAATTTTGGGTTATTTTTGTTGACTGATATTTTCAAAGTGGATTTGCCCGATGAAGTAATCAGCGCGAATTGGGTTACGATATACCATTCGAATCTCCATTATATATAATATCTAATATACCAAGACGAACTATACCCTATTAATATACAGTAAGTTATTTATGGATTAATAATTTTGTGTTATTTTTTTTGACTGATATATTCAAAGTGGATTTGCCCGATGAAGTAATCAGCGCGAATTGGGTTACGATATACCATTCGAATCTCCATTAAATATAGTATCTAATATACCAAGAAGAACTATACCCTATTAATATACAGTAAGTTATTTATGGATTAATAATTTTGTGTTATTTTTTTTGACTGATATTTTCAAAGTGGATTTGCCCGATGAAGTAATCAGCGCGAATTGGGTTACGATATACCATTCGAATCTCCATTAAATATAGTATCTAATATACCAAGACGAACTATACCCTATTAATATACAGTAAGTTATTTATGGATTAATAATTTTGTGTTATTTTTTTTGACTGATATTTTCAAAGTGGATTTGCCCGATGAAGTAATCATCGCGAATTGGGTTACGATATACCATTCGAATCTCCATTAAATATAGTATCTAATATACCAAGACGAACTATACCCTATTAATATACAGTAAGTTATTTATGGATTAATAATTTTGTGTTATTTTTTTTGACTGATATTTTCAAAGTGGATTTGCCCGATGAAGTAATCAGCGCGAATTGGGTTACGATATACCATTCGAATCTCCATTAAATATAGTATCTAATATACCAAGAAGAACTATACCCTATTAATATACAGTAAGTTATTTATGGATTAATAATTTTGGGTTATTTTTTTTGACTGATATATTCAAAGTGGATTTGCCCGATGAAGTAATCAGCGCGAATTGGGTTACGATATACCATTCGAATCTCCATTAAATATAGTATCTAATATACCAAGAAGAACTATACCCTATTAATATACAGTAAGTTATTTATGGATTAATAATTTTGGGTTATTTTTGTTGACTGATATATTCAAAGTGGATTTGCCCGATGAAGTAATCAGCGCGAATTGGGTTACGATATACCATTCGAATCTCCATTAAATATAGTATCTAATATACCAAGAAGAACTATACCCTATTAATATACAGTAAGTTATTTATGGATTAATAATTTTGTGTTATTTTTTTGACTGATATTTTCAAAGTGGATTTGCCCGATGAAGTAATCAGCGCGAATTGGGTTACGATATACCATTCGAATCTCCATTATATATAGTATCTAATATACCAAGACGAACTATACCCTATTAATATACAGTAAGTTATTTATGGATTAATAATTTTGTGTTATTTTTTTTGACTGATATATTCAAAGTGGATTTGCCCGATGAAGTAATCAGCGCGAATTGGGTTACGATATACCATTCGAATCTCCATTAAATATAGTATCTAATATACCAAGAAGAACTATACCCTATTAATATACAGTAAGTTATTTATGGATTAATAATTTTGTGTTATTTTTTTTTGACTGATATTTTCAAAGTGGATTTGCCCGATGAAGTAATCAGCGCGAATTGGGTTACGATATACCATTCGAATCTCCATTAAATATAGTATCTAATATACCAAGAAGAACTATACCCTATTAATATACAGTAAGTTATTTATGGATTAATAATTTTGTGTTATTTTTTTTGACTGATATATTCAAAGTGGATTTGCCCGATGAAGTAATCAGCGCGAATTGGGTTACGATATACCATTCGAATCTCCATTAAATATAGTATCTAATATACCAAGAAGAACTATACCCTATTAATATACAGTAAGTTATTTATGGATTAATAATTTTGTGTTATTTTTTTGACTGATATTTTCAAAGTGGATTTGCCCGATGAAGTAATCAGCGCGAATTGGGTTACGATATACCATTCGAATCTCCATTATATATAGTATCTAATATACCAAGACGAACTATACCCTATTAATATACAGTAAGTTATTTATGGATTAATAATTTTGTGTTATTTTTTTTGACTGATATATTCAAAGTGGATTTGCCCGATGAAGTAATCAGCGCGAATTGGGTTACGATATACCATTCGAATCTCCATTAAATATAGTATCTAATATACCAAGAAGAACTATACCCTATTAAAATACAGTAAGTTATTTATGGATTAATAATTTTGTGTTATTTTTTTTGACTGATATTTTCAAAGTGGATTTGCCCGATGAAGTAATCAGCGCGAATTATGTTACGATATACCATTCGAATCTCCATTAAATATAGTATCTAATATACCAAGACGAACTATACCCTATTAATATACAGTAAGTTATTTATGGATTAATAATTTTGTGTTATTTTTTTTGACTGATATTTTCAAAGTGGATTTGCCCGATGAAGTAATCAGCGCGAATTGGGTTACGATATACCATTCGAATCTCCATTAAATATAGTATCTAATATACCAAGAAGAACTATACCCTATTAATATACAGTAAGTTATTTATGGATTAATAATTTTGGGTTATTTTTTTTGACTGATATATTCAAAGTGGATTTGCCCGATGAAGTAATCAGCGCGAATTGGGTTACGATATACCATTCGAATCTCCATTAAATATAGTATCTAATATACCAAGAAGAACTATACCCTATTAATATACAGTAAGTTATTTATGGATTAATAATTTTGGGTTATTTTTGTTGACTGATATATTCAAAGTGGATTTGCCCGATGAAGTAATCAGCGCGAATTGGGTTACGATATACCATTCGAATCTCCATTAAATATAGTATCTAATATACCAAGAAGAACTATACCCTATTAATATACAGTAAGTTATTTATGGATTAATAATTTTGTGTTATTTTTTTTGACTGATATTTTCAAAGTGGATTTGCCCGATGAAGTAATCAGCGCGAATTGGGTTACGATATACCATTCGAATCTCCATTAAATATAGTATCTAATATACCAAGACGAACTATACCCTATTAATATACAGTAAGTTATTTATGGATTAATAATTTTGTGTTATTTTTTTTGACTGATATTTTCAAAGTGGATTTGCCCGATGAAGTAATCATCGCGAATTGGGTTACGATATACCATTCGAATCTCCATTAAATATAGTATCTAATATACCAAGACGAACTATACCCTATTAATATACAGTAAGTTATTTATGGATTAATAATTTTGTGTTATTTTTTTTGACTGATATTTTCAAAGTGGATTTGCCCGATGAAGTAATCAGCGCGAATTGGGTTACGATATACCATTCGAATCTCCATTAAATATAGTATCTAATATACCAAGAAGAACTATACCCTATTAATATACAGTAAGTTATTTATGGATTAATAATTTTGGGTTATTTTTTTTGACTGATATATTCAAAGTGGATTTGCCCGATGAAGTAATCAGCGCGAATTGGGTTACGATATACCATTCGAATCTCCATTAAATATAGTATCTAATATACCAAGAAGAACTATACCCTATTAATATACAGTAAGTTATTTATGGATTAATAATTTTGGGTTATTTTTGTTGACTGATATATTCAAAGTGGATTTGCCCGATGAAGTAATCAGCGCGAATTGGGTTACGATATACCATTCGAATCTCCATTAAATATAGTATCTAATATACCAAGAAGAACTATACCCTATTAATATACAGTAAGTTATTTATGGATTAATAATTTTGTGTTATTTTTTTGACTGATATTTTCAAAGTGGATTTGCCCGATGAAGTAATCAGCGCGAATTGGGTTACGATATACCATTCGAATCTCCATTATATATAGTATCTAATATACCAAGACGAACTATACCCTATTAATATACAGTAAGTTATTTATGGATTAATAATTTTGTGTTATTTTTTTTGACTGATATATTCAAAGTGGATTTGCCCGATGAAGTAATCAGCGCGAATTGGGTTACGATATACCATTCGAATCTCCATTAAATATAGTATCTAATATACCAAGAAGAACTATACCCTATTAATATACAGTAAGTTATTTATGGATTAATAATTTTGTGTTATTTTTTTTTGACTGATATTTTCAAAGTGGATTTGCCCGATGAAGTAATCAGCGCGAATTGGGTTACGATATACCATTCGAATCTCCATTAAATATAGTATCTAATATACCAAGAAGAACTATACCCTATTAATATACAGTAAGTTATTTATGGATTAATAATTTTGTGTTATTTTTTTGACTGATATTTTCAAAGTGGATTTGCCCGATGAAGTAATCAGCGCGAATTGGGTTACGATATACCATTCGAATCTCCATTATATATAGTATCTAATATACCAAGACGAACTATACCCTATTAATATACAGTAAGTTATTTATGGATTAATAATTTTGTGTTATTTTTTTTGACTGATATATTCAAAGTGGATTTGCCCGATGAAGTAATCAGCGCGAATTGGGTTACGATATACCATTCGAATCTCCATTAAATATAGTATCTAATATACCAAGAAGAACTATACCCTATTAAAATACAGTAAGTTATTTATGGATTAATAATTTTGTGTTATTTTTTTTGACTGATATTTTCAAAGTGGATTTGCCCGATGAAGTAATCAGCGCGAATTATGTTACGATATACCATTCGAATCTCCATTATATATAGTATCTAATATACCAAGACGAACTATACCCTATTAATATACAGTAAGTTATTTATGGATTAATAATTTTGTGTTATTTTTTTTGACTGATATTTTCAAAGTGGATTTGCCCGATGAAGTAATCAGCGCGAATTGGGTTACGATATACCATTCGAATCTCCATTAAATATAGTATCTAATATACCAAGACGAACTATACCCTATTAATATACAGTAAGTTATTTATGGATTAATAATTTTGTGTTATTTTTTTTGACTGATATTTTCAAAGTGGATTTGCCCGATGAAGTAATCAGCGCGAATTGGGTTACGTATACCATTCGAATCTCCATTATATATAGTATCTAATATACCAAGACGAACTATACCCTATTAATATACAGTAAGTTATTTATGGATTAATAATTTTGTGTTATTTTTTTTGACTGATATTTTCAAAGTGGATTTGCCCGATGAAGTAATCAGCGCGAATTGGGTTACGATATACCATTCGAATCTCCATTAAATATAGTATCTAATATACCAAGACGAACTATACCCTATTAATATACAGTAAGTTATTTATGGATTAATAATTTTGTGTTATTTTTTTTGACTGATATTTTCAAAGTGGATTTGCCCGATGAAGTAATCAGCGCGAATTGGGTTACGATATACCATTCGAATCTCCATTAAATATAGTATCTAAAATACCAAGACGAACTATACCCTATTAATATACAGTAAGTTATTTATGGATTAATAATTTTGGGTTATTTTTTTTGACTGATATTTTCAAAGTGGATTTGCCCGATGAAGTAATCATCGCGAATTGGGTTACGATATACCATTCGAATCTCCATTAAATATAGTATCTAATATACCAAGACGAACTATACCCTATTAATATACAGTAAGTTATTTATGGATTAATAATTTTGTGTTATTTTTTTTTGACTGATATTTTAAAAGTGGATTTGCCCGATGAAGTAATCATCGCGAATTGGGTTACGATATACCATTCGAATCTCCATTAAATATAGTATCTAATATACCAAGACGAACTATACCCTATTAATATACAGTAAGTTATTTATGGATTAATAATTTTGTGTTATTTTTTTTGACTGATATTTTCAAAGTGGATTTGCCCGATGAAGTAATCATCGCGAATTGGGTTACGATATACCATTCGAATCTCCATTAAATATAGTATCTAATATACCAAGACGAACTATACCCTATTAATATACAGTAAGTTATTTATGGATTAATAATTTTGGGTTATTTTTTTTGACTGATATTTTCAAAGTGGATTTGCCCGATGAAGTAATCATCGCGAATTGGGTTACGATATACCATTCGAATCTCCATTAAATATAGTATCTAATATACCAAGACGAACTATACCCTATTAATATACAGTAAGTTATTTATGGATTAATAATTTTGGGTTATTTTTTTTGACTGATATTTTCAAAGTGGATTTGCCCGATGTAGTAATCATCGCGAATTGGGTTACGATATACCATTCGAATCTCCATTAAATATAGTATCTAATATACCAAGACGAACTATACCCTATTAATATACAGTAAGTTATTTATGGATTAATAATTTTGGGTTATTTTTTTTGACTGATATTTTCAAAGTGGATTTGCCCGATGAAGTAATCATCACGAATTGGGTTACGATATACCATTCGAATCTCCATTAAATATAGTATCTAATATACCAAGACGAACTATACCCTATTAATATACAGTAAGTTATTTATGGATTAATAATTTTGTGTTATTTTTTTTGACTGATATTTTCAAAGTGGATTTGCCCGATGAAGTAATCATCGCGAATTGGGTTACGATATACCATTCGAATCTCCATTAAATATAGTATCTAATATACCAAGACGAACTATACCCTATTAATATACAGTAAGTTATTTATGGATTAATAATTTTGGGTTATTTTTTTTGACTGATATTTTCAAAGTGGATTTGCCCGATGAAGTAATCATCGCGAATTGGGTTACGATATACCATTCGAATCTCCATTAAATATAGTATCTAATATACCAAGACGAACAATACCCTATTAATATACAGTAAGTTATTTATGGATTAATAATTTTGGGTTATTTTTTTTGACTGATATTTTCAAAGTGGATTTGCCCGATGAAGTAATCATCACGAATTGGGTTACGATATACCATTCGAATCTATATTAAATATAGTATCTAATATACCAAGACGAACTATACCCTATTAATATACGGTAAGTTATTTATGGATTAATAATTTTGGGTTATTTTTTTTGACTGATATTTTCAAAGTGGATTTGCCCGATGAAGTAATCATCGCGAATTGGGTTACGATATACCATTCGAATCTATATTAAATATAGTATCTAATATACCAAGACGAACTATACCCTATTAATATACAGTAAGTTATTTATGGATTAATAATTTTGGGTTATTTTTTTTGACTGACCAAGACGAACTATACCCTATTAATATTCAGTAAGTTATTTATGGATTAATAATTTTGTGTTATTTTTTTTGACTGAAATTTTCAAAGTGGATTTGCCCGATGAAGTAATCATCGCGAATTGGGTTACGATATACCATTCGAATCTCCATTAAATATAGTATCTAATATACCAAGACGAACTATACCCTATTAATATACCGTAAGTTATTTATGGATTAATAATTTTGGGTTATTTTTTTTTGACTGATATGTTCAAAGTGGATTTGCCCGATGAAGTAATCATCGCGAATTGGGTTTTGATATACCATTCGAATCTCCATTAAATATAGTATCTAATATACCAAGACGAACTATACCCTATTAATCTACCGTAAGTTATTTATGGATTAATAATTTTGGGTTATTTTTTTTTTGACTGATATGTTCAAAGTGGATTTGCCCGATGAAGTAATCATCGCGAATTGGGTTACGATATACCATTCGAATCTGCATTAAATATAGTATCTAATATACCAAGACGAACTATACCCTATTAATATACAGTAAGTTATTTATGGATTAATAATTTTGGGTTATTTTTTTTGACTGATATTTTCAAAGTGGATTTGCCCGATGAAGTAATCATCGCGAATTGGGTTACGATATACCATTCGAATCTCCATTAAATATAGTATCTAATATACCAAGACGAACTATACCCTATTAATATACAGTAAGTTATTTATGGATTAATAATTTTGTGTTATTTTTTTTGACTGATATTTTCAAAGAGGATTTGCCCGATGAAGTAATCATCGCGAATTGGGTTACGATATACCATTCCAATCTCCATTAAATATAGTATCTAATATACCAAGACGAACTATACCCTATTAATATACAGTAAGTTATTTATGGATTAATAATTTTGTGTTATTTTTTTTGACTGATATTTTCAAAGTGGATTTGCCCGATGAAGTAATCATCGCGAATTGGGTTACGATATACCATTCGAATCTATATTAAATATAGTATCTAATATACCAAGACGAACTATACCCTATTAATATACAGTAAGTTATTTATGGATTAATAATTTTGGGTTATTTTTTTTGACTGATATTTTCAAAGTGGATTTGCCCGATGAAGTAATCATCGCGAATTGGGTTACGATATACCATTCGAATCTATATTAAATATAGTATCTAATATACCAAGACGAACTATACCCTATTAATATACAGTAAGTTATTTATGGATTAATAATTTTGGGTTATTTTTTTTGACTGATATTTTCAAAGTGGATTTGCCCGATGAAGTAATCATCACGAATTGGGTTACGATATACCATTCGAATCTATATTAAATATAGTATCTAATATACCAAGACGAACTATACCCTATTAATATACAGTAAGTTATTTATGGATTAATAATTTTGGGTTATTTTTTTTGACTGATATTTTCAAAGTGGATTTGCCCGATGAAGTAATCATCACGAATTGGGTTACGATATACCATTCGAATCTATATTAAATATAGTATCTAATATACCAAGACGAACTATACCCTATTAATATACAGTAAGTTATTTATGGATTAATAATTTTGGGTTATTTTTTTTGACTGATATTTTCAAAGTGGATTTGCCCGATGAAGTAATCATCGCGAATTGGGTTACGATATACCATTCGAATCTCCATTAAATATAGTATCTAATATACCAAGACGAACTATACCCTATTAATATACAGTAAGTTATTTATGGATTAATAATTTTGTGTTATTTTTTTTGACTGATATTTTCAAAGAGGATTTGCCCGATGAAGTAATCATCGCGAATTGGGTTACGATATACCATTCCAATCTCCATTAAATATAGTATCTAATATACCAAGACGAACTATACCCTATTAATATACAGTAAGTTATTTATGGATTAATAATTTTGTGTTATTTTTTTTGACTGATATTTTCAAAGTGGATTTGCCCGATGAAGTAATCATCGCGAATTGGGTTACGATATACCATTCGAATCTATATTAAATATAGTATCTAATATACCAAGACGAACTATACCCTATTAATATACAGTAAGTTATTTATGGATTAATAATTTTGGGTTATTTTTTTTGACTGATATTTTCAAAGTGGATTTGCCCGATGAAGTAATCATCGCGAATTGGGTTACGATATACCATTCGAATCTATATTAAATATAGTATCTAATATACCAAGACGAACTATACCCTATTAATATACAGTAAGTTATTTATGGATTAATAATTTTGGGTTATTTTTTTTGACTGATATTTTCAAAGTGGATTTGCCCGATGAAGTAATCATCACGAATTGGGTTACGATATACCATTCGAATCTATATTAAATATAGTATCTAATATACCAAGACGAACTATACCCTATTAATATACAGTAAGTTATTTATGGATTAATAATTTTGGGTTATTTTTTTTGACTGATATTTTCAAAGTGGATTTGCCCGATGAAGTAATCATCACGAATTGGGTTACGATATACCATTCGAATCTATATTAAATATAGTATCTAATATACCAAGACGAACTATACCCTATTAATATACAGTAAGTTATTTATGGATTAATAATTTTGGGTTATTTTTTTTGACTGATATTTTCAAAGTGGATTTGCCCGATGAAGTAATCATCACGAATTGGGTTACGATATACCATTCGAATCTATATTAAATATAGTATCTAATATACCAAGACGAACTATACCCTATTAATATACAGTAAGTTATTTATGGATTAATAATTTTGGGTTATTTTTTTTGACTGATATTTTCAAAGTGGATTTGCCCGATGAAGTAATCATCGCGAATTGGGTTACGATATACCATTCGAATCTATATTAAATATAGTATCTAATATACCAAGACGAACTATACCCTATTAATATACAGTAAGTTATTTATGGATTAATAATTTTGTGTTATTTTTTTTGACTGATATTTTCAAAGTGGATTTGCCCGATGAAGTAATCATCGCGAATTGGTTACGATATACCATTCGAATCTATATTAAATATAGTATCTAATATACCAAGACGAACTATACCCTATTAATATACAGTAAGTTATTTATGGATTAATAATTTTGGGTTATTTTTTTTGACTGATATTTTCAAAGTGGATTTGCCCGATGAAGTAATCATCGCGAATTGGGTTACGATATACCATTCGAATCTATATTAAATATAGTATCTAATATACCAAGACGAACTATACCCTATTAATATACAGTAAGTTATTTATGGATTAATAATTTTGGGTTATTTTTTTTGACTGATATTTTCAAAGTGGATTTGCCCGATGAAGTAATCATCACGAATTGGGTTACGATATACCATTCGAATCTATATTAAATATAGTATCTAATATACCAAGACGAACTATACCCTATTAATATACAGTAAGTTATTTATGGATTAATAATTTTGGGTTATTTTTTTTGACTGATATTTTCAAAGTGGATTTGCCCGATGAAGTAATCATCACGAATTGGGTTACGATATACCATTCGAATCTATATTAAATATAGTATCTAATATACCAAGACGAACTATACCCTATTAATATACAGTAAGTTATTTATGGATTAATAATTTTGGGTTATTTTTTTTGACTGATATTTTCAAAGTGGATTTGCCCGATGAAGTAATCATCACGAATTGGGTTACGATATACCATTCGAATCTATATTAAATATAGTATCTAATATACCAAGACGAACTATACCCTATTAATATACAGTAAGTTATTTATGGATTAATAATTTTGGGTTATTTTTTTTGACTGATATTTTCAAAGTGGATTTGCCCGATGAAGTAATCATCGCGAATTGGGTTACGATATACCATTCGAATCTATATTAAATATAGTATCTAATATACCAAGACGAACTATACCCTATTAATATACAGTAAGTTATTTATGGATTAATAATTTTGTGTTATTTTTTTTGACTGATATTTTCAAAGTGGATTTGCCCGATGAAGTAATCATCGCGAATTGGTTACGATATACCATTCGAATCTATATTAAATATAGTATCTAATATACCAAGACGAACTATACCCTATTAATATACAGTAAGTTATTTATGGATTAATAATTTTGGGTTATTTTTTTTGACTGATATTTTCAAAGTGGATTTGCCCGATGAAGTAATCATCACGAATTGGGTTACGATATACCATTCGAATCTCCATTAAATATAGTATCTAATATACCAAGACGAACTATACCCTATTAATATACAGTAAGTTATTTATGGATTAATAATTTTGTGTTATTTTTTTTGACTGATATTTTCAAAGAGGATTTGCCCGATGAAGTAATCATCGCGAATTGGGATACGATATACCATTCCAATCTCCATTAAATATAGTATCTAATATACCAAGACGAACTATACCCTTTAATATTCAGTAAGTTATTTATGGATTAATAATTTTGTGTTATTTTTTTTGACTGATATATTCAAAGAGGATTTGCCCGATGAAGTAATCATCGCGAATTGGGTTACGATATACCATTCGAATCTCCATTAAATATAGTATCTAATATACCAAGACGAACTATACCCTATTAATATACAGTAAGTTATTTATGGATTAATAATTTTGTGTTATTTTTTTTTCACTGATATTTTCAAAGTGGATTTGCCCGATGAAGTAATCATCGCGAATTGGGTTACGATATACCATTCGAATCTCCATTAAATATAGTATCTAATATACCAAGACGAACTATACCCTATTAATATACAGTAAGTTATTTATGGATTAATAATTTTGTGTTATTTTTTTTGACTGATATATTCAAAGAGGATTTGCCCGATGAAGTAATCATCGCGAATTGGGTTACGATATACCATTCGAATCTCCATTAAATATAGTATCTAATATACCAAGACGAACTATACCCTTTAATATTCAGTAAGTTATTTATGGATTAATAATTTTGTGTTATTTTTTTTGACTGATATATTCAAAGAGGATTTGCCCGATGAAGTAATCATCGCGAATTGGGTTACGATATACCATTCGAATCTCCATTAAATATAGTATCTAATATACCAAGACGAACTATACCCTATTAATATACAGTAAGTTATTTATGGATTAATAATTTTGTGTTATTTTTTTTTCACTGATATTTTCAAAGTGGATTTGCCCGATGAAGTAATCATCGCGAATTGGGTTACGATATACCATTCGAATCTCCATTAAATATAGTATCTAATATACCAAGACGAACTATACCCTATTAATATACAGTAAGTTATTTATGGATTAATAATTTTGTGTTATTTTTTTTGACTGATATATTCAAAGAGGATTTGCCCGATGAAGTAATCATCGCGAATTGGGTTACGATATACCATTCGAATCTCCATTAAATATAGTATCTAATATACCAAGACGAACTATACCCTATTAATATACCGTAAGTTATTTATGGATTAATAATTTTGGGTTATTTTTTTTTGACTGATATGTTCAAAGTGGATTTGCCCGATGAAGTAATCATCGCGAATTGGGTTTTGATATACCATTCGAATCTCCATTAAATATAGTATCTAATATACCAAGACGAACTATACCCTATTAATCTACCGTAAGTTATTTATGGATTAATAATTTTGGGTTATTTTTTTTTTGACTGATATGTTCAAAGTGGATTTGCCCGATGAAGTAATCATCGCGAATTGGGTTACGATATACCATTCGAATCTGCATTAAATATAGTATCTAATATACCAAGACGAACTATACCCTATTAATATACAGTAAGTTATTTATGGATTAATAATTTTGGGTTATTTTTTTTGACTGATATTTTCAAAGTGGATTTGCCCGATGAAGTAATCATCACGAATTGGGTTACGATATACCATTCGAATCTCCATTAAATATAGTATCTAATATACCAAGACGAACTATACCCTATTAATATACAGTAAGTTATTTATGGATTAATAATTTTGTGTTATTTTTTTTGACTGATATTTTCAAAGAGGATTTGCCCGATGAAGTAATCATCGCGAATTGGGTTACGATATACCATTCCAATCTCCATTAAATATAGTATCTAATATACCAAGACGAACTATACCCTTTAATATTCAGTAAGTTATTTATGGATTAATAATTTTGTGTTATTTTTTTTGACTGATATATTCAAAGAGGATTTGCCCGATGAAGTAATCATCGCGAATTGGGTTACGATATACCATTCGAATCTCCATTAAATATAGTATCTAATATACCAAGACGAACTATACCCTATTAATATACAGTAAGTTATTTATGGATTAATAATTTTGTGTTATTTTTTTTTCACTGATATTTTCAAAGTGGATTTGCCCGATGAAGTAATCATCGCGAATTGGGTTACGATATACCATTCGAATCTCCATTAAATATAGTATCTAATATACCAAGACGAACTATACCCTATTAATATACAGTAAGTTATTTATGGATTAATAATTTTGTGTTATTTTTTTTGACTGATATATTCAAAGAGGATTTGCCCGATGAAGTAATCATCGCGAATTGGGTTACGATATACCATTCGAATCTCCATTAAATATAGTATCTAATATACCAAGACGAACTATACCCTTTAATATTCAGTAAGTTATTTATGGATTAATAATTTTGTGTTATTTTTTTTGACTGATATATTCAAAGAGGATTTGCCCGATGAAGTAATCATCGCGAATTGGGTTACGATATACCATTCGAATCTCCATTAAATATAGTATCTAATATACCAAGACGAACTATACCCTATTAATATACAGTAAGTTATTTATGGATTAATAATTTTGTGTTATTTTTTTTTCACTGATATTTTCAAAGTGGATTTGCCCGATGAAGTAATCATCGCGAATTGGGTTACGATATACCATTCGAATCTCCATTAAATATAGTATCTAATATACCAAGACGAACTATACCCTATTAATATACAGTAAGTTATTTATGGATTAATAATTTTTTGTTATTTTTTTTGACTGATATATTCAAAGAGGATTTGCCCGATGAAGTAATCATCGCGAATTGGGTTACGATATACCATTCGAATCTCCATTAAATATAGTATCTAATATACCAAGACGAACTATACCCTATTAATATACCGTAAGTTATTTATGGATTAATAATTTTGGGTTATTTTTTTTTGACTGATATGTTCAAAGTGGATTTGCCCGATGAAGTAATCATCGCGAATTGGGTTTTGATATACCATTCGAATCTCCATTAAATATAGTATCTAATATACCAAGACGAACTATACCCTATTAATATACCGTAAGTTATTTATGGATTAATAATTTTGGGTTATTTTTTTTGACTGATATTTTCAAAGTGGATTTGCCCGATGAAGTAATCATCGCGAATTGGGTTACGATATACCATTCGAATCTCCATTAAATATAGTATCTAATATACCAAGACGAACTATACCCTATTAATATACAGTAAGTTATTTATGGATTAATAATTTTGTGTTATTTTTTTTGACTGATATTTTCAAAGAGGATTTGCCCGATGAAGTAATCATCGCGAATTGGGTTACGATATACCATTCCAATCTCCATTAAATATAGTATCTAATATACCAAGACGAACTATACCCTATTAATATACAGTAAGTTATTTATGGATTAATAATTTTGTGTTATTTTTTTTGACTGATATTTTCAAAGTGGATTTGCCCGATGAAGTAATCATCGCGAATTGGGTTACGATATACCATTCGAATCTATATTAAATATAGTATCTAATATACCAAGACGAACTATACCCTATTAATATACAGTAAGTTATTTATGGATTAATAATTTTGGGTTATTTTTTTTGACTGATATTTTCAAAGTGGATTTGCCCGATGAAGTAATCATCGCGAATTGGGTTACGATATACCATTCGAATCTATATTAAATATAGTATCTAATATACCAAGACGAACTATACCCTATTAATATACAGTAAGTTATTTATGGATTAATAATTTTGGGTTATTTTTTTTGAATGATATTTTCAAAGTGGATTTGCCCGATGAAGTAATCATCACGAATTGGGTTACGATATACCATTCGAATCTCCATTAAATATAGTATCTAATATACCAAGACGAACTATACCCTATTAATATACAGTAAGTTATTTATGGATTAATAATTTTGTGTTATTTTTTTTGACTGATATTTTCAAAGTGGATTTGCCCGATGAAGTAATCATCGCGAATTGGTTACGATATACCATTCGAATCTATATTGAATATAGTATCTAATATACCAAGACGAACTATACCCTATTAATATACAGTAAGTTATTTATGGATTAATAATTTTGGGTTATTTTTTTTGACTGATATTTTCAAAGTGGATTTGCCCGATGAAGTAATCATCACGAATTGGGTTACGATATACCATTCGAATCTCCATTAAATATAGTATCTAATATACCAAGACGAACTATACCCTATTAATATACAGTAAGTTATTTATGGATTAATAATTTTGTGTTATTTTTTTTGACTGATATTTTCAAAGAGGATTTGCCCGATGAAGTAATCATCGCGAATTGGGTTACGATATACCATTCCAATCTCCATTAAATATAGTATCTAATATACCAAGACGAACTATACCCTATTAATATACAGTAAGTTATTTATGGATTAATAATTTTGTGTTATTTTTTTTGACTGATATTTTCAAAGTGGATTTGCCCGATGAAGTAATCATCGCGAATTGGGTTACGATATACCATTCGAATCTATATTAAATATAGTATCTAATATACCAAGACGAACTATACCCTATTAATATACAGTAAGTTATTTATGGATTAATAATTTTGTGTTATTTTTTTTTCACTGATATTTTCAAAGTGGATTTGCCCGATGAAGTAATCATCGCGAATTGGGTTACGATATACCATTCGAATCTCCATTAAATATAGTATCTAATATACCAAGACGAACTATACCCTATTAATATACAGTAAGTTATTTATGGATTAATAATTTTGTGTTATTTTTTTTGACTGATATATTCAAAGAGGATTTGCCCGATGAAGTAATCATCGCGAATTGGGTTACGATATACCATTCGAATCTCCATTAAATATAGTATCTAATATACCAAGACGAACTATACCCTATTAATATTCAGTAAGTTATTTATGGATTAATAATTTTGTGTTATTTTTTTTTGACTGAAATTTTCAAAGTGGATTTGCCCGATGAAGTAATCATCGCGAATTGGGTTACGATATACCATTCGAATCTCCATTAAATATAGTATCTAATATACCAAGACGAACTATACCCTATTAATATACCGTAAGTTATTTATGGATTAATAATTTTGGGTTATTTTTTTTTGACTGATATGTTCAAAGTGGATTTGCCCGATGAAGTAATCATCGCGAATTGGGTTTTGATATACCATTCGAATCTCCATTAAATATAGTATCTAATATACCAAGACGAACTATACCCTATTAATCTACCGTAAGTTATTTATGGATTAATAATTTTGGGTTATTTTTTTTTTGACTGATATGTTCAAAGTGGATTTGCCCGATGAAGTAATCATCGCGAATTGGGTTACGATATACCATTCGAATCTGCATTAAATATAGTATCTAATATACCAAGACGAACTATACCCTATTAATATACAGTAAGTTATTTATGGATTAATAATTTTGGGTTATTTTTTTTGACTGATATTTTCAAAGTGGATTTGCCCGATGAAGTAATCATCGCGAATTGGGTTACGATATACCATTCGAATCTCCATTAAATATAGTATCTAATATACCAAGACGAACTATACCCTATTAATATACAGTAAGTTATTTATGGATTAATAATTTTGGGTTATTTTTTTTGACTGATATTTTCAAAGTGGATTTGCCCGATGAAGTAATCATCGCGAATTGGGTTACGATATACCATTCGAATCTCCATTAAATATAGTATCTAATATACCAAGACGAACTATACCCTATTAATATACAGTAAGTTATTTATGGATTAATAATTTTGGGTTATTTTTTTTTGACTGATATTTTCAAAGTGGATTTGCCCGATGAAGTAATCATCGCGAATTGGGTTACGATATACCATTCGAATCTCCATTAAATATAGTATCTAATATACCAAGACGAACTATACCCTATTAATATACAGTAAGTTATTTATGGATTAATAATTTTGTGTTATTTTTTTTCACTGATATCTTCAAAGTGGATTTGCCCGATGAAGTAATCATCGCGAATTGGGTTACGATATACCATTCGAATCTCCATTAAATATAGTATCTAATATACCAAGACGAACTATACCCTATTAATATACAGTAAGTTATTTATGGATTAATAATTTTGTGTTATTTTTTTTGACTGATATATTCAAAGGGGATTTGCCCGATGAAGTAATAATCGCGAATTGCGTTACGATATACCATTCGAATCTCCATTAAATATAGTATCTAATATACCAAGACGAACTATACCCTATTAATATACAGTAAGTTATTTATGGATTAATAATTTTGGGTTATTTTTTTTTGACTGATATTTTCAAAGTGGATTTGCCCGATGAAGTAATCATCGCGAATTGGGTTACGATATACCATTCGAATCTCCATTAAATATAGTATCTAATATACCAAGACGAACTATACCCTATTAATATACAGTAAGTTATTTATGGATTAATAATTTTGTGTTATTTTTTTTCACTGACTTCTTCAAAGTGGATTTGCCCGATGAAGTAATCATCGCGAATTGGGTTACGATATACCATTCGAATCTCCATTAAATATAGTATCTAATATACCAAGACGAACTATACCCTATTAATATACAGTAAGTTATTTATGGATTAATAATTTTGTGTTATTTTTTTTGACTGATATATTCAAAGGGGATTTGCCCGATGAAGTAATAATCGCGAATTGCGTTACGATATACCATTCGAATCTCCATTAAATATAGTATCTAATATACCAAGACGAACTATACCCTATTAATATACAGTAAGTTATTTATGGATTAATAATTTTGTGTTATTTTTTTTGACTGATATTTTCAAAGTGGATTTGCCCGATGAAGTAATCATCGCGAATTGGGTTACGATATACCATTCGAATCTCCATTAAATATAGTATCTAATATACCAAGACGAACTATACCCTATTAATATACAGTAAGTTATTTATGGATTAATAATTTTGTGTTATTTTTTTGACTAATATTTTCAAAGTGGATTTGCCCGATGAAGTAATCATCGCGAATTGGGTTACGATATACCATTCGAATCTCCATTAAAGATAGTATCTAATATACCAAGACGAACTATACCCTATTAATATACAGTAAGTTATTTATGGATTAATAATTTTGTGTTATTTTTTTGACTGAAATTTTCAAAGTGGATTTGCCCGATGAAGTAATCATCGCGAATTGGGTTACGATATATCATTCGAATCTCCATTAAATATAGTATCTAATATACCAAGACGAACTATACCCTATTAATATACAGTAAGTTATTTATGGATTAATAATTTTGTGTTATTTTTTTGACTAATATTTTCAAAGTGGATTTGCCCGATGAAGTAATCATCGCGAATTGGGTTACGATATACCATTCGAATCTCCATTAATTATAGTATCTAAAATACCAAGACGAACTATACCCTATTAATATACAGTAAGTTATTTATGGATTAATAATTTTGGGTTATTTTTTTTTGACTGATATATTCAAAGTGGATTTGCCCGATGAAGTAATCATCGCGAATTGGGTTACGATATACCATTCGAATCTCCATTAAATATAGTATCTAATATACCAAGACGAACTATACCCTATTAATATACAGTAAGTTATTTATGGATTAATAATTTTGTGTTATTTTTTTGACTAATATTTTCAAAGTGGATTTGCCCGATGAAGTAATCATCGCGAATTGGGTTACGATATACCATTCGAATCTCCATTAATTATAGTATCTAAAATACCAAGACGAACTATACCCTATTAATATACAGTAAGTTATTTATGGATTAATAATTTTGGGTTATTTTTTTTGACTGATATTTTCAAAGTGGATTTGCCCGATGAAGTAATCATCACGAATTGGGTTACGATATACCATTCGAATCTCCATTAAATATAGTATCTAATATACCAAGACGAACTATACCCTATTAATATACAGTAAGTTATTTATGGATTAATAATTTTGTGTTATTTTTTTTGACTGATATTTTCAAAGAGGATTTGCCCGATGAAGTAATCATCGCGAATTGGGTTACGATATACCATTCCAATCTCAGTAGTATATAGTAGCCAGTTAAAACAATTTCTAAAAACAAAATTGTTTTAACTGGTCACTATAATGGCTAACTAACTACTAGACTACTAAAGTAAAAATACTAAAAAAGAACATTTAAAAATGTTTATTAAATTAAAATATTTAACTAGTAGAACGATTTATAAAAACAATTATTTTAATACAAAAAATTTTTAAAAAAAGATTAAAATAATTTTTAACGTTTTTACAACAGATTAGGGAATAGGTATTAATCTACGTCCTAAATATAATGTTAGCTTTGTTACCCCGATAACCAGGGATTTGGTAGCTACAACAATATCATAGCAAGTTTCTTTAACAAATAACCATGCGGTATCGAATATAGTTGGTTTATAATACACTACAGAAAAAGTAGGTTTGTATACTTGTTTCCACTCCTTTTCGTTCTCATCGTATTCAAACCATACATGACCACTCGGTTGTAAGGTTATATTTGTAAAATTTGAATGAGGAGTTAAGGAAGGGCGTAAAGCTTTATTCTCTTCATTTTTTGTTATTTTAACTTCACAGTTAACAAGCTCTATTAGTGCAACTAAAATTAATATAAAAAGCATTTTTCATATTATGAAAAAATGTGAATGATCATTTATATAGTTTTAATAAATTCCTATTCATTTAGTTCTTCAACATCAACAAAGTCCAAACATTCCAGAGGATAGAAATATTGATGCTGTCTTCCTCCAACAACGCAAACAAGAGGCAGCTGCGGATATACAAGGTCTATGTGATGTCGAACATAGAAATATTGCCGGATTGTCACACGCAAATATCCTCGTAATGCAAAAATACGATCAGCTCCTAATTTTGTCAATTTACTTGGATATACCTCGAATTGAATATGTCTTAAATGATTTGTTAGGATGGCCTTCGTTCCTATTTTCATATTGTTGTCTGAAAATGTTTTTTGACCAGTTCCTGTGTTAACGACATCTTCATTTGTCATAGTAGTAAGTGTTTGAAGAAATTGAATATTTTCGTTATATTTTTTACGCATTTTTCTGTGAAGTGACTCTGGTGCACATCCTCCATTAAATTTACAAAGCAATTGAACTAGTGAACCGGTTTTAACTTGTGCTTTTGGCGGAACTCCAGAAGATATTTCGGCAGGCCCTCGCAATTCAGACATGTTGTTACTAGTACGAATGTTCATATCTTGCGTTTCGAGACTGTTTTTAGAATCCGTTACTTATATACTAAGTGGACCTTTTGCAAAACGAATACTAGGAAGGTCTCCACTCCCATTTCTTCTCAGATTTACATGCGCTTTAAATACAACTGCTAATACAAAGATTAATCCCAAATCAAGAACATAAGCAATCAAAAGCAGCATGTCTTTGTTTGGATTTGTTGAATGAGAAGGGCCGATTGAAAGGGCATGTGCTTCGTCGATAATAAAACACGAATTTACATTCGGTGGGATGGGACCGTGAAACGGGTAAAGTATATTACTATCGTTTTGTTTCAATATTTCTGCCCCAGCCAAGCTGATTAATGCAACTAGATATAGAAAAAATATCATTTTTAAATAATATAACAAATAATACTTTAGTTTTCTTATATACTAGGTAGAAAAGCTAATCTCTGTACTAATCTCTTTAGAACCGCATCTCGACTCTCTGAAGGTATTGAGTGCAATTTTTGAAGTGTAGATGAAAAATTACTTCCTTGGCTTGAACGTAAAACAAGAAAACAAATACAGTAATGCCCACAAGTATCGGATAAAGGAGATTGTAGAGAATAACGGCTTTGTTTAACTATCGAAAAGCGATTTAGCATAGATTGGCGCATGTCGCAGTTGGGAGTATCACCGAGCGAGTCAAAATATTCCAATGTATTTTTGCTATCTGAATAACAGGCAATCCAGTGTTCTCCGATTGTTCCTTTTCTCATAGTATTAGCAATAAAACAAAATGGTTTATTCAGCTCTATATTTGGAATATTATTAGATGAGAAGACACCAATAAATTTATTTTTAAGCGGCTTGTAGTTGAGCAATATTGTTTCAATTTGTAGAGAATTCATCTTATACAGATCCGTCAGTACTTAACACTCGATCGGCATTTATGGACAGAATTGAGTCGAACTCGCCCATAATTATCATTTCGTAACCATCGTCTTTGATCGGCTGATTGAAAATACACCGGACTGTAGTGGTTCCTTGTCTAATTAATTCTAGACCATTAGTATCCTCAAGTGTTGAAGTCATCGGTATAACAAAAAAACACGAGGATTTTGAAAATTCCTTCATACTGATATCAAGAGTTCTCTGGTCAGTATTTGGCCAATTATCAAGGTCCATACCCACAAACATATCAACATAGGCGCGTACGAAGTTATTATCGGCAAAATCAAAATCATACGAAACAGCAGGAAATTGGAATCCACCAAATTCCGCAGAAACCGAGCGTAAGTTAGCATGCTCAAAAGTAAATGGAGATAAAGCAGTATTTCCTGTAAAGGCGGGGGAGCTAACAAAACTAATAATTAAGCGTCTCGGGCAAGTACTCGTAAATGCCGCATGAGTAATTTCCTGACGACCTTTTCCCAGGAAAACGCTGCGAATATCAATCTTTCTATAGGCATATTTAGCAGGTGACTGTTCTAGATGTCTAGCAATGGCATTGTTTAATGACATGCTCAAATCGACCTGTTTCACAAAAATTCTCATATCATGGAGACGAAGTCTGTATGTATTATTGTTATCAACTAATGCTGTAGCTGAGCGGTATTTTGGAGTATGAATAAGAAATTCATCAGAATTTCTGTAAATGGTCCAGATCACATCGCTATGTGGAATTAAAAGCTGGTTTTGTCGCGCCATATCATAATCCAAATGAGAAAACATTCTACACAATTTACCTTTAGCAAAGCGAGAAGCACGGGATTTAAATCCTGAACCCTCAAAATCATCTTTATCAACTGAATCTTTATAATAAAGTGCAGCTTCATAAATACCTTTACTTACTTCTCGATCGGCGCCAAGTTCATGAAGAAGGATACATCTATATGCATAGTGGATACCCGAGTCATAGCATTGAATACCATTAATTGAAAGTGTAAGACGCCGAATCCATGTAAGTCCTAAATATTGAGCGACACCTGCAAATTTATCACCCTTTAGATCTGCGGCTTCTCCGTCAGAAATAGGAATCCACTCACCACTTGCTACATCTTTTCTTTCAAGCGATAAAATCAGACTTAGAAAAGTCTTGCTTAAATCAAGATAGAGAGAGTCACCAAAATACCGAAAAATAAAAGGGCCTGCAGATTGATTAAGAGCATTAAGAGGGAGAATTTCCTTGTATGCTGAACGTTGAATACCTACATTTGTAGAAGGAATTGAAAAAAAAGACAAACGATTATCAACCCCCTCAGAACTATCTTTATCAATTTTCTTTAATGTTGTCATTTTTTTCTATTTGGCATAAACGAGTATGATGCTTTACTTATATACTCAGAAATCTTCTAAACTTAGTTGATCCCTGTGGCGTCTTCCCTTATTTGTAATCTTTTCAATAATTGGTTTTTGTTTTGATTTACGTTTTCTTTTTCCTTTTCCGCACTGTTGAAGCTTTTTTCCCACTTTTTGGAGACCTTCACTGCTGTGTTTTTTTAATGATTCACTAACTGAACGACCTTGTGAAACATCATCAAGTACATTTTTCCCAACGTTAACTGCTTCTTGGCCTGCACTAGTAGCTAAATTTTTAACTATGGGCATGAGAAAACGACCTACAGTGCCCAGTACGCCAAAACCGCGTTGATACCTTGTTCCCTGGAAATATTGACTTTCATTGGATATGCCGGTTTTTGCGCCGCCATCTTGAGCAGCTAAAAAGGGACCCCAATCGATTTTATCCAAATCTACTGGTATATGTGTCATTTTCTAAAAAAGCGAGCGTTGAAAATGTAGCGTAAGTATACAGGTTCCCCAATGGAATTTTACTAATTTTCCAGTTAAGGTGCGAATTTCAATAGTAATGTCTGGATGACGTTTACCTAATATACGATGTTGATGCTCGGTCATATATACTTCGGAAATACTATCACCCGGCTTACCAGTTAGATTCACAACACGTAATAGAGGTGCTGTTACGTTTCCAATTATACTATTTTCAACGAGCCTTGGAGCATAAACCAAAAATTGACGAACACCTCCAGATATATCAGGCATATATTTTGCTACTTGTCCACTATGAACTTTTTCAGAATCAAAACCAAGAGTATATGCTAATTGACGACTTAATTGAATATAATGTACGTTTCCTTGTAAGAAGACATGGAACCTTTTATGCAATTTATCAAAGTGTACTGAAACCCATTGATATTTTGGATCAGCTAGTTGTATATTGGAAAAGTTAAGAAGCATTTTTAGATATTCAGGAGGATAGCCATATTTAGCAAAATGCATTTTCTTTACATTAGGATCCGAATCATCAACGCGTATTGTTAACTTTTCTTTGTGAGGTTCTCCTTTCTTCTCTTTTTCTTGACTTGGAAGATTTTTTTCTTCCGTTTTGCTTTCGCTAGATACACCGCCATGTCCAAAGAAGCTTTTCCAATAGGAAGGCCTTTCAGGAGGTTCTCCTATTAACATTTCAGGACGTGGAAGAGTTGGAAGATCAGTCTGCTTATTATTTTCAACTATTATTAAATTTGCCGTTGAAGGCGAAATACTTAAAGGATCTTCTTCTGCTAATGGAGGTGACCATTCCTCGTCCTTATCGTTTATTGTTTGAGATTCCTGCAGAGTCTCTTCTTGTGTATCTTCTTCCTTAGTACCGTCTTCGATAATCGTAGGTTCTTCATATGTCTCAATATTTACTTCATTTGGTAATGGAGGAGTCCATTGTTCTTCGTCCTGATCTTTTATTGTTTCTTCCGGAGGATTTTCTCGTTCATCTTCTTCCTCAGTAGCTTCTTCGATAAGCGTAAGTTCTTTGTGCGCTTCAATATTTCCATCTTCTTGTAATGGAGGTGTCCATTGCTCCTCGTCCTCATCGGTTAATGAATGTGATTCCTGCAGTACCTCTTCTTGTTTGTCTTCTTCAGTTTTTTCTTCTTTTTCTTTTTGTACTTCGATATTTTCTTCTTCTATTAATGGAGGTGTCCATTGCTCTTCATCCTCATCGACTATTGATGCAACTTCATGTTCTTCATGCTCCTCAATATTTTCTTCGTTAGTCTCTTCTGGTAATGTTTCATTTATATTTTCAAAGGCTGCAGGTACTAGACTTGATGAAGTTGTTTCAATTGCCGTGTCTTGTTTCGCAAGTTCCGCGTCAACCTTACCAATAATTTCTTCTGATAAACGTTTTTGCCCCGCAACAGCCTCTTCAACCTGACTGGCTGCTTCCTTTACCTTACGTTCTGCGGCCTTAGCACGATCCGCAGCCTTTCTTGCTTCCGTGACATCACCGCGGGATTCTGCAGCTTCAGTTTCTAGTTGTGCTTCCGAAGCTCTTTTTCCATACTCTAAACATTCCTGTGTCCATTTATCAATTGCAATTTTACGATTAGTTAACAATATTAACTGAGATTTAACCCATTCAAGAATATTTTCAGGCGTTTTTCTTAAGTGTACAGTTTCGCCCGTTTCTTTTAATGTAATCACACTATCTTTCAATGCATACTTATAGCGCGCATTCTGCCAATATTTTTCACCATGTTCCATATTGATTTGTGCTTGCTCTGCCAACTCTACACTATTTCTCCATGCTCTTGTCGCGGCACGAACGGCCATTTCCATTAAAACTTTTTGATCATCAGTTAATGATGGCTTTTCATCAGGCTCGTCTACATAATTAAGGGGAGTTATTTTCCCATCTAAAGGAGTTTTGTCATTAGATTCAAGCGGTTTTTCTTCAGGCGTTGTCACTGGAGTCTCAGGAGTAGGAAAAGCTTCGATTATTGGGCTTGTCGCAGAAATTTCAGGAGGGGGCGGAGCTTCATTTGTCATCGGAGTGGGCGGTGCCTCGACTGTAGTTTCAGGAGTGGGCGGAGCTTCGATTATTGGACTTGTCACTGGAGTCTCAGGAGTAGGCAAAGCTTTGATTATAGGACTTGTCACTGGAGTGGGCGGAGCTTCAATTATAGGACTTGTCACTGGAGTCTCAGGAGTGGGAGGTGCTTCGAATGGAGTTTCAGGAGTGGGCGGAGCTTCGATTATTGGACTTGTTACTGGAGTCTCTGGAGTGGCAGGTGCTTCGACTGGAGTTTCAGGAGTGGGCGGAGCTTCGATTATTGGACTTGTCAATGGAGTCTCAGGAGTGGGAGGTGTAGCCTTTAGAATTGTAGGCGCCGTCTCTGAAGTGTCTTGAATATCGTTAGTATTTTCTTGATCATTTTCGACAAAACTTCCTTCTTCAGATGGTACAGAGTCACTCGTTTCAGATTGTTGAATAGGATCGGGCTTTGACAGGGAAGAGGACATAAAGCTTTTAATTGCATTTATTATAAGATCCTTCTGATCAGTTTGTGACTCTAATCTAACTGTCTCAACAGAGCTTCCCGAAACCGAAGTTACATTGGGAAGTTTTGCGCCCTTAATTTCCTTATTTAAATATTTTATAAATTTATAAGCAAGGTCTTTTGGCATATTGAAGTAACCTTCCCTTTCCAATTGGTGAGTGATAGACTCCAATGAGAAATTAACCTGCGGATTCTCATGCTCGGCAGCTGGTTGTGGAGTTGATTCCTGTTCAGGGGTTACTCCTTGACTAATAACAGATCCAACTTTCACCTCAGTTTGATCAACGTGTGAAGAATTCATAAATTCTGTAATAGCCTGTTTTATTAGTTCCCTTTGATCGGTATACGGACGAAACCGAACTCTTTCTATACCATCAACTGCAAGAGGGGCAGGGCTTATAGGGGGTAATCGAATTTGTTCTTTGCCTAAATATTTCATAAAATTAAAAGACGTTTGCTTTTGCAGATCAAAATAGCCATCTCTAGCCAATTGCTCCGTAGGTTCTAATTGAATAAAGGCTTGTTGTGAAAGAATAAATTTATCAATAACTTTTAAATAAAGAGATTTTTGATTTGCAGGAGGCAAAAGACGAATATTTTTACCGCTTTCTCCTGGACTCAAATTTGTAAGTTTTGGACTAATTGCTTCATCCTCTTCCGATAATAGCTTGATAAATTTATTTAGTTCATCTGTATTCAAATCGAAATAACCATGTTTATCATACTGTTCTTTTATAGATTCGACAGCGCGTCTTTTGCGAAAAATCCCATAAATTCTTTTTTTATTCTCTTCAAGCCTCATTTCCTCACGCTCACGATCCAATTCCTTTTTCCAAACATCAAGCAAAACTGCATTAATGGCCTCTTCTAATGCCTCTTCTGAGGCAAAGGACAAATCCGGTATCTCGATACGAATAGGTAAAAGTTCATTTCCATATCTTCGAAACACAGTTATAGATTCTTGTTCTTCAGAATCCCCGGACAATGAAAAAGAAAACGGATATATAATATTTGAAAGCGCGACTGTCCAGCTAGAATCCAATTCAAGTGTATCAGGCATTCGCACAGTAAATTTTGAAGTGGTATTTCCTTCAACGCTTCCGGTATTTGAAGGCAAGACTACATAAAATGAGTCCATATTTATCTTCGAACGATATCAGTATCGTTAATCCAACTATTATAGCTTTCTTTGTATCCAACCCAGCGTACGAAATGCTGTTTTATTCCTTCACGTGTGGTACGCGTTTTCAAAATTTCTGCAATTCTATGTGTTGTATCCTCTTGCGTAGGTACTAGCTCTTCTCTATAAAACACTCCTTCAATTATATTTTCTTCAAAATCTTTTAACTTATATGTAACAGGATTATGCGCGTCGTTTACTATATAGACAAGAAATAATTCGTCAGTATAGTTTGGCAAATATCCTTTTTCAAATTTACCTTTTTCTTTAGTTATACGAACAGTTTGTCCAGGCTTAAGTATAGATAATACCTTCTGAGGATTAATATTTTGTGTATCCTTATATAGCCTCTCAAATAATTTTCGAGAGTTCTTAAAGTTAACAGAATTGGGTGTAACACCTATAACGCGGTTTACGCTCGAATTTATTCCAGAAACGATTTGTTTTATAACCTCGACCCAACGTAGAGTGTTTTTTTCGCTAAAATATCGATATAGTCTTACTTTGATTGTTCGATTTGCTCTTTCTGCCATTGAAGCATGAACATCAGGACTGTATACTACACGCTTATCTATATCCTTCTTTTTAAAATATTCTTTCATTCGTCTAGCCTCAAATTCTAACCCTCTATCTGTATATAATTTATGAGGAAGTATCCCTTCTGAAAGTTTGAAAATATTTTCGAATGCCTCAATCATGTCTTCAGATCTCTTAGATTTGGCAGGCACAGCAAAAATTTTTCTGCTTAGTACGTCAATACAAACCAAAAGATATTTATACCCATCATTATATTTTGTTAGTTGATCAAATATGGCTAAATCCGCCTGCCAATCTGTGTGTAGTCCACTTGGGCGCGTGACTAACCTTGGAAACTTTTTTCTTGCAGGTCTATGCATTGTATAAACTCTTTGCCTATGCAAAAAATCATAAACATCCTGAAATTTTATTTTAGGATACTTCCGTCTAGCTTCTTCATAGACGCGATTTATTCCTGCGTAAGAAGCAGGAGAATTTAGTGAATAATAAATTTTTTCCAATAAGTTTTCTAGAGCTTTTCCCATATTTTTGGCATAAATTTATTTTTCCGTCGTATTAAACCTGGCGAATTTATAGGGGCGACTTTTACTAGAACTCTTTTTTTTCTCTTGCCACTGCCTGATTGATTATCTTCAGTCAAGCTTTCTTCTGTACTACTTTCTCCTTTAGTCTCCTTAATCATCTCTTTTACTAATGGGTCCTTGGATAGTCGATTAAATAAAAAACTGAAACCCTTTGGAGGTGATGATATTTCCCCTTGCACATACTCGAGTACTTCAGCGAAATTACTATTCTTTACAAGCCTTCCTTTGACATTAGATTCAAAGCTCCCATTCTTCCTTATTCTAAATTTTTCAGCATTGTCTTTTACGTAATTTTCCAATTCCTTCGAATATCGCCTTGAAATAATTCCATTAAAAGGTGTTATGTTCCTTCGTTTCGTTTGTTTTGACGTGGACGGTTCTGAATCAGTCCGATATTCAGATTTAGAATTTGATTCAGCTTGTAACTTGTTAGGAATTAACTTTGATTTAGGTGTAGTAGTAGCGGCTTCTTGCAAATAAGGTGCAACCTCCGGAGCGTTTGCTTTACTATCATCGATAATTACTTTTTGAGGACGATTTTCCAACTCATGTTTAAGCTGACGTCGTTTCTTATATAACCAGTTATATTTTTTTGCTTTTACATCTTCTGATAGCTTAGGATCATCCAAAGTATTTTTTATTTCCATGTTAGCTTGCGCTTTCTCATTTTGCAAGAAATCACCACCTTTAATCATGTTTAGAAGTGTAAGGTACTCGCTTTCTGGCACCATTACCATTTTCTTTGTATGTTTCATTCCTGGGAGAATTTATGTATAATATGCTCGGCTAGTGCTCCTAATACAGGGACAAGTATAGCAGCAAGCGCAGCACTACCGCCTTCTTGTAGTCGTTTACGTGCACTGTTTTCTGTGCGTGTCCTTGCTATCGCCCTATAAAAATCAGCAAATTGTGCCAATTTTCTACGTTGCTTTTTACTTAGTGTAAAATTATGCTTTAAGATATTAGCACAAATTTCCACAATTGCTAAAATTTGATCAGCGTTAGCGGTAAGTATTAGAGCGTTTTTCTTCTTGTCAGAGGATGTTTTTGCTAAGCGTTGAAGGAACTCAAAATTTTCTTTAACGTATGGGCTATAGTTATATGAAGGCATTTTTATCGAACCAAATTTTTGATCACTTATATATTACAAGGGTAGATATATAGTGGTTTTTTCTCCGGGAAATATATTTGTAGAAAGTCTTAAATGTTCCTCAGTGCTGGGATGCATGTTTATCAATAAATAAGAAAAACGTTCTGATGTCGCATCGCGATAAGATTCAAGGAAATAATTTATCATTTTTGGAAAAAGTTGCGAGCCGAGTGTCCGGACTTGCAATAATCCTTGAGGATTTTTAGTTAGAAGGATATAATGTGCATTTGCTCTTGCTGTCTTTATATTACGGCCGTAAAGTGATTGTGTTACAAATATAACACTAACTCCCCAATTATGTGACCCCCTTGTAAATAATAAATCAAGGAATTCGCTTTGAATATTAAGCATTAGGTCATCAAGAACTAAAAGCTGATGTTGTTTAATTATCTCAGGTTCCGTTACACCATTATACGTAGTAATGCCCATTTCTTTAATTTTAAAAACAATTTCATTCATTTCACCAAAACAATACATTATTTTTGAAGGTGGTGGGTCAATAAGGAGTTCAGTATTCTTGAGAAATTTTAAAAGCCACAGGGTTTTACCACTACCCGTGGCCCCTGAAATTATCATTGTAAAAGGGGCGTTGAACATTTTATTTTGATACCAAAAATTTCTATATTATATATAGTACCTAATTCTGTCGGACCTTGTGGTTAAGTGGGTTAATACAAAAATTATATATGTACAACTATTATTCCTAACTTCTGCTTTAATATTTATTATTTGTATTTAAATAATGTTTTGGTTGAAGTGTAGGCCTATGATATAATCAGTCTGAATATTTAAAAGACGATTTCATCATATGCCCACACTTAGCCATACATACTCATCAAAAACAACAATTTGTTATTAGCAAAAATTTTTTAGATGTACCAGAAAGCCATTATACAAAATATTGTCTCTACAGCTCAATTAATTGAAGGAACTAACAAAATAGATCTAGCAGCGCTGGCAGATAAAATTTCAGAAGCAAAATATCAACCAAAACGTTTTTCCGCACTGACTATTAAACTCAAATATCCTATGAAAGCAACAGGGCTAATTTTTTCTAATGGTAGAATAGTTTGTGTAGGAACTAATTCGGTTAAGGACTCAGAAATTGCAATTAGACATTTTGTCCAAATTATAAAAGAGGCAATTTCAATCTCAATAGAGATGCATAGCTTTAGAATCCAAAATGTGGTTTCATCGTTTTCATTTGCGGGGCCGCTAAATTTACCAGGTAGTTTTATTTCTGTATAATTATTTTATTTTTAGCGTTATATGATTCAATGAGGTATGCACCTCCTATTTGGCTTGCTAAACATATTTCGTACAATCCAGAATTCTTTCCTGGTATGTGCCTAAGATTAAAAGAATCGCGTGCAGTTATAATTGTCTTCACAACAGGAAAATGTATTATTACTGGAGCAAGATCAGAAGAAGAAATTTATTTAACTCAAGATAAAATATATAATTCAATTTCAGCATTTTTAAAGAAATCAATCAAAAAATGCTTGCATTAATTTCAGTTCTTAATTCCATCAATAGTTCACCAAGTTTGTTCTCTCCCTCCCAAATACTTGGATCATTGAGAATAGGACTTTTTGGACTCAATCCATTACTCCAATATAAATTTGAGTCGGAAGCATGAGTAATAAGGCCATCTCCTGTTGCACGTAATTGGTTTAAAAGCTGAGTATTCTGTGTGAATTTAGCCCATAAACCTGTGTACATAATCTGGAATATTCTTAATTAATTTTACATTGGAAAATAAATCTTGCCTTGCTCTTAACAGAATCCCACTCGAGTTTATTATAATTTCTCACACGCGTTCCAATTCTTCCAATAGCTAACGGATTGTTGAGCATCAAAACCTGTGCAGCAATTTCCAAATCACCGAAATATCGAGCTTTTTGCCAGATAAAATACTGTTCAGTCGAATTGAACGTTCGACCAAGCAACGTGAAAGTTGTTTTAAACCGATTATCGAATCCACATCTGTGCGAACTGAAAATAAATATATTCTGATTCTGAGTCCCAAGAATCTCTTCTGGAGGTAGCGAATTCTGTTGGTGTTTCAATTGGAGACGTTCGAACATGAGTGAAGTAGTTTCTTAGAAAATAAATAATTAATTTTTAGAGTAAATTCTTACCAAGATTGATGTCACTGAACATATGGATTGATATTAAATAAATCTTAATAATATAAAATTAAATATGAAGTTTATATTAAAGATATTTGAATAGCGATACATTTTAACTAAACAAATTATCGATAAATAATTTATTAATAATAAGTTGATATTTTTTTGCAAAAAAAAACACTTTAATCATTTATGAATCACATCTTTTCCTCTATCTCAACATAGTCTAGACATTCTATTGGATAGAAATTCTCATGGCTTCCACCTCCAACAACACAAACAAGAGGAAGATGAGGATAAACAAGATTAAGATAGTGTCTAATATAGAAGAATTGCCTTAATTTTTAATAATTAAAGATCATGTATTAATAAATTAAACCGAATGGTGATAGATAAATATCCTCTAAGTGCAAAAGTTCTATCAGAACCCATATTAGTAAAATTGCTAGGATAAACTTCAAAATAATGATGTTTTAAATGATTTGTTACAAGACACTTCTTTCCAGGCAAAATATCTTTTTCTGTAAATTCTTGTTGCCCAATTTTTAACTTGGCAACATCCTCTTTAGTCATAGTAGTAAGAGATTGAATAAATTTTAAATTTTCGTTATAGTTTTTGCGAATTTCACAATTAAGTGTTTCAGGCACACATCCTCCATTAAACTGACAAAGTAATTTTATAAGTGGTATAGTTTTCACAGACAAAGTGGACGTTGAACAAATTTTAAATTTTTCCAGCATTCCTGCATTGTAACCTTAAATTTTTATTGAAGAACAAATTTCATTATCAATATTACCAATACTATTATTGCTTGTCATTTGGATAATAAAGTTAAATAGCAAACAAAAACCTGTAAGCATTTTTAAAATAGATTATTTAAATTTAAAAAATATCATGTATGAAAACTATGAATTTAAAAAAGAATTTTAGCTAAATTTATACATGATAAAATTTATTTAGTCGGATCAATTATTGGATCTCCTCTATATCCGTACGGGTAACAATCAAAATTTGAATCAATTAATCCTTTATCATAGATAGGGGCATATCTCCTAAAATATGATTATAATATTGTAAATTTTTCAAAAATCACCGAGTTTGTGACCGACTCGTAATTTCCCCATGACGCCAACTCGGTTGAAAGTGTGTTCTTTCAAGTAGTACAGGTTCTTGATCCTCGCCATAAGCTTCGACCATTGACTAGAATTATAATTCAAATTCATAATGATATTTAATATACTTTAAATTTGTTGAAGTCCAGAGGAGAGTCAACTGTATCCCAACACCCTCTGCATTTAACTATGAATTTTATTTCTTTGCTGACCTTGTGCCTCATTTTCATTGCATACTAAAAATTTTTAATTTTATTGGAATGATATTTTATTGACCTGTTTACAGCCTCCTGTGTAAAAAGCAACAATATTCCATTCTCCATATTCTTGGGCCATCATTCCCAACATTTCTCCAACACGAAATGGATGCTTCTGTCCACGTTTATGAACATAGAAACAGCTATCTGTGTCGGTATACAAGAGCTTACAGCCCTTTTCCATTACTATTTTTTCCATATAATCGTAGAGCATTATTCTAGCAGTTGCAGTAGTAATTAGGGCAATTGCAATATTGTATTTATCATGAGGACGCACAAATTCCTTTCGTTGCCGATAAGGAACAGAAAATAGATCTGTAGCCAACATTTCTACAGCCCCAATCTCAAGTTTCGGGTCATTAAGGACTGTGTGAAGTTTAACTGGTGAACTTGTTATGCAATCCTTAGAATTATTTAAAGTAATATTAGCTTAAGGATACCTGAGATAAGTTGCATCTCAATGCCCATCTGCCCCACCTAAACAAAAATTTTTAATTTTACTTCAAAAAATATTACATCGAATTGTTACAGGTTTTTGCTAGATATCGCATGCCTTCATTTCTAGAAATTCGGGAAGATTCCAAATTTATTCCATAAACACTTTGGTTTCGATTAATGAATTCTTGTTTTCGTTCTTCTAATTCTGATCCATGGATGTCAGCTAAACTATTTGGCCAACCGCTTGCCTATTTTATTAATTGATTAATATATCAAAGATATTAAACCTCTATTTTTAAACGCATCATATCCTGAACATATGGTCGTAACAATTTATCAGACCATTTTTCCCAATGGTAAATGCTATAGACTTTTGTAACTCGATATCCTTTCTTTAAAGCTAGTTCAAGTTCAACAGAACATGTTGTACTGACAAATCCTCGTTGTTCATCGCTATGTGGGCACAATTCATAGCTTTTTTCTCTAGTGTAACCTTGAATTTGCTTTTTTGCAATTCCCGGCGATATCTCTACAGCACAGCGATGACAAAGATGAAAAATCTTAAATAAACATTTGAAAAAATTTTTCTCGAATATATACCAATTTGCCGTGAATACGTTCTGGAATAACAGGCAAATATAAATTATCAGGAGGAATAATAAAAAGTTTGAACAGCCCTCGGTATGGATATAAATCTTCAGGCTTTGTCCAATTTACGTCCTTGTTCAGTTCCATAACTTTTGGATGCCCTTGTAAAAAAGTTTTATTCTGATTTTTGAAAATTTAAATCTTACCTATCGGATAAAAGGCATAAAAATTCACGGCAGGATATAAACTAACAACATCAAAACATGATATTTCATATTCATTTTCTGACGATTCTTCTAAGTCACACTTAAGTGCCAAAGGTCCCGTTCTTCCCCCCTTAATTTAAAATAAGTATTTATTTCGAATAAATAATACATGAAAAGCATCCCTAGGATACAGCGGGCCAATATCTGGCAAGGTATCAAAAAACAGAGACATTTCTGGATCCTCTTCAAGTTCTTTCATAATTTCACATTCCCAAACGGCAGTAGTCCAAATTTCCTCTTCTTTCAATAAGAGAACACGTTCATGAAGTTTATCCTTGTTATATAGTGCCGTCTTTCCATTTAAACAAACTTCATGTGGGCGATATAAACTAAAAGCAAATAATTTGGAATATAAATCTAATTACCATTCATGTCCGTGCCATGCACATCCCAAAAATTCAATAGCTTGGTCTACACCTCCCATGTTTTTAATATACCCATCGAGACGCAAAATACTTCCATCCGAAACTCTGACTCTTTTTTCTCCTTCTGGACTTTCTTGATGTTGAACTTGAAGGCCTGTCTTGTGTGAAAGCCAGCGAAGAAATTTTAAAGCGATTGCAGATTGGTTTGAATCCCGGTGATAGCCATTATCGGGAATGATACCCATTTGATTTTCTTTCAAATAGTTTATACCTTAAAGTATAGTAAATTAAAAAATAATTTTTAAAACTTACAGAAATGACGAATACACGCGCTGGCAAGTGTCATAGAGTTAACAAGTACGTCGTCACACTTTGAAGGCTCTGTAGCTAATTCAAAAAAAAGACGCTGAAGTTTCACAAGGGCATGCGCCAGTATCCGAACATCTTGCTCACAGTATTCAATAATTTTTTCGCGCAGACAGAATGGTTCGTTCTTATTCGCGCAATACCATTCTTCAAATAGTTTCCTTCTTTCCTTTCCCATTGAATCAGGGTAATAATATTGACGATCAGGCAATCCATCAAGGCAAATATTCATATTTTTATTAAAATTCCATCCATGAGGGAAAAAAGACTTTCCCCCCTCGTCAATTTCGAGAGCAAGCGCTTTTGGTAATTGCTCAAGTTTGAGCATCATCCAATTGAACGAATCGCGAAATGAAATAAATGGGCATCGTCTTCGCTGCTTCTTAATAAGAACTTCGTAAAGCTTATTTCCGGTTCTTGTAATTTTAGGCTCGATGCCAAAGTGTTTGATGAGCTCTCCTAATAGCAGATGCATATCATAGCGACTAAAAAATTTCTAATAAAATAATATAAGTAAGCAAACCCTCCATAGTGTGAGATGGCATAAGTTCTTAACGTTCGATCATACCCTAATCCATTAATTAACCATTCCAGAAATTCACGCAAAGGATTTTTATAAAATGCTGCTGTCCAGCTTTTCATTCGGGTTAGTCCTACACCACATAACTTGCAATCACCCGTTTCATCATTTTTCCAACTATTGTTGCCCATACACTTCGAACACATCAACAAAGCCTAAATTTATAGCTAAATAATAAAAATAATAAGTTTATTACCGATACACAATTTACATGATGAAGTTGATAATTTTCATCATCTGGCAATGCACGTAAAGGAGTCAACCCATCATTCTCAAGTTGCTTCCACGCTTCTTTATTTTTTATTGGAGATATGAGCTCACATTCAAAATCGAATACAATCTAAAGATAAAAATTTCATTTTACATTTATAAAATACCAATAGATAGTTCTGTTTATTTTTTGGTACAATTGGTTGAACATAACATTGCTCATCGCGCTTGTGGAATGAGCGACAGAGCGAGCAAAATTGTATGTAGCAAACATGACCAACAGTTTTATTTGAATCATTTTCACTGTTGTCCGTAGATTCGCTGTTTGATTGTTGCGAGTTAACCGAATCTTTCTTGACACGATAAATATGTCCACATTTCTCGCATCTAAAAAATTTGTAAAAAATGAAACACAAAAAATACCTTTTAAAAATTTTGCAAATTCCTTTATCTTTATGTCGTTTGTAACATTCAGGATTTATAAAAATATTTGCACATTCAAAACATTTTTGAGAATATCCCTCAATTTCCTTGCATGGGAAGCCATATCCCATCCCACAACAACGAGGGCATTTAGCTACACATGCCTGTCGATGAGCATTCTTATGTCTATAGGGTGCCTCACAGTCAATACAATAAGGTGTTCCAAAAAGCGCGTTCACACATCTAATTCCATAAAAGTGCCCTTGCTTCAAGTATAATCCGATCTCATGCTCGGCTCTTTCAGGGCCTTTCCATATTGGACGCATATTTCCATGTTCTCCAAACACTGATATTCTATATTTTCCAGGGAAGCGGAGATCTAAAAGTTGTTGAATCAACGGAACATGTTCTTCTACTGTATATTGAGGTGCATAATGAGGGTAGTTAATTTTGTATATCAACATTTGCTGAAGCATTTCATTGATTAATAATGTTCGTCCGATTTTTGCATTTTTACTTTGACTATTTACAAGTCTCTGGAATTTGACATTGGCAACATTCGACTTTTCCAGGTTAACATGTTTTAGTTTCAATTGAACAGCTAATAATAGACAGTGATTGTTAGCGGGAGGATTAAGTGTTTCATTATGGACCTATAATATTTTGATAAAAGGATTAGAAATAAACTTGTTTACTTGTATTAGGTTATTAATGTCAATTCCATGCTGAATTTGACGCGGATTTCTTCCGACGCCTCCTTGACCTTGTCTAATTAATTCTAAAGCCTCATCATTTGAAGGACCCATGACAATCGAAATAAATAATTTTTTAAATTAAAAAATAAATTAAACCTCAATATGAATAGGTTGGCTATATAAAGAAGGTCTTCCCATACGTTTCCCACTCTGATCAACTGCATCAAATTGCTCCATAACTACTTGAGGAGTATTTTGAGCGAGGCCGCGATATGGTATTTGAATTGGTTTTTCAAGAACCGCACTTCTAATAATTATTGAACATTTTTCGGATTTTGCACCCGCTGTCTTATCAGCCTGCGCCAAAAAGTGGTCGATCAGATCTTCTAAAAGTTTGTCGGTACCATCTGGAGCATCATCTACATTGCGAACAGTGAAAACAGTTCTAGAATAAAAAATTTTTATAGAAATAAATTTTATTTACCTGAAAACTCCAATTTTAAATTTCGAGCTTTTAAGATTTTCGGATACGTCTTCTTTATAAAAGTGGTCAATGGAATAATTTCCAAAATTTTTTCGGTTCATCTAAAATTACAAAAAATTTTTATTAGATATTTTTTAAATAATTTTGCGATGTTAACGCAAAAAATTATTTGAATAAAATTATTTGGTTAATTTATTCATTTATAAAAAAACAGGCACTTTAGGAAAAAGCTAGGACTCGCATAATGTCTTTTTTACCATCCTTCTTCTGAATGTATCTCTTCGTTTGTCGCCATATAATGAACAGTACCAGGCGCAAATATTGACACATTGTCTTGTGTCGAAGTGCCTTCACCTCCATCTGCTAAATCCTGACTCGCATGTGTCTCAATATTAAGTTGAGATTCCAAACGTTTAGTTATGTCGTTCATGATAATGACAGGAGAAATTTCTAAAATATAGGAATATGTTTTTAAAAATTGGTATAGATACCTCTCTTCTTCTTTGATGGTATATAACGTCTGTAGCAGCAAACGTCTATTGCCGACTGCAGGTCAATTTGTTCCCAATATTTGCTATTTGGATGACCTAGAGCAGAATATAATTCATTTTTGACGACGTCAACAATGGCCTTAATATTTTTTTAAATAAGAAACTTTTTCAATAAAAACTTGTCTTCCCAGAGCTTGTCTCTCCTTCAAAAAATGCTCATGGATTTTACTTAATCCAATTTGCGGATATCTATTGCGGTGATGCTGAATAAATGCGTTGTAAAGATCAGACTTAAGTTGCTTTTCATCATATTCTGCACCATGAAGCTGCACAAGCTTTCTCGCCAGACGAGTACGTTTCTCTTTGAGTTCTTCAAGTGCAATATCCGCTACATGTTGATCCATCTGAAAGTTAATGTAAAATTAAAAAGAATAAAACGAAACCTTTTATTGCACAAAACGAGTTGTAATATTTGAGATAAAGATTTGTTGCTATAAAGAATTCCAAAGATGAATTAGTAAATTAAAAGATAAAATTCGATAAAACGAATGAAAAATAAAATTTCCATTAAAAAATAGCCTTTATTCAATAAATGTTATAGTTATCAATATTCATTTTTTCTTATTAAAATTGCTAAACATATTAAAAGTTTTCTGTTGGTAGTCTTTATTGATGTCCTTACAGGCCTCGCAAACCTATAAAATTTAATTAATTTTAAAAATTTTTTGAACATCTACCATGAAACTCAGCTCATATTTTTCCCCACATTTTTGCAAAAACATGTCACTGGCCAAGGACCTCTGAAGAGCGATACATTTATCGCACTAAAGTTTTAAAATAAATCGTAGTTAATTTAAATTTTTACCTGATGCAAGATCCAACAATATTTCATTAAGCTCAATAGCTTATAATCAGTTCCTGAAGCAATATTTGCACCCCTTTGAAAGTATAAAACACCGTCAGCTTAAAAATTTTTTCAATAATTTCAATTTTTATAATTTTCTTACATTTTGAAAAGCTGGACGCTTGTTCCTCAGGCGTTTCATACATTTCCTTGAAACCTTTTAAAAATTTTTAGATCATTTGATAATTATGTAATACCCCAAGAGAGAGCATAATACGCCCCTAGGTTTATATTTTTGTCGAGGTCCTCTGCGCACAATTCGAATGTAAGCATAAGATTTATAGCATTTCCTGCTTTGTAAAGAAAATTTTGTCGTTTCTTCTGCGTTTCTCGACAGTCGTTGCATTGGTGAATGAAAATTCCTTGGCGCGGTACTTTAAGCACCTGTGCACGCTTAAGTAATGCCTCAGGAACTAATTGTTCAGCGCGTTGTTTACCTAAAAAACCTTTTGAAAGGTTTTTTAACAAAACCTTTTGAAACTAAAAAATATCAAACATACGTTCGATTCGTCTTCGATTGTATTCATCTTCATCCTCGCCCAAAGAAATAACCGCATTCGGATCTGGATCATCAGACTCATCCTCTTCCTCTTCATAATCCATAACCGCTTCAAGAATAGCTTCATGATCATGCTCTTGTTCCTTTGAATGTTTAGACTTTTGACCGGTTGCTCGTTCAATAATTGACTAAAATATTTAATTTAAATTATTGACGAAAATTTTTCAACCTTAATAACAGCGTCAAAAGTATTTCTTGAAACATTTCCCATTTTTTTATTCGACTTGGTTTGTGACTTCTTTGCGATCGGTGCCTTGATTGAAGAACCAGAACTCAAAGTAGAACTCGATTTTTCAAGAGAACGTCGTCGACGTGCTTCTGCAGCTTCTTTTTTCTTTTTGTGTTCTAATATAAAAGAGCGTAGTTCTTGAATTTCCGATGCCGTCATTGAAGCTGAATTTATTTTCTAAATCAAAAATATTTAATATTTACCTTCTAATGCCGAATCTTCTTGTACAGTTTTTGCCTCACTTTGAATTTCTTCGCAACCCTTATCCACACACATCTCCGTCCCAGCATTCTCATCAATTATAATTGGGGCATCAGCCGTGCCTGTAAATGATAAGACATATTATTAAATTAACTAATAACACGTATTATCATTTACCATTTTTGGTTGTCGTATCAACTATTTGTTCCATCAGAATTTTTTCTAATGAAATAATATGCGAAACTAAAATATGAAAAGTCAAACTATGAAAGATTATATAAACATGAATTTCAAAAATACAATCGAAAATTAGGGAAAAATAAATTGAAATTTTATTATTGATATTAAATATTGTAAAGTTAACTCAAAATGTCAAAAGCTTATAAACAAAAATTTTAAGTTTAAAAATTAAAAATTGAAATAAAATAATTTTAAAAATTCAATTATAGGAAGAGGAGAATGTATAAGGATATAATTAAATTGGAGAGGGGGATATTAAGCTAGGAGAGGGTAAGGCTATTATTAAATGTTGAATGTGAAAGCAGAATGAACCTTTAGGCGGTTTTGGTCCTGCTTTTATATGGGTCCTGACAGCCCAAATTTTGGCCTTGATTGATTAATTGCCCGCTCATTTTCACTTTATTGCAAGTTTGTTACTAAATTTAGCACAATTTTTGCAATTAATCAGCATCTTGACATGGTGATTCACTTTATTTTGCACAATTTTTATTTTTTATAAACATAAATCCCAACTTTTGTGCAAAAATACATTAATCACTCAGTGTACTTTGCTCAGTCAGGATATAAACATTATAAACAGATGGTCACAAATTTTCCTATATAAACACCCCATACCCTTCTAACATTATTCAGTTGCCACTTTCCCAAAATATCCCTGGCCTAATGCTTTATTATTATTTTTATTTAATTTATTATTTTTTACATTTTGGCGTTTTGTATTTTTTCCTAGTAGCGTTTTTGGCGCGGAAAATTTGGCGCGTTTGGCGTTTTTAATATTTGATTATTTTGCGTTTTGACATTTTAAAATTAAAAAATTTGGCTTTTGGCGTCGCATAAAATTTGGCGTTTGGCGTATTTTAAAATCTCTCTCCATTTGGAATTGGGAGTGTTTAACAATTTTTAAATTTTGCGTTTTCACAATTTAATAATTTTGCGTTTTGCACGTTATAAAATCTAAAAATTTGGCTTTTAGCGTCACATGAAAATTTGGCGTTTGGCGTTATTTTTAGCTATTTGTGCGCTTGGAGTGTTTCAAAAAATTCGCGCTTGGCACGAACCATAACTCAAGATTTATCAACATTTTTAAAAAATTTATATTTTTCGAGACGGGCCAATTGTCCGATGTCTAAATCTAAGACTGGCCAATTGTCCGATGTCTAATTGCCCTTTTTAATTTAAATTTTTTACACTTTAACATCTATTTATTTTTTACAACGAATCCCACCTTCTTTATCGATTTTATATTTGTCACATTTAATTAACTGAAATACTTTTTAATAACTCATTCAATATAAGGATGTTCATCTCCTTTTGTAAAATTCGGCTGTAACTTTCTGTAGAATGGTCCGATCAAATTAATCCTGTTAGCTAACATATTCCTTACATCCAGAGCTTTCGTTTGAATAATAATTATTTAAATCGGTTGGGAATCAAAAAAGTTATATAACGCCTGATAAATAATTAATAGCCCGAAATATTTTTTAAAATTTTCTTTTTCCTTTTTGTTTTTTATTATTTAAGAATTTAGCGGATTTTTTACTCTTTGTTAAGTGGCTTTATCTAATGTTTTTTGGTAATCCTTTCTTTTACAGGCCCCTAAAAAATTGGGAAAAAGTACTATTTTGATAAATTTGAAACCTGCCATAAAAGTAAGGATTACACGTTTTTTTAGATTTTTGCTCATTTTCAGTCTAAAAATTTTCAACAATTTTTTAGAATTTGAGTATGTCTGATATTCCAAAAAATTCCAATGCTTTTAGACAATTTAAGTAATTTGGCTGAATTGTACAAACCCTTTAATGGCCTTCCTATGGATAATGAATGTAGCTGTTGAAATGCTAAAGAATTGGATAAATTGGCAAATGGGAAAAGTGAAGGTTTTTTAATTTTAAATTATTTTTTAAAATTATAGTCGTATTTTTAGTGAAATTCTGGGTAAATTTATATTTAAGAGCCTTGAACGAGTTCGAACTTTCACCCCTCTTTATTAGTTAACTTAAGTTTTTAGCTTTCTATTTAGTTTTTTTTCAATTTATAACTTAGAAATCTATCGATCTAATTTATTTCTACCCTTTTTTATTTTAAAAAACCATTTCAAAAATATTTTCTCCCAGACGGTTCGAACCGCCACCCCTTCTTCCCCGATTATTTTTTTTAATTTTTAACTCACTTTCTTTTTAGAAAAACCTTCAAAAGAATCTCTAAATTCACTTCGTGTCAACATTTATCGATTAGAATGCCTTTGTGATTCCTGGTTAAATACTGGACATTTCTTAAATGTTCCTGATCGTTTGTGTTTATTTTATTCTTTTTTGTGTGCACTTATGGCTAAATTGGATTTTTTATCTGAAGATTATTTGGTATTTTTTTATTTTAAAATAATTTAAAAATTCTCTTTGTTTAAATGACTATTATTTATAAATTAAGGGAGGTCGTGGGTTCGAACCCTCTTGGGTGTATTTATTTTTTAGATTTATTTTAAAGCCATGATATTTCATTTCTAACTAAAATTAGACGTTTCTGACTTGATTCATTTTGAATTCTTTAAACGAATTTTTGACTTTTTACCTTTTTATTCTTACCCTTTTGAAATTTCAAAAATCTATATATTTTTTCTTAATTAAAAACCTTTTCGTTCAAGTCGTCTTTACGTTTCTGTGTTGAAGGATAACTTAAGGGCCATGATTTGGAGGATGAAAGCCTTTCAAAATTTGCTTCTCAACTTTGCTGTCATTTTCTACCTCCACCGCCTGAATTATTTACACAAAATAATCAAAAGGTTTTTCTTTTATTTTTAATGATTTTTTAAATATATTCTTTACACGGATTTTTTCGGGTTGTCCGCAAAAATTTTGCCCGCAAATTTTATATTCCTTTGTAGCTTGGATGTGTATTTTTTCTGAAGTGATTTTTAATGGGTCTGTCGACCTTCCCAAAATCCAGACCTTTTCGATCCGAAAGGAAATCTGAAGAAACTTAAAAAAAACCCCTTCTCGACTATTTCCCGGTTCATCCAGGGTCTAGTAAACTTAAAAAATCAACGACTCGCCTTTGACGTCAATTGAATTTTTGCGGACAAAATTTGCGGACTAGGAGAATATAACGGAAAAACTATTAAAATTTTCCCTTCTGTTAACAAAAATTCTTTTTAAAGCCTTCCAACAGCAACACCTCCATCACCTCTTCCCAATTCTTTACCAATTCAAGTTGAGCAACTTCCTTCACTCGAATTTTTCTACAAAAATTGTTATTTGCCTGTATTACCTTTATAATTAATGGAATGGTAAATGGTTGGCCTGCTTTTGCAAAAATGGAGGAAAAATTTTTGTGGAAATATTTTTTGAAAAAATTAATTTAATTAAGGAAAAATTTTTTGTCAATCAAAAAATATGTCAAATTAGGCATCCTTTCTTCCTTCCTCTGTTTCACTCTAATTCGTTGAGGCATATTTAATAGGTGGTATTAATAAATAATTAAAACATTATTGGGAAATATAAACGACCGATTTTAAAGTGAAATTGAGTAAGTGTGGTTGATCACTTTTGGAAGGAAAAAAGGTGTCTTTACAATAAAATTTAATTAATTCTTGTATATTATTGTTAAAAAAGGCCATAAAAATAAAGCATGTGTACTTTAATCATTTAAAAAAACATTTAATTCTTTATTTTTCTTTTTTCTCCCCTTCTTTTTCTCCTTTATCAATCTAAAAATTTATTTTTAATAATGTCTGTCTTATAATGGTTACCGTATTTTCTCGATTAATTCCCCTGGGGAATTATTTTTTCAATCCTTCCTTGACATGGGTAATTAATCGACGGAGGGGAATTATTCGAAATTTTGGCATTTGAACGCTCAATGTGTACTTGGGGTTGGGGAATTATTGTTTCAACTCAATTTTAGCAGGGAGGAATTAATCGAGAGGGAGAATTATTAGAGGGAGGGGAATTAATCGAGAAAATATGGTAGGTACATTCTTTTCTAAGCTATAATTCTCGACAATGCTACGCTACTTGCAAAATCAAAAATTTTCAACTAAGGGGGGGGGGGGTGGTACTAGTAAAGAACACACTTAATGCTTATAAATTTAATTTTTCACCATCTTCATCCGAGGAAGGCATAAAGCGAGGCTCGACTGCAGGATCTAAATATACATGAATATAAATTAATATATATATATTTAATATCCACCATAATGGTCGTCATCGGCAAAGTGCACACGTCGGCATTTCGGAGGACTTAAACTTCGGGCTCTCGCCTTTTCTCTCTTTTTTTCTTCCCTTTTCTTTTTCTTCTCTTTCTCATATTCTAAAATATCATAAACAAGATCAAAGTGGTCGGATCTTTGCTGAATCACATCCTTTTTAAAAAATTTACTTTTTAATGACAATCTTCAAGGTAGATTTTCTCGATGAGAATATGTACGATTGGAGGATTTGATATACCATTCGAATCAGCATTAAATAATGTATCTTAATTACAAAGACTAAGTGTAAAGGTGCCCCTAAAATATGATATATCCCCTCTCTTTAGTTATTATATAAATTTTACTTTAGACTTACTAAAATCTTCGGAGGCGCAATGTTAACAAATAACAAAGGGAAACACTCTTTAACTGTATCCTGAAAAATTTTTAAATATTATAAAATAAACAAATTAAATGTTACCCGAATTAGCCCAATATATATATATCTACAGTCAACTACCGATGCCATCCCTCCTTTTTCAGGATGGCATTGATCCATGTGTAATTTGACCATTTTCTTTATATGGCTTCCCTTTAAATTAAATTTCTAATAAAGATGCCCCTATGGATACCTCGTCGCACGTCGGGCACTTGTAAAGCTTTTTGCCTTCAAGATGCCCGTAGACGTGCTTAATGTATTGTTTACCAACACGCCCTTCACACATATGGCAACGAATATGTCGGTTCCGTATTTTTTTCAAGTACATCTCCCCGCCGACGGTACGATCCATTTGAATACGGAATCTATTCTCCGCTTTTTGCAAAGCGGTCATCCTCTTCCTTTTACCAAACATCTTCATTATTAGATATAGCAACTGATTATTGATAATAAAAACCTAAATATAAGATACCCCTCAATATAAGATATACACTTCAATATAAGATACCCCTCACAAAAAATATTTGGATTAAAATAAAAGTTTTATTTTTTAAAAGTATTTTTATTTATTAGAATAATATATTTTTTCATTTTTCTTCATTTTATATACAAAATTTTTACATTTTTTTCTTATTTTTTGCCATATTTTTTGCCATTTTTTGTCATTTTATTGTTTAGAGATATTTTTGGAATACAATTTATGTATTGTGTTGTGATTTTCTCCAGTGAGTAATAAAGTCAATCACCGCATAATTGCATAAATTGTATTCTAAAAATATATATATATAAACAAAAAAAGGGCAAAGATATCTTTCTTCAGTTGTTTTTTCAGTAAAAAATGCCACTTAATCACTATATTAACGACTATGTGTCATTAATTATTTGTCAGTTTATCCTTAAAAAAGAACTATTTTTGTCCTTCAAAGAAACAACAAAAAATGAACAAAGTTTTCCAATCACCCTCCACCCCCTTCTTCATAATCTCAATTCTCTTTATTCAGTTTGGATTCACTCTATAGATTATTTGTATATTTTTAATTTTAAGATTTTTACACAGCATTCCTTTAATTTTTATCCATTTTTAGAATTTTAATTGCATTCTATATAACCGATGTTAACCAATTCACTAATTTTTGCACTTTTATTTAAATTAATTAGAATTTGATTTTTTCGACACTTATGGGAGAGTTTGGCCAAACATTCAGCAAAACGTCAAGAATTAAGAAAACAAGAGAATTGTAAGTAAAACAAGGAGAGGAAGAATTACAATTATTAGAACAATTACAAAACCAAAATTTATCACATAGAAACATGAAAAATATATTTACAGCGACGTCAAAAGATTTATGACAGATTGTGAGCTTTTTTGTTAATTTTAATTTTATTTTTAGAAAAAATATTTTGAGAGATTATTTCTCAAAATTTTAATTATATTTCGAATCACAACAGAAAATCCTTCTTCAAGCGAATTGTTTTAGTCATTTTTTTAAAATTAGTTTTAATTGAGTTTTAAAAATTTTTGTGAAATTGTAGAAAAATTACTATACTTCGATTGTTTACTTTGCCCAATTTGTTTAGTTTTTACATAAAAATTATTTATCCAAGCTCCTTTTAAATTTTTCTGTCAAATAATTTAATTTACAGGGCAAACATATATTAAAAACTGAGCGTTGTTGATAATCTTAAAGTTTATAAAGTTAAAACTATTGGGGATGCTTATATGGTTGTTTCTGGTTTGCCTGAAAGGAGAGATGATCATGTTTCTCAAATTGCACAAGTAAAAAGAGAATTTTTGGAAATAAAAATTAAATTATTTTTTAGATGTCTCTTGCTTTATCACATAAAGTCAAAAATTTTACAATAAGGCATAGACCCAATGAACAATTAAAATTAAGAATTGGAATTCATTCAGGCAAAAGATTAATTTACAAATTATTTTTCCCTCTTTTTTAGGTTCTGTTGTAGCCGAATTTATTGGATCTAAAATGCCTAGATATTGTCTGTTTGGGGATACAATAAATATTTTAAGTAGAATGGAAAGCAATGGATTACGTAAATAAAGATTATTTTTTATAACCAGTTCTTATTTTAAAGCTCTTCGTATCCACGTTTCTTCTGATACAAGATAAATTCTTGCTAAAAATTCAGATTTTCAATTAGAATTACGTGTTGAAGTAGAGATGATTTATTGGCTAAAAGTTATTTAAAAATAAATGGAAATTAAATTATTCTTTTTTTAAAGGGCTACAAAGCCACTCAAGTTCCTTACGTTGGGCCAGAATACTTATAAAAAATTTTCTTTTCTCTCCATATTACTTTATTTTCGCCTTCTCCAAAAAGCATGGAAACGTGTATTAAAACAACGGAAAAATAAAAAATTTTTCTGATTAAAATAAAATAAAGAATTAGTCACTCCTTCAATAAATGAAAGAAATATAAAGTTATAGGAATTTAATAGAAATTATTAAAAGTAATAATTTAAAGGTTATTATCTTCTCTCTCTACACTTAAATATTTTTTATTAATTAAAAATTTAATTTTTAGTTAAATTTGTTGACAAAAATCTTTAAAATTAATTTGCTTTTTATCTTCCTAATAATAATTACCACGCTGCTTATTTTTAAATGTACGGGTAGTCATTGCAATCGCTGTGTTTTTTATTTTTTTCTGTTTTTTATTTAAACTTAATAAAACTAGTAAATATTCATAATTTAATTTCTAATTTATTTTTTAAACTTAATTTGTTAATAAACATTTAATTCTTATAAATTCTGAATCTATTACAGATAATTACTTTATTGTTGTTTAGACTTTTTAGTAGCTAGTTAAAACAATTTTGTTTTTAGAAATTGTTTTAACTGGCTACTATATACTACTAATCTCCATTAAATATAGTATCTAATATACCAAGACGAACTATACCCTATTAATATACAGTAAGTTATTTATGGATTAATAATTTTGTGTTATTTTTTTTGACTGATATTTTCAAAGTGGATTTGCCCGATGAAGTAATCATCGCGAATTGGGTTACGATATACCATTCGAATCTCCATTAAATATAGTATCTAATATACCAATACGAACTATACCCTATTAATATACAGTAAGTTATTTATGGATTAATAATTTTGTGTTATTTTTTTTGACTGAAATTTTCAAAGTGGATTTGCCCGATGAAGTAATCATCGCGAATTGAGTTACGATATACCATTCGAATCTCCATTAAATATAGTATCTAATATACCAAGACGAACTATACCCTATTAATATACCGTAAGTTATTTATGGATTAATAATTTTGGGTTATTTTTTTTTGACTGATATGTTCAAAGTGGATTTGCCCGATGAAGTAATCATCGCGAATTGGGTTTTGATATACCATTCGAATCTCCATTAAATATAGTATCTAATATACCAAGACGAACTATACCCTATTAATCTACCGTAAGTTATTTATGGATTAATAATTTTGGGTTATTTTTTTTTTGACTGATATGTTCAAAGTGGATTTGCCCGATGAAGTAATCATCGCGAATTGGGTTACAATATACCATTCGAATCTGCATTAAATATAGTATCTAATATACCAAGACGAACTATACCCTATTAATATACAGTAAGTTATTTATGGATTAATAATTTTGGGTTATTTTTTTTGACTGATATTTTCAAAGTGGATTTGCCCGATGAAGTAATCATCGCGAATTGGGTTACGATATACCATTCGAATCTCCATTAAATATAGTATCTAATATACCAAGACGAACTATACCCTATTAATATACCGTAAGTTATTTATGGATTAATAATTTTGGGTTATTTTTTTTGACTGATATTTTCAAAGTGGATTTGCCCGATGAAGTAATCATCGCTAATTGGGTTACGATATACAATTCGAATCTCCATTAAATATAGTATCTAATATACCAAGACGAACTATCCCCTATTAATATACAGTAAGTTATTTATGGATTAATAATTTTGGTTTATTTTTTTTGACTGATATTTTCAAAGTGGATTTGCCCGATGAAGTAATCATCGCGAATTGAGTTACGATATACCATTCGAATCTCCATTAAATATAGTATCTAATATACCAAGACGAACTATACCCTATTAATATACCGTAAGTTATTTATGGATTAATAATTTTGGGTTATTTTTTTTTGACTGATATGTTCAAAGTGGATTTGCCCGATGAAGTAATCATCGCGAATTGGGTTTTGATATACCATTCGAATCTCCATTAAATATAGTATCTAATATACCAAGACGAACTATACCCTATTAATCTACCGTAAGTTATTTATGGATTAATAATTTTGGGTTATTTTTTTTTTGACTGATATGTTCAAAGTGGATTTGCCCGATGAAGTAATCATCGCGAATTGGGTTACAATATACCATTCGAATCTGCATTAAATATAGTATCTAATATACCAAGACGAACTATACCCTATTAATATACAGTAAGTTATTTATGGATTAATAATTTTGGGTTATTTTTTTTGACTGATATTTTCAAAGTGGATTTGCCCGATGAAGTAATCATCGCGAATTGGGTTACGATATACCATTCGAATCTCCATTAAATATAGTATCTAATATACCAAGACGAACTATACCCTATTAATATACAGTAAGTTATTTATGGATTAATAATTTTGGGTTATTTTTTTTGACTGATATTTTCAAAGTGGATTTGCCCGATGAAGTAATCATCGCGAATTGGGTTACGATATACCATTCGAATCTCCATTAAATATAGTATCTAATATACCAAGACGAACTATACCCTATTAATATACAGTAAGTTATTTATGGATTAATAATTTTGGGTTATTTTTTTTTTGACTGATATTTTCAAAGTGGATTTGCCCGATGAAGTAATCATCGCGAATTGGGTTACGATATACCATTCGAATCTCCATTAAATATAGTATCTAATATACCAAGACGAACTATACCCTATTAATATACAGTAAGTTATTTATGGATTAATAATTTTGTGTTATTTTTTTTCACTGATATCTTCAAAGTGGATTTGCCCGATGAAGTAATCATCGCGAATTGGGTTACGATATACCATTCGAATCTCCATTAAATATAGTATCTAATATACCAAGACGAACTATACCCTATTAATATACAGTAAGTTATTTATGGATTAATAATTTTGTGTTATTTTTTTTGACTGATATATTCAAAGGGGATTTGCCCGATGAAGTAATAATCGCGAATTGCGTTACGATATACCATTCGAATCTCCATTAAATATAGTATCTAATATACCAAGACGAACTATAACTATTAATATACAGTAAGTTATTTATGGATTAATAATTTTGTGTTATTTTTTTTGACTGATATTTTCAAAGTGGATTTGCCCGATGAAGTAATCATCGCGAATTGGGTTACGATATACCATTCGAATCTCCATTAAATATAGTATCTAATATACCAAGACGAACTATACCCTATTAATATACAGTAAGTTATTTATGGATTAATAATTTTGTGTTATTTTTTTTGACTGAAATTTTCAAAGTGGATTTGCCCGATGAAGTAATCATCGCGAATTGGGTTACGATAAACCATTCGAATCTCCATTAAATATAGTATCTAATATACCAAGACGAACTATACCCTATTAATATACAGTAAGTTATTTATGGATTAATAATTTTGGGTTATTTTTTTTGACTCATATTTTCAAAGTGGATTTGCCCGATGAAGTAATCATCGCGAATTGGGTTACGATATACAATTCGAATCTCCATTAAATATAGTATCTAATATACCAAGACGAACTATACCCTATTAATATACAGTAAGTTATTTATGGATTAATAATTTTGTGTTATTTTTTTTGACTGAAATTTTCAAAGTGGATTTGCCCGATGAAGTAATCATCGCGAATTGGGTTACGATATACCATTCGAATCTCCATTAAATATAGTATCTAATATACCAAGACGAACTATACCCTATTAATATACAATAAGTTATTTATGGATTAATAATTTTGTGTTATTTTTTTTGACTGAAATTTTCAAAGTGGATTTGCCCGATGAAGTAATCATCGCGAATTGGGTTACGATATACCATTCGAATCTCCATTAAATATAGTATCTAATATACCAAGACGAACTATACCCTATTAATATACAGTAAGTTATTTATGGATTAATTATTTTGGGTTATTTTTTTTTGACTGATATTTTCAAAGTGGATTTGCCCGATGAAGTAATCATCGCGAATTGGGTTACGATACCATTCGAATCTCCATTAAATATAGTATCTAATATACCAAGACGAACTATACCGTATTAATATACAGTAAGTTATTTATGGATTAATAATTTTGGGTTATTTTTTTTTGACTGATATTTTCAAAGTGGATTTGCCCGATGAAGTAATCATCGCGAATTGGGTTACGATATACCATTCGAATCTCCATTAAATATAGTATCTAATATACCAAGACGAACTATACCCTATTAATATACAGTAAGTTATTTATGGATTAATAATTTTGTGTTATTTTTTTTGACTAATATTTTCAAAGTGGATTTGCCCGATGAAGTAATCATCGCGAATTGGGTTACGATATACCATTCGAATCTACATTAAATATAGTATCTAATATACCAAGACGAACTATCCCCTATTAATATACAGTAAGTTATTTATGGATTAATAATTTTGTGTTATTTTTTTTGACTAATATTTTCAAAGTGGATTTGCCCGATGAAGTAATCATCGCGAATTGCGTTACGATATACCATTCGAATCTCCATTAAATATAGTATCTAATATACCAAGACGAACTATACCCTATTAATATACAGTAAGTTATTTATGGATTAATAATTTTGGGTTTTTTTTTTTGACTGATATTTTCAGAGTGGATTTGCCCGATGAAGTAATCATCGCGAATTGGGTTACGATATACCATTCGAATCTCCATTAAATATAGTATCTAATATACCAAGACGAACTATACCCTATTAATATACAGTAAGTTATTTATGGATTAATTATTTTGGGTTATTTTTTTTTGACTGATATTTTCAAAGTGGATTTGCCCGATGAAGTAATCATCGCGAATTGGGTTACGATACCATTCGAATCTCCATTAAATATAGTATCTAATATACCAAGACGAACTATACCGTATTAATATACAGTAAGTTATTTATGGATTAATAATTTTGGGTTATTTTTTTTTGACTGATATTTTCAAAGTGGATTTGCCCGATGAAGTAATCATCGCGAATTGGGTTACGATATACCATTCGAATCTCCATTAAATATAGTATCTAATATACCAAGACGAACTATACCGTATTAATATACAGTAAGTTATTTATGGATTAATAATTTTGGGTTATTTTTTTTTGACTGATATTTTCAAAGTGGATTTGCCCGATGAAGTAATCATCGCGAATTGGGTTACGATATACCATTCGAATCTCCATTAAATATAGTATCTAATATACCAAGACGAACTATACCCTATTAATATACAGTAAGTTATTTATGGATTAATAATTTTGTGTTATTTTTTTTGACTAATATTTTCAAAGTGGATTTGCCCGATGAAGTAATCATCGCGAATTGGGTTACGATATACCATTCGAATCTACATTAAATATAGTATCTAATATACCAAGACGAACTATCCCCTATTAATATACAGTAAGTTATTTATGGATTAATAATTTTGTGTTATTTTTTTTGACTAATATTTTCAAAGTGGATTTGCCCGATGAAGTAATCATCGCGAATTGCGTTACGATATACCATTCGAATCTCCATTAAATATAGTATCTAATATACCAAGACGAACTATCCCCTATTAATATACAGTAAGTTATTTATGGATTAATAATTTTGTGTTATTTTTTTTGACTAATATATTCAAAGTGGATTTGCCCGATGAAGTAATCATCGCGAATTGCGTTACGATATACCATTCGAATCTCCATTAAATATAGTATCTAATATACCAAGACGAACAATACACTATTAATATACAGTAAGTTATTTATGGATTAATAATTTTGTGTTATTTTTTTTGACTAATATTTTCAAAGTGGATTTGCCCGATGAAGTAATCATCGCGAATTGCGTTACGATATACCATTCGAATCTCCATTAAATAAAGTATCTAATATACCAAGACGAACTATACCCTATTAATATACAGTAAGTTATTTATGGATTAATAATTTTGTGTTATTTTTTTTGACTAATATTTTCAAAGTGGATTTGCCCGATGAAGTAATCATCGCGAATTGGGTTACGATATACCATTCGAATCTACATTAAATATAGTATCTAATATACCAAGACGAACTATCCCCTATTAATATACAGTAAGTTATTTATGGATTAATAATTTTGTGTTATTTTTTTTGACTAATATTTTCAAAGTGGATTTGCCCGATGAAGTAATCATCGCGAATTGCGTTACGATATACCATTCGAATCTCCATTAAATATAGTATCTAATATACCAAGACGAACTATACCGTATTAATATACAGTAAGTTATTTATGGATTAATAATTTTGGGTTATTTTTTTTTGACTGATATTTTCAAAGTGGATTTGCCCGATGAAGTAATCATCGCGAATTGGGTTACGATATACCATTCGAATCTCCATTAAATATAGTATCTAATATACCAAGACGAACTATACCCTATTAATATACAGTAAGTTATTTATGGATTAATAATTTTGTGTTATTTTTTTTGACTAATATTTTCAAAGTGGATTTGCCCGATGAAGTAATCATCGCGAATTGGGTTACGATATACCATTCGAATCTACATTAAATATAGTATCTAATATACCAAGACGAACTATCCCCTATTAATATACAGTAAGTTATTTATGGATTAATAATTTTGTGTTATTTTTTTTGACTAATATTTTCAAAGTGGATTTGCCCGATGAAGTAATCATCGCGAATTGCGTTACGATATACCATTCGAATCTCCATTAAATATAGTATCTAATATACCAAGACGAACTATCCCCTATTAATATACAGTAAGTTATTTATGGATTAATAATTTTGTGTTATTTTTTTTGACTAATATATTCAAAGTGGATTTGCCCGATGAAGTAATCATCGCGAATTGCGTTACGATATACCATTCGAATCTCCATTAAATATAGTATCTAATATACCAAGACGAACAATACACTATTAATATACAGTAAGTTATTTATGGATTAATAATTTTGTGTTATTTTTTTTGACTAATATTTTCAAAGTGGATTTGCCCGATGAAGTAATCATCGCGAATTGCGTTACGATATACCATTCGAATCTCCATTAAATAAAGTATCTAATATACCAAGACGAACTATACCCTATTAATATACAGTAAGTTATTTATGGATTAATAATTTTGTGTTATTTTTTTTGACTAATATTTTCAAAGTGGATTTGCCCGATGAAGTAATCATCGCGAATTGCGTTACGATAGACCATTCGAATCTCCATTAAATATAGTATCTAATATACCAAGACGAACAATACCCTATTAATATACAGTAAGTTATTTATGGATTAATAATTTTGTGTTATTTTTTTTGACTAATATTTTCAAAGTGGATTTGCCCGATGAAGTAATCATCGCGAATTGCGTTACGATATACCATTCGAATCTCCATTAAATATAGTATCTAATATACCAAGACGAACTATACCCTATTAATATACAGTAAGTTATTTATGGATTAATAATTTTGGGTTTTTTTTTTTGACTGATATTTTCAGAGTGGATTTGCCCGATGAAGTAATCATCGCGAATTGGGTTACGATATACCATTCGAATCTCCATTAAATATAGTATCTAATATACCAAGACGAACTATACCCTATTAATATACAGTAAGTTATTTATGGATTAATTATTTTGGGTTATTTTTTTTTGACTGATATTTTCAAAGTGGATTTGCCCGATGAAGTAATCATCGCGAATTGGGTTACGATACCATTCGAATCTCCATTAAATATAGTATCTAATATACCAAGACGAACTATACCGTATTAATATACAGTAAGTTATTTATGGATTAATAATTTTGGGTTATTTTTTTTTGACTGATATTTTCAAAGTGGATTTGCCCGATGAAGTAATCATCGCGAATTGGGTTACGATATACCATTCGAATCTCCATTAAATATAGTATCTAATATACCAAGACGAACTATACCCTATTAATATACAGTAAGTTATTTATGGATTAATAATTTTGTGTTATTTTTTTTGACTAATATTTTCAAAGTGGATTTGCCCGATGAAGTAATCATCGCGAATTGCGTTACGATATACCATTCGAATCTCCATTAAATATAGTATCTAATATACCAAGACGAACAATACCCTATTAATATACAGTAAGTTATTTATGGATTAATAATTTTGTGTTATTTTTTTGACTAATATTTTCAAAGTGGATTTGCCCAATGAAGTAATCATCGCGAATTGGGTTACGATATACCATTCGAATCTCCATTAAATATAGTATCTAATATACCAAGATGAACAATACCCTATTAATATACAGTAAGTTATTTATGGATTAATAATTTTGTGTTATTTTTTTTGACTAATATTTTCAAAGTGGATTTGCCCGATGAAGTAATCATCGCGAATTGCGTTACGATATACCATTCGAATCTCCATTAAATATAGCATCTAATATACCAAGACGAACTATACCCTATTAATATACAGTAAGTTATTTATGGATTAATAATTTTGTGTTATTTTTTTTGACTAATATTTTCAAAGTTGATTTGCCCGATGAAGTAATCATCGCGAATTGCGTTACGATATACCATTCGAATCTCCATTAAATATAGTATCTAATATACCAAGACGAACAATACGCTATTAATATACAGTAAGTTATTTATGGATTAATAATTTTGTGTTATTTTTTTTGACTAATATTTTCAAAGTGGATTTGCCCAATGAAGTAATCATCGCGAATTGCGTTACGATATACCATTCGAATCTCCATTAAATATAGTATCTAATATACCAAGACGAACTATACCCTATTAATATACAGTAAGTTATTTATGGATTAATAATTTTGGGTTATTTTTTTTTTGACTGATATTTTCAAAGTGGATTTGCCCGATAAAGTAATCATCGCGAATTGGGTTACGATATACCATTCGAATCTCCATTAAATATAGTATCTAATATACCAAGACGAACTATACCCTATTAATATACAGTAAGTTATTTATGGATTAATAATTTTGGGTTATTTTTTTTGACTGATATTTTCAAAGTGGATTTGCCCGATGAAGTAATCATCGCGAATTGGGTTACGATATACAATTCGAATCTCCATTAAATATAGTATCTAATATACCAAGACGAACTATACCCTATTAATATACAGTAAGTTATTTATGGATTAATAATTTTGTGTTATTTTTTTTGACTGAAATTTTCAAAGTGGATTTGCCCGATGAAGTAATCATCGCTAATTGGGTTACGATATACCATTCGAATCTCCATTAAATATAGTATCTAATATACCAAGACGAACTATACCCTATTAATATACAGTAAGTTATTTATGGATTAATAATTTTGGGTTATTTTTTTTGACTGATATTTTCAAAGTGGATTTGCCCGATGAAGTAATCATCGCGAATTGGGTTACGATATACCATTCGAATCTCCATTAAATATAGTATCTAATATACCAAGACGAACTATACCCTATTAATATACAGTAAGTTATTTATGGATAAATAATTTTGGGTTATTTTTTTTGACTGATATTTTCAAAGTGGATTTGCCCGATGAAGTAATCATCGCTAATTGGGTTACGATATACAATTCGAATCTCCATTAAATATAGTATCTAATATACCAAGACGAACTATCCCCTATTAATATACAGTAAGTTATTTATGGATTAATAATTTTGGGTTATTTTTTTTGACTGATATTTTCAAAGTGGATTTGCCCGATGAAGTAATCATCGCGAATTGGGTTACGATATACCATTCGAATCTACATTAAATATAGTATCTAATATACCAAGACGAACTATCCCCTATTAATATACAGTAAGTTATTTATGGATTAATAATTTTGTGTTATTTTTTTTTACTAATATTTTCAAAGTGGATTTGCCCGATGAAGTAATCATCGCGAATTGCGTTACGATATACCATTCGAATCTCCATTAAATATAGTATCTAATATACCAAGACGAACTATCCACTATTAATATACAGTAAGTTATTTATGGATTAATAATTTTGTGTTATTTTTTTTGACTAATATTTTCAAAGTGGATTTGCCCGATGAAGTAATCATCGCGAATTGCGTTACGATATACCATTCGAATCTCCATTAAATATAGTATCTAATATACCAAGACGAACTATACCCTATTAATATACAGTAAGTTATTTATGGATTAATAATTTTGTGTTATTTTTTTTGACTGAAATTTTCAAAGTGGATTTGCCCGATGAAGTAATCATCGCGAATTGGGTTACGATATACCATTCGAATCTCCATTAAATATAGTATCTAATATACCAAGACGAACTATACCCTATTAATATACAGTAAGTTATTTATGGATTAATAATTTTGGGTTATTTTTTTTGACTGATATTTTCAAAGTGGATTTGCCCGATGAAGTAATCATCGCGAATTGGGTTACGATATACAATTCGAATCTCCATTAAATATAGTATCTAATATACCAAGACGAACTATACCCTATTAATATACAGTAAGTTATTTATGGATTAATAATTTTGTGTTATTTTTTTTGACTGAAATTTTCAAAGTGGATTTGCCCGATGAAGTAATCATCGCGAATTGGGTTACGATATACCATTCGAATCTCCATTAAATATAGTATCTAATATACCAAGACGAACTATACCCTATTAATATACAGTAAGTTATTTATGGATTAATAATTTTGTGTTATTTTTTTTGACTAATATTTTCAAAGTTGATTTGCCCGATGAAGTAATCATCGCGAATTGCGTTACGATATACCATTCGAATCTCCATTAAATATAGTATCTAATATACCAAGACGAACAATACCCTATTAATATACAGTAAGTTATTTATGGATTAATAATTTTGTGTTATTTTTTTTGACTAATATTTTCAAAGTGGATTTGCCCGATGAAGTAATCATCGCGAATTGCGTTACGATATACCATTCGAATCTCCATTAAATATAGTATCTAATATACCAAGACGAACAATACCCTATTAATATACAGTAAGTTATTTATGGATTAATAATTTTGTGTTATTTTTTTTGACTAATATTTTCAAAGTGGATTTGCCCGATGAAGTAATCATCGCGAATTGCGTTACGATATACCATTCGAATCTCCATTAAATATAGTATCTAATATACCAAGACGAACAATACCCTATTAATATACAGTAAGTTATTTATGGATTAATAATTTTGGGTTATTTTTTTTGACTAATATTTTCAAAGTGGATTTGCCCGATGAAGTAATCATCGCGAATTGCGTTACGATATACCATTCGAATCTCCATTAAATATAGTATCTAATATACCAAGACGAACAATACCCTATTAATATACAGTAAGTTATTTATGGATTAATAATTTTGTGTTATTTTTTTTGACTAATATTTTCAAAGTGGATTTGCCCGATGAAGTAATCATCGCGAATTGCGTTACGATATACCATTCGAATCTCCATTAAATATAGTATCTAATATACCAAGACGAACAATACCCTATTAATATACAGTAAGTTATTTATGGATTAATAATTTTGTGTTATTTTTTTTGACTAATATTTTCAAAGTGGATTTGCCCGATGAAGTAATCATCGCGAATTGCGTTACGATATACCATTCGAATCTCCATTAAATATAGTATCTAATATACCAAGACGAACAATACCCTATTAATATACAGTAAGTTATTTATGGATTAATAATTTTGTGTTATTTTTTTTGACTAATATTTTCAAAGTTGATTTGCCCGATGAAGTAATCATCGCGAATTGCGTTACGATATACCATTCGAATCTCCATTAAATATAGTATCTAATATACCAAGACGAACAATACCCTATTAATATACAGTAAGTTATTTATGGATTAATAATTTTGTGTTATTTTTTTTGACTAATATTTTCAAAGTGGATTTGCCCGATGAAGTAATCATCGCGAATTGCGTTACGATATACCATTCGAATCTCCATTAAATATAATATCTAATATACCAAGACGAACAATACCCTATTAATATACAGTAAGTTATTTATGGATTAATAATTTTGTGTTATTTTTTTTGACTAATATTTTCAAAGTGGATTTGCCCGATGAAGTAATCATCGCGAATTGCGTTACGATATACCATTCGAATCTCCATTAAATATAGTATCTAATATACCAAGACGAACTATACCCTATTAATATACAGTAAGTTATTTATGGATTAATAATTTTGTGTTATTTTTTTTGACTAATATTTTCAAAGTGGATTTGCCCGATGAAGTAATCATCGCGAATTGCGTTACGATATACCATTCGAATCTCCATTAAATATAGTATCTAATATACCAAGACGAACAATACCCTATTAATATACAGTAAGTTATTTATGGATTAATAATTTTGTGTTATTTTTTTTGACTAATATTTTCAAAGTTGATTTGCCCGATGAAGTAATCATCGCGAATTGCGTTACGATATACCATTCGAATCTCCATTAAATATAGTATCTAATATACCAAGACGAACAATACCCTATTAATATACAGTAAGTTATTTATGGATTAATAATTTTGTGTTATTTTTTTTGACTAATATTTTCAAAGTTGATTTGCCCGATGAAGTAATCATCGCGAATTGCGTTACGATATACCATTCGAATCTCCATTAAATATAGTATCTAATATACCAAGACGAACAATACCCTATTAATATACAGTAAGTTATTTATGGATTAATAATTTTGTGTTATTTTTTTTGACTAATATTTTCAAAGTGGATTTGCCCGATGAAGTAATCATCGCGAATTGCGTTACGATATACCATTCGAATCTCCATTAAATATAGTATCTAATATACCAAGACGAACAATACCCTATTAATATACAGTAAGTTATTTATGGATTAATAATTTTGTGTTATTTTTTTTGACTAATATTTTCAAAGTGGATTTGCCCGATGAAGTAATCATCGCGAATTGCGTTACGATATACCATTCGAATCTCCATTAAATATAGTATCTAATATACCAAGACGAACTATACCCTATTAATATACAGTAAGTTATTTATGGATTAATAATTTTGGGTTATTTTTTTTTTGACTGATATTTTCAAAGTGGATTTGCCCGATGAAGTAATCATCGCGAATTTGGTTACGATATACCATTCGAATCTCCATTAAATATAGTATCTAATATACCAAGACGAACTATACCCTATTAATATACAGTAAGTTATTTATGGATTAATAATTTTGGGTTATATTTTTTGACTGATATTTTCAAAGTGGATTTGCCCGATGAAGTAATCATCGCGAATTGGGTTACGATATACCATTCGAATCTCCATTAAATATAGTATCTAATATACCAAGACGAACTATACCCTATTAATATACAGTAAGTTATTTATGGATTAATAATTTTGGGTTATTTTTTTTGACTGATATTTTCAAAGTGGATTTGCCCGATGAAGTAATCATCGCGAATTGGGTTACGATATACCATTCGAATCTCCATTAAATATAGTATCTAATATACCAAGACGAACTATACCCTATTAATATACAGTAAGTTATTTATGGATTAATAATTTTGGGTTATTTTTTTTTGACTGATATTTTCAAAGTGGATTTGCCCGATGAAGTAATCATCGCGAATTGGGTTACGATATACCATTCGAATCTCCATTAAATATAGTATCTAATATACCAAGACGAACTATACCCTATTAATATACAGTAAGTTATTTATGGATTAATAATTTTGGGTTTTTTTTTTTGACTGATATTTTCAGAGTGGATTTGCCCGATGAAGTAATCATCGCGAATTGGGTTACGATATACCATTCGAATCTCCATTAAATATAGTATCTAATATACCAAGACGAACTATACCCTATTAATATACAGTAAGTTATTTATGGATTAATTATTTTGGGTTATTTTTTTTTGACTGATATTTTCAAAGTGGATTTGCCCGATGAAGTAATCATCGCGAATTGGGTTACGATACCATTCGAATCTCCATTAAATATAGTATCTAATATACCAAGACGAACTATACCGTATTAATATACAGTAAGTTATTTATGGATTAATAATTTTGGGTTATTTTTTTTTGACTGATATTTTCAAAGTGGATTTGCCCGATGAAGTAATCATCGCGAATTGGGTTACGATATACCATTCGAATCTCCATTAAATATAGTATCTAATATACCAAGACGAACTATACCCTATTAATATACAGTAAGTTATTTATGGATTAATAATTTTGTGTTATTTTTTTTGACTAATATTTTCAAAGTGGATTTGCCCGATGAAGTAATCATCGCGAATTGCGTTACGATATACCATTCGAATCTCCATTAAATATAGTATCTAATATACCAAGACGAACAATACCCTATTAATATACAGTAAGTTATTTATGGATTAATAATTTTGTGTTATTTTTTTGACTAATATTTTCAAAGTGGATTTGCCCAATGAAGTAATCATCGCGAATTGGGTTACGATATACCATTCGAATCTCCATTAAATATAGTATCTAATATACCAAGATGAACAATACCCTATTAATATACAGTAAGTTATTTATGGATTAATAATTTTGTGTTATTTTTTTTGACTAATATTTTCAAAGTGGATTTGCCCGATGAAGTAATCATCGCGAATTGCGTTACGATATACCATTCGAATCTCCATTAAATATAGCATCTAATATACCAAGACGAACTATACCCTATTAATATACAGTAAGTTATTTATGGATTAATAATTTTGTGTTATTTTTTTTGACTAATATTTTCAAAGTTGATTTGCCCGATGAAGTAATCATCGCGAATTGCGTTACGATATACCATTCGAATCTCCATTAAATATAGTATCTAATATACCAAGACGAACAATACGCTATTAATATACAGTAAGTTATTTATGGATTAATAATTTTGTGTTATTTTTTTTGACTAATATTTTCAAAGTGGATTTGCCCAATGAAGTAATCATCGCGAATTGCGTTACGATATACCATTCGAATCTCCATTAAATATAGTATCTAATATACCAAGACGAACAATACCCTATTAATATACAGTAAGTTATTTATGGATTAATAATTTTGTGTTATTTTTTTTGACTAATATTTTCAAAGTGGATTTGCCCGATGAAGTAATCATCGCGAATTGCGTTACGATATACCATTCGAATCTCCATTAAATATAGTATCTAATATACCAAGACGAACTATACCCTATTAATATACAGTAAGTTATTTATGGATTAATAATTTTGTGTTATTTTTTTTGACTAATATTTTCAAAGTGGATTTGCCCGATGAAGTAATCATCGCGAATTGCGTTACGATATACCATTCGAATCTCCATTAAATATAGTATCTAATATACCAAGACGAACTATACCCTATTAATATACAGTAAGTTATTTATGGATTAATAATTTTGGGTTATTTTTTTTTTGACTGATATTTTCAAAGTGGATTTGCCCGATCAAGTAATCATCGCGAATTTGGTTACGATATACCATTCGAATCTCCATTAAATATAGTATCTAATATACCAAGACGAACTATACCCTATTAATATACAGTAAGTTATTTATGGATTAATTATTTTGGGTTATTTTTTTTTGACTGATATTTTCAAAGTGGATTTGCCCGATGAAGTAATCATCGCGAATTGGGTTACGATATACCATTCGAATCTCCATTAAATATAGTATCTAATATACCAAGACGAACTATACCCTATTAATATACAGTAAGTTATTTATGGATTAATAATTTTGTGTTATTTTTTTTGACTAATATTTTCAAAGTGGATTTGCCCGATGAAGTAATCATCGCGAATTGCGTTACGATATACCATTCGAATCTCCATTAAATATAGTATCTAATATACCAAGACGAACAATACCCTATTAATATACAGTAAGTTATTTATGGATTAATAATTTTGTGTTATTTTTTTGACTAATATTTTCAAAGTGGATTTGCCCAATGAAGTAATCATCGCGAATTGGGTTACGATATACCATTCGAATCTCCATTAAATATAGTATCTAATATACCAAGATGAACAATACCCTATTAATATACAGTAAGTTATTTATGGATTAATAATTTTGTGTTATTTTTTTTGACTGAAATTTTCAAAGTGGATTTGCCCAATGAAGTAATCATCGCGAATTGCGTTACGATATACCATTCGAATCTCCATTAAATATAGTATCTAATATACCAAGACGAACAATACCCTATTAATATACAGTAAGTTATTTATGGATTAATTATTTTGGGTTATTTTTTTTTGACTGATATTTTCAAAGTGGATTTGCCCGATGAAGTAATCATCGCGAATTGGGTTACGATATACCATTCGAATCTCCATTAAATATAGTATCTAATATACCAAGACGAACTATACCCTATTAATATACAGTAAGTTATTTATGGATTAATAATTTTGGGTTATTTTTTTTGACTGATATTTTCAAAGTGGATTTGCCCGATGAAGTAATCATCGCGAATTGGGTTACGATATACAATTCGAATCTCCATTAAATATAGTATCTAATATACCAAGACGAACTATACCCTATTAATATACAGTAAGTTATTTATGGATTAATAATTTTGTGTTATTTTTTTTGACTGAAATTTTCAAAGTGGATTTGCCCGATGAAGTAATCATCGCTAATTGGGTTACGATATACCTTTCGAATCTCCATTAAATATAGTATCTAATATACCAAGACGAACTATACCCTATTAATATACAGTAAGTTATTTATGGATTAATAATTTTGGGTTATTTTTTTTGACTGATATTTTCAAAGTGGATTTGCCCGATGAAGTAATCATCGCGAATTGGGTTACGATATACCATTCGAATCTCCATTAAATATAGTATCTAATATACCAAGACGAACTATACCCTATTAATATACAGTAAGTTATTTATGGATAAATAATTTTGGGTTATTTTTTTTGACTGATATTTTCAAAGTGGATTTGCCCGATGAAGTAATCATCGCTAATTGGGTTACGATATACAATTCGAATCTCCATTAAATATAGTATCTAATATACCAAGACGAACTATCCCCTATTAATATACAGTAAGTTATTTATGGATTAATAATTTTGGGTTATTTTTTTTGACTGATATTTTCAAAGTGGATTTGCCCGATGAAGTAATCATCGCGAATTGGGTTACGATATACCATTCGAATCTACATTAAATATAGTATCTAATATACCAAGACGAACTATCCCCTATTAATATACAGTAAGTTATTTATGGATTAATAATTTTGTGTTATTTTTTTTTACTAATATTTTCAAAGTGGATTTGCCCGATGAAGTAATCATCGCGAATTGCGTTACGATATACCATTCGAATCTCCATTAAATATAGTATCTAATATACCAAGACGAACTATCCACTATTAATATACAGTAAGTTATTTATGGATTAATAATTTTGTGTTATTTTTTTTGACTAATATTTTCAAAGTGGATTTGCCCGATGAAGTAATCATCGCGAATTGCGTTACGATATACCATTCGAATCTCCATTAAATATAGTATCTAATATACCAAGACGAACTATACCCTATTAATATACAGTAAGTTATTTATGGATTAATAATTTTGTGTTATTTTTTTTGACTGAAATTTTCAAAGTGGATTTGCCCGATGAAGTAATCATCGCGAATTGGGTTACGATATACCATTCGAATCTCCATTAAATATAGTATCTAATATACCAAGACGAACTATACCCTATTAATATACAGTAAGTTATTTATGGATTAATAATTTTGGGTTATTTTTTTTGACTGATATTTTCAAAGTGGATTTGCCCGATGAAGTAATCATCGCGAATTGGGTTACGATATACAATTCGAATCTCCATTAAATATAGTATCTAATATACCAAGACGAACTATACCCTATTAATATACAGTAAGTTATTTATGGATTAATAATTTTGTGTTATTTTTTTTGACTGAAATTTTCAAAGTGGATTTGCCCGATGAAGTAATCATCGCGAATTGGGTTACGATATACCATTCGAATCTCCATTAAATATAGTATCTAATATACCAAGACGAACTATACCCTATTAATATACAGTAAGTTATTTATGGATTAATAATTTTGTGTTATTTTTTTTGACTAATATTTTCAAAGTTGATTTGCCCGATAAAGTAATCATCGCGAATTGCGTTACGATATACCATTCGAATCTCCATTAAATATAGTATCTAATATACCAAGACGAACAATACCCTATTAATATACAGTAAGTTATTTATGGATTAATAATTTTGTGTTATTTTTTTTGACTAATATTTTCAAAGTGGATTTGCCCGATGAAGTAATCATCGCGAATTGCGTTACGATATACCATTCGAATCTCCATTAAATATAGTATCTAATATACCAAGACGAACAATACCCTATTAATATACAGTAAGTTATTTATGGATTAATAATTTTGTGTTATTTTTTTTGACTAATATTTTCAAAGTTGATTTGCCCGATGAAGTAATCATCGCGAATTGCGTTACGATATACCATTCGAATCTCCATTAAATATAGTATCTAATATACCAAGACGAACAATACCCTATTAATATACAGTAAGTTATTTATGGATTAATAATTTTGTGTTATTTTTTTTGACTAATATTTTCAAAGTTGATTTGCCCGATGAAGTAATCATCGCGAATTGCGTTACGATATACCATTCGAATCTCCATTAAATATAGTATCTAATATACCAAGACGAACAATACCCTATTAATATACAGTAAGTTATTTATGGATTAATAATTTTGTGTTATTTTTTTTGACTAATATTTTCAAAGTGGATTTGCCCGATGAAGTAATCATCGCGAATTGCGTTACGATATACCATTCGAATCTCCATTAAATATAGTATCTAATATACCAAGACGAACAATACCCTATTAATATACAGTAAGTTATTTATGGATTAATAATTTTGTGTTATTTTTTTTGACTAATATTTTCAAAGTGGATTTGCCCGATGAAGTAATCATCGCGAATTGCGTTACGATATACCATTCGAATCTCCATTAAATATAGTATCTAATATACCAAGACGAACAATACCCTATTAATATACAGTAAGTTATTTATGGATTAATAATTTTGTGTTATTTTTTTTGACTAATATTTTCAAAGTGGATTTGCCCGATGAAGTAATCATCGCGAATTGCGTTACGATATACCATTCGAATCTCCATTAAATATAGTATCTAATATACCAAGACGAACAATACCCTATTAATATACAGTAAGTTATTTATGGATTAATAATTTTGTGTTATTTTTTTTGACTAATATTTTCAAAGTGGATTTGCCCGATGAAGTAATCATCGCGAATTGCGTTACGATATACCATTCGAATCTCCATTAAATATAGTATCTAATATACCAAGACGAACAATACCCTATTAATATACAGTAAGTTATTTATGGATTAATAATTTTGTGTTATTTTTTTTGACTAATATTTTCAAAGTTGATTTGCCCGATGAAGTAATCATCGCGAATTGCGTTACGATATACCATTCGAATCTCCATTAAATATAGTATCTAATATACCAAGACGAACAATACCCTATTAATATACAGTAAGTTATTTATGGATTAATAATTTTGTGTTATTTTTTTTGACTAATATTTTCAAAGTGGATTTGCCCGATGAAGTAATCATCGCGAATTGCGTTACGATATACCATTCGAATCTCCATTAAATATAGTATCTAATATACCAAGACGAACAATACCCTATTAATATACAGTAAGTTATTTATGGATTAATAATTTTGGGTTATTTTTTTTGACTAATATTTTCAAAGTGGATTTGCCCGATGAAGTAATCATCGCGAATTGCGTTACGATATACCATTCGAATCTCCATTAAATATAGTATCTAATATACCAAGACGAACAATACCCTATTAATATACAGTAAGTTATTTATGGATTAATAATTTTGTGTTATTTTTTTTGACTAATATTTTCAAAGTGGATTTGCCCGATGAAGTAATCATCGCGAATTGCGTTACGATATACCATTCGAATCTCCATTAAATATAGTATCTAATATACCAAGACGAACAATACCCTATTAATATACAGTAAGTTATTTATGGATTAATAATTTTGTGTTATTTTTTTTGACTAATATTTTCAAAGTGGATTTGCCCGATGAAGTAATCATCGCGAATTGCGTTACGATATACCATTCGAATCTCCATTAAATATAGTATCTAATATACCAAGACGAACTATACCCTATTAATATACAGTAAGTTATTTATGGATTAATAATTTTGTGTTATTTTTTTTGACTAATATTTTCAAAGTTGATTTGCCCGATGAAGTAATCATCGCGAATTGCGTTACGATATACCATTCGAATCTCCATTAAATATAGTATCTAATATACCAAGACGAACAATACCCTATTAATATACAGTAAGTTATTTATGGATTAATAATTTTGTGTTATTTTTTTTGACTAATATTTTCAAAGTGGATTTGCCCGATGAAGTAATCATCGCGAATTGCGTTACGATATACCATTCGAATCTCCATTAAATATAGTATCTAATATACCAAGACGAACTATACCCTATTAATATACAGTAAGTTATTTATGGATTAATAATTTTGTGTTATTTTTTTTGACTAATATTTTCAAAGTGGATTTGCCCGATGAAGTAATCATCGCGAATTGCGTTACGATATACCATTCGAATCTCCATTAAATATAGTATCTAATATACCAAGACGAACAATACCCTATTAATATACAGTAAGTTATTTATGGATTAATAATTTTGTGTTATTTTTTTTGACTAATATTTTCAAAGTGGATTTGCCCGATGAAGTAATCATCGCGAATTGCGTTACGATATACCATTCGAATCTCCATTAAATATAGTATCTAATATACCAAGACGAACAATACCCTATTAATATACAGTAAGTTATTTATGGATTAATAATTTTGTGTTATTTTTTTTGACTAATATTTTCAAAGTTGATTTGCCCGATGAAGTAATCATCGCGAATTGCGTTACGATATACCATTCGAATCTCCATTAAATATAGTATCTAATATACCAAGACGAACAATACCCTATTAATATACAGTAAGTTATTTATGGATTAATAATTTTGTGTTATTTTTTTTGACTAATATTTTCAAAGTGGATTTGCCCGATGAAGTAATCATCGCGAATTGCGTTACGATATACCATTCGAATCTCCATTAAATATAGTATCTAATATACCAAGACGAACAATACCCTATTAATATACAGTAAGTTATTTATGGATTAATAATTTTGTGTTATTTTTTTTGACTAATATTTTCAAAGTGGATTTGCCCGATGAAGTAATCATCGCGAATTGCGTTACGATATACCATTCGAATCTCCATTAAATATAGTATCTAATATACCAAGACGAACTATACCCTATTAATATACAGTAAGTTATTTATGGATTAATAATTTTGTGTTATTTTTTTTCACTGATATTTTCAAAGTGGATTTGCCCGATGAAGTAATCATCGCGAATTGGGTTACGATATACCATTCGAATCTCCATTAAATATAGTATCTAATATACCAAGACGAACTATACCCTATTAATATACAGTAAGTTATTTATGGATTAATAATTTTGTGTTATTTTTTTTGACTGATATATTCAAAGAGGATTTGCCCAATGAAGTAATAATCGCGAATTGCGTTACGATATACCATTCGAATCTCCATTAAATATAGTATCTAATATACCAAGACGAACTATACCCTATTAATATACAGTAAGTTATTTATGGATTAATAATTTTGTGTTATTTTTTTTGACTGAAATTTTCAAAGTGGATTTGCCCGATGAAGTAATCATCGCGAATTGGGTTACGATATACCATTCGAATCTCCATTAAATATAGTATCTAATATACCAAGACGAACTATACCCTATTAATATACAGTAAGTTATTTATGGATTAATAATTTTGGGTTATTTTTTTTTGACTGATATTTTCAAAGTGGATTTGCCCGATGAAGTAATCATCGCGAATTGGGTTACGATATACCATTCGAATCTCCATTAAATATAGTATCTAATATACCAAGACGAACTATACCCTATTAATATACAGTAAGTTATTTATGGATTAATAATTTTGTGTTATTTTTTTTCACTGATATTTTCAAAGTGGATTTGCCCGATGAAGTAATCATCGCGAATTGGGTTACGATATACCATTCGAATCTCCATTAAATATAGTATCTAATATACCAAGACGAACTATACCCTATTAATATACAGTAAGTTATTTATGGATTAATAATTTTGTGTTATTTTTTTTGACTGATATATTCAAAGAGGATTTGCCCAATGAAGTAATAATCGCGAATTGCGTTACGATATACCATTCGAATCTCCATTAAATATAGTATCTAATATACCAAGACGAACTATACCCTATTAATATACAGTAAGTTATTTATGGATTAATAATTTTGTGTTATTTTTTTTGACTGAAATTTTCAAAGTGGATTTGCCCGATGAAGTAATCATCGCGAATTGGGTTACGATATACCATTCGAATCTCCATTAAATATAGTATCTAATATACCAAGACGAACTATACCCTATTAATATACAGTAAGTTATTTATGGATTAATAATTTTGGGTTATTTTTTTTGACTGATATTTTCAAAGTGGATTTGCCCGATGAAGTAATCATCGCGAATTGGGTTACGATATACAATTCGAATCTCCATTAAATATAGTATCTAATATACCAAGACGAACTATACCCTATTAATATACAGTAAGTTATTTATGGATTAATAATTTTGTGTTATTTTTTTTGACTGAAATTTTCAAAGTGGATTTGCCCGATGAAGTAATCATCGCGAATTGGGTTACGATATACAATTCGAATCTCCATTAAATATAGTATCTAATATACCAAGACGAACTATCCCCTATTAATATACAGTAAGTTATTTATGGATTAATAATTTTGGGTTATTTTTTTTGACTGATATTTTCAAAGTGGATTTGCCCGATGAAGTAATCATCGCGAATTGGGTTACGATATACCATTCGAATCTACATTAAATATAGTATCTAATATACCAAGACGAACTATCCCCTATTAATATACAGTAAGTTATTTATGGATTAATAATTTTGTGTTATTTTTTTTGACTAATATTTTCAAAGTGGATTTGCCCGATGAAGTAATCATCGCGAATTGCGTTACGATATACCATTCGAATCTCCATTAAATATAGTATCTAATATACCAAGACGAACTATCCCCTATTAATATACAGTAAGTTATTTATGGATTAATAATTTTGTGTTATTTTTTTTGACTAATATTTTCAAAGTGGATTTGCCCGATGAAGTAATCATCGCTAATTGGGTTACGATATACAATTCGAATCTCCATTAAATATAGTATCTAATATACCAAGACGAACTATACCCTATTAATATACAGTAAGTTATTTATGGATTAATAATTTTGGGTTATTTTTTTTGACTGATATTTTCAAAGTGGATTTGCCCGATGAAGTAATCATCGCTAATTGGGTTACGATATACCATTCGAATCTCCATTAAATATAGTATCTAATATACCAAGACGAACTATACCCTATTAATATACAGTAAGTTATTTATGGATTAATAATTTTGGGTTATTTTTTTTGACTGATATTTTCAAAGTGGATTTGCCTATGAAGTAATCATCGCGAATTGGGTTACGATATACCATTCGAATCTCCATTAAATATAGTATCTAATATACCAAGACGAACTATACCCTATTAATATACAGTAAGTTATTTATGGATTAATAATTTTGGGTTATTTTTTTTTGACTGATATTTTCAAAGTGGATTTGCCCGATGAAGTAATCATCGCGAATTGGGTTACGATATACCATTCGAATCTCCATTAAATATAGTATCTAATATACCAAGACGAACTATACCCTATTAATATACAGTAAGTTATTTATGGATTAATAATTTTGTGTTATTTTTTTTCACTGATATTTTCAAAGTGGATTTGCCCGATGAAGTAATCATCGCGAATTGGGTTACGATATACCATTCGAATCTCCATTAAATATAGTATCTAATATACCAAGACGAACTATACCCTATTAATATACAGTAAGTTATTTATGGATTAATAATTTTGTGTTATTTTTTTTGACTGATATATTCAAAGAGGATTTGCCCGATAAAGTAATAATCGCGAATTGCGTTACGATATACCATTCGAATCTCCATTAAATATAGTATCTAATATACCAAGACGAACTATACCCTATTAATATACAGTAAGTTATTTATGGATTAATAATTTTGTGTTATTTTTTTTGACTGAAATTTTCAAAGTGGATTTGCCCGATGAAGTAATCATCGCGAATTGGGTTACGATATACCATTCGAATCTCCATTAAATATAGTATCTAATATACCAAGACGAACTATACCCTATTAATATACAGTAAGTTATTTATGGATTAATAATTTTGGGTTATTTTTTTTGACTGATATTTTCAAAGTGGATTTGCCCGATGAAGTAATCATCGCGAATTGGGTTACGATATACAATTCGAATCTCCATTAAATATAGTATCTAATATACCAAGACGAACTATACCCTATTAATATACAGTAAGTTATTTATGGATTAATAATTTTGTGTTATTTTTTTTGACTGAAATTTTCAAAGTGGATTTGCCCGATGAAGTAATCATCGCGAATTGGGTTACGATATACCATTCGAATCTCCATTAAATATAGTATCTAATATACCAAGACGAACTATACCCTATTAATATACAGTAAGTTATTTATGGATTAATAATTTTGGGTTATTTTTTTTGACTGATATTTTCAAAGTGGATTTGCCCGATGAAGTAATCATCGCTAATTGGGTTACGATATACAATTCGAATCTCCATTAAATATAGTATCTAATATACCAAGACGAACTATCCCCTATTAATATACAGTAAGTTATTTATGGATTAATAATTTTGGGTTATTTTTTTTGACTGATATTTTCAAAGTGGATTTGCCCGATGAAGTAATCATCGCGAATTGGGTTACGATATACCATTCGAATCTACATTAAATATAGTATCTAATATACCAAGACGAACTATCCCCTATTAATATACAGTAAGTTATTTATGGATTAATAATTTTGTGTTATTTTTTTGACTAATATTTTCAAAGTGGATTTGCCCGATGAAGTAATCATCGCGAATTGCGTTACGATATACCATTCGAATCTCCATTAAATATAGTATCTAATATACCAAGACGAACTATCCCCTATTAATATACAGTAAGTTATTTATGGATTAATAATTTTGTGTTATTTTTTTTGACTAATATTTTCAAAGTGGATTTGCCCGATGAAGTAATCATCGCTAATTGGGTTACGATATACAATTCGAATCTCCATTAAATATAGTATCTAATATACCAAGACGAACTATACCCTATTAATATACAGTAAGTTATTTATGGATTAATAATTTTGGGTTATTTTTTTTGACTGATATTTTCAAAGTGGATTTGCCCGATGAAGTAATCATCGCTAATTGGGTTACGATATACCATTCGAATCTCCATTAAATATAGTATCTAATATACCAAGACGAACTATACCCTATTAATATACAGTAAGTTATTTATGGATTAATAATTTTGGGTTATTTTTTTTGACTGATATTTTCAAAGTGGATTTGCCCGATGAAGTAATCATCGCTAATTGGGTTACGATATACAATTCGAATCTCCATTAAATATAGTATCTAATATACCAAGACGAACTATCCCCTATTAATATACAGTAAGTTATTTATGGATTAATAATTTTGGGTTATTTTTTTTGACTGATATTTTCAAAGTGGATTTGCCCGATGAAGTAATCATCGCGAATTGGGTTACGATATACCATTCGAATCTACATTAAATATAGTATCTAATATACCAAGACGAACTATCCCCTATTAATATACAGTAAGTTATTTATGGATTAATAATTTTGTGTTATTTTTTTTGACTAATATTTTCAAAGTGGATTTGCCCGATGAAGTAATCATCGCGAATTGCGTTACGATATACCATTCGAATCTCCATTAAATATAGTATCTAATATACCAAGACGAACTATCCCCTATTAATATACAGTAAGTTATTTATGGATTAATAATTTTGTGTTATTTTTTTTGACTAATATTTTCAAAGTGGATTTGCCCGATGAAGTAATCATCGCGAATTGCGTTACGATATACCATTCGAATCTCCATTAAATATAGTATCTAATATACCAAGACGAACAATACACTATTAATATACAGTAAGTTATTTATGGATTAATAATTTTGTGTTATTTTTTTGACTAATATTTTCAAAGTGGATTTGCCCGATGAAGTAATCATCGCGAATTGCGTTACGATATACCATTCGAATCTCCATTAAATATAGTATCTAATATACCAAGACGAACAATACACTATTAATATACAGTAAGTTATTTATGGATTAATAATTTTGTGTTATTTTTTTTGACTGATATTTTCAAAGTGGATTTGCCCGATGAAGTAATCATCGCGAATTGCGTTACGATATACCATTCGAATCTCCATTAAATAAAGTATCTAATATACCAAGACGAACTATACCCTATTAATATACAGTAAGTTATTTATGGATTAATAATTTTGGGTTATTTTTTTTGACTGATATTTTCAAAGTGGATTTGCCCGATGAAGTAATCATCGCTAATTGGGTTACGATATACAATTCGAATCTCCATTAAATATAGTATCTAATATACCAAGACGAACTATCCCCTATTAATATACAGTAAGTTATTTATGGATTAATAATTTTGGGTTATTTTTTTTGACTGATATTTTCAAAGTGGATTTGCCCGATGAAGTAATCATCGCGAATTGGGTTACGATATACCATTCGAATCTACATTAAATATAGTATCTAATATACCAAGACGAACTATCCCCTATTAATATACAGTAAGTTATTTATGGATTAATAATTTTGTGTTATTTTTTTTGACTAATATTTTCAAAGTGGATTTGCCCGATGAAGTAATCATCGCGAATTGCGTTACGATATACCATTCGAATCTCCATTAAATATAGTATCTAATATACCAAGACGAACTATCCCCTATTAATATACAGTAAGTTATTTATGGATTAATAATTTTGTGTTATTTTTTTTGACTAATATTTTCAAAGTGGATTTGCCCGATGAAGTAATCATCGCTAATTGGGTTACGATATACAATTCGAATCTCCATTAAATATAGTATCTAATATACCAAGACGAACTATCCCCTATTAATATACAGTAAGTTATTTATGGATTAATAATTTTGGGTTATTTTTTTTGACTGATATTTTCAAAGTGGATTTGCCCGATGAAGTAATCATCGCGAATTGCGTTACGATATACCATTCGAATCTCCATTAAATATAGTATCTAATATACCAAGACGAACAATACACTATTAATATACAGTAAGTTATTTATGGATTAATAATTTTGGGTTATTTTTTTTGACTGATATTTTCAAAGTGGATTTGCCCGATGAAGTAATCATCGCTAATTGGGTTACGATATACCATTCGAATCTCCATTAAATATAGTATCTAATATACCAAGACGAACTATACCCTATTAATATACAGTAAGTTATTTATGGATTAATAATTTTGGGTTATTTTTTTTGACTGATATTTTCAAAGTGGATTTGCCCGATGAAGTAATCATCGCTAATTGGGTTACGATATACAATTCGAATCTCCATTAAATATAGTATCTAATATACCAAGACGAACTATCCCCTATTAATATACAGTAAGTTATTTATGGATTAATAATTTTGGGTTATTTTTTTTGACTGATATTTTCAAAGTGGATTTGCCCGATGAAGTAATCATCGCGAATTGGGTTACGATATACCATTCGAATCTACATTAAATATAGTATCTAATATACCAAGACGAACTATCCCCTATTAATATACAGTAAGTTATTTATGGATTAATAATTTTGTGTTATTTTTTTTGACTAATATTTTCAAAGTGGATTTGCCCGATGAAGTAATCATCGCGAATTGCGTTACGATATACCATTCGAATCTCCATTAAATATAGTATCTAATATACCAAGACGAACTATCCCCTATTAATATACAGTAAGTTATTTATGGATTAATAATTTTGTGTTATTTTTTTTGACTAATATTTTCAAAGTGGATTTGCCCGATGAAGTAATCATCGCGAATTGCGTTACGATATACCATTCGAATCTCCATTAAATATAGTATCTAATATACCAAGACGAACAATACACTATTAATATACAGTAAGTTATTTATGGATTAATAATTTTGTGTTATTTTTTTGACTAATATTTTCAAAGTGGATTTGCCCGATGAAGTAATCATCGCGAATTGCGTTACGATATACCATTCGAATCTCCATTAAATATAGTATCTAATATACCAAGACGAACAATACACTATTAATATACAGTAAGTTATTTATGGATTAATAATTTTGTGTTATTTTTTTTGACTGATATTTTCAAAGTGGATTTGCCCGATGAAGTAATCATCGCGAATTGCGTTACGATATACCATTCGAATCTCCATTAAATAAAGTATCTAATATACCAAGACGAACTATACCCTATTAATATACAGTAAGTTATTTATGGATTAATAATTTTGTGTTATTTTTTTTGACTAATATTTTCAAAGTGGATTTGCCCGATGAAGTAATCATCGCGAATTGCGTTACGATATACCATTCGAATCTACATTAAATATAGTATCTAATATACCAAGACGAACTATCCCCTATTAATATACAGTAAGTTATTTATGGATTAATAATTTTGTGTTATTTTTTTTGACTAATATTTTCAAAGTGGATTTGCCCGATGAAGTAATCATCGCGAATTGCGTTACGATATACCATTCGAATCTCCATTAAATATAGTATCTAATATACCAAGACGAACTATCCCCTATTAATATACAGTAAGTTATTTATGGATTAATAATTTTGGGTTATTTTTTTTGACTGATATTTTCAAAGTGGATTTGCCCGATGAAGTAATCATCGCGAATTGCGTTACGATATACCATTCGAATCTCCATTAAATATAGTATCTAATATACCAAGACGAACAATACACTATTAATATACAGTAAGTTATTTATGGATTAATAATTTTGTGTTATTTTTTTTGACTAATATTTTCAAAGTGGATTTGCCCGATGAAGTAATCATCGCGAATTGCGTTACGATATACCATTCGAATCTCCATTAAATAAAGTATCTAATATACCAAGACGAACTATACCCTATTAATATACAGTAAGTTATTTATGGATTAATAATTTTGTGTTATTTTTTTTGACTAATATTTTCAAAGTGGATTTGCCCGATGAAGTAATCATCGCGAATTGCGTTACGATATACCATTCGAATCTCCATTAAATATAGTATCTAATATACCAAGACGAACAATACCCTATTAATATACAGTAAGTTATTTATGGATTAATAATTTTGTGTTATTTTTTTTTGACTAATATTATCAAAGTGGATTTGCCCGATGAAGTAATCATCGCGAATTGCGTTACGATATACCATTCGAATCTCCATTAAATATAGTATCTAATATACCAAGACGAACTATACCCTATTAATATACAGTAAGTTATTTATGGATTAATAATTTTGGGTTTTTTTTTTGACTGATATTTTCAAAGTGGATTTGCCCGATGAAGTAATCATCGCGAATTGGGTTACGATATACCATTCGAATCTCCATTAAATATAGTATCTAATATACCAAGACGAACTATACCCTATTAATATACAGTAAGTTATTTATGGATTAATTATTTTGGGTTATTTTTTTTTGACTGATATTTTCAAAGTGGATTTGCCCGATGAAGTAATCATCGCGAATTGGGTTACGATACCATTCGAATCTCCATTAAATATAGTATCTAATATACCAAGACGAACTATACCGTATTAATATACAGTAAGTTATTTATGGATTAATAATTTTGGGTTATTTTTTTTTGACTGATATTTTCAAAGTGGATTTGCCCGATGAAGTAATCATCGCGAATTGGGTTACGATATACCATTCGAATCTCCATTAAATATAGTATCTAATATACCAAGACGAACTATACCCTATTAATATACAGTAAGTTATTTATGGATTAATAATTTTGTGTTATTTTTTTTGACTAATATTTTCAAAGTGGATTTGCCCGATGAAGTAATCATCGCGAATTGCGTTACGATATACCATTCGAATCTCCATTAAATATAGTATCTAATATACCAAGACGAACAATACCCTATTAATATACAGTAAGTTATTTATGGATTAATAATTTTGTGTTATTTTTTTTGACTAATATTTTCAAAGTGGATTTGCCCAATGAAGTAATCATCGCGAATTGGGTTACGATATACCATTCGAATCTCCATTAAATATAGTATCTAATATACCAAGACGAACTATACCCTATTAATATACAGTAAGTTATTTATGGATTAATAATTTTGTGTTATTTTTTTTGACTAATATTTTCAAAGTTGATTTGCCCGATGAAGTAATCATCGCGAATTGCGTTACGATATACCATTCGAATCTCCATTAAATATAGTATCTAATATACCAAGACGAACAATACCCTATTAATATACAGTAAGTTATTTATGGATTAATAATTTTGTGTTATTTTTTTTGACTAATATTTTCAAAGTGGATTTGCCCGATGAAGTAATCATCGCGAATTGCGTTACGATATACCATTCGAATCTCCATTAAATATAGTATATAATATACCAAAACGAACAATACCCTATTAATATACAGTAAGTTATTTATGGATTAATAATTTTGTGTTATTTTTTTTGACTAATATTTTCAAAGTGGATTTGCCCGATGAAGTAATCATCGCGAATTGCGTTACGATATACCATTCGAATCTCCATTAAATATAGTATCTAATATACCAAGACGAACTATACCCTATTAATATACAGTAAGTTATTTATGGATTAATAATTTTGGGTTATTTTTTTTTTGACTGATATTTTCAAAGTGGATTTGCCCGATGAAGTAATCATCGCGAATTTGGTTACGATATACCATTCGAATCTCCATTAAATATAGTATCTAATATACCAAGACGAACTATACCCTATTAATATACAGTAAGTTATTTATGGATTGATAATTTTGTGTTATATTTTTTGACTGATATTTTCAAAGTGGATTTGCCCGATGAAGTAATCATCGCGAATTGGGTTACGATATACCATTCGAATCTCCATTAAATATAGTATCTAATATACCAAGACGAACTATACCCTATTAATATACAGTAAGTTATTTATGGATTAATAATTTTGTGTTATTTTTTTTGACTAATATTTTCAAAGTGGATTTGCCCGATGAAGTAATCATCGCGAATTGCGTTACGATATACCATTCGAATCTCCATTAAATATAGTATCTAATATACCAAGATGAACAATACCCTATTAATATACAGTAAGTTATTTATGGATTAATAATTTTGGGTTATATTTTTTGACTGATATTTTCAAAGTGGATTTGCCCGATGAAGTAATCATCGCGAATTGGGTTACGATATACCATTCGAATCTCCATTAAATATAGTATCTAATATACCAAGACGAACTATACCCTATTAATATACAGTAAGTTATTTATGGATTAATAATTTTGTGTTATTTTTTTTGACTAATATTTTCAAAGTGGATTTGCCCGATGAAGTAATCATCGCGAATTTGGTTACGATATACCATTCGAATCTCCATTAAATATAGTATCTAATATACCAAGACGAACTATACCCTATTAATATACAGTAAGTTATTTATGGATTAATAATTTTGGGTTATATTTTTTGACTGATATTTTCAAAGTGGATTTGCCCGATGAAGTAATCATCGCGAATTGCGTTACGATATACCATTCGAATCTCCATTAAATATAGTATCTAATATACCAAGACGAACAATACCCTATTAATATACAGTAAGTTATTTATGGATTAATAATTTTGTGTTATTTTTTTTTACTAATATTTTCAAAGTGGATTTGCCCGATGAAGTAATCATCGCGAATTTGGTTACGATATACCATTCGAATCTCCATTAAATATAGTATCTAATATACCAAGAGAACTATACCCTATAAATATACAGTAAGTTATTTATGGATTAATAATTTTGGGTTATATTTTTTGACTGATATTTTCAAAGTGGATTTGCCCGATGAAGTAATCATCGCGAATTGGGTTACGATATACCATTCGAATCTCCATTAAATATAGTATCTAATATACCAAGACGAACTATACCCTATTAATATACAGTAAGTTATTTATGGATTAATAATTTTGGGTTATATTTTTTGACTGATATTTTCAAAGTGGATTTGCCCGATGAAGTAATCATCGCGAATTGCGTTACGATATACCATTCGAATCTCCATTAAATATAGTATCTAATATACCAAGACGAACAATACCCTATTAATATACAGTAAGTTATTTATGGATTAATAATTTTGTGTTATTTTTTTTGACTAATATTTTCAAAGTGGATTTGCCCGATGAAGTAATCATCGCGAATTGGGTTACGATATACCATTCGAATCTCCATTAAATATAGTATCTAATATACCAAGACGAACTATACCCTATTAATATACAGTAAGTTATTTATGGATTAATAATTTTGGGTTATATTTTTTGACTGATATTTTCAAAGTGGATTTGCCCGATGAAGTAATCATCGCGAATTGCGTTACGATATACCATTCGAATCTCCATTAAATATAGTATCTAATATACCAAGACGAACTATACCCTATTAATATACAGTAAGTTATTTATGGATTAATAATTTTGTGTTATTTTTTTTGACTAATATTTTCAAAGTGGATTTGCCCGATGAAGTAATCATCGCGAATTGGGTTACGATATACCATTCGAATCTCCATTAAATATAGTATCTAATATACCAAGACGAACAATACCCTATTAATATACAGTAAGTTATTTATGGATTAATAATTTTGTGTTATTTTTTTTGACTAATATTTTCAAAGTGGATTTGCCCGATGAAGTAATCATCGCGAATTGGGTTACGATATACCATTCGAATCTCCATTAAATATAGTATCTAATATACCAAGACGAACTATACCCTATTAATATACAGTAAGTTATTTATGGATTAATAATTTTGGGTTATATTTTTTGACTGATATTTTCAAAGTGGATTTGCCCGATGAAGTAATCATCGCGAATTGCGTTACGATATACCATTCGAATCTCCATTAAATATAGTATCTAATATACCAAGACGAACAATACCCTATTAATATACAGTAAGTTATTTATGGATTAATAATTTTGTGTTATTTTTTTTGACTAATATTTTCAAAGTGGATTTGCCCGATGAAGTAATCATCGCGAATTGGGTTACGATATACCATTCGAATCTCCATTAAATATAGTATCTAATATACCAAGACGAACTATACCCTATTAATATACAGTAAGTTATTTATGGATTAATAATTTTGGGTTATATTTTTTGACTGATATTTTCAAAGTGGATTTGCCCGATGAAGTAATCATCGCGAATTGCGTTACGATATACCATTCGAATCTCCATTAAATATAGTATCTAATATACCAAGACGAACAATACCCTATTAATATACAGTAAGTTATTTATGGATTAATAATTTTGTGTTATTTTTTTTACTAATATTTTCAAAGTGGATTTGCCCGATGAAGTAATCATCGCGAATTTGGTTACGATATACCATTCGAATCTCCATTAAATATAGTATCTAATATACCAAGACGAACTATACCCTATTAATATACAGTAAGTTATTTATGGATTAATAATTTTGGGTTATATTTTTTGACTGATATTTTCAAAGTGGATTTGCCCGATGAAGTAATCATCGCGAATTGGGTTACGATATACCATTCGAATCTCCATTAAATATAGTATCTAATATACCAAGACGAACAATACCCTATTAATATACAGTAAGTTATTTATGGATTAATAATTTTGTGTTATTTTTTTTTACTAATATTTTCAAAGTGGATTTGCCCGATGAAGTAATCATCGCGAATTGGGTTACGATATACCATTCGAATCTCCATTAAATATAGTATCTAATATACCAAGACGAACAATACCCTATTAATATACAGTAAGTTATTTATGGATTAATAATTTTGTGTTATTTTTTTTGACTAATATTTTCAAAGTGGATTTGCCCGATGAAGTAATCATCGCGAATTGCGTTACGATATACCATTCGAATCTCCATTAAATATAGTATCTAATATACCAAGACGAACTATACCCTATTAATATACAGTAAGTTATTTATGGATTAATAATTTTGTGTTATTTTTTTTGACTAATATTTTCAAAGTGGATTTGCCCGATGAAGTAATCATCGCGAATTGGGTTACGATATACCATTCGAATCTCCATTAAATATATTATCTAATATACCAAGACGAACTATCCCCTATTAATATACAGTAAGTTATTTATGGATTAATAATTTTGTGTTATTTTTTTTGACTGATATTTTCAAAGTGGATTTGCCCGATGAAGTGATCATCGCGAATTGGGTTACGATATACCATTCGAATCTTTATTAAATATAGTATCTAATATACCAAGAAGAACTATCCCATATTAATATACAGTAAGTTATTTATGGATTAATAATTTTGGGTTATTTTTTTTGACTGATATTTTCAAAGTTGATTTGCCCGATGAAGTAATCATCGCGAATTGGGTTACGATATACCATTCGAATCTCCATTAAATATAGTATCTAATATACATAAACGAACTATCCCCTATTAATATACAGTAAGTTATTTATGGATTAATAATTTTGGGTTATTTTTTTTGACTGATATTTTCAAAGTGGATTTGCCCGATGAAGTAATCATCGCGAATTGGGTTACGATATACCATTCGAATCTCCATTAAATATAGTATCTAATATACCAAGAAGAACTATCCCCTATTAATATACAGTAAGTTATTTATGGATTAATAATTTTGTGTTATTTTTTTTGACTGATATTTTCAAAGTGGATTTGCCCGATGAAGTGATCATCGCGAATTGGGTTACGATATACCATTCGAATCTCCATTAAATATAGTATCTAATATACCAAGACGAACTATACCCTATTAATATACAGTAAGTTATTTATGGATTAATAATTTTGTGTTATTTTTTTTGACTAATATTTTCAAAGTGGATTTGCCCGATGAAGTAATCATCGCGAATTGCGTTACGATAGACCATTCGAATCTCCATTAAATATAGTATCTAATATACCAAGACGAACAATACCCTATTAATATACAGTAAGTTATTTATGGATTAATTATTTTGTGTTATTTTTTTTGACTAATATTTTCAAAGTGGATTTGCCCGATGAAGTAATCATCGCGAATTGCGTTACGATATACCATTCGAATCTCCATTAAATATAGTATCTAATATACCAAGACGAACTATACCCTATTAATATACAGTAAGTTATTTATGGATTAATAATTTTGTGTTATTTTTTTTGACTAATATTTTCAAAGTGGATTTGCCCGATGAAGTAATCATCGCGAATTGCGTTACGATATACCATTCGAATCTCCATTAAGTATAGTATCTAATATACCAAGACGAACAATACCCTATTAATATACAGTAAGTTATTTATGGATTAATAATTTTGTGTTATTTTTTTTTGACTAATATTTTCAAAGTGGATTTGCCCGATGAAGTAATCATCGCGAATTGCGTTACGATATACCATTCGAATCTCCATTAAATATAGTATCTAATATACCAAGACGAACTATACCCTATTAATATACAGTAAGTTATTTATGGATTAATAATTTTGTGTTATTTTTTTTGACTAATATTTTCAAAGTGGATTTGCCCGATGAAGTAATCATCGCGAATTGCGTTACGATATACCATTCGAATCTCCATTAAATATAGTATCTAATATACCAAGACGAACAATACCCTATTAATATACAGTAAGTTATTTATGGATTAATAATTTTGTGTTATTTTTTTTGACTAATATTTTCAAAGTGGATTTGCCCGATGAAGTAATCATCGCGAATTGCGTTACGATATACCATTCGAATCTCCATTAAATATAGTATCTAATATACCAAGACGAACTATACCCTATTAATATACAGTAAGTTATTTATGGATTAATAATTTTGTGTTATTTTTTTTACTAATATTTTCAAAGTGGATTTGCCCGATGAAGTAATCATCGCGAATTTGGTTACGATATACCATTCGAATCTCCATTAAATATAGTATCTAATATACCAAGACGAACATTACCCTATTAATATACAGTAAGCTATTTATGGATTAATAATTTTGTGTTATTTTTTTTGACTAATATTTTCAAAGTGGATTTGCCCGATGAAGTAATCATCGCGAATTGCGTTACGATATACCATTCGAATCTCCATTAAATATAGTATCTAATATACCAAGACGAACTATACCCTATTAATATACAGTAAGTTATTTATGGATTAATAATTTTGTGTTATTTTTTTTGACTGATATTTTCAAAGTGGATTTGCCCGATGAAGTGATCATCGCGAATTGCGTTACGATATACCATTCGAATCTCCATTAAATATAGTATCTAATATACCAAGACGAATATACCCTATTAATATACATTAAGTTATTTATGGATTAATAATTTTGGGTTATATTTTTTGACTGATATTTTCAAAGTGGATTTGCCCGATGAAGTAATCATCGCGAATTGCGTTACGATATACCATTCGAATCTCCATTAAATATAGTATCTAATATACCAAGACGAACAATACCCTATTAATATACAGTAAGTTATTTATGGATTAATAATTTTGTGTTATTTTTTTTGACTAATATTTTCAAAGTGGATTTGCCCGATGAAGTAATCATCGCGAATTGGGTTACGATATACCATTCGAATCTCCATTAAATATAGTATCTAATATACCAAGACGAACTATACCCTATTAATATACAGTAAGTTATTTATGGATTAATAATTTTGGGTTATATTTTTTGACTGATATTTTCAAAGTGGATTTGCCCGATGAAGTAATCATCGCGAATTGCGTTACGATATACCATTCGAATCTCCATTAAATATAGTATCTAATATACCAAGACGAACAATACCCTATTAATATACAGTAAGTTATTTATGGATTAATAATTTTGTGTTATTTTTTTTGACTAATATTTTCAAAGTGGATTTGCCCGATGAAGTAATCATCGCGAATTTGGTTACGATATACCATTCGAATCTCCATTAAATATAGTATCTAATATACCAAGACGAACTATACCCTATTAATATACAGTAAGTTATTTATGGATTAATAATTTTGGGTTATATTTTTTGACTGATATTTTCAAAGTGGATTTGCCCGATGAAGTAATCATCGCGAATTGGGTTACGATATACCATTCGAATCTCCATTAAATATAGTATCTAATATACCAAGACGAACAATACCCTATTAATATACAGTAAGTTATTTATGGATTAATAATTTTGTGTTATTTTTTTTTACTAATATTTTCAAAGTGGATTTGCCCGATGAAGTAATCATCGCGAATTGGGTTACGATATACCATTCGAATCTCCATTAAATATAGTATCTAATATACCAAGACGAACAATACCCTATTAATATACAGTAAGTTATTTATGGATTAATAATTTTGTGTTATTTTTTTGACTAATATTTTCAAAGTGGATTTGCCCGATGAAGTAATCATCGCGAATTGCGTTACGATATACCATTCGAATCTCCATTAAATATAGTATCTAATATACCAAGATGAACAATACCCTATTAATATACAGTAAGTTATTTATGGATTAATAATTTTGGGTTATATTTTTTGACTGATATTTTCAAAGTGGATTTGCCCGATGAAGTGATCATCGCGAATTGGGTTACGATATACCATTCGAATCTTTATTAAATATAGTATCTAATATACCAAGAAGAACTATCCCATATTAATATACAGTAAGTTATTTATGGATTAATAATTTTGTGTTATTTTTTTTGACTAATATTTTCAAAGTGGATTTGCCCGATTAAGTAATCATCGCGAATTGCGTTACGATATACCATTCGAATCTCCATTAAATATAGTATCTAATATACCAAGATGAACAATACCCTATTAATATACAGTAAGTTATTTATGGATTAATAATTTTGGGTTATATTTTTTGACTGATATTTTCAAAGTGGATTTGCCCGATGAAGTAATCATCGCGAATTGGGTTACGATATACCATTCGAATCTCCATTAAATATAGTATCTAATATACCAAGACGAACTATCCCCTATTAATATACAGTAAGTTATTTATGGATTAATAATTTTGTGTTATTTTTTTTGACTGATATTTTCAAAGTGGATTTGCCCGATGAAGTGATCATCGCGAATTGGGTTACGATATACCATTCGAATCTCCATTAAATATAGTATCTAATATACCAAGACGAACTATACCCTATTAATATACAGTAAGTTATTTATGGATTAATAATTTTGTGTTATTTTTTTTGACTGATATTTTCAAAGTGGATTTGCCCGATGAAGTGATCATCGCGAATTGGGTTACGATATACCATTCGAATCTCCATTAAATATAGTATCTAATATACCAAGACGAACTATACCCTATTAATATACAGTAAGTTATTTATGGATTAATAATTTTGTGTTATTTTTTTTGACTAATATTTTCAAAGTGGATTTGCCCGATGAAGTAATCATCGCGAATTGCGTTACGATATACCATTCGAATCTCCATTAAATATAGTATCTAATATACCAAGATGAACAATACCCTATTAATATACAGTAAGTTATTTATGGATTAATAATTTTGGGTTATATTTTTTGACTGATATTTTCAAAGTGGATTTGCCCGATGAAGTGATCATCGCGAATTGGGTTACGATATACAATTCGAATCTCCATTAAATATAGTATCTAATATACCAAGACGAACTATCCCCTATTAATATACAGTAAGTTATTTATGGATTAATAATTTTGGGTTATTTTTTTTGACTGATATATTCAAAGTGGATTTGCCCGATGAAGTAATCATCGCGAATTGGGTTACGATATACCATTCGAATCTCCATTAAATATAGTATCTAATATACCAAGACGAACTATACCCTATTAATATACAGTAAGTTATTTATGGATTAATAATTTTGTGTTATTTTTTTTGACTAATATTTTCAAAGTGGATTTGCCCGATGAAGTAATCATCGCGAATTGCGTTACGATATACCATTCGAATCTCCATTAAATATAGTATCTAATATACCAAGACGAACAATACCCAGTTAATATACAGTAAGTTATTTATGGATTAATAATTTTGTGTTATTTTTTTTGACTAATATTTTCAAAGTGGATTTGCCCGATGAAGTAATCATCGCGAATTGCGTTACGATATACCATTCGAATCTCCATTAAATATAGTATCTAATATACCAAGATGAACAATACCCTATTAATATACAGTAAGTTATTTATGGATTAATAATTTTGTGTTATTTTTTTTGACTGATATTTTCAAAGTGGATTTGCCCGATGAAGTGATCATCGCGAATTGGGTTACGATATACCATTCGAATCTCCATTAAATATAGTATCTAATATACCAAGACGAACTATACCCTATTAATATACAGTAAGTTATTTATGGATTAATAATTTTGTGTTATTTTTTTTGACTGATATTTTCAAAGTGGATTTGCCCGATGAAGTGATCATCGCGAATTGGGTTACGATATACAATTCGAATCTCCATTAAATATAGTATCTAATATACCAAGACGAACTATCCCCTATTAATATACAGTAAGTTATTTATGGATTAATAATTTTGGGTTATATTTTTTGACTGATATTTTCAAAGTGGATTTGCCCGATGAAGTGATCATCGCGAATTGGGTTACGATATACAATTCGAATCTCCATTAAATATAGTATCTAATATACCAAGACGAACTATCCCCTATTAATATACAGTAAGTTATTTATGGATTAATAATTTTGGGTTATTTTTTTTGACTGATATATTCAAAGTGGATTTGCCCGATGAAGTAATCATCGCGAATTGGGTTACGATATACCATTCGAATCTCCATTAAATATAGTATCTAATATACCAAGATGAACAATACCCTATTAATATACAGTAAGTTATTTATGGATTAATAATTTTGTGTTATTTTTTTTGACTGATATTTTCAAAGTGGATTTGCCCGATGAAGTGATCATCGCGAATTGGGTTACGATATACCATTCGAATCTCCATTAAATATAGTATCTAATATACCAAGACGAACTATCCCCTATTAATATACAGTAAGTTATTTATGGATTAATAATTTTGGGTTATTTTTTTTGACTGATATATTCAAAGTGGATTTGCCCGATGAAGTAATCATCGCGAATTGCGTTACGATATACCATTCGAATCTCCATTAAATATAGTATCTAATATACCAAGATGAACAATACCCTATTAATATACAGTAAGTTATTTATGGATTAATAATTTTGTGTTATTTTTTTTGACTGATATTTTCAAAGTGGATTTGCCCGATGAAGTGATCATCGCGAATTGGGTTACGATATACCATTCGAATCTCCATTAAATATAGTATCTAATATACCAAGACGAACTATACCCTATTAATATACAGTAAGTTATTTATGGATTAATAATTTTGTGTTATTTTTTTTGACTGATATTTTCAAAGTGGATTTGCCCGATGAAGTGATCATCGCGAATTGGGTTACGATATACCATTCGAATCTCCATTAAATATAGTATCTAATATACCAAGACGAACTATACCCTATTAATATACAGTAAGTTATTTATGGATTAATAATTTTGTGTTATTTTTTTTGACTAATATTTTCAAAGTGGATTTGCCCGATGAAGTAATCATCGCGAATTGCGTTACGATATACCATTCGAATCTCCATTAAATATAGTATCTAATATACCAAGATGAACAATACCCTATTAATATACAGTAAGTTATTTATGGATTAATAATTTTGGGTTATATTTTTTGACTGATATTTTCAAAGTGGATTTGCCCGATGAAGTGATCATCGCGAATTGGGTTACGATATACAATTCGAATCTCCATTAAATATAGTATCTAATATACCAAGACGAACTATCCCCTATTAATATACAGTAAGTTATTTATGGATTAATAATTTTGGGTTATTTTTTTTGACTGATATATTCAAAGTGGATTTGCCCGATGAAGTAATCATCGCGAATTGGGTTACGATATACCATTCGAATCTCCATTAAATATAGTATCTAATATACCAAGACGAACTATACCCTATTAATATACAGTAAGTTATTTATGGATTAATAATTTTGTGTTATTTTTTTTGACTAATATTTTCAAAGTGGATTTGCCCGATGAAGTAATCATCGCGAATTGCGTTACGATATACCATTCGAATCTCCATTAAATATAGTATCTAATATACCAAGACGAACAATACCCAGTTAATATACAGTAAGTTATTTATGGATTAATAATTTTGTGTTATTTTTTTTGACTAATATTTTCAAAGTGGATTTGCCCGATGAAGTAATCATCGCGAATTGGGTTACGATATACCATTCGAATCTCCATTAAATATAGTATCTAATATACCAAGACGAACAATACCCTATTAATATACAGTAAGTTATTTATGGATTAATAATTTTGTGTTATTTTTTTTACTAATATTTTCAAAGTGGATTTGCCCGATGAAGTAATCATCGCGAATTGGGTTACGATATACCATTCGAATCTCCATTAAATATAGTATCTAATATACCAAGACGAACAATACCCTATTAATATACAGTAAGTTATTTATGGATTAATAATTTTGTGTTATTTTTTTTGACTAATATTTTCAAAGTGGATTTGCCCGATGAAGTAATCATCGCGAATTGCGTTACGATATACCATTCGAATCTCCATTAAATATAGTATCTAATATACCAAGACGAACTATACCCTATTAATATACAGTAAGTTATTTATGGATTAATAATTTTGTGTTATTTTTTTTGACTGATATTTTCAAAGTGGATTTGCCCGATGAAGTGATCATCGCGAATTGGGTTACGATATACCATTCGAATCTTTATTAAATATAGTATCTAATATACCAAGAAGAACTATCCCATATTAATATACAGTAAGTTATTTATGGATTAATAATTTTGTGTTATTTTTTTTGACTAATATTTTCAAAGTGGATTTGCCCGATGAAGTAATCATCGCGAATTGCGTTACGATATACCATTCGAATCTCCATTAAATATAGTATCTAATATACCAAGATGAACAATACCCTATTAATATACAGTAAGTTATTTATGGATTAATAATTTTGGGTTATATTTTTTGACTGATATTTTCAAAGTGGATTTGCCCGATGAAGTAATCATCGCGAATTGGGTTACGATATACCATTCGAATCTCCATTAAATATAGTATCTAATATACCAAGACGAACTATCCCCTATTAATATACAGTAAGTTATTTATGGATTAATAATTTTGTGTTATTTTTTTTGACTGATATTTTCAAAGTGGATTTGCCCGATGAAGTAATCATCGCGAATTGCGTTACGATATACCATTCGAATCTCCATTAAATATAGTATCTAATATACCAAGACGAACAATACCCAGTTAATATACAGTAAGTTATTTATGGATTAATAATTTTGTGTTATTTTTTTTGACTAATATTTTCAAAGTGGATTTGCCCGATGAAGTAATCATCGCGAATTGGGTTACGATATACCATTCGAATCTCCATTAAATATAGTATCTAATATACCAAGACGAACAATACCCTATTAATATACAGTAAGTTATTTATGGATTAATAATTTTGTGTTATTTTTTTTACTAATATTTTCAAAGTGGATTTGCCCGATGAAGTAATCATCGCGAATTGGGTTACGATATACCATTCGAATCTCCATTAAATATAGTATCTAATATACCAAGACGAACAATACCCTATTAATATACAGTAAGTTATTTATGGATTAATAATTTTGTGTTATTTTTTTTGACTAATATTTTCAAAGTGGATTTGCCCGATGAAGTAATCATCGCGAATTGCGTTACGATATACCATTCGAATCTCCATTAAATATAGTATCTAATATACCAAGACGAACTATACCCTATTAATATACAGTAAGTTATTTATGGATTAATAATTTTGTGTTATTTTTTTTGACTGATATTTTCAAAGTGGATTTGCCCGATGAAGTGATCATCGCGAATTGGGTTACGATATACCATTCGAATCTTTATTAAATATAGTATCTAATATACCAAGAAGAACTATCCCATATTAATATACAGTAAGTTATTTATGGATTAATAATTTTGTGTTATTTTTTTTGACTAATATTTTCAAAGTGGATTTGCCCGATGAAGTAATCATCGCGAATTGCGTTACGATATACCATTCGAATCTCCATTAAATATAGTATCTAATATACCAAGATGAACAATACCCTATTAATATACAGTAAGTTATTTATGGATTAATAATTTTGGGTTATATTTTTTGACTGATATTTTCAAAGTGGATTTGCCCGATGAAGTAATCATCGCGAATTGGGTTACGATATACCATTCGAATCTCCATTAAATATAGTATCTAATATACCAAGACGAACTATCCCCTATTAATATACAGTAAGTTATTTATGGATTAATAATTTTGTGTTATTTTTTTTGACTGATATTTTCAAAGTGGATTTGCCCGATGAAGTGATCATCGCGAATTGGGTTACGATATACCATTCGAATCTCCATTAAATATAGTATCTAATATACCAAGACGAACTATACCCTATTAATATACAGTAAGTTATTTATGGATTAATAATTTTGTGTTATTTTTTTTGACTGATATTTTCAAAGTGGATTTGCCCGATGAAGTGATATTCGCGAATTGGGTTACGATATACCATTCGAATCTCCATTAAATATAGTATCTAATATACCAAGACGAACTATACCCTATTAATATACAGTAAGTTATTTATGGATTAATAATTTTGTGTTATTTTTTTTGACTAATATTTTCAAAGTGGATTTGCCCGATGAAGTAATCATCGCGAATTGCGTTACGATATACCATTCGAATCTCCATTAAATATAGTATCTAATATACCAAGACGAACAATACCCAGTTAATATACAGTAAGTTATTTATGGATTAATAATTTTGTGTTATTTTTTTTGACTAATATTTTCAAAGTGGATTTGCCCGATGAAGTAATCATCGCGAATTGGGTTACGATATACCATTCGAATCTCCATTAAATATAGTATCTAATATACCAAGACGAACAATACCATATTAATATACAGTAAGTTATTTATGGATTAATAATTTTGTGTTATTTTTTTGACTAATATTTTCAAAGTGGATTTGCCCGATGAAGTAATCATCGCGAATTGCGTTACGATATACCATTCGAATCTCCATTAAATATAGTATCTAATATACCAAGACGAACTATACCCTATTAATATACAGTAAGTTATTTATGGATTAATAATTTTGTGTTATTTTTTTTGACTAATATTTTCAAAGTGGATTTGCCCGATGAAGTAATCATCGCGAATTGCGTTACGATATAACATTCGAATCTCCATTAAATATAGTATCTAATATACCAAGACGAACAATACCCTATTAATATACAGTAAGTTATTTATGGATTAATAATTTTGTGTTATTTTTTTTTACTAATATTTTCAAAGTGGATTTGCCCGATGAAGTAATCATCGCGAATTGGGTTACGATATACCATTCGAATCTCCATTAAATATAGTATCTAATATACCAAGACGAACAATACCCAGTTAATATACAGTAAGTTATTTATGGATTAATAATTTTGTGTTATTATTTTTGACTAATATTTTCAAAGTGGATTTGCCCGATGAAGTAATTATCGCGAATTGGGTTACGATATACCATTCGAATCTCCATTAAATATAGTATCTAATATACCAAGACGAACAATACCCAGTTAATATACAGTAAGTTATTTATGGATTAATAATTTTGTGTTATTTTTTTTTTTAATATTTTCAAAGTGGATTTGTCCGATGAAGTAATCATCGCGAATTGGGTTACGATATACCATTCGAATCTCCATTAAATATAGTATCTAATATACCAAGACGAACAATACCCAGTTAATATACAGTAAGTTATTTATGGATTAATAATTTTGTGTTATTTTTTTTGACTAATATTTTCAAAGTGGATTTGCCCGATGAAGTAATCATCGCGAATTGGGTTACGATATACCATTCGAATCTCCATTAAATATATTATCTAATATACCAAGAACTATACCCTATTAATATACAGTAAGTTATTTATCGATTAATAATTTTGGGTTATTTTTTGTGACTAATATTTTCAAAGTGGATTTGCCCGATGAAGTAATCATCGCGAATTGGGTTACGATATACCATTCGAATCTCCATTAAATATAGTATCTAATATACCAAGACGAACTATCCCCTATTAATATACAGTAAGTTATTTATGGATTAATAATTTTGTGTTATTTTTTTTGACTGATATTTTCAAAGTGGATTTGCCCGATGAAGTGATCATCGCGAATTGGGTTACGATATACCATTCGAATCTCCATTAAATATAGTATCTAATATACCAAGACGAACTATACCCTATTAATATACAGTAAGTTATTTATGGATTAATAATTTTGTGTTATTTTTTTTGACTGATATTTTCAAAGTGGATTTGCCCGATGAAGTGATATTCGCGAATTGGGTTACGATATACCATTCGAATCTCCATTAAATATAGTATCTAATATACCAAGACGAACTATACCCTATTAATATACAGTAAGTTATTTATGGATTAATAATTTTGTGTTATTTTTTTTGACTAATATTTTCAAAGTGGATTTGCCCGATGAAGTAATCATCGCGAATTGCGTTACGATATACCATTCGAATCTCCATTAAATATAGTATCTAATATACCAAGACGAACAATACCCAGTTAATATACAGTAAGTTATTTATGGATTAATAATTTTGTGTTATTTTTTTTGACTAATATTTTCAAAGTGGATTTGCCCGATGAAGTAATCATCGCGAATTGGGTTACGATATACCATTCGAATCTCCATTAAATATAGTATCTAATATACCAAGACGAACAATACCATATTAATATACAGTAAGTTATTTATGGATTAATAATTTTGTGTTATTTTTTTGACTAATATTTTCAAAGTGGATTTGCCCGATGAAGTAATCATCGCGAATTGCGTTACGATATACCATTCGAATCTCCATTAAATATAGTATCTAATATACCAAGACGAACTATACCCTATTAATATACAGTAAGTTATTTATGGATTAATAATTTTGTGTTATTTTTTTTGACTAATATTTTCAAAGTGGATTTGCCCGATGAAGTAATCATCGCGAATTGCGTTACGATATAACATTCGAATCTCCATTAAATATAGTATCTAATATACCAAGACGAACAATACCCTATTAATATACAGTAAGTTATTTATGGATTAATAATTTTGTGTTATTTTTTTTTACTAATATTTTCAAAGTGGATTTGCCCGATGAAGTAATCATCGCGAATTGGGTTACGATATACCATTCGAATCTCCATTAAATATAGTATCTAATATACCAAGACGAACAATACCCAGTTAATATACAGTAAGTTATTTATGGATTAATAATTTTGTGTTATTATTTTTGACTAATATTTTCAAAGTGGATTTGCCCGATGAAGTAATTATCGCGAATTGGGTTACGATATACCATTCGAATCTCCATTAAATATAGTATCTAATATACCAAGACGAACAATACCCAGTTAATATACAGTAAGTTATTTATGGATTAATAATTTTGTGTTATTTTTTTTTTTAATATTTTCAAAGTGGATTTGTCCGATGAAGTAATCATCGCGAATTGGGTTACGATATACCATTCGAATCTCCATTAAATATAGTATCTAATATACCAAGACGAACAATACCCAGTTAATATACAGTAAGTTATTTATGGATTAATAATTTTGTGTTATTTTTTTTGACTAATATTTTCAAAGTGGATTTGCCCGATGAAGTAATCATCGCGAATTGGGTTACGATATACCATTCGAATCTCCATTAAATATATTATCTAATATACCAAGAACTATACCCTATTAATATACAGTAAGTTATTTATCGATTAATAATTTTGGGTTATTTTTTGTGACTAATATTTTCAAAGTGGATTTGCCCGATGAAGTAATCATCGCGAATTGGGTTACGATATACCATTCGAATCTCCATTAAATATAGTATCTAATATACCAAGACGAACTATCCCCTATTAATATACAGTAAGTTATTTATGGATTAATAATTTTGTGTTATTTTTTTTGACTGATATTTTCAAAGTGGATTTGCCCGATGAAGTGATCATCGCGAATTGGGTTACGATATACCATTCGAATCTTTATTAAATATAGTATCTAATATACCAAGAAGAACTATCCCATATTAATATACAGTAAGTTATTTATGGATTAATAATTTTGGGTTATTTTTTTTGACTGATATTTTCAAAGTTGATTTGCCCGATGAAGTAATCATCGCGAATTGCGTTACGATATACCATTCGAATCTCCATTAAATATAGTATCTAATATACCAAGATGAACAATACCCTATTAATATACAGTAAGTTATTTATGGATTAATAATTTTGGGTTATATTTTTTGACTGATATTTTCAAAGTGGATTTGCCCGATGAAGTAATCATCGCGAATTGGGTTACGATATACCATTCGAATCTCCATTAAATATAGTATCTAATATACCAAGACGAACTATCCCCTATTAATATACAGTAAGTTATTTATGGATTAATAATTTTGTGTTATTTTTTTTGACTGATATTTTCAAAGTGGATTTGCCCGATGAAGTGATCATCGCGAATTGGGTTACGATATACCATTCGAATCTTTATTAAATATAGTATCTAATATACCAAGAAGAACTATCCCATATTAATATACAGTAAGTTATTTATGGATTAATAATTTTGTGTTATTTTTTTTGACTAATATATTCAAAGTGGATTTGCCCGATGAAGTAATCATCGCGAATTGCGTTACGATATACCATTCGAATCTCCATTAAATATAGTATCTAATATACCAAGATGAACAATACCCTATTAATATACAGTAAGTTATTTATGGATTAATAATTTTGGGTTATATTTTTTGACTGATATTTTCAAAGTGGATTTGCCCGATGAAGTAATCATCGCGAATTGGGTTACGATATACCATTCGAATCTCCATTAAATATAGTATCTAATATACCAAGACGAACTATCCCCTATTAATATACAGTAAGTTATTTATGGATTAATAATTTTGTGTTATTTTTTTTGACTGATATTTTCAAAGTGGATTTGCCCGATGAAGTGATCATCGCGAATTGGGTTACGATATACCATTCGAATCTCCATTAAATATAGTATCTAATATACCAAGACGAACTATACCCTATTAATATACAGTAAGTTATTTATGGATTAATAATTTTGTGTTATTTTTTTTGACTGATATTTTCAAAGTGGATTTGCCCGATGAAGTGATCATCGCGAATTGGGTTACGATATACCATTCGAATCTCCATTAAATATAGTATCTAATATACCAAGACGAACTATACCCTATTAATATACAGTAAGTTATTTATGGATTAATAATTTTGTGTTATTTTTTTTGACTAATATTTTCAAAGTGGATTTGCCCGATGAAGTAATCATCGCGAATTGCGTTACGATATACCATTCGAATCTCCATTAAATATAGTATCTAATATACCAAGATGAACAATACCCTATTAATATACAGTAAGTTATTTATGGATTAATAATTTTGGGTTATATTTTTTGACTGATATTTTCAAAGTGGATTTGCCCGATGAAGTGATCATCGCGAATTGGGTTACGATATACCATTCGAATCTTTATTAAATATAGTATCTAATATACCAAGAAGAACTATCCCATATTAATATACAGTAAGTTATTTATGGATTAATAATTTTGTGTTATTTTTTTTGACTAATATTTTCAAAGTGGATTTGCCCGATGAAGTAATCATCGCGAATTGCGTTACGATATACCATTCGAATCTCCATTAAATATAGTATCTAATATACCAAGATGAACAATACCCTATTAATATACAGTAAGTTATTTATGGATTAATAATTTTGGGTTATATTTTTTGACTGATATTTTCAAAGTGGATTTGCCCGATGAAGTAATCATCGCGAATTGGGTTACGATATACCATTCTAATCTCCATTAAATATAGTATCTAATATACCAAGACGAACTATCCCCTATTAATATACAGTAAGTTATTTATGGATTAATAATTTTGTGTTATTTTTTTTGACTGATATTTTCAAAGTGGATTTGCCCGATGAAGTGATCATCGCGAATTGGGTTACGATATACCATTCGAATCTCCATTAAATATAGTATCTAATATACCAAGACGAACTATACCCTATTAATATACAGTAAGTTATTTATGGATTAATAATTTTGTGTTATTTTTTTTGACTGATATTTTCAAAGTGGATTTGCCCGATGAAGTGATCATCGCGAATTGGGTTACGATATACCATTCGAATCTCCATTAAATATAGTATCTAATATACCAAGACGAACTATACCCTATTAATATACAGTAAGTTATTTATGGATTAATAATTTTGTGTTATTTTTTTTGACTAATATTTTCAAAGTGGATTTGCCCGATGAAGTAATCATCGCGAATTGCGTTACGATATACCATTCGAATCTCCATTAAATATAGTATCTAATATACCAAGATGAACAATACCCTATTAATATACAGTAAGTTATTTATGGATTAATAATTTTGGGTTATATTTTTTGACTGATATTTTCAAAGTGGATTTGCCCGATGAAGTGATCATCGCGAATTGGGTTACGATATACAATTCGAATCTCCATTAAATATAGTATCTAATATACCAAGACGAACTATCCCCTATTAATATACAGTAAGTTATTTATGGATTAATAATTTTGGGTTATTTTTTTTGACTGATATATTCAAAGTGGATTTGCCCGATGAAGTAATCATCGCGAATTGGGTTACGATATACCATTCGAATCTCCATTAAATATAGTATCTAATATACCAAGACGAACTATACCCTATTAATATACAGTAAGTTATTTATGGATTAATAATTTTGTGTTATTTTTTTTGACTAATATTTTCAAAGTGGATTTGCCCGATGAAGTAATCATCGCGAATTGCGTTACGATATACCATTCGAATCTCCATTAAATATAGTATCTAATATACCAAGACGAACAATACCCAGTTAATATACAGTAAGTTATTTATGGATTAATAATTTTGTGTTATTTTTTTTGACTAATATTTTCAAAGTGGATTTGCCCGATGAAGTAATCATCGCGAATTGGGTTACGATATACCATTCGAATCTCCATTAAATATAGTATCTAATATACCAAGACGAACAATACCCTATTAATATACAGTAAGTTATTTATGGATTAATAATTTTGTGTTATTTTTTTGACTAATATTTTCAAAGTGGATTTGCCCGATGAAGTAATCATCGCGAATTGCGTTACGATATACCATTCGAATCTCCATTAAATATAGTATCTAATATACCAAGACGAACTATACCCTATTAATATACAGTAAGTTATTTATGGATTAATAATTTTGTGTTATTTTTTTTGACTAATATTTTCAAAGTGGATTTGCCCGATGAAGTAATCATCGCGAATTGCGTTACGATATAAAATTCGAATCTCCATTAAATATAGTATCTAATATACCAAGACGAACAATACCCTATTAATATACAGTAAGTTATTTATGGATTAATAATTTTGTGTTATTTTTTTTACTAATATTTTCAAAGTGGATTTGCCCGATGAAGTAATCATCGCGAATTGGGTTACGATATACCATTCGAATCTCCATTAAATATAGTATCTAATATACCAAGACGAACAATACCCAGTTAATATACAGTAAGTTATTTATGGATTAATAATTTTGTGTTATTTTTTTTGACTAATATTTTCAAAGTGGATTTGCCCGATGAAGTAATTATCGCGAATTGGGTTACGATATACCATTCGAATCTCCATTAAATATAGTATCTAATATACCAAGACGAACAATACCCAGTTAATATACAGTAAGTTATTTATGGATTAATAATTTTGTGTTATTTTTTTTTATTAATATTTTCAAAGTGGATTTGTCCGATGAAGTAATCATCGCGAATTGGGTTACGATATACCATTCGAATCTCCATTAAATATAGTATCTAATATACCAAGACGAACAATACCCTATTAATATACAGTAAGTTATTTATGGATTAATAATTTTGTGTTATTTTTTTTACTAATATTTTCAAAGTGGATTTGCCCGATGAAGTAATCATCGCGAATTGGGTTACGATATACCATTCGAATCTCCATTAAATATAGTATCTAATATACCAAGACGAACAATACCCAGTTAATATACAGTAAGTTATTTATGGATTAATAATTTTGTGTTATTTTTTTTTATTAATATTTTCAAAGTGGATTTGTCCGATGAAGTAATCATCGCGAATTGGGTTACGATATACCATTCGAATCTCCATTAAATATAGTATCTAATATACCAAGACGAACAATACCCAGTTAATATACAGTAAGTTATTTATGGATTAATAATTTTGTGTTATTTTTTTTGACTAATATTTTCAAAGTGGATTTGCCCGATGAAGTAATCATCGCGAATTGGGTTACGATATACCATTCGAATCTCCATTAAATATAGTATCTAATATACCAAGACGAACTATCCCCTATTAATATACAGTAAGTTATTTATGGATTAATAATTTTGTGTTATTTTTTTTGACTGATATTTTCAAAGTGGATTTGCCCGATGAAGTGATCATCGCGAATTGGGTTACGATATACCATTCGAATCTTTATTAAATATAGTATCTAATATACCAAGAAGAACAATACCCAGTTAATATACAGTAAGTTATTTATGGATTAATAATTTTGTGTTATTTTTTTTGACTAATATTTTCAAAGTGGATTTGCCCGATGAAGTAATTATCGCGAATTGGGTTACGATATACCATTCGAATCTCCATTAAATATAGTATCTAATATACCAAGACGAACAATACCCAGTTAATATACAGTAAGTTATTTATGGATTAATAATTTTGTGTTATTTTTTTTGACTAATATTTTCAAAGTGGATTTGCCCGATGAAGTGATCATCGCGAATTGGGTTACGATATACCATTCGAATCTCCATTAAATATAGTATCTAATATACCAAGAAGAACAATACCCAGTTAATATACAGTAAGTTATTTATGGATTAATAATTTTGTGTTATTTTTTTTGACTAATATTTTCAAAGTGGATTTGCCCGATGAAGTAATTATCGCGAATTGGGTTACGATATACCATTCGAATCTCCATTAAATATAGTATCTAATATACCAAGACGAACAATACCCAGTTAATATACAGTAAGTTATTTATGGATTAATAATTTTGTGTTATTTTTTTTGACTAATATTTTCAAAGTGGATTTGCCCGATGAAGTGATCATCGCGAATTGGGTTACGATATACCATTCGAATCTTTATTAAATATAGTATCTAATATACCAAGACGAACAATACCCAGTTAATATACAGTAAGTTATTTATGGATTAATAATTTTGTGTTATTTTTTTTGACTAATATTTTCAAAGTGGATTTGCCCGATGAAGTAATTATCGCGAATTGGGTTACGATATACCATTCGAATCTCCATTAAATATAGTATCTAATATACCAAGACGAACAATACCCAGTTAATATACAGTAAGTTATTTATGGATTAATAATTTTGTGTTATTTTTTTTTATTAATATTTTCAAAGTGGATTTGTCCGATGAAGTAATCATCGCGAATTGGGTTACGATATACCATTCGAATCTCCATTAAATATAGTATCTAATATACCAAGACGAACAATACCCAGTTAATATACAGTAAGTTATTTATGGATTAATAATTTTGTGTTATTTTTTTTGACTAATATTTTCTAAGTGGATTTGCCCGATGAAGTAATCATCGCGAATTGGGTTACGATATACCATTCGAATCTCCATTAAATATAGTATCTAATATACCAAGACGAACTATCCCCTATTAATATACAGTAAGTTATTTATGGATTAATAATTTTGTGTTATTTTTTTTGACTGATATTTTCAAAGTGGATTTGCCCGATGAAGTAATCATCGCGAATTGGGTTACGATATACCATTCGAATCTCCATTAAATATATTATCTAATATACCAAGAACTATACCCTATTAATATACAGTAAGTTATTTATCGATTAATAATTTTGGGTTATTTTTTTTGACTGATATTTTCAAAGTGGATTTGCCCGATGAAGTGATCATCGCGAATTGGGTTACGATATACCATTCGAATCTTTATTAAATATAGTATCTAATATACCAAGAAGAACTATCCCATATTAATATACAGTAAGTTATTTATGGATTAATAATTTTGGGTTATTTTTTTTGACTGATATTTTCAAAGTTTATTTGCCCGATGAAGTAATCATCGCGAATTGGGTTACGATATACCATTCGAATCTCCATTAAATATAGTATCTAATATACATAAACGAACTATCCCCTATTAATATACAGTAAGTTATTTATGGATTAATAATTTTGGGTTATTTTTTTTGACTGATATTTTCAAAGTGGATTTGCCCGATGAAGTAATCATCGCGAATTGGGTTACGATATACCATTCGAATCTCCATTAAATATAGTATCTAATATACCAAGACGAACTATACCCTATTAATATACAGTAAGTTATTTATGGATTAATAATTTTGTGTTATTTTTTTTGACTGATATTTTCAAAGTGAATTTGCCCGATGAAGTGATCATCGCGAATTGGGTTACGATATACCATTCGAATCTTTATTAAATATAGTATCTAATATACCAAGAAGAACTATCCCATATTAATATACAGTAAGTTATTTATGGATTAATAATTTTGGGTTATTTTTTTTGACTGATATTTTCAAAGTTGATTTGCCCGATGAAGTAATCATCGCGAATTGGGTTACGATATACCATTCGAATCTCCATTAAATATAGTATCTAATATACATAAACGAACTATCCCCTATTAATATACAGTAAGTTATTTATGGATTAATAATTTTGGGTTATTTTTTTTGACTGATATTTTCAAAGTGGATTTGCCCGATGAAGTAATCATCGCGAATTGCGTTACGATATACCATTCGAATCTCCATTAAATATAGTATCTAATATACCAAGACGAACAATACCCAGTTAATATACAGTAAGTTATTTATGGATTAATAATTTTGTGTTATTTTTTTTGACTAATATTTTCAAAGTGGATTTGCCCGATGAAGTAATCATCGCGAATTGCGTTACGATATACCATTCGAATCTCCATTAAATATAGTATCTAATATACCAAGACGAACAATACCCAGTTAATATACAGTAAGTTATTTATGGATTAATAATTTTGTGTTATTTTTTTTGACTAATATTTTCAAAGTGGATTTGCCCGATGAAGTAATCATCGCGAATTGGGTTACGATATACCATTCGAATCTCCATTAAATATAGTATCTAATATACCAAGACGAACAATACCCTATTAATATACAGTAAGTTATTTATGGATTAATAATTTTGTGTTATTTTTTTGACTAATATTTTCAAAGTGGATTTGCCCGATGAAGTAATCATCGCGAATTGCGTTACGATATACCATTCGAATCTCCATTAAATATAGTATCTAATATACCAAGACGAACTATACCCTATTAATATACAGTAAGTTATTTATGGATTAATAATTTTGTGTTATTTTTTTTGACTAATATTTTCAAAGTGGATTTGCCCGATGAAGTAATCATCGCGAATTGCGTTACGATATAACATTCGAATCTCCATTAAATATAGTATCTAATATACCAAGACGAACAATACCCTATTAATATACAGTAAGTTATTTATGGATTAATAATTTTGTGTTATTTTTTTTACTAATATTTTCAAAGTGGATTTGCCCGATGAAGTAATCATCGCGAATTGGGTTACGATATACCATTCGAATCTCCATTAAATATAGTATCTAATATACCAAGACGAACAATACCCAGTTAATATACAGTAAGTTATTTATGGATTAATAATTTTGTGTTATTTTTTTTGACTAATATTTTCAAAGTGGATTTGCCCGATGAAGTAATTATCGCGAATTGGGTTACGATATACCATTCGAATCTCCATTAAATATAGTATCTAATATACCAAGACGAACAATACCCAGTTAATATACAGTAAGTTATTTATGGATTAATAATTTTGTGTTATTTTTTTTTATTAATATTTTCAAAGTGGATTTGTCCGATGAAGTAATCATCGCGAATTGGGTTACGATATACCATTCGAATCTCCATTAAATATAGTATCTAATATACCAAGACGAACAATACCCAGTTAATATACAGTAAGTTATTTATGGATTAATAATTTTGTGTTATTTTTTTTGACTAATATTTTCAAAGTGGATTTGCCCGATGAAGTAATCATCGCGAATTGCGTTACGATATACCATTCGAATCTCCATTAAATATAGTATCTAATATACCAAGACGAACAATACCCAGTTAATATACAGTAAGTTATTTATGGATTAATAATTTTGTGTTATTTTTTTTGACTAATATTTTCAAAGTGGATTTGCCCGATGAAGTAATCATCGCGAATTGGGTTACGATATACCATTCGAATCTCCATTAAATATAGTATCTAATATACCAAGACGAACAATACCCTATTAATATACAGTAAGTTATTTATGGATTAATAATTTTGTGTTATTTTTTTGACTAATATTTTCAAAGTGGATTTGCCCGATGAAGTAATCATCGCGAATTGCGTTACGATATACCATTCGAATCTCCATTAAATATAGTATCTAATATACCAAGACGAACTATACCCTATTAATATACAGTAAGTTATTTATGGATTAATAATTTTGTGTTATTTTTTTTGACTAATATTTTCAAAGTGGATTTGCCCGATGAAGTAATCATCGCGAATTGCGTTACGATATAACATTCGAATCTCCATTAAATATAGTATCTAATATACCAAGACGAACAATACCCTATTAATATACAGTAAGTTATTTATGGATTAATAATTTTGTGTTATTTTTTTTTACTAATATTTTCAAAGTGGATTTGCCCGATGAAGTAATCATCGCGAATTGGGTTACGATATACCATTCGAATCTCCATTAAATATAGTATCTAATATACCAAGACGAACAATACCCAGTTAATATACAGTAAGTTATTTATGGATTAATAATTTTGTGTTATTTTTTTTGACTAATATTTTCAAAGTGGATTTGCCCGATGAAGTAATTATCGCGAATTGGGTTACGATATACCATTCGAATCTCCATTAAATATAGTATCTAATATACCAAGACGAACAATACCCAGTTAATATACAGTAAGTTATTTATGGATTAATAATTTTGTGTTATTTTTTTTTATTAATATTTTCAAAGTGGATTTGTCCGATGAAGTAATCATCGCGAATTGGGTTACGATATACCATTCGAATCTCCATTAAATATAGTATCTAATATACCAAGACGAACTATACCCTATTAATATACAGTAAGTTATTTATGGATTAATAATTTTGTGTTATTTTTTTTGACTAATATTTTCAAAGTGGATTTGCCCGATGAAGTAATCATCGCGAATTGCGTTACGATATACCATTCGAATCTCCATTAAATATAGTATCTAATATACCAAGACGAACAATACCCAGTTAATATACAGTAAGTTATTTATGGATTAATAATTTTGTGTTATTTTTTTTGACTAATATTTTCAAAGTGGATTTGCCCGATGAAGTAATCATCGCGAATTGGGTTACGATATACCATTCGAATCTCCATTAAATATAGTATCTAATATACCAAGACGAACAATACCCAGTTAATATACAGTAAGTTATTTATGGATTAATAATTTTGTGTTATTTTTTTTGACTAATATTTTCAAAGTGGATTTGCCCGATGAAGTAATCATCGCGAATTGGGTTACGATATACCATTCGAATCTCCATTAAATATAGTATCTAATATACCAAGACGAACAATACCCTAATAATATACAGTAAGTTATTTATGGATTAATAATTTTGTGTTATTTTTTTGACTAATATTTTCAAAGTGGATTTGCCCGATGAAGTAATCATCGCGAATTGCGTTACGATATACCATTCGAATCTCCATTAAATATAGTATCTAATATACCAAGACGAACTATACCCTATTAATATACAGTAAGTTATTTATGGATTAATAATTTTGTGTTATTTTTTTGACTAATATTTTCAAAGTGGATTTGCCCGATGAAGTAATCATCGCGAATTGCGTTACGATATAACATTCGAATCTCCATTAAATATAGTATCTAATATACCAAGACGAACAATACCCTATTAATATACAGTAAGTTATTTATGGATTAATAATTTTGTGTTATTTTTTTTTACTAATATTTTCAAAGTGGATTTGCCCGATGAAGTAATCATCGCGAATTGGGTTACGATATACCATTCGAATCTCCATTAAATATAGTATCTAATATACCAAGACGAACAATACCCAGTTAATATACAGTAAGTTATTTATGGATTAATAATTTTGTGTTATTTTTTTTGACTAATATTTTCAAAGTGGATTTGCCCGATGAAGTAATTATCGCGAATTGGGTTACGATATACCATTCGAATCTCCATTAAATATAGTATCTAATATACCAAGACGAACAATACCCAGTTAATATACAGTAAGTTATTTATGGATTAATAATTTTGTGTTATTTTTTTTATTAATATTTTCAAAGTGGATTTGTCCGATGAAGTAATCATCGCGAATTGGGTTACGATATACCATTCGAATCTCCATTAAATATAGTATCTAATATACCAAGACGAACAATACCCAGTTAATATACAGTAAGTTATTTATGGATTAATAATTTTGTGTTATTTTTTTTGACTAATATTTTCAAAGTGGATTTGCCCGATGAAGTAATCATCGCGAATTGGGTTACGATATACCATTCGAATCTCCATTAAATATATTATCTAATATACCAAGAACTATACCCTATTAATATACAGTAAGTTATTTATCGATTAATAATTTTGGGTTATTTTTTGTGACTAATATTTTCAAAGTGGATTTGCCCGATGAAGTAATCATCGCGAATTGGGTTACGATATACCATTCGAATCTCCATTAAATATAGTATCTAATATACCAAGACGAACTATCCCCTATTAATATACAGTAAGTTATTTATGGATTAATAATTTTGTGTTATTTTTTTTGACTGATATTTTCAAAGTGGATTTGCCCGATGAAGTGATCATCGCGAATTGGGTTACGATATACCATTCGAATCTTTATTAAATATAGTATCTAATATACCAAGAAGAACTATCCCATATTAATATACAGTAAGTTATTTATGGATTAATAATTTTGGGTTATTTTTTTTGACTGATATTTTCAAAGTTGATTTGCCCGATGAAGTAATTATCGCGAATTGGGTTACGATATACCATTCGAATCTCCATTAAATATAGTATCTAATATACCAAGACAAACTATACCCTATTAATATACAGTAAGTTATTTATGGATTAATAATTTTGAGTTATTTTTTTTTGACTGATATTTTCAAAGTGGATTTGCCCGATGAAGTAATCATCGCGAATTGGGTTACGATATACCATTCGAATCTCCATTAAATATAGTATCTAATATACCAAGACGAACAATACCCAGTTAATATACAGTAAGTTATTTATGGATTAATAATTTTGTGTTATTTTTTTTGACTAATATTTTCAAAGTGGATTTGCCCGATGAAGTAATTATCGCGAATTGGGTTACGATATACCATTCGAATCTCCATTAAATATAGTATCTAATATACCAAGACGAACAATACCCAGTTAATATACAGTAAGTTATTTATGGATTAATAATTTTGTGTTATTTTTTTTTATTAATATTTTCAAAGTGGATTTGTCCGATGAAGTAATCATCGCGAATTGGGTTACGATATACCATTCGAATCTCCATTAAATATAGTATCTAATATACCAAGACGAACTATACCCTATTAATATACAGTAAGTTATTTATGGATTAATAATTTTGTGTTATTTTTTTGACTAATATTTTCAAAGTGGATTTGCCCGATGAAGTAATCATCGCGAATTGCGTTACGATATACCATTCGAATCTCCATTAAATATAGTATCTAATATACCAAGACGAACTATACCCTATTAATATACAGTAAGTTATTTATGGATTAATAATTTTGTGTTATTTTTTTTGACTAATATTTTCAAAGTGGATTTGCCCGATGAAGTAATCATCGCGAATTGCGTTACGATATAACATTCGAATCTCCATTAAATATAGTATCTAATATACCAAGACGAACAATACCCTATTAATATACAGTAAGTTATTTATGGATTAATAATTTTGTGTTATTTTTTTTTACTAATATTTTCAAAGTGGATTTGCCCGATGAAGTAATCATCGCGAATTGGGTTACGATATACCATTCGAATCTCCATTAAATATAGTATCTAATATACCAAGACGAACAATACCCAGTTAATATACAGTAAGTTATTTATGGATTAATAATTTTGTGTTATTTTTTTTGACTAATATTTTCAAAGTGGATTTGCCCGATGAAGTAATTATCGCGAATTGGGTTACGATATACCATTCGAATCTCCATTAAATATAGTATCTAATATACCAAGACGAACAATACCCAGTTAATATACAGTAAGTTATTTATGGATTAATAATTTTGTGTTATTTTTTTTTATTAATATTTTCAAAGTGGATTTGTCCGATGAAGTAATCATCGCGAATTGGGTTACGATATACCATTCGAATCTCCATTAAATATAGTATCTAATATACCAAGACGAACTATACCCTATTAATATACAGTAAGTTATTTATGGATTAATAATTTTGTGTTATTTTTTTTGACTAATATTTTCAAAGTGGATTTGCCCGATGAAGTAATCATCGCGAATTGCGTTACGATATACCATTCGAATCTCCATTAAATATAGTATCTAATATACCAAGACGAACAATACCCAGTTAATATACAGTAAGTTATTTATGGATTAATAATTTTGTGTTATTTTTTTTGACTAATATTTTCAAAGTGGATTTGCCCGATGAAGTAATCATCGCGAATTGGGTTACGATATACCATTCGAATCTCCATTAAATATAGTATCTAATATACCAAGACGAACAATACCCTATTAATATACAGTAAGTTATTTATGGATTAATAATTTTGTGTTATTTTTTTGACTAATATTTTCAAAGTGGATTTGCCCGATGAAGTAATCATCGCGAATTGCGTTACGATATACCATTCGAATCTCCATTAAATATAGTATCTAATATACCAAGACGAACTATACCCTATTAATATACAGTAAGTTATTTATGGATTAATAATTTTGTGTTATTTTTTTGACTAATATTTTCAAAGTGGATTTGCCCGATGAAGTAATCATCGCGAATTGCGTTACGATATAACATTCGAATCTCCATTAAATATAGTATCTAATATACCAAGACGAACAATACCCTATTAATATACAGTAAGTTATTTATGGATTAATAATTTTGTGTTATTTTTTTTTACTAATATTTTCAAAGTGGATTTGCCCGATGAAGTAATCATCGCGAATTGGGTTACGATATACCATTCGAATCTCCATTAAATATAGTATCTAATATACCAAGACGAACAATACCCAGTTAATATACAGTAAGTTATTTATGGATTAATAATTTTGTGTTATTTTTTTTGACTAATATTTTCAAAGTGGATTTGCCCGATGAAGTAATTATCGCGAATTGGGTTACGATATACCATTCGAATCTCCATTAAATATAGTATCTAATATACCAAGACGAACAATACCCAGTTAATATACAGTAAGTTATTTATGGATTAATAATTTTGTGTTATTTTTTTTATTAATATTTTCAAAGTGGATTTGTCCGATGAAGTAATCATCGCGAATTGGGTTACGATATACCATTCGAATCTCCATTAAATATAGTATCTAATATACCAAGACGAACAATACCCAGTTAATATACAGTAAGTTATTTATGGATTAATAATTTTGTGTTATTTTTTTTGACTAATATTTTCAAAGTGGATTTGCCCGATGAAGTAATCATCGCGAATTGGGTTACGATATACCATTCGAATCTCCATTAAATATATTATCTAATATACCAAGAACTATACCCTATTAATATACAGTAAGTTATTTATCGATTAATAATTTTGGGTTATTTTTTGTGACTAATATTTTCAAAGTGGATTTGCCCGATGAAGTAATCATCGCGAATTGGGTTACGATATACCATTCGAATCTCCATTAAATATAGTATCTAATATACCAAGACGAACTATCCCCTATTAATATACAGTAAGTTATTTATGGATTAATAATTTTGTGTTATTTTTTTTGACTGATATTTTCAAAGTGGATTTGCCCGATGAAGTGATCATCGCGAATTGGGTTACGATATACCATTCGAATCTTTATTAAATATAGTATCTAATATACCAAGAAGAACTATCCCATATTAATATACAGTAAGTTATTTATGGATTAATAATTTTGGGTTATTTTTTTTGACTGATATTTTCAAAGTTGATTTGCCCGATGAAGTAATCATCGCGAATTGGGTTACGATATACCATTCGAATCTCCATTAAATATAGTATCTAATATACATAAACGAACTATCCCCTATTAATATACAGTAAGTTATTTATGGATTAATAATTTTGGGTTATTTTTTTTGACTGATATTTTCAAAGTGGATTTGCCCGATGAAGTAATCATCGCGAATTGGGTTACGATATACCATTCGAATCTCCATTAAATATAGTATCTAATATACCAAGACGAACTATACCCTATTAATATACAGTAAGTTATTTATGGATTAATAATTTTGTGTTATTTTTTTTGACTGATATTTTCAAAGTGGATTTGCCCGATGAAGTGATCATCGCGAATTGGGTTACGATATACCATTCGAATCTTTATTAAATATAGTATCTAATATACCAAGAAGAACTATCCCATATTAATATACAGTAAGTTATTTATGGATTAATAATTTTGGGTTATTTTTTTTGACTGATATTTTCAAAGTTGATTTGCCCGATGAAGTAATCATCGCGAATTGGGTTACGATATACCATTCGAATCTCCATTAAATATAGTATCTAATATACATAAACGAACTATCCCCTATTAATATACAGTAAGTTATTTATGGATTAATAATTTTGGGTTATTTTTTTTGACTGATATTTTCAAAGTGGATTTGCCCGATGAAGTAATCATCGCGAATTGGGTTACGATATACCATTCGAATCTCCATTAAATATAGTATCTAATATACCAAGACGAACTATACCCTATTAATATACAGTAAGTTATTTATGGATTAATAATTTTGTGTTATTTTTTTTGACTAATATTTTCTAAGTGGATTTGCCCGATGAAGTAATCATCGCGAATTGCGTTACGATATACCATTCGAATCTCCATTAAATATAGTATCTAATATACCAAGAAAACAATACCCTATTAATATACAGTAAGTTATTTATGGATTAATAATTTTGTGTTATTTTTTTTGACTAATATTTTCAAAGTGGATTTGCCCGATGAAGTAATCATCGCGAATTGCGTTACGATATACCATTCGAATCTCCATTAAATATAGTATCTAATATACCAAGATGAACAATACCCTATTAATATACAGTAAGTTATTTATGGATTAATAATTTTGGGTTATATTTTTTGACTGATATTTTCAAAGTGGATTTGCCCGATGAAGTAATCATCGCGAATTGGGTTACGATATACCATTCGAATCTCCATTAAATATAGTATCTAATATACCAAGACGAACTATACCCTATTAATATACAGTAAGTTATTTATGGATTAATAATTTTGTGTTATTTTTTTTGACTAATATTTTCAAAGTGGATTTGCCCGATGAAGTAATCATCGCGAATTGCGTTACGATATACCATTCGAATCTCCATTAAATATAGTATCTAATATACCAAGACGAACAATACCCAGTTAATATACAGTAAGTTATTTATGGATTAATAATTTTGTGTTATTTTTTTTGACTAATATTTTCAAAGTGGATTTGCCCGATGAAGTAATCATCGCGAATTGGGTTACGATATACCATTCGAATCTCCATTAAATATATTATCTAATATACCAAGAACTATACCTATTAATATACAGTAAGTTATTTATCGATTAATAATTTTGGGTTATTTTTTGTGACTAATATTTTCAAAGTGGATTTGCCCGATGAAGTAATCATCGCGAATTGGGTTACGATATACCATTCGAATCTCCATTAAATATAGTATCTAATATACCAAGACGAACTATCCCCTATTAATATACAGTAAGTTATTTATGGATTAATAATTTTGTGTTATTTTTTTTTGACTGATATTTTCAAAGTGGATTTGCCCGATGAAGTGATCATCGCGAATTGGGTTACGATATACAATTCGAATCTCCATTAAATATAGTATCTAATATACTAAGACGAACTATCCCCTATTAATATACAGTAAGTTATTTATGGATTAATAATTTTGGGTTATTTTTTTTGACTGATATATTCAAAGTGGATTTGCCCGATGAAGTAATCATCGCGAATTGGGTTACGATATACCATTCGAATCTCCATTAAATATAGTATCTAATATACCAAGACGAACTATTATATATATATATATATATATATATATAACTATATATACCCTATTAATATACAGTAAGTTATTTATGGATTAATAATTTTGTGTTATTTTTTTTGACTAATATTTTCAAAGTGGATTTGCCCGATGAAGTAATCATCGCGAATTGCGTTACAATATACCATTCGAATCTCCATTAAATATAGTATCTAATATACCAAGACGAACAATACCCAGTTAATATACAGTAAGTTATTTATGGATTAATAATTTTGTGTTATTTTTTTTGACTAATATTTTCAAAGTGGATTTGCCCGATGAAGTAATCATCGCGAATTGGGTTACGATATACCATTCGAATCTCCATTAAATATAGTATCTAATATACCAAGACGAACAATACCCTATTAATATACAGTAAGTTATTTATGGATTAATAATTTTGTGTTATTTTTTTGACTAATATTTTCAAAGTGGATTTGCCCGATGAAGTAATCATCGCGAATTGCGTTACGATATACCATTCGAATCTCCATTAAATATAGTATCTAATATACCAAGACGAACTATACCCTATTAATATACAGTAAGTTATTTATGGATTAATAATTTTGTGTTATTTTTTTTGACTAATATTTTCAAAGTGGATTTGCCCGATGAAGTAATCATCGCGAATTGCGTTACGATATAACATTCGAATCTCCATTAAATATAGTATCTAATATACCAAGACGAACAATACCCTATTAATATACAGTAAGTTATTTATGGATTAATAATTTTGTGTTATTTTTTTTTACTAATATTTTCAAAGTGGATTTGCCCGATGAAGTAATCATCGCGAATTGGGTTACGATATACCATTCGAATCTCCATTAAATATAGTATCTAATATACCAAGACGAACAATACCCAGTTAATATACAGTAAGTTATTTATGGATTAATAATTTTGTGTTATTTTTTTTGACTAATATTTTCAAAGTGGATTTGCCCGATGAAGTAATTATCGCGAATTGGGTTACGATATACCATTCGAATCTCCATTAAATATAGTATCTAATATACCAAGACGAACAATACCCAGTTAATATACAGTAAGTAATTTATGGATTAATAATTTTGTGTTATTTTTTTTTATTAATATTTTCAAAGTGGATTTGTCCGATGAAGTAATCATCGCGAATTGGGTTACGATATACCATTCGAATCTCCATTAAATATAGTATCTAATATACCAAGACGAACAATACCCAGTTAATATACAGTAAGTTATTTATGGATTAATAATTTTGTGTTATTTTTTTTGACTAATATTTTCAAAGTGGATTTGCCCGATGAAGTAATCATCGCGAATTGGGTTACGATATACCATTCGAATCTCCATTAAATATATTATCTAATATACCAAGAACTATACCCTATTAATATACAGTAAGTTATTTATCGATTAATAATTTTGGGTTATTTTTTGTGACTAATATTTTCAAAGTGGATTTGCCCGATGAAGTAATCATCGCGAATTGGGTTACGATATACCATTCGAATCTCCATTAAATATAGTATCTAATATACCAAGACGAACTATCCCCTATTAATATACAGTAAGTTATTTATGGATTAATAATTTTGTGTTATTTTTTTTGACTGATATTTTCAAAGTGGATTTGCCCGATGAAGTGATCATCGCGAATTGGGTTACGATATACCATTCGAATCTTTATTAAATATAGTATCTAATATACCAAGAAGAACTATCCCATATTAATATACAGTAAGTTATTTATGGATTAATAATTTTGGGTTATTTTTTTTGACTGATATTTTCAAAGTTGATTTGCCCGATGAAGTAATCATCGCGAATTGGGTTACGATATACCATTCGAATCTCCATTAAATATAGTATCTAATATACATAAACGAACTATCCCCTATTAATATACAGTAAGTTATTTATGGATTAATAATTTTGGGTTATTTTTTTTGACTGATATTTTCAAAGTGGATTTGCCCGATGAAGTAATCATCGCGAATTGGGTTACGATATACCATTCGAATCTCCATTAAATATAGTATCTAATATACCAAGACGAACTATACCCTATTAATATACAGTAAGTTATTTATGGATTAATAATTTTGTGTTATTTTTTTTGACTAATATTTTCAAAGTGGATTTGCCCGATGAAGTAATCATCGCGAATTGGGTTTCGATATACCATTCGAATCTCCATTAAATATAGTATCTAATATACCAAGACGAACTATACCCTATTAATATACAGTAAGTTATTTATGGATTAATAATTTTGGGTTATTTTTTTTGACTGATATTTTCAAAGTGGATTTGCCCGATGAAGTAATCATCGCGAATTGGGTTACGATATACCATTCGAATCTCCATTAAATATAGTATCTAATATACCAAGACGAACTATACCCTATTAATATACAGTAAGTTATTTATGGATTAATAATTTTGGGTTATTTTTTTTGACTGATATTTTCAAAGTGGATTTGCCCGATGAAGTAATCATCGCGAATTGCGTTACGATATACCATTCGAATCTCCATTAAATATAGTATCTAATATACCAAGATGAACAATACCCTATTAATATACAGTAAGTTATTTATGGATTAATAATTTTGGGTTATTTTTTTTGACTGATATATTCAAAGTGGATTTGCCCGATGAAGTAATCATCGCGAATTGGGTTACGATATACCATTCGAATCTCCATTAAATATAGTATCTAATATACCAAGACGAACTATTATATATATATATATATATATATATATATAACTATATATACCCTATTAATATACAGTAAGTTATTTATGGATTAATAATTTTGTGTTATTTTTTTTGACTAATATTTTCAAAGTGGATTTGCCCGATGAAGTAATCATCGCGAATTGCGTTACAATATACCATTCGAATCTCCATTAAATATAGTATCTAATATACCAAGACGAACAATACCCAGTTAATATACAGTAAGTTATTTATGGATTAATAATTTTGTGTTATTTTTTTTGACTAATATTTTCAAAGTGGATTTGCCCGATGAAGTAATCATCGCGAATTGGGTTACGATATACCATTCGAATCTCCATTAAATATAGTATCTAATATACCAAGACGAACAATACCCTATTAATATACAGTAAGTTATTTATGGATTAATAATTTTGTGTTATTTTTTTGACTAATATTTTCAAAGTGGATTTGCCCGATGAAGTAATCATCGCGAATTGCGTTACGATATACCATTCGAATCTCCATTAAATATAGTATCTAATATACCAAGACGAACTATACCCTATTAATATACAGTAAGTTATTTATGGATTAATAATTTTGTGTTATTTTTTTTGACTAATATTTTCAAAGTGGATTTGCCCGATGAAGTAATCATCGCGAATTGCGTTACGATATAACATTCGAATCTCCATTAAATATAGTATCTAATATACCAAGACGAACAATACCCTATTAATATACAGTAAGTTATTTATGGATTAATAATTTTGTGTTATTTTTTTTTACTAATATTTTCAAAGTGGATTTGCCCGATGAAGTAATCATCGCGAATTGGGTTACGATATACCATTCGAATCTCCATTAAATATAGTATCTAATATACCAAGACGAACAATACCCAGTTAATATACAGTAAGTTATTTATGGATTAATAATTTTGTGTTATTTTTTTTGACTAATATTTTCAAAGTGGATTTGCCCGATGAAGTAATTATCGCGAATTGGGTTACGATATACCATTCGAATCTCCATTAAATATAGTATCTAATATACCAAGACGAACAATACCCAGTTAATATACAGTAAGTTATTTATGGATTAATAATTTTGTGTTATTTTTTTTTATTAATATTTTCAAAGTGGATTTGTCCGATGAAGTAATCATCGCGAATTGGGTTACGATATACCATTCGAATCTCCATTAAATATAGTATCTAATATACCAAGACGAACAATACCCAGTTAATATACAGTAAGTTATTTATGGATTAATAATTTTGTGTTATTTTTTTTGACTAATATTTTCAAAGTGGATTTGCCCGATGAAGTAATCATCGCGAATTGGGTTACGATATACCATTCGAATCTCCATTAAATATATTATCTAATATACCAAGAACTATACCCTATTAATATACAGTAAGTTATTTATCGATTAATAATTTTGGGTTATTTTTTGTGACTAATATTTTCAAAGTGGATTTGCCCGATGAAGTAATCATCGCGAATTGGGTTACGATATACCATTCGAATCTCCATTAAATATAGTATCTAATATACCAAGACGAACTATCCCCTATTAATATACAGTAAGTTATTTATGGATTAATAATTTTGTGTTATTTTTTTTGACTGATATTTTCAAAGTGGATTTGCCCGATGAAGTGATCATCGCGAATTGGGTTACGATATACCATTCGAATCTTTATTAAATATAGTATCTAATATACCAAGAAGAACTATCCCATATTAATATACAGTAAGTTATTTATGGATTAATAATTTTGGGTTATTTTTTTTGACTGATATTTTCAAAGTTGATTTGCCCGATGAAGTAATCATCGCGAATTGGGTTACGATATACCATTCGAATCTCCATTAAATATAGTATCTAATATACATAAACGAACTATCCCCTATTAATATACAGTAAGTTATTTATGGATTAATAATTTTGGGTTATTTTTTTTGACTGATATTTTCAAAGTGGATTTGCCCGATGAAGTAATCATCGCGAATTGGGTTACGATATACCATTCGAATCTCCATTAAATATAGTATCTAATATACCAAGACGAACTATACCCTATTAATATACAGTAAGTTATTTATGGATTAATAATTTTGTGTTATTTTTTTTGACTAATATTTTCAAAGTGGATTTGCCCGATGAAGTAATCATCGCGAATTGGGTTACGATATACCATTCGAATCTCCATTAAATATAGTATCTAATATACCAAGACGAACTATACCCTATTAATATACAGTAAGTTATTTATGGATTAATAATTTTGGGTTATTTTTTTTGACTGATATTTTCAAAGTGGATTTGCCCGATGAAGTAATCATCGCGAATTGGGTTACGATATACCATTCGAATCTCCATTAAATATAGTATCTAATATACCAAGACGAACTATACCCTATTAATATACAGTAAGTTATTTATGGATTAATAATTTTGGGTTATTTTTTTTGACTGATATTTTCAAAGTGGATTTGCCCGATGAAGTAATCATCGCGAATTGCGTTACGATATACCATTCGAATCTCCATTAAATATAGTATCTAATATACCAAGATGAACAATACCCTATTAATATACAGTAAGTTATTTATGGATTAATAATTTTGGGTTATATTTTTTGACTGATATTTTCAAAGTGGATTTGCCCGATGAAGTAATCATCGCGAATTGGGTTACGATATACCATTCGAATCTCCATTAAATATAGTATCTAATATACCAAGACGAACTATACCCTATTAATATACAGTAAGTTATTTATGGATTAATAATTTTGTGTTATTTTTTTTGACTAATATTTTCAAAGTGGATTTGCCCGATGAAGTAATCATCGCGAATTGGGTTACGATATACCATTCGAATCTTTATTAAATATAGTATCTAATATACCAAGAAGAACTATCCCATATTAATATACAGTAAGTTATTTATGGATTAATAATTTTGGGTTATTTTTTTTGACTGATATTTTCAAAGTTGATTTGCCCGATGAAGTAATCATCGCGAATTGGGTTACGATATACCATTCGAATCTCCATTAAATATAGTATCTAATATACATAAACGAACTATCCCCTATTAATATACAGTAAGTTATTTATGGATTAATAATTTTGGGTTATTTTTTTTGACTGATATTTTCAAAGTGGATTTGCCCGATGAAGTAATCATCGCGAATTGGGTTACGATATACCATTCGAATCTCCATTAAATATAGTATCTAATATACCAAGACGAACTATACCCTATTAATATACAGTAAGTTATTTATGGATTACTAATTTTGGGTTATATTTTTTGACTGATATTTTCAAAGTGGATTTGCCCGATGAAGTAATCATCGCGAATTGGGTTACGATATACCATTCGAATCTCCATTAAATATAGTATCTAATATACCAAGACGAACTATACCCTATTAATATACAGTAAGTTATTTATGGATTAATAATTTTGTGTTATTTTTTTTGACTAATATTTTCAAAGTGGATTTGCCCGATGAAGTAATCATCGCGAATTGGGTTACGATATACCATTCGAATCTCCATTAAATATAGTATCTAATATACCAAGACGAACTATACCCTATTAATATACAGTAAGTTATTTATGGATTAATAATTTTGTGTTATTTTTTTTGACTGATATTTTCAAAGTGGATTTGCCCGATGAAGTAATCATCGCGAATTGGGTTACGATATACCATTCGAATCTCCATTAAATATAGTATCTAATATACCAAGACGAACTATACCCTATTAATATACAGTAAGTTATTTATGGATTAATAATTTTGTGTTATTTTTTTTGACTAATATTTTCAAAGTGGATTTGCCCGATGAAGTAATCATCGCGAATTGCGTTACGATATACCATTCGAATCTCCATTAAATATAGTATCTAATATACCAAGACGAACAATACCCAGTTAATATACAGTAAGTTATTTATGGATTAATAATTTTGTGTTATTTTTTTTGACTAATATTTTCAAAGTGGATTTGCCCGATGAAGTAATCATCGCGAATTGGGTTACGATATACCATTCGAATCTCCATTAAATATAGTATCTAATATACCAAGACGAACTATACCCTATTAATATACAGTAAGTTATTTATGGATTAATAATTTTGTGTTATTTTTTTTTGACTGATATTTTCAAAGTGGATTTGCCCGATGAAGTGATCATCGCGAATTGGGTTACGATATACAATTCGAATCTCCATTAAATATAGTATCTAATATACCAAGACGAACTATCCCCTATTAATATACAGTAAGTTATTTATGGATTAATAATTTTGGGTTATTTTTTTTGACTGATATATTCAAAGTGGATTTGCCCGATGAAGTAATCATCGCGAATTGGGTTACGATATACCATTCGAATCTCCATTAAATATAGTATCTAATATACCAAGCGAACTATACCCTATTAATATACAGTAAGTTATTTATGGATTAATAATTTTGGGTTATTTTTTTTGACTGATATTTTCAAAGTGGATTTGCCCAATGAAGTAATCATCGCGAATTGGGTTACGATATACCATTCGAATCTCCATTAAATATAGTATCTAATATACCAAGAAAAACAATACCCTATTAATATACAGTAAGTTATTTATGGATTAATAATTTTGTGTTATTTTTTTGACTAATATTTTCAAAGTGGATTTGCCCGATGAAGTAATCATCGCGAATTGCGTTACGATATACCATTCGAATCTCCATTAAATATAGTATCTAATATACCAAGACGAACAATACCCTATTAATATACAGTAAGTTATTTATGGATTAATAATTTTGTGTTATTTTTTTTGACTAATATTTTCAAAGTGGATTTGCCCGATGAAGTAATCATCGCGAATTGGGTTACGATATACCATTCGAATCTCCATTAAATATAGTATCTAATATACCAAGACGAACAATACCCTATTAATATACAGTAAGTTATTTATGGATTAATAATTTTGTGTTATTTTTTTTGACTAATATTTTCAAAGTGGATTTGCCCGATGAAGTAATCATCGCGAATTGGGTTACGATATACCATTCGAATCTCCATTAAATATAGTATCTAATATACCAAGACGAACTATACCCTATTAATATACAGTAAGTTATTTATGGATTAATAATTTTGTGTTATTTTTTTTGACTAATATTTTCAAAGTGGATTTGCCCGATGAAGTAATCATCGCGAATTGGGTTACGATATACCATTCGAATCTTTATTAAATATAGTATCTAATATACCAAGAAGAACTATCCCATATTAATATACAGTAAGTTATTTATGGATTAATAATTTTGGGTTATTTTTTTTGACTGATATTTTCAAAGTTGATTTGCCCGATGAAGTAATCATCGCGAAATGGGTTACGATATACCATTCGAATCTCCATTAAATATAGTATCTAATATACATAAACGAACTATCCCCTATTAATATACAGTAAGTTATTTATGGATTAATAATTTTGGGTTATTTTTTTTGACTGATATTTTCAAAGTGGATTTGCCCAATGAAGTAATCATCGCGAATTGGGTTACGATATACCATTCGAATCTCCATTAAATATAGTATCTAATATACCAAGAAAAACAATACCCTATTAATATACAGTAAGTTATTTATGGATTAATAATTTTGTGTTATTTTTTTGACTAATATTTTCAAAGTGGATTTGCCCGATGAAGTAATCATCGCGAATTGCGTTACGATATACCATTCGAATCTCCATTAAATATAGTATCTAATATACCAAGACGAACAATACCCTATTAATATACAGTAAGTTATTTATGGATTAATAATTTTGTGTTATTTTTTTTGACTAATATTTTCAAAGTGGATTTGCCCGATGAAGTAATCATCGCGAATTGGGTTACGATATACCATTCGAATCTCCATTAAATATAGTATCTAATATACCAAGACGAACAATACCCTATTAATATACAGTAAGTTATTTATGGATTAATAATTTTGTGTTATTTTTTTTGACTAATATTTTCAAAGTGGATTTGCCCGATGAAGTAATCATCGCGAATTGGGTTACGATATACCATTCGAATCTCCATTAAATATAGTATCTAATATACCAAGACGAACTATACCCTATTAATATACAGTAAGTTATTTATGGATTAATAATTTTGTGTTATTTTTTTTGACTAATATTTTCAAAGTGGATTTGCCCGATGAAGTAATCATCGCGAATTGGGTTACGATATACCATTCGAATCTTTATTAAATATAGTATCTAATATACCAAGAAGAACTATCCCATATTAATATACAGTAAGTTATTTATGGATTAATAATTTTGGGTTATTTTTTTTGACTGATATTTTCAAAGTTGATTTGCCCGATGAAGTAATCATCGCGAATTGGGTTACGATATACCATTCGAATCTCCATTAAATATAGTATCTAATATACATAAACGAACTATCCCCTATTAATATACAGTAAGTTATTTATGGATTAATAATTTTGTGTTATTTTTTTTTGACTGATATTTTCAAAGTGGATTTGCCCGATGAAGTGATCATCGCGAATTGGGTTACGATATACAATTCGAATCTCCATTAAATATAGTATCTAATATACCAAGACGAACTATCCCCTATTAATATACAGTAAGTTATTTATGGATTAATAATTTTGGGTTATTTTTTTTGACTGATATATTCAAAGTGGATTTGCCCGATGAAGTAATCATCGCGAATTGGGTTACGATATACCATTCGAATCTCCATTAAATATAGTATCTAATATACCAAGCGAACTATACCCTATTAATATACAGTAAGTTATTTATGGATTAATAATTTTGGGTTATTTTTTTTGACTGATATTTTCAAAGTGGATTTGCCCAATGAAGTAATCATCGCGAATTGGGTTACGATATACCATTCGAATCTCCATTAAATATAGTATCTAATATACCAAGAAAAACAATACCCTATTAATATACAGTAAGTTATTTATGGATTAATAATTTTGTGTTATTTTTTTGACTAATATTTTCAAAGTGGATTTGCCCGATGAAGTAATCATCGCGAATTGCGTTACGATATACCATTCGAATCTCCATTAAATATAGTATCTAATATACCAAGACGAACAATACCCTATTAATATACAGTAAGTTATTTATGGATTAATAATTTTGTGTTATTTTTTTTGACTAATATTTTCAAAGTGGATTTGCCCGATGAAGTAATCATCGCGAATTGGGTTACGATATACCATTCGAATCTCCATTAAATATAGTATCTAATATACCAAGACGAACAATACCCTATTAATATACAGTAAGTTATTTATGGATTAATAATTTTGTGTTATTTTTTTGACTAATATTTTCAAAGTGGATTTGCCCGATGAAGTAATCATCGCGAATTGGGTTACGATATACCATTCGAATCTCCATTAAATATAGTATCTAATATACCAAGACGAACTATACCCTATTAATATACAGTAAGTTATTTATGGATTAATAATTTTGTGTTATTTTTTTTGACTAATATTTTCAAAGTGGATTTGCCCGATGAAGTAATCATCGCGAATTATGTTACGATATACCATTCGAATCTTTATTAAATATAGTATCTAATATACCAAGAAGAACTATCCCATATTAATATACAGTAAGTTATTTATGGATTAATAATTTTGGGTTATTTTTTTTGACTGATATTTTCAAAGTTGATTTGCCCGATGAAGTAATCATCGCGAATTGGGTTACGATATACCATTCGAATCTCCATTAAATATAGTATCTAATATACATAAACGAACTATCCCCTATTAATATACAGTAAGTTATTTATGGATTAATAATTTTGGGTTATTTTTTTTGACTGATATTTTCAAAGTGGATTTGCCCGATGAAGTAATCATCGCGAATTGGGTTACGATATACCATTCGAATCTCCATTAAATATAGTATCTAATATACCAAGACGAACTATACCCTATTAATATACAGTAAGTTATTTATGGATTACTAATTTTGGGTTATATTTTTTGACTGATATTTTCAAAGTGGATTTGCCCGATGAAGTAATCATCGCGAATTGGGTTACGATATACCATTCGAATCTCCATTAAATATAGTATCTAATATACCAAGACGAACTATACCCTATTAATATACAGTAAGTTATTTATGGATTAATAATTTTGTGTTATTTTTTTTGACTAATATTTTCAAAGTGGATTTGCCCGATGAAGTAATCATCGCGAATTGGGTTACGATATACCATTCGAATCTCCATTAAATATAGTATCTAATATACCAAGACGAACTATACCCTATTAATATACAGTAAGTTATTTATGGATTACTAATTTTGGGTTATATTTTTTGACTGATATTTTCAAAGTGGATTTGCCCGATGAAGTAATCATCGCGAATTGGGTTACGATATACCATTCGAATCTCCATTAAATATAGTATCTAATATACCAAGACGAACTATACCCTATTAATATACAGTAAGTTATTTATGGATTAATAATTTTGTGTTATTTTTTTTGACTAATATTTTCAAAGTGGATTTGCCCGATGAAGTAATCATCGCGAATTGGGTTACGATATACCATTCGAATCTCCATTAAATATAGTATCTAATATACCAAGACGAACTATACCCTATTAATATACAGTAAGTTATTTATGGATTAATAATTTTGTGTTATTTTTTTTGACTGATATTTTCAAAGTGGATTTGCCCGATGAAGTAATCATCGCGAATTGGGTTACGATATACCATTCGAATCTCCATTAAATATAGTATCTAATATACCAAGACGAACTATACCCTATTAATATACAGTAAGTTATTTATGGATTAATAATTTTGTGTTATTTTTTTTGACTAATATTTTCAAAGTGGATTTGCCCGATGAAGTAATCATCGCGAATTGCGTTACGATATACCATTCGAATCTCCATTAAATATAGTATCTAATATACCAAGACGAACAATACCCAGTTAATATACAGTAAGTTATTTAAGGATTAATAATTTTGTGTTATTTTTTTTGACTAATATTTTCAAAGTGGATTTGCCCGATGAAGTAATCATCGCGAATTGGGTTACGATATACCATTCGAATCTCCATTAAATATAGTATTAATATACCAAGACGAACTATACCCTATTAATATACAGTAAGTTATTTATGGATTAATAATTTTGTGTTATTTTTTTTTGACTGATATTTTCAAAGTGGATTTGCCCGATGAAGTGATCATCGCGAATTGGGTTACGATATACAATTCGAATCTCCATTAAATATAGTATCTAATATACCAAGACGAACTATCCCCTATTAATATACAGTAAGTTATTTATGGATTAATAATTTTGGGTTATTTTTTTTGACTGATATATTCAAAGTGGATTTGCCCGATGAAGTAATCATCGCGAATTGGGTTACGATATACCATTCGAATCTCCATTAAATATAGTATCTAATATACCAAGCGAACTATACCCTATTAATATACAGTAAGTTATTTATGGATTAATAATTTTGGGTTATTTTTTTTGACTGATATTTTCAAAGTGGATTTGCCCAATGAAGTAATCATCGCGAATTGGGTTACGATATACCATTCGAATCTCCATTAAATATAGTATCTAATATACCAAGAAAAACAATACCCTATTAATATACAGTAAGTTATTTATGGATTAATAATTTTGTGTTATTTTTTTGACTAATATTTTCAAAGTGGATTTGCCCGATGAAGTAATCATCGCGAATTGCGTTACGATATACCATTCGAATCTCCATTAAATATAGTATCTAATATACCAAGACGAACAATACCCTATTAATATACAGTAAGTTATTTATGGATTAATAATTTTGTGTTATTTTTTTTGACTAATATTTTCAAAGTGGATTTGCCCGATGAAGTAATCATCGCGAATTGGGTTACGATATACCATTCGAATCTCCATTAAATATAGTATCTAATATACCAAGACGAACAATACCCTATTAATATACAGTAAGTTATTTATGGATTAATAATTTTGTGTTATTTTTTTTGACTAATATTTTCAAAGTGGATTTGCCCGATGAAGTAATCATCGCGAATTGGGTTACGATATACCATTCGAATCTCCATTAAATATAGTATCTAATATACCAAGACGAACAATACCCTATTAATATACAGTAAGTTATTTATGGATTAATAATTTTGTGTTATTTTTTTTGACTAATATTTTCAAAGTGGATTTGCCCGATGAAGTAATCATCGCGAATTGGGTTACGATATACCATTCGAATCTCCATTAAATATATTATCTAATATACCAAGAACTATACCTATTAATATACAGTAAGTTATTTATCGATTAATAATTTTGGGTTATTTTTTGTGACTAATATTTTCAAAGTGGATTTGCCCGATGAAGTAATCATCGCGAATTGGGTTACGATATACCATTCGAATCTCCATTAAATATAGTATCTAATATACCAAGACGAACTATCCCCTATTAATATACAGTAAGTTATTTATGGATTAATAATTTTGTGTTATTTTTTTTGACTGATATTTTCAAAGTGGATTTGCCCGATGAAGTGATCATCGCGAATTGGGTTACGATATACAATTCGAATCTCCATTAAATATAGTATCTAATATACCAAGACGAACTATCCCCTATTAATATACAGTAAGTTATTTATGGATTAATAATTTTGGGTTATTTTTTTTGACTGATATATTCAAAGTGGATTTGCCCGATGAAGTAATCATCGCGAATTGGGTTACGATATACCATTCGAATCTCCATTAAATATAGTATCTAATATACCAAGCGAACTATACCCTATTAATATACAGTAAGTTATTTATGGATTAATAATTTTGGGTTATTTTTTTTGACTGATATATTCAAAGTGGATTTGCCCGATGAAGTAATCATCGCGAATTGGGTTACGATATACCATTCGAATCTCCATTAAATATAGTATCTAATATACCAAGAAAAACAATACCCTATTAATATACAGTAAGTTATTTATGGATTAATAATTTTGTGTTATTTTTTTTGACTAATATTTTCAAAGTGGATTTGCCCGATGAAGTAATCATCGCGAATTGGGTTACGATATACCATTCGAATCTCCATTAAATATAGTATCTAATATACCAAGACGAACAATACCCTATTAATATACAGTAAGTTATTTATGGATTAATAATTTTGTGTTATTTTTTTTGACTAATATTTTCAAAGTGGATTTGCCCGATGAAGTAATCATCGCGAATTGGGTTACGATATACCATTCGAATCTCCATTAAATATAGTATCTAATATACCAAGACGAACAATACCCTATTAATATACAGTAAGTTATTTATGGATTAATAATTTTGTGTTATTTTTTTTGACTAATATTTTCAAAGTGGATTTGCCCGATGAAGTAATCATCGCGAATTGGGTTACGATATACCATTCGAATCTCCATTAAATATATTATCTAATATACCAAGAACTATACCTATTAATATACAGTAAGTTATTTATCGATTAATAATTTTGGGTTATTTTTTGTGACTAATATTTTCAAAGTGGATTTGCCCGATGAAGTAATCATCGCGAATTGGGTTACGATATACCATTCGAATCTCCATTAAATATAGTATCTAATATACCAAGACGAACTATCCCCTATTAATATACAGTAAGTTATTTATGGATTAATAATTTTGTGTTATTTTTTTTGACTGATATTTTCAAAGTGGATTTGCCCGATGAAGTGATCATCGCGAATTGGGTTACGATATACAATTCGAATCTCCATTAAATATAGTATCTAATATACCAAGACGAACTATCCCCTATTAATATACAGTAAGTTATTTATGGATTAATAATTTTGGGTTATTTTTTTTGACTGATATATTCAAAGTGGATTTGCCCGATGAAGTAATCATCGCGAATTGGGTTACGATATACCATTCGAATCTCCATTAAATATAGTATCTAATATACCAAGCGAACTATACCCTATTAATATACAGTAAGTTATTTATGGATTAATAATTTTGGGTTATTTTTTTTGACTGATATATTCAAAGTGGATTTGCCCGATGAAGTAATCATCGCGAATTGGGTTACGATATACCATTCGAATCTCCATTAAATATAGTATCTAATATACCAAGAAAAACAATACCCTATTAATATACAGTAAGTTATTTATGGATTAATAATTTTGTGTTATTTTTTTTGACTAATATTTTCAAAGTGGATTTGCCCGATGAAGTAATCATCGCGAATTGGGTTACGATATACCATTCGAATCTCCATTAAATATAGTATCTAATATACCAAGACGAACAATACCCTATTAATATACAGTAAGTTATTTATGGATTAATAATTTTGTGTTATTTTTTTTGACTAATATTTTCAAAGTGGATTTGCCCGATGAAGTAATCATCGCGAATTGGGTTACGATATACCATTCGAATCTCCATTAAATATATTATCTAATATACCAAGAACTATACCTATTAATATACAGTAAGTTATTTATCGATTAATAATTTTGGGTTATTTTTTGTGACTAATATTTTCAAAGTGGATTTGCCCGATGAAGTAATCATCGCGAATTGGGTTACGATATACCATTCGAATCTCCATTAAATATAGTATCTAATATACCAAGACGAACTATCCCCTATTAATATACAGTAAGTTATTTATGGATTAATAATTTTGTGTTATTTTTTTTGACTGATATTTTCAAAGTGGATTTGCCCGATGAAGTGATCATCGCGAATTGGGTTACGATATACAATTCGAATCTCCATTAAATATAGTATCTAATATACCAAGACGAACTATCCCCTATTAATATACAGTAAGTTATTTATGGATTAATAATTTTGGGTTATTTTTTTTGACTGATATATTCAAAGTGGATTTGCCCGATGAAGTAATCATCGCGAATTGGGTTACGATATACCATTCGAATCTCCATTAAATATAGTATCTAATATACCAAGCGAACTATACCCTATTAATATACAGTAAGTTATTTATGGATTAATAATTTTGGGTTATTTTTTTTGACTGATATATTCAAAGTGGATTTGCCCGATGAAGTAATCATCGCGAATTGGGTTACGATATACCATTCGAATCTCCATTAAATATAATATCTAATATACCAAGAAAAACAATACCCTATTAATATACAGTAAGTTATTTATGGATTAATAATTTTGTGTTATTTTTTTTGACTAATATTTTCAAAGTGGATTTGCCCGATGAAGTAATCATCGCGAATTGCGTTACGATATACCATTCGAATCTCCATTAAATATAGTATCTAATATACCAAGACGAACAATACCCTATTAATATACAGTAAGTTATTTATGGATTAATAATTTTGTGTTATTTTTTTTGACTAATATTTTCAAAGTGGATTTGCCCGATGAAGTAATCATCGCGAATTGGGTTACGATATACCATTCGAATCTCCATTAAATATAGTATCTAATATACCAAGAAGAACAATACCCTATTAATATACAGTAAGTTATTTATGGATTAATAATTTTGTGTTATTTTTTTTGACTAATATTTTCAAAGTGGATTTGCCCGATGAAGTAATCATCGCGAATTGCGTTACGATATACCATTCGAATCTCCATTAAATATATTATCTAATATACCAAGAACTATACCCTATTAATATACAGTATGTTATTTATCGATTAATAATTTTGGGTTATTTTTTGTGACTAATATTTTCAAAGTGGATTTGCCCGATGAAGTAATCATCGCGAATTGCGTTACGATATACCATTCGAATCTCCATTAAATATAGTATCTAATATACCAAGACGAACAATACCCTATTAATATACAGTAAGTTATTTATGGATTAATAATTTTGTGTTATTTTTTTTGACTAATATTTTCAAAGTGGATTTGCCCGATGAAGTAATCATCGCGAATTGGGTTACGATATACCATTCGAATCTCCATTAAATATAGTATCTAATATACCAAGACGAACAATACCCTATTAATATACAGTAAGTTATTTATCGATTAATAATTTTGGGTTATTTTTTGTGACTAATATTTTCAAAGTGGATTTGCCCGATGAAGTAATCATCGCGAATTGGGTTACGATATACCATTCGAATCTCCATTAAATATAGTATCTAATATACCAAGACGAACTATCCCCTATTAATATACAGTAAGTTATTTATGGATTAATAATTTTGTGTTATTTTTTTTTGACTGATATTTTCAAAGTGGATTTGCCCGATGAATTAATCATCGCGAATTGGGTTACGATATACCATTCGAATCTCCATTAAATATAGTATCTAATATACCAAGAAGAACTATCCCCTATTAATATACAGTAAGTTATTTATGGATTAATAATTTTGTGTTATTTTTTTTTGACTGATATTTTCAAAGTGGATTTGCCCGATGAAGTGATCATCGCGAATTGGGTTACGATATACAATTCGAATCTCCATTAAATATAGTATCTAATATACCAAGACGAACTATCCCCTATTAATATACAGTAAGTTATTTATGGATTAATAATTTTGGGTTATTTTTTTTGACTGATATTTTCAAAGTGGATTTGCCCGATGAAGTAATCATCGCGAATTGGGTTACGATATACCATTCGAATCTCCATTAAATATAGTATCTAATATACCAAGCGAACTATACCCTATTAATATACAGTAAGTTATTTATGGATTAATAATTTTGGGTTATTTTTTTTGACTGATATTTTCAAAGTGGATTTGCCCGATGAAGTAATCATCGCGAATTGGGTTACGATATACCATTCGAATCTCCATTAAATATAGTATCTAATATACCAAGACGAACAATACCCTATTAATATACAGTAAGTTATTTATGGATTAATAATTTTGTGTTATTTTTTTTGACTAATATTTTCAAAGTGGATTTGCCCGATGAAGTAATCATCGCGAATTGGGTTACGATATACCATTCGAATCTCCATTAAATATATTATCTAATATACCAAGAACTATACCCTATTAATATACAGTAAGTTATTTATCGATTAATAATTTTGGGTTATTTTTTGTGACTAATATTTTCAAAGTGGATTTGCCCGATGAAGTAATCATCGCGAATTGGGTTACGATATACCATTCGAATCTCCATTAAATTTAGTATCTAATATACCAAGACGAACTATCCCCTATTAATATACAGTAAGTTATTTATGGATTAATAATTTTGTGTTATTTTTTTTGACTGATATTTTCAAAGTGGATTTGCCCGATGAAGTAATCATCGCGAATTGGGTTACGATATACCATTCGAATCTCCATTAAATATAGTATCTAATATACCAAGAAAAACAATACCCTATTAATATACAGTAAGTTATTTATGGATTAATAATTTTGTGTTATTTTTTTGACTAATATTTTCAAAGTGGATTTGCCCGATGAAGTAATCATCGCGAATTGCGTTACGATATACCATTCGAATCTCAATTAAATATAGTATCTAATATACCAAGACGAACAATACCCTATTAATATACAGTAAGTTATTTATGGATTAATAATTTTGTGTTATTTTTTTTGACTAATATTTTCAAAGTGGATTTGCCCGATGAAGTAATCATCGCGAATTGGGTTACGATATACCATTCGAATCTCCATTAAATATATTATCTAATATACCAAGAACTATACCCTATTAATATACAGTAAGTTATTTATCGATTAATAATTTTGGGTTATTTTTTGTGACTAATATTTTCAAAGTGGATTTGCCCGATGAAGTAATCATCGCGAATTGGGTTACGATATACCATTCGAATCTCCATTAAATTTAGTATCTAATATACCAAGACGAACTATCCCCTATTAATATACAGTAAGTTATTTATGGATTAATAATTTTGTGTTATTTTTTTTGACTGATATTTTCAAAGTGGATTTGCCCGATGAAGTAATCATCGCGAATTGGGTTACGATATACCATTCGAATCTCCATTAAATATAGTATCTAATATACCAAGAAAAACAATACCCTATTAATATACAGTAAGTTATTTATGGATTAATAATTTTGTGTTATTTTTTTGACTAATATTTTCAAAGTGGATTTGCCCGATGAAGTAATCATCGCGAATTGCGTTACGATATACCATTCGAATCTCAATTAAATATAGTATCTAATATACCAAGACGAACAATACCCTATTAATATACAGTAAGTTATTTATGGATTAATAATTTTGTGTTATTTTTTTTGACTAATATTTTCAAAGTGGATTTGCCCGATGAAGTAATCATCGCGAATTGGGTTACGATATACCATTCGAATCTCCATTAAATATATTATCTAATATACCAAGAACTATACCCTATTAATATACAGTAAGTTATTTATCGATTAATAATTTTGGGTTATTTTTTGTGACTAATATTTTCAAAGTGGATTTGCCCGATGAAGTAATCATCGCGAATTGGGTTACGATATACCATTCGAATCTCCATTAAATATAGTATCTAATATACCAAGACGAACTATCCCCTATTAATATACAGTAAGTTATTTATGGATTAATAATTTTGTGTTATTTTTTTTGACTGATATTTTCAAAGTGGATTTGCCCGATGAAGTGATCATCGCGAATTGGGTTACGATATACCATTCGAATCTTCATTAAATATAGTATCTAATATACCAAGAAGAACTATACCCTATTAATATACAGTAAGTTATTTATGGATTAATAATTTTGGGTTATTTTTTTTGACTGATATTTTCAAAGTGGATTTGCCCGATGAAGTAATCATCGCGAATTGGGTTACGATATAACATTCGAATCTACATTAAATATAGTATCTAATATACCAAGACGAACTATCCCATATTAATATACAGTAAGTTATTTATGGATTAATAATTTTGGGTTATTTTTTTTGACTGATATTTTCAAAGTGGATTTGCCCGATGAAGTAATCATCGCGAATTGGGTTACGATATACCATTCGAATCTCCATTAAATATAGTATCTAATATACAAAGACGAACTATACCCTATTAATATACAGTAAGTTATTTATGGATTAATAATTTTGTGTTATTTTTTTTGACTGATATTTTCAAAGTGGATTTGCCCAATGAAGTAATCATCGCGAATTGGGTTACGATATACCATTCGAATCTTCATTAAATATAGTATCTAATATACCAAGACGAACTATACCCTATTAATATACAGTAAGTTATTTATGGATTAATAATTTTGTGTTATTTTTTTGACTGATATTTTCAAAGTGGATTTGCCCAATGAAGTAATCATCGCGAATTGGGTTACGATATACCATTCGAATCTTCATTAAATATAGTATCTAATATACCAAGACGAACTATACCCTATTAATATACAGTAAGTTATTTATGGATTAATAATTTTGTGTTATTTTTTTTGACTGATATTTTCAAAGTGGATTTGCCCAATGAAGTAATCATCGCGAATTGGGTTACGATATACCATTCGAATCTTCATTAAATATAGTATCTAATATACCAAGACGAACTATACCCTATTAATATACAGTAAGTTATTTATGGATTAATAATTTTGTGTTATTTTTTTTGACTGATATTTTCAAAGTGGATTTGCCCAATGAAGTAATCATCGCGAATTGGGTTACGATATACCATTCGAATCTTCATTAAATATAGTATCTAATATACCAAGACGAACTATACCCTATTAATATACAGTAAGTTATTTATGGATTAATAATTTTGTGTTATTTTTTTGACTGATATATTCAAAGTGGATTTGCCCAATGAAGTAATCATCGCGAATTGGGTTACGATATACCATTCGAATCTTCATTAAATATAGTATCTAATATACAAAGACGAACTATACCCTATTAATATACAGTAAGTTATTTATGGATTAATAATTTTGTGTTATTTTTTTTGACTGATATTTTCAAAGTGGATTTGCCCAATGAAGTAATCATCGCGAATTGGGTTACGATATACCATTCGAATCTTCATTAAATATAGTATCTAATATACCAAGACGAACTATACCCTATTAATATACAGTAAGTTATTTATGGATAAATAATTTTGTGTTATTTTTTTTGACTGATATATTCAAAGTGGATTTGCCCAATGAAGTAATCATCGCGAATTGGGTTACGATATACCATTCGAATCTTCATTAAATATAGTATCTAATATACCAAGACGAACTATACCCTATTAATATACAGTAAGTTATTCATGGATTAATAATTTTGTGTTATTTTTTTTGACTGATATTTTCAAAGTGGATTTGCCCGATGAAGTAATCATCGAATTGGGTTACGATATACCATTCGAATCTCCATTGAATATAGTATCTAATATACCAAGACGAACTATACCCTATTAATATACAGTAAGTTATTTATGGATTAATAATTTTGTGTATTTTTTTTGACTAATATTTTCAAAGTGGATTTGCCCGATGAAGTAATCATCGAATTGGGTTACGATATACCATTCGAATCTCCATTAAATATAGTATCTAATATACCAAGACGAACTATACCCTATTAATATACAGTAAGTTATTTATGGATTAATAATTTTGTGTTATTTTTTTGAATTATATTTTCAAAGTGGATTTGCCCGATGAAGTAATCATCGCGAATTGGGTTACGATATACCATTCGAATCTCCATTAAATATAGTATCTAATATACCAAGACGAACTATCCCCTATTAATATACAGTAAGTTATTTATGGATTAATAATTTTGTGTTATTTTTTTTGACTGATATTTTCAAAGTGGATTTGCCCGATGAAGTGATCATCGCGAATTGGGTTACGATATACAATTCGAATCTCCATTAAATATAGTATCTAATATACCAAGACGAACTATCCCCTATTAATATACAGTAAGTTATTTATGGATTAATAATTTTGGGTTATTTTTTTTGACTGATATATTCAAAGTGGATTTGCCCGATGAAGTAATCATCGCGAATTGGGTTACGATATACCATTCGAATCTCCATTAAATATAGTATCTAATATACCAAGCGAACTATACCCTATTAATATACAGTAAGTTATTTATGGATTAATAATTTTGGGTTATTTTTTTTGACTGATATATTCAAAGTGGATTTGCCCGATGAAGTAATCATCGCGAATTGGGTTACGATATACCATTCGAATCTCCATTAAATATAGTATCTAATATACCAAGAAAAACAATACCCTATTAATATACAGTAAGTTATTTATGGATTAATAATTTTGTGTTATTTTTTTTGACTAATATTTTCAAAGTGGATTTGCCCGATGAAGTAATCATCGCGAATTGCGTTACGATATACCATTCGAATCTCCATTAAATATAGTATCTAATATACCAAGACGAACAATACCCTATTAATATACAGTAAGTTATTTATGGATTAATAATTTTGTGTTATTTTTTTTGACTAATATTTTCAAAGTGGATTTGCCCGATGAAGTAATCATCGCGAATTGGGTTACGATATACCATTCGAATCTCCATTAAATATAGTATCTAATATACCAAGAAGAACAATACCCTATTAATATACAGTAAGTTATTTATGGATTAATAATTTTGTGTTATTTTTTTTGACTAATATTTTCAAAGTGGATTTGCCCGATGAAGTAATCATCGCGAATTGCGTTACGATATACCATTCGAATCTCCATTAAATATATTATCTAATATACCAAGAACTATACCCTATTAATATACAGTATGTTATTTATCGATTAATAATTTTGGGTTATTTTTTGTGACTAATATTTTCAAAGTGGATTTGCCCGATGAAGTAATCATCGCGAATTGCGTTACGATATACCATTCGAATCTCCATTAAATATAGTATCTAATATACCAAGACGAACAATACCCTATTAATATACAGTAAGTTATTTATGGATTAATAATTTTGTGTTATTTTTTTTGACTAATATTTTCAAAGTGGATTTGCCCGATGAAGTAATCATCGCGAATTGGGTTACGATATACCATTCGAATCTCCATTAAATATAGTATCTAATATACCAAGACGAACAATACCCTATTAATATACAGTAAGTTATTTATCGATTAATAATTTTGGGTTATTTTTTGTGACTAATATTTTCAAAGTGGATTTGCCCGATGAAGTAATCATCGCGAATTGGGTTACGATATACCATTCGAATCTCCATTAAATATAGTATCTAATATACCAAGACGAACTATCCCCTATTAATATACAGTAAGTTATTTATGGATTAATAATTTTGTGTTATTTTTTTTTGACTGATATTTTCAAAGTGGATTTGCCCGATGAATTAATCATCGCGAATTGGGTTACGATATACCATTCGAATCTCCATTAAATATAGTATCTAATATACCAAGAAGAACTATCCCCTATTAATATACAGTAAGTTATTTATGGATTAATAATTTTGTGTTATTTTTTTTTGACTGATATTTTCAAAGTGGATTTGCCCGATGAAGTGATCATCGCGAATTGGGTTACGATATACAATTCGAATCTCCATTAAATATAGTATCTAATATACCAAGACGAACTATCCCCTATTAATATACAGTAAGTTATTTATGGATTAATAATTTTGGGTTATTTTTTTTGACTGATATTTTCAAAGTGGATTTGCCCGATGAAGTAATCATCGCGAATTGGGTTACGATATACCATTCGAATCTCCATTAAATATAGTATCTAATATACCAAGCGAACTATACCCTATTAATATACAGTAAGTTATTTATGGATTAATAATTTTGGGTTATTTTTTTTGACTGATATTTTCAAAGTGGATTTGCCCGATGAAGTAATCATCGCGAATTGGGTTACGATATACCATTCGAATCTCCATTAAATATAGTATCTAATATACCAAGACGAACAATACCCTATTAATATACAGTAAGTTATTTATGGATTAATAATTTTGTGTTATTTTTTTTGACTAATATTTTCAAAGTGGATTTGCCCGATGAAGTAATCATCGCGAATTGGGTTACGATATACCATTCGAATCTCCATTAAATATATTATCTAATATACCAAGAACTATACCCTATTAATATACAGTAAGTTATTTATGGATTAATAATTTTGGGTTATTTTTTTTGACTGATATTTTCAAAGTGGATTTGCCCGATGAAGTAATCATCGCGAATTGGGTTACGATATACCATTCGAATCTCCATTAAATATAGTATCTAATATACCAAGACGAACAATACCCTATTAATATACAGTAAGTTATTTATGGATTAATAATTTTGTGTTATTTTTTTTGACTAATATTTTCAAAGTGGATTTGCCCGATGAAGTAATCATCGCGAATTGGGTTACGATATACCATTCGAATCTCCATTAAATATATTATCTAATATACCAAGAACTATACCCTATTAATATACAGTAAGTTATTTATCGATTAATAATTTTGGGTTATTTTTTGTGACTAATATTTTCAAAGTGGATTTGCCCGATGAAGTAATCATCGCGAATTGGGTTACGATATACCATTCGAATCTCCATTAAATTTAGTATCTAATATACCAAGACGAACTATCCCCTATTAATATACAGTAAGTTATTTATGGATTAATAATTTTGTGTTATTTTTTTTGACTGATATTTTCAAAGTGGATTTGCCCGATGAAGTAATCATCGCGAATTGGGTTACGATATACCATTCGAATCTCCATTAAATATAGTATCTAATATACCAAGAAAAACAATACCCTATTAATATACAGTAAGTTATTTATGGATTAATAATTTTGTGTTATTTTTTTGACTAATATTTTCAAAGTGGATTTGCCCGATGAAGTAATCATCGCGAATTGCGTTACGATATACCATTCGAATCTCAATTAAATATAGTATCTAATATACCAAGACGAACAATACCCTATTAATATACAGTAAGTTATTTATGGATTAATAATTTTGTGTTATTTTTTTTGACTAATATTTTCAAAGTGGATTTGCCCGATGAAGTAATCATCGCGAATTGGGTTACGATATACCATTCGAATCTCCATTAAATATATTATCTAATATACCAAGAACTATACCCTATTAATATACAGTAAGTTATTTATCGATTAATAATTTTGGGTTATTTTTTGTGACTAATATTTTCAAAGTGGATTTGCCCGATGAAGTAATCATCGCGAATTGGGTTACGATATACCATTCGAATCTCCATTAAATATAGTATCTAATATACCAAGACGAACTATCCCCTATTAATATACAGTAAGTTATTTATGGATTAATAATTTTGTGTTATTTTTTTTGACTGATATTTTCAAAGTGGATTTGCCCGATGAAGTGATCATCGCGAATTGGGTTACGATATACCATTCGAATCTTCATTAAATATAGTATCTAATATACCAAGAAGAACTATACCCTATTAATATACAGTAAGTTATTTATGGATTAATAATTTTGGGTTATTTTTTTTGACTGATATTTTCAAAGTGGATTTGCCCGATGAAGTAATCATCGCGAATTGGGTTACGATATAACATTCGAATCTACATTAAATATAGTATCTAATATACCAAGACGAACTATCCCATATTAATATACAGTAAGTTATTTATGGATTAATAATTTTGGGTTATTTTTTTTGACTGATATTTTCAAAGTGGATTTGCCCGATGAAGTAATCATCGCGAATTGGGTTACGATATACCATTCGAATCTCCATTAAATATAGTATCTAATATACAAAGACGAACTATACCCTATTAATATACAGTAAGTTATTTATGGATTAATAATTTTGTGTTATTTTTTTTGACTGATATTTTCAAAGTGGATTTGCCCAATGAAGTAATCATCGCGAATTGGGTTACGATATACCATTCGAATCTTCATTAAATATAGTATCTAATATACCAAGACGAACTATACCCTATTAATATACAGTAAGTTATTTATGGATTAATAATTTTGTGTTATTTTTTTGACTGATATTTTCAAAGTGGATTTGCCCAATGAAGTAATCATCGCGAATTGGGTTACGATATACCATTCGAATCTTCATTAAATATAGTATCTAATATACCAAGACGAACTATACCCTATTAATATACAGTAAGTTATTTATGGATTAATAATTTTGTGTTATTTTTTTTGACTGATATTTTCAAAGTGGATTTGCCCAATGAAGTAATCATCGCGAATTGGGTTACGATATACCATTCGAATCTTCATTAAATATAGTATCTAATATACCAAGACGAACTATACCCTATTAATATACAGTAAGTTATTTATGGATTAATAATTTTGTGTTATTTTTTTTGACTGATATTTTCAAAGTGGATTTGCCCAATGAAGTAATCATCGCGAATTGGGTTACGATATACCATTCGAATCTTCATTAAATATAGTATCTAATATACCAAGACGAACTATACCCTATTAATATACAGTAAGTTATTTATGGATTAATAATTTTGTGTTATTTTTTTGACTGATATATTCAAAGTGGATTTGCCCAATGAAGTAATCATCGCGAATTGGGTTACGATATACCATTCGAATCTTCATTAAATATAGTATCTAATATACAAAGACGAACTATACCCTATTAATATACAGTAAGTTATTTATGGATTAATAATTTTGTGTTATTTTTTTTGACTGATATTTTCAAAGTGGATTTGCCCAATGAAGTAATCATCGCGAATTGGGTTACGATATACCATTCGAATCTTCATTAAATATAGTATCTAATATACCAAGACGAACTATACCCTATTAATATACAGTAAGTTATTTATGGATAAATAATTTTGTGTTATTTTTTTTGACTGATATATTCAAAGTGGATTTGCCCAATGAAGTAATCATCGCGAATTGGGTTACGATATACCATTCGAATCTTCATTAAATATAGTATCTAATATACCAAGACGAACTATACCCTATTAATATACAGTAAGTTATTCATGGATTAATAATTTTGTGTTATTTTTTTTGACTGATATTTTCAAAGTGGATTTGCCCGATGAAGTAATCATCGAATTGGGTTACGATATACCATTCGAATCTCCATTGAATATAGTATCTAATATACCAAGACGAACTATACCCTATTAATATACAGTAAGTTATTTATGGATTAATAATTTTGTGTATTTTTTTTGACTAATATTTTCAAAGTGGATTTGCCCGATGAAGTAATCATCGAATTGGGTTACGATATACCATTCGAATCTCCATTAAATATAGTATCTAATATACCAAGACGAACTATACCCTATTAATATACAGTAAGTTATTTATGGATTAATAATTTTGTGTTATTTTTTTGACTAATATTTTCAAAGTGGATTTGCCCGATGAAGTAATCATCGCGAATTGGGTTACGATATACCATTCGAATCTCCATTAAATATAGTATCTAATATACCAAGACGAACTATACCCTATTAATATACAGTAAGTTATTTATGGATTAATAATTTTGGGTTATTTTTTTTTGACTGATATTTTCAAAGTGGATTTGCCCGATGAAGTAATCATCGCGAATTGGGTTACGATATACCATTCGAATCTCCATTAAATATAGTATCTAATATACCAAGACGAACTATACCCTATTAATATACAGTAAGTTATTTATGGATTAATAATTTTGTGTTATTTTTTTTGACTGATATTTTCAAAGTGGATTTGCCCAATGAAGTAATCATCGCGAATTGGGTTACGATATACCATTCGAATCTCCATTAAATATAGTATCTAATATACCAAGACGAACTATACCCTATTAATATACAGTAAGTTATTTATGGATTAATAATTTTGTGTTATTTTTTTTGACTAATATTTCAAAGTGGATTTGCCCGATGAAGTAATCATCGCGAATAGGGTTACGATATACCATTCGAATCTCCATTAAATATAGTATCTAATATACCAAGACGAACTATACCCTATTAATATACAGTAAGTTATTTATGGATTAATAATTTTGTGTTATTTTTTTGACTAATATTTTCAAAGTGGATTTGCCCGATGAAGTAATCATCGCGAATTGGGTTACGATATACCATTCGAATCTCCATTAAATATAGTATCTAATATACCAAGACGAACTATACCCTATTAATATACAGTAAGTTATTTATGGATTAATAATTTTGTGTTATTTTTTTGACTAATATTTTCAAAGTGGATTTGCCCGATGAAGTAATCATCGCGAATTGGGTTACGATATACCATTCGAATCTCCATTAAATATAGTATCTAATATACCAAGACGAACTATACCCTATTAATATACAGTAAGTTATTTATGGATTAATAATTTTGTGTTATTTTTTTTCACTGATATCTTCAAAGTGGATTTGCCCGATGAAGTAATCATCGCGAATTGGGTTACGATATACCATTCGAATCTCCATTAAATATAGTATCTAATATACCAAGACGAACTATACCCTATTAATATACAGTAAGTTATTTATGGATTAATAATTTTGTGTTATTTTTTTTGACTGATATATTCAAAGGGTCTTTGCCCGATGAAGTAATAATCGCGAATTGCGTTACGATATACCATTCGAATCTCCATTAAATATAGTATCTAATATACCAAGACGAACTATACCCTATTAATATACAGTAAGTTATTTATGGATTAATAATTTTGTGTTATTTTTTTTGACTGATATTTTCAAAGTGGATTTGCCCGATGAAGTAATCATCGCGAATTGGGTTACGATATACCATTCGAATCTCCATTAAATATAGTATCTAATATACCAAGACGAACTATACCCTATTAATATACAGTAAGTTATTTATGGATTAATAATTTTGGGTTATTTTTTTTTGACTGATATTTTCAAAGTGGATTTGCCCGATGAAGTAATCATCGCGAATTGGGTTACGATATACCATTCGAATCTCCATTAAATATAGTATCTAATATACCAAGACGAACTATACCCTATTAATATACAGTAAGTTATTTATGGATTAATAATTTTGTGTTATTTTTTTTGACTGATATTTTCAAAGTGGATTTGCCCAATGAAGTAATCATCGCGAATTGGGTTACGATATACCATTCGAATCTCCATTAAATATAGTATCTAATATACCAAGACGAACTATACCCTATTAATATACAGTAAGTTATTTATGGATTAATAATTTTGTGTTATTTTTTTTGACTAATATTTCAAAGTGGATTTGCCCGATGAAGTAATCATCGCGAATAGGGTTACGATATACCATTCGAATCTCCATTAAATATAGTATCTAATATACCAAGACGAACTATACCCTATTAATATACAGTAAGTTATTTATGGATTAATAATTTTGTGTTATTTTTTTGACTAATATTTTCAAAGTGGATTTGCCCGATGAAGTAATCATCGCGAATTGGGTTACGATATACCATTCGAATCTCCATTGAATATAGTATCTAATATACCAAGACGAACTATACCCTATTAATATACAGTAAGTTATTTATGGATTAATAATTTTGTGTATTTTTTTTGACTAATATTTTCAAAGTGGATTTGCCCGATGAAGTAATCATCGAATTGGGTTACGATATACCATTCGAATCTCCATTAAATATAGTATCTAATATACCAAGACGAACTATACCCTATTAATATACAGTAAGTTATTTATAGATTAATAATTTTGTGTTATTTTTTTGACTAATATTTTCAAAGTGGATTTGCCCGATGAAGTAATCATCGCGAATTGGGTTACGATATACCATTCGAATCTCCATTAAATATAGTATCTAATATACCAAGACGAACTATACCCTATTAATATACAGTAAGTTATTTATGGATTAATAATTTTGGGTTATTTTTTTTTGACTGATATTTTCAAAGTGGATTTGCCCGATGAAGTAATCATCGCGAATTGGGTTACGATATACCATTCGAATCTCCATTAAATATAGTATCTAATATACCAAGACGAACTATACCCTATTAATATACAGTAAGTTATTTATGGATTAATAATTTTGTGTTATTTTTTTTGACTGATATTTTCAAAGTGGATTTGCCCAATGAAGTAATCATCGCGAATTGGGTTACGATATACCATTCGAATCTCCATTAAATATAGTATCTAATATACCAAGACGAACTATACCCTATTAATATACAGTAAGTTATTTATGGATTAATAATTTTGTGTTATTTTTTTTGACTAATATTTCAAAGTGGATTTGCCCGATGAAGTAATCATCGCGAATAGGGTTACGATATACCATTCGAATCTCCATTAAATATAGTATCTAATATACCAAGACGAACTATACCCTATTAATATACAGTAAGTTATTTATGGATTAATAATTTTGTGTTATTTTTTTGACTAATATTTTCAAAGTGGATTTGCCCGATGAAGTAATCATCGCGAATTGGGTTACGATATACCATTCGAATCTCCATTAAATATAGTATCTAATATACCAAGACGAACTATACCCTATTAATATACAGTAAGTTATTTATGGATTAATAATTTTGTGTTATTTTTTTGACTAATATTTTCAAAGTGGATTTGCCCGATGAAGTAATCATCGCGAATTGGGTTACGATATACCATTCGAATCTCCATTAAATATAGTATCTAATATACCAAGACGAACTATACCCTATTAATATACAGTAAGTTATTTATGGATTAATAATTTTGTGTTATTTTTTTTCACTGATATCTTCAAAGTGGATTTGCCCGATGAAGTAATCATCGCGAATTGGGTTACGATATACCATTCGAATCTCCATTAAATATAGTATCTAATATACCAAGACGAACTATACCCTATTAATATACAGTAAGTTATTTATGGATTAATAATTTTGTGTTATTTTTTTTGACTGATATATTCAAAGGGTCTTTGCCCGATGAAGTAATAATCGCGAATTGCGTTACGATATACCATTCGAATCTCCATTAAATTTAGTATCTAATATACCAAGACGAACTATACCCTATTAATATACAGTAAGTTATTTATGGATTAATAATTTTGTGTTATTTTTTTTGACTGATATTTTCAAAGTGGATTTGCCCGATGAAGTAATCATCGCGAATTGGGTTACGATATACCATTCGAATCTCCATTAAATATAGTATCTAATATACCAAGACGAACTATACCCTATTAATATTCAGTAAGTTATTTATGGATTAATAATTTTGTGTTATTTTTTTTGACTGAAATTTTCAAAGTGGATTTGCCCGATGAAGTAATCATCGCGAATTGGGTTACGATAAACCATTCGAATCTCCATTAAATATAGTATCTAATATACCAAGACGAACTATACCCTATTAATATACAGTAAGTTATTTATGGATTAATAATTTTGGGTTATTTTTTTTGACTCATATTTTCAAAGTGGATTTGCCCGATGAAGTAATCATCGCGAATTGGGTTACGATATACCATTCGAATCTCCATTAAATATAGTATCTAATATACCAAGACGAACTATACCCTATTAATATACAGTAAGTTATTTATGGATTAATAATTTTGTGTTATTTTTTTTGACTGAAATTTTCAAAGTGGATTTGCCCGATGAAGTAATCATCGCGAATTGGGTTACGATAAACCATTCGAATCTCCATTAAATATAGTATCTAATATACCAAGACGAACTATACCCTATTAATATACAGTAAGTTATTTATGGATTAATAATTTTGTGTTATTTTTTTTGACTGAAATTTTCAAAGTGGATTTGCCCGATGAAGTAATCATCGCGAATTGGGTTACGATATACCATTCGAATCTCCATTAAATATAGTATCTAATATACCAAGACGAACTATACCCTATTAATATACAATAAGTTATTTATGGATTAATAATTTTGTGTTATTTTTTTTTGACTGAAATTTTCAAAGTGGATTTGCCCGATGAAGTAATCATCGCGAATTGGGTTACGATATACCATTCGAATCTCCATTAAATATAGTATCTAATATACCAAGACGAACTATACCCTATTAATATACAGTAAGTTATTTATGGATTAATAATTTTGGGTTATTTTTTTTGACTGATATTTTCAAAGTGGATTTGCCCGATGAAGTAATCATCGCTAATTGGGTTACGATATACAATTCGAATCTCCATTAAATATAGTATCTAATATACCAAGACGAACTATCCCCTATTAATATACAGTAAGTTATTTATGGATTAATAATTTTGGGTTATTTTTTTTGACTGATATTTTCAAAGTGGATTTGCCCGATGAAGTAATCATCGCGAATTGGGTTACGATATACCATTCGAATCTACATTAAATATAGTATCTAATATACCAAGACGAACTATCCCCTATTAATATACAGTAAGTTATTTATGGATTAATAATTTTGTGTTATTTTTTTTGACTAATATTTTCAAAGTGGATTTGCCCGATGAAGTAATCATCGCGAATTGCGTTACGATATACCATTCGAATCTCCATTAAATATAGTATCTAATATACCAAGACGAACTATCCCCTATTAATATACAGTAAGTTATTTATGGATTAATAATTTTGTGTTATTTTTTTTGACTAATATATTCAAAGTGGATTTGCCCGATGAAGTAATCATCGCGAATTGCGTTACGATATACCATTCGAATCTCCATTAAATATAGTATCTAATATACCAAGACGAACAATACACTATTAATATACAGTAAGTTATTTATGGATTAATAATTTTGTGTTATTTTTTTTGACTAATATTTTCAAAGTGGATTTGCCCGATGAAGTAATCATCGCGAATTGCGTTACGATATACCATTCGAATCTCCATTAAATAAAGTATCTAATATACCAAGACGAACTATACCCTATTAATATACAGTAAGTTATTTATGGATTAATAATTTTGTGTTATTTTTTTTGACTAATATTTTCAAAGTGGATTTGCCCGATGAAGTAATCATCGCGAATTGCGTTACGATAGACCATTCGAATCTCCATTAAATATATTATCTAATATACCAAGACGAACAATACCCTATTAATATACAGTAAGTTATTTATGGATTAATAATTTTGTGTTATTTTTTTTGACTAATATTTTCAAAGTGGATTTGCCCGATGAAGTAATCATCGCGAATTGCGTTACGATATACCATTCGAATCTCCATTAAATATAGTATCTAATATACCAAGACGAACTATACCCTATTAATATACAGTAAGTTATTTATGGATTAATAATTTTGGGTTTTTTTTTTTGACTGATATTTTCAGAGTGGATTTGCCCGATGAAGTAATCATCGCGAATTGGGTTACGATATACCATTCGAATCTCCATTAAATATAGTATCTAATATACCAAGACGAACTATACCCTATTAATATACAGTAAGTTATTTATGGATTAATTATTTTGGGTTATTTTTTTTTGACTGATATTTTCAAAGTGGATTTGCCCGATGAAGTAATCATCGCGAATTGGGTTACGATACCATTCGAATCTCCATTAAATATAGTATCTAATATACCAAGACGAACTATACCGTATTAATATACAGTAAGTTATTTATGGATTAATAATTTTGGGTTATTTTTTTTTGACTGATATTTTCAAAGTGGATTTGCCCGATGAAGTAATCATCGCGAATTGGGTTACGATATACCATTCGAATCTCCATTAAATATAGTATCTAATATACCAAGACGAACTATACCCTATTAATATACAGTAAGTTATTTATGGATTAATAATTTTGTGTTATTTTTTTTGACTAATATTTTCAAAGTGGATTTGCCCGATGAAGTAATCATCGCGAATTGCGTTACGATATACCATTCGAATCTCCATTAAATATAGTATCTAATATACCAAGACGAACAATACTTTATTAATATACAGTAAGTTATTTATGGATTAATAATTTTGTGTTATTTTTTTTGACTAATATTTTCAAAGTGGATTTGCCCAATGAAGTAATCATCGCGAATTGGGTTACGATATACCATTCGAATCTCCATTAAATATAGTATCTAATATACCAAGACGAACAATACCCTATTAATATACAGTAAGTTATTTATGGATTAATAATTTTGTGTTATTTTTTTTGACTAATATTTTCAAAGTGGATTTGCCCGATGAAGTAATCATCGCGAATTGCGTTACGATATACCATTCGAATCTCCATTAAATATAGTATCTAATATACCAAGACGAACTATACCCTATTAATATACAGTAAGTTATTTATGGATTAATAATTTTGTGTTATTTTTTTTTGACTAATATTTTCAAAGTTGATTTGCCCGATGAAGTAATCATCGCGAATTGCGTTACGATATACCATTCGAATCTCCATTAAATATAGTATCTAATATACCAAGACGAACAATACGCTATTAATATACAGTAAGTTATTTATGGATTAATAATTTTGTGTTATTTTTTTTGACTAATATTTTCAAAGTGGATTTGCCCGATGAAGTAATCATCGCGAATTGCGTTACGATATACCATTCGAATCTCCATTAAATATAGTATCTAATATACCAAGACGAACAATACCCTATTAATATACAGTAAGTTATTTATGGATTAATAATTTTGTGTTATTTTTTTTGACTAATATTTTCAAAGTGGATTTGCCCGATGAAGTAATCATCGCGAATTGCGTTACGATATACCATTCGAATCTCCATTAAATATAGTATCTAATATACCAAGACGAACTATACCCTATTAATATACAGTAAGTTATTTATGGATTAATAATTTTGGGTTATTTTTTTTTTGACTGATATTTTCAAAGTGGATTTGCCCGATCAAGTAATCATCGCGAATTTGGTTACGATATACCATTCGAATCTCCATTAAATATAGTATCTAATATACCAAGACGAACTATACCCTATTAATATACAGTAAGTTATTTATGGATTAATAATTTTGGGTTATATTTTTTGACTGATATTTTCAAAGTGGATTTGCCCGATGAAGTAATCATCGCGAATTGGGTTACGATATACCATTCGAATCTCCATTAAATATAGTATCTAATATACCAAGACGAACTATACCCTATTAATATACAGTAAGTTATTTATGGATTAATAATTTTGGGTTATTTTTTTTGACTGATATTTTCAAAGTGGATTTGCCCGATGAAGTAATCATCGCGAATTGGGTTACGATATACAATTCGAATCTCCATTAAATATAGTATCTAATATACCAAGACGAACTATACCCTATTAATATACAGTAAGTTATTTATGGATTAATAATTTTGTGTTATTTTTTTTGACTGAAATTTTCAAAGTGGATTTGCCCGATGAAGTAATCATCGCTAATTGGGTTACGATATACCATTCGAATCTCCATTAAATATAGTATCTAATATACCAAGACGAACTATACCCTATTAATATACAGTAAGTTATTTATGGATTAATAATTTTGGGTTATTTTTTTTGACTGATATTTTCAAAGTGGATTTGCCCGATGAAGTAATCATCGCTAATTGGGTTACGATATACAATTCGAATCTCCATTAAATATAGTATCTAATATACCAAGACGAACTATCCCCTATTAATATACAGTAAGTTATTTATGGATTAATAATTTTGGGTTATTTTTTTTGACTGATATTTTCAAAGTGGATTTGCCCGATGAAGTAATCATCGCGAATTGGGTTACGATATACCATTCGAATCTACATTAAATATAGTATCTAATATACCAAGACGAACTATCCCCTATTAATATACAGTAAGTTATTTATGGATTAATAATTTTGTGTTATTTTTTTTGACTAATATTTTCAAAGTGGATTTGCCCGATGAAGTAATCATCGCGAATTGCGTTACGATATACCATTCGAATCTCCATTAAATATAGTATCTAATATACCAAGACGAACTATCCCCTATTAATATACAGTAAGTTATTTATGGATTAATAATTTTGTGTTATTTTTTTTGACAAATATTTTCAAAGTGGATTTGCCCGATGAAGTAATCATCGCGAATTGCGTTACGATATACCATTCGAATCTCCATTAAATATAGTATCTAATATACCAAGACGAACTATACCCTATTAATATACAGTAAGTTATTTATGGATTAATAATTTTGGGTTATTTTTTTTTTGACTGATATTTTCAAAGTGGATTTGCCCGATCAAGTAATCATCGCGAATTTGGTTACGATATACCATTCGAATCTCCATTAAATATAGTATCTAATATACCAAGACGAACTATACCCTATTAATATACAGTAAGTTATTTATGGATTAATAATTTTGGGTTATATTTTTTGACTGATATTTTCAAAGTGGATTTGCCCGATGAAGTAATCATCGCGAATTGGGTTACGATATACCATTCGAATCTCCATTAAATATAGTATCTAATATACCAAGACGAACTATACCCTATTAATATACAGTAAGTTATTTATGGATTAATAATTTTGGGTTATTTTTTTTGACTGATATTTTCAAAGTGGATTTGCCCGATGAAGTAATTATCGCGAATTGGGTTACGATATACAATTCGAATCTCCATTAAATATAGTATCTAATATACCAAGACGAACTATACCCTATTAATATACAGTAAGTTATTTATGGATTAATAATTTTGTGTTATTTTTTTTGACTGAAATTTTCAAAGTGGATTTGCCCGATGAAGTAATCATCGCTAATTGGGTTACGATATACCATTCGAATCTCCATTAAATATAGTATCTAATATACCAAGACGAACTATACCCTATTAATATACAGTAAGTTATTTATGGATTAATAATTTTGGGTTATTTTTTTTGACTGATATTTTCAAAGTGGATTTGCCCGATGAAGTAATCATCGCGAATTGGGTTCGATATACCATTCGAATCTCCATTAAATATAGTATCTAATATACCAAGACGAACTATACCCTATTAATATACAGTAAGTTATTTATGGATTAATAATTTTGGGTTATTTTTTTTGACTGATATTTTCAAAGTGGATTTGCCCGATGAAGTAATCATCGCTAATTGGGTTACGATATACAATTCGAATCTCCATTAAATATAGTATCTAATATACCAAGACGAACTATCCCCTATTAATATACAGTAAGTTATTTATGGATTAATAATTTTGGGTTATTTTTTTTGACTGATATTTTCAAAGTGGATTTGCCCGATGAAGTAATCATCGCGAATTGGGTTACGATATACCATTCGAATCTCCATTAAATATAGTATCTAATATACCAAGACGAACTATACCCTATTAATATACAGTAAGTTATTTATGGATTAATAATTTTGGGTTATTTTTTTTGACTGATATTTTCAAAGTGGATTTGCCCGATGAAGTAATTATCGCGAATTGGGTTACGATATACAATTCGAATCTCCATTAAATATAGTATCTAATATACCAAGACGAACTATACCCTATTAATATACAGTAAGTTATTTATGGATTAATAATTTTGTGTTATTTTTTTTGACTGAAATTTTCAAAGTGGATTTGCCCGATGAAGTAATCATCGCTAATTGGGTTACGATATACCATTCGAATCTCCATTAAATATAGTATCTAATATACCAAGACGAACTATACCCTATTAATATACAGTAAGTTATTTATGGATTAATAATTTTGGGTTATTTTTTTTGACTGATATTTTCAAAGTGGATTTGCCCGATGAAGTAATCATCGCGAATTGGGTTCGATATACCATTCGAATCTCCATTAAATATAGTATCTAATATACCAAGACGAACTATACCCTATTAATATACAGTAAGTTATTTATGGATTAATAATTTTGGGTTATTTTTTTTGACTGATATTTTCAAAGTGGATTTGCCCGATGAAGTAATCATCGCTAATTGGGTTACGATATACAATTCGAATCTCCATTAAATATAGTATCTAATATACCAAGACGAACTATCCCCTATTAATATACAGTAAGTTATTTATGGATTAATAATTTTGGGTTATTTTTTTTGACTGATATTTTCAAAGTGGATTTGCCCGATGAAGTAATCATCGCGAATTGGGTTACGATATACCATTCGAATCTCCATTAAATATAGTATCTAATATACCAAGACGAACTATACCCTATTAATATACAGTAAGTTATTTATGGATTAATAATTTTGGGTTATTTTTTTTGACTGATATTTTCAAAGTGGATTTGCCCGATGAAGTAATTATCGCGAATTGGGTTACGATATACAATTCGAATCTCCATTAAATATAGTATCTAATATACCAAGACGAACTATACCCTATTAATATACAGTAAGTTATTTATGGATTAATAATTTTGTGTTATTTTTTTTGACTGAAATTTTCAAAGTGGATTTGCCCGATGAAGTAATCATCGCTAATTGGGTTACGATATACCATTCGAATCTCCATTAAATATAGTATCTAATATACCAAGACGAACTATACCCTATTAATATACAGTAAGTTATTTATGGATTAATAATTTTGGGTTATTTTTTTTGACTGATATTTTCAAAGTGGATTTGCCCGATGAAGTAATCATCGCGAATTGGGTTCGATATACCATTCGAATCTCCATTAAATATAGTATCTAATATACCAAGACGAACTATACCCTATTAATATACAGTAAGTTATTTATGGATTAATAATTTTGGGTTATTTTTTTTGACTGATATTTTCAAAGTGGATTTGCCCGATGAAGTAATCATCGCTAATTGGGTTACGATATACAATTCGAATCTCCATTAAATATAGTATCTAATATACCAAGACGAACTATCCCCTATTAATATACAGTAAGTTATTTATGGATTAATAATTTTGGGTTATTTTTTTTGACTGATATTTTCAAAGTGGATTTGCCCGATGAAGTAATCATCGCGAATTGGGTTACGATATACCATTCGAATCTACATTAAATATAGTATCTAATATACCAAGACGAACTATCCCCTATTAATATACAGTAAGTTATTTATGGATTAATAATTTTGTGTTATTTTTTTTGACTAATATTTTCAAAGTGGATTTGCCCGATGAAGTAATCATCGCGAATTGCGTTACGATATACCATTCGAATCTCCATTAAATATAGTATCTAATATACCAAGACGAACTATCCCCTATTAATATACAGTAAGTTATTTATGGATTAATAATTTTGTGTTATTTTTTTTGACAAATATTTTCAAAGTGGATTTGCCCGATGAAGTAATCATCGCGAATTGCGTTACGATATACCATTCGAATCTCCATTAAATATAGTATCTAATATACCAAGACGAACTATACCCTATTAATATACAGTAAGTTATTTATGGATTAATAATTTTGTGTTATTTTTTTTGACTGAAATTTTCAAAGTGGATTTGCCCGATGAAGTAATCATCGCGAATTGGGTTACGATATACCATTCGAATCTCCATTAAATATAGTATCTAATATACCAAGACGAACTATACCCTATTAATATACAGTAAGTTATTTATGGATTAATAATTTTGGGTTATTTTTTTTGACTGATATTTTCAAAGTGGATTTGCCCGATGAAGTAATCATCGCGAATTGGGTTACGATATACAATTCGAATCTCCATTAAATATAGTATCTAATATACCAAGACGAACTATACCCTATTAATATACAGTAAGTTATTTATGGATTAATAATTTTGTGTTATTTTTTTTGACTAATATTTTCAAAGTTGATTTGCCCGATGAAGTAATCATCGCGAATTGGGTTACGATATACAATTCGAATCTCCATTAAATATAGTATCTAATATACCAAGACGAACTATACCCTATTAATATACAGTAAGTTATTTATGGATTAATAATTTTGTGTTATTTTTTTTGACTGAAATTTTCAAAGTGGATTTGCCCGATGAAGTAATCATCGCTAATTGGGTTACGATATACCATTCGAATCTCCATTAAATATAGTATCTAATATACCAAGACGAACTATACCCTATTAATATACAGTAAGTTATTTATGGATTAATAATTTTGGGTTATTTTTTTTGACTGATATTTTCAAAGTGGATTTGCCCGATGAAGTAATCATCGCTAATTGGGTTACGATATACAATTCGAATCTCCATTAAATATAGTATCTAATATACCAAGACGAACTATCCCCTATTAATATACAGTAAGTTATTTATGGATTAATAATTTTGGGTTATTTTTTTTGACTGATATTTTCAAAGTGGATTTGCCCGATGAAGTAATCATCGCGAATTGGGTTACGATATACAATTCGAATCTCCATTAAATATAGTATCTAATATACCAAGACGAACTATACCCTATTAATATACAGTAAGTTATTTATGGATTAATAATTTTGTGTTATTTTTTTTGACTGAAATTTTCAAAGTGGATTTGCCCGATGAAGTAATCATCGCTAATTGGGTTACGATATACCATTCGAATCTCCATTAAATATAGTATCTAATATACCAAGACGAACTATACCCTATTAATATACAGTAAGTTATTTATGGATTAATAATTTTGGGTTATTTTTTTTGACTGATATTTTCAAAGTGGATTTGCCCGATGAAGTAATCATCGCTAATTGGGTTACGATATACAATTCGAATCTCCATTAAATATAGTATCTAATATACCAAGACGAACTATCCCCTATTAATATACAGTAAGTTATTTATGGATTAATAATTTTGGGTTATTTTTTTTGACTGATATTTTCAAAGTGGATTTGCCCGATGAAGTAATCATCGCGAATTGGGTTACGATATACCATTCGAATCTACATTAAATATAGTATCTAATATACCAAGACGAACTATCCCCTATTAATATACAGTAAGTTATTTATGGATTAATAATTTTGTGTTATTTTTTTTGACTAATATTTTCAAAGTGGATTTGCCCGATGAAGTAATCATCGCGAATTGCGTTACGATATACCATTCGAATCTCCATTAAATATAGTATCTAATATACCAAGACGAACTATCCCCTATTAATATACAGTAAGTTATTTATGGATTAATAATTTTGTGTTATTTTTTTTGACAAATATTTTCAAAGTGGATTTGCCCGATGAAGTAATCATCGCGAATTGCGTTACGATATACCATTCGAATCTCCATTAAATATAGTATCTAATATACCAAGACGAACTATACCCTATTAATATACAGTAAGTTATTTATGGATTAATAATTTTGGGTTATTTTTTTTTTGACTGATATTTTCAAAGTGGATTTGCCCGATCAAGTAATCATCGCGAATTTGGTTACGATATACCATTCGAATCTCCATTAAATATAGTATCTAATATACCAAGACGAACTATACCCTATTAATATACAGTAAGTTATTTATGGATTAATAATTTTGGGTTATATTTTTTGACTGATATTTTCAAAGTGGATTTGCCCGATGAAGTAATCATCGCGAATTGGGTTACGATATACCATTCGAATCTCCATTAAATATAGTATCTAATATACCAAGACGAACTATACCCTATTAATATACAGTAAGTTATTTATGGATTAATAATTTTGGGTTATTTTTTTTGACTGATATTTTCAAAGTGGATTTGCCCGATGAAGTAATTATCGCGAATTGGGTTACGATATACAATTCGAATCTCCATTAAATATAGTATCTAATATACCAAGACGAACTATACCCTATTAATATACAGTAAGTTATTTATGGATTAATAATTTTGTGTTATTTTTTTTGACTGAAATTTTCAAAGTGGATTTGCCCGATGAAGTAATCATCGCTAATTGGGTTACGATATACCATTCGAATCTCCATTAAATATAGTATCTAATATACCAAGACGAACTATACCCTATTAATATACAGTAAGTTATTTATGGATTAATAATTTTGGGTTATTTTTTTTGACTGATATTTTCAAAGTGGATTTGCCCGATGAAGTAATCATCGCGAATTGGGTTCGATATACCATTCGAATCTCCATTAAATATAGTATCTAATATACCAAGACGAACTATACCCTATTAATATACAGTAAGTTATTTATGGATTAATAATTTTGGGTTATTTTTTTTGACTGATATTTTCAAAGTGGATTTGCCCGATGAAGTAATCATCGCTAATTGGGTTACGATATACAATTCGAATCTCCATTAAATATAGTATCTAATATACCAAGACGAACTATCCCCTATTAATATACAGTAAGTTATTTATGGATTAATAATTTTGGGTTATTTTTTTTGACTGATATTTTCAAAGTGGATTTGCCCGATGAAGTAATCATCGCGAATTGGGTTACGATATACCATTCGAATCTACATTAAATATAGTATCTAATATACCAAGACGAACTATCCCCTATTAATATACAGTAAGTTATTTATGGATTAATAATTTTGTGTTATTTTTTTTGACTAATATTTTCAAAGTGGATTTGCCCGATGAAGTAATCATCGCGAATTGCGTTACGATATACCATTCGAATCTCCATTAAATATAGTATCTAATATACCAAGACGAACTATCCCCTATTAATATACAGTAAGTTATTTATGGATTAATAATTTTGTGTTATTTTTTTTGACAAATATTTTCAAAGTGGATTTGCCCGATGAAGTAATCATCGCGAATTGCGTTACGATATACCATTCGAATCTCCATTAAATATAGTATCTAATATACCAAGACGAACTATACCCTATTAATATACAGTAAGTTATTTATGGATTAATAATTTTGTGTTATTTTTTTTGACTGAAATTTTCAAAGTGGATTTGCCCGATGAAGTAATCATCGCGAATTGGGTTACGATATACCATTCGAATCTCCATTAAATATAGTATCTAATATACCAAGACGAACTATACCCTATTAATATACAGTAAGTTATTTATGGATTAATAATTTTGGGTTATTTTTTTTGACTGATATTTTCAAAGTGGATTTGCCCGATGAAGTAATCATCGCGAATTGGGTTACGATATACAATTCGAATCTCCATTAAATATAGTATCTAATATACCAAGACGAACTATACCCTATTAATATACAGTAAGTTATTTATGGATTAATAATTTTGTGTTATTTTTTTTGACTAATATTTTCAAAGTTGATTTGCCCGATGAAGTAATCATCGCGAATTGCGTTACGATATACCATTCGAATCTCCATTAAATATAGTATCTAATATACCAAGACGAACTATACCCTATTAATATACAGTAAGTTATTTATGGATTAATAATTTTGTGTTATTTTTTTTGACTGAAATTTTCAAAGTGGATTTGCCCGATGAAGTAATCATCGCGAATTGGGTTACGATATACCATTCGAATCTCCATTAAATATAGTATCTAATATACCAAGACGAACTATACCCTATTAATATACAGTAAGTTATTTATGGATTAATAATTTTGTGTTATTTTTTTTGACTAATATTTTCAAAGTTGATTTGCCCGATGAAGTAATCATCGCGAATTGCGTTACGATATACCATTCGAATCTCCATTAAATATAGTATCTAATATACCAAGACGAACAATACCCTATTAATATACAGTAAGTTATTTATGGATTAATAATTTTGTGTTATTTTTTTTGACTAATATTTTCAAAGTGGATTTGCCCGATGAAGTAATCATCGCGAATTGCGTTACGATATACCATTCGAATCTCCATTAAATATAGTATCTAATATACCAAGACGAACAATACCCTATTAATATACAGTAAGTTATTTATGGATTAATAATTTTGTGTTATTTTTTTTGACTAATATTTTCAAAGTGGATTTGCCCGATGAAGTAATCATCGCGAATTGCGTTACGATATACCATTCGAATCTCCATTAAATATAGTATCTAATATACCAAGACGAACAATACCCTATTAATATACAGTAAGTTATTTATGGATTAATAATTTTGGGTTATTTTTTTTGACTAATATTTTCAAAGTGGATTTGCCCGATGAAGTAATCATCGCAAATTGCGTTACGATATACCATTCGAATCTCCATTAAGTATAGTATCTAATATACCAAGACGAACAATACCCTATTAATATACAGTAAGTTATTTATGGATTAATAATTTTGTGTTATTTTTTTTGACTAATATTTTCAAAGTGGATTTGCCCGATGAAGTAATCATCGCGAATTGCGTTACGATATACCATTCGAATCTCCATTAAATATAGTATCTAATATACCAAGACGAACAATACCCTATTAATATACAGTAAGTTATTTATGGATTAATAATTTTGTGTTATTTTTTTTGACTGATATTTTCAAAGTGGATTTGCCCGATGAAGTAATCATCGCGAATTGGGTTACGATATACCATTCGAATCTCCATTAAATATAGTATCTAATATACCAAGACGAACTATACCCTATTAATATACAGTAAGTTATTTATGGATTAATAATTTTGGGTTATTTTTTTTGACTGATATTTTCAAAGTGGATTTGCCCGATGAAGTAATCATCGCTAATTGGGTTACGATATACAATTCGAATCTCCATTAAATATAGTATCTAATATACCAAGACGAACTATCCCCTATTAATATACAGTAAGTTATTTATGGATTAATAATTTTGGGTTATTTTTTTTGACTGATATTTTCAAAGTGGATTTGCCCGATGAAGTAATCATCGCGAATTGGGTTACGATATACCATTCGAATCTACATTAAATATAGTATCTAATATACCAAGACGAACTATCCCCTATTAATATACAGTAAGTTATTTATGGATTAATAATTTTGTGTTATTTTTTTTTGACTAATATTTTCAAAGTGGATTTGCCCGATGAAGTAATCATCGCGAATTGCGTTACGATATACCATTCGAATCTCCATTAAATATAGTATCTAATATACCAAGACGAACTATCCCCTATTAATATACAGTAAGTTATTTATGGATTAATAATTTTGTGTTATTTTTTTTGACAAATATTTTCAAAGTGGATTTGCCCGATGAAGTAATCATCGCGAATTGCGTTACGATATACCATTCGAATCTCCATTAAATATAGTATCTAATATACCAAGACGAACTATACCCTATTAATATACAGTAAGTTATTTATGGATTAATAATTTTGTGTTATTTTTTTTGACTGAAATTTTCAAAGTGGATTTGCCCGATGAAGTAATCATCGCGAATTGGGTTACGATATACCATTCGAATCTCCATTAAATATAGTATCTAATATACCAAGACGAACTATACCCTATTAATATACAGTAAGTTATTTATGGATTAATAATTTTGGGTTATTTTTTTTGACTGATATTTTCAAAGTGGATTTGCCCGATGAAGTAATCATCGCGAATTGGGTTACGATATACAATTCGAATCTCCATTAAATATAGTATCTAATATACCAAGACGAACTATACCCTATTAATATACAGTAAGTTATTTATGGATTAATAATTTTGTGTTATTTTTTTTGACTAATATTTTCAAAGTTGATTTGCCCGATGAAGTAATCATCGCGAATTGCGTTACGATATACCATTCGAATCTCCATTAAATATAGTATCTAATATACCAAGACGAACTATACCCTATTAATATACAGTAAGTTATTTATGGATTAATAATTTTGTGTTATTTTTTTTGACTGAAATTTTCAAAGTGGATTTGCCCGATGAAGTAATCATCGCGAATTGGGTTACGATATACCATTCGAATCTCCATTAAATATAGTATCTAATATACCAAGACGAACTATACCCTATTAATATACAGTAAGTTATTTATGGATTAATAATTTTGTGTTATTTTTTTTGACTAATATTTTCAAAGTTGATTTGCCCGATGAAGTAATCATCGCTAATTGGGTTACGATATACAATTCGAATCTCCATTAAATATAGTATCTAATATACCAAGACGAACTATACCCTATTAATATACAGTAAGTTATTTATGGATTAATAATTTTGTGTTATTTTTTTTGACTAATATTTTCAAAGTTGATTTGCCCGATGAAGTAATCATCGCTAATTGGGTTACGATATACAATTCGAATCTCCATTAAATATAGTATCTAATATACCAAGACGAACTATACCCTATTAATATACAGTAAGTTATTTATGGATTAATAATTTTGGGTTATTTTTTTTGACTAATATTTTCAAAGTTGATTTGCCCGATGAAGTAATCATCGCTAATTGGGTTACGATATACAATTCGAATCTCCATTAAATATAGTATCTAATATACCAAGACGAACTATACCCTATTAATATACAGTAAGTTATTTATGGATTAATAATTTTGTGTTATTTTTTTTGACTAATATTTTCAAAGTTGATTTGCCCGATGAAGTAATCATCGCTAATTGGGTTACGATATACAATTCGAATCTCCATTAAATATAGTATCTAATATACCAAGACGAACTATACCCTATTAATATACAGTAAGTTATTTATGGATTAATAATTTTGTGTTATTTTTTTTGACTAATATTTTCAAAGTTGATTTGCCCGATGAAGTAATCATCGCTAATTGGGTTACGATATACAATTCGAATCTCCATTAAATATAGTATCTAATATACCAAGACGAACTATACCCTATTAATATACAGTAAGTTATTTATGGATTAATAATTTTGGGTTATTTTTTTTGACTAATATTTTCAAAGTTGATTTGCCCGATGAAGTAATCATCGCTAATTGGGTTACGATATACAATTCGAATCTCCATTAAATATAGTATCTAATATACCAAGACGAACTATACCCTATTAATATACAGTAAGTTATTTATGGATTAATAATTTTGTGTTATTTTTTTTGACTAATATTTTCAAAGTTGATTTGCCCGATGAAGTAATCATCGCTAATTGGGTTACGATATACAATTCGAATCTCCATTAAATATAGTATCTAATATACCAAGACGAACTATACCCTATTAATATACAGTAAGTTATTTATGGATTAATAATTTTGGGTTATTTTTTTTGACTGATATTTTCAAAGTGGATTTGCCCGATGAAGTAATCATCGCGAATTGGGTTACGATATACAATTCGAATCTCCATTAAATATAGTATCTAATATACCAAGACGAACTATACCCTATTAATATACAGTAAGTTATTTATGGATTAATAATTTTGTGTTATTTTTTTTGACTAATATTTTCAAAGTTGATTTGCCCGATGAAGTAATCATCGCGAATTGCGTTACGATATACCATTCGAATCTCCATTAAATATAGTATCTAATATACCAAGACGAACTATACCCTATTAATATACAGTAAGTTATTTATGGATTAATAATTTTGTGTTATTTTTTTTGACTGAAATTTTCAAAGTGGATTTGCCCGATGAAGTAATCATCGCGAATTGGGTTACGATATACCATTCGAATCTCCATTAAATATAGTATCTAATATACCAAGACGAACTATACCCTATTAATATACAGTAAGTTATTTATGGATTAATAATTTTGGGTTATTTTTTTTGACTGATATTTTCAAAGTGGATTTGCCCGATGAAGTAATCATCGCTAATTGGGTTACGATATACAATTCGAATCTCCATTAAATATAGTATCTAATATACCAAGACGAACTATCCCCTATTAATATACAGTAAGTTATTTATGGATTAATAATTTTGGGTTATTTTTTTTGACTGATATTTTCAAAGTGGATTTGCCCGATAAAGTAATCATCGCGAATTGGGTTACGATATACCATTCGAATCTACATTAAATATAGTATCTAATATACCAAGACGAACTATCCCCTATTAATATACAGTAAGTTATTTATGGATTAATAATTTTGTGTTATTTTTTTTTGACTAATATTTTCAAAGTGGATTTGCCCGATGAAGTAATCATCGCGAATTGCGTTACGATATACCATTCGAATCTCCATTAAATATAGTATCTAATATACCAAGACGAACTATCCCCTATTAATATACAGTAAGTTATTTATGGATTAATAATTTTGTGTTATTTTTTTTGACAAATATTTTCAAAGTGGATTTGCCCGATGAAGTAATCATCGCGAATTGCGTTACGATATACCATTCGAATCTCCATTAAATATAGTATCTAATATACCAAGACGAACTATACCCTATTAATATACAGTAAGTTATTTATGGATTAATAATTTTGTGTTATTTTTTTTGACTGAAATTTTCAAAGTGGATTTGCCCGATGAAGTAATCATCGCGAATTGGGTTACGATATACCATTCGAATCTCCATTAAATATAGTATCTAATATACCAAGACGAACTATACCCTATTAATATACAGTAAGTTATTTATGGATTAATAATTTTGGGTTATTTTTTTTGACTGATATTTTCAAAGTGGATTTGCCCGATGAAGTAATCATCGCGAATTGGGTTACGATATACAATTCGAATCTCCATTAAATATAGTATCTAATATACCAAGACGAACTATACCCTATTAATATACAGTAAGTTATTTATGGATTAATAATTTTGTGTTATTTTTTTTGACTAATATTTTCAAAGTTGATTTGCCCGATGAAGTAATCATCGCGAATTGCGTTACGATATACCATTCGAATCTCCATTAAATATAGTATCTAATATACCAAGACGAACTATACCCTATTAATATACAGTAAGTTATTTATGGATTAATAATTTTGTGTTATTTTTTTTGACTGAAATTTTCAAAGTGGATTTGCCCGATGAAGTAATCATCGCGAATTGGGTTACGATATACCATTCGAATCTCCATTAAATATAGTATCTAATATACCAAGACGAACAATACCCTATTAATATACAGTAAGTTATTTATGGATTAATAATTTTGTGTTATTTTTTTTGACTGATATTTTCAAAGTGGATTTGCCCGATGAAGTAATCATCGCGAATTGGGTTACGATATACCATTCGAATCTCCATTAAATATAGTATCTAATATACCAAGACAAACTATACCCTATTAATATACAGTAAGTTATTTATGGATTAATAATTTTGTGTTATTTTTTTTGACTGAAATTTTCAAAGTGGATTTGCCCGATGAAGTAATCATCGCGAATTGGGTTACGATATACCATTCGAATCTCCATTAAATATAGTATCTAATATACCAAGACGAACTATCCCCTATTAATATACAGTAAGTTATTTATGGATTAATAATTTTGGGTTATTTTTTTTGACTGATATTTTCAAAGTGGATTTGCCCGATGAAGTAATCATCGCTAATTGGGTTACGATATACAATTCGAATCTCCATTAAATATAGTATCTAATATACCAAGACGAACTATCCCCTATTAATATACAGTAAGTTATTTATGGATTAATAATTTTGGGTTATTTTTTTTGACTGATATTTTCAAAGTGGATTTGCCCGATGAAGTAATCATCGCGAATTGGGTTACGATATACCATTCGAATCTACATTAAATATAGTATCTAATATACCAAGACGAACTATCCCCTATTAATATACAGTAAGTTATTTATGGATTAATAATTTTGTGTTATTTTTTTTTGACTAATATTTTCAAAGTGGATTTGCCCGATGAAGTAATCATCGCGAATTGCGTTACGATATACCATTCGAATCTCCATTAAATATAGTATCTAATATACCAAGACGAACTATCCCCTATTAATATACAGTAAGTTATTTATGGATTAATAATTTTGTGTTATTTTTTTTGACAAATATTTTCAAAGTGGATTTGCCCGATGAAGTAATCATCGCGAATTGCGTTACGATATACCATTCGAATCTCCATTAAATATAGTATCTAATATACCAAGACGAACTATACCCTATTAATATACAGTAAGTTATTTATGGATTAATAATTTTGTGTTATTTTTTTTGACTGAAATTTTCAAAGTGGATTTGCCCGATGAAGTAATCATCGCGAATTGGGTTACGATATACCATTCGAATCTCCATTAAATATAGTATCTAATATACCAAGACGAACTATACCCTATTAATATACAGTAAGTTATTTATGGATTAATAATTTTGGGTTATTTTTTTTGACTGATATTTTCAAAGTGGATTTGCCCGATGAAGTAATCATCGCGAATTGGGTTACGATATACAATTCGAATCTCCATTAAATATAGTATCTAATATACCAAGACGAACTATACCCTATTAATATACAGTAAGTTATTTATGGATTAATAATTTTGTGTTATTTTTTTTGACTAATATTTTCAAAGTTGATTTGCCCGATGAAGTAATCATCGCGAATTGCGTTACGATATACCATTCGAATCTCCATTAAATATAGTATCTAATATACCAAGACGAACTATACCCTATTAATATACAGTAAGTTATTTATGGATTAATAATTTTGTGTTATTTTTTTTGACTGAAATTTTCAAAGTGGATTTGCCCGATGAAGTAATCATCGCGAATTGGGTTACGATATACCATTCGAATCTCCATTAAATATAGTATCTAATATACCAAGACGAACTATACCCTATTAATATACAGTAAGTTATTTATGGATTAATAATTTTGTGTTATTTTTTTTGACTAATATTTTCAAAGTTGATTTGCCCGATGAAGTAATCATCGCGAATTGCGTTACGATATACCATTCGAATCTCCATTAAATATAGTATCTAATATACCAAGACGAACAATACCCTATTAATATACAGTAAGTTATTTATGGATTAATAATTTTGTGTTATTTTTTTTGACTAATATTTTCAAAGTGGATTTGCCCGATGAAGTAATCATCGCGAATTGCGTTACGATATACCATTCGAATCTCCATTAAATATAGTATCTAATATACCAAGACGAACAATACCCTATTAATATACAGTAAGTTATTTATGGATTAATAATTTTGTGTTATTTTTTTTGACTAATATTTTCAAAGTGGATTTGCCCGATGAAGTAATCATCGCGAATTGCGTTACGATATACCATTCGAATCTCCATTAAATATAGTATCTAATATACCAAGACGAACAATACCCTATTAATATACAGTAAGTTATTTATGGATTAATAATTTTGGGTTATTTTTTTTTTGACTAATATTTTCAAAGTGGATTTGCCCGATGAAGTAATCATCGCGAATTGCGTTACGATATACCATTCGAATCTCCATTAAGTATAGTATCTAATATACCAAGACGAACAATACCCTATTAATATACAGTAAGTTATTTATGGATTAATAATTTTGTGTTATTTTTTTTGACTAATATTTTCAAAGTTGATTTGCCCGATGAAGTAATCATCGCGAATTGCGTTACGATATACCATTCGAATCTCCATTAAATATAGTATCTAATATACCAAGACGAACTATACCCTATTAATATACAGTAAGTTATTTATGGATTAATAATTTTGTGTTATTTTTTTTGACTGAAATTTTCAAAGTGGATTTGCCCGATGAAGTAATCATCGCGAATTGGGTTACGATATACCATTCGAATCTCCATTAAATATAGTATCTAATATACCAAGACGAACTATACCCTATTAATATACAGTAAGTTATTTATGGATTAATAATTTTGTGTTATTTTTTTTGACTAATATTTTCAAAGTTGATTTGCCCGATGAAGTAATCATCGCGAATTGCGTTACGATATACCATTCGAATCTCCATTAAATATAGTATCTAATATACCAAGACGAACAATACCCTATTAATATACAGTAAGTTATTTATGGATTAATAATTTTGTGTTATTTTTTTTGACTAATATTTTCAAAGTGGATTTGCCCGATGAAGTAATCATCGCGAATTGCGTTACGATATACCATTCGAATCTCCATTAAATATAGTATCTAATATACCAAGACGAACAATACCCTATTAATATACAGTAAGTTATTTATGGATTAATAATTTTGTGTTATTTTTTTTGACTAATATTTTCAAAGTGGATTTGCCCGATGAAGTAATCATCGCGAATTGCGTTACGATATACCATTCGAATCTCCATTAAATATAGTATCTAATATACCAAGACGAACAATACCCTATTAATATACAGTAAGTTATTTATGGATTAATAATTTTGGGTTATTTTTTTTTGACTAATATTTTCAAAGTGGATTTGCCCGATGAAGTAATCATCGCGAATTGCGTTACGATATACCATTCGAATCTCCATTAAGTATAGTATCTAATATACCAAGACGAACAATACCCTATTAATATACAGTAAGTTATTTATGGATTAATAATTTTGTGTTATTTTTTTTGACTAATATTTTCAAAGTGGATTTGCCCGATGAAGTAATCATCGCGAATTGCGTTACGATATACCATTCGAATCTCCATTAAATATAGTATCTAATATACCAAGACGAACAATACCCTATTAATATACAGTAAGTTATTTATGGATTAATAATTTTGTGTTATTTTTTTTGACTAATATTTTCAAAGTGGATTTGCCCGATGAAGTAATCATCGCGAATTGCGTTACGATATACCATTCGAATCTCCATTAAATATAGTATCTAATATACCAAGACGAACAATACCCTATTAATATACAGTAAGTTATTTATGGATTAATAATTTTGTGTTATTTTTTTTGACTAATATTTTCAAAGTTGATTTGCCCGATGAAGTAATCATCGCGAATTGCGTTACGATATACCATTCGAATCTCCATTAAATATAGTATCTAATATACCAAGACGAACTATACCCTATTAATATACAGTAAGTTATTTATGGATTAATAATTTTGGGTTATTTTTTTTTTGACTGATATTTTCAAAGTGGATTTGCCCGATGAAGTAATCATCGCGAATTTGGTTACGATATACCATTCGAATCTCCATTAAATATAGTATCTAATATACCAAGACGAACTATACCCTATTAATATACAGTAAGTTATTTATGGATTAATAATTTTGGGTTATATTTTTTGACTGATATTTTCAAAGTGGATTTGCCCGATGAAGTAATCATCGCGAATTGGGTTACGATATACCATTCGAATCTCCATTAAATATAGTATCTAATATACCAAGACGAACTATACCCTATTAATATACAGTAAGTTATTTATGGATTAATAATTTTGGGTTATTTTTTTTGACTGTTATTTTCAAAGTGGATTTGCCCGATGAAGTAATCATCGCGAATTGGGTTACGATATACCATTCGAATCTCCATTAAATATAGTATCTAATATACCAAGACGAACTATACCCTATTAATATACAGTAAGTTATTTATGGATTAATAATTTTGGGTTATTTTTTTTTGACTGATATTTTCAAAGTGGATTTGCCCGATGAAGTAATCATCGCGAATTGGGTTACGATATACCATTCGAATCTCCATTAAATATAGTATCTAATATACCAAGACGAACTATACCCTATTAATATACAGTAAGTTATTTATGGATTAATAATTTTGTGTTATTTTTTTTCACTGATATTTTCAAAGTGGATTTGCCCGATGAAGTAATCATCGCGAATTGGGTTACGATATACCATTCGAATCTCCATTAAATATAGTATCTAATATACCAAGACGAACTATACCCTATTAATATACAGTAAGTTATTTATGGATTAATAATTTTGTGTTATTTTTTTTGACTGATATATTCAAAGAGGATTTGCCCGATGAAGTAATAATCGCGAATTGCGTTACGATATACCATTCGAATCTCCATTAAATATAGTATCTAATATACCAAGACGAACTATACCCTATTAATATACAGTAAGTTATTTATGGATTAATAATTTTGTGTTATTTTTTTTGACTGAAATTTTCAAAGTGGATTTGCCCGATGAAGTAATCATCGCGAATTGGGTTACGATATACCATTCGAATCTCCATTAAATATAGTATCTAATATACCAAGACGAACTATACCCTATTAATATACAGTAAGTTATTTATGGATTAATAATTTTGGGTTATTTTTTTTGACTGATATTTTCAAAGTGGATTTGCCCGATGAAGTAATCATCGCGAATTGGGTTACGATATACAATTCGAATCTCCATTAAATATAGTATCTAATATACCAAGACGAACTATACCCTATTAATATACAGTAAGTTATTTATGGATTAATAATTTTGTGTTATTTTTTTTGACTGAAATTTTCAAAGTGGATTTGCCCGATGAAGTAATCATCGCGAATTGGGTTACGATATACCATTCGAATCTCCATTAAATATAGTATCTAATATACCAAGACGAACTATACCCTATTAATATACAGTAAGTTATTTATGGATTAATAATTTTGGGTTATTTTTTTTGACTGATATTTTCAAAGTGGATTTGCCCGATGAAGTAATCATCGCTAATTGGGTTACGATATACAATTCGAATCTCCATTAAATATAGTATCTAATATACCAAGACGAACTATCCCCTATTAATATACAGTAAGTTATTTATGGATTAATAATTTTGGGTTATTTTTTTTGACTGATATTTTCAAAGTGGATTTGCCCGATGAAGTAATCATCGCGAATTGGGTTACGATATACAATTCGAATCTCCATTAAATATAGTATCTAATATACCAAGACGAACTATACCCTATTAATATACAGTAAGTTATTTATGGATTAATAATTTTGTGTTATTTTTTTTGACTAATATTTTCAAAGTGGATTTGCCCGATGAAGTAATCATCGCGAATTGGGTTACGATATACCATTCGAATCTCCATTAAATATAGTATCTAATATACCAAGACGAACAATACCCTATTAATATACAGTAAGTTATTTATGGATTAATAATTTTGGGTTATTTTTTTTGACTGATATTTTCAAAGTGGATTTGCCCGATGAAGTAATCATCGCTAATTGGGTTACGATATACAATTCGAATCTCCATTAAATATAGTATCTAATATACCAAGACGAACTATCCCCTATTAATATACAGTAAGTTATTTATGGATTAATAATTTTGTGTTATTTTTTTTGACTAATATTTTCAAAGTGGATTTGCCCGATGAAGTAATCATCGCGAATTGCGTTACGATATACCATTCGAATCTCCATTAAATATAGTATCTAATATACCAAGACGAACTATCCCCTATTAATATACAGTAAGTTATTTATGGATTAATAATTTTGTGTTATTTTTTTTGACTAATATTTTCAAAGTGGATTTGCCCGATGAAGTAATCATCGCTAATTGGGTTACGATATACAATTCGAATCTCCATTAAATATAGTATCTAATATACCAAGACGAACTATACCCTATTAATATACAGTAAGTTATTTATGGATTAATAATTTTGGGTTATTTTTTTTGACTGATATTTTCAAAGTGGATTTGCCCGATGAAGTAATCATCGCTAATTGGGTTACGATATACCATTCGAATCTCCATTAAATATAGTATCTAATATACCAAGACGAACTATACCCTATTAATATACAGTAAGTTATTTATGGATTAATAATTTTGGGTTATTTTTTTTGACTGATATTTTCAAAGTGGATTTGCCCGATGAAGTAATCATCGCGAATTGGGTTACGATATACAATTCGAATCTCCATTAAATATAGTATCTAATATACCAAGACGAACTATACCCTATTAATATACAGTAAGTTATTTATGGATTAATAATTTTGTGTTATTTTTTTTGACTGAAATTTTCAAAGTGGATTTGCCCGATGAAGTAATCATCGCGAATTGGGTTACGATATACCATTCGAATCTCCATTAAATATAGTATCTAATATACCAAGACGAACTATACCCTATTAATATACAGTAAGTTATTTATGGATTAATAATTTTGGGTTATTTTTTTTGACTGATATTTTCAAAGTGGATTTGCCCGATGAAGTAATCATCGCTAATTGGGTTACGATATACAATTCGAATCTCCATTAAATATAGTATCTAATATACCAAGACGAACTATCCCCTATTAATATACAGTAAGTTATTTATGGATTAATAATTTTGGGTTATTTTTTTTGACTGATATTTTCAAAGTGGATTTGCCCGATGAAGTAATCATCGCGAATTGGGTTACGATATACCATTCGAATCTACATTAAATATAGTATCTAATATACCAAGACGAACTATCCCCTATTAATATACAGTAAGTTATTTATGGATTAATAATTTTGTGTTATTTTTTTTGACTAATATTTTCAAAGTGGATTTGCCCGATGAAGTAATCATCGCGAATTGCGTTACGATATACCATTCGAATCTCCATTAAATATAGTATCTAATATACCAAGACGAACTATCCCCTATTAATATACAGTAAGTTATTTATGGATTAATAATTTTGGGTTATTTTTTTTGACTGATATTTTCAAAGTGGATTTGCCCGATGAAGTAATCATCGCTAATTGGGTTACGATATACAATTCGAATCTCCATTAAATATAGTATCTAATATACCAAGACGAACTATCCCCTATTAATATACAGTAAGTTATTTATGGATTAATAATTTTGTGTTATTTTTTTTGACTAATATTTTCAAAGTGGATTTGCCCGATGAAGTAATCATCGCGAATTGCGTTACGATATACCATTCGAATCTCCATTAAATATAGTATCTAATATACCAAGACGAACTATCCCCTATTAATATACAGTAAGTTATTTATGGATTAATAATTTTGTGTTATTTTTTTTGACTAATATTTTCAAAGTGGATTTGCCCGATGAAGTAATCATCGCTAATTGGGTTACGATATACAATTCGAATCTCCATTAAATATAGTATCTAATATACCAAGACGAACTATACCCTATTAATATACAGTAAGTTATTTATGGATTAATAATTTTGGGTTATTTTTTTTGACTGATATTTTCAAAGTGGATTTGCCCGATGAAGTAATCATCGCTAATTGGGTTACGATATACCATTCGAATCTCCATTAAATATAGTATCTAATATACCAAGACGAACTATACCCTATTAATATACAGTAAGTTATTTATGGATTAATAATTTTGGGTTATTTTTTTTGACTGATATTTTCAAAGTGGATTTGCCCGATGAAGTAATCATCGCTAATTGGGTTACGATATACAATTCGAATCTCCATTAAATATAGTATCTAATATACCAAGACGAACTATCCCCTATTAATATACAGTAAGTTATTTATGGATTAATAATTTTGGGTTATTTTTTTTGACTGATATTTTCAAAGTGGATTTGCCCGATGAAGTAATCATCGCGAATTGGGTTACGATATACCATTCGAATCTACATTAAATATAGTATCTAATATACCAAGACGAACTATCCCCTATTAATATACAGTAAGTTATTTATGGATTAATAATTTTGTGTTATTTTTTTTGACTAATATTTTCAAAGTGGATTTGCCCGATGAAGTAATCATCGCTAATTGGGTTACGATATACAATTCGAATCTCCATTAAATATAGTATCTAATATACCAAGACGAACTATACCCTATTAATATACAGTAAGTTATTTATGGATTAATAATTTTGGGTTATTTTTTTTGACTGATATTTTCAAAGTGGATTTGCCCGATGAAGTAATCATCGCTAATTGGGTTACGATATACCATTCGAATCTCCATTAAATATAGTATCTAATATACCAAGACGAACTATACCCTATTAATATACAGTAAGTTATTTATGGATTAATAATTTTGGGTTATTTTTTTTGACTGATATTTTCAAAGTGGATTTGCCCGATGAAGTAATCATCGCTAATTGGGTTACGATATACAATTCGAATCTCCATTAAATATAGTATCTAATATACCAAGACGAACTATCCCCTATTAATATACAGTAAGTTATTTATGGATTAATAATTTTGGGTTATTTTTTTTGACTGATATTTTCAAAGTGGATTTGCCCGATGAAGTAATCATCGCGAATTGGGTTACGATATACCATTCGAATCTACATTGAATATAGTATCTAATATACCAAGACGAACTATCCCCTATTAATATACAGTAAGTTATTTATGGATTAATAATTTTGTGTTATTTTTTTTGACTAATATTTTCAAAGTGGATTTGCCCGATGAAGTAATCATCGCGAATTGCGTTACGATATACCATTCGAATCTCCATTAAATATAGTATCTAATATACCAAGACGAACTATCCCCTATTAATATACAGTAAGTTATTTATGGATTAATAATTTTGTGTTATTTTTTTTGACTAATATTTTCAAAGTGGATTTGCCCGATGAAGTAATCATCGCGAATTGCGTTACGATATACCATTCGAATCTCCATTAAATATAGTATCTAATATACCAAGACGAACTATCCCCTATTAATATACAGTAAGTTATTTATGGATTAATAATTTTGTGTTATTTTTTTTGACTAATATTTTCAAAGTGGATTTGCCCGATGAAGTAATCATCGCTAATTGGGTTACGATATACAATTCGAATCTCCATTAAATATAGTATCTAATATACCAAGACGAACTATACCCTATTAATATACAGTAAGTTATTTATGGATTAATAATTTTGGGTTATTTTTTTTGACTGATATTTTCAAAGTGGATTTGCCCGATGAAGTAATCATCGCTAATTGGGTTACGATATACCATTCGAATCTCATTAAATATAGTATCTAATATACCAAGACGAACTATACCCTATTAATATACAGTAAGTTATTTATGGATTAATAATTTTGGGTTATTTTTTTTGACTGATATTTTCAAAGTGGATTTGCCCGATGAAGTAATCATCGCTAATTGGGTTACGATATACAATTCGAATCTCCATTAAATATAGTATCTAATATACCAAGACGAACTATCCCCTATTAATATACAGTAAGTTATTTATGGATTAATAATTTTGGGTTATTTTTTTTGACTGATATTTTCAAAGTGGATTTGCCCGATGAAGTAATCATCGCGAATTGGGTTACGATATACCATTCGAATCTACATTAAATATAGTATCTAATATACCAAGACGAACTATCCCCTATTAATATACAGTAAGTTATTTATGGATTAATAATTTTGTGTTATTTTTTTTGACTAATATTTTCAAAGTGGATTTGCCCGATGAAGTAATCATCGCGAATTGCGTTACGATATACCATTCGAATCTCCATTAAATATAGTATCTAATATACCAAGACGAACTATCCCCTATTAATATACAGTAAGTTATTTATGGATTAATAATTTTGTGTTATTTTTTTTGACTAATATTTTCAAAGTGGATTTGCCCGATGAAGTAATCATCGCGAATTGCGTTACGATATACCATTCGAATCTCCATTAAATATATTATCTAATATACCAAGACGAACAATACACTATTAATATACAGTAAGTTATTTATGGATTAATAATTTTGTGTTATTTTTTTTGACTAATATTTTCAAAGTGGATTTGCCCGATGAAGTAATCATCGCGAATTGCGTTACGATATACCATTCGAATCTCCATTAAATAAAGTATCTAATATACCAAGACGAACTATACCCTATTAATATACAGTAAGTTATTTATGGATTAATAATTTTGGGTTATTTTTTTTGACTGATATTTTCAAAGTGGATTTGCCCGATGAAGTAATCATCGCGAATTGGGTTACGATATACCATTCGAATCTACATTAAATATAGTATCTAATATACCAAGACGAACTATCCCCTATTAATATACAGTAAGTTATTTATGGATTAATAATTTTGTGTTATTTTTTTTGACTAATATTTTCAAAGTGGATTTGCCCGATGAAGTAATCATCGCTAATTGGGTTACGATATACCATTCGAATCTCCATTAAATATAGTATCTAATATACCAAGACGAACTATCCCCTATTAATATACAGTAAGTTATTTATGGATTAATAATTTTGTGTTATTTTTTTTGACTGATATTTTCAAAGTGGATTTGCCCGATGAAGTAATCATCGCGAATTGCGTTACGATATACCATTCGAATCTCCATTAAATATAGTATCTAATATACCAAGACGAACTATCCCCTATTAATATACAGTAAGTTATTTATGGATTAATAATTTTGTGTTATTTTTTTTGACTAATATTTTCAAAGTGGATTTGCCCGATGAAGTAATCATCGCGAATTGCGTTACGATATACCATTCGAATCTCCATTAAATATATTATCTAATATACCAAGACGAACAATACACTATTAATATACAGTAAGTTATTTATGGATTAATAATTTTGTGTTATTTTTTTTGACTAATATTTTCAAAGTGGATTTGCCCGATGAAGTAATCATCGCGAATTGGGTTACGATATACCATTCGAATCTCCATTAAATATAGTATCTAATATACCAAGACGAACAATACACTATTAATATACAGTAAGTTATTTATGGATTAATAATTTTGTGTTATTTTTTTTGACTGATATGTTCAAAGTGGATTTGCCCGATGAAGTAATCATCGCGAATTGCGTTACGATATACCATTCGAATCTCCATTAAATAAAGTATCTAATATACCAAGACGAACTATACCCTATTAATATACAGTAAGTTATTTATGGATTAATAATTTTGTGTTATTTTTTTTGACTAATATTTTCAAAGTGGATTTGCCCGATGAAGTAATCATCGCGAATTGCGTTACGATATACCATTCGAATCTACATTAAATATAGTATCTAATATACCAAGACGAACTATCCCCTATTAATATACAGTAAGTTATTTATGGATTAATAATTTTGTGTTATTTTTTTTGACTAATATTTTCAAAGTGGATTTGCCCGATGAAGTAATCATCGCGAATTGCGTTACGATATAACATTCGAATCTCCATTAAATATAGTATCTAATATACCAAGACGAACTATCCCCTATTAATATACAGTAAGTTATTTATGGATTAATAATTTTGGGTTATTTTTTTTGACTGATATTTTCAAAGTGGATTTGCCCGATGAAGTAATCATCGCGAATTGCGTTACGATATACCATTCGAATCTCCATTAAATATAGTATCTAATATACCAAGACGAACAATACACTATTAATATACAGTAAGTTATTTATGGATTAATAATTTTGTGTTATTTTTTTTGACTGATATTTTCAAAGTGGATTTGCCCGATGAAGTAATCATCGCGAATTGCGTTACGATATACCATTCGAATCTCCATTAAATAAAGTATCTAATATACCAAGACGAACTATACCCTATTAATATACAGTAAGTTATTTATGGATTAATAATTTTGTGTTATTTTTTTTGACTGATATTTTCAAAGTGGATTTGCCCGATGAAGTGCCCGATGAAGTAATCATCGCGAATTGCGTTACGATATACCATTCGAATCTCCATTAAATATAGTATCTAATATACCAAGACGAACAATACCCTATTAATATACAGTAAGTTATTTATGGATTAATAATTTTGTGTTATTTTTTTTGACTAATATTTTCAAAGTGGATTTGCCCAATGAAGTAATCATCGCGAATTGGGTTACGATATACCATTCGAATCTCCATTAAATATAGTATCTAATATACCAAGACGAACAATACCCTATTAATATACAGTAAGTTATTTATGGATTAATAATTTTGTGTTATTTTTTTTGACTAATATTTTCAAAGTTGATTTGCCCGATGAAGTAATCATCGCGAATTGCGTTACGATATACCATTCGAATCTCCATTAAATATAGTATCTAATATACCAAGACGAACTATACCCTATTAATATACAGTAAGTTATTTATGGATTAATAATTTTGTGTTATTTTTTTTGACTAATATTTTCAAAGTTGATTTGCCCGATGAAGTAATCATCGCGAATTGCGTTACGATATACCATTCGAATCTCCATTAAATATAGTATCTAATATACCAAGACGAACAATACCCTATTAATATACAGTAAGTTATTTATGGATTAATAATTTTGTGTTATTTTTTTTGACTGATATTTTCAAAGTGGATTTGCCCGATGAAGTGCCCGATGAAGTAATCATCGCGAATTGCGTTACGATATACCATTCGAATCTCCATTAAATATAGTATCTAATATACCAAGACGAACAATACCCTATTAATATACAGTAAGTTATTTATGGATTAATAATTTTGTGTTATTTTTTTTGACTAATATTTTCAAAGTGGATTTGCCCAATGAAGTAATCATCGCGAATTGGGTTACGATATACCATTCGAATCTCCATTAAATATAGTATCTAATATACCAAGACGAACAATACCCTATTAATATACAGTAAGTTATTTATGGATTAATAATTTTGTGTTATTTTTTTTGACTAATATTTTCAAAGTTGATTTGCCCGATGAAGTAATCATCGCGAATTGCGTTACGATATACCATTCGAATCTCCATTAAATATAGTATCTAATATACCAAGACGAACTATACCCTATTAATATACAGTAAGTTATTTATGGATTAATAATTTTGTGTTATTTTTTTTGACTAATATTTTCAAAGTTGATTTGCCCGATGAAGTAATCATCGCGAATTGCGTTACGATATACCATTCGAATCTCCATTAAATATAGTATCTAATATACCAAGACGAACTATACCCTATTAATATACAGTAAGTTATTTATGGATTAATAATTTTGTGTTATTTTTTTTGACTAATATTTTCAAAGTTGATTTGCCCGATGAAGTAATCATCGCGAATTGCGTTACGATATACCATTCGAATCTCCATTAAATATAGTATCTAATATACCAAGACGAACAATACCCTATTAATATACAGTAAGTTATTTATGGATTAATAATTTTGTGTTATTTTTTTTGACTAATATTTTCAAAGTGGATTTGCCCGATGAAGTAATCATCGCGAATTGCGTTACGATATACCATTCGAATCTCCATTAAATATAGTATCTAATATACCAAAACGAACAATACCCTATTAATATACAGTAAGTTATTTATGGATTAATAATTTTGTGTTATTTTTTTTGACTAATATTTTCAAAGTGGATTTGCCCGATGAAGTAATCATCGCGAATTGCGTTACGATATACCATTCGAATCTCCATTAAATATAGTATCTAATATACCAAGACGAACTATACCCTATTAATATACAGTAAGTTATTTATGGATTAATAATTTTGGGTTATTTTTTTTTTGACTGATATTTTCAAAGTGGATTTGCCCGATGAAGTAATCATCGCGAATTTGGTTACGATATACCATTCGAATCTCCATTAAATATAGTATCTAATATACCAAGACGAACTATACCCTATTAATATACAGTAAGTTATTTATGGATTAATAATTTTGGGTTATATTTTTTGACTGATATTTTCAAAGTGGATTTGCCCGATGAAGTAATCATCGCGAATTGGGTTACGATATACCATTCGAATCTCCATTAAATATAGTATCTAATATACCAAGACGAACTATACCCTATTAATATACAGTAAGTTATTTATGGATTAATAATTTTGTGTTATTTTTTTTGACTAATATTTTCAAAGTGGATTTGCCCGATGAAGTAATCATCGCGAATTGCGTTACGATATACCATTCGAATCTCCATTAAATATAGTATCTAATATACCAAGATGAACAATACCCTATTAATATACAGTAAGTTATTTATGGATTAATAATTTTGGGTTATATTTTTTGACTGATATTTTCAAAGTGGATTTGCCCGATGAAGTAATCATCGCGAATTGGGTTACGATATACCATTCGAATCTCCATTAAATATAGTATCTAATATACCAAGACGAACTATACCCTATTAATATACAGTAAGTTATTTATGGATTAATAATTTTGGGTTATATTTTTTGACTGATATTTTCAAAGTGGATTTGCCCGATGAAGTAATCATCGCGAATTGCGTTACGATATACCATTCGAATCTCCATTAAATATAGTATCTAATATACCAAGACGAACAATACCCTATTAATATACAGTAAGTTATTTATGGATTAATAATTTTGTGTTATTTTTTTTGACTAATATTTTCAAAGCGGATTTGCCCGATGAAGTAATCATCGCGAATTGGGTTACGATATACCATTCGAATCTCCATTAAATATAGTATCTAATATACCAAGACGAACTATACCCTATTAATATACAGTAAGTTATTTATGGATTAATAATTTTGGGTTATATTTTTTGACTGATATTTTCAAAGTGGATTTGCCCGATGAAGTAATCATCGCGAATTGCGTTACGATATACCATTCGAATCTCCATTAAATATAGTATCTAATATACCAAGACGAACAATACCCTATTAATATACAGTAAGTTATTTATGGATTAATAATTTTGTGTTATTTTTTTTGACTAATATTTTCAAAGTGGATTTGCCCGATGAAGTAATCATCGCGAATTTGGTTACGATATACCATTCGAATCTCCATTAAATATAGTATCTAATATACCAAGACGAACTATACCCTATTAATATACAGTAAGTTATTTATGGATTAATAATTTTGGGTTATATTTTTTGACTGATATTTTCAAAGTGGATTTGCCCGATGAAGTAATCATCGCGAATTGGGTTACGATATACCATTCGAATCTCCATTAAATATAGTATCTAATATACCAAGACGAACAATACCCTATTAATATACAGTAAGTTATTTATGGATTAATAATTTTGTGTTATTTTTTTTGACTAATATTTTCAAAGTGGATTTGCCCGATGAAGTAATCATCGCGAATTGGGTTACGATATACCATTCGAATCTCCATTAAATATAGTATCTAATATACCAAGACGAACTATACCCTATTAATATACAGTAAGTTATTTATGGATTAATAATTTTGGGTTATATTTTTTGACTGATATTTTCAAAGTGGATTTGCCCGATGAAGTAATCATCGCGAATTGCGTTACGATATACCATTCGAATCTCCATTAAATATAGTATCTAATATACCAAGACGAACAATACCCTATTAATATACAGTAAGTTATTTATGGATTAATAATTTTGTGTTATTTTTTTTGACTAATATTTTCAAAGCGGATTTGCCCGATGAAGTAATCATCGCGAATTGGGTTACGATATACCATTCGAATCTCCATTAAATATAGTATCTAATATACCAAGACGAACTATACCCTATTAATATACAGTAAGTTATTTATGGATTAATAATTTTGGGTTATATTTTTTGACTGATATTTTCAAAGTGGATTTGCCCGATGAAGTAATCATCGCGAATTGCGTTACGATATACCATTCGAATCTCCATTAAATATAGTATCTAATATACCAAGACGAACAATACCCTATTAATATACAGTAAGTTATTTATGGATTAATAATTTTGTGTTATTTTTTTTGACTAATATTTTCAAAGTGGATTTGCCCGATGAAGTAATCATCGCGAATTTGGTTACGATATACCATTCGAATCTCCATTAAATATAGTATCTAATATACCAAGACGAACTATACCCTATTAATATACAGTAAGTTATTTATGGATTAATAATTTTGGGTTATATTTTTTGACTGATATTTTCAAAGTGGATTTGCCCGATGAAGTAATCATCGCGAATTGGGTTACGATATACCATTCGAATCTCCATTAAATATAGTATCTAATATACCAAGACGAACAATACCCTATTAATATACAGTAAGTTATTTATGGATTAATAATTTTGTGTTATTTTTTTTTACTAATATTTTCAAAGTGGATTTGCCCGATGAAGTAATCATCGCGAATTGGGTTACGATATACCATTCGAATCTCCATTAAATATAGTATCTAATATACCAAGACGAACAATACCCTATTAATATACAGTAAGTTATTTATGGATTAATAATTTTGTGTTATTTTTTTTGACTAATATTTTCAAAGTGGATTTGCCCGATGAAGTAATCATCGCGAATTGGGTTACGATATACCATTCGAATCTCCATTAAATATAGTATCTAATATACCAAGACGAACTATACCCTATTAATATACAGTAAGTTATTTATGGATTAATAATTTTGTGTTATTTTTTTTGACTAATATTTTCAAAGTGGATTTGCCCGATGAAGTAATCATCGCGAATTGGGTTACGATATACCATTCGAATCTCCATTAAATATAGTATCTAATATACCAAGACGAACTATACCCTATTAATATACAGTAAGTTATTTATGGATTAATAATTTTGTGTTATTTTTTTTGACTAATATTTTCAAAGTGGATTTGCCCGATGAAGTAATCATCGCGAATTGCGTTACGATATACCATTCGAATCTCCATTAAATATAGTATCTAATATACCAAGATGAACAATACCCTATTAATATACAGTAAGTTATTTATGGATTAATAATTTTGGGTTATATTTTTTGACTGATATTTTCAAAGTGGATTTGCCCGATGAAGTAATCATCGCGAATTGGGTTACGATATACCATTCGAATCTCCATTAAATATAGTATCTAATATACCAAGACGAACTATACCCTATTAATATACAGTAAGTTATTTATGGATTAATAATTTTGTGTTATTTTTTTTGACTAATATTTTCAAAGTGGATTTGCCCGATGAAGTAATCATCGCGAATTTGGTTACGATATACCATTCGAATCTCCATTAAATATAGTATCTAATATACCAAGACGAACTATACCCTATTAATATACAGTAAGTTATTTATGGATTAATAATTTTGGGTTATATTTTTTGACTGATATTTTCAAAGTGGATTTGCCCGATGAAGTAATCATCGCGAATTGCGTTACGATATACCATTCGAATCTCCATTAAATATAGTATCTAATATACCAAGACGAACAATACCCTATTAATATACAGTAAGTTATTTATGGATTAATAATTTTGTGTTATTTTTTTTTACTAATATTTTCAAAGTGGATTTGCCCGATGAAGTAATCATCGCGAATTTGGTTACGATATACCATTCGAATCTCCATTAAATATAGTATCTAATATACCAAGACGAACTATACCCTATAAATATACAGTAAGTTATTTATGGATTAATAATTTTGGGTTATATTTTTTGACTGATATTTTCAAAGTGGATTTGCCCGATGAAGTAATCATCGCGAAATGGGTTACGATATACCATTCGAATCTCCATTAAATATAGTATCTAATATACCAAGACGAACAATACCCTATTAATATACAGTAAGTTATTTATGGATTAATAATTTTGTGTTATTTTTTTTGACTAATATTTTCAAAGTGGATTTGCCCGATGAAGTAATCATCGCGAATTGGGTTACGATATACCATTCGAATCTCCATTAAATATAGTATCTAATATACCAAGACGAACTATACCCTATTAATATACAGTAAGTTATTTATGGATTAATAATTTTGGGTTATATTTTTTGACTGATATTTTCAAAGTGGATTTGCCCGATGAAGTAATCATCGCGAATTGCGTTACGATATACCATTCGAATCTCCATTAAATATAGTATCTAATATACCAAGACGAACAATACCCTATTAATATACAGTAAGTTATTTATGGATTAATAATTTTGTGTTATTTTTTTTGACTAATATTTTCAAAGCGGATTTGCCCGATGAAGTAATCATCGCGAATTGGGTTACGATATACCATTCGAATCTCCATTAAATATAGTATCTAATATACCAAGACGAACTATACCCTATTAATATACAGTAAGTTATTTATGGATTAATAATTTTGGGTTATATTTTTTGACTGATATTTTCAAAGTGGATTTGCCCGATGAAGTAATCATCGCGAATTGCGTTACGATATACCATTCGAATCTCCATTAAATATAGTATCTAATATACCAAGACGAACAATACCCTATTAATATACAGTAAGTTATTTATGGATTAATAATTTTGTGTTATTTTTTTTGACTAATATTTTCAAAGTGGATTTGCCCGATGAAGTAATCATCGCGAATTTGGTTACGATATACCATTCGAATCTCCATTAAATATAGTATCTAATATACCAAGACGAACTATACCCTATTAATATACAGTAAGTTATTTATGGATTAATAATTTTGGGTTATATTTTTTGACTGATATTTTCAAAGTGGATTTGCCCGATGAAGTAATCATCGCGAATTGGGTTACGATATACCATTCGAATCTCCATTAAATATAGTATCTAATATACCAAGACGAACAATACCCTATTAATATACAGTAAGTTATTTATGGATTAATAATTTTGTGTTATTTTTTTTTACTAATATTTTCAAAGTGGATTTGCCCGATGAAGTAATCATCGCGAATTGGGTTACGATATACCATTCGAATCTCCATTAAATATAGTATCTAATATACCAAGACGAACAATACCCTATTAATATACAGTAAGTTATTTATGGATTAATAATTTTGTGTTATTTTTTTTGACTAATATTTTCAAAGTGGATTTGCCCGATGAAGTAATCATCGCGAATTGCGTTACGATATACCATTCGAATCTCCATTAAATATAGTATCTAATATACCAAGACGAACTATACCCTATTAATATACAGTAAGTTATTTATGGATTAATAATTTTGTGTTATTTTTTTTGACTAATATTTTCAAAGTGGATTTGCCCGATGAAGTAATCATCGCGAATTGGGTTACGATATACCATTCGAATCTCCATTAAATATAGTATCTAATATACCAAGACGAACTATACCCTATTAATATACAGTAAGTTATTTATGGATTAATAATTTTGTGTTATTTTTTTTGACTAATATTTTCAAAGTGGATTTGCCCGATGAAGTAATCATCGCGAATTGGGTTACGATATACCATTCGAATCTCCATTAAATATAGTATCTAATATACCAAGACGAACTATACCCTATTAATATACAGTAAGTTATTTATGGATTAATAATTTTGTGTTATTTTTTTTGACTAATATTTTCAAAGTGGATTTGCCCGATGAAGTAATCATCGCGAATTGCGTTACGATATACCATTCGAATCTCCATTAAATATAGTATCTAATATACCAAGACGAACTATACCCTATTAATATACAGTAAGTTATTTATGGATTAATAATTTTGTGTTATTTTTTTTGACTAATATTTTCAAAGTGGATTTGCCCGATGAAGTAATCATCGCGAATTGGGTTACGATATACCATTCGAATCTCCATTAAATATATTATCTAATATACCAAGACGAACTATCCCCTATTAATATACAGTAAGTTATTTATGGATTAATAATTTTGTGTTATTTTTTTTGACTGATATTTTCAAAGTGGATTTGCCCGATGAAGTGATCATCGCGAATTGGGTTACGATATACCATTCGAATCTTTATTAAATATAGTATCTAATATACCAAGAAGAACTATCCCATATTAATATAAAGTAAGTTATTTATGGATTAATAATTTTGGGTTATTTTTTTTGACTGATATTTTCAAAGTGGATTTGCCCGATGAAGTAATCATCGCGAATTGGGTTACGATATACCATTCGAATCTCCATTAAATATAGTATCTAATATACCAAGACGAACTATCCCCTATTAATATACAGTAAGTTATTTATGGATTAATAATTTTGTGTTATTTTTTTTGACTGATATTTTCAAAGTGGATTTGCCCGATGAAGTGATCATCGCGAATTGGGTTACGATATACCATTCGAATCTCCATTAAATATAGTATCTAATATACCAAGACGAACTATACCCTATTAATATACAGTAAGTTATTTATGGATTAATAATTTTGTGTTATTTTTTTTGACTAATATTTTCAAAGTGGATTTGCCCGATGAAGTAATCATCGCGAATTGCGTTACGATATACCATTCGAATCTCCATTAAATATAGTATCTAATATACCAAGATGAACAATACCCTATTAATATACAGTAAGTTATTTATGGATTAATAATTTTGGGTTATATTTTTTGACTGATATTTTCAAAGTGGATTTGCCCGATGAAGTAATCATCGCGAATTGGGTTACGATATACCATTCGAATCTCCATTAAATATAGTATCTAATATACCAAGACGAACTATACCCTATTAATATACAGTAAGTTATTTATGGATTAATAATTTTGTGTTATTTTTTTTGACTAATATTTTCAAAGTGGATTTGCCCGATGAAGTAATCATCGCGAATTGCGTTACGATATACCATTCGAATCTCCATTAAATATAGTATCTAATATACCAAGACGAACAATACCCAGTTAATATACAGTAAGTTATTTATGGATTAATAATTTTGTGTTATTTTTTTTGACTAATATTTTCAAAGTGGATTTGCCCGATGAAGTAATCATCGCGAATTGGGTTACGATATACCATTCGAATCTCCATTAAATATAGTATCTAATATACCAAGACGAACAATACCCTATTAATATACAGTAAGTTATTTATGGATTAATAATTTTGTGTTATTTTTTTTGACTAATATTTTCAAAGTGGATTTGCCCGATGAAGTAATCATCGCGAATTGCGTTACGATATACCATTCGAATCTCCATTAAATATAGTATCTAATATACCAAGACGAACTATACCCTATTAATATACAGTAAGTTATTTATGGATTAATAATTTTGTGTTATTTTTTTTGACTAATATTTTCAAAGTGGATTTGCCCGATGAAGTAATCATCGCGAATTGCGTTACGATATACCATTCGAATCTCCATTAAATATAGTATCTAATATACCAAGACGAACAATACCCTATTAATATACAGTAAGTTATTTATGGATTAATAATTTTGTGTTATTTTTTTTGACTAATATTTTCAAAGTGGATTTGCCCGATGAAGTAATCATCGCGAATTGCGTTACGATATACCATTCGAATCTCCATTAAATATAGTATCTAATATACCAAGACGAACTATACCCTATTAATATACAGTAAGTTATTTATGGATTAATAATTTTGTGTTATTTTTTTTTACTAATATTTTCAAAGTGGATTTGCCCGATGAAGTAATCATCGCGAATTTGGTTACGATATACCATTCGAATCTCATTAAATATAGTATCTAATATACCAAGACGAACTATACCCTATTAATATACAGTAAGTTATTTATGGATTAATAATTTTGGGTTATATTTTTTGACTGATATTTTCAAAGTGGATTTGCCCGATGAAGTAATCATCGCGAATTGGGTTACGATATACCATTCGAATCTCCATTAAATATAGTATCTAATATACCAAGACGAACAATACCCTATTAATATACAGTAAGTTATTTATGGATTAATAATTTTGTGTTATTTTTTTTGACTAATATTTTCAAAGTGGATTTGCCCGATGAAGTAATCATCGCGAATTGGGTTACGATATACCATTCGAATCTCCATTAAATATAGTATCTAATATACCAAGACGAACTATACCCTATTAATATACATTAAGTTATTTATGGATTAATAATTTTGGGTTATATTTTTTGACTGATATTTTCAAAGTGGATTTGCCCGATGAAGTAATCATCGCGAATTGCGTTACGATATACCATTCGAATCTCCATTAAATATAGTATCTAATATACCAAGACGAACAATACCCTATTAATATACAGTAAGTTATTTATGGATTAATAATTTTGTGTTATTTTTTTTTTGACTAATATTTTCAAAGTGGATTTGCCCGATGAAGTAATCATCGCGAATTGGGTTACGATATACCATTCGAATCTCCATTAAATATAGTATCTAATATACCAAGACGAACTATACCCTATTAATATACAGTAAGTTATTTATGGATTAATAATTTTGGGTTATATTTTTTGACTGATATTTTCAAAGTGGATTTGCCCGATGAAGTAATCATCGCGAATTGCGTTACGATATACCATTCGAATCTCCATTAAATATAGTAACTAATATACCAAGACGAACAATACCCTATTAATATACAGTAAGTTATTTATGGATTAATAATTTTGTGTTATTTTTTTGACTAATATTTTCAAAGTGGATTTGCCCGATGAAGTAATCATCGCGAATTGCGTTACGATATACCATTCGAATCTCCATTAAATATAGTATCTAATATACATAAACGAACTATCCCCTATTAATATACAGTAAGTTATTTATGGATTAATAATTTTGGGTTATTTTTTTTGACTGATATTTTCAAAGTGGATTTGCCCGATGAAGTAATCATCGCGAATTGGGTTACGATATACCATTCGAATCTCCATTAAATATAGTATCTAATATACCAAGACGAACTATACCCTATTAATATACAGTAAGTTATTTATGGATTAATAATTTTGTGTTATTTTTTTTTACTAATATTTTCAAAGTGGATTTGCCCGATGAAGTAATCATCGCGAATTTGGTTACGATATACCATTCGAATCTCCATTAAATATAGTATCTAATATACCAAGACGAACTATACCCTATTAATATACAGTAAGTTATTTATGGATTAATAATTTTGGGTTATATTTTTTGACTGATATTTTCAAAGTGGATTTGTCCGATGAAGTAATCATCGCGAATTGGGTTACGATATACCATTCGAATCTCCATTAAATATAGTATCTAATATACCAAGACGAACAATACCCAGTTAATATACAGTAAGTTATTTATGGATTAATAATTTTGTGTTATTTTTTTTTACTAATATTTTCAAAGTGGATTTGCCCGATGAAGTAATCATCGCGAATTTGGTTACGATATACCATTCGAATCTCCATTAAATATAGTATCTAATATACCAAGACGAACTATACCCTATTAATATACAGTAAGTTATTTATGGATTAATAATTTTGGGTTATATTTTTTGACTGATATTTTCAAAGTGGATTTGCCCGATGAAGTAATCATCGCGAATTGGGTTACGATATACCATTCGAATCTCCATTAAATATAGTATCTAATATACCAAGACGAACAATACCCTATTAATATACAGTAAGTTATTTATGGATTAATAATTTTGTGTTATTTTTTTTGACTAATATTTTCAAAGTGGATTTGCCCGATGAAGTAATCATCGCGAATTGCGTTACGATATACCATTCGAATCTCCATTAAATATAGTATCTAATATACCAAGACGAACAATACCCTATTAATATACAGTAAGTTATTTATGGATTAATAATTTTGTGTTATTTTTTTGACTAATATTTTCAAAGTGGATTTGCCCGATGAAGTAATCATCGCGAATTGCGTTACGATATACCATTCGAATCTCCATTAAATATAGTATCTAATATACATAAACGAACTATCCCCTATTAATATACAGTAAGTTATTTATGGATTAATAATTTTGGGTTATTTTTTTTGACTGATATTTTCAAAGTGGATTTGCCCGATGAAGTAATCATCGCGAATTGGGTTACGATATACCATTCGAATCTCCATTAAATATAGTATCTAATATACCAAGACGAACTATACCCTATTAATATACAGTAAGTTATTTATGGATTAATAATTTTGTGTTATTTTTTTTTACTAATATTTTCAAAGTGGATTTGCCCGATGAAGTAATCATCGCGAATTTGGTTACGATATACCATTCGAATCTCCATTAAATATAGTATCTAATATACCAAGACGAACTATACCCTATTAATATACAGTAAGTTATTTATGGATTAATAATTTTGGGTTATATTTTTTGACTGATATTTTCAATTGTGGATTTGCCCGATGAAGTAATCATCGCGAATTGGGTTACGATATACCATTCGAATCTCCATTAAATATAGTATCTAATATACCAAGACGAACAATACCCTATTAATATACAGTAAGTTATTTATGGATTAATAATTTTGTGTTATTTTTTTTGACTAATATTTTCAAAGTGGATTTGCCCGATGAAGTAATCATCGCGAATTGGGTTACGATATACCATTCGAATCTCCATTAAATATAGTATCTAATATACCAAGACGAACTATACCCTATTAATATACATTAAGTTATTTATGGATTAATAATTTTGGGTTATATTTTTTGACTGATATTTTCAAAGTGGATTTGCCCGATGAAGTAATCATCGCGAATTGCGTTACGATATACCATTCGAATCTCCATTAAATATAGTATCTAATATACCAAGACGAACAATACCCTATTAATATACAGTAAGTTATTTATGGATTAATAATTTTGTGTTATTTTTTTTTGACTAATATTTTCAAAGTGGATTTGCCCGATGAAGTAATCATCGCGAATTGGGTTACGATATACCATTCGAATCTCCATTAAATATAGTATCTAATATACCAAGACGAACTATACCCTATTAATATACAGTAAGTTATTTATGGATTAATAATTTTGGGTTATATTTTTTGACTGATATTTTCAAAGTGGATTTGCCCGATGAAGTAATCATCGCGAATTGCGTTACGATATACCATTCGAATCTCCATTAAATATAGTATCTAATATACCAAGACGAACAATACCCTATTAATATACAGTAAGTTATTTATGGATTAATAATTTTGTGTTATTTTTTTGACTAATATTTTCAAAGTGGATTTGCCCGATGAAGTAATCATCGCGAATTTGGTTACGATATACCATTCGAATCTCCATTAAATATAGTATCTAATATACCAAGACGAACTATACCCTATTAATATACAGTAAGTTATTTATGGATTAATAATTTTGGGTTATATTTTTTGACTGATATTTTCAAAGTGGATTTGCCCGATGAAGTAATCATCGCGAATTGGGTTACGATATACCATTCGAATCTCCATTAAATATAGTATCTAATATACCAAGACGAACAATACCCTATTAATATACAGTAAGTTATTTATGGATTAATAATTTTGTGTTATTTTTTTTTACTAATATTTTCAAAGTGGATTTGCCCGATGAAGTAATCATCGCGAATTGGGTTACGATATACCATTCGAATCTCCATTAAATATAGTATCTAATATACCAAGACGAACAATACCCTATTAATATACAGTAAGTTATTTATGGATTAATAATTTTGTGTTATTTTTTTTGACTAATATTTTCAAAGTGGATTTGCCCGATGAAGTAATCATCGCGAATTGCGTTACGATATACCATTCGAATCTCCATTAAATATAGTATCTAATATACCAAGACGAACTATACCCTATTAATATACAGTAAGTTATTTATGGATTAATAATTTTGTGTTATTTTTTTTGACTGATATTTTCAAAGTGGATTTGCCCGATGAAGTGATCATCGCGAATTGGGTTACGATATACCATTCGAATCTTTATTAAATATAGTATCTAATATACCAAGAAGAACTATCCCATATTAATATACAGTAAGTTATTTATGGATTAATAATTTTGTGTTATTTTTTTTGACTAATATTTTCAAAGTGGATTTGCCCGATGAAGTAATCATCGCGAATTGCGTTACGATATACCATTCGAATCTCCATTAAATATAGTATCTAATATACCAAGATGAACAATACCCTATTAATATACAGTAAGTTATTTATGGATTAATAATTTTGGGTTATATTTTTTGACTGATATTTTCAAAGTGGATTTGCCCGATGAAGTAATCATCGCGAATTGGGTTACGATATACCATTCGAATCTCCATTAAATATAGTATCTAATATACCAAGACGAACTATACCCTATTAATATACAGTAAGTTATTTATGGATTAATAATTTTGTGTTATTTTTTTTGACTAATATTTTCAAAGTGGATTTGCCCGATGAAGTAATCATCGCGAATTGCGTTACGATATACCATTCGAATCTCCATTAAATATAGTATCTAATATACCAAGACGAACAATACCCAGTTAATATACAGTAAGTTATTTATGGATTAATAATTTTGTGTTATTTTTTTTGACTAATATTTTCAAAGTGGATTTGCCCGATGAAGTAATCATCGCGAATTGGGTTACGATATACCATTCGAATCTCCATTAAATATAGTATCTAATATACCAAGACGAACAATACCCTATTAATATACAGTAAGTTATTTATGGATTAATAATTTTGTGTTATTTTTTTTGACTAATATTTTCAAAGTGGATTTGCCCGATGAAGTAATCATCGCGAATTGCGTTACGATATACCATTCGAATCTCCATTAAATATAGTATCTAATATACCAAGACGAACTATACCCTATTAATATACAGTAAGTTATTTATGGATTAATAATTTTGTGTTATTTTTTTTTGACTAATATTTTCAAAGTGGATTTGCCCGATGAACTAATCATCGCGAATTGGGTTACGATATACCATTCGAATCTCCATTAAATATAGTATCTAATATACCAAGACGAACTATACCCTATTAATATACAGTAAGTTATTTATGGATTAATAATTTTGGGTTATATTTTTTGACTGATATTTTCAAAGTGGATTTGCCCGATGAAGTAATCATCGCGAATTGCGTTACGATATACCATTCGAATCTCCATTAAATATAGTATCTAATATACCAAGACGAACAATACCCTATTAATATACAGTAAGTTATTTATGGATTAATAATTTTGTGTTATTTTTTTGACTAATATTTTCAAAGTGGATTTGCCCGATGAAGTAATCATCGCGAATTTGGTTACGATATACCATTCGAATCTCCATTAAATATAGTATCTAATATACCAAGACGAACTATACCCTATTAATATACAGTAAGTTATTTATGGATCAATAATTTTGGGTTATATTTTTTGACTGATATTTTCAAAGTGGATTTGCCCGATGAAGTAATCATCGCGAATTGGGTTACGATATACCATTCGAATCTCCATTAAATATAGTATCTAATATACCAAGACGAACAATACCCTATTAATATACAGTAAGTTATTTATGGATTAATAATTTTGTGTTATTTTTTTTTACTAATATTTTCAAAGTGGATTTGCCCGATGAAGTAATCATCGCGAATTGGGTTACGATATACCATTCGAATCTCCATTAAATATAGTATCTAATATACCAAGACGAACAATACCCTATTAATATACAGTAAGTTATTTATGGATTAATAATTTTGTGTTATTTTTTTTGACTAATATTTTCAAAGTGGATTTGCCCGATGAAGTAATCATCGCGAATTGCGTTACGATATACCATTCGAATCTCCATTAAATATAGTATCTAATATACCAAGACGAACTATACCCTATTAATATACAGTAAGTTATTTATGGATTAATAATTTTGTGTTATTTTTTTTGACTGATATTTTCAAAGTGGATTTGCCCGATGAAGTGATCATCGCGAATTGGGTTACGATATACCATTCGAATCTTTATTAAATATAGTATCTAATATACCAAGAAGAACTATCCCATATTAATATACAGTAAGTTATTTATGGATTAATAATTTTGTGTTATTTTTTTTGACTAATATTTTCAAAGTGGATTTGCCCGATGAAGTAATCATCGCGAATTGCGTTACGATATACCATTCGAATCTCCATTAAATATAGTATCTAATATACCAAGATGAACAATACCCTATTAATATACAGTAAGTTATTTATGGATTAATAATTTTGGGTTATATTTTTTGACTGATATTTTCAAAGTGGATTTGCCCGATGAAGTAATCATCGCGAATTGGGTTACGATATACCATTCGAATCTCCATTAAATATAGTATCTAATATACCAAGACGAACTATACCCTATTAATATACAGTAAGTTATTTATGGATTAATAATTTTGTGTTATTTTTTTTGACTAATATTTTCAAAGTGGATTTGCCCGATGAAGTAATCATCGCGAATTGCGTTACGATATACCATTCGAATCTCCATTAAATATAGTATCTAATATACCAAGACGAACAATACCCAGTTAATATACAGTAAGTTATTTATGGATTAATAATTTTGTGTTATTTTTTTTGACTAATATTTTCAAAGTGGATTTGCCCGATGAAGTAATCATCGCGAATTGGGTTACGATATACCATTCGAATCTCCATTAAATATAGTATCTAATATACCAAGACGAACAATACCCTATTAATATACAGTAAGTTATTTATGGATTAATAATTTTGTGTTATTTTTTTTGACTAATATTTTCAAAGTGGATTTGCCCGATGAAGTAATCATCGCGAATTGCGTTACGATATACCATTCGAATCTCCATTAAATATAGTATCTAATATACCAAGACGAACTATACCCTATTAATATACAGTAAGTTATTTATGGATTAATAATTTTGTGTTATTTTTTTTGACTAATATTTTCAAAGTGGATTTGCCCGATGAAGTAATCATCGCGAATTGCGTTACGATATACCATTCGAATCTCCATTAAATATAGTATCTAATATACCAAGACGAACAATACCCTATTAATATACAGTAAGTTATTTATGGATTAATAATTTTGTGTTATTTTTTTTGACTAATATATTCAAAGTGGATTTGCCCGATGAAGTAATCATCGCGAATTGCGTTACGATATACCATTCGAATCTCCATTAAATATAGTATCTAATATACCAAGACGAACTATACCCTATTAATATACAGTAAGTTATTTATGGATTAATAATTTTGTGTTATTTTTTTTGACTAATATTTTCAAAGTGGATTTGCCCGATGAAGTAATCATCGCGAATTGCGTTACGATATAACATTCGAATCTCCATTAAATATAGTATCTAATATACCAAGACGAACAATACCCTATTAATATACAGTAAGTTATTTATGGATTAATAATTTTGTGTTATTTTTTTTGACTAATATTTTCAAAGTGGATTTGCCCGATGAAGTAATCATCGCGAATTGCGTTACGATATACCATTCGAATCTCCATTAAATATAGTATCTAATATACCAAGAAAACAATACCCTATTAATATACAGTAAGTTATTTATGGATTAATAATTTTGTGTTATTTTTTTTGACTAATATTTTCAAAGTGGATTTGCCCGATGAAGTAATCATCGCGAATTGCGTTACGATATACCATTCGAATCTCCATTAAATATAGTATCTAATATACCAAGAAAACAATACCCTATTAATATACAGTAAGTTATTTATGGATTAATAATTTTGTGTTATTTTTTTTGACTAATATTTTCAAAGTGGATTTGCCCGATGAAGTAATCATCGCGAATTGCGTTACGATATACCATTCGAATCTCCATTAAATATAGTATCTAATATACCAAGACGAACTATACCCTATTAATATACAGTAAGTTATTTATGGATTAATAATTTTGTGTTATTTTTTTTGACTAATATTTTCAAAGTGGATTTGCCCGATGAAGTAATCATCGCGAATTGCGTTACGATATAACATTCGAATCTCCATTAAATATAGTATCTAATATACCAAGACGAACAATACCCTATTAATATACAGTAAGTTATTTATGGATTAATAATTTTGTGTTATTTTTTTTTACTAATATTTTCAAAGTGGATTTGCCCGATGAAGTAATCATCGCGAATTGGGTTACGATATACCATTCGAATCTCCATTAAATATAGTATCTAATATACCAAGACGAACAATACCCTATTAATATACAGTAAGTTATTTATGGATTAATAATTTTGTGTTATTTTTTTTGACTAATATCTTCAAAGTGGATTTGCCCGATGAAGTAATCATCGCGAATTGGGTTACGATATAGCATTCGAATCTCCATTAAATATAGTATCTAATATACCAAGACGAACAATACCCTATTAATATACAGTAAGTTATTTATGGATTAATAATTTTGTGTTATTTTTTTTGACTAATATTTTCAAAGTGGATTTGCCCGATGAAGTAATCATCGCGAATTGCGTTACGATATACCATTCGAATCTCCATTAAATATAGTATCTAATATACCAAGACGAACTATACCCTATTAATATACAGTAAGTTATTTATGGATTAATAATTTTGTGTTATTTTTTTTGACTAATATTTTCAAAGTGGATTTGCCCGATGAAGTAATCATCGCGAATTGCGTTACGATATAACATTCGAATCTCCATTAAATATAGTATCTAATATACCAAGACGAACAATACCCTATTAATATACAGTAAGTTATTTATGGATTAATAATTTTGTGTTATTTTTTTTGACTAATATTTTCTAAGTGGATTTGCCCGATGAAGTAATCATCGCGAATTGCGTTACGATATACCATTCGAATCTCCATTAAATATAGTATCTAATATACCAAGACGAACAATACCCAGTTAATATACAGTAAGTTATTTATGGATTAATAATTTTGTGTTATTTTTTTTGACTAATATTTTCAAAGTGGATTTGCCCGATGAAGTAATCATCGCGAATTGGGTTACGATATACCATTCGAATCTCCATTAAATATATTATCTAATATACCAAGAACTATACCTATTAATATACAGTAAGTTATTTATCGATTAATAATTTTGGGTTATTTTTTGTGACTAATATTTTCAAAGTGGATTTGCCCGATGAAGTAATCATCGCGAATTGCGTTACGATATACCATTCGAATCTCCATTAAATATAGTATCTAATATACCAAGACGAACAATACCCAGTTAATATACAGTAAGTTATTTATGGATTAATAATTTTGTGTTATTTTTTTTGACTAATATTTTCAAAGTGGATTTGCCCGATGAAGTAATCATCGCGAATTGGGTTACGATATACCATTCGAATCTCCATTAAATATAGTATCTAATATACCAAGACGAACAATACCCTATTAATATACAGTAAGTTATTTATGGATTAATAATTTTGTGTTATTTTTTTTGACTAATATTTTCAAAGTGGATTTGCCCGATGAAGTAATCATCGCGAATTGGGTTACGATATACCATTCGAATCTCCATTAAATATAGTATCTAATATACCAAGACGAACAATACCCTATTAATATACAGTAAGTTATTTATGGATTAATAATTTTGTGTTATTTTTTTTGACTAATATTTTCAAAGTGGATTTGCCCGATGAAGTAATCATCGCGAATTGCGTTACGATATACCATTCGAATCTCCATTAAATATAGTATCTAATATACCAAGACGAACTATACCCTATTAATATACAGTAAGTTATTTATGGATTAATAATTTTGTGTTATTTTTTTTGACTAATATTTTCAAAGTGGATTTGCCCGATGAAGTAATCATCGCGAATTGCGTTACGATATAACATTCGAATCTCCATTAAATATAGTATCTAATATACCAAGACGAACAATACCCTATTAATATACAGTAAGTTATTTATGGATTAATAATTTTGTGTTATTTTTTTTACTAATATTTTCAAAGTGGATTTGCCCGATGAAGTAATCATCGCGAATTGGGTTACGATATACCATTCGAATCTACATTAAATATAGTATCTAATATACCAAGACGAACTATACCCTATTAATATACAGTAAGTTATTTATGGATTAATAATTTTGTGTTATTTTTTTTGACTAATATTTTCAAAGTGGATTTGCCCGATGAAGTAATCATCGCGAATTGCGTTACGATATACCATTCGAATCTCCATTAAATATAGTATCTAATATACCAAGAACTATACCCTATTAATATACAGTAAGTTATTTATCGATTAATAATTTTGGGTTATTTTTTGTGACTAATATTTTCAAAGTGGATTTGCCCGATGAAGTAATCATCGCGAATTGGGTTACGATATACCATTCGAATCTCCATTAAATATAGTATCTAATATACCAAGACGAACTATCCCCTATTAATATACAGTAAGTTATTTATGGATTAATAATTTTGTGTTATTTTTTTTGACTGATATTTTCAAAGTGGATTTGCCCGATGAAGTGATCATCGCGAATTGGGTTACGATATACCATTCGAATCTTTATTAAATATAGTATCTAATATACCAAGAAGAACTATCCCATATTAATATACAGTAAGTTATTTATGGATTAATAATTTTGGGTTATTTTTTTTGACTGATATTTTCAAAGTTGATTTGCCCGATGAAGTAATCATCGCGAATTGGGTTACGATATACCATTCGAATCTCCATTAAATATAGTATCTAATATACATAAACGAACTATCCCCTATTAATATACAGTAAGTTATTTATGGATTAATAATTTTGGGTTATTTTTTTTGACTGATATTTTCAAAGTGGATTTGCCCGATGAAGTAATCATCGCGAATTGGGTTACGATATACCATTCGAATCTCCATTAAATATAGTATCTAATATACCAAGACGAACTATACCCTATTAATATACAGTAAGTTATTTATGGATTAATAATTTTGTGTTATTTTTTTTGACTAATATTTTCTAAGTGGATTTGCCCGATGAAGTAATCATCGCGAATTGCGTTACGATATACCATTCGAATCTCCATTAAATATAGTATCTAATATACCAAGACGAACAATACCCAGTTAATATACAGTAAGTTATTTATGGATTAATAATTTTGTGTTATTTTTTTTGACTAATATTTTCAAAGTGGATTTGCCCGATGAAGTAATCATCGCGAATTGGGTTACGATATACCATTCGAATCTCCATTAAATATATTATCTAATATACCAAGAACTATACCTATTAATATACAGTAAGTTATTTATCGATTAATAATTTTGGGTTATTTTTTGTGACTAATATTTTCAAAGTGGATTTACCCGATGAAGTAATCATCGCGAATTGGGTTACGATATACCATTCGAATCTCCATTAAATATAGTATCTAATATACCAAGACGAACTATCCCCTATTAATATACAGTAAGTTATTTATGGATTAATAATTTTGTGTTATTTTTTTTTGACTGATATTTTCAAAGTGGATTTGCCCGATGAAGTGATCATCGCGAATTGGGTTACGATATACAATTCGAATCTCCATTAAATATAGTATCTAATATACCAAGACGAACTATCCCCTATTAATATACAGTAAGTTATTTATGGATTAATAATTTTGGGTTATTTTTTTTGACTGATATATTCAAAGTGGATTTGCCCGATGAAGTAATCATCGCGAATTGGGTTACGATATACCATTCGAATCTCCATTAAATATAGTATCTAATATACCAAGACGAACTATACCCTATTAATATACAGTAAGTTATTTATGGATTAATAATTTTGTGTTATTTTTTTTGACTAATATTTTCAAAGTGGATTTGCCCGATGAAGTAATCATCGCGAATTGCGTTACGATATACCATTCGAATCTCCATTAAATATAGTATCTAATATACCAAGACGAACAATACCCAGTTAATATACAGTAAGTTATTTATGGATTAATAATTTTGTGTTATTTTTTTTGACTAATATTTTCAAAGTGGATTTGCCCGATGAAGTAATCATCGCGAATTGGGTTACGATATACCATTCGAATCTCCATTAAATATAGTATCTAATATACCAAGACGAACAATACCCTATTAATATACAGTAAGTTATTTATGGATTAATAATTTTGTGTTATTTTTTTTGACTAATATTTTCAAAGTGGATTTGCCCGATGAAGTAATCATCGCGAATTGGGTTACGATATACCATTCGAATCTCCATTAAATATAGTATCTAATATACCAAGACGAACAATACCCTATTAATATACAGTAAGTTATTTATGGATTAATAATTTTGTGTTATTTTTTTTGACTAATATTTTCAAAGTGGATTTGCCCGATGAAGTAATCATCGCGAATTGCGTTACGATATACCATTCGAATCTCCATTAAATATAGTATCTAATATACCAAGACGAACTATACCCTATTAATATACAGTAAGTTATTTATGGATTAATAATTTTGTGTTATTTTTTTTGACTAATATTTTCAAAGTGGATTTGCCCGATGAAGTAATCATCGCGAATTGCGTTACGATATAACATTCGAATCTCCATTAAATATAGTATCTAATATACCAAGACGAACAATACCCTATTAATATACAGTAAGTTATTTATGGATTAATAATTTTGTGTTATTTTTTTTTACTAATATTTTCAAAGTGGATTTGCCCGATGAAGTAATCATCGCGAATTGGGTTACGATATACCATTCGAATCTCCATTAAATATAGTATCTAATATACCAAGACGAACAATACCCAGTTAATATACAGTAAGTTATTTATGGATTAATAATTTTGTGTTATTTTTTTTGACTAATATTTTCAAAGTGGATTTGCCCGATGAAGTAATTATCGCGAATTGGGTTACGATATACCATTCGAATCTCCATTAAATATAGTATCTAATATACCAAGACGAACAATACCCAGTTAATATACAGTAAGTTATTTATGGATTAATAATTTTGTGTTATTTTTTTTGACTAATATTTTCAAAGTGGATTTGCCCGATGAAGTAATCATCGCGAATTGGGTTACGATATACCATTCGAATCTCCATTAAATATAGTATCTAATATACCAAGACGAACTATCCCCTATTAATATACAGTAAGTTATTTATGGATTAATAATTTTGTGTTATTTTTTTTTGACTGATATATTCAAAGTGGATTTGCCCGATGAAGTGATCATCGCGAATTGGGTTACGATATACAATTCGAATCTCCATTAAATATAGTATCTAATATACCAAGACGAACTATCCCCTATTAATATACAGTAAGTTATTTATGGATTAATAATTTTGGGTTATTTTTTTTGACTGATATATTCAAAGTGGATTTGCCCGATGAAGTAATCATCGCGAATTGGGTTACGATATACCATTCGAATCTCCATTAAATATAGTATCTAATATACCAAGACGAACTATACCCTATTAATATACAGTAAGTTATTTATGGATTAATAATTTTGTGTTATTTTTTTTGACTAATATTTTCAAAGTGGATTTGCCCGATGAAGTAATCATCGCGAATTGCGTTACGATATACCATTAGAATCTCCATTAAATATAGTATCTAATATACCAAGACGAACAATACCCAGTTAATATACAGTAAGTTATTTATGGATTAATAATTTTGTGTTATTTTTTTTGACTAATATTTTCAAAGTGGATTTGCCCGATGAAGTAATCATCGCGAATTGGGTTACGATATACCATTCGAATCTCCATTAAATATAGTATCTAATATACCAAGACGAACAATACCCTATTAATATACAGTAAGTTATTTATGGATTAATAATTTTGTGTTATTTTTTTTGACTAATATTTTCAAAGTGGATTTGCCCGATGAAGTAATCATCGCGAATTGCGTTACGATATACCATTCGAATCTCCATTAAATATAGTATCTAATGTACCAAGACGAACAATACCCAGTTAATATACAGTAAGTTATTTATGGATTAATAATTTTGTGTTATTTTTTTTGACTAATATTTTCAAAGTGGATTTGCCCGATGAAGTAATTATCGCGAATTGGGTTACGATATACCATTCGAATCTCCATTAAATATAGTATCTAATATACCAAGACGAACAATACCCAGTAAATATACAGTAAGTTATTTATGGATTAATAATTTTGTGTTATTTTTTTTGACTAATATTTTCAAAGTGGATTTGCCCGATGAAGTAATCATCGCGAATTGGGTTACGATATACCATTCGAATCTCCATTAAATATAGTATCTAATATACCAAGACGAACTATCCCCTATTAATATACAGTAAGTTATTTATGGATTAATAATTTTGTGTTATTTTTTTTTGACTGATATTTTCAAAGTGGATTTGCCCGATGAAGTAATCATCGCGAATTGCGTTACGATATACCATTCGAATCTCCATTAAATATAGTATCTAATATACCAAGACGAACTATCCCCTATTAATATACAGTAAGTTATTTATGGATTAATAATTTTGGGTTATTTTTTTTGACTGATATATTCAAAGTGGATTTGCCCGATGAAGTAATCATCGCGAATTGGGTTACGATATACCATTCGAATCTCCATTAAATATAGTATCTAATATACCAAGACGAACTATACCCTATTAATATACAGTAAGTTATTTATGGATTAATAATTTTGTGTTATTTTTTTTGACTAATATTTTCAAAGTGGATTTGCCCGATGAAGTAATCATCGCGAATTGCGTTACGATATACCATTCGAATCTCCATTAAATATAGTATCTAATATACCAAGACGAACAATACCCAGTTAATATACAGTAAGTTATTTATGGATTAATAATTTTGTGTTATTTTTTTTGACTAATATTTTCAAAGTGGATTTGCCCGATGAAGTAATCATCGCGAATTGGGTTACGATATACCATTCGAATCTCCATTAAATATAGTATCTAATATACCAAGACGAACAATACCCTATTAATATACAGTAAGTTATTTATGGATTAATAATTTTGTGTTATTTTTTTTGACTAATATTTTCAAAGTGGATTTGCCCGATGAAGTAATCATCGCGAATTGCGTTACGATATACCATTCGAATCTCCATTAAATATAGTATCTAATATACCAAGACGAACTATACCCTATTAATATACAGTAAGTTATTTATGGATTAATAATTTTGTGTTATTTTTTTGACTAATATTTTCAAAGTGGATTTGCCCGATGAAGTAATCATCGCGAATTGCGTTACGATATAACATTCGAATCTCCATTAAATATAGTATCTAATATACCAAGACGAACAATACCCTATTAATATACAGTAAGTTATTTATGGATTAATAATTTTGTGTTATTTTTTTTTACTAATATTTTCAAAGTGGATTTGCCCGATGAAGTAATCATCGCGAATTGGGTTACGATATACCATTCGAATCTCCATTAAATATAGTATCTAATATACCAAGACGAACAATACCCAGTTAATATACAGTAAGTTATTTATGGATTAATAATTTTGTGTTATTTTTTTTTGACTAATATTTTCAAAGTGGATTTGCCCGATGAAGTAATTATCGCGAATTGGGTTACGATATACCATTCGAATCTCCATTAAATATAGTATCTAATATACCAAGACGAACAATACCCAGTTAATATACAGTAAGTTATTTATGGATTAATAATTTTGTGTTATTTTTTTTGACTAATATTTTCAAAGTGGATTTGCCCGATGAAGTAATTATCGCGAATTGGGTTACGATATACCATTCGAATCTCCATTAAATATAGTATCTAATATACCAAGACGAACAATACCCAGTTAATATACAGTAAGTTATTTATGGATTAATAATTTTGTGTTATTTTTTTTGACTAATATTTTCAAAGTGGATTTGCCCGATGAAGTAATCATCGCGAATTGGGTTACGATATACCATTCGAATCTCCATTAAATATATTATCTAATATACCAAGAACTATACCCTATTAATATACAGTAAGTTATTTATCGATTAATAATTTTGGGTTATTTTTTGTGACTAATATTTTCAAAGTGGATTTGCCCGATGAAGTAATCATCGCGAATTGGGTTACGATATACCATTCGAATCTCCATTAAATATAGTATCTAATATACCAAGACGAACTATCCCCTATTAATATACAGTAAGTTATTTATGGATTAATAATTTTGTGTTATTTTTTTTGACTGATATTTTCAAAGTGGATTTGCCCGATGAAGTGATCATCGCGAATTGGGTTACGATATACCATTCGAATCTTTATTAAATATAGTATCTAATATACCAAGAAGAACTATCCCATATTAATATACAGTAAGTTATTTATGGATTAATAATTTTGGGTTATTTTTTTTGACTGATATTTTCAAAGTTGATTTGCCCGATGAAGTAATCATCGCGAATTGGGTTACGATATACCATTCGAATCTCCATTAAATATAGTATCTAATATACATAAACGAACTATCCCCTATTAATATACAGTAAGTTATTTATGGATTAATAATTTTGGGTTATTTTTTTTGACTGATATTTTCAAAGTGGATTTGCCCGATGAAGTAATCATCGCGAATTGGGTTACGATATACCATTCGAATCTCCATTAAATATAGTATCTAATATACCAAGACGAACTATACCCTATTAATATACAGTAAGTTATTTATGGATTAATAATTTTGTGTTATTTTTTTTGACTAATATTTTCAAAGTGGATTTGCCCGATGAAGTAATCATCGCGAATTGGGTTACGATATACCATTCGAATCTCCATTTAATATAGTATCTAATATACCAAGACGAACTATACCCTATTAATATACAGTAAGTTATTTATGGATTAATAATTTTGGGTTATTTTTTTTGACTGATATTTTCAAAGTGGATTTGCCCGATGAAGTAATCATCGCGAATTGGGTTACGATATACCATTCGAATCTCCATTAAATATAGTATCTAATATACCAAGACGAACTATACCCTATTAATATACAGTAAGTTATTTATGGATTAATAATTTTGGGTTATTTTTTTTGACTGATATTTTCAAAGTGGATTTGCCCGATGAAGTAATCATCGCGAATTACGTTACGATATACCATTCGAATCTCCATTAAATATAGTATCTAATATACCAAGATGAACAATACCCTATTAATATACAGTAAGTTATTTATGGATTAATAATTTTGGGTTATATTTTTTGACTGATATTTTCAAAGTGGATTTGCCCGATGAAGTAATCATCGCGAATTGGGTTACGATATACCATTCGAATCTCCATTAAATATAGTATCTAATATACCAAGACGAACTATACCCTATTAATATACAGTAAGTTATTTATGGATTAATAATTTTGTGTTATTTTTTTTGACTAATATTTTCAAAGTGGATTTGCCCGATGAAGTAATCATCGCGAATTGGGTTACGATATACCATTCGAATCTTTATTAAATATAGTATCTAATATACCAAGAAGAACTATCCCATATTAATATACAGTAAGTTATTTATGGATTAATAATTTTGGGTTATTTTTTTTGACTGATATTTTCAAAGTTGATTTGCCCGATGAAGTAATCATCGCGAATTGGGTTACGATATACCATTCGAATCTCCATTAAATATAGTATCTAATATACATAAACGAACTATCCCCTATTAATATACAGTAAGTTATTTATGGATTAATAATTTTGGGTTATTTTTTTTGACTGATATATTCAAAGTGGATTTGCCCGATGAAGTAATCATCGCGAATTGGGTTACGATATACTATTCGAATCTCCATTAAATATAGTATCTAATATACCAAGACGAACTATACCCTATTAATATACAGTAAGTTATTTATGGATTAATAATTTTGTGTTATTTTTTTTGACTAATATTTTCAAAGTGGATTTGCCCGATGAAGTAATCATCGCGAATTGCGTTACGATATAACATTCGAATCTCCATTAAATATAGTATCTAATATACCAAGATGAACAATACCCTATTAATATACAGTAAGTTATTTATGGATTAATAATTTTGGGTTATATTTTTTGACTGATATTTTCAAAGTGGATTTGCCCGATGAAGTAATCATCGCGAATTGGGTTACGATATACCATTCGAATCTCCATTAAATATAGTATCTAATATACCAAGACGAACTATACCCTATTAATATACAGTAAGTTATTTATGGATTAATAATTTTGTGTTATTTTTTTTGACTAATATTTTCAAAGTGGATTTGCCCGATGAAGTAATCATCGCGAATTGGGTTACGATATACCATTCGAATCTCCATTAAATATAGTATCTAATATACCAAGACGAACTATACCCTATTAATATACAGTAAGTTATTTATGGATTAATAATTTTGTGTTATTTTTTTTGACTGATATTTTCAAAGTGGATTTGCCCGATGAAGTAATCATCGCGAATTGGGTTACGATATACCATTCGAATCTCCATTAAATATAGTATCTAATATACCAAGACGAACTATACCCTATTAATATACAGTAAGTTATTTATGGATTAATAATTTTGTGTTATTTTTTTTGACTAATATTTTCAAAGTGGATTTGCCCGATGAAGTAATCATCGCGAATTGCGTTACGATATACCATTCGAATCTCCATTAAATATAGTATCTAATATACCAAGACGAACAATACCCAGTTAATATACAGTAAGTTATTTATGGATTAATAATTTTGTGTTATTTTTTTTGACTAATATTTTCAAAGTGGATTTGCCCGATGAAGTAATCATCGCGAATTGGGTTACGATATACCATTCGAATCTCCATTAAATATAGTATCTAATATACCAAGACGAACTATACCCTATTAATATACAGTAAGTTATTTATGGATTAATAATTTTGTGTTATTTTTTTTTGACTGATATTTTCAAAGTGGATTTGCTGATGAAGTGATCATCGCGAATTGGGTTACGATATACAATTCGAATCTCCATTAAATATAGTATCTAATATACCAAGCGAACTATACCCTATTAATATACAGTAAGTTATTTATGGATTAATAATTTTGTGTTATTTTTTTTGACTAATATTTTCAAAGTGGATTTGCCCGATGAAGTAATCATCGCGAATTGCGTTACGATATACCATTCGAATCTCCATTAAATATAGTATCTAATATACCAAGACGAACAATACCCAGTTAATATACAGTAAGTTATTTATGGATTAATAATTTTGTGTTATTTTTTTTGACTAATATTTTCAAAGTGGATTTGCCCGATGAAGTAATCATCGCGAATTGGGTTACGATATACCATTCGAATCTCCATTAAATATAGTATCTAATATACCAAGACGAACTATCCCCTATTAATATACAGTAAGTTATTTATGGATTAATAATTTTGTGTTATTTTTTTTGACTGATATATTCAAAGTGGATTTGCCCGATGAAGTAATCATCGCGAATTGGGTTACGATATACCATTCGAATCTCCATTAAATATAGTATCTAATATACCAAGACGAACAATACCCTATTAATATACAGTAAGTTATTTATGGATTAATAATTTTGTGTTATTTTTTTTGACTAATATTTTCAAAGTGGATTTGCCCGATGAAGTAATCATCGCGAATTGCGTTACGATATACCATTCGAATCTCCATTAAATATAGTATCTAATATACCAAGACGAACAATACCCAGTTAATATACAGTAAGTTATTTATGGATTAATAATTTTGTGTTATTTTTTTTGACTAATATTTTCAAAGTGGATTTGCCCGATGAAGTAATCATCGCGAATTGGGTTACGATATACCATTCGAATCTCCATTAAATATAGTATCTAATATACCAAGACGAACTATCCCCTATTAATATACAGTAAGTTATTTATGGATTAATAATTTTGTGTTATTTTTTTTGACTGATATATTCAAAGTGGATTTGCCCGATGAAGTAATCATCGCGAATTGGGTTACGATATACCATTCGAATCTCCATTAAATATAGTATCTAATATACCAAGACGAACAATACCCAGTTAATATACAGTAAGTTATTTATGGATTAATAATTTTGGGTTATTTTTTTTGACTGATATTTTCAAAGTGGATTTGCCCGATGAAGTAATCATCGCGAATTGGGTTACGATATACCATTCGAATCTCCATTAAATATAGTATCTAATATACCAAGAAAAACAATACCCTATTAATATACAGTAAGTTATTTATGGATTAATAATTTTGTGTTATTTTTTTGACTAATATTTTCAAAGTGGATTTGCCCGATGAAGTAATCATCGCGAATTGCGTTACGATATACCATTCGAATCTCCATTAAATATAGTATCTAATATACCAAGACGAACAATACCCTATTAATATACAGTAAGTTATTTATGGATTAATAATTTTGTGTTATTTTTTTTGACTAATATTTTCAAAGTGGATTTGCCCGATGAAGTAATCATCGCGAATTGGGTTACGATATACCATTCGAATCTCCATTAAATATAGTATCTAATATACCAAGACGAACAATACCCTATTAATATACAGTAAGTTATTTATGGATTAATAATTTTGTGTTATTTTTTTTGACTAATATTTTCAAAGTGGATTTGCCCGATGAAGTAATCATCGCGAATTGGGTTACGATATACCATTCGAATCTCCATTAAATATATTATCTAATATACCAAGAACTATACCTATTAATATACAGTAAGTTATTTATCGATTAATAATTTTGGGTTATTTTTTGTGACTAATATTTTCAAAGTGGATTTGCCCGATGAAGTAATCATCGCGAATTGGGTTACGATATACCATTCGAATCTCCATTAAATATAGTATCTAATATACCAAGACGAACTATCCCCTATTAATATACAGTAAGTTATTTATGGATTAATAATTTTGTGTTATTTTTTTTGACTGATATTTTCAAAGTGGATTTGCCCGATGAAGTGATCATCGCGAATTGGGTTACGATATACAATTCGAATCTCCATTAAATATAGTATCTAATATACCAAGACGAACTATCCCCTATTAATATACAGTAAGTTATTTATGGATTAATAATTTTGGGTTATTTTTTTTGACTGATATATTCAAAGTGGATTTGCCCGATGAAGTAATCATCGCGAATTGGGTTACGATATACCATTCGAATCTCCATTAAATATAGTATCTAATATACCAAGCGAACTATACCCTATTAATATACAGTAAGTTATTTATGGATTAATAATTTTGGGTTATTTTTTTTGACTGATATATTCAAAGTGGATTTGCCCGATGAAGTAATCATCGCGAATTACGTTACGATATACCATTCGAATCTCCATTAAATATAGTATCTAATATACCAAGATGAACAATACCCTATTAATATACAGTAAGTTATTTATGGATTAATAATTTTGGGTTATATTTTTTGACTGATATTTTCAAAGTGGATTTGCCCGATGAAGTAATCATCGCGAATTGGGTTACGATATACCATTCGAATCTCCATTAAATATAGTATCTAATATACCAAGACGAACTATACCCTATTAATATACAGTAAGTTATTTATGGATTAATAATTTTGTGTTATTTTTTTTGACTAATATTTTCAAAGTGGATTTGCCCGATGAAGTAATCATCGCGAATTGGGTTACGATATACCATTCGAATCTTTATTAAATATAGTATCTAATATACCAAGAAGAACTATCCCATATTAATATACAGTAAGTTATTTATGGATTAATAATTTTGGGTTATTTTTTTTGACTGATATTTTCAAAGTTGATTTGCCCGATGAAGTAATCATCGCGAATTGGGTTACGATATACCATTCGAATCTCCATTAAATATAGTATCTAATATACATAAACGAACTATCCCCTATTAATATACAGTAAGTTATTTATGGATTAATAATTTTGGGTTATTTTTTTTGACTGATATATTCAAAGTGGATTTGCCCGATGAAGTAATCATCGCGAATTGGGTTACGATATACTATTCGAATCTCCATTAAATATAGTATCTAATATACCAAGACGAACTATACCCTATTAATATACAGTAAGTTATTTATGGATTAATAATTTTGTGTTATTTTTTTTGACTAATATTTTCAAAGTGGATTTGCCCGATGAAGTAATCATCGCGAATTGCGTTACGATATAACATTCGAATCTCCATTAAATATAGTATCTAATATACCAAGATGAACAATACCCTATTAATATACAGTAAGTTATTTATGGATTAATAATTTTGGGTTATATTTTTTGACTGATATTTTCAAAGTGGATTTGCCCGATGAAGTAATCATCGCGAATTGGGTTACGATATACCATTCGAATCTCCATTAAATATAGTATCTAATATACCAAGACGAACTATACCCTATTAATATACAGTAAGTTATTTATGGATTAATAATTTTGTGTTATTTTTTTTGACTAATATTTTCAAAGTGGATTTGCCCGATGAAGTAATCATCGCGAATTGGGTTACGATATACCATTCGAATCTCCATTAAATATAGTATCTAATATACCAAGACGAACTATACCCTATTAATATACAGTAAGTTATTTATGGATTAATAATTTTGTGTTATTTTTTTTGACTGATATTTTCAAAGTGGATTTGCCCGATGAAGTAATCATCGCGAATTGGGTTACGATATACCATTCGAATCTCCATTAAATATAGTATCTAATATACCAAGACGAACTATACCCTATTAATATACAGTAAGTTATTTATGGATTAATAATTTTGTGTTATTTTTTTTGACTAATATTTTCAAAGTGGATTTGCCCGATGAAGTAATCATCGCGAATTGCGTTACGATATACCATTCGAATCTCCATTAAATATAGTATCTAATATACCAAGACGAACAATACCCAGTTAATATACAGTAAGTTATTTATGGATTAATAATTTTGTGTTATTTTTTTTGACTAATATTTTCAAAGTGGATTTGCCCGATGAAGTAATCATCGCGAATTGGGTTACGATATACCATTCGAATCTCCATTAAATATAGTATCTAATATACCAAGACGAACTATACCCTATTAATATACAGTAAGTTATTTATGGATTAATAATTTTGTGTTATTTTTTTTTGACTGATATTTTCAAAGTGGATTTGCTGATGAAGTGATCATCGCGAATTGGGTTACGATATACAATTCGAATCTCCATTAAATATAGTATCTAATATACCAAGCGAACTATACCCTATTAATATACAGTAAGTTATTTATGGATTAATAATTTTGTGTTATTTTTTTTGACTAATATTTTCAAAGTGGATTTGCCCGATGAAGTAATCATCGCGAATTGCGTTACGATATACCATTCGAATCTCCATTAAATATAGTATCTAATATACCAAGACGAACAATACCCAGTTAATATACAGTAAGTTATTTATGGATTAATAATTTTGTGTTATTTTTTTTGACTAATATTTTCAAAGTGGATTTGCCCGATGAAGTAATCATCGCGAATTGGGTTACGATATACCATTCGAATCTCCATTAAATATAGTATCTAATATACCAAGACGAACTATCCCCTATTAATATACAGTAAGTTATTTATGGATTAATAATTTTGTGTTATTTTTTTTGACTGATATATTCAAAGTGGATTTGCCCGATGAAGTAATCATCGCGAATTGGGTTACGATATACCATTCGAATCTCCATTAAATATAGTATCTAATATACCAAGACGAACAATACCCTATTAATATACAGTAAGTTATTTATGGATTAATAATTTTGTGTTATTTTTTTTGACTAATATTTTCAAAGTGGATTTGCCCGATGAAGTAATCATCGCGAATTGCGTTACGATATACCATTCGAATCTCCATTAAATATAGTATCTAATATACCAAGACGAACAATACCCAGTTAATATACAGTAAGTTATTTATGGATTAATAATTTTGTGTTATTTTTTTTGACTAATATTTTCAAAGTGGATTTGCCCGATGAAGTAATCATCGCGAATTGGGTTACGATATACCATTCGAATCTCCATTAAATATAGTATCTAATATACCAAGACGAACTATCCCCTATTAATATACAGTAAGTTATTTATGGATTAATAATTTTGTGTTATTTTTTTTGACTGATATATTCAAAGTGGATTTGCCCGATGAAGTAATCATCGCGAATTGGGTTACGATATACCATTCGAATCTCCATTAAATATAGTATCTAATATACCAAGACGAACAATACCCAGTTAATATACAGTAAGTTATTTATGGATTAATAATTTTGGGTTATTTTTTTTGACTGATATTTTCAAAGTGGATTTGCCCGATGAAGTAATCATCGCGAATTGGGTTACGATATACCATTCGAATCTCCATTAAATATAGTATCTAATATACCAAGAAAAACAATACCCTATTAATATACAGTAAGTTATTTATGGATTAATAATTTTGTGTTATTTTTTTGACTAATATTTTCAAAGTGGATTTGCCCGATGAAGTAATCATCGCGAATTGCGTTACGATATACCATTCGAATCTCCATTAAATATAGTATCTAATATACCAAGACGAACAATACCCTATTAATATACAGTAAGTTATTTATGGATTAATAATTTTGTGTTATTTTTTTTGACTAATATTTTCAAAGTGGATTTGCCCGATGAAGTAATCATCGCGAATTGGGTTACGATATACCATTCGAATCTCCATTAAATATAGTATCTAATATACCAAGACGAACAATACCCTATTAATATACAGTAAGTTATTTATGGATTAATAATTTTGTGTTATTTTTTTTGACTAATATTTTCAAAGTGGATTTGCCCGATGAAGTAATCATCGCGAATTGGGTTACGATATACCATTCGAATCTCCATTAAATATATTATCTAATATACCAAGAACTATACCTATTAATATACAGTAAGTTATTTATCGATTAATAATTTTGGGTTATTTTTTGTGACTAATATTTTCAAAGTGGATTTGCCCGATGAAGTAATCATCGCGAATTGGGTTACGATATACCATTCGAATCTCCATTAAATATAGTATCTAATATACCAAGACGAACTATCCCCTATTAATATACAGTAAGTTATTTATGGATTAATAATTTTGTGTTATTTTTTTTGACTGATATTTTCAAAGTGGATTTGCCCGATGAAGTGATCATCGCGAATTGGGTTACGATATACAATTCGAATCTCCATTAAATATAGTATCTAATATACCAAGACGAACTATCCCCTATTAATATACAGTAAGTTATTTATGGATTAATAATTTTGGGTTATTTTTTTTGACTGATATATTCAAAGTGGATTTGCCCGATGAAGTAATCATCGCGAATTGGGTTACGATATACCATTCGAATCTCCATTAAATATAGTATCTAATATACCAAGCGAACTATACCCTATTAATATACAGTAAGTTATTTATGGATTAATAATTTTGGGTTATTTTTTTTGACTGATATATTCAAAGTGGATTTGCCCGATGAAGTAATCATCGCGAATTGGGTTACGATATACCATTCGAATCTCCATTAAATATAGTATCTAATATACCAAGAAAAACAATACCCTATTAATATACAGTAAGTTATTTATGGATTAATAATTTTGTGTTATTTTTTTTGACTAATATTTTCAAAGTGGATTTGCCCGATGAAGTAATCATCGCGAATTGCGTTACGATATACCATTCGAATCTCCATTAAATATAGTATCTAATATACCAAGACGAACAATACCCTATTAATATACAGTAAGTTATTTATGGATTAATAATTTTGTGTTATTTTTTTTGACTAATATTTTCAAAGTGGATTTGCCCGATGAAGTAATCATCGCGAATTGGGTTACGATATACCATTCGAATCTCCATTAAATATAGTATCTAATATACCAAGACGAACAATACCCTATTAATATACAGTAAGTTATTTATGGATTAATAATTTTGTGTTATTTTTTTTGACTAATATTTTCAAAGTGGATTTGCCCGATGAAGTAATCATCGCGAATTGCGTTACGATATACCATTCGAATCTCCATTAAATATATTATCTAATATACCAAGAACTATACCCTATTAATATACAGTATGTTATTTATCGATTAATAATTTTGGGTTATTTTTTGTGACTAATATTTTCAAAGTGGATTTGCCCGATGAAGTAATCATCGCGAATTGCGTTACGATATACCATTCGAATCTCCATTAAATATAGTATCTAATATACCAAGACGAACAATACCCTATTAATATACAGTAAGTTATTTATGGATTAATAATTTTGTGTTATTTTTTTTGACTAATATTTTCAAAGTGGATTTGCCCGATGAAGTAATCATCGCGAATTGGGTTACGATATACCATTCGAATCTCCATTAAATATAGTATCTAATATACCAAGACGAACAATACCCTATTAATATACAGTAAGTTATTTATCGATTAATAATTTTGGGTTATTTTTTGTGACTAATATTTTCAAAGTGGATTTGCCCGATGAAGTAATCATCGCGAATTGGGTTACGATATACCATTCGAATCTCCATTAAATATAGTATCTAATATACCAAGACGAACTATCCCCTATTAATATACAGTAAGTTATTTATGGATTAATAATTTTGTGTTATTTTTTTTTGACTGATATTTTCAAAGTGGATTTGCCCGATGAATTAATCATCGCGAATTGGGTTACGATATACCATTCGAATCTCCATTAAATATAGTATCTAATATACCAAGACGAACTATCCCCTATTAATATACAGTAAGTTATTTATGGATTAATAATTTTGTGTTATTTTTTTTTGACTGATATTTTCAAAGTGGATTTGCCCGATGAAGTGATCATCGCGAATTGGGTTACGATATACAATTCGAATCTCCATTAAATATAGTATCTAATATACCAAGACGAACTATCCCCTATTAATATACAGTAAGTTATTTATGGATTAATAATTTTGGGTTATTTTTTTTGACTGATATTTTCAAAGTGGATTTGCCCGATGAAGTAATCATCGCGAATTGGGTTACGATATACCATTCGAATCTCCATTAAATATAGTATCTAATATACCAAGCGAACTATACCCTATTAATATACAGTAAGTTATTTATGGATTAATAATTTTGGGTTATTTTTTTTGACTGATATTTTCAAAGTGGATTTGCCCGATGAAGTAATCATCGCGAATTGGGTTACGATATACCATTCGAATCTCCATTAAATATAGTATCTAATATACCAAGACGAACTATCCCCTATTAATATACAGTAAGTTATTTATGGATTAATAATTTTGTGTTATTTTTTTTGACTGATATTTTCAAAGTGGATTTGCCCGATGAAGTAATCATCGCGAATTGGGTTACGATATACCATTCGAATCTCCATTAAATATAGTATCTAATATACCAAGAAAAACAATACCCTATTAATATACAGTAAGTTACTTATGGATTAATAATTTTGTGTTATTTTTTTGACTAATATTTTCAAAGTGGATTTGCCCGATGAAGTAATCATCGCGAATTGCGTTACGATATACCATTCGAATCTCCATTAAATATAGTATCTAATATACCAAGACGAACAATACCCTATTAATATACAGTAAGTTATTTATGGATTAATAATTTTGTGTTATTTTTTTTGACTAATATTTTCAAAGTGGATTTGCCCGATGAAGTAATCATCGCGAATTGGGTTACGATATACCATTCGAATCTCCATTAAATATATTATCTAATATACCAAGAACTATACCCTATTAATATACAGTAAGTTATTTATCGATTAATAATTTTGGGTTATTTTTTGTGACTAATATTTTCAAAGTGGATTTGCCCGATGAAGTAATCATCGCGAATTGGGTTACGATATACCATTCGAATCTCCATTAAATATAGTATCTAATATACCAAGACGAACTATCCCCTATTAATATACAGTAAGTTATTTATGGATTAATAATTTTGTGTTATTTTTTTTGACTGATATTTTCAAAGTGGATTTGCCCGATGAAGTGATCATCGCGAATTGGGTTACGATATACCATTCGAATCTTCATTAAATATAGTATCTAATATACCAAGAAGAACTATACCCTATTAATATACAGTAAGTTATTTATGGATTAATAATTTTGGGTTATTTTTTTTGACTGATATTTTCAAAGTGGATTTGCCCGATGAAGTAATCATCGCGAATTGGGTTACGATATAACATTCGAATCTACATTAAATATAGTATCTAATATACCAAGACGAACTATCCCATATTAATATACAGTAAGTTATTTATGGATTAATAATTTTGGGTTATTTTTTTTGACTGATATTTTCAAAGTGGATTTGCCCGATGAAGTAATCATCGCGAATTGGGTTACGATATACCATTCGAATCTCCATTAAATATAGTATCTAATATACAAAGAAGAACTATACCCTATTAATATACAGTAAGTTATTTATGGATTAATAATTTTGTGTTATTTTTTTTGACTGATATTTTCAAAGTGGATTTGCCCAATGAAGTAATCATCGCTAATTGGGTTACGATATACCATTCGAATCTTCATTAAATATAGTATCTAATATACCAAGACGAACTATACCCTATTAATATACAGTAAGTTATTTATGGATTAATAATTTTGTGTTATTTTTTTTGACTGATATTTTCAAAGTGGATTTGCCCAATGAAGTAATCATCGCGAATTGGGTTACGATAGACCATTCGAATCTTCATTAAATATAGTATCTAATATACCAAGACGAACTATACCCTATTAATATACAGTAAGTTATTTATGGATTAATAATTTTGTGTTATTTTTTTTGACTGATATTTTCAAAGTGGATTTGCCCAATGAAGTAATCATCGCGAATTGGGTTACGATATACCATTCGAATCTTCATTAAATATAGTATCTAATATACCAAGACGAACTATACCCTATTAATATACAGTAAGTTATTTATGGATTAATAATTTTGTGTTATTTTTTTTGACTGATATTTTCAAAGTGGATTTGCCCAATGAAGTAATCATCGCGAATTGGGTTACGATATACCATTCGAATCTTCATTAAATATAGTATCTAATATACCAAGACGAACTATACCCTATTAATATACAGTAAGTTATTTATGGATTAATAATTTTGTGTTATTTTTTTTGACTGATATATTCAAAGTGGATTTGCCCAATGAAGTAATCATCGCGAATTGGGTTACGATATACCATTCGAATCTTCATTAAATATAGTATCTAATATACCAAGACGAACTATACCCTATTAATATACAGTAAGTTATTCATGGATTAATAATTTTGTGTTATTTTTTTTGACTGATATTTTCAAAGTGGATTTGCCCAATGAAGTAATCATCGCGAATTGGGTTACGATATACCATTCGAATCTTCATTAAATATAGTATCTAATATACCAAGACGAACTATACCCTATTAATATACAGTAAGTTATTTATGGATTAATAATTTTGTGTTATTTTTTTTGACTGATATTTTCAAAGTGGATTTGCCCAATGAAGTAATCATCGCGAATTGGGTTACGATATACCATTCGAATCTTCATTAAATATAGTATCTAATATACCAAGACGAACTATACCCTATTAATATACAGTAAGTTATTCATGGATTAATAATTTTGTGTTATTTTTTTTGACTGATATTTTCAAAGTGGATTTGCCCAATGAAGTAATCATCGCGAATTGGGTTACGATATACCATTCGAATCTTCATTAAATATAGTATCTAATATACCAAGACGAACTATACCCTATTAATATACAGTAAGTTATTTATGGATTAATAATTTTGTGTTATTTTTTTTGACTGATATATTCAAAGTGGATTTGCCCAATGAAGTAATCATCGCGAATTGGGTTACGATATACCATTCGAATCTTCATTAAATATAGTATCTAATATACCAAGACGAACTATACCCTATTAATATACAGTAAGTTATTCATGGATTAATAATTTTGTGTTATTTTTTTTGACTGATATTTTCAAAGTGGATTTGCCCAATGAAGTAATCATCGCGAATTGGGTTACGATATACCATTCGAATCTTCATTAAATATAGTATCTAATATACCAAGACGAACTATACCCTATTAATATACAGTAAGTTATTCATGGATTAATAATTTTGTGTTATTTTTTTTGACTGATATTTTCAAAGTGGATTTGCCCGATGAAGTAATCATCGAATTGGGTTACGATATACCATTCGAATCTCCATTGAATATAGTATCTAATATACCAAGACGAACTATACCCTATTAATATACAGTAAGTTATTTATGGATTAATAATTTTGTGTTATTTTTTTTGACTAATATTTTCAAAGTGGATTTGCCCGATGAAGTAATCATCGAATTGGGTTACGATATACCATTCGAATCTCCATTAAATATAGTATCTAATATACCAAGACGAACTATCCCCTATTAATATACAGTAAGTTATTTATGGATTAATAATTTTGTGTTATTTTTTTTGACTGATATTTTCAAAGTGGATTTGCCCGATGAAGTAATCATCGCGAATTGGGTTACGATATACCATTCGAATCTTTATTAAATATAGTATCTAATATACCAAGAAGAACTATCCCATATTAATATACAGTAAGTTATTTATGGATTAATAATTTTGTGTTATTTTTTTTGACTGATATTTTCAAAGTGGATTTGCCCGATGAAGTAATCATCGCGAATTGGGTTACGATATACCATTCGAATCTTTATTAAATATAGTATCTAATATACCAAGAAGAACTATCCCATATTAATATACAGTAAGTTATTTATGGATTAATAATTTTGGGTTATTTTTTTTGACTGATATATTCAAAGTGGATTTGCCCGATGAAGTAATCATCGCGAATTGGGTTACGATATACCATTCGAATCTCCATTAAATATAGTATCTAATATACCAAGAAAAACAATACCCTATTAATATACAGTAAGTTATTTATGGATTAATAATTTTGTGTTATTTTTTTTGACTAATATTTTCAAAGTGGATTTGCCCGATGAAGTAATCATCGCGAATTGCGTTACGATATACCATTCGAATCTCCATTAAATATAGTATCTAATATACCAAGACGAACAATACCCTATTAATATACAGTAAGTTATTTATGGATTAATAATTTTGTGTTATTTTTTTTGACTAATATTTTCAAAGTGGATTTGCCCGATGAAGTAATCATCGCGAATTGGGTTACGATATACCATTCGAATCTCCATTAAATATAGTATCTAATATACCAAGACGAACAATACCCTATTAATATACAGTAAGTTATTTATGGATTAATAATTTTGTGTTATTTTTTTTGACTAATATTTTCAAAGTGGATTTGCCCGATGAAGTAATCATCGCGAATTGCGTTACGATATACCATTCGAATCTCCATTAAATATATTATCTAATATACCAAGAACTATACCCTATTAATATACAGTATGTTATTTATCGATTAATAATTTTGGGTTATTTTTTGTGACTAATATTTTCAAAGTGGATTTGCCCGATGAAGTAATCATCGCGAATTGCGTTACGATATACCATTCGAATCTCCATTAAATATAGTATCTAATATACCAAGACGAACAATACCCTATTAATATACAGTAAGTTATTTATGGATTAATAATTTTGTGTTATTTTTTTTGACTAATATTTTCAAAGTGGATTTGCCCGATGAAGTAATCATCGCGAATTGGGTTACGATATACCATTCGAATCTCCATTAAATATAGTATCTAATATACCAAGACGAACAATACCCTATTAATATACAGTAAGTTATTTATCGATTAATAATTTTGGGTTATTTTTTGTGACTAATATTTTCAAAGTGGATTTGCCCGATGAAGTAATCATCGCGAATTGGGTTACGATATACCATTCGAATCTCCATTAAATATAGTATCTAATATACCAAGACGAACTATCCCCTATTAATATACAGTAAGTTATTTATGGATTAATAATTTTGTGTTATTTTTTTTTGACTGATATTTTCAAAGTGGATTTGCCCGATGAATTAATCATCGCGAATTGGGTTACGATATACCATTCGAATCTCCATTAAATATAGTATCTAATATACCAAGACGAACTATCCCCTATTAATATACAGTAAGTTATTTATGGATTAATAATTTTGTGTTATTTTTTTTTGACTGATATTTTCAAAGTGGATTTGCCCGATGAAGTGATCATCGCGAATTGGGTTACGATATACAATTCGAATCTCCATTAAATATAGTATCTAATATACCAAGACGAACTATCCCCTATTAATATACAGTAAGTTATTTATGGATTAATAATTTTGGGTTATTTTTTTTGACTGATATTTTCAAAGTGGATTTGCCCGATGAAGTAATCATCGCGAATTGGGTTACGATATACCATTCGAATCTCCATTAAATATAGTATCTAATATACCAAGCGAACTATACCCTATTAATATACAGTAAGTTATTTATGGATTAATAATTTTGGGTTATTTTTTTTGACTGATATTTTCAAAGTGGATTTGCCCGATGAAGTAATCATCGCGAATTGGGTTACGATATACCATTCGAATCTCCATTAAATATAGTATCTAATATACCAAGACGAACTATCCCCTATTAATATACAGTAAGTTATTTATGGATTAATAATTTTGTGTTATTTTTTTTGACTGATATTTTCAAAGTGGATTTGCCCGATGAAGTAATCATCGCGAATTGGGTTACGATATACCATTCGAATCTCCATTAAATATAGTATCTAATATACCAAGAAAAACAATACCCTATTAATATACAGTAAGTTATTTATGGATTAATAATTTTGTGTTATTTTTTTTGACTGATATTTTCAAAGTGGATTTGCCCGATGAAGTAATCATCGCGAATTGGGTTACGATATACCATTCGAATCTCCATTAAATATAGTATCTAATATACCAAGAAAAACAATACCCTATTAATATACAGTAAGTTATTTATGGATTAATAATTTTGTGTTATTTTTTTTTGACTGATATTTTCAAAGTGGATTTGCCCGATGAATTAATCATCGCGAATTGGGTTACGATATACCATTCGAATCTCCATTAAATATAGTATCTAATATACCAAGACGAACTATCCCCTATTAATATACAGTAAGTTATTTATGGATTAATAATTTTGTGTTATTTTTTTTTGACTGATATTTTCAAAGTGGATTTGCCCGATGAAGTGATCATCGCGAATTGGGTTACGATATACAATTCGAATCTCCATTAAATATAGTATCTAATATACCAAGACGAACTATCCCCTATTAATATACAGTAAGTTATTTATGGATTAATAATTTTGGGTTATTTTTTTTGACTGATATTTTCAAAGTGGATTTGCCCGATGAAGTAATCATCGCGAATTGGGTTACGATATACCATTCGAATCTCCATTAAATATAGTATCTAATATACCAAGCGAACTATACCCTATTAATATACAGTAAGTTATTTATGGATTAATAATTTTGGGTTATTTTTTTTGACTGATATTTTCAAAGTGGATTTGCCCGATGAAGTAATCATCGCGAATTGGGTTACGATATACCATTCGAATCTCCATTAAATATAGTATCTAATATACCAAGACGAACTATCCCCTATTAATATACAGTAAGTTATTTATGGATTAATAATTTTGTGTTATTTTTTTTGACTGATATTTTCAAAGTGGATTTGCCCGATGAAGTAATCATCGCGAATTGGGTTACGATATACCATTCGAATCTCCATTAAATATAGTATCTAATATACCAAGAAAAACAATACCCTATTAATATACAGTAAGTTATTTATGGATTAATAATTTTGTGTTATTTTTTTTGACTAATATTTTCAAAGTGGATTTGCCCGATGAAGTAATCATCGCGAATTGGGTTACGATATACCATTCGAATCTCCATTAAATATAGTATCTAATATACCAAGACGAACTATCCCCTATTAATATACAGTAAGTTATTTATGGATTAATAATTTTGTGTTATTTTTTTTGACTGATATTTTCAAAGTGGATTTGCCCGATGAAGTAATCATCGCGAATTGGGTTACGATATACCATTCGAATCTCCATTAAATATAGTATCTAATATACCAAGAAAAACAATACCCTATTAATATACAGTAAGTTATTTATGGATTAATAATTTTGTGTTATTTTTTTTGACTAATATTTTCAAAGTGGATTTGCCCGATGAAGTAATCATCGCGAATTGGGTTACGATATACCATTCGAATCTCCATTAAATATATTATCTAATATACCAAGAACTATACCCTATTAATATACAGTAAGTTATTTATCGATTAATAATTTTGGGTTATTTTTTGTGACTAATATTTTCAAAGTGGATTTGCCCGATGAAGTAATCATCGCGAATTGGGTTACGATATACCATTCGAATCTCCATTAAATATAGTATCTAATATACCAAGACGAACTATCCCCTATTAATATACAGTAAGTTATTTATGGATTAATAATTTTGTGTTATTTTTTTTGACTGATATTTTCAAAGTGGATTTGCCCGATGAAGTGATCATCGCGAATTGGGTTACGATATACCATTCGAATCTTCATTAAATATAGTATCTAATATACCAAGAAGAACTATACCCTATTAATATACAGTAAGTTATTTATGGATTAATAATTTTGGGTTATTTTTTTTGACTGATATTTTCAAAGTGGATTTGCCCGATGAAGTAATCATCGCGAATTGGGTTACGATATAACATTCGAATCTACATTAAATATAGTATCTAATATACCAAGACGAACTATCCCATATTAATATACAGTAAGTTATTTATGGATTAATAATTTTGGGTTATTTTTTTTGACTGATATATTCAAAGTGGATTTGCCCGATGAAGTAATCATCGCGAATTGGGTTACGATATACCATTCGAATCTCCATTAAATATAGTATCTAATATACAAAGAAGAACTATACCCTATTAATATACAGTAAGTTATTTATGGATTAATAATTTTGTGTTATTTTTTTTGACTGATATTTTCAAAGTGGATTTGCCCAATGAAGTAATCATCGCTAATTGGGTTACGATATACCATTCGAATCTTCATTAAATATAGTATCTAATATACCAAGACGAACTATACCCTATTAATATACAGTAAGTTATTTATGGATTAATAATTTTGTGTTATTTTTTTTGACTGATATTTTCAAAGTGGATTTGCCCAATGAAGTAATCATCGCGAATTGGGTTACGATAGACCATTCGAATCTTCATTAAATATAGTATCTAATATACCAAGACGAACTATACCCTATTAATATACAGTAAGTTATTTATGGATTAATAATTTTGTGTTATTTTTTTTGACTGATATTTTCAAAGTGGATTTGCCCAATGAAGTAATCATCGCGAATTGGGTTACGATATACCATTCGAATCTTCATTAAATATAGTATCTAATATACCAAGACGAACTATACCCTATTAATATACAGTAAGTTATTTATGGATTAATAATTTTGTGTTATTTTTTTTGACTGATATTTTCAAAGTGGATTTGCCCAATGAAGTAATCATCGCGAATTGGGTTACGATATACCATTCGAATCTTCATTAAATATAGTATCTAATATACCAAGACGAACTATACCCTATTAATATACAGTAAGTTATTTATGGATTAATAATTTTGTGTTATTTTTTTTGACTGATATATTCAAAGTGGATTTGCCCAATGAAGTAATCATCGCGAATTGGGTTACGATATACCATTCGAATCTTCATTAAATATAGTATCTAATATACCAAGACGAACTATACCCTATTAATATACAGTAAGTTATTCATGGATTAATAATTTTGTGTTATTTTTTTTGACTGATATTTTCAAAGTGGATTTGCCCAATGAAGTAATCATCGCGAATTGGGTTACGATATACCATTCGAATCTTCATTAAATATAGTATCTAATATACCAAGACGAACTATACCCTATTAATATACAGTAAGTTATTTATGGATTAATAATTTTGTGTTATTTTTTTTGACTGATATTTTCAAAGTGGATTTGCCCAATGAAGTAATCATCGCGAATTGGGTTACGATATACCATTCGAATCTTCATTAAATATAGTATCTAATATACCAAGACGAACTATACCCTATTAATATACAGTAAGTTATTCATGGATTAATAATTTTGTGTTATTTTTTTTGACTGATATATTCAAAGTGGATTTGCCCAATGAAGTAATCATCGCGAATTGGGTTACGATATACCATTCGAATCTTCATTAAATATAGTATCTAATATACCAAGACGAACTATACCCTATTAATATACAGTAAGTTATTCATGGATTAATAATTTTGTGTTATTTTTTTTGACTGATATTTTCAAAGTGGATTTGCCCAATGAAGTAATCATCGCGAATTGGGTTACGATATACCATTCGAATCTTCATTAAATATAGTATCTAATATACCAAGACGAACTATACCCTATTAATATACAGTAAGTTATTCATGGATTAATAATTTTGTGTTATTTTTTTTGACTGATATTTTCAAAGTGGATTTGCCCGATGAAGTAATCATCGAATTGGGTTACGATATACCATTCGAATCTCCATTGAATATAGTATCTAATATACCAAGACGAACTATACCCTATTAATATACAGTAAGTTATTTATGGATTAATAATTTTGTGTTATTTTTTTTTGACTAATATTTTCAAAGTGGATTTGCCCGATGAAGTAATCATCGCGAATTGGGTTACGATATACCATTCGAATCTCCATTAAATATAGTATCTAATATACCAAGACGAACTATACCCTATTAATATACAGTAAGTTATTCATGGATTAATAATTTTGTGTTATTTTTTTTGACTGATATATTCAAAGTGGATTTGCCCAATGAAGTAATCATCGCGAATTGGGTTACGATATACCATTCGAATCTTCATTAAATATAGTATCTAATATACCAAGACGAACTATACCCTATTAATATACAGTAAGTTATTCATGGATTAATAATTTTGTGTTATTTTTTTTGACTGATATTTTCAAAGTGGATTTGCCCAATGAAGTAATCATCGCGAATTGGGTTACGATATACCATTCGAATCTTCATTAAATATAGTATCTAATATACCAAGACGAACTATACCCTATTAATATACAGTAAGTTATTCATGGATTAATAATTTTGTGTTATTTTTTTTGACTGATATTTTCAAAGTGGATTTGCCCGATGAAGTAATCATCGAATTGGGTTACGATATACCATTCGAATCTCCATTGAATATAGTATCTAATATACCAAGACGAACTATACCCTATTAATATACAGTAAGTTATTTATGGATTAATAATTTTGTGTTATTTTTTTTGACTAATATTTTCAAAGTGGATTTGCCCGATGAAGTAATCATCGAATTGGGTTACGATATACCATTCGAATCTCCATTAAATATAGTATCTAATATACCAAGACGAACTATACCCTATTAATATACAGTAAGTTATTTATGGATTAATAATTTTGTGTTATTTTTTTGACTAATATTTTCAAAGTGGATTTGCCCGATGAAGTAATCATCGCGAATTGGGTTACGATATACCATTCGAATCTTCATTAAATATAGTATCTAATATACCAAGACGAACTATACCCTATTAATATACAGTAAGTTATTTATGGATTAATAATTTTGTGTTATTTTTTTTGACTGATATTTTCAAAGTGGATTTGCCCAATGAAGTAATCATCGCGAATTGGGTTACGATATACCATTCGAATCTTCATTAAATATAGTATCTAATATACCAAGACGAACTATACCCTATTAATATACAGTAAGTTATTTATGGATTAATAATTTTGTGTTATTTTTTTTGACTGATATATTCAAAGTGGATTTGCCCAATGAAGTAATCATCGCGAATTGGGTTACGATATACCATTCGAATCTTCATTAAATATAGTATCTAATATACCAAGACGAACTATACCCTATTAATATACAGTAAGTTATTCATGGATTAATAATTTTGTGTTATTTTTTTTGACTGATATTTTCAAAGTGGATTTGCCCAATGAAGTAATCATCGCGAATTGGGTTACGATATACCATTCGAATCTTCATTAAATATAGTATCTAATATACCAAGACGAACTATACCCTATTAATATACAGTAAGTTATTCATGGATTAATAATTTTGTGTTATTTTTTTTGACTGATATTTTCAAAGTGGATTTGCCCGATGAAGTAATCATCGAATTGGGTTACGATATACCATTCGAATCTCCATTGAATATAGTATCTAATATACCAAGACGAACTATACCCTATTAATATACAGTAAGTTATTTATGGATTAATAATTTTGTGTTATTTTTTTTTGACTAATATTTTCAAAGTGGATTTGCCCGATGAAGTAATCATCGAATTGGGTTACGATATACCATTCGAATCTCCATTAAATATAGTATCTAATATACCAAGACGAACTATACCCTATTAATATACAGTAAGTTATTTATGGATTAATAATTTTGTGTTATTTTTTTGACTAATATTTTCAAAGTGGATTTGCCCGATGAAGTAATCATCGCGAATTGGGTTACGATATACCATTCGAATCTCCATTAAATATAGTATCTAATATACCAAGACGAACTATACCCTATTAATATACAGTAAGTTATTCATGGATTAATAATTTTGTGTTATTTTTTTTGACTGATATATTCAAAGTGGATTTGCCCAATGAAGTAATCATCGCGAATTGGGTTACGATATACCATTCGAATCTTCATTAAATATAGTATCTAATATACCAAGACGAACTATACCCTATTAATATACAGTAAGTTATTCATGGATTAATAATTTTGTGTTATTTTTTTTGACTGATATTTTCAAAGTGGATTTGCCCAATGAAGTAATCATCGCGAATTGGGTTACGATATACCATTCGAATCTTCATTAAATATAGTATCTAATATACCAAGACGAACTATACCCTATTAATATACAGTAAGTTATTCATGGATTAATAATTTTGTGTTATTTTTTTTGACTGATATTTTCAAAGTGGATTTGCCCGATGAAGTAATCATCGAATTGGGTTACGATATACCATTCGAATCTCCATTGAATATAGTATCTAATATACCAAGACGAACTATACCCTATTAATATACAGTAAGTTATTTATGGATTAATAATTTTGTGTTATTTTTTTTGACTAATATTTTCAAAGTGGATTTGCCCGATGAAGTAATCATCGAATTGGGTTACGATATACCATTCGAATCTCCATTAAATATAGTATCTAATATACCAAGACGAACTATACCCTATTAATATACAGTAAGTTATTTATGGATTAATAATTTTGTGTTATTTTTTTGACTAATATTTTCAAAGTGGATTTGCCCGATGAAGTAATCATCGCGAATTGGGTTACGATATACCATTCGAATCTCCATTAAATATAGTATCTAATATACCAAGACGAACTATACCCTATTAATATACAGTAAGTTATTTATGGATTAATAATTTTGGGTTATTTTTTTTTGACTGATATTTTCAAAGTGGATTTGCCCGATGAAGTAATCATCGCGAATTGGGTTACGATATACCATTCGAATCTCCATTAAATATAGTATCTAATATACCAAGACGAACTATACCCTATTAATATACAGTAAGTTATTTATGGATTAATAATTTTGTGTTATTTTTTTTGACTGATATTTTCAAAGTGGATTTGCCCAATGAAGTAATCATCGCGAATTGGGTTACGATATACCATTCGAATCTCCATTAAATTTAGTATCTAATTTACCAAGACGAACTATACCCTATTAATATACAGTAAGTTATTTATGGATTAATAATTTTGTGTTATTTTTTTTGACTAATATTTCAAAGTGGATTTGCCCGATGAAGTAATCATCGCGAATAGGGTTACGATATACCATTCGAATCTCCATTAAATATAGTATCTAATATACCAAGACGAACTATACCCTATTAATATACAGTAAGTTATTTATGGATTAATAATTTTGTGTTATTTTTTTGACTAATATTTTCAAAGTGGATTTGCCCGATGAAGTAATCATCGCGAATTGGGTTACGATATACCATTCGAATCTCCATTAAATATAGTATCTAATATACCAAGACGAACTATACCCTATTAATATACAGTAAGTTATTTATGGATTAATAATTTTGTGTTATTTTTTTTGACTAATATTTCAAAGTGGATTTGCCCGATGAAGTAATCATCGCGAATTGGGTTACGATATACCATTCGAATCTGCATTAAATATAGTATCTAATATACCAAGACGAACTATACCCTATTAATATACAGTAAGTTATTTATGGATTAATAATTTTGTGTTATTTTTTTTGACTAATATTTTCAAAGTGGATTTGCCCGATGAAGTAATCATCGCGAATTGGGTTACGATATACCATTCGAATCTCCATTAAATATAGTATCTAATATACCAAGACGAACTATACCCTATTAATATACAGTAAGTTATTTATGGATTAATAATTTTGGGTTATTTTTTTTTGACTGATATTTTCAAAGTGGATTTGCCCGATGAAGTAATCATCGCGAATTGGGTTACGATATACCATTCGAATCTCCATTAAATATAGTATCTAATATACCAAGACGAACTATACCCTATTAATATACAGTAAGTTATTTATGGATTAATAATTTTGTGTTATTTTTTTTGACTAATATTTTCAAAGTGGATTTGCCCGATGAAGTAATCATCGCGAATTGGGTTACGATATACCATTCGAATCTCCATTAAATATAGTATCTAATATACCAAGACGAACTATACCCTATTAATATACAGTAAGTTATTTATGGATTAATAATTTTGTGTTATTTTTTTTGACTAATATTTTCAAAGTGGATTTGCCCAATGAAGTAATCATCGCGAATTGGGTTACGATATACCGTTCGAATCATCATTAAATATAGTATCAATATACCAAGAAGAACTATACCCTATTAATATACAGTAAGTTATTTATGGATTAATAATTTTGTGGTATTTTTTTTCACTAAAATTTACAAAGTGGATTTGCCCAATGAAGTAATCATCGCGAATTGGGTTACGATATACCGTTCGAATCATCATTAAATATAGTATCTAATATACCAAGAAGAACTATACCCTATTAATATACAGTAAGTTATTTATGGATTAATAATTTTGTGGTATTTTTTTTCACTAAAATTTACAAAGTGATTTGCCCAATGAAGTAATCATCGCGAATTGGGTTACGATATACCGTTCGAATCATCATTAAATATAGTATCTAATATACCAAGAAGAACTATAGCCTATTAATATACAGTAAGTTATTTATGGATTAATAATTTTGTGGTATTTTTTTTCACTAAAATTTACAAAGTGATTTGCCCAATGAAGTAATCATCGCGAATTGGGTTACGATATTCCGTTCGAATCATCATTAAATATAGTATCTAATATACCAAGAAGAACTATACCCTATTAATATACAGTAAGTTATTTATGGATTAATAAGTGTTATTTTTTTTTTGACTGATATTTTCAAAGTGGATTTGCCCGATGAATTAATCATCGCGAATTGGGTTACGATATACCATTCGAATCTCCATTAAATATAGTATCTAATATACCAAGACGAACTATACCCTATTAATATACATTAAGTTATTTATGGATTAATAAGTGTTATTTTTTTTTTGACTGATATATTCAAAGTGGATTTGCCCGATGAATTAATCATCGCGAATTGGGTTACGATATACCATTCGAATCTCCATTAAATATAGTATCTAATATACCAAGACGAACTATACCCTATTAATATACATTAAGTTATTTATGGATTAATAAGTGTTATTTTTTTTTGACTGATATTTTCAAAGTGGATTTGCCCGATGAATTAATCATCGCGAATTGGGTTACGATATACCATTCGAATCTCCATTAAATATAGTATCTAATATACCAAGACGAACTATACCCTATTAATATACAGTAAGTTATTTATGGATTAATAATTTTGGGTTATTTTTTTTGACTGATATTTTCAAAGTGGATTTGCCCGATGAATTAATCATCGCGAATTGGGTTACGATATACCATTCGAATCTCCATTAAATATAGTATCTAATATACCAAGACGAACTATACCCTATTAATATACAGTAAGTTATTTATATACCGTAATTTATTATAGTGGAGATTATATTTAATGGAGATTATATCTTATAGTGGAGATTATATGTATTTAATCTCACATAATTATGTATTTCTTTTTCTATAGGAATCATTAACGCATTTTGTAACCAATCAGCTGTGTAGTTATAAGTAAATCCAGAAGAAATACTTGAATGGCCCAAGTTAATATTTTCAAAATATTTAATACGTTTTTCACCTCCCATATCAAGCAAATCAACATAATGTGATATTAAAAAGTAGAAGAAGAGAATCATGCGTAATTCTGTTGATAAACAACCGAATTTTAAATATTCCTAAAATTAATATCATAAATTAATATTAATAATATTAACGGATCTTTGTATTATGGGTGTTTAGAATCATATTTGACCTAGCAAAATTGCTATGCATCCGGGTGTTTGGAGCTAGGGGTTTTCCGTGGTTCTCAACAAAATTTACATATGGAAGTGATTTAGAAAGATTTTTGTTTTGTGTTATCTTTGTTTTGTGTTATTTTTTTTGACTGATATTTTCAAAGTGGATTTGCCCAATGAAGTAATCATCGCGAATTGGGTTACGATATACCATTCGAATCTTCATTAAATATAGTATCTAATATACCAAGACGAACTATACCCTATTAATATACAGTAAGTTATTTATGGATTAATAATTTTGTGTTATTTTTTTTGACTGATATATTCAAAGTGGATTTGCCCAATGAAGTAATCATCGCGAATTGGGTTACGATATACCATTCGAATCTTCATTAAATATAGTATCTAATATACCAAGACGAACTATACCCTATTAATATACAGTAAGTTATTCATGGATTAATAATTTTGTGTTATTTTTTTTGACTGATATTTTCAAAGTGGATTTGCCCAATGAAGTAATCATCGCGAATTGGGTTACGATATACCATTCGAATCTTCATTAAATATAGTATCTAATATACCAAGACGAACTATACCCTATTAATATACAGTAAGTTATTTATGGATTAATAATTTTGTGTTATTTTTTTTGACTGATATTTTCAAAGTGGATTTGCCCAATGAAGTAATCATCGCGAATTGGGTTACGATATACCATTCGAATCTTCATTAAATATAGTATCTAATATACCAAGACGAACTATACCCTATTAATATACAGTAAGTTATTTATGGATTAATAATTTTGTGTTATTTTTTTTGACTGATATATTCAAAGTGGATTTGCCCAATGAAGTAATCATCGCGAATTGGGTTACGATATACCATTCGAATCTTCATTAAATATAGTATCTAATATACCAAGACGAACTATACCCTATTAATATACAGTAAGTTATTCATGGATTAATAATTTTGTGTTATTTTTTTTGACTGATATTTTCAAAGTGGATTTGCCCAATGAAGTAATCATCGCGAATTGGGTTACGATATACCATTCGAATCTTCATTAAATATAGTATCTAATATACCAAGACGAACTATACCCTATTAATATACAGTAAGTTATTCATGGATTAATAATTTTGTGTTATTTTTTTTGACTGATATTTTCAAAGTGGATTTGCCCGATGAAGTAATCATCGAATTGGGTTACGATATACCATTCGAATCTCCATTGAATATAGTATCTAATATACCAAGACGAACTATACCCTATTAATATACAGTAAGTTATTTATGGATTAATAATTTTGTGTTATTTTTTTTTGACTAATATTTTCAAAGTGGATTTGCCCGATGAAGTAATCATCGAATTGGGTTACGATATACCATTCGAATCTCCATTAAATATAGTATCTAATATACCAAGACGAACTATACCCTATTAATATACAGTAAGTTATTTATGGATTAATAATTTTGTGTTATTTTTTTGACTAATATTTTCAAAGTGGATTTGCCCGATGAAGTAATCATCGCGAATTGGGTTACGATATACCATTCGAATCTCCATTAAATATAGTATCTAATATACCAAGACGAACTATACCCTATTAATATACAGTAAGTTATTCATGGATTAATAATTTTGTGTTATTTTTTTTGACTGATATATTCAAAGTGGATTTGCCCAATGAAGTAATCATCGCGAATTGGGTTACGATATACCATTCGAATCTTCATTAAATATAGTATCTAATATACCAAGACGAACTATACCCTATTAATATACAGTAAGTTATTCATGGATTAATAATTTTGTGTTATTTTTTTTGACTGATATTTTCAAAGTGGATTTGCCCAATGAAGTAATCATCGCGAATTGGGTTACGATATACCATTCGAATCTTCATTAAATATAGTATCTAATATACCAAGACGAACTATACCCTATTAATATACAGTAAGTTATTCATGGATTAATAATTTTGTGTTATTTTTTTTGACTGATATTTTCAAAGTGGATTTGCCCGATGAAGTAATCATCGAATTGGGTTACGATATACCATTCGAATCTCCATTGAATATAGTATCTAATATACCAAGACGAACTATACCCTATTAATATACAGTAAGTTATTTATGGATTAATAATTTTGTGTTATTTTTTTTGACTAATATTTTCAAAGTGGATTTGCCCGATGAAGTAATCATCGAATTGGGTTACGATATACCATTCGAATCTCCATTAAATATAGTATCTAATATACCAAGACGAACTATACCCTATTAATATACAGTAAGTTATTTATGGATTAATAATTTTGTGTTATTTTTTTGACTAATATTTTCAAAGTGGATTTGCCCGATGAAGTAATCATCGCGAATTGGGTTACGATATACCATTCGAATCTTCATTAAATATAGTATCTAATATACCAAGACGAACTATACCCTATTAATATACAGTAAGTTATTTATGGATTAATAATTTTGTGTTATTTTTTTTGACTGATATTTTCAAAGTGGATTTGCCCAATGAAGTAATCATCGCGAATTGGGTTACGATATACCATTCGAATCTTCATTAAATATAGTATCTAATATACCAAGACGAACTATACCCTATTAATATACAGTAAGTTATTTATGGATTAATAATTTTGTGTTATTTTTTTTGACTGATATATTCAAAGTGGATTTGCCCAATGAAGTAATCATCGCGAATTGGGTTACGATATACCATTCGAATCTTCATTAAATATAGTATCTAATATACCAAGACGAACTATACCCTATTAATATACAGTAAGTTATTCATGGATTAATAATTTTGTGTTATTTTTTTTGACTGATATTTTCAAAGTGGATTTGCCCAATGAAGTAATCATCGCGAATTGGGTTACGATATACCATTCGAATCTTCATTAAATATAGTATCTAATATACCAAGACGAACTATACCCTATTAATATACAGTAAGTTATTCATGGATTAATAATTTTGTGTTATTTTTTTTGACTGATATTTTCAAAGTGGATTTGCCCGATGAAGTAATCATCGAATTGGGTTACGATATACCATTCGAATCTCCATTGAATATAGTATCTAATATACCAAGACGAACTATACCCTATTAATATACAGTAAGTTATTTATGGATTAATAATTTTGTGTTATTTTTTTTTGACTAATATTTTCAAAGTGGATTTGCCCGATGAAGTAATCATCGAATTGGGTTACGATATACCATTCGAATCTCCATTAAATATAGTATCTAATATACCAAGACGAACTATACCCTATTAATATACAGTAAGTTATTTATGGATTAATAATTTTGTGTTATTTTTTTGACTAATATTTTCAAAGTGGATTTGCCCGATGAAGTAATCATCGCGAATTGGGTTACGATATACCATTCGAATCTCCATTAAATATAGTATCTAATATACCAAGACGAACTATACCCTATTAATATACAGTAAGTTATTCATGGATTAATAATTTTGTGTTATTTTTTTTGACTGATATATTCAAAGTGGATTTGCCCAATGAAGTAATCATCGCGAATTGGGTTACGATATACCATTCGAATCTTCATTAAATATAGTATCTAATATACCAAGACGAACTATACCCTATTAATATACAGTAAGTTATTCATGGATTAATAATTTTGTGTTATTTTTTTTGACTGATATTTTCAAAGTGGATTTGCCCAATGAAGTAATCATCGCGAATTGGGTTACGATATACCATTCGAATCTTCATTAAATATAGTATCTAATATACCAAGACGAACTATACCCTATTAATATACAGTAAGTTATTCATGGATTAATAATTTTGTGTTATTTTTTTTGACTGATATTTTCAAAGTGGATTTGCCCGATGAAGTAATCATCGAATTGGGTTACGATATACCATTCGAATCTCCATTGAATATAGTATCTAATATACCAAGACGAACTATACCCTATTAATATACAGTAAGTTATTTATGGATTAATAATTTTGTGTTATTTTTTTTGACTAATATTTTCAAAGTGGATTTGCCCGATGAAGTAATCATCGAATTGGGTTACGATATACCATTCGAATCTCCATTAAATATAGTATCTAATATACCAAGACGAACTATACCCTATTAATATACAGTAAGTTATTTATGGATTAATAATTTTGTGTTATTTTTTTGACTAATATTTTCAAAGTGGATTTGCCCGATGAAGTAATCATCGCGAATTGGGTTACGATATACCATTCGAATCTCCATTAAATATAGTATCTAATATACCAAGACGAACTATACCCTATTAATATACAGTAAGTTATTTATGGATTAATAATTTTGGGTTATTTTTTTTTGACTGATATTTTCAAAGTGGATTTGCCCGATGAAGTAATCATCGCGAATTGGGTTACGATATACCATTCGAATCTCCATTAAATATAGTATCTAATATACCAAGACGAACTATACCCTATTAATATACAGTAAGTTATTTATGGATTAATAATTTTGTGTTATTTTTTTTGACTGATATTTTCAAAGTGGATTTGCCCAATGAAGTAATCATCGCGAATTGGGTTACGATATACCATTCGAATCTCCATTAAATTTAGTATCTAATTTACCAAGACGAACTATACCCTATTAATATACAGTAAGTTATTTATGGATTAATAATTTTGTGTTATTTTTTTTGACTAATATTTCAAAGTGGATTTGCCCGATGAAGTAATCATCGCGAATAGGGTTACGATATACCATTCGAATCTCCATTAAATATAGTATCTAATATACCAAGACGAACTATACCCTATTAATATACAGTAAGTTATTTATGGATTAATAATTTTGTGTTATTTTTTTGACTAATATTTTCAAAGTGGATTTGCCCGATGAAGTAATCATCGCGAATTGGGTTACGATATACCATTCGAATCTCCATTAAATATAGTATCTAATATACCAAGACGAACTATACCCTATTAATATACAGTAAGTTATTTATGGATTAATAATTTTGTGTTATTTTTTTTGACTAATATTTCAAAGTGGATTTGCCCGATGAAGTAATCATCGCGAATTGGGTTACGATATACCATTCGAATCTGCATTAAATATAGTATCTAATATACCAAGACGAACTATACCCTATTAATATACAGTAAGTTATTTATGGATTAATAATTTTGTGTTATTTTTTTTGACTAATATTTTCAAAGTGGATTTGCCCGATGAAGTAATCATCGCGAATTGGGTTACGATATACCATTCGAATCTCCATTAAATATAGTATCTAATATACCAAGACGAACTATACCCTATTAATATACAGTAAGTTATTTATGGATTAATAATTTTGGGTTATTTTTTTTTGACTGATATTTTCAAAGTGGATTTGCCCGATGAAGTAATCATCGCGAATTGGGTTACGATATACCATTCGAATCTCCATTAAATATAGTATCTAATATACCAAGACGAACTATACCCTATTAATATACAGTAAGTTATTTATGGATTAATAATTTTGTGTTATTTTTTTTGACTAATATTTTCAAAGTGGATTTGCCCGATGAAGTAATCATCGCGAATTGGGTTACGATATACCATTCGAATCTCCATTAAATATAGTATCTAATATACCAAGACGAACTATACCCTATTAATATACAGTAAGTTATTTATGGATTAATAATTTTGTGTTATTTTTTTTGACTAATATTTTCAAAGTGGATTTGCCCAATGAAGTAATCATCGCGAATTGGGTTACGATATACCGTTCGAATCATCATTAAATATAGTATCAATATACCAAGAAGAACTATACCCTATTAATATACAGTAAGTTATTTATGGATTAATAATTTTGTGGTATTTTTTTTCACTAAAATTTACAAAGTGGATTTGCCCAATGAAGTAATCATCGCGAATTGGGTTACGATATACCGTTCGAATCATCATTAAATATAGTATCTAATATACCAAGAAGAACTATACCCTATTAATATACAGTAAGTTATTTATGGATTAATAATTTTGTGGTATTTTTTTTCACTAAAATTTACAAAGTGATTTGCCCAATGAAGTAATCATCGCGAATTGGGTTACGATATACCGTTCGAATCATCATTAAATATAGTATCTAATATACCAAGAAGAACTATAGCCTATTAATATACAGTAAGTTATTTATGGATTAATAATTTTGTGGTATTTTTTTTCACTAAAATTTACAAAGTGATTTGCCCAATGAAGTAATCATCGCGAATTGGGTTACGATATTCCGTTCGAATCATCATTAAATATAGTATCTAATATACCAAGAAGAACTATACCCTATTAATATACAGTAAGTTATTTATGGATTAATAAGTGTTATTTTTTTTTTGACTGATATTTTCAAAGTGGATTTGCCCGATGAATTAATCATCGCGAATTGGGTTACGATATACCATTCGAATCTCCATTAAATATAGTATCTAATATACCAAGACGAACTATACCCTATTAATATACATTAAGTTATTTATGGATTAATAAGTGTTATTTTTTTTTTGACTGATATATTCAAAGTGGATTTGCCCGATGAATTAATCATCGCGAATTGGGTTACGATATACCATTCGAATCTCCATTAAATATAGTATCTAATATACCAAGACGAACTATACCCTATTAATATACATTAAGTTATTTATGGATTAATAAGTGTTATTTTTTTTTGACTGATATTTTCAAAGTGGATTTGCCCGATGAATTAATCATCGCGAATTGGGTTACGATATACCATTCGAATCTCCATTAAATATAGTATCTAATATACCAAGACGAACTATACCCTATTAATATACAGTAAGTTATTTATGGATTAATAATTTTGGGTTATTTTTTTTGACTGATATTTTCAAAGTGGATTTGCCCGATGAATTAATCATCGCGAATTGGGTTACGATATACCATTCGAATCTCCATTAAATATAGTATCTAATATACCAAGACGAACTATACCCTATTAATATACAGTAAGTTATTTATATACCGTAATTTATTATAGTGGAGATTATATTTAATGGAGATTATATCTTATAGTGGAGATTATATGTATTTAATCTCACATAATTATGTATTTCTTTTTCTATAGGAATCATTAACGCATTTTGTAACCAATCAGCTGTGTAGTTATAAGTAAATCCAGAAGAAATACTTGAATGGCCCAAGTTAATATTTTCAAAATATTTAATACGTTTTTCACCTCCCATATCAAGCAAATCAACATAATGTGATATTAAAAAGTAGAAGAAGAGAATCATGCGTAATTCTGTTGATAAACAACCGAATTTTAAATATTCCTAAAATTAATATCATAAATTAATATTAATAATATTAACGGATCTTTGTATTATGGGTGTTTAGAATCATATTTGACCTAGCAAAATTGCTATGCATCCGGGTGTTTGGAGCTAGGGGTTTTCCGTGGTTCTCAACAAAATTTACATATGGAAGTGATTTAGAAAGAACCGTTCATAACTGGATTTGATCTCACTCCAACGAAAATTATAGATTTGAAATAAGATCGGAATTAAGCAAAACATAGCAGAAAATAACCTCAGTTTTATTTCTTATAGCTTCTAGATCAATTTTTATTGGTTGATTTAATAAAGTAAATTCTGAAAAATTCAATCTCCTCATAAACACTCCCAAGTCTTTAAAAATCTTTTTATAATATTCTTCAAAATTTTCATTGACATTCATATAATATTCTTCCAAACTCATTTCATTACGAAGATTATTCGAAAATTTTCGGTCAGATTCTATAAAGTTTTAAAGGATTAAAGCATTTCAGATTTAGTAGTTTATAGCAAGGAAGGTTTTGGTTTTCTCTTGTTAAAAAAAATCAAAAAAATCGTTGATTTTTTATTTTTAAATAATTACCATCAATTTCCATTTTCAAAAGTATTTTTACTAAAATTCCCGCAATTTTTTTGTAACCGTAGTTTTAAATTTTCTTTCACCATATTTACCATATTCCAAATCTTTAATTATTCTCATCAAATGTAAAGCCTTATCTTTTGATTGCTCCCAGGGCAACTCATTTTCCTCGTCAATTGGGACCAACTGGCTCAATAACCCTTCAATAATTTTTAGCAATCTAAATTCTGTTAATTCATTTACTTGCTGACTTTTAGCATTTAATTTTTTATAATTCGTATAAAGGTTAATATTGTTCAGAATTTTTCCTGAAAGATCCCCTTTGTCCTCTTTGTCAATTAATGCCGTTCGCGCATTAGTCACTATATGACGCAAGAGACTGAATTTTACAGTACTAGATTTTTTCCAAATACATAAGAAAAGAGCAATTCGGAATCGAAAAACAATTGGGACGTTTAATGGATTTTTAAATTCAATTTCCATTTTTTGAATAAATTCTTTAGCATTTGTAGAAGACAAATGATCAAGAATTGTTGGGATATGTACAGAAATGGAAATATTTAAATAGAAAATTAAATAAATTAAAATAAATTTCCAATTCATCTAAAATTAATTTTTCAAAAAATTAAAGCGATTTTAAAATTAAAATAAATAAAATTATAAGTAAAAATAAGTTAATTGTACTTTTACCGCTTACTATAAAGCTTTTTAGCTTCACATGAATTCACGTGAAATAAAAAAAATAAAGTAACCTTCGAAATAATATTTCATAAACGCCGACAAAAAGAAATTCTAAAGTGCATAGACATTTAATAATTTTGAAATTTTTAGCTAAAAATAATTGCTTTTTGTTGCGATTTCTGCAATTATAATTTAAAAAAAATAACAAACAGTTGAAAATACCCTAGAATTATTTAAGACTAAAAATATTACTGAAATTAAACATTGAAAAGAAAAAATGAAAATCATAAAAGAATTTTAAGCACTTATAATTTAAATTTAAATAACACAATGTTCTCTAAGCTAGAGTAGGTCGAGGTCTTGAAACCACGGTCTCGACCTCGGGTCTCGAAACCTCGTCTCATTCTTCGCTAAGAACCTCGACTAGAACCTCGGCCTAAATTTGCCCCTCTATCTCGATCTTGGTTTTACCAACCTCGGTGATCCTCTGTCTTGGTTTTTTCAAAAAACCTCGATCTATCCTAATTTTATTAAAAAATAAGGTGATTTTTAAATTAATAAAAAGGTATTGATAAGAAATTTAAAAAAATTAAAAAAGAAGAATCAAACATTGAATAATAGAACAAAATTTATAAATATAAATTACATACTTTATTAAAGAATTATTTAAAAAAATTTTTTATTTCTAGAAATGCAGATTTATTTTATTAAAGGAATATTCAATGAAATATTAACTTCAATTAATCCAAAGAATTTGTTATTTTCATCATTAACAGCATTATCTTTTTCATTATTTTTTAATTTAAATTTATTTAATATTTTATTTATTGTGTTTTTATTAATTTTGTTATCCTCCAAATTTGTTAGAATATGTTTAATGACATTGAGGAGGGATATAAAGTATCATTTCTTAAATCAAATCAAGGCTATCATAAAATGGCGGGATGACAGATCCGGATATACTGATCCGCCAACCTTAGTCGCAAACTTGTTATAATTTAATTAATTATGGATTGTTATGCCCAAAATTCGGATTTTGGGTGTTGCAATAATCAAACCAAGATATTTTTGCTCTATCCTAGTTTATCCGTCCAATGAGCATTTATGAGCTCAATGATAAGTTTATGAGTCCAATGGAAATTTTTGAGGCTTTGAATGAAAATTAATTAAAAATTTGGCAATGGGATAATAGGACAGATATTTTATAATAACAATTCGAATTTAATTAAAAAAATTCATATTTAGTGGCTACTTTCGCCTCAAAAAATTGCAAAATAAAATGGAAAAACAATGGAAATGTAACATACCTATCGGAAATATTTTTGAAAATACAGTTAATAGACATCCCGAAAAGGATTGTATAGTAGAAGCTGAAAGTGGGAGAAAAATTTCTTTTAAAGAATTGGATGAATTGGCTAATAAATTTGGAAATTATTTCAATGAGAAGGTTAAAAAATAAATTTAAATAGCTGACATTTAAAATTTCAAGTTAACAATTGATGATAATTCTTTAAATATTTCGTCTGATACAATTGGAATTTTATTAGAAAATTGTATAGAATTTGTAGCTGTATGGCTAGGTTTAAGCAAAATTGGAGTAATTACTAGCTGGATTAACACACAATTGAGAGGACAATCGCTGTCTCATTCAATTAATATAGTTAATTGTAAAGCGATTATTACTTCAGAAATACATGTTGGGGGTAATTTTATCAGCTTTGGAAATTGGAAATTATAATAAATTAAAGCAAATCTCAGTTTTAGATATCCCTTAAGGTCTGAAAAAATCCTAACTAAAAATGAGGGGTATCTACAAAAGGGTGTACATCAGAGAGGGGCCCAGCCGTGTTTTAAGCGGCAAAAAAATATTTTAAATTTGACTATTTTATTTTAATTTATCAATTATTTTAAAGAATTAAAGAATGCAATAAATACTGGATTACTAAATTCTAACATTAAAATTTTTATAATTAATAATAATAATGATATAAACATTAAAGAAGATTACAACTTTATTTTAATAAATAATAAAGAATTAAACAACAAATCAAGGCTTATTACAAATAAGGAAGTTGGATTTCAAAGTAATTTATAGACAACTTTAAAGAGTATTCAAAAATTTCCATAGATATTCTTGCATATTTATACACTAGCGGCACAACAGGACAACCCAAGGCTGTGATTATTAGACATTATCGTTACTATTTTATGGGTATAGCCGGCCCTATAGTTTTTGATATAAACTCGAATGATATTTTATATATAACTTTACCTATGTATCATGGAATGGCTGGAATTGCTGGAGTTGGACAGATGATAGTTAATGGTATAACTCTTAATTTAGGAGGAGGTCAGGGCTGAAGGTCGATATACCTAATAGAAGAGATCTGGATTGACTGTTCTGTTCGGGTTCGGATATCCGAAGATATCTTTCATGGACAAGAAACTAAAATTTAATTGAATTTAATATTTAATAGGCTGTACAATTGTAATACGTCAAAAATTCTCTGCATCCCATTTTTGGAATGATTGTCAAAAATTTAATTGTACAATAGCTATTTATATTGGAGAAATTTGTCGTTATCTTATCACACAACCAAAAAATTCTAAGGTCGATAAAAATCACAAAATAAGAATGTTTTGTGGACTTGGACTACGTCCAACGATTTGGGAAGAATTTACAGAAAGATTTGGAATTGGAAAAATAGCTGAATTATATGGTAATATTTTTATAGCAAAAAGTAATATTTAAAAAATTTTAAATAGGAGCAACAGAAGGAAATGCAACTTGTGTAAATATAGACAATAAAGTTGGGGTTATTGGGTTTTTGCCAGTTTATACTTATTTTATGAAAACAACGTCTATTAGGATTGTTAAGGTATTTTGAATATTTTTATCAGATAATAAAACTAAAAATTTGATTTCGGACCTTATTATACATATTATATGATACACAATTAGATAGTAAAATAGTGGGGGATATATTCCATCTTCAGCTACTTCCGAATTTCCTAACCCTTTCCGATTCGACTTCTATTTTCTTCCGTATTTATCGCCTTCCGCGTTTTAAAATACAATAGGGCCCATCCCGAATAGTACCTCAGAATGTGCATTGTTATGGTGATTCTATGAGGATTAGCAATACTTAACTTTAAAATTATTTTTCATTTTCCTTAAATAAATTAAAAGGTAGACCCAATATCACGTGAATATCTGAGAAGACCAAACGGTTTTTGCCAAATTTGCAAACCTGGCGAGACTGGGGAAATTGTTGGAATGATAAGAAAAGACAACCCAACACGTCGATTTGAAGGTTATCTAGACAGGCAGGAAACTGATAAGAAAATTATAAAAAATGTGGAGGTTGAAGGGGATTGTGCTTTTGCCAGTGGGGATTTAATATATTGGGATACTCATGGATATTTGCATTTTAAGGTAACTTAAAGGGCAAAAAATTTTTTTCAAAAGTTTAAAGGACCGTCTAGGCGATACATTTCGTTGTTGTGGAGAGAATGTAAGCACAACAGAAGTAGAAAATGTACTTCAAGGAATTAAAGGAATAGAAGAGCTGGCTGTATATGGAATTGAAATGAATGGAAAGGAGGGTAAACATGGAGTGTGTTCTATAGTTTTGAATAAATTTGTGGAGGATAATGTAAAAAATTTGTTTAATTCTAGACATAAAAATAAAAATTTCAGCAAATAATTGACCAAATTGGAAGGAAATTTAAAGAAAATTTGCCAGAATATGCAATTCCAAAATTTATTAAATATTGTGAGGGGCTTGAAAAGACTGGCACATTTAAACTTAGAAAAGGTGAAATGAGAAGAAATGATTTATTAAATACAAGAAATAATTTGTTTGTTTGGAATCGAAGTTTAAGAAAATATATGGAATTTAATTAATATTTTTTCAAAAGTGATTAGTGATTTTTTAAATAAATTCTGAGAATTATTAAAAAGTTTTTTAATAAGATATTGCTAAGTAGCTCGATATAATAGATTTCATCTAAGGGGATTTTAGTTATTCAAAGGAGAATTAAACTACAGACATGGTCATTGTTACGGATATGGATACAGATAATACCAAAATGCCTGCGGATATCCGCCTGTATCCTTCTGTATCCGCCGTAAATATCCGGATACGGATACCAAAATCCGTATCCGTGTCCTAGTCTAAAAACTACTAGGTATACATATCTAAAAAAGTGCTACATAGATTTTTAAAGATACTTGTTTTTACATTGAAATTTTTGAGCCTTCCCGAATCAATGAAACAGAACTTCTACGTCTGATCTATTTCTCATTCGAAATTACTTGAAAATTATTTTTCCGATAATTATCTAAAGTTTTTTAATATTTATTAATGAAAATATATTCATAAATTTCTATTACTAAGTTTCTTTTCTTCAGAAAATTTATATAGATTTGAATTCATCAAACAATTAAATCTTCGATATATTAGTGCCACCATTCAGGTTCTCCGGGTGTTAAATGTGTTGGATGTATATGTGCTAACCTTAAATATTTCTATATAAACTAATGTTATTTTTAGTGATTAGATTTGGAGGAATAGAACCATCATAAAAAGACACCAAGTAATCATAACTAAAGGCCGAACTGGGAGTGTCGTACGAAATGGGAGTGTCGTCGAATAGATTTTGATCGAGATCTCGTTTCGGTCCGGTCTATAATCACACCTAGTCCAAGCAATCCTATTATGTGTTAATTTTAATTAATTTTAAGTTTTTGCATCTACGGACCCAAAATTTTAATTATATGTAAAATTACTAACCAAGGGGTTTTGTAAACATCATGAGGTGGGTAACGACTGTGCGGAATATGATAAGTTCCTCCAAGTACTTCACTGTATTTGTAGTGAGGAGAATGCCAATGACGCGCAAACAAAGGGCGATAATCCAATTGTTGCCCATAAGCTCCGTATCCATGGTAGCTTCCATACATTTTTATTTATTTTTTAATTCGAAGGAATTTAAACGAACACAGCTATTTTTATTTATTTTTAAAGTGATCTTTCTTAAATAAATTTGTGTTCGATCGAAAAAAAAGCACCTAACAACTGTTGTTAAAATTTAAAAATAAAGTTTAGAGTTATATGAACGATTATTTTTCTTTTTATTTTTTCTTGAAATTAAAAAATAAAATTTAATTTTTGGTTAATTAATCACAAATTTATCCAAAAATAATATTAAAAATAATTTTAAAAAATTTCAAAAAATCTTCATTAACATAGATGACATATTAATCCACACGTATCACGCCTAGTCTGTTCCGGGTAAAACAAATTATCGCAATAGCCGTTAGCTGCCCAAAAGACACAACTTTTAAAATAATTTTTAATAAAATTAACAAAATTATTATTTTATACTTTGGATGTCGATTAATACAATTGAGGTTATACCCAGCATTTCGGCACGTTTCAGGACAATTATCTTTCATTAACTGTTGATACATCTATTAAAATTTTATAAATTGCGTTGCTAGGAGGTTGAGATTTTTGAAATAACATAGAAATTAGAGATCGGCCAAAGGGCTCGTTCGATATAAAAACATCGAAAAAAATCGTATCAAACCGAACTCTAGTAGAAATAGCTGGATGTTATCGTTATTAGTGCCAGATTCTATCAAAAATTTGGACGTAAACTTACATTATTGGCACATAATTCACGATGTAATTCACAATTTCTTCCTCGATTATATCCAATACCTTAAATTAAAATCAAGATCTAATCTAAATTTTTAATTCATTCTAGAGTAAATTACAAAACTAATTGTAATTTTAAATTTTAAAATAATATTATGTGGTTTTTACTAAAATTATTAAAAATCAGATACAGAATAATATAATAAAAATATACTATTAGAAATTAATGATGCAGAAAAATTCCTAAAATTTTTTAAAAATAAAATGGTTAAATAGAAATAATTTATTTTATTATCTCTTATTTTTGCCAAAATTATATAAAATTTATTTTATGATTTTTCTCTTTATTTATATAATTTAAACAATTATTTTACCTCTAGTAGTAGTCATGTTATAGCTCCGAGTTGTACTATAAGGTATTGGAGTGACAATCAAACTTGGATCTGAAGTAGGCAACAAACAAACACCCGATTTTTGATCGGAAGTTTTATATTTGGCACAAGTTTCTTTGGAAGAGCCGGTACTTCCTTGAAGGCAATCCTGGTCCTTGTCACATATTGCTAGAATTATTTAATTTATTTTGAATTTAAAATTAATGTCAGACCCCGACCCCGCTCTTAAACTTTTTTCCTCAATTATCTCCGACCCGTACACCGCCCTGAAACAATTTGACAACCTCAATATCCGCGCACGAGCGCTAAGGGTACAAAAGATACACAGCACTCAGGGTACCCTAATTCAAAATTAAAAACAGACCAAAAGATCCAACCCTTTGTGTCGTTACGCATTTATTATTAGCACACAAAGTTGATGGTAAACAATCAGAATGTTTATCGCATGCAGAACCGGAAGGTTCTAAAATTCGGAAAAATAAAAATATATTTAATTCGACTAGTTTAATCACTTCTCTGGGGGAATTCATCAACACATAAACCATTTCGGCACTCGAGTCCATTACAATCCGTGTTGGTTCTGCATGAGGGTGGTGGGCATCCATACAAATTATTTCTGTCACAGCTTGACTTTAAAATAATTTAAAAATATTTTGAAAAGATATTCAATTATTCACATGGCTGGGATCTGCACATTCGCCGTTAATACATGCTAAAATTGAGTAATTTTAAGGTTACTTTTTATTATTAGGATCCCAAAATTTATAAATCCCAAAATTTTGTGAAGGAATTATTGGTTAGGTATTCTGTGAGAAAAATTCAGAGAGAAATTCAGGGAGGTATTCAGAGGGAAACATCAAGCATTAAATCTTTTCATATTTTTTAATAAATTTATTTAATTTTTATTTTTTATTTAAATTTGGTAAATTAATTTCCTTATATTTTTTAATGTTTAAACTTTTTTCAATATTTTTTAAAAAATATTTTATTAAAATTTAACATTAAATAAATGTTAATTATATGTTATTTTTAAATTAAAATATTTTTCAATAAATAATTATTATGTGTTGCTTTTCTTATTATTTAATTAAAAAAATATTTTTAACGTAACAATTTACTGAAATTTTTTTGTTCATTTAATTTCAAAAAACTAATAATTATAGCTTATTTTTTATTGAAAAATAAACAAAAATTACTAAATAATAATTTAGTGAATAAATAATTTTTTGATATTAATTTTCTATAAAATTAAATTTATAATTAAGTAAAAAATTTATCAAATGTAAATTTATTTTTTAAGGTTAATAATTTCTGATTTTCCATAAATCAGTTTATAAATCTTTAATTTAATTTCTGGTTTAATTTTCCAATTTTTTATTTCAATTTTGCGAGATCTTTGAATTTTATTTTAAATTTTATTTCAAAATAAATAATTGAGTATTAAACATCAGTTCTAATTTAATTTTTGTTAATGTATCAAAATTTGTTTATTTCACCCCCTATTTAATTATTAGTTTTATAATTTTTATTTTTTGACAAAAAATATTTTTTTTAAATTTTTTAAGTTTTAAAAATTTTCTTACGCCAAGTTCTGTCCATTTCCACCAATTTTGGAGTAGACACAATTAAAATAAATAAAATAATAATAAATATAATACTAGCCATTTTATTAATTATTAATTAATTTTTAATTAAATAAGCAAACTACGTTTAAAAAATTTTTCTAACAAATTTAATTATTTTTTTAAATAACAAAAATTAAAATAAAATGCAATATTGAACAAATTAGTTAATATTTTTAAATTTGATCTTTTCATGGGTTAATTTATTTAAAAATTAAAAAAAATTTTTTTTATAAAATTATAATTTTAAAATATATAAATATAAAATTATATGAATAAATCTACATAAAATGTCAATAATTTTTTTTCAATAAAAATAATTTTTTAAAATACCTGGAATTTATTTTAAATAAAATTTTTTCAATTTTAAGCATATAAAATGTCAATTACTTTTTTCAAATTTTAAACACCTGCCTAAAACTCTTTTTAGAATTTTTATTTTAATTATTTTTATTTACCCCTCAATTTTGTCTACTTTTTAAATTTAAAAATTTAAAAGTGTTGAATGTTTTTCTCAATTTTTTATTTATTTACTTTTCTATTTTTAAAGGTGAAAATGACAAAAATAAATAAAAAGTGCAAGCAAATAATTAATTTAAATTTAGAAATAAAAAATAATTTTTTTAATAAAAATAAACTTCTTTTTAAAGGATAGATTTAATTTTAGAATATATATTCGGATCAGGGCTGATCGAAATAAAAATTTTATTTTTTTCAAAACGAAACAAAATAGAAAAAAAGGAAAGTCTTCCCCTTTACTTCGATATCTCCAAACGTGTATTATACTCCCACCTTAACTAAAGTTATTTTTTAGAGCGCAAGGTTACGTAAAAATGAAATCAAGATATAGTAATTAATTCCTATAATCCTACAATTTCCATATATTTAATTCAACTTCCAAGTATTAAAAGTCTAGAATTATTTATAGAAAATCTGATACCCAGTAATTGAATTATCATTATCCAATCTAGACAGTTCAGTATTTATGGAAGTTCAATTTTATATTTTAAATTTAATTTCCTATATATAAAATTATTAATTTATAATTACTATTAAATAGCTAGACTTCTTTTAAGGCGGTAGTATTAGGGTGTAACATAAATAATTAGCCCCCTTGAGCAAAGTTAAATAAATATTTATTAAAATTAAAATAAATATTTTCAGTCTTCGAATTATATTTTTCTATGATCCTAAGAGAGTTGCCTATTTTCTTGCAAAAAATCGGAATCTTAGTATTAGGTTGGCCGGAGTTAGAGGTAAAATAATAACCCTTGTATTTTTGAAAGAAGGCAACTTCTTTTTGATTTTCCTCTGCTAAATTGATGACTAGAATGAAAATTTAAATAGATTCTGATAGAGCAGAATCTGTTGAATACAATGATATAAAAAATTCCCCTGGAAAACAACGAGCTGATTTTTTAGAGGGTCGGTTTTGTGAAATAGGGGCTAGCATTATGCTTTTATGAGATAACCTGTGGAATAGGAGATAACATCCTCATACTTCGCTATGCACATTTTGCGGCATGATTCCTTTTCCGAATGTCCAAGTTCAATCTCATATTTGAACTGGACGCTAATTTCATAATTTTGCCTTAAACTTTAAAAATTCATAAAAAATTTTTAAATGAAGAAAAAATTTCAAATCTTTCAGAAAATGAAGAAGGCATTATTGTGAATATATGACAAAAAAATTAAACAGATTGGAGATCTGAACATTGAGATATACATTTTCAAACTTTAATGATTTAAGGGGGGCTAATTATTTATGTTACACCCTAATAAATTAATTTTTATTTGTTTCTAAGAAATTTTTTTAGTTAAATAAAATTAAAATTTAAGTTAATTTTTTATACCTCAAAGTAAAATATGTATTGTTAATTCTATGAAATTTTGTGGTTCAAAAGAAATTTTGTTCCCCCCTCCCCTCCCCCGCCCCAATAAATAATTTAATTAAATATCTTTAGCTTCTGAAATCTAATATAGTAGATATTTTTTCTTGAATTTGGAAGTAAAAAATTTATCACCTGTTATTTTTGTTGCAAAAATGGGAAACTAATTCTCTACCGAAAAATTTTTTAATTAAAAATCTCTTTCCAATATTCATTATTTCCGCAAAAAATTAAATTTCCTTAAAACCTAAATAATTTGATAATCTTTGAGGAGAAATTTCTAAATTTAGTTTAGTTCGTAATTAATGATTATAACTTAACTATAATTATTTTTGTAAATAAAATTTAATTAAATTTTTGTAGAAAAAATAAAAAAAAATAGATAGGTGAGGCTAATTATATTTTTCAGCTAGTTTGTATCATCCAATTTCTAATTTTTTTGTGTCAAAAAATTTTGTAGCCTTTTTTATTGTTTGACTTATTAAGAATTTATTTTTAGAATAAAGTCGACGTCTCAATTCATCCCCACTTGAAGCGTGACCCAGAAAAAATTTATTTTCGAAGGCCTTTGTTCCGAAATTCCATTAAAGGAAGTTATTGTGTCTCAACGTCTAAATCCTCCTTCCGTTTGAAACGTAAAGGCATTGGCCCAGAAAAATTTTTTTTTCGAAGGCCTTTGTTCCGAGATTCCTATAATTGAAGTTAATGTGTATTACATCACACTAAACAAAAATTAAATATTTTAAATTTTTTTGATATTCCTTCTAATTTCTAAATTTATTTCCCATCAAAGTACGAAAATAATAAAAATTTTATTTTATACCAAGTATAATTTTTTTAATTTTGCGCAGAATATATTTTTAATATTCTCAAGTCATGCACAAATATATTTTTTTGTTAAGTAAAAAAATAAAAAAAAATAAAATAAATTAAAAAAAACTTTTAAAAATACAAAAATTAAAAATAAATTCTGCGAATATAATTAATTTTTTTTTAATTTTTTCAAAATTCCCACCAACTTTAAAAATAGTTCTTTTAATGCTCATTATAAAAATAAATTTTGAGAGCTTAATGAGAACACTTTTAAATTTTATTTTTTAATTTTTAATAGTCAGAAGGGGAGTACAGTAATTTTTAAAGGAATTTTCTAAAAATTTTTCTTGATTTTTTAATTTTTTGAATTTTTAAATTTTTTCCAAGGCTAATTTTGGGTTGTAAATTAATGAATTATTTTAGTTAGAAAATTTAATTTTACTAATATAATTATAAATTTACCTAGAAAAATTTTTTTACTGAAATTAATTTATTTCCTGTTATATTAAATATTTCTATAAATTTTTGTAATAAAATTTTATTTATATTATAACACGTAAATAATTAAATTATCTACTATTTAGAAATATAATTCAGAACGGTATAAATATGGCAAATAATATGAACGGCATAGAATTCCCTCCCAACGATCCAAATATGAACTACAATGTAACTACGAATAATGTAAAATTTTTTAAATTATTTTTAGAATTTTTGAAAAATAAGCTTAAAAATAGTAGCTTGAATATTAAAAATTAACGAAAATTAAAAAAATATTTTTTAAAGTTCTACCTAACATTTTGGAAAAACGGAATACCAACATTATTCATAATAATTGTGGGTATTCGCTGGTTTATTGCCATGATTGGATTTTTTACAAATTTGTTACTTTTTTGGGTTTTTGCTGTTAATAGGTAGTAAAATAATTTTTGCCAAAAATATCAATAATTTTAGAAAAACATTCCAAGGAACTTGTCATATATTAATTGCCACAAATGCATTAACTACATCCCTGTTTGAACTCTCATTAACTATCGGGTTTATAATGCAATTAATTGGAATACCTTTTGTTAATATACGGTTATGTTTAGCTATACAAGTAAATTAATTAAAAATTCATAGTATCCATCTTTAGAGTACACATAGAGCTTGGCAATCTCCCTTCCCAACTTCCAGATTTCCGATATTTCCCTTAGTATTTCGTTCCTCATCTTCGTTTCCCGGCTTTCTTGTTTGTCAGATTTTACACAATATTTGTATCTTAACTGTGGCCAATTGAAATGTTAAAATCATTCTTACTCCGATTGTCTGGATGTGTCTTATACTGAGATAATTTGATTAAAAATATTTTCTAAAAAATTTTAATTAGGCCGTTCCAATATTTCTTCGGAATTTTATCATCTCCTCGTTATGTGTAATTGCTTTGGATCGTCTTGTGAGCACAGCTTTTATCCCATGGTAAATGAGATTATTTATTTGATATTATAATAATAAATTATGTTAATTATATGATAATTATAATTTAATTATGATAATTATAATTTAATTATACATAATAATAATATCATAATTATTTAATTATTTAAAGGCACCTCAAGAATGGAGAGACGAAAAGATATCGAATAACTCTCTTTTCATTTTGCTTTATCCATGCCGGATTTTTCATTGCTGCTACATTATACACTTCGCTTCAGATGCCAGAGCTGTAAGTTTCATGGGGAAAACTTCGACTTTATTGGAAATGAATGCTAACCGGGATTTGTATTCATTTTGGAACTAGAAAAAATTTGGATTAATTTTGGAATCGGAAAAAATCCTCAATTCCGGATAGCCCTCCAAACAGCTTTATTAAATAAAAATCTTATAAATTCACAGAAAAGACGTCTGTATATCCTCCGACGATTGCTACCAAGGCTGGCTCGAGAATGTTCTTTTTCATATAAATGTCGTCATTCTCCTGTTTGTGTTAATATTTTATATTGCTATTTGGACATTCTTGCGTATTATTCATAAAAGTAATGGTTAGCTATTTAATTAGCTAATAATTAAAATTCCTCCTTTTAGCAGCTCTTGATTGGACCAAAAGAATTATTAAATCATTAACGTTGACCGCTTTAACAATAACGGGAGGGTGGCTATCCTACAATGCTTTACAAGCTTTTGTATTGCCGGCTTTGGATAATTGGCTTAATCCCCTTCAGATTACCTATCTCTCATTTTGTTTTTCATTTCTCCCTTATATAGCTATGGCTTTAAACGCACCAATTCTTTTTATTTTCAGGCAAGTTCCGCCTCGAATAATTTTTAATAAAATTCTTATTTTAGTAAGGACTATCGCCTAGCATTTTGCAAGACTTTTGGATTCATTCCGGGAATTGAAAAATTTATTGTTCCGCTAAACCAGTCTAGCATGAAGGTCTATTCAATTTCACCAACAAAAATGATTGCGAATAACAAAATTAATCCGGCTTCAACATTAACTCCTCTTTTTGTAAAAAGAGCTTCTTTAAGGAAAGTAGGGATTTGAGAAGAATATTTGGAATATTTTTAATGATATTTATTTTTATTATTTTATTTTTTATAAATTATGTAGCAAATTATAATTAATGAAATCATCCGAAAATATTATTTTTGGAAGCTTAATTTAATAATAAAAAGTTTAGTTAGAACATGTATTTTTAGAGCCTCACCTACTCTAAAAAGCTCAATTAAAAAATAGGCAAAAAATAAGAACAAACATAAAAACAAAAATAATAATATGGGTTAAAATTTATTTGCTTCAATTTGTGAAGAACTTGAAATTTCATTTCGATTGAAACTTTTCATTTTTAAAAATTAAAATTTTAAAATTTATGTAGCTACTACATATATTTTATAATTGATACAGGTATGTTGTAGATCATGTCCGGGTATAGAAAAAAGTGGAGGCGGGCTTCGGATCGGTGCTTCAAAAATTTTTTTTAAATTTTCTGCTGTGAACTTCCTTGTCTAAAATTTTTTCTTTATTTGTCTAAAATTTTTTTTTCTATTTTTAGATTTTGAATTCTTAATTTTTAAAGAATTATTTCCGAGAAAGACAAATTCATTTCAGAATTTTTTAAATTTCACATAAAACCGGTAATGAAAAAATTCTATTTTCATAAATTTTCTCTGGCATTATTTTTGAAATTTGACTTTTGGAAAATTTTTAACATGAATGGGAAAATTTCTCGTTTTTCGTAAAAATTTTGGGACGTAATCGAATAAAAATTCAGAATAAATCTAGATTTGTTGAAATTATTTTTTAATTTTTATTCCCAGAGGTTTATTTTAAATTTTTAAAAATAAATTCTCACAGATTTTATTTTCCGAAAACCCATATTTGGCTTTCTTTGTGAGCAATATAAATGGAAAATTATATTCAATTTTCCACAATTATTCAAAAAATTTCAAAAAATTTGCCAGGTTACTCACTTTTTGCGCGGCTAAATGACAAGGTTTTGTGGTACCTTAGCGGTCTTTTTCTAAAAAGAGGTAAAAGGACGGGATCCTCGCAATTTCCCATTTTTTCTAAAGAGGTGAAAGGACGGTATCCTCGTGATCAGGGTACGTGAACCAAGTATTCCTCCTATTTATCGATGAAAATTAAATATTTCATTATGAAATCCCAGAAGCTCAAGACATAATCTCGTCCTTTACTTTAAAAATTAAATTAGAAACTAACACTAACCCTGTTGAATTTTGGAATAAGGGCTTTCATGGGTGTGTATGATCCAGGTATGACTATGAATATTGGGTTATAATTGCAATAATTATCAAATTATACTATAGATTTAGAAATAAAACTTAATAATTTTAATAATTAATAATCATAATAAAATGCAAAATATTCACGAATTTCCGTCCAACGATTCAAATTTAAATTATAACGTAACGACAAATGGCGTAAGAATTATTTTTGAATTAAAAAAAATTTTTTTTAAGTTTTACCTAACATTTTGGAAAAATGGAATACCAACATTATTTATAATAATTGTGGGTATTCGTTGGTTTATTGCTATGATTGGATTTTTTACAAATTTGTTACTTTTTTGGGTTTTTGCTGTTAATAGGTATTGGAATAATTTTTGCCAAAAATAAAAAATAATTTCAGAAAAACATTCCAAGGAACTTGTCATATATTAATTGCCACAAATGCATTAACTACATCCCTTTTTGAACTTTCTTTAACTATCGGGTTTATAATGCAGTTAATTGGAATACAATTTGTTTATATACGGATATGTTTAGCTTTACAAGTAAATTAATTAAAAATATGTTGAGACAGTCTCCGTTGCCGTACCGACACTCATTTTTAATATCCTATTTTGCCCAGCCGATTTTTAAACCTAATGTCCAGGCACCTTTTAAAATTGTCCCATAAACAGACAAATGTTTAATTCTAAGGATATCACATATGAATTCAGACAGTAATACATATTATTAAATTATTCCTAAATTTCATATAGGCCGTTCCAATATTTCTTCGGAATTTTATCATCTCCACATTATGTGTAATTGCTTTGGATCGTCTTTTGAGTACAGCATTTATCTCATGGTAATAGATTATCTATTAGATTATCTGGTTTAATTCAAAAATATTTTCAAAGGCACCTTAAAAATGGAGAGACCCTAAAATATCGTATGTCTCTCTTTGCTTTTTGCTTTATCCATGCAGGAGTATTTATTGCTGCTACTTTGTATAGTGCTTACATTATGCCAGATTTGTATGTTTAAATAATTAATTAGATAATTAAAAAAAGTTTCTTCACAATCCTTGGCTTTAAAAGGCACATCTCTCATTTGTCAGAGTATTCTCATCCTCTGGTAAAGGACATATCTCGGACCCAATTCTCCTCAATCTGGGACCGATCTCCTCTATAAATATCACAGTTCATCAATTTTATTCTTTCAGAAAAGAAGTCTGTATATCCTCCGATGATTGCTACCAAGGCTGGCTCGAGAATGTTCTCTTTCTTATAAATGTAGCTATACTTTTGCTTGTGTTAATCTTTTATATTGCTACTTGGACATTTCTTCGTATCCTACATAAAAGTAATGGTTAGTCCTCTTGACCGATAACTAAACTCCCCCCTTTTTAGCAGCTCTTGATTGGACTAAAAGAATCATTAAATCACTAACTATTATCGCTTTAACGATAACTTTAGGATGGTTTTCTTATTATGCTTTACAAGCTTTTGTAATCCCGATATGTGAAAAATGGCTTAAACCTCTCCACATTGCTTATTTAACTTTTTGTTTCTCATATCTACCGTATATTGCCATGGCTTTAAATGCTCCTATTCTTTTTAAATTCAGGCAAGTCTTAGTTAATTTAAAAATTTTTATGAAATTTCAGTAAGGACTATCGAATAGCATTTTGCAAGACTTTTGGATTCATTCCCGGAATAGACAAATTTATAGTGCCACAAAGCACCATGAAAATTGTTTCTGTATTACCAGCAAATGGATGTTCAAAAATGTATGGTTCCTCATCCTCTACCCTTTTTGTAAAAAATAATTCAGTGAAGCCATTTCAAGCTTGGAAATAAACATACTAAGTTTATAGACATTTTACACTATTATACTACAACAGTTAATACGATATTTTTAAATGATACATAATTAGAATTTTCAAAATAAATTTTTTCTTTCCTCATATTCGTTCAATTACACAATCCATTAGAAGCACATCCAGTGCTTCCACAACCATTACAAGGTTTTCCTTTTTTGTAAATAACTTGCCCAATATAATTCCCACTAAATTTTAAACTGATTTGTTTAAAATATTTAAATCTAACGGTGGATTGTATTGACAAACAGTATAGGTTTTCCAATCAGAGTTTGGGCATTTTGCTACACCACAACCAATTTCGGTAGTTTCTGCCCAAGCCATTTGTGAGAAATGATTATAATGATTCATATCAACAACTAGGCTAGATTGGAATCCATCATCTTTCAATTCTGCCCACCAGAGTTTACAAGCTTCTAAAAGAGCATCTTCTAAAATTTTAATAATGAAAATTTTTAGTATAAAATTTAATTGAATTTTAATTATTTCAAAATCACTCTATCTCGAAATTGAAATTTTAAATCTTTTTCTTATGGTTCTGCTCAGTCGGAAGTGCTTGAAATAGTAAGAGCGAGGTAAAAGTTAATCCCAGGCAGGATTCGATCCTGCGAACTTCTACTACCCTTCTGTTCTCCATCCAATTCAGAAATGCTTGGATATTTTACTAAAAACGAGGTTCTACACAACAAACTTGTAGACATGTTCGGATCACTATCCATAGCAAGATTCTCTCCGTATTTACGCTGATTGCCTGGAGTATGACTCATTTTACATTGGTTTGCCCAATTAGTAGCACTAGCTTCCACAGTTTTGGAATAAGTTAGCTTTTTAATATTCATTCCTTGGGGCATCATTCCAGTCTTGTTTTGCTCCTTTCCATTAGCTAGGGAGGCACGGAAGTTGTTATGACAATCAAGAATGGCATTTTGTTCATCAGGTGTTAAGGCATTAATTTCTATTAAATGATAATTTTATGGGAGAAGAAATTTAATTTACCTATCAGAATAACTAATAACGTGATAGCGAGTAAAAATAAATTTTGGATCATTTTATATTTTTAATTAGACGGGTGATTATTCGAGTAAAGTCAAAAAAGGTAAATTAAATGCTTAATTAGTAGAATTTACTATCCTTTATAAGCTTAATATTTATTGAATTTTATACACTTTACAGCTGGAATTGAACAAACATTCAAGGGATACGCTAAAGGATATGTTTCTTTGTTTGAGAGAGAGGGAGAGATAAACCGGAAGTATGAGAGAAAATTTAAATTTTTACTTTTTTATGAAATATTGCTTATAATGAATAGAGAAATAGACAAATTAAAAAAAAACGGAAATTTCCACCTGACCTTAAGCAAATAATAAACTTTCTAACCGATTGTCAACCATAATTCCAACTAAATTTAAATAAATTTTGATGAAACACTAAACTTACCTTTCAATTTTGCCACATCCCCATATATTCTTTATTTTTTTAAAATGTACCATGGATGAATTTTCTTCTGGTTCCGCTTTTTAAAATTCAAAATTATCCTCCCTTGTATGAGCAGAATGGCTTTTCTCCTATCCTCAATTTCACTCAAAAGAGACACTTTTTCAATGAGAGACATTCAATTCAAGTCTAATTATAATTAATAGTTTACTATTCAATTAATAAAAAATATTTTATCAACAATTATAAACTATTCAATTTTACTGATAAATTATCGCTATTCTAACTAAGTATGTCCATTCATTATACTCGTTCAATTATTACACAATCCGTTCGAACACCCTTTACTTCCACAACCACTACATGCTTTTCCTTTTTTGTAAACAACTTGTCCAAGATAATTTCCACTAAAATTTTGATTAATCTAGCCAAAAATTCGAAACAAACGGTTTATTGTATTGACAAACAGTATAAGTTTTATACGGTGCATTTGGGCATTTTGCTACACCACAACCAATTTCTGTTGTTTCTGCCCAGGCCATTTGTGTAGCATGTCCAATATTAATGAAATTATTTCCGTTAACAACTAGACTGGATTGTATTCCAACTTTTTTAAATTCCCCCCACCAATTTTTACAAGCTTTTAAAAGTGCGTCTTCTGAAATTGTAGAGAAACTGTTTTTGTGCATTAAATACTCTTCAAGGTCTCAAATAATAAATAATTTTTGGAGCCTTCTGGCTTGCCCAAAAGGCTTTAGCCACCTAGGCAAATAAAACGCACATCGTTATGGCTTAGTAAAGGTATTAGTTTCTGTTTTGCCAACTCAATAGTTATCCTTAGTGAATATAATGTATCAAGGTTTAGTTAACAGAATATCCCCACATACTTCCATTTCACTATGAGATATTGAAAATATTACTTGTAGTTATCTTTGCGTCACCATCCATTGCAAGATTCTCTCCGTATTTGCGCTGATTACTAGGAGTATGACTTTCTGTACATTTGTTTGCCCAATTAGTAGCACTGGCTTCCACAGTTTTGGAATAAGTCAGCTTTTTAATATTCATGCCGGATGGCAATAATCCAGTCTTGTTTTGTTCTTTTCCATTAGCTAGGGAAGCTCGAAAGTTATTGTGACAAGCAAGGATGGCATTTTGTTCATCAAGTGTTAAGGCATTAATTTCTATAAAATGAGAATTTTGTGGGAAAAAAATTCACATTTTTACCTATCAGATTCATTAATACTATAACTAACAGTAAAATTAAATTTCGGCACATTTTTAAATTATAAAAAATATAGGTATCTAAATATTATTGAAAGTAACGATTTCAAAAGATATTAGAACTATGATCTAATTTTTAGCATTTTCAGCTAACTCATTGTCTGAAAGGATATCAAATTATCCCCATCTATCCCTCTGTGTATCAGGACGATCCGCTTAAGCAAAATTCCGTTTTTTTGAACCTTCCGTCTTCTGCTTTCTTATTTCATTCCGCATTCTTCCGCTTCCTCCTTCCGCTTTTTAAAATTCAAAATTCTCCAGCCCTGCTATGTACATATCCTAACTTTACTAATTTAATTTTTAAAATTGTCATGGCAAAGATTTTACAATTATTCAATGATAATCAAAAAGCCTAAACATTCAGCCTCGAATGCTACATAAATTTAAACATAAATTCAAGAACAAAATAAAGTTAGCAATTAAAAATATTGATGGTTGGGTTCTTAATAATTAAATCATTTTATATTTAAAAAAATTAACTTTTTAAAGTTTTGCATCTAGATTAAGCAAATAATTTGATCCGAAAAAGTGTCAAAATATCTTAAAACTTCAATAAATATATACACAAGATGCCTCATTATTAAGCAGAATTATGCACTTTTAGGGGAAAACAGAAAATAATAAACATTTCCTTTTAAAATTATTTTCAATAACAGTCAAAATAATTTATTGAAAATTTAAAAATGAACTTTTACACCTGCCTTTAGCCAAACAAAAAAATATAATTTTTAAATAAATTTTTAATATTTTATACTAATATTTAGAAAACAATATTAAGAGATTATTAATTAATTTTGGGTAATATTTCACTCAGAAATTAATGTTAAAGTGCAATTCTACGAACTTACTCTATCTCAGTTTCATTCTTTTAGATAACAAAAATTTCAAGTTTATAAATATTTTTCCTCTAAGTTCAAGTAAATTACCTAATTAAAAATTTATTAGTATACAAAAAATATTTTTCAAATTTAATGAACTGTTTGGAAATTAAATAAAATTCAGCTTGTGTTCCTGGTATATTCTTGTGTTCCTTATAAAAAACAGATGTTTTATCAATTTTAAAAAATATATACTGTCAATTATACTCAATTAAATTGCTTAGTACATGGACAGGTGAACTTGGGAATATAAGTAAAATCAACAGTATGATACAGGGTTCGTTCTGAAGTAAAATATCCCAATAATATAGAGAGGTTGACAAATTGAGTGAGGGTGATAGTGAGAGGTGGTATAGGGGTGTGATAGTCTATAAATTGTAAAAATATAAAGAAATGAAATATCCAGAAGACTTAGAGTTTGTTCATTTCTGTGTATTCGTAGTACTTGAAGTAAAAGCCTGTTTAGGAATAACCATAACTACATTATTATTCTCTTTAGGTAAAAAACAAATTTTTCGGATTAATTTATAAATGTGTGAATGCATCATTTCAGATGCCCAAAGAAGCAAAAATGCAGGAATGGCAATTGTACTAATATCGTTGACCAAGGAATATTCGTTGTATACTGTTAAGAAAATTAGTTCTGCTAAATCAGGGTCGATTAAATTTTGAAGTTTAAAAGCAGCAACGTAAAGTATTAGCTAAAATTAAAATATCTCCAAAATTATCCAAGTATCTCCCTTTTTACCATATAAAAAGTATATAAAAGTTGCCCAAAGAAAGTTAAAATCGAGTAAATTGTTAGACGGGCTTCCATCTTTTGCTTGCTTTCAGTCTGTTGTGAACTCACAATCTTTGTCTTCTTATAGACAAAAAGGCTGGCAATATTAATTGCCAGACAAGCAATTGTGAATACCCCCGAAAACTCAGCAGCAATCAAAGGGTCATTTGTATCCTATAAATTTTTTAAAAATAACTTTGCCAAAAAAATTTTTTTTAATTTTAAAATTATTACATCAGACTTCATTTGTGTAAGCAATGTAAATGTTGCATTATCATCATGAACCCAAATAGTTATATCTAAAAATACAATATGCCAAGTTTGTGTTAGTGGAAGAATATAAGCTAGAATAATTGCCCAGTACCATAATTTCTTCCAAATCTGAATTTAAAAATTAATTCAATCTAGAACCTCAAATTAGACCCTTTCATATTTTACTGGCCACAGAAGAGCTGTCAGTCTATTTAAAAGAAGGGTAATAGTACACGTGCCCTCAACTAGGTAGAAATAGGCTGTCATAAAGTAAAAGATTGCCAGATATGTATACTCCAGGCAGATTTAGATATATTGAAAGGAAGAAACCAACACGTCCAAAACGTGAATACAAACATTGGCCGATCAGCCCCAAAATACTCTAAAGAAATTTTTTGAAGGAGTTAATTATTTCTGTTTAATTAACCGATATAGTTCTAGCAGCAAAAAGTTTGAAAAATGAAGATTTGAAAACTTTTTTGAAACGAAAAATCACTCCTAATTCAGTCAAGTAAAGAATGGTTGAAGGTACAATAATTAATAAAGCAATTATATTTGGGGGAATTACTGCTTGGGAAAGTGTATTGAAGAAATTAAATATCCATGTTGTGTTGCTCATCTTTAGAAACAGATTTTATCACTAAATCACGAAGTGTTTTAAGTCATTATAAAATTTTATATGATCATTCTCAAGGCTATTATAGGGGGGGCTTATTTTAGCAGGTGTGTTTCTGTTGGAATGTAGTTCTAGTATTAGATTTATGATGTTAAAATTATTAGATTTAAATGAGAATTACATTAAACTCGTTAAAACAATTTTTATTGACACTAAAATATGTAAATTGTTTAAAAATTCAAATGAAACTAAGGTAAAATTTAAAAAAAAGGAGTAAATATTTTTTATTATATGTCCAAAGTAATAATTTATTTTAACATTGGACAGATGTTTTAATTATTTTACACCTGTTTAATCTCGTATCTATCTTTTCTTAATTTTGCGTAAACAAAAAACTTTGCGTAAACAGGCTATCATAATATCTTGGTCTTGATCTTGTGAATATTGAGCATAACTTTACTGGCATGGATATAGAAATGTATATTTTTTTCAAAGAAAAAGCTTAAAAATAGCTCGTTTTGAAACAAATAAGATCAGAATCAGCCAATTTAGTATCAGTTCTGAAACTAAGATTTAGTTTATGTCACTTATAGCCTCAAAATAAACATATCAAATTGATAATAGAGCAAAATAATTTAATATTTTATTCAACAGCAATAATTCTGGGGTAATAAGCAGAGGAAGGGTAAACTTAGATGACTCTGTAGGCTTGAGATGATTTTTGAAGCTTTATATAGTTCAAAAAACAGCTTATACACCATTCATGGATAATTTTTATAAGTATAATACTATAATAACTATTTTAGAATGTGAAGATAAAATTACAATCAAATTTATAAAAATTGAAAAATTTAGATAATGAGATCAAGAGCTTGTATGTTTAGTTGTATTCGTCGTACTCGAAGTAAATGCCTGTTTAGGGATAACCATAACTACATTATTATTCTCTTTAGGTAAAAAACAAATTTTTCGGATTAATGAATAAATGTGAGAATGCATCATTTCAGAAGCCCAAAGAAGCAAAAATGCAGGGATGGCGATTGTACTGATATCGCTTACCCAAGCAAACTGATTGTAGACTGTCAAGAAAATTAATTCTGCCAAATCGGGGTCTATACCAAACTTTTGTAGCTGAGAAGCCGAAATGTAGAGGATTATCTAAAACAAAATTTTCTCCAAAATTATAACAATATCTTCAATTTACCATATAACATGTAAATAAAAGTTGCCCAAAAAATGTCAAAACCGAGTAAATTGTCAGTCGGGCTTCCATCTTTTGTTTGCTATCAGTTTGCTGTGAGCTGACAATTTTTGTCTTCTTATAGACTAAAAGACATCCAAGATTGATTAATAGGCATATAATTGTGAATGCCCCAGAAAACTCGGCAGTTAGTAAGGGGTCATTTGGATCCTGAAATTTACACGGAAATACAATGTTTACTTTTATTTTAAAATATTTAAAAATATTACATCAGGCTTTGATTCTGTAAACAAAGTAAACGTTGCATTATCATCATGAACCCAAATAACTACTTCTGAATTAAAAATATGCCAGGTTAGTGTTAGAGGAAGTATGTAGACAAGAATAATTGCCCAGTACCATAATTTCTTCCAGATCTGAATTTATGCTTGTTTTAAGCCTAAAACCTAAATTGACCTTTTCATATTTTAAAGGCCAATAAAGAGCTGTAAGTCTGTTCAAAAGAAGAATTGCAGTAGCTGACCCTTCCACATAATAGAAATGATTGGCCATAAAAGTAAAGATAATTAAATAAACACCAGGCAATTCTAGATAAATTGAAAGGAAGAAACCAACACGTCCAAAACGTGTATACAAACATTGACCGATTAGTCCCAAAATACTCTTAAGAAAATTTTGAAGGGTTAATTATTTCTGCTTAATTAACCGATATAGTTCTAGCAGCAAAAAGTTTGAAAAATGAAGATTTGAAAACTTTTTTGAAACGAAAAATCACTCCTAATTCAGTCAAGTAAAGAATGGTTGAAGGTACAACAATTAATAAAGCAATTATATTTGGGGGAATTACAGATTGGGAAAGTGTATTGAAGAAATTAAATATCCATGTTGTGTTGCTCATTTTTTAAAATTATTATTAACACACGGGATATAATTTTAATATCCGAATGTTGGTATTTAATTAATTTGAGACAATAATTTAAAGGAAAATGCAATTTTATATTTTTTACACAAGCTTATAATTAATTTAATAAATTTTTAATTTAACTTTTTATGTGCAAAAAGAATTATAAATATTAAATTTCCAAGTTTAATTAAATTTGTTTAATAAGAATTTTAATTTAATAATTATAAAAAAATTATTGCTTAACAAGATTTCAACGAGGAAGGCGGTCAAATTTTTTTAATTATTTCCTAGTCCAAAGTGTCACTTATTTTATTCTTTAACAGGTGTTTTACGCCGTTTACGCCTGTTTAAATTCATAATTTTTCTCATTTTGTGTCAACAAGACTTAATTTAAATTAATTAAACTATTCATTTAGAATAATAGAATTAAACTTCTTGCCAGAGGGCTGGTTTAAGGGTTGGGGATTTAGTGGGCGAGGCGCAGAGGACATAATTGGTCCTCTGCAATTACTCTTTAATTGTTTCGGATTTTAGAGCCTATTTGGCAATTTTTAGTAAGAATATAAGCGCAGATTTTCAACTTTTTAGTGCCTAATAATCCTAACACTATTTATAAATAATAACTATTTTATACAGAGCAAAAATGAAAATCAAATTTGTGACGATAGAAAAATTTAGATAATGAGATCAAGAGTTTGTATGTTTTGTAATCATAGTACTTGAAGTAAAAGCCTGTTTAGGGATAACCATAACTACATTATTATTCTCTTTGGGTAAGAAACAAATTATTCGAATTAATTTATAAATGTGTGAATGCATCATTTCAGAAGCCCAAAGAAGCAAAAATGCAGGAATGGCAATTGTACTGATATCGTTGACCCAGCAAAGCTGATTAAAAACTGATAAGAAAATTAGTTCCCCTAAGTCTGGGTCTATATGAAAATTCTGAAGTTGTGTAGCCACAAAGTAAAGAATCATCTGAAATTAGAAAATTCCCAAAATTATTCAAATATCTCCAATTTACCATATAAATTAAATATAAAAGTTGCCCAAAAAATGTCAAAATTGTGTAAATTGTCAGTCGGGCTTCCATCTTTTGCTTGCTATCAGTCTGTTGTGAACTGACAATTTTGGTCCTCTTATAGACAAAAAGGCTTGCAAGGTTGATTAATAGGCAAACAACTGTGAAAAACCCCGAAAACTCTGCAGCAATCAAAGGGTCATTCGGATCCTGAAAATTTCTATGATGAAAATAAAGTTTGCCAAAATTACATCAGGCTTCATTACTGTAAATAATGTAAATGTTGCATTATCATCATGAACCCAAATAACAACTTCTGAAAACAAAGTATGCCAAGTTATCGGTAGTGGAAGGATATAAGCTAGAATAATCACCCAATACCATAATTTCTTCCAAATCTGAATTTCAAAAGTAATTCAATTCGGAATCTTTAATTGAACCCTTTCATATTTTACTGGCCACAAAAGAGCTGTCAGTCTATTTAGAAGGAGTGTGGCAGTAGACGTGCTCTCCACAAAGTAGAAATGATTGTTCATAAAATTGAAAATAGCCAAATAAACACCAGGCAATTTTAAATATATTGAAAGGAAGAAACCAACACGTCCAAAACGTGAATACAAACATAGGCTAATCAAACCAATGATACTCTAAAGTAAAATTGATATATCAAATGGTCGGAACGTCCCACTTGTGTACTGGCCGTTTGTGTACCTGGCCATATTTTGGGCCATAACTTTTTTGATTCTTAACCGACTTCAATTATTATTATATGAATCGAAAGCCCTGGATGTGAAGATTATTTTCGCCGACAGGATTGATTTGATCAGATCATGTTATAAAAAGTTATATCTCGATAAATGCGCTCAATCGTGATTTTGATAAATGCGCTCAATCGTGATCTGTAACTTTTTGTATGATTATCTGATCAAATCAATCCTGTTGGCAAAAATAATCCTCACATCCAGGGCTTTCAATTGATATATTATTTATTTAAATCAATTAAGAATTGAAAAAGTTATGGCCCAAAATATGGCCAGGTACACAAACGGCCGGTACACAATGATCCCCTACCCTCAAATGGTTGCTTTCTGGGGGATTTTAGAAAGAGATAAGCAAAAGATTAGCCACCGGGCAGGATTCGAACCTGAGACATCCTAACAGTTATTGCAAGGAGCTTTCGCTCACCACATACAGGAGCTCTACCACTGAGCTACCGGGGCGACGACTAATGCTCTCTCTTTTATCACTTTAAGATCTTTTTAGTTATCAAATTAGTTAATTAATTAACCGATATAGTTCTAGCAGCAAAAAGTTTGAAGAATGAAGATTTGAAAACTTTTTTGAAACGAAAAATCACTCCTAATTCAGTCAAGTAAAGAATGGTTGAAGGTATAACAATTAATAAAGCGATTATATTCGGGGGAATTACAGATTGGGAAAGTGTATTGAACAAATTAAATATCCATGTTGTGTTGCTCATTTTTGAAAAATTTTATTTCATTCTTATCTCATTCTCAATTACAATTTTATTAAACTAAAACCATTCAAAAAACTGAGCTTTTATTTCAAATAGCTCATTTTTTAAATAATTTTAACATGCAAATATAATATTACAGTACAATTTCGGCATACAAAAATTATTTTGTTGAAATTATTCAGTTGGAAATTGTATTTTAAAAAATTAAATAATAATTTTGTATTGCTCTTTTTTTAAATTTTTATAAGTAAATTAAACGGAAAACATGTAAATGATTTTATTGACACCAAAAAATGCAATTTATTATTTTACAGAATTTAATAAATTTTTAAAAATTTATAATAAATTTGTATGATAATAATTTAATAAATTCGTCAAATAAAAATATTAATTTAATAATAATAAATTTTTTTGCTTAACAAGACATCAAGAAAAATAGAAGGCGGTCAAATTTTTTAATAATTTCCTAGTCCAATGTATTCATTTAGTTAGCTAATTAACAGGTGTTTTACATCGTTTACACCTGTTTAAATTCATATTTTTTCTGATTTTGTGTAATTTATATTCATAAAAATAGGGGAGAACTAATTAAATTATTTATTCATAATAATAAAATTAAATTTCTTATAAATATTTACAGCTAAAGTGTGAATATTTTATTAATAACAAAAAGGACAAAAAACGGGCGAAAATTATTAGTTTACCGTATTTTTTCAGACAATTCCCCATATCAATAATATGTACATATATTTATCAAGGTGCGGAAATCGGAAGAGGTGTCGGAAATCGAAAGAACGTGTCGGAAATCAGAAGAGCCTAAAATCGGAACTGGCTCAAAGGTCGGAACTCGGAAATCTGGAATCAAATTTTTTTTCGGAAATCGGCAGACCATCGTACCGCTCGTCCAACGCAGACCCAGCAGTGTTTATAAATTTCAGATTTGCTCGTATTTGTACTTTTACTTCGTACATACTATTTTTTTGTTCGTACTCGTACGCATATCCCGTACCTAAGTACGAGTACGAACTTTTGTACGAGCTTATTAATACTGGTGCCGAGCTTGTTATGGTCCGATGCAGCTTATTAGCTATGGCTTCTGGATTCGACATGTTATGGCAGTACGTTGGGATGTGCCTCCCCCCCCCCCCGAGAGACACCTCAGGATGTAAGCAGAAGGATATATTAGAAATATTATTCAAGGTGTCGATTAAATGCGTTTGTTGAATTAATAGTTCCCTAGACTCGAATAATTCTCAATCCCACGGATTATCTGGTTCTTGAAATATTAATTACCGGGAGAAATTAATCGAAAAATACGGTAATTAATTATAATTACCTTATTATTTAATTTAAAAATCAACTGTTTAATTGAATCATTAAAATTTATTTTAAAATATTTGCATATGATTTTATATATTCATATGTTTTCCCTCTTCATAAAAGGCAGGCAGGACATGTACCTAATTATTTAATTTTAATTTTTGTATTTATTTAAATTTAAATTATGAAAGTAAGTCTGTTTCGTTGTTTTATTACAACAGAAACACAGCACGCCAATTGGAGCGTGCTGGCGAGGGCCTTTCCATTTGGGGTATTTAGTAAGACTTAAGTCTGGGACAAACAGAAACAAACAAACAAACAACAGAAACACAGCACGCCAGACAACAGAAACACGCACAACAGAAACACAGCACGCCAATTGGAGCGTGCTGGCGAGGGCCTTTCCATTTGGGGTATTTAGTAAGACTTAAGTCCTTAAGCCCCATCTGCTAGACTACTCCTTACACAACATTAATTGTTGGATGTTTTGTTTCCTTAATTGGTAATATTTTTAAATATTATAGTAAATTCTGAATTTCAAATTCATATAAGTCGGAGCTTACAGATAACCTCGATATAAGATGGATTTCCTTTAGAATTCGGTTGGCTATTTGGTGGAGGAGCTAGTTGAACTAAGCCAATTCTTTAAGTTTTATTCAGGCCCCATGAGGGTTCAACTGTAAAAATAAAATTAATATTTAATATAAAAAAGATGGAGAGACTGTGGAGAAAGACATAAAAAAGCTGGAAAAGTTTTTCAAAGATGAATTAAATGGTATTGGAGTCCACCAGATAGACACTTCAAGAATAAGCCAGAAGGATGCAGAAAAAATTGCAAAATATGGCGTACATGTACGTAAACTTTTAGATTCTAAATTAAATTTTTAATTTGTTGGAGCGGTACTCAGCAACGTACCTACAATAAACATCACCCTCCTGTGCCGGAGAATAAATTAAATTAATAAAACGTGAATCAGCCCAGGCAGGCTACCTATGCTGATTTATCGGGTAATACTTAGTTCCGTCGCATTGGATGGAACTATCCATACATAGTTCCGTTGCAGTGGTAAACCCCATTTAATAGATAAAACCCTGATAATTTCATTTTTCGTTTAATAAATTTTTTAAGAAAATGTTAGAAATTGCAGTAAATTTTGTTAAAAAACTTGAGGAATATATTATTTTAAAAAATAGAAATGATCAAGTTATAAAAGGTTTAGAAAAATTAAATGAAGAAATAAAAAGTGTTTTGGAAAGTTTTGGCATAAAATTTAACAAAAATAATCAAATGGAAGGAAAAATTAAGCAATACAAACATCTTGAAAAATATATCCCATCGTTGGATGATTTATTTGAATTTTATAATGAACTCCATTCCAAGACAAAATTGCATGACACAGAAGTGATGCGTAGTAAAGGAGGAGATGCTATCCGATTCGCTTCTGGAGCGTTCTGAAAAGAAGTTTTGATTCGAAAGAAGTCTGATAGGGGGATTTTTAAGAAAAAAATTTGGGTATTTAAAAAAGACATTTTCTGCTTTACTTTAAAATTTAAAAACCCTTTAGTAATATTTTTATTAATTTTTTTCTCGATTTATTTTTAAAATTTTCAAAATTTTTGGAGTAAACATTGAAGCTTTGATTGTTTAAAAATTATTTTTTTTTAATATTAAAATATTTATTTTTAATATTATTTAAATCAATCGTCTGTCTATAAAAAAATATGCACTTTATTAAAGTTGGGAAATACGTAAAAATTATTTCTTAACGTCTGGCATGAAATAAAACGCCCTTTACATCCGCTTAAAAAATTGTTATTAAATAATTATTAAAAAATTTTAGAAAATTTTTATAAATTTTAATAAAATTATCTCCACTAACATTACAATAAAAAATATTAATAATTTATTTATTTTATTCTAATTGAAAGACTATTTATTTAGACAAACTTTAGAAGATAGTTGAAAGATTTTTGAATAAGGTAGTTTTTAAATTTTTGACCACTTGAAAATTCTTTCAGGCAAAACTAAATTCTCCGACAAACAATGCCAAGTTTAGAGGCATTTCTGGAAGTTTATTGTTATTTACTATTTAAGATTGGGGCCAGTCCGGTCCGAAAGATCGAGTCTGGCATCGAATTTTGGCCCGAAAAAGGAGGTCCGAAAAAATGACTCGAGCATCGGCCTGAATCGAAAACCCCCAACCCTATTACTATTAATTAATTATAGAAAGAGTTTAGCAAAAGTTTAGCCACCGGGCAGGATTCGAACCTGTAACCTCCTGACAGTTATTGCTAGGCGCTTTCGCTTACCACATACAAGAGCTCTATCTCTGAGCTACCAGGGCATCGTCTAATGCTTACATTATTCAATAATTCTTTCATGGCAAGGACTCGATTTATATTGACAAGGGATATGCTTAATTGACTACTTACATAATTCAGAAAGCAAAGATAAAAAATTATTAGAGATAAAGCAAGAAGAGATGTTAAGAAATTATAGTCAGGATTTCTTAAGGAGAGCCTTCAAAGCGAGTGAGAGTGTAAAGGCTCTCACTCGCTTTGAAGGCTCTCCTCTCATAGCCTCTCATTCCCCTTTTTTTAATATTAAATATTTTTACATAATAGTTATTTTCTTATTTATTTTTATTAATAATTTTTGAAACTTTCTTTAACAGATTGTATTTTCATGCTGAAATTGTTGACACTTTTAATTGTGTTAACATTAATTCAAGGTCTGTCAAAGATATAAACTCGAGGGTAACCCTAGAAACATTTTTTAAATTTTAAGATTCCGATGGCCTTAAAAATAAACTTAGAGGATTGGCAAAGCAAATTTTTTCAAGTAAAGCTAACAATAAAACTTCGAATCCAACTACAATCAAATTTCCCAAACCTACAAATATGAGCATTAATGATGGATATTCTTCAAATGGGCATGTTTTCTTTCCCGAAAAATTTTCTTAAATTTAATTATTAAAATAGAATGCCTTTTGCTGCCTCAGGATTACAACACTCATTTAACAAAAACAAAATCACGACTAATACAAAAATAAAAAACGGGAAGGATATGAGTAGAATAATCACAACAAACATTAAAATACACCCACTTTATGATTATTCTAACCCAGTTTTGGGGTCGTATTCAAGTGCATATGTTAGTGCTGGACCCAAATTTAAAGCTTATAAATTTGGGCAGGATAATGACGAATATGAGTATTTAAAACAGTCGAAATTTAGACCTTCCAAATCATCCAAGTCGTTAATTGAGAGATTTATAGAGGAGGATGAAAAGGAAGAAAAGATAAAATCAGAGGTTATTCTTTTTGATTTTATTTTATTTTTGTTTATGAGCAACAACACGGTATAAAAAATACACTAATAGTGGTGAAACTCAAAAAAATATATATATTAAATTAATTTAATGAAAATTTAAAAAAAATTTATTTTTGCTTTATTTCACCAAAATTTAATAAATAAATTACAACTTGAGGAAAAATGTTTCCGTTATCTAATATCCATTTTTTAATATATTTCCTGAATGGCTTTTTATGCATTAGTCCCATAATTTCATTAGGTAGTTTATTCCGATTTGTTATATTTCTTGTGAGAAAATTATTTAAAAAATTTTAAAATATAAAAAATATAATAATAATCTAATTTGTAAAGGATTTGTCAAGAAAAAATGTTGTTCAAAGAATAAAGACTTCAAGTCATCTGAATTCGGGCTCGGATTCAGAAAACAGACGGGAAGGACTAGCAATAGCATTAGAATCGAATAATGAAGGAAAAGAAGGGCAACATGACCAAGAAAGTGAGAAAAAAGATTATAAAGTAGTTGCAAATAAAATGGAGAATCAAGTGCCTGAAGCACAAATAATAGTTGAAACCCCAGTAGTATCGGAAGAAAAAATAATCGAAAATTCTTCGGAAGATAAAAGTGGTGATAGTGAATATTATTCGGTTAATTCAGAGTATTATTCGGCAAATTCAGAAAGTGGGGAAGAAAGTGATCAAGAATTTGAACGCAGTTTGACTGCTGATCAAGTAAAAAATGAAAATAAAGGGAAATTGAAGAGATTTTATAGTGAGCAAAGCCCGCCGAGGAAAAAGATGATTGAAGAAAGATTTGAATTTACTCCAAAACAAGATGGTTTTGGAACGAGTGGTGATAATAAAATTGAGAAAGGTATCCCTATCGTTAATAAGGTTAACGTAGGTTATGTTATGATAGTGTGGCTAGTATTTAAACGTTATTATACTATAAAAGACACACATAATTGTCAGTCCGTGTCTATTTTATCAACATTATTATGTGTATTTCTATTATTTCTATTGTGTAATAAACACATTATTGTATTGCTTCTTTATTGTTGTACAAGGATACAACAGGTTATAGGTCATATAGGGGGGGGGGGACAATCTAATGTGATCTGAGAGATTTTTCCTATAGAACCATGGGGTATATATTTTTAATGAGGTTGACTTGCTCGAGAAACTATCATAATACGGTCGAACCTCACCTGTATATAACCGCATGAATAAATAATCATTTATTAAATCATTTTCTAGTAGATAAAAAATTCAACGACGAACAAAGTAAGGGTGATCATGAACACAATACAATTAATAAAGAGAATATTTCAACAGAAATGTTAAATGAAAATGAAAAAACAGAAGAAAAAAATGAACAAAATCAGGAGGATAAAACAATAATGAGTGAAAATCAAAAGGAGAATATCTCGTTAAACAATGACCAGATAAAAAATAATGATGAATTAAATCATTCAAAAATTCAGGAAAATAAACAATTAAATAAAGATAAGAAGATAAAACGGACTAAAAGAAAAAATAAACCGGGCAAAAATCCTTTAGGAGTGAACAAAGTTAACGGGATAAAAAGCAAAAGACAGAGTAAAATAAAAGATAAAATTCATAATATTCTGTTTAAAAATGAGGATAGAAATAAAGATGAATTGTATAAAATGATAAAGGAAAATGGCAAAAAAGGTAATCGAAAGGTGGATGGTGCTAAAGCAAGTGACTTGATAAAAAATCAAAGAAAAGGTCATTTGCCTTCAGATAAGAAACATGAAGGAAAAAGGAAAGGAACTACTAAATCAAAAAATAAATCAAGAAGTAAAAGAATACTTAAAGGATTTAAGGTTAAAACTAAGGGATTACTTGGAGGATTAAGATTTGGAAAGAGTAAAAGAGGAAAAATTATTAACGTAAAGGACTTAAAGAAAGATGGGACTGTTAATAAGCATGATCAAGTAAAAGAAAATGAGAAAGTTGATTTTGAGGTAAAAGAAAATAAAAATGGAAATCAAGTTGAAAGCATTTCAGGTACGTTAATTATGTTAGGGTGACGTTAGTCTAGTATAAAAGGCAAAGCCTTTCTCAGTTGTGATTAGCTTGTTATTAGTGTTATTCTGTCAGTCACAGTTAGTATACTATTCAACTGGATAGTCTCGCGGATTCTATTTTATTAACTTGGGATAAAGCACATTTGATAGTCAAGTACTTCTGTTAGTTTTATTCGGACATATCGCATGGTAATAAACATAACGAATAGTCAAAATTTTAGAACAAAGATTTGATTAATATATTTTATTTCATTTAGTTTTAAACAAGAATAAGTTAGAAGAATGTTCTTCGAAAAAAGATGAATGTTCTTCTAAGAAAGAAGAAAGTTTTTCCAAGAAAGAAGAAAGCTCTTCTACGAAAGCTGAAAGTGTTATCAAGAAAGAAGAAAGTTCTTCTAAGATAGATGAGATAAACAAAGTGATTGAAGAAGTTAAAATCTTAACACAAAATAATAATGTTGATACAATACAAGAAGAAGAGGTTATTTTTAAGAAATTGACATACTAATTAATTAAAATTTAAGGAAAGTGAGTCTGTTGAAGAATTAGTTCTGAAACCGAGTGATGAAAAAATAGCCAAAAGTGAGCAGTTTAATAAATTATTAGAAGATTCTTCTCCTAAAACAATTCCATTCTCAGCATCTCCATTTAGACATATCAAATGTAAATTTTGATTCTTAAGATTTTAAAACAAGTTTTGAATATTTCAGCAGCTTCAAACACCATTTGGGCTGAATATGAATTCTCACCCTCACTGGCCATTAAGGAGGCAGACATGCTTCCGATTGTGCCTCTTGTATGTTACAATGGGGATTAAAATTAAATTTTAAATTTTTAGCTCTTCAAGACATTCGAAGCCAAAAAGCATAATAAAAAGCATACATCTTCAATATCAGAAAATGTGAAAAACGATAAAAAAATACTTCATTTTCACCCTCAAAAATTTTTCTTGGGTACAGTACTGAAGCAGTAAGGATTATAATTTCAAAATATAAAAAAAATTCTAAAAATTTAGAGCTTTTAGAAAAGGTCACAAAGACAAAATATCATTTGAACAACTCGAAGAATTTTTCAAAAAAGTCGAAACGGAAAATTGGCATGAAATTGAAAATGAAAAAAATATGGAAATGGACAAAATAGAAATGTTATTTGATAATTATACAGACTTTGAAAAATTAAAAGAAAGAGATATTGAAATACATGTAAATTATTTTTTTAAAAAATAAAATTGAGTAAAATTTCAATTTAGGTAGAAAAATATAAAGAACTAAATAAAGAGCAAATAAAAGAATATCCTTTAGAAGACCAATATTTTTGGTTAATTATTAAGTCGATGGACAATGAAAAGAGTTTTAGAAAAATTTTGGAAAAAAAATTTGTTTATGAGAAAAAGGTTGCTAAATAAATAAAAATTTTTTAATAAAAAAAAATTTTTTTCTAGTTGGAAGACGCTAAAGAGGATATAAAAAAATTAATGTCAGAATTAAAAATGCCTATATTTGAGGAGAATGAAAAAGAATTTGTTGAGAAATTTATTAAGACTGTTTTGCATATTATTAATCTTTTAAATTGGGTTAGTCAAGAGTAAATTAATGCGGTCGGATCTCATTATAAGTACATGAAATTAAAGGTTCTTGTAATGAAATGCTTATTAAAGAGGATCCTTAGTTGCCAACCAATTTTAAAAAATAAATCTTGAATTTTTTGTATCATAAAGTGGCCCTCCCATATTTAAAAACGTAAGACGAAAGAAAACTGAAGACGGAAGCGGAAGAGATCCCATAATGTTCATGCCATAGAAAAATTCATTGGATGGGAGATGGTGGCAAGCCGAGGCACAACCGACTGTGCCACCATCCAACCGAATGATGGGTTATTTATTTTCATTTATATTCTTTCTGCAAGTGCGGACAAAACAGATTCCATCCCAGATGTGTCTCATAGTGAGGTTCGATTGTATTTTTATTTTAAAAAATACACATTTCTCGGCCTAATTTTAATTTTCTTTAGAAATCAGGAGACAAGAGACAATTTAATAGTTTAGACTTGAACAATCTTCCAGATTATTTAAAGAGAAAAAATCAAAATACTGAATTAAAATATAAAGATATAGACTTAGCCCATTTAATTATAATTTTGTTGAGAAATAAAATTGAAGGTCAAAGCGAAAATGTTTTGTATAGTCAATTAAAGAATTTGAAAGATAAATTTTATGAAAGTAGAATTTTGTAAGTTTAACTGATTTTTAAATTTAAATTTAGGAGCTATAACTTTTCGTTATAAAAATGTTTAAATGACTTCTCTGGCATTTTGTCTATTATTTTTTGGATTTGTTTGTGGACTTACCTCATTGCCTATTTTGTAGTAAACCATCACTAAATAGTCGTCTATTTTTATATTTGTTCAGTCGTAAAACTACATAATATATAAAAATATGTTTATAATTTAATTTAAGATACGAAAACTATAAAAAGAATGCTGAAAGGATTGATGAAATTTACAAAGATTTTGGAACAAACGAAGAAGCTGGTATCATTGATAAAATCAATTCATTAAAGAAGCAACTTCAACAAGTTCAAGAAGAGTCAGAAATATTCAAGTGGCTAGGGTTTTATTTGGCTGAAACCGATGTTGATAAAAGGTGTAATGATAGAATAAAGGGATTCAAGGCACTCGAAGATGGTTTTACACAACTTTTAACTGCAAATAGGGAAATGGAAAATGTGAAGGTAGATAAGAAAGCTATAATTATTTTTCTTATTTAAATGTAGACTAGTAGAGAATTGAATCAAGTAATGGAAAAAGCAATAGAAAACACGAACAAATATAATGAAATAGAGAAAGCTATATCCGAGTTGATTTTGGAGGAAGAGAAGGAATTTGTGAGGCAATTGGCGGCGTGGAATGGAAGGGCACAGACAATAAAGAATAATCTGAAAGCTGGAAGCGCAGGAATGACAACGAAGACGGTTCATGCAGGATCTCCTCCACCCCCTCCACCACCACCAGGAAACGGAAGCAATCGAGCTATTCCAAAGCCGCCTCAGCCACCATCTCCACCTCCCCCGCCACCAATATCAAAGATTAGAGCTAATCAAGGAAGTCCAAAACAACCGCCATCTCCGCCTCCACCTCCGCCACTAATGCCAAAAGCTAGTCAAGGAATTCCAAAACCTCCACGACCACCACAGAAGCAAGAAAGTAAAGGAGTTCCTCTACCACCACCGCCGCCTCCACCACCAACTCATTTATCTCCGACTATAAAAAAGCCGAATTTATATGTAAGCTATATTTAGTTTATTTGTATCTTCTATCAACTAAATTAATTTTAGCAAAACGCTCAAAATGTTAACGAAACAAGTTCATCTAAAGGTGAAGTAAGTGAATCAAAAAACACAAATATTGAGGAAAATGTGGATGATGGAAATGTTTACAAGAAAGAAATTTTGTCCAGAGGGCTTGAAAAAAGGCGTCATTTTATCCAATCAGATGAAGACGACTGAAGTTTTGGACGATTTTGATAAATTACCTATATACATATGTTAAAGTTATTATTTCGTAGAATATTTATTTTTATACAATTTTATTTTATTTACATATACCTATTCAAGATAGAGTAATGTAAAGCATATAGATATTTAATTTCTAAGGCTATGCAGTAGGCGGCGTGGTGTAATGGCTAACACATCAGTCCGGTCTACTGAAAATGCTGGTTCGCCCCAGCCGCCGATTAACCTTTTGCACTAGCTAAAGGAGAGAAATAGCTATAGCTTTACTGTAATCGAAAATAATTTTAAACAATTTCAATTTATACTACATGTTATTTAATCATGTGTAGGATACATGGTACTATTTGTTTGTATCGTATTTCCATTTATAAACATGTTTTTTACTGATATAAATTTTCCAAATAAATGTTTTCTTGTTTCTCCATTGGCCCAAAGCAATAGCCAAGATGGTAAAACAATCGTGCTTATATCAGATACAAGAAAATTTTGATTGAAAACAGCCTAAAATTTTTCTTTTGGGTAATTCTCTCAATATGATTTTACCAAGAAAAAATTTTGGCATTCATCATAGGAAAGTAATGAAGTGCCACTTATTGAAATCCTAACAGCGATGTAGATTAAGGTCTAAAATTAGATTATAAAGATTAAAATGTGTATGAATATTGAATTGGTGGGTGTCCTCGATCTGTCCTCGATAAATCTGATAGATGAAATTAATACATAGGCATAGAATTAAGGCATTTTTAGTTGGTCAAGAGTTTAGTTTTCTATTTTAAAGTTCGGACAAGTTAGGTAGGTGTAAGTTATTAATGTATTAGAATCAGTGTTGGTCTGCACCCGGGTCGACTTTCGCCAAGTCCTTATTTATCCCTGCCTATTGCTACCTTCGTTATTCTTGTAATTACTCTTGGGATAAGCGTAATATTTTATTCTTTGTTATTCTGTTAGCTATTAGATTAGGTGCTATCCATGACTAGTATAGAAAATTCGATTCACCGTCGTAATAGAAATAAGTAGCTGACCAACAAACGTCCAAAAAGCGTAAAGTGTTAATCTTTTTTCTATAGTTCGTTGTAATCCGTTCGAAGTTGTTTTATTTGTTTGAGGTTGTACTTTAGTTTTGTACACAAACAAGGTAGCTATATTGATAATTAAACAGATAAACATGAAAATAACACAGGAATAGGCTGCATCTTCTGTAGGGTTGATCTCTCCTGGCTTTATAGTAACCTCATATATGGTTACAGTTTGATTGTCAGCCTGTAATCGAGCAATAAAGGGTTCAGATAAAATTTGTACGGTTCGGCTTAATGGAAGTACAAAAATAAGTAGCATGCTGAGTGGTAGAAAGCGTCTCCAGGTCTAAAATGCAAGAAAATCTTAATTTTTAAAATTAGTCTATCCTTGACCCTTTCATAAGAAAATGGCCATAAAATAGAAGAAAGTCTGTTGAGTAATTGTAAAGTGGTGGCAATATTTTCGCCGTGTATGCAATAATAACCAAAGAAGAATATTATCGCTAACACCCATGAAGGTAGTTGAAGGAATAGATTTGTGAATAACCCAACCTTTCCAAAACGTGGTCCAAAAGAGATAATGAAGTTGAGAATATTCTAAAATTTAATTGGATTTATTTTCCCTTACGGGGGTATTTAATCGAATCTAGTTAATTTACCAAAATTGACTTTGCAATGAGTAATTGAAAAAAGCTTGAATTAAATTCCTTCCATTTTGTAATAATTATTATAACTTCGAATAAATACAAAATAGCAGAAGGAACTCCAATAACTACAGAAATAACAAACGGCAAATATACTGTATTTGCCAAAAATACAATTGGTGCTGACAGGAAGAAGCCCATCGAGTTAATAAATTCGTAAAATTATCAAAGCAATCTGAACTTAAATTGTTTTAAATGAGTAATGTCTAAGTTTTGGATCTATCGTAAGTAACACCAAACTAATTTCAAGAACAGTTTATCATATGAATAGATCAGTGGTTGGAATTTTGAAATTTGCTTGTACTCGTACTTTCGTACAGGCCCTAGTTTTTCCTCGTACTCGTACCTGGCCATTTTTTACTAATACTCGTCTTAATTTAAGGTACGAATTGTTAATTATTTCCCCCCCCCCCCCCCTTACCCAGTCAGCAATTCACTTGAAGTACGAAATGGTCAGTCATTTTTTCCTTAGATAATTTTAAAAAATTTGCCTATGTTCACATTCATTAGCCTACGAAAGTTGGTACGAGCTTTAACCACTGGATTAGTTACATTAATGGACAAGTGGAATAATTAGAAAGGCACGGCTGTGCCATGCAAGATTTTATAAAACAAATATTTAAATTGAAAGTGCCAAAGCCAATTAGTAAACAAATTTATTATTAAAATAAAAAATTTTAAACTTGGACAGATGGAATAAAAAATAAATGGAAATTGGTGTAAATTTAATTAAAATAATAAAATTATTCTATTAAAAACCTCAATAAACGGTAAATATTTACTGGCATTAAGTAAATAATTTATTTAATTATATGTCAAAGTCCTTATTAAATATTGAAATTTAATTATAAAGCATTTGATAAACAAGTTTTTTGAGCTGCTGAAATACTCAATAGGGTTGAGCGCAAGAAAATATTTTAAAAAACGCAAAATTAAAAGGGTTGTCGGTTCCTGGAAATTCTTAAGATATGCGAAACGGAACTGAATACCGAAAAATCATTGGTTCTTCGGTTCGGTTCGGTCCAGAACCGACAGCCCTATTTAATATAATTTGAAGTTAAAAATGTCCTGAATGTGACATCTTTCCAATAAGTGTTTATCTTTCCAACAAACTTGTACTTTTGGACCGTTTCCAACAATTATATGATTATTCAACTCTTCAAGCTTAATCTCTTTATGACCAGATTCAAGTTGACTATTTTCGTCTGGTTTTGCCAGCCAGAATTCTGTTATACCTTATGTCTTCAATAAATCGTAACTGAAATATGTCACTTGTTTGAACAACATTTTCCATTTTTGATTATAGACATTTATTCTCCTTCTGGAGAGGGTAATTATTGGATACGGTAACTGAATTGAGCAATTTTTTAAATTTTTAGATATTTACCTAATTTTTCCAAGAAAATATTAATCATCAATTTAAATCTAATTTTATTAATTTTTTTTTAATTTTTAAAGGTTATTTTAAAAAAATTTTTCAAGAAATTAGTTCCTTATACATTTTTCAAACTTAATATTTCATCATTAGCTTTTTTTAACTATAAATATAATTTAAAATGAAATTAAGAAAAAATATTCTTCAAAGAATTAAATTTATTAAATTAAATACCAAATAAAATACCCAAAAATAAAATTATTTGTCACGCAATACCCATTCTTTCAAAAAAATTTTATGAATATTTTTAAAATATCAAGAAATATTCTTTCTTTAATTTTATTTAATATTTACATATTTAGATATTTTTTATAAGAAAATCATTTAAAAAAAAATTTTTTTTGTTGTTAAAAATACAAAATTAGAAGGCTCGACATTAATTCAATTTATTTCTCGTTATTAATTTTTTACCTCAGAGTTTAACGAAGCGGATAAATTTAATAAGGAATGCTTAGACAAATTAAATTATTAATCTAAATTTTTATATAAATAAAAATATTTTTAATTGGGCACAGTTTTCTAAAAATACCTAATTTCCGTTAGATTATATTTTTATTAGTCATTGGACTCTGTTTCAGAATTAAATTCTAATTGTTTATACATTAAAATACATTAATAAAGGATTTATATAAGGCTAAATAGATTCGTGCCTCCACTCTCTTTACTATCTGCTATCCCTTTGTTAGTCCCTTTGTTAGGACCACTCTCCCACGTCCCTTTCCTTCATTTAGGTCAGCCCAAGTCGATTGGTGCCAAATTGAAATGTCTAACTGACTGAAAAGCCTGCACTCTCCATTTTATGAACCTCTCTCCCTCTCCTATGAATGGAGAGGAGTTCATATGAAAGTGAAATTAATCCCTCTCCACTCCTGGAGCGGTGAGTCAACCCCTCTCCCCTCTTCTGACTCCCCTCTTCTATGAACCCTACATCTCTCAAATATAGCTCTCAGATATACCGAGGATTCAATCCACAACTTTCTTCCCTCTTTATGTATCTATAAATCATTTTCAGCCTAAAAATAATGGAAAATCCTTCTCAAGCTTTTAATAATTCTTCATTCCCATTAATTCCTCAATCAACTAATAATAATTCAAATATTATTTCCTGCATATTTATTTGGTTAGAATTAATAATACTACACCCTAGTATACTAATAATTTCAAATATTAATCTTTTTGTGCTCTTAACTACCAAAGTTCTTCATCCAAATATGTCTGTAATTTTGATTGTTCAAAGCATTTCAATTATTGGATTTGAGACTTTTCGTATTATTGGAATAATAGAAGAACTTATAGTCTGTGATGTATATTATTCCGGTTCTATTGTTACTCAAGTAAGGAAATTTTGCATAAGTTGGATAGAACGATGGCAGGATTTGAAGGCAGGATTTGAATCCATGATTAAAAGCTTCTCCTTCTAGCTCCCAAAGTCAAATTTAAGGATGATTTATTTGGCAGGATTTTAGTGATATGTATGTGGGAGAATTTTCTAAAATATCCTTTAATATCCTAATTAATATGACGACTTAAGCGTAAAACCACCAGGCTTTTAAAAGCATAAAATAATAAAACCTACAATTAATTTAACACATTTTTTAGAAATGTGGATTTTTCTTTGTGCTTATAAGGAATTTTGTGGGCCATATTTTACTCATTGAACGGCTTCTAGCCACATGCTTTTACAGAAGTTATGAGCATTACAGAAAGGCTCATTTTTCTGTTGTATGGATTACAATTGTGGTAATCTCTTTGTAAATCTATTTTAATTTTATTAATAATCAAAAGGTATTATTATCAATTTTAAATAATATTACATCTATGAAACCAAACGAATTAACATTCACTAACCTTATAACAAGTATATTAATGGTTGTGCTGAATTTAATCGAATTTTTGGTAATTTTCTGATTAACACTACTCCCACATTTGATTCATGTCAAGTGCTGAGCGTTGATTGTCAAGTGTTTTGATCCGTGCCTTTTTTATTTCAATGTAGTAAGGACACGTACCACTCGACACTCGACACGGATGTCATTGTGGAAGTAGCCTAAATAAATTTTTTAAATTTTATTTTAATTAAAAGACAATACTAGCAATTGGTTTTTATAATAAACACAAATATAATAATCATTTGCCACAAGGAAATAATTATTCTCTAAGTGAAAAATATCAGGTGATTTTTTGAAATAATGAATTTTCAGTGGGGAGAATTGGGACTCTGAAGGAGGATCTCACCATTCTCTCATGAGGTGAATTCGAACTGCTGAAAAGAGAACTGGGCTTTGGTGAGAGACCTAGCTCATTCCTCATGAAATTCCCTTCCTCAGGGAAGGGTCAAAACCTCGTTTAAATCTGAAGATTACATAATTACATAAATAATAACGATTATTATAATAACGATTATAATAATTATATAAATAATAACTGAAGATTACATAATTGAGGTTGAATTATCATTTTATATATTATGAAACCTTAAAATATTATAAAATTATTTTTTAAAAGCTTTCTGAAAATATTCGAACAAGTAAACAATTAATTCCCGTATTTTTCTGTCACTGTTTCAATGGATGTGTTATGCTGTTTTTTGGCATTTTTATGTATTATTCGTTGTTTAATCATCAACAATTGGGAATAGCAATACAAGCAGGGACTATAGTAGCTTCTCTTGTTGATTTTATTATTGAACTTACAGTGATAACGTAAATAAATTTTATAAATTTTTAAATTAAAAAAATTTTTTTTTCAAGTCATCATCCACAATTGAGGAAACGTTTCCTAATAATTTTGGCAAAAACATTTTTATTTAAATGTCTAAATAATAAGGTAGCAGAGGGCGACACAAAACAAATTGAAGAAGCACAAAGGAGTAATTCTGGGAGACTTGTAAAAAATAAAGGAAATTCGGAAAGTCATTTTAATATGTTAAAAACTGCGTGGCAATGAATGCTAATAGTGCTTAAAATAATTAATAATAACAGAATTTTTATTATAATCATCAAATAATTTATACTTAATTTAATTTTTAATAATATCACATTTAAATTTATCAATATCCACTTTGCCTGTTTTAACCATTTCTTTGTGGAAGCGAGTCTGAAATTTATAAAATAAATTAATTAATTAGTTTAAAAATTGCCTGAGGCCAATTTTGATAGAATGTACTATTCAATCTTTTCAATCCTTTATCTACCAAAGTTCTACTTCTCATCTCTTCATGCCAACAAAGAATGGCCCCGAAATCAAAATCAGCTTTAATTTTGTTTGCAAAAAGGCAGTTATTATCTCGCAAATTGACTGGCTTTATAAAAATATTAATTATAATGGGTCCGAAATATTATATAAAAAATTATTGCAGATTATACCGCTACCATTGCATAAAAATAATAATAAATTACTAAATCCTCCAGGCCAAAAATGCAAAGACTATGACGGTTATATCCGCTAGGGCATATTGTGTTTGAATCTTCTACCCAAATAGAAAATCTAAATTAGAACTGCTGAAATGATTACCCTGGATAATTATTGTCTCGATCTCTCGCTGAAGGGGGTAATTATTAGGGAGGGTGTGCTGGATTTGGGATATATCTCTATCTAACTGAGGAGAAATTGAGTAATTTTTTTTGTTATTAAGTCTTAAAATGCTCAAAAATTAAATTAATAATGATTTTTGAATACTTTTAAGGCAGGAAGTAAAGAAGGGGGTAAACTAGTGGGTTATTATTGGAGAGGATAATTATTTGAGAGAGGGTAATTATTTCAGCATTTAAGTAGGTATATTAATTTTACTCTGTTTTTATCGGCAACTAATCTACTTTAAAAATAAGTTCCAGAGAAGAAATAAAATATTTTTAAAATATACTAACCTACTAGCATATGGTGTATAAATATTCTTATCAAGGCATTTATGTGTAAAAGCATTGGGTGCTCTTAACACATCTGTTGCCACTAGTGTTTGAAAAAATAGTTCATCACAAGCATATTCCCCGCTTAGTTTTATTATTTTAATTAAATCAAGTGTTAAATACCAGTTATTTATATGATAAAGCAATTGAGTCAAATCAAGTTTTTGTACAATAAAATCAACAAAAGGACGTGCCAAACTAGCTTGTACAAGTCCTTTGGATATTTTTAAAGATAAGGGTTTTCCGTTTGTATCAACTTGATTATTTAATTTTTCTTTAAAATTTAAATTATTTTAAATATTATTTTGTAAATTATAACCATCTCTAAATAATTTTAAATCTTTAAAAGTCCAATTAAATTTTTTGCTAACATTTTTAATAAGCTCTTCTTGATCTAGTTGATATTGAACATCATTAGCCCCTCCCAAACATTTTAATATTTGGATAATTTCCTCGTTTGTTTTTATCTGTATATCATCATTTTGAAGGGTAAAAACATATTCCCATTTATATTTCTTTTTAGATAATTCATCCAAACATGACATGAATGCTGTTCCCATATGAACGCCTTGATAAATAATTTATTCAGGAAGCATATAAATTAATCCGGAAATATTATGTAATTCCGGAGGCATGTGTATTTTGTAATTATATTATTCCGGAAACATTAATAATTTTCCGGAAATAAAAGAATATCTGAACAAATATAATTCTCGAATTACAATAAAATTTACGAAACAATATTTTTCAGGAATATACTAAAATTCCGGTGACATATTACCTACCATTACTATCTACAGGAAATCTTTTTGTTGGAACAATAATATTAGGGAAGCAATTAGCCAATGCTTTTATTCTTTTAAAAAACTGTTTATCTCCAATTTTCTTGTCAACAGCAAAACAATACCAATTTTGGGGTTGATAAATTGTGGCAAATTCTGCTTCCAGAAATCTATAACTCTTTAATAATTTTTATTAATTTTATTAATATTTTTTTTAATTTTTAAAAATTACTCCATAAACAATTCTAGCATAAGCTAGTGGATATTTCCCTTCTTCAGAAGATAAAGGCTTTTCCAAGAAATAATTTCTTTCTTTAATTGATCTACAATCCATTAATAAATTTTCTGGATCTTTATATGTTAATCTAGATTTTGCTTCGAGTTTTATATAATCCTCTTCTCCTTTAATTATTCTTTTGCAGTCTATACGTTCCTAAAAATTTTTCTTCTTTAAAAAATTTATTTAGAATTAGAGATCGGACTAACGGTAAAATCAAATATCAAATCAAGTAATTTGATATTTGAAAATATTTGAAAAAATTTGATCAAAAGTATCAAATATTTGATCAAATATTAAATTTTTTCAAAATTTTGGAATTACATATGAATTTCATTATTAAGGGAATAATTAACATAATAATAACTAAATACATTTATGAATCAATATTTGTAATGAATCAATAGATTAAGGGAGATAACTTGGGTTATTCCGATATATCACTATTTTCAGATAGTGATCCACATATATCACGCTTAATCCCCCCATCCGATATCCCTCCAAATCCACAGATATCTCTCCAAAGCCTCAGATATCACTAGTAATCATCAGATATTATCCCCATATAAGCTATTATTCTCAAAGATATCTCTCTAAATCATTCTATATCCGCTCTAATCAAACGAAATCCCTTCAAATTACCCTATATCCCCTTTAATCCCTGATATCCATTTAAATCCTCATATATCCCTTTTAATTCACATATATCTCTCTCAATCCCCTGATATCCCTTCTAATCCCCAAAATCTCTCAAAATCTCTCGATATCCATCCAAATCCTCATATATCCCTTTTAATTCACATATATCTCTCTCAATCCCCTGATATCCCTTCTAATCCCCAAAATCTCTCAAAATCTCTCGATATCCATCCAAATCCTCATATATCCCTTTTAATTCACATATATCTCTCTCAATCCCCTGATATCCCTTCTAATCCCCAAAATCTCTCAAAATCTCTCGATATCCATCCAAATCCTCATATATCCCTTTTAATTCACATATATCTCTCAATCCCCTGATATCCCTTCTAATCCCCAAAATCTCTCAAAATCTCTCGATATCCATCCAAATCCTCATATATCCCTTTTAATTCACATATATCTCTCTCAATCCCCTGATATCCCTTCTAATCCCCAAAATCTCTCAAAATATCTCGATATCCATCCAAATCCTCATATATCCCTTTTAATTCTCATATATCCCTCTCAATCCTCTGATATCTATTCTAATCCCCAAAATCTCTCAAAATCTCTCGATATCCATCCAAATCCTCATATATCCCTTTTAATTCTCATATATCCCTCTCAATCCTCTGATATCTATTCTAATCCCCAAAATCTCTCAAAATCTCTCGATATCCATCCAAATCCTCATATATCCCTTTTAATTCTCATATATCCCTCTCAATCCTCTGATATCTATTCTAATCCCCAAAATCTCTCAAAATCTCTCGATATCCATCCAAATCCTCATATATCCCTTTTAATTCACATATATCTCTCTCAATCCCCTGATATCCCTTCTAATCCCCAAAATCTTTCAAAATCTCTCGATATCCATCCAAATCCTCATATATCCCTTTTAATTCACATATATCTCTCTCAATCCCCTGATATCCCTTCTAATCCCCAAAATCTCTCAAAATCTCTCGATATCCATCCAAATCCTCATATATCCCTTTTAATTCACATATATCTCTCTCAATCCCCTGATATCCCTTCTAATCCCCAAAATCTCTCAAAATATCTCGATATCCATCCAAATCCTCATATATCCCTTTTAATTCTCATATATCCCTCTCAATCCTCTGATATCTATTCTAATCCCCAAAATCTCTCAAAATCCTTCGATATCCTCCAAATATCTCTATATTCACAAGATACAAAGAAGAAATTTTTAATTTTTAAGACGCTATTGGAGAGGAACATAAGCGCCATTTTTTAACCAAAAAATTGAATTTTTGGGAAAATCAAATAATTTTCAAATTATTTGATGTTAATCAAATATTTGATTTTCCGACGTCAAATATTTGTCAGGTCCGATCTCTATTTATAATCAACTTTGTTATGCCCAATTTCATTTTTGATTGAATTCCAAATTTTTTCATTAATTTTTTCCAAATCTCCGTTTTTTAAATTATTTTTCGATTCGTTTTCCTTCATTGTTTCAGTTCTAACAGTTTGAGGGAGAAGAACTTGTATTGGAGAAGTAGGGAAAATCATGTAAATAATCGCTACAATAGATGCCGTTATTAAGAAGGCAATTAAAAAACAGTGTAAAAAAGTCTTCATTTGATAATATTTTGGGAGAATTTAGTTTTGAATTTTAATCGGTTTATTTATTCAAATAAAAATTTTTGACAAGTGATGACCCTGTTAGCTTTATTTCCTTGTGATTCGACAAGCGGCTAATAAAACAAGACTATAAACTTTTTTAAAAAAGTTGTTTTAAAATTAAACAAAGGAAACAGTGTGATTAATATTTATAATACAAAAAATATTTATGGAAACAAATTATATTCACATAAAAATTTTTTTAGATAATGTCTCGAAATAAATATTTTTAGTGAACACGGAAACCATAATTTTAACTTTCAATAATATCACAATTAAATTTATCAATATCCACTTTGCCTGTTTTTACCATTTCTTTGTGGAAGCGGGTCTGAAATTTATAAAATAAATTAATTAATTATTTAAAATTTGCCTGAGGCCAATTTTGATAGGATTTACTATTCAATCTTTCCAATCCCTTATCTACCAAAGTTCTACTTCTCATCTCTTCATGCCAACAAAGAACGGCCCCAAAATCAAAATCAGCTTGAATTTTATTTGCAAAAAGGAAATTATTATCTCGCAAATTGCCTGACTTTATAAAGATATTAATTATAATGGGTCCGAAATGTTAATAAAAAATTATTGAAGATTATACCGCTCCATGTACATAAAAATATTATTAAATTACTATATCCTCCAGGCCAAAAATGCAAATATTATGACGCATATATCCGCTATGGCATGTCCGGTTTTCATCATCCCAAATAGAAAATCTAAATAAGAACTACATAGATTAATTTTAATCTCATTTATTATCGGTAGGGATAAAGAACATAACGTATTACTCTATTACTTCCACTCTCTCGAATAATTCCCCTTGCTACGGATAAGTTGAAACCTCAATCCCACTCCCACAAATCCCCCTGCTATCTCAAAACTCGAATAATTCCACTTTCTTAAATAATTCCACAAGCCACTGATGGGTAGAAAAAATAATTCCCCAGGGGAATTAATCGAGTACATACTGTATTTTTTTTATTTCTAAAATAAGTTCCAGAGAAGAAATAAAATCGTCTAAAATACATATAACTAACCTATTAACATATGGTGTAAAAATATGATTATCAACGCATTTATGTGTAAAAGAATTGGGTGCTCTTAACTCATCTGTTGCAATTAATGTTTGAAAAAAAAATTCATCACAACCATATTCCCCGCTTAATTTTACTATATATTTTAATTAAACTAAGTGTTAAATACCAGTTATTTAAATGATGAAGCAATTGAGTTAAATCAAGTTTCTGTACAATAAAATCAACAAAATCGCGTGCCAAACTAGCTTGTAGATATCCTTTAGTTATTTTTATAGATAAAGGTTTTCCTTTTGTATCAACTTGATTATTTAGCTTTTCTTTAAAATATAAATTATTTTAAACATTATTTTTTAAATTCCAACCATCTCTATATAATTTTAAATCTTTAAAAGTCCAATTAAATTTTTTATAAAGCTTTTGAATAAGCTCCTTTTTATCTAGACCATATTCAACATCGTTAGCCCCACCCAACCATTTTAATATTCGGATAATTTCCTCATTTGTTTTTATCTGTATATCATCATTTTGAAGGGTAAAAACATATTCCCATTTATATTTGCTTTTAGATAATTCCTCCAAACATGACATAAATGCATTTCCCATATGAACGCCTTAATACATAATTTAGTCCGGAAGCATATAAATTTATCCGAGAATATTATGAAATTCCGGAGGTATGTGTATTTTATAGAATTATATGTATTATTCCGGAAACATTCTAATTTTCCGGAAATATTATATTATTCCGGAAACATTAATAATTTTCCGGAAATATTATATTATTCCGGAAACATTAATAATTTTCCGGAAATATTATATTATTCCGGAAACATTAATAATTTTCCGGAAATATTATATTATTCCGGAAACATTAATAATTTTCCGGAAATATTATATTATTCCGGAAACATTAATAATTTTCCGGAAATATTATATTATTCCGGAAACATTAATAATTTTCCGGAAATATTATATTATTCCGGAAACATTAATAATTTTCCGGAAATATTATATTATTCCGGAAACATTAATAATTTTCCGGAAATATTATATTATTCCGGAAACATTAATAATTTTCCGGAAATATTATATTATTCCGGAAACATTAATAATTTTCCGGAAATATTATATTATTCCGGAAACATTAATAATTTTCCGGAAATATTATATTATTCCGGAAACATTAATAATTTTCCGGAAATATTATATTATTCCGGAAACATTAATAATTTTCCGGAAATATTATATTATTCCGGAAACATTAATAATTTTCCGGAAATATTATATTATTCCGGAAACATTAATAATTTTCCGGAAATATTATATTATTCCGGAAACATTAATAATTTTCCGGAAATATTATATTATTCCGGAAACATTAATAATTTTCCGGAAATATTATATTATTCCGGAAACATTAATAATTTTCCGGAAATATTATATTATTCGGAAACATTAATAATTTTCCGGATTCTACTATTAATATTAACTATCAATTTTCAACTATTCTAAGACTTTCAATTTTCAACTATTAACTATTAATATATTAAATATTAGCAAGAAAATTCCGGAGAAGTTCTTTATTAAAAAATTTACTGAATACATTCTAAACTCCTAGCTAGGCTGTGCGCCAAAATAATTAGTCGGAGTAAATTGAAAATCTACCATTATTATCTACAGGAAATCTTTTTGTTGGAACAATAACATTAGGAAAACATTTAGCCAATCCCTTTATTCTTTTAAAAAACTGGTTATTTCCAATTTTCTTGTCAACAGCAAAACAATACCAATTTTGGGGTTGATAATTTGTGGCAAACTCTGCTTCCAGAAATCTATAATTCTTTAATAACTTTTATCAATTTTAGTAATAATTTTCAATAATTTATTATTGATTTTTAAAAAATTTTTAAAAATTACTTTATAAACAATTCTAGCATAAGCCAATGGATATTTCCCTTCTTCAGTGGATAAAGGCTTTTCCAAAAAATAATTTCTTTCTTTAATTGATCTACAATCCATTAATAAATGTTTTGGATCTTTATATATTAATCTAGATTTTGCTTCGAGTTTTATATAACTCTCATCTCCTTCAATTATTCTTTTGCAGTCTATACGTTCCTAAAAACATTTTTCTTTAAAAAAATTTATTTATTATCAACTTTGTCATGTCGAATTTCATTTTTGATTGAATTCCAAATTCTTTCATTAATTTTTTCCACATCTCCGCTTTTAAAAATTTTGTTTGGTCTGTGGTGATGCTCAGATTCAATTGACTTTAATTTAAATAAATAACTTTTAATCAGATTTTATGTTTTGTGCCCTCCCCTATTTAAGAAAAACAATTCTCCCCAAAACTGTTCATTTGTTAATTTATTCTTTTAGTTATTTATTCCTTAAGTCTCCCGCTAATTTATTATTTGGAGTTCGCTACTTTAAATTGTATTGCCTCCTTTTAATTAAATAAATATTAATTGGAATTTCTTTGTGTTTGGATTTCAATTGGACTTAAAGAGAGTTTAAATTAAAAGAAGTGAAAGTTAAAAGAGAAAGACCTTAAAATTTTTCACGGATCCATCTTCTTCCTTTATTTCAGTTTTAACAATTTTAGGAACCACTTGTATTGGAGAAGTAGGGAAAATCATGTAAATAATCGCTACAATAGATGCCGCTATTAAGAGGACACTTACAAAACAGTGTAAGAAAGTCTTCATTGAATAATATTTTGGATTGAATTTAATTTGGAAATTTAATTTATTTATTATTTAAATAAAAATAGAATCAAATCAAAATATTTAACAAGTGGTTATCTACATTTTAACTTTATTTCCTTGTTATTCGAGAAGCAGACTATAAAACACGTCAACTATTTTTAGAAAAGTGTTGGCAGTTGTGTTGGAATATAATAAAAGAAACAATGATGATTAAATTTATAAAATACATAATACAACGATATTTATAAATAAAATATTGCAAAAAAATAATTTTTCAGATAATGCCACGAAACAAATTTTTAAGTGAAAAAAACAATACTCTTAGTTTTTATTAATATCACAATTAAATTTATCAATATCCACTTTGCCTGTTTTTATCATTTCTTTGTGAAAGCGTGTCTGAAATTTATAAAAAAAATTAATAGAAGTTTCAAAAATTGCCTGAGGCCAATTTTGATAGAATGTACTATTCAATTTTTTCAATCCCTTATTTACAAAAGTTCTGCTTCTCATCTCCTCATGCCAACAAAGAATGGCCCCAAAATCGAAATCAGCTTGAATTTTATTTGCAAAAAGGAAATTATTATCTCGCAAATTGACTGACTTTAAAAAAATATTAATTAAACAGTGTTTGCAATTTATAAAAAATTAGTGCAGATTATACCACTCCATGTACATAAAAATAATATTAAATAACTACTAAATCCTCCAGGCCAAACATGCAAAGATCATTACGAATATATCCGCTAGGGCATTTTTTTGTGTCCGAATCGACTACCCAAATAGAAAATCTAAATAAGAACATATATTAATTTTAATCTCATTTATTATCGGTAGGGATGAGGGACATATTTTTTTATTTCGAAAATAAGTTCCAGAGAAGAAACAAAATTTTTTAAAAATATAACTAACCTATTAGCAAATGGTGTAGAAATATTTTTATCAACGCATTTATGTGTAAAAGCATTGGGTGCTCTTAACTCATCTGTTGCCAATAATGATTGAAAAAATAGTTCATCACAACCATATTCCCCGCTTAATTTTATAGAGTTAAATTAACGAAGTGTTAACTACCAGGTATTTAACTGATGAAGCAATTGAGTTAAATCAAGTTTTTGTACAATAAAATCGACAAAACTGCGTGCCAAACTAGTTTGTACATATCCTTTGGATATTTTTAAAGATAAAGGTTTTCCTTTTGTATCAACTTGATTATTTAATTTTTCTTTAGAAGATTAATTATTTTAAATATTATTTTCTAAATTCCAACCATCTCGGAATAATTTTAAATCTTTAAAAGTCCAATTAAATTCATTGTAAAGATCTTCAATAAGCTCTTTTTGATCTAAGCCATATTCAACATCATTAGCCCCACCCAACCATTTTAATATTTGAATAATTTCCTCATTTGTTTTTATCTGTATATCGTCATTTTGAAGGGTAAAAATATATTCCCATTTATATTGCTTTTTAGATAATTCCTCCAAACATGACATAAATGCTGTTCCCATATGAACCCCTTAATTCATAACAATTTATTAATAATTTTTAATGGTTTCATAAGCCCAGAACATTCTTTGGAAAATGCTTAATATAATGAAATTCAGAAACTGAAACATTAATAATTTTCCGGAAATATTATATTATTCCGGAAACAATAATAATTTTTCGGAAATATTATATTATATATATCCGGAAATATTATATTATATATTTCCGGAAATATTATATTATATATTTCCGAAAATATTATATTATATATTTTTGGAAATATTATATTATATATTATATTATATATTCCCGGAAATATTATATTATATATTTCTGGAAATATTATATTATATATTCCCGGAAATATTATATTATATATTTCCGGAAATATTATATAATATATTCCCGGAAATATTATATTATATATTTCCGGAAATATTATATTATATATTTCCGAAAATATTATATTATATATTTCCGAAAATATTATATTATATATTTCCGAAAATATTATATTATATATTTCCGAAAATATTATATTATATATTTCCGGAAATATTATATTATATATTTCCGAAAATATTATATTATATATTTCCGGAAATATTATATTATATATTTCCGAAAATATTATATTATATATTTCCGAAAATATTATATTATATATTTCCGAAAATATTATATTATATATTTCCGGAAATATTATATTATATATTTCCGAAAATATTATATTATATATTTTTGGAAATATTATATTATATATTATATTATATATTCCCGGAAATATTATATTATATATTTCCGGAAATATTATATTATATATTTCCGAAAATATTATATTATATATTTCCGGAAATATTATATTATATATTTCCGAAAATATTATATTATATATTTCCGGAAATATTATATTATATATTTCCGGAAATATTATATTATATATTTCCGAAAATATTATATTATATATTTCCGGAAATATTATATTATATATTTCCGAAAATATTATATTATATATTTCCGGAAATATTATATTATATATTTCCGGAAATATTATATTATATATTTCCGAAAATATTATATTATATATTTCCGGAAATATTATATTATATATTTCCGAAAATATTATATTATATATTTCCGGAAATATTATATTATATATTTCCGGAAATATTATATTATATATTTCCGGAAATATTATATTATATATTCCCGGAAATATTATATTATATATTTCCGGAAATATTATATTATATATTTCCGAAAATATTATATTATATATTTCCGGAAATATTATATTATATATTTCCGAAAATATTATATTATATATTTCCGGAAATATTATATTATATATTTCCGAAAATATTATATTATATATTTCCGGAAATATTATATTATATATTTCCGAAAATATTATATTATATATTTCCGAAAATATTATATTATATATTTCCGGAAATATTATATTATATATTTCCGAAAATATTATATTATATATTTCCGGAAATATTATATTATATATTTCCGGAAATATTATATTATATATTTCCGGAAATATTATATTATATATTTCCGGAAATATTATATTATATATTTCCGAAAATATTATATTATATATTTCCGAAAATATTATATTATATATTTCCGGAAATATTATATTATATATTTCCGAAAATATTATATTATATATTTCCGGAAATATTATATTATATATTTCCGAAAATATTATATTATATATTTTTCGAAAATATTATATTATATATTTCCGGAAATATTATATTATATATTTCCGAAAATATTATATTATATATTTCCGGAAATATTATATTATATATTTCCGAAAATATTATATTATATATTTCCGGAAATATTATATTATATATTTCCGAAAATATTATATTATATATTTCCGGAAATATTATATTATATATTTCCGAAAATATTATATTATATATTTCCGAAAATATTATATTATATATTTCCGGAAATATTATATTATATATTTCCGGAAATATTATATTATATATTTCCGGAAATATTATATTATATATTTCCGAAAATATTATATATTTCCGGAAATATTATATTATATATTTCCGGAAATATTGCAAAGCATATATAGATAGCTATTTATTTCCTAAGCTATAGCCCTATCTATGGCCCAGCAGCTTTACTATATAATAAAATCTATGAAAGCTATATTTTCTGGAATAATTCTAAATTCCTGAAATATTATTATTTTTCAGAAAATAAAAATTTTTTCTGAAAATCTATTCTGTCGCGTGTCGCGCGCGATTTTTATGTAAGCGTAGCGTTATTAAATATACTAATAAATCGCATAAATGGGAAATCTACCATCACTATCTACAGGAAATCTTTTTGTTGGAACAATAACATTAGGAAAACATTTAGCCAATGCTTTTATTCTTTGAAAAAAATGTTCATCTTCAAGTTGCGAGTCAACAGCAAAACAATACCAATTTTGGGGTTGATAATTTGTGGCAAATTCTGCCTCCAAAAATCTATAACTCTTTAATAATTTTTATAATTTTAGTAATAATTTTTTAAAAATTTATTAATGATTTTTAAAAAATATTTTAAATTACTTCATAAACAATTCTAGCATACGCCAATGGATATTTCCCTTCTTCAGTGGATAAAGGCTTTTCCATAAAATAATTTCTTTCTCTAATTGATTTACAATCCATTAATAAATTTTCTGGATCTTTATATGTTAATCTAGATTTTGCTTCGAGTTCTACATAATTCTCGTCTCCTTCAATTATTCTTTTGCAGTCTATACGTTCCTAAAAAATTTTTTCTTTAAATATTTATTCATAATCAACTTTATCATGTCCAATTTCATTTTTGATTGAATTCCAAATTTTTTCATTAATTTTTTCAAAATTTTTTGATTCGTTTTCATTCTTTGTTTCTGTTTTAACAATTTGAGTAAGCACTTGTATTGGAGAAGTAGGAAAAATCATGTAAATAATCGCTACAATAGATGCCATTATTAAGAAGGCAATTAAAAAACAGTGTAAACAAGTCTTCATTGAACAATATTTTGGATGAAATTTATTTTAGAATTTTACTTATTTATTTAAATAAAAATTTTTAACATATGGTTATCTCCTTTTAACTTTATTTCCTTGTAATTTTAATTAGTTTATTTATTCAATATTTAACAATAGGTTAACTTTATTTCATTGTTATTCAACACAATAAGACACGTGGCATTTTTGAAGTTTCGTCCATATTTTCCCATTTTTCGTCCATATTTCGCCATTTTCAAAACTATTTTCATTGTAAGGATGATTCACCTAGCAGCATTTAAAACGCTTAGGCGGGGTTAAACGAAAAAAGGAAAAAGAAAGCATTAGTCGATGCCCCGGTAGCTCAATGGTAGAGCTCCTGCTTATAGTCGACTGCGATATATGACGTTCTTTTTCGTTACATAAGACAATTTTATCTGACAATAGGAGGAGCCTTACCCAGAGAATGTTGAAATGTACTTAATAGATAATCTGATTTTGGTCCATATTTTGACTTTTTTAGTCCATATTTTATGTCCATATTTCACGATTGATCGTCCATACAAATCCGGGCCCTAGTTATAATTAATATTTATAATATAATGCAACAATATTTATAAATAAAATATTGTAAAAAATCATTTTTTAGATAATGCCTCGAAATAAATATTTTAATGGAAAAAAGAAAACAATACTCTTAGTTTTTATTAATATCACAATTAAATTTATCAATATCCACTTTGCCTGTTTTTACCATTTCTTTGTGGAAGCGTGTCTGGAATTTATAAAATAAATTAATAGAAGTTTCAAAAATTGCCTGAGGCCAATTTTGATAGAATGTACTATTCAATCTTTTCAATCCTTTGTCTACCAAGGTTCTGCTTCTCATCTCCTCATGCCAACAAAGAATGGCCCCAAAATCAAGATCAGCTTGAATTTTATTTGCAAAAAGGAAATTATTTTTATCTCTCAAATTTTTTGCCTTAACGAATTAACTAAAAATTTAATTTTTTTTAATTAACCAAGTCTTCAATGCCAATAACACAAATACCGTGGTTATACTTGCCGCTAAAACATTTTGGGGTTGATGAATAGATCCAGGCGGAAAATCTAAAAGATTAAGTTACTGTATCTATTCCAATTAAATGTCCTCTAAAATTCATTAGCTCCTTCATTTAAATAGCCCTTTAAAACTATTTCTATAAACAACGTCATTTTGTCCCTTATTACCTAGTCTCGGAGACCAGCCTGTGTGGAGATATCTCGATAAATTTAGACTTTTTGAGATCTCTTCTCGATCATGTCTAGTTGCTTAATATTCCTTTTTAGTAAAATAATCCTGATTTTGAAGTTGGAGTCAAAAATCGGGGATCAGGTGGGATATTATTGGACTTAGAAATATTATTATGATATTCTAGAAATTCAGAACCTTGTAATATAAGGCACATCAACTTTTTTATCAAGACATTTGTGAGTAAAAGCATTAGGTGCCTTTAAATCGTCAGATGCCGTTAATGTTTGGAAAAATAATTCATCAGCCCCATAATTCCTTAAAAAATATATTTATTTAATTATACGTTTTGTCATACCAAGAATTCAATTGTCTAATCATTTTGTCCAAATTAATTTTTTGTACAATAAAATCAACAAAAGGGCGTGCCAAACTAGTTTGCACATATCCTTTACTTAATTTTAAGGATAAAGGCTTTCCTTTTGTATCAACTTGATTATTTAATTTTTCTTTAAAATTAAAATTTTTTAAAATATTATTCTAAATTATAACCATCTTTAAATAAATTTAAATCTTTAAAAGTCCAGTTGAATTTATTATGTAAACTTTTGATCATATTTTGCTTGTCTTGATTTCTAAATTCATATTCAACGTCATTAGCCCCACCCAGCCATTTTAATATTTGGATAATTTCCTCGTTTGTTTTTATCTGTATATCATCATTTTGAAGGGTAAAAACATATTCCCATTTATATTTCTTTTTAGATAATTCCTCCAAACATGACATAAATGCATTTGCCATGTAATGGCCTGAAAATAAAATTAATTATTTTAAACAGAATAATTTGGAACATAAATGAATGGTTTTTGAAAGGGAAAAGTTCTTTATCCCTCGGTGATCAACTCAATTTTGATTCAGCCGAAACTCTAATTATCCTCTAATTTTTATTCACAAAGTATGGAATCTCTTCCGACTCCCGCCGATTTTAGTCTGTTATTTGCTCTTCCGATTCTGCCTTACGCTTTCCATTTTTATTGCTTCCGTCTCTCACATAGATAAAAAACTGTGATCGGGATTTTGGAATGGTGGGGATCGGTATTTGGAAAAGAAATCCCGACCCAGCTCGGGATCCCGATCCAGACCCGCTGAACTCAAAGGCTACTCTCACATTCTACACTACGGCATTGCCCATACCTAATATAAATATTCATTTTATTTAAAATTTTTTCTGCTTCAATTGAGTATGTAAATCAGAAAATAAGCAAACTGACCGTCTCTATCCACCGGATACCGGATATTAGGAATTATAATGTTTTTGAAACACTTAGCCAAGGAGCGCATTCTTTTACCAAAAAGTTCCCTGGCTTTCGAATCAATAGCAAAACAATACCAATTTTGGGGGCGATAATTAGTAGCTAATTCTGCTTCGAAAATCCGGTAATCCTTTAAATTAAAATTAAATTTAATTTAAGTTCACCATTGAAACTTTATAAACAATTCTAGCATAAGCTAATGGATATTTCCCTTCTTCAGTAGATAAAGGCTTTTCCAAAAAATAATTTCTTTCTTTAATTGATCTACAATCCATGAATAAATTTCTTGGTTCTGTGTATGTTAATCTAGATTTTGCTTCGAGTTTTATATAACTCTCATCACCTTTAATTATTCTTTTGCAGTCTATACGTTCCTAAAAAATTTTTTAAAATTTAATTTGTAATTTTGTAATGAATGGTCTTCTGATTTTAACCTATTTCCTTCATTTGAAATTCTGAACTATGGTAGTCTGAACTATGGTAGAGAGATTCATTAATTTTTAAATTTTTTTCGAGAGATTTAGAAGTGTTCGTGAACCGAGATTGATATATCGAGATAACGAGATTTAAGTACAGCTAACCTTTGAGTGTCTAATTTCATGCTTAATCGAATTCCAAATTTTTTCATTAATTTCATCCAAATCTGGTTTAAATTCTTTATCAGATTTAGCAATTTCTTTAATTTCATCTTTTAATTTAGCTGGTGGGAATACTACGGTAGTTTCTCTCACCTCGATTGGAGGTGGATGATGATGCTTTTTTTCTTCCTTAATTTTAACTGGATCAACAACTTTTATTATTTGGTTATCCTTTTTCTGGTCATGGTCCTTCCCTTCAACTTTCTTATAGTCCTTCCCTTTATTCTTCTTATCCTCCTTCCCTTTATCCTTTTCATTGTCCTTCCCCCCATTCTTGACTTTGACATAGACTTTCTCAGGTATTGAAGTAGGCATAAGAGGAATTAGTTCTTCTAAAGGTGAAATTGGAAGGCTTGATCTTTCAAATAATACTTTTGGAGGTGTAACTAAATAAAGCATTATAATGACAAATAACGCTGCCGTGACAATGAAGAGATTGTTTATCCGCATACGTCGCATTTCTAAAGTAAAATTAAATGGATTTTTTATAAAATTGAGACGGTTAAAATGATTAAGAGCGATTCTAATTCAGGAGCCTAGCTAGCAGGAAAAATAAGTTCACGATTTTGGGGTCTGGGATACACGACCCACAAAACGTAGGGAATTCACGAGTTGTGAAATCGAGTCGACTAGAATTCATAAAATTAATTTTCTAAATAAATAAAAATATTTATGCAATAATTTACACGGTACAATAAATTATACACCTACAGAGCATGGGTGTGCCGAAAATGATTTTAAAAAGCGAAAGACGAAAGGCGAAAATGCCTGCTACAGAGTAGTAGTGTTCGGGTATCCTTATCCCGACTCGGGAAAATTTCCTGAGTTTTTGGCCTCCCGATCAAGACTTCCGAGGGCATTTCCCGACCCGACTCCCGTTTCCAGAGTTATTTATTCTCCCGAACATCACTACTACAGAGGTACAAAAAAATATGACGTCAATAAAAAATTTACAAAAAGAAAAGTTTAAAAGGAGACAATGGGATTTTTCAGAATTTACTGGAGGACTAGGAAGTTTTTAAAAAAATTTTTCAGAATTATATCGAAATATCAATCAGATTTAAAATCAATAGAATGGTTAAAATGATAAATTAACAAATAATATTTTAGAATTCAAACACAAAAATAGTCAACATCTTCATAAAATATATAGACGTTTTTTAAAATGAGTTGGCAATAGTGTTGGAATTTTAAAGGGAAAAAATAACAAATATTTTTTTCAACTTTATTTGGGAATAAAATACATAAGAATATTTTCGATTCCCTCAACTCTCGCTCATAGGGTGGAAATAAAAATAAGAATATTTTGTAAAGGGGAAAATTAAAAATTAAATTCAATAAATTTTCTTAAAATTATCTGAGGAAATTAAAAAAGGGGATATAAAAACAATTTTAATGCAATAAGTCAATTACAGTATTTTCTATAGAAGATCCCCCCATGGGGCTCTATTTTTTAATCATACTCCAAAGGGTGCTGCTTTATTGAAAAAAGGGATGTGCTTCAATAAAAAAGGGGTGGTGATTCCTTCAACGGTCCTCCGCCAAATAAGGGAGGAGTTTTTATTAGTCAGAGGCTCACCCTTAATCATAGCCCAAAGTGGCCCTGGAAAAAGAGGGGGTGCTCTATTTAAATGGGTGGTCATTCCTTCAACTGTCCTTCACCAAATAAGGGAGAAGTCTTTATTAGAGAGAGGGCCTCTAATTGAGAAAAGGGGGATTTAATTCAGAAAATACGGTATTTTTATGAGAAAAATTTGGGGATTCTTCAACTGCCCCCCCCCCCCCACAAAATGAGGTCGGAGTCTTTATTAGAGAGAGGGCCTCAAATTCAAAAAAAGGGGATTTAATACAGAAAATACAGTATTTTTATAAGAAAAAATTTTTGGGTCGAATTATGTACAATTAAATTTGTCAATGTCTACTTTGCCTGAATTTCGCCTCCATTCCTGATGAAAACGTGTCTGAAAAAATTTCGAGATTTATTTTTTAAACATTTTTTTCAAAAAAAAACTCGCCTGAGGCCAATTTTGATATATCGTTGAATTTAATTTTTTCAATCGGTTTTCTAAAATATTCCTCCTCCTCATTTCTTCATGCCAACAAATAATCGCTCCAAAATCGTATTGTGGCATCATTTTATTGACAAATAAATATTTTGAATTGTGGAAATTGTGCCACTAAATTTATAAAAATTTTAAAAATTTTCAAAAAAAATTTTTTTTAATTTACCAAATCCTCTATTCCAAATACACAACTATAATGACGAAAATTTTTACTATAACATTTGTCTTTGTGCTCGAATTCCCAAATGTTGTATCTTTAATGAACAAAAATTTATTTTTCATTATACATACAAATAATATTTTTAGCACCTCCTAAAGAAGGGATTGGGAGTCAGGTGGCGGTTCCTGGGAAATCTCCGGATCCGGAACCGAAGATTTCCGGATATCCGAGGTTTTTTCGGTTCCGGATACCTGGAACCGCCAACCTTAATTGAGAGTGTAGTACGAGAATCGAGATTTATGTTCGGAATCTAAACTAGGCCCGATCTATCCTAAAGCCTTATGAGCATGATGGCTCGTTGACCCGTATTGAAATTTCAAGAGACGGTTACTGGGCCGTATCCAGTGCCATGACGGTACATTATATTGACTGAAGTTATTATATAGCAGATAACGGCTCAAAGCTTATCAGGAAATCTTTGTCAGCAAGAGCCGCTCATACTGAACATATGTATCAAAAATCGTGACCTTTATAAGCTTAGATTTGATTTGGATAAATATGTAGTTTGTCTGGAAGATCTTAGTAATGAACTCAATTTATTTCTTAGTCTAGGGGTTTTTAAAAGATATTTATCTAGTACCTAGTCACATACGGAACACTAATTTTTTGATCAATGCATTTATGTGTAAAGGCATTTGGTGCCTTTAAATCGTCTGAAGCCAAAAGTGTCTGAATAAAAAATTCATCCCCCGCATATTCCCTTAAATTGAAAATTTTTTCCGATTAAAAAATAATTTTTATAACCAATTGTCCAGCTGCTCAAGCATTTTGGTTAAATCAAGTTTATTAACTACAAACTCCACAAAAGGTCGTGCCAGACTTGCTTGAATGTTGCCACTTGCCAATGACAATTTAAGAGGTAATCCTTGTTCATTAAAGCGTTTGTTTAGTGATGCTTTTAATAAAGGATTTTAATAAAATTGATAAGGATTTAAAAATATTCGAGCCTCATTTTTAGATACAACACCTTCCGCCCCCACCACCTCTCATCCAGAATTAAGTTCCCCTCATTTTCAGCCCTAAATGTGTATTGCGTAAAATACAAGGAGTCAGATTATGATTGTATAGAATAGAGTTGGGGGCCCGGTCCGAAAGATCCTGTCGGGCATCGAATTTTGGTCCGAAAAAGATTGGTCGGGAGGCCCGATAAAAATGACTCAAAGTCAGCCTGACTCGAAAACCCCAACCTTAGTATAGAAACAAGTGTCAGTCTAGTTAGTCCCTACTAGTTCTGATAGCTCCAGATTTCCTTCGCATTATCCAATCAAATCCAATTCGTCTACATCGATACATTCTAATTTGGGCAACACTTATTCTTATCTCAAACCTGGAAGACCTCTGGAACTAATAGGGTGTATCTAAAAATAGGGCACGATTTAATCACTTTTCTTACCATCTTTAAAAATTTTTAGGGATTCAAACGTCCAATTAAATTTTTTATTGAGACCGTCTAATCTATCCCTTTCTACTTTACTATGAAAATTATATTCGGCATCACAAGCCCCACCAATCCATTTAAATATTTGAACCATTTCCTCGTTAGTTTTTATTTGAATGTCGTGATTCTGTAATGTTACTAAATATTCCCATTTTCTTTCTTTTTTAATTAATTCTTTGAAACAGGATAGATGGGCCTTTCCCATACCGTGACCTTGAAAAAAATTTATTTTTAGAAATTTTTTGAAATTTTTTTGAAAATTTTTTGAAAAAATTTTCTCACCTCCACTATCTACAGGATATCTACTCCTCGGAATTATTATATTTTTAAAACAACTGGCCAACGCCAAAATTTTTTCATAAAAAGAGTCGTTCGCCTTCGAATCAACAGCAAAACAATACCAATTTTGGGGGTGATAATTAGTAGCTAATTCTGCCTCCAAAAACCGATAATCCTTTAAATTAATTTAATCAAACATATTTTTCGATTAAATTAGAGCTACTTGATTAACTATTCGAGCAAATGCCAACGGAAATTTTTTTTCATCCTCAGATCGTGTTATATTCAAAAAATGATTCCTCTCATAGATATCTTCACATTTTAAAGACAAATTTGGGGTGTCTTTGTATGTTATAATTTTATTTTGCAAATTATATAAATAGTCTTTGTCCCCATGGACTATACGTTCACAATTAAATCTGTTCTGAAAAATTTTTTTTGTTAATTTTTAGTGTTGATTTAAAAGCGAGTTTATTATCAAGGAAGGATCTTGGATCTACATCTTTGGGGCCGAGAAAAAAAAACAGAAAATTTTGCACTTAATGAAATATAGTTAAGATTGGAGCCTCTCAGCTTATTGCTTCTCTTCTAATTTTCGGTGTTCGGCTATGGAGACAATTTCAAAAACACAAGGCCGGGAGTAGAAGCAAAAAAGCCTTTCTCCCGTCCTGTTCGGATATCCAAAATAATTTCCCATCCCTGTCCACGACAAATTTAACGATCGAGTATATAAATGAGAAAGATTAAGGGATGAACCTGGGATAAAGGGAGAAAAACACCTTAGAGGTCCGCCCGAGACATTAATAGAGGGAGAGAAGGGCATCATAGAAGGAGAGATATAGGGGGCATCATAAAAGATATCATAAAAGGCATAGCTTAGGCAGCTCTTTTTCGAGGGAAACCACCTACATTTATCTCATAAATATTTAATTATTCTGAAAATATAATTATTTTTAATATGTATATTTGGAAATCCCCTCAATTTTTTTAAATTACCCAAGTTGCATTTTGTTCAGTTTCAAAGGCCTCCCAAATTTTTTTGTTGATTTGATCAAAAGCTTCTTCTTTTTCCTGTTCCTCTTTAAAAATAACATCAAAATTATCTTCCTTTAAAGCTTTTCCAATATGAAAATCCTGAGATATTAAAAACAAATAAACCAAAATAATTACAACTGCAAAGCACAATAAATAGGCACAACGACGTTTATGATGAGTTAACTATAAATTATTATTTAAAAAGGAGGATTTGGACTTTTTGGTGAAAATAAAACGAAGTTTTTAATTCCTAGATAACTCGGGCTGAAAAATTGAAGGTACTGATTAATAGCGATACCCAAATTATTACCCCCCCCCCCTCCCGCACAGCGATAACCCCCATCTAAATCGAGGATATCGCTTAGGTAGCTCTTCCATTGGGGTAGTCACCTATCAGGAGATGTAGAAGCAATTGTAAAGACATCTTTCCCACACTCAGCTCTTTCAACAAATTCAACCTTTAGGTATAGGCTTAATAACCCTCAAATATAATTTTTATTCTTCGACCTCAGTCTAATAGAGGTGGGTCGGAACAGTCAGAGGTGTCGGAAATGGAAGAGCCGGAAATCGAAACTGGCTCAAAAGTCGGAACTTGGAAATCGGAAATTAAATTTTTTTCGGAAATCGGAATTCCGACCCACCTCTGGTCTAAACAAATAATAAACAAAGTTTGTTAAATAAAGGTAGGTCTAAATCTAGAGGTTTCTAAAACTGAAGGGTTAATCTAATTAAGTCTTTAATCTAATTATCACAAAAAATTTTTTGTATGAATTAACACCTACATAATTAATTGAAGTCAAGGACGAATATTGTATTTTTGTTGGAATAAAGGCCATGAGATTTAATTTAATTTTAATAGGTATTGAATAAATATGTATAAATTTAAAATAATGTCTTTTTTCAATGCTTGAATGTTTCTTTAAAAATATTTATTAATCATTTTTAGATGAATAATGAGTTAAAATATATTTTTAAACATTTTTGCTATTTTTGAAAATTATTTAAAAATTTATTTAGAAAATTTATTTTAAAAAATGTCTTAATAATTAATAAAAATTAATAAAAAAATAAAAAAAAATTAATAAATAAAATTAAAAGTCAATAAATATTTAATGAATAAGTGTAAATGAAAGTGAATTATAATTAAAAATGGTAAAGAAATATAAGAGGATTTATTCAAAATTATTCAATTTCATTCAACCTTTGTATGTATACGTGTCACTCACTCTCCTTCTCACCTCGGCAAAATTCCCTCATAATTAAAGGCAATATTAAATAAAGTCAGACTTTATTGTCTATCATGCTCTAATGGGAGCTTAAAATTCGTGGGACGAATAAAAGCTCGTGGGACGGATGCCCTAAGGTCGAGCCAAATTCTTAAAGGGCTATTAATAATTAAAAGTGGAATGCCGGAAAGTTATTTTTCGGTTAAATATATTGGAAAAAAAGTAAAAAAATTCAGTAATCCATTTTGCAGAAAATTTTAATATTTTTCCAATTATTTAAAAAAGTTGAAATTTCTTTAGGTATTCTCAAAGCTTTTTGGAGTTTCCGATAAAAATTTCAATCCAATCTGACCTTAATAACATTGATAAAATAAAAACAATTTTTGGACAAGCTATACCGTAAATGCTGAAATAATGTCCCTCTTTCAAATAATTCAAATAATTACCTCCGCCCTATTAATTACCCTTTACAGCGAGAGGTTGAAAAAATAATTACCCTGGGTAATTATTTTAGCAAATACGGTAGCTATATTTATGAATAAAGTTGCCGTTATCGAATCGGGCCTCATTTTATCGAGACATTTTTTTCTGATTTCGTTTTCATCGAACTTGGGCAATCGAGTATTTTCTGGGACAAAATTCAATGCCCGATATTACGAACTTAAACAAGACCGACATATTATGATGCCCACCGTATTTTCTCGATTAATTCCCTGGGGAATTATTTTTTCAACCCTTCCCTGGCATGGGGGGATTAATCGAAGGAGGGGAATTATTCGAGTTTTGGCATTTGAACGTTCAGTAGGGTATTTGTGAGTGGGGAATTATTGTTTAAACCCAACTCTAGCATGGGGAATTATTCGAGGGAGGGGAATTAATCGAGAAAATTTTTTTAAAATTTATTATCGGAAAGGAAATATTAAAAGAAATAAAATTAATAAAAAAATTTTTAAAGATAAAAAAATTAAAATGTAAATAAAAAAGGGCCATTTTAAGTGTCGATTTTTTTATCTTATAATGTTTAAATTTCGCTTATAATCAATGAAAAAAATAAGAGAATGCTTGTATTATTTTAAATAAAAAAAATTTTTTTTATTTAATTGTTTGCACAAATGTTAAATTTTGGATTGAGTTGAAAAAATAAATTTAAAAAATTCTTTTCATTATATATTCAATTTTGGCTCTAGTTTAGGGTAGAGCCGCTTGAGTTTTATAGGCCTCCCATAAATTTAAACGTTCCAAAAATATTTTTTTGTATGCACTCAATAATTTATTAAAATCAGTTTGTGTGTTTTTTTATCATTTTGACTCCTCGTTGGGTGATCAAGAAGACCAATGATCTTGAAATAAAATAATAACCAATAATCAAGATCAATGACCAAGAAGCTTCCCGCCAATAGTCTCAATTTTATTGTCAAACTTGTCGGGAAGGAGATTTTTCTGTGAATTTTGTAGACCCTAGGGTTACTCATCGGGAAGAAGATGAAGCTTTTAAAAATTTTTAAAAAATTTTTAATTTTTAAATAAATTTATTTAAGAGTGTTTAGTAAAATAAAAAAATACTACAAAAATTAAAAATTTAATATTGTCTAATAGAAATTTAAAATAAAATATAAATGAGGTAATCAAAATATAAGGGTTTTAAATGTACTATAAAAATTATAATCCTTTTAAAATTCTGGCTATGAAAAATTAGAGTAAAAAATAATTTTTTTGTTTTTCCTGTCTATCCATTCAAATTTAAAAATTATTTTAAGGATTTGAATAATAATTTTTCCATATTTTATTAAATAATTTCAATCAATTGTCAATTTTGAATTTTTCGTCCCAACACTTATATCCTCATTTTTAATATTATTAAATTGATTATTAATATGTGGGTTGGAATGTCGATGTATTATACAATTGTACAAATGTACAAACCAATTGTAAACTAAATTTACAAAATGTACAAACCACAATTGAACAAACACTTCTCTATATTGGGAGCTGAAAAAAAATTTTTTTTAATAAAGAAAAAAAATTTTTTTAATAAAGAAAAAATTTTTTTGAGGGATTTTAGTGGGTGTATAGTCAAGCGAGTTTATTTTAGATTTTTTAAAATTAATTATCAACTAAAATTTAATTTTTTCCCGCCACGCAAAGACCGCACGACCACACAAGGCGAACTCGGAAAACATAATAAATTTAATTTATAAGGTTAAATAAAAAGATTTTTAATTTTAAAAATAATTATTCATTACGAATGGACCCAATAGTTAATTTTAAAAATTAAAATTCAACTGTGTAGAGATAAGTTAATTAAAAATTTGTCTGGTAGTACCGAACAATTGTCTTGAGCCTTTTTAATTTTCAAGCATAATTCTTGTGGTAAAGTCTTGGGCTGGAAAAATTTCCGGTCTCGGACCGCTCTCGGATAGCTCTCCACTTTTTACCAAACACTTCTTCCAATTAAGAAAATTATTTCTTTAAAATATATTCTAGAGCTTTACTTATTGTTAGCTGTAGGCCGCGCGCTTTTCCGAGTCCCCACAATTTTAAATTACCCTCGAAACTCACTTTATGGGACAGAAAAAATCGTGATTTTTTTCGATCGGAACTCACGTGAGTTCCGAAAAATCGGAACTCACTTTACGGGACAGAAGAAATTGTGATTTAGGTATGTGGGGGTGTTAATTATGTCCCATTTTGATAAAAAATAATTCTCCAAAAAAATTTTCCAACCTCGTTATCGTATACAACATAAAATTAGTTGCATAATTAATGTAAAAAATATTGAGAAAAGTTAAATTGGGTATCCAACAATCAAACTTGTGTAAATGAAAAAAGTTGATAACAGTAATGTTTAAATTATAAGGAAAATTTAAAAGGACATAAACTAGGGGAATAACGAAAATGATATTGTTGTTGGTACGTGTTTCTGCTGACATTGCTGTCTTGTCTTTAAAGGGATAAAAATTATTTTTTTTTAAATTTAATCCATCACAAAAAACCTAAATTCAGAAGTTATCTTCGCCAAGAGACCTATTGACTCAAATGACCTGCGCCTAAAAGACCTACAAATTTTCGGATATCGGGGGATTTAGAGGGACTAATGAGGATAAATACCCAGCTCTATTAAGATAAGTACCCGGTATGTATTTCAGAAAACCATAACTCCGGGTTGGCTATGTTTTCTAAAATCTCTATCCCCTTATGCTACGGTTACATAAAAATCGCGCGCGACACGCGACAGAAAAGATAATGTAAAAAGAGGAGAGAAAAATCGCGCGCGATTTTGTCGCTTTTTTCTAGTGGTTACATAAAAAGCGACTTCCGCCGGCGTCTTGTCGCGCGCGACTTTGTCGCTTTTTTGAGTGGTTACATAAACCGCGACTTCCGCCGGCGACATGTCGCGCGCGATTTTGTCGCTTTTTCTAGTGGTTACATAAAATGCGATTTCCGCCGGCGACTTGTCGCCGGCGACACTTTTTTTGATTCAAACATGTTTGAATTTTCGGCGACACTTTTTTGCGACATGCTATTTCTCGATCAATTCTGATCCGATTTTCAAAATTTAAAAAGATTAGAGAATTTTATAAGGCCTTAAGATGGGATCCCGGAAAATCTCGTCGGGATCCTGTCCCGCGCCTACCTCTAATCGAAATGTCAATGGAAAAATTCTAAAAAATCACAATATAAAAGCCACAATAAAATAGTGGCAACAAATTGTCCTATACATTACAGTACTCTGACTTTCACCACCGTGAAAATTAGAGATAAATAAATAAAGAAAATATAGTTGAAAAAGATATTAGGTGCGGACATAATTAGTGGCCGTTTTTTTAGATTGAATTTTTAGGGGTGTTATTTTAAAAATTTTCTTTTTCATTATTTATAAACATAAAGATACGAATCTGCTCTTCATTTTAATACCAGGTTTAGCCATATACGGGTTATATTCCTAAAGTTATGATTTTTTAAACTTCACTACCTCGTAGTGAAATTCACAAGCATTTACACCAAAAATTATAAATTACCAAAAATGGACACAAGAAGCAAAAAATTTTAATGATCTAGTCAATGGGGTCGTTGTCTATGCTAGACAGCAAAAAATAGGGTTCAGGCTTTATGAATAAGGCCGTATAACTCTCAGAAGCAAACATGGTCGAGGGAGACGTCTGTCATTAAGAAAACGGTCCTGCTCGGCCGGCTTAGATGGAATCCGGTTATTTCTACTGCTGTATTATAGAGGGATATCTGCTCTATACATATGGCCACGCGTGACCCAAAAAACGCGGGCTGCGCTTAAGGAAGGCAAATCAAATGCCGCGTGTACTCTCTTTTGCACAGATGGGAAAACGACACGACACTCCCCCAAAAAGTTTTTTCTTATAACTCAGCGTAAAATCATCCAATCAGGATGATCTAAACGGTTTTTTATATAACTTTCAGGGCTTATTCTAAATCCGAAGTATAAAGTCTGTAAATTGTGTCGAACCCGGAATTCGAATTTCGACCTTTTTGAAAAATTTAGACTTTTGGGATTAAAAATTCGAATTTGTGCCCTCCTGATAGAGCTTTTGAAGAGCTTTCGAATGACATATTACACTTAATATTATCATTACAGATACTCGAGAAAATTTGATTTTCGATGGTTTCGAAAATTTTGACTTTTTCGATCAGAACTCCATGAATACCTAACCAAAAATTCTGAAATGCTGGGATCCTTTAGAAAATAAACTAAAAAATGATTTGTAATAAAAATAAAAAATATTTTCTATAAACTTAATACTAAAAATCCAATTTAAAAAACGGCCACTAATTATGTCCGCACCTAATAGAAAAACTAATAATTTAGTGGTTACATAAAAATCGCGCGCGACACGCGACAATCGCTAGGCGACAAGACGCGCGCGACAGTCGCTAGTGGCGTGGTTACATAAAATCAGCGTTTGTCGCTTTGCGACAGTCGCTTTTGCGGAAGACGCCGATTTTATGTAACCACGCCACTAGCGACTGTCGCCGGCGACATGTCGCCTAGCGACTGTCGCGTGTCGCGCGCGATTTTTATGTAACCGTAGCATTATATCGCACTTAATCCATCGCTATTCCTTAATTGCTTTCAAATCCCTTGATATTTTCTGGGTGTAGGTCTTTTCACTGGGTGTAGGTCTTTGGTGTAGGTATTCTCTGGGTGTAGGTCTTTTGGGTTGACCCTTTTTGAAATATTTGGCTAATTTTTTGAAAATTCATTTTAGAAATTAAAATCCAAACTTTGAATAATATGTCGAGCACGTAGTTTAAAAATAATTGCAAAATTGACTAAGAATACGGCAAATAATGGTAAAATAAAGCTTATAAAAATTCTTGGGCCAAGAACTAATGGCTAAAAATAATTTTTTTATAAAAATTTTCCGAAAAATTACCTTAGCTAAAGGTAAATTGTTGTTATAATAATATTTATAAGGATTATTTTTGTTTACGTAAGCAGGATTTCTTTCTCGAATAACCAGTAAAAGGTTGAAATTTGCCAAAAATGAAAATGTGAGTATTACCAAAATTATTTTCCATCTGTGGAATTGTGTGTACTAAAAATGAAGAGAGGATTTTAAAAATCTAAAATTAATTTTAAAAAATATTTTAAATGGATTTGGTTGGATCAGACGAAGTAGATAAGGAACTAGTATATTTATATATCCTTCATAAACAAAGACGTGATCTCCTTGATTATATGGGAACGATCTCTCATTAGAGATCTCATTGATTATATTTAAAAAGAGGGATTAGAATGTTTCTTGCATTAAGATGATCATCAATGCTATGGCCTAGGTTCTTGCAGATGCCAAGTCGGATGAGATAAGAATAACACTTTATTCATATTTACATAAACGTAACGATGTAAGCAAAAGTAAATTTATGGCTGGATCAGGAGAAGGAGAAAAGGAACTAGCCGGCTAGTATTATCCTAAATTATTAATATTCAATTCGTCTTAATAAAAGGGTCGTCATATTTTTAAATATCATATCAGAAAAAACAAACTTTTAAATGTTTCAAAGGAAATACAACAGCAAAGAAGCGTTCAATAGTCAGAAGGAATATAGTTAAATTGCTAACATAAATAGGCACATTCCAAAAATATTGTCCAAAAAAGTTTATCCAATAAGATCTTATTCCAAATTTAAAAATCCGTTCAAGAATAATTTTTAATAAAAGAACAGAATCGGAAGCAAGTAATACAATTAAATATTTGTTGACATAATTCTTTAAAATTATTTTTTATTTCATATGTAACCTCACTCTAAGATGCCCCAAATACTTGTTACTGTTTGCCCCCAAAAATACATGTTAGATGCCCCCAATACTAGATAACTCTAATTAGACTATGTTTATTGAAATTTGGTTGTAAATTGGCTGCAGGAAGCTGCCTGAATGATACCTCCATTTTAAGAAATATCTCATTTTAAGAGACCTCGTTTTAAGAGACATCTCATTTTAAGAGACTCGTTTTAAGAGACATCTCATTTTGAGAGACTCGTTTTAAGAGACATCTCATTATAAGAGACATCTCGTTATAATAAATACCCAATATTGGGTGCACCTCTATTTAAGTTATGTCTATTAAGATTTATTTGAGCATTGGTTGGGGGAACTGTGCAAACTGTACTTCCAATTTAAGATACACCTTATAATAATATACTAAAATTTCCAGCCCCAACGGGTCAACAATCTTGAGTGAGGTCCGACAGAAATTTATTTACTTAATAATTTCAATAAATTTCCACCTTGTGTAAACCAGAAATGACAATTGTCAAAATTGTCAATAAATTTCCAGAAACGCCTACAAAAGCGGTGAAGATAGGCATAATATATTGTAAAATAAAAAATATATTTGTTGAGGAAGCATTTTGAATACAAAAAATATTATTATAGAGGGTTTTATTGTCAAAATTTGTAGAGTTTGTGTCAGATAAGAGTGAAATTATGGAAGAATTATTTTCATTATTTTCGTTATTTATTAATGAAGTATTCATTATTATTTTTATTTCTTAAATTGAAAATAAACAATGGTTTGGATATGATTTTGAGCTAATTTGGACATTTAAAAGCAGGACTTAAACTAGTTCGGGAGCCTGTCACAATGCACAGAATTTAATAAATAATGTTTTATTCGGTCTTAAGGTATTGGTCTTTGGGTCTATTCATGGTCTTGAGTCAAGGATTGGTCTTGGACCAGCCTTAGATATTAAAATTTGCAAAGATATTCCTAATATCCGCAAAAATATTCCTAATAATTTCATTGTCCTTAATCAAAAACTCGAGCATAAAAAACGTCACTTTATATTGAAAATTTTCTTCAAAATAATGAAAGTGATAATAATAAAAATTTTAAAAAATTACATTCCGAACGCCTAATAATTATGTATTTTTCATAAATAATTAATTTTATTAACTAATAATAATAATTAATAACGAGGAAATTTTCAAGTCTTAATGATCATTTATTAAATAATTTATTTAATTTAAAAATAATAAATTAATATTTTCAATTCTACTTACTAATATATTTAATTTGAAAAAAATTAAGACGAAAACGAAAACAAAATAGTTTAAAAAAGTTTAATAATAATCAATCTACCAGTTCAATTTAATTATTTGATTGAATTAAAGTTTATTGAAAACAAGAAAAGTTTAAATATTTTTTAAGTAAATAGGACAGAATTTAATAGGTAATTAATTAAGAGAATTAAAAAAATATAAATTAGATGGGGAAAAATATTTTTTTTAATTTAAATTATTAATTAGTACAATTAAAATTATCCAAATCAACATTTCCATTAGTTCTTACCCATTCTTTATGGAATCGGGTCTGTGGCCAATTTTGGTATAATGAAGCATTTAATCTGTCTAATCCTTTATTAATTAAAGTCCTCCTCCTCATTTCTTCATGCCAACAAAGAATGGCTCCAAAATCGAATTCTGGCATCATTTTATTGACAAATAAATATTTCGTATTGTAAAAATTATGCCACTAAATTATAAAAATATTCGTTTTAAATTTCAAAAAAATTATATTTTGAAAATTTACCAAATCCTCTTATTATATCCCGGTTCTTCTATATTACATAATATCAAATAAATTCTTTTAAATACTCAAATAAATCTACTCACTCAGACAATAATTATACAAGTTTAATAAAGTTTATTTTAATAAATAAGTTGGGTTTAGTTTTGGGAGCAAGTGTGATCAAGACAAGCTTGAAAGGTAAAATGACAAACAAGTATTTATAGGGTAAGGAAATGGGCGGAAGAAGGTCAGACGAGAAAGTTGTAAAACATAGATAAGAAAGTAAATTATTTAAAATAAATGAGCGGAAGTTTTAAGATCAAAGTAAATGTTTGTTTTGAGGGAATGTTTTGAATATTTAAAAAGGGAAAATAGATAACAAACATTTACAGCACATTTTGGGGTCAATAAATATTTGAAAATAATATTCTAAAAATAAATAATTAAATGTCGAAATGAGGATCCAACACTCCTTTCCCTTTAGAAGAATATTCGCCTAATTGTTGAGACAGGTATCCAACACTCCTTTCCCCTATAGAGAATTGATGTCCATATTCTCTTTTGTTGTTTACATTATCCACCAATTACATTCTCCACAAACATGGGTCTTATGACGAAAACGGTTATCAGACAATTCTTGGCCTCTCTAACGGTTGAGTTGACCGAAGAGGTGAAAGATACGCAAATTGTGCATGTTTATTTTATCTCCATTTGGGGCTCTTTTTATCAGTTAAAATTATTTCCTCCTCCGCAAAGTTTGCGGGATTTTAATAAATCTATAATTCATTTAACCGTTTCATATATTGTATGAACTATTTTTTTCTTGATCTCTCCTAAAAAGGAGGTAGTATTTTGATGAAGCTATGAGGGGTTGAATTTTTGAAATTTTGTATTATTCTTCTTTCCATTTTGGGGATGTTGTTGTTTGTTGTTTATCAGCTTCTTGTTGTAGGTCCATAATTTTCTCATTCGCCATTTAAATAATAATAACAATTACAAATAAAATTTAGAAAATAAATAAATTGAATATTCTGGTGTAATTACAAAATAAAGATAACAATAAAAAATTTTAAGTATGTGAATATTTGATAAATGCTGGTAAATGAAAAAAATATTATTTAAGGGATTTTTTATTTTTTAAAATCTCAGTCATTCCCGACTGGATTGGAGCTGCGAAATTCTCAATCTATGTTGGTCTTTATGCGCAATTCTAAAAGCTCCGCTTTCCCTTTCAACTTTATTTTGAAAGCGATTTCCTCTCGGATTATAATCCGGATTACGATAAAAACAGATACTGGCAATATGTCCTTTTTTCTTGCAATAATTACATAATTTATTTTCTTTCGCAGATTTATTAATTCTTATATCGTCTATCACTTTTGATATTTTGTCTAATTCTCTATAATTAATGAATTTATACTCATTCGGAATTTTTATGAGCTCCCAGTTTGTAAAATTTAACATAAGGGGTAAACAACTTAATGTTTCTCTACCAATAATGGCGCTATATGATTGATTCTTTTTCTCAGTATCTTTAATAATTACAAAAGTTGTTTGAATTTTGCAATCGGCTATCTCTAACTCGACTGTAGCCATACCTAGAGTAGGTACTAATTTATTGCCTATTCCGTAAACTGCTGGAAAATTTGCAGCAGACATATCATTTAAACCAATTTTCTTGGCATTTGAATTGCTAATAATTGACGTGTGTGCTCCAGTGTCTAGTAAACATATAGTTGTTATTCCGTTAATTTTAGTTAATATTCTGGAATTTATGTCACACTGGGTATTTTCCGTAACGCAAATTTTAATATTATTTTGTTTATTTTTATTTAAATCTCCTCTTCGAATTTTATTCCTAGAGGGCCATCTTTTAGAAAGTGGAATTTTATTCTCTTTTAACTCACTTTTATCTGATTCAATTTTGTTCTTAATTTGCCTAGTACGTTTCATTCTTTTATTTTTCTTTCTATAACTCTTTAATCTACTATATATTGCTTCTCCAATATGTAGACAATTTATTGGGCCTGATAAAATCGAGCATAAAACAAATTTTAATACGAATAGAACCGTAACAATACAGCTAAAGACTATTATACTAAATTGGTTTAATGTCTCCTCTCTCTGTATATAGCTATCAAAAAAGCCTCTGCATTTATTTACATCAGTTATTGCACATTCATTTTCAAAAGCAGGAGTTTTATTTTTCAATATATTATCTTCTAGAATAAATTTAGGGCATATCAGATCGTTTGTTAATCTCCATGTTGAAATGGGTGTGTTATTAAAGCATCTCATAGGGGCGCTAAAAGATGAGCCAATTAAACAGAATAATGCGAGAACTACAAGCATAAATGGGCTCACACTTCCTATTCGTGGACTTCTATTTCTCTCAAATCTCATTCTTCGATTTGGCGATCGAATACAGTAATTATTTGATCCTAGTTCTGGTGAATTATTTTCTCGCTCACTACTACTTGAGCGGCTACTTAGGCTACTTGAACTATCGTAATTTTCATAATTTCTTGTTCTATTATTTGACCTATTATTTCTTTGATAATTTTCATCTCTATAAGGTCTATTCTCGTTAAAATAGTTATTATTTCTTTTGTAATTTTTATTATTATGCCAAGAGCGATCTTCATATCTCCCGAAATGTTGGGGTCTGTAATTTCTCTGATTGAAATCAGGTTTAAGGAAAAAGCAGTTTCTAGCAAAGTGACCTCTTTTCTTGCAATTAAAGCAGATGATCCTTTGCCTTCTATTATTTTCGACCGTCGATACCTCAACTTTTTCTGCCAAACTAGCAACTGAAATATTATTATAGTTAGATTTTCTTGCTGCAAGCAGCAGTTCATAATTCAGTGCTATTTCGTACGCATTATCATATTCTAGCGGCCTTTGCGCTTTAACCTCGAATTGTAAATCCGGTAAAAGTCTATCCAAAAATTCGTCTAAAAGTCGTTTTTTAATTGTTTCCTCCTCTTCACCGGAGAGGGCTGTTCGGACAGTATCCGAAAGACGATTTGCGAATTCAAATACTGATTCGCCTGGAGCTTGTCTACAAATTGATAAAATTTGACGAGCAATTACTTTACTATTGCCGTTTTCATATTTTCTTTTTAAAGTATCAATTGCCTCCGCCAACGTCGTAGGTTGGGGGTTCATTTCATCAAACGCTATTCGGGCTTGACCCGCTAAACAAAAGCGTAAACGCAATAATTTCTGCGCTTCAGTAGGCTCCGTCATCAAAGATAGGACGTCCTTAAATTTCTCTATCCACTTAGTGAAAACCTTATTTTCTTCATCACTGAAAAACTCAGCTGAAAAATCTGAACCTGACATTTTATCTTCTTTTCTTCAAATTTTACTCAAAAATAATATTTTTTTTCCAGATCTCTTCCACTTTTTACACTCTTCTCTGATCAAATCTCTTTTTTTTTAAACTAATCTTTTTTTTTCAGAAAATCTCTTCTTTTATTTAATCTTATCTTCAAATTCTTCCTCTACTTTTTCAATACAATCTTTTTTTAAAATTCGCTTTTTTCACTATAATCTTTATTTCTCTTCTTTTTTTTCAATCCAATTTCTCACTCAAAATTTCTTTTTCTTCTTCTAAATTCCTCAAATAAAATCACTTCAAAAATTTCAAATTAAATTTTTTTTTTCAAATTTAATCTCCGTTTTAATTCGCAACGGGTTCGTGGCACCAGTATTATATCCCGGTTCTTCTATATTACATAATATCAAATAAATTCTTTTAAATACTCAAATAAATCTACTCACTCAGACAATAATTATACAAGTTTAATAAAGTTTATTTTAATAAATAAGTTGGGTTTAGTTTTGGGAGCAAGTGTGATCAAGACAAGCTTGAAAGGTAAAATGACAAACAAGTATTTATAGGGTAAGGAAATGGGCGGAAGAAGGTCAGACGAGAAAGTTGTAAAACATAGATAAGAAAGTAAATTATTTAAAATAAATGAGCGGAAGTTTTAAGATCAAAGTAAATGTTTGTTTTGAGGGAATGTTTTGAATATTTAAAAAGGGAAAATAGATAACAAACATTTACAGCACATTTTGGGGTCAATAAATATTTGAAAATAATATTCTAAAAATAAATAATTAAATGTCGAAATGAGGATCCAACACTCCTTTCCCTTTAGAAGAATATTCGCCTAATTGTTGAGACAGGTATCCAACACCTCTATTCCAAAAACACAACTATAATGACGAAAATTGTTACTATAACATTTGTCTTTGTACTCAAATTCCCAAATGTTGTATCTTTAATGAACAAAATAACAAATATTTTTAGCCCTCATTGGGACCGGATTGGAAGTGGCGAACGAGAATCGAAACGATAGCACAAAAATTATCGATACTGAAACATAGATTTATGTTCGATACCTTTACCTTAGTGCTTTATGAGCATGATTGCTCTTCGACCCGTAATAAAATTGGAAGAGACGGTCACTAGCCGTATCAAGTGCCATGACGGTACATTATTTTGACTGAATTATTTTTGTGATCAAGCTATTATACAAAATATAACGGCTCAAAGCTTATTTGAAATAATATTTATCAGCAGGAGCTCTTGACATGTATCAAAAACCGTGATATTATAAATATTTATTGTTTTACCTAGTCACATATGGCACATTAATTTTTTGATCAATGCATTTATGTGTAAAGGCATTAGGTGCTTTTAAATCGTCTGAAGCCAAAAGTGTCTGAATAAAAAATTCATCCCCCGCATATTCCCTTAAATTGAAAATTTTTTTCCGATTAAAAAATAATTTTTTGAACAAATTGTCCAACTGCTCAAGCATTTTGGTTAAATCGAGTTTATTAACTACAAACTCCACAAAAGGTCGTGCCAGACTTGCTTGAATATTGCCACTTGCCAGTGACAATTTAAGAGGTAATCCCTTCTCATTAAAGCGTTTGTTTAGTGATGCTATTAATTAAAGATTTTTTAATAATTAAATTAATAATGTTTTAAAATATTCGAGCCTCATTTTAGATACTACCCCAACTCAAGAATTAAGTACATGTTAAGACCTTTCCAGCCCTTAAGTTATATAGTGGTATTGACAGGTGTATAAACAGGCGTGTTATGATAGTTAAAAATCAGTATCAGTCTAGCTAGTTCATACTAGATCTTAGCTAGTCCTGAGTTTACCTAGTCACATACGGCTAACAGTGTATATCTAAAATTAGACCCGATTTAATCTTTTTTATTACCATCCTTGAAAATTTTTAGGGATTCAAACGTCCAATTAAAATTTTTATTGAGACCGTCTAATCTATCTCTTTTTGCTTCACTCTGAAAATCATATCCGGCATCACAAGCCCCATCTAGCCATTTAAATATTTGAACCATCTCCTCGTTAGTTTTTATTTGAATGTCGTGATTCTGTAATGTTACTAAATATTCCCATTTTCTTTCCTTTTTGATTAATTCTTTGAAACAGGATAGATGAGCCTTTCCCATACCGTGTCCTTAAAAGAATTTAATTTTTGAAAATTCCTTAAATTTTTTTTGAATTTCTAACCAGCACTATCCACAGAAAACCTTTCCTGTGGAACAATAACATTTGGGAAGCATCTAGATAGTGACAGAATACTTTTATAAAAAATATCATCTGCCTTCGAATCAATAGCAAAACAGTACCAATTTTGGGGATGATAATTAGTAGCTAATTCTGCCTCCAAAAACCGATAATCCTTTAAGTTTTTAAATTCATGTATATATAAGTAGTAATCTCATTTAGCATTCTTTATTTTTGTAACTTATACTATTAGAGTTGAGCGGTATCTGTATACCTAGAATAAAGTGTTTTCGAATGATGATACCGATCTCGATACAGGCTCGGTATCGGGATTGATCAAAACCGGTATAATACCGCCCGATACCGGTCGGAATCATGATACCACTCAATTCTACATTATATCCCTATAAAAATGTTAATGTAAAGATAAGTTTATAATTGAAACCCTACTCAAAAACTGCCTGGACATTTACTTAAGAAAAAACCAAGCTATGTAAATCTAAAACCCTCTAGACTAGAAGGATGCAAATTTTACCATTTTAATATTTTGAGGATCAAAAGCGAGGAGGGGAACTAGAGGGGGTATGAAATTCAATTTTACTCACTTTATAAACAACTTTAGCATAAGCAATAGGAAATTGAAGTTCAGCCTCTGATAACGGTAATTTCAAAAAATAATTACGGTAATAAATATCTTCACAATCCATAGGTATAGTGTGTAACAAAACTATAAGCCACCTAAAATTTTTTAATTTCTTAAGGTTCTAATGAATGAAATTTTTTAAAATTTTAACCCAATATTGAAAATATAATTTCAAGCAAAAATTAAAAAATTTTTAATTAAAAATTTTTGCAAAAAATTTTTTTCGAACTTTTTATGAAATGTTTGTGTAACATAACTACTATAAGCCAGCTTGGTAAAATTTTATTTTTCATATTAGAAATGCCTGAAAAATTTTGCAAAGATTTCTGTGGGTATTTCCATCGATATAGTGTGGAAAAGTAAAAAGAACGAACACTGTATATGTATCTACATCTTTATAAATTAATCTGTTTTTTGCCTTATCTTTAATATATTCTATATCATTGTTAAAAATACGTTTACAATCCAAAAATACATCACAATATGTCTAAACTTGATAAAATATTTTTAAAAAATTTAAGCATAAAACAACTTGTATTTGTTCATGTTTATGCCAATCGTATCTAATTGTCTTTTCATTTTCTGATTTATAATTATCTTTAATTTAATTATTAAAATAATTAATACCATCCTTAGGACAATAATATTTTCTAATTAATTCTTCAGAATAATTAAATTTCGAAATTAGAAAAATAATAAATATAATATACAATAAATATAACATTACTGAACCAATAATATTAATATTTTCCGTAAATTAGGGAAACATGTAACTTTAAAAACTCCAGAAGCAATCCGGAATCATTCTAAAATTCTGAAAACATTTTCAAAAACCCTAACACATTCAAAAAATAAAACCATGGAAACATGCCGGAAGTTTTTTTAATATTACGGGAATATTCAAGAAGCATTTAAGTAGTATTCCGGTAACATTCAAATAATTATAATATTCCGGAAAAATCCCAGAGACATTTAATTTACGTTATAGAATACCGGAAATATTTTAATAATCCGGAAAAAATTCTATACAATTTCCAAGAATTCCGGAAACATTCTAAATGGCCGGAAACAATAATATTAAAAAATAATAATCAGAAAACATTCCGGAAACATTTTAAAATTTTGAAAACATGCTCTCTTAGTTAAATAAACCATTTCGGAAAGATTAAGTATATTATCTAAGACAGATTTATTAAATTAGTATTTTCTGGAATTATTGTATAAATAAATATATTCAGATACTATAAATATATCTAATACTACATATTTATTTTTTACTTCATTAATATTTGAGTTATAGGTAAATAAAATGAATTTTACTTAAATTAAAAAAAATATTTGGTTAATGTATTTTCAAAATATTTTTATGTATTTAATACAGAGTGGGCACAGGACGTTTGATAATGAATCATACAGTTGGATGGGGATAAATTACATAAAAAACATTAAATTTAGAATTCCGCGGAAAAAGTTATTTTAAAATGAAAGGATTAAATAAAATTATAGAAGTATTTAAGTTTGATTACTTAACTTAATACGAAAATAAGCATAAATAAAAATAATTTAAATTAAATTACACAGAATTCAATAGATAATAAGAAATTCAATAGATTCAATAGATAATTTTTTTAATTTTAATTATTAATTAGTACAATTAAAATTATCCAAATCAACATTTCCATTAGTTCTTACCCATTCTTTATGGAAACGAGTTTGTGGCCAATTTTGGTATAATGAAGCATTTAATCTGTGTAATCCTTTATCTATTAAAGTCCTCCTCCTCATTTCTTCATGCCAACAAAGAATGGCTCCAAAATCGAATTCTGGCATCATTTTATTGACAAATAAATATTTTGAATTGTTCAAATTTAGAACCTATAATTAAATAAATTTTAAATTTTAAATTTTCGAAAGAAAAATCAGAACCAAGTCTTCTATTCCAAAAATACATAAACCATGACGCCAAATTTTACTATTACAATTTGCGAAATCGTATTCGTGTAACCAAATAGTATACCTTTACAGTAAGTAAATATTTAGTGGTATATTTATCGACATATTTGCTTCAATAAGTACTTGAATTTTACTTAATGTTTCGATATATCCCAGAAGGGGATAACGAATTGGCTTGAGGTAATTTTTAGAGAGGGTAATTTATAGAGGTTATTCGGTATTTAATGAGATTCTAGGCAACAATGGAATCTGGTTAACTTTGACCAAAAATTCTTAATGGAAGATATCCTATTGCCTTTTTTTGGCTTTATGGATATGGAGACGAAATTTACTAGATACGAGGTCGTAAATTTTATTCTTGGAGTGGTTGTGAAGCAAAAAAGCCATTTATCCAAAAATTTCTCATTCCCGTTTGTGAGGTTCTCTTGTAAAATTTAATAAAAACTAAATTTGAATTTACCTAGTCGCATAAAACCTAGATTGATTCCAAACTTCTCTATCGATGCATTTATGTGTAAAAGCATTAGGTGCTCGTAAATCGTCCGAAATCAAAAGTGTTTGAAGGAATAACTCATCACACCCATAGGGACTTAAATTTATTCTTAGATATTAACTTGTATAATTAAATTATTTTTTGCGACCAGCTGTCCATATGATCAAGCAATTTGGTTAGATCGAGTTCATTAACTATAAAATCAACAAAAGGTCGTGCCAGACTAGCATGAACATGGCCTTTAGCAAGGTTCATTTTGAGTGGAAGTCCTTTGTCATTTAAGCGTTTGTTTAGTGATTCTATATAAAAATTATATATTGAGAAATAATTTAGTGTAATTATCGATAAGAACAGCTAAAACGTCTATATCACTTCAGAGAAGGGTCGAGAGACAATCAGATATAACTAATCACCCTTATCAACTAATCCATCTTTAATTTGTTAAGCTATATGTTAAGTCATAAATACTTTTCTTTGATTCATCGAGACAAGAATGTTCAGAAATTTTGAAATTGGGTGGACAAACTAGGATCCAAAAATATCAAGAATAAAAATAGTCAAAAACCAACGGTTTTTAAAAATATGTAGTGATTCAATAGTCCAATCTGATACATTTAGAAGATGAGCTTTTCGTTTGAGTTGAGCTTTACCAATTACATTGAACTCAACATCACAAGCCCCATCAAGCCATTTAAATATTTGAACCATTTCCTCGTTAGTTTTTATTTGAATGTCGTGATTCTGTAGTGTTACTAAATATTCCCATTTTCTTTCTTTTTTAACTAATTCTTTGAAACAGGATAGATGGGCCTTTCCCATACCGTGGCCTTGAAAAAAATTTTTTTTTAAATTTCTTGAAATTTTTTTTGAAAAATTATCAAACCATCTCTATCCACAGGATATCTTTCCTTCGGAACAATAATATTTTCGAAGCACCCAGTTAACGACAAAATATTTTTATAAAAAATATCATCTGTTTTTGCATCAACAGCAAAACAATACCAATTTTGTGGATGGTAATTAGTAGCCAATTCTGCCTCCAAAAACCGATAATCCTTAAGGTTTTTAAATTAAGCTATAAAAATAATCAACCTAAAATGTGTTGCAAACTTTATCCGATAAGTAGTAGCTCTGGATTTAGAAACTATAGTCCGATATACTTGAGAATAGAACGAAGATCTCGCCCTTTTAGACTAGAAGGAGGCGAATTCTTACCATTTTAATAATTTTTTGAATAAAATGGGGGGGGGGGGGGGGGGAGAGTAAGTTGTGGGAGGTGCGTAATATAATTTTACCAACTTTATAAACAACTTTAGCATAAGCAATAGGAAATTGACGTTCAGCCTCTGATAACGGAAATTTCAAAAAATAATTACGGGAATAAATATCTTCACAATTCATCGGTATATCTACATCTTTATAAATTAATCTATTTTTTGCTTTATCTTTAACATATTCTATATCATTATTAAAAACACGTTTACAGTCCAAAAATACATCACAATATGTCTAAACTTGATAAAAATAGTTTTAAAAATTTAATTATATTAGAAATCAACTTGTATTTGTTCATGTTTATGCCAATCGTATCTAATTGTTCTTTCATTTTCTAATTTAAAAAAATTATTTTTTTAGTTAATTTTTGAATTATTAATAAATTAATACCATCCTTAGGACAATAATATTTTTTATCATATGCTTTTGAATAATTAAATTTCAAAATTGAAAGAATAATAAATATAATATACAATAAATATAACATTACTGAACTAAAAATAATAATATTTTCCGGAATTATGGAAACATGTAACATTAAAAACTCCGGAAGCAATCTGGAATCATTCTAAAATTCTGAAAACATTTTCAAAAACCCTAACACCTTCAAAAATAAAATTATGGGAACATTCCGGAAGTTTTTTAATATTACGGGAATATTCAAAAAGCATTCAAGTAGTTTTCCGGAACCATTCTAAAAAATCTAATATTCCGGAAAAATCCCAGAAACGTTTAATTTACGTTATAGAATACCGGAAATATTTAAATAATCCGGAAACAAATACTATACAAATTCCAAGAATTCCGGAAACATTCTAAATGACCGGAAACTATTTGATTAAAAAATAATAATCAGAAATATTCCGGAAAGATTTTAAAATTTTGGAAACATGCTCTCTTAGTTAAATAAACCATTTCGGAAAGATTAAGTATATCTTCAAAGACAGCTTTATTAAATTAGTATTTTCTGGAATTATTGTATAAATAAATATATTCAGATACTTATAAATAGGTATATCTAGTACTATTTATTTTTACTTCATTAATATTTGAATTATATGTAGGTAAATAAAATGAATTTTACTAAAATTTAAATAAAAATATTTGGTTAATGTATTTTCAATATTTTTATGTATTTAATACAGAGTGGGCACAGGACGTTTGATAATGAATCATACAGTTGGATGGGGATAAATTACATAAAAAATATTAAATTTAAAATTCCGCGGAAAAAGTTATTTTAAAAATGGAAGGATTAAATAAAATTTTAGAAGTATTTAAGTTTGATTACTTAAACGAAAATACGCATAAATAAAAATAATTTAAATTAAATCACACAGAATTCAATAGATAATAAGAAATTCAATAGATTCAATAGATAATTTTTTTAATTTTAATTATTAATTGGTACAATTAAAATTATCCAAATCAATATTTCCATTAGTTCTTACCCATTCTTTATGGAATCGGGTTTGTGGCCAATTTTGGTATAATGAAGCATTTAATCTGTGTAATCCTTTATTTATTAAAGTCCTCCTCCTCATTTCTTCATGCCAACAAAGAATGGCTCCAAAATCGAATTCTGGCATCATTTTATTGACAAATAAATATTTTGAGTTGTTCAAATTAGGAACCTTTAATTTAATTTATTTTAATTTTTGAAAGAAAAATCAAAACCAAGTCTTCTATGCCGAAAACACAAGTAGCATGACGCCAAATTTCACTATGACAAGTTGCAAAATCGCGATCGTGTAACCAAATATTATACCTTTACAGTAAATAAATAAGTAGTGGTAATTAGTGCAATAAATAATTTTATTCGAATATTTTAGAATATCAAATATAGTTTGATTTGATATTTGATTTTGCCGTTTGTCCGATCTCTATTGCCATATCTGACTGAATAACTACCATGTGTATTTAAACTTTAGACATATCCCTGAAGGGAATAGCCAATTGAGTTGAAGTAATTATTTGAGGAACGGCAATTGATGGAGGTTACCTATTCGGTATTTAATTTGATCCTAGCAAACAAGGGAATCTCGTTACTTGTGATCAAAAATTTTTTCGATAAAAATTACACCAACCATCGTGTAGAGCATGGATATTAAAAAGTGCCAAAATTTGGCAATTCGTTTAGCTATGGTATAATTTTTATCCAAAAATTTCTTGTTACAGTTTGTGAGGTTTTCTTGCAAGATTTAATAAAAACTGAATTTGAATTTACCTAGTCGCATAAAATCTAGACTGATTCCAAACTTCTCTATCAATGCATTTATGCGTAAAAGCATTAGGTGCTTTTAAATCATCTGAAGCCAAAAGTGTTTGAAGGAATAACTCATCACACCCATAGGGGCTATAATTTATTCTTAGATATTTATTGTTATAATTAAATTATTTTTGCGACCAGCTGTCCATGTGATCAAGCAATTTGGTTAAATCAAGTTCATTAACTATAAACTCAACAAAAGGTCGTGCCAGACTAGCATGAACATGGCCCTTAGCAAGGTTCATTTTGAGTGATTGTCCTTTGTCATTAAAGCGTTTGTTTAGTGATTCTATATAAAAATTGCATAAAATGAAAAATAATTTAGTTAATTATCCATAAGAATTTATAAAAGGTCTATATCACTTCAGAGAAGGCCCTAGAAATAATCAGATATAACTAATCACCATTAGTTACCCCCCCCCCCCAAAATGTCTCATCTACTTTACGCGAATATTATCTTTCTATCCTTAACTTTTTTTACATTTTATCTTCAAACTCTTATCTTTAAGGTAATTTTACCTTCTAATCCCTAACTTTACATCAGTAATATCTTTTAGTACTTAACTTTGCAATTTTACCCCCAAAATCTACATCTTTATCCCTTAACATTACATCAATTGTTTCTTCTATTGCTTCTATCTTCTAATCCTTAAGTTTACATCAATATTATCTTTTTGTGCTTAACTTTACATAGAAAATAATATCCGCGTAAAGTAGGTGAGACATTTTGAAGGGGGGTGGTAACTACTATCACCCTTATAAACTAATCCATCTTTAATTTGTTAAGCTATATGTTAAGGCATAAATATTTTCTCTGAGTCATCAAGACAAAAATGTTCAGAAATTTTGAAATTTTGTGGACAAACTAGGACCCAAAAATATCAAGAATAAAAATAGTCAAAAACCAACGGTTTTTAAAAATTTGTAGTGATTCAAAAGTCCAGTCTGATACATTTAGAAGATGAGCTTTTCGTATAATTTGAGCTTTACCAATTACATTAAATTCAACATCACAAGCCCCATCAAGCCATTTATATATCTGAACCATTTCCTCGTTAGTTTTTATTTGAATGTCGTGATTCTGTAATGTTACTAAATATTCCCATTTTCTCTCCTTTTTAATTAATTCTTTGAAACAGGATAGATGGGCCTTTCCCATACCGTGACCTTGAAAAAATTTTTTTGAAAAGTTCTTAAAATTTTTTGAAAAATTTTCTAACCATCTCTATCTACAGGATATCTTTCCTTTGGAACAATCAAATTTGTGAAGCACCCAGCTAACGACAGAATATTTTTATAAAAAATATCATCTGCTTTTGCATCAACAGCAAAACAATACCAATTTTGGGGATGGTAATTAGTAGCTAATTCTGCTTCCAAAAGTCGATAATCCTTAAGGTTTTTAAATTAAGATATAAAAATAATCAACCTAAAATGTGTTACAAACTTTATCCGATAAGTAGTAGCTCTGGATTTAGAAACTATAGTCCGATATACTTGAGAATAAAACGAAGATCTCGTCCTTTTAGACTAGAAGGAGGCGAATTCTTACCATTTTAATAATTTTTTGAATAAAATGGGGGGAGAGTAAGTTGTGGGAGGTGCTAATCCAAAATCACAAGCCCCATCAAGCCATTTAAATATTTGAACCATTTCCTCGTTAGTCTTTATTTGAATGTCGTGATTCTGTAATGTTACCAAATATTCCCATTTTCTTTCTTTTTTAATTAATTCTTTGAAACAGGATAGATGCGCCTTTCCCATGCCGTGGCCTTGAAAAAAAAATTTTAGAAATTTTTTTTTGAAATTATCTAACCAGAACTATCTACAGAAAATCTTTCCTGTGGAACAATAACATTTGGGAAGCACCTAGCTAACGACAGAATACTTTTATAAAAAATATCATCTGCCTTCGAATCAACAGCAAAACAATACCAATTTTGTGGGTGATAATTAGTAGCTAATTCTGCCTCCAAAAAGCGATAATCCTTTAAATTATAATTAAATTTATTTAAAATTTTCTCATAAAACTTTATAAACAATTTTAGCATAAGCAATAGGAAATTGACGTTCAGCCTCTGATAACGGAAATTTCAAAAAATAATTACGGGAATAAATATCTTCACAATCCATAGGTATATCTACATCTTTATAAATCAATCTATTCTTTGCCTTATCTCTAATATATTCTATATCATTGTTAAAAATACGTTTACAATCCAAAAATACATCACAATATGTCTAAACTTGATAAAAATAGTTTTAAAAATCTTAATTAAGAATAACTTGTATTTGTTCATGTTTATGCCAGTCGTATCTAATTGTCTTATCCTTTTCTAATTTTAAAATTTATTTTTCATGTTAATTTTTGAATTATTATTATAATTAATACCATCCTTAGGACAATCATATTTTTTATCAGATGCTTCAGAATAATTAAATTTTGATATTGAAAAAATAATAAATATAATATACAATAAATATAACATTGCTGAACCAAAAATATTAAAATTTTCCGGAAATTATGGAAACATGTAACTTTAAAAAATCCGGAATCATTCTAAAATTCTGGAAACATTAATTTACGTTATAGAATACCGGAAATATTTTAATAATCCGGAAATAATAATATACAATTTTCAAGAATTCCGGAAACATTCTAAATGACCGGAAACTATTTGATTAAAAAATAATAATCAGAAATATTCCGGAAAGATGTTAAAATTTTGGAAACATGCTCTCTTAGTTAAATAAACCATTTCGGAAAGATTAGGTATATTTTTAAGGACAGCTTCATTAAATTAGTATTTTCTGGAATCATTGTATAAATAAATATATTCAGATACTTATAAATAGGCATCACAAGCCCCATCAAGCCCTTTAAATATTTGAACCATTTCCTCGTTAGTTTTTACTTGAATGTCGTGATTCTGTAAAGTTATTAGATATTCCCATTTTCTCTCCTTTTTAATTAATTCTTTGAAACAGGATAGATGGGCCTTTCCCATACCGTGACCTTGAAAAAAAATTTTTTTTTAATTCCTTGAAATTTTTTTTTGAATTTCTAACCATCTCTATCCACAGGATATCTTTCCTTCGGAACAATAACATTTTCGAAGCACCCAGTTAACGAGAGAATATTTTTATAAAAAATATCATCTGCTTTTGCATCAACAGCAAAACAGTACCAATTTTGTGGATGATAATTAGTAGCTAATTCTGCCTCCAAAAACCGATAGTCCTTTAAATTATCATTAAATTTTCTTAAGATTTTCTCAGAAAACTTTATAAACAATTTTAGCATAAGCAATAGGAAAGTGAAGTTCAGCCTCTGATAACGGAAATTTCAAAAAATAATTACGGGAATAAATATCTTCACAATCCATAGCTATATCTTTATAAATCAATCTGTTTTTCGCCTTATCGTTAATATATTCATATCATTGTTAAAAATACGTTTACAGTCCAAAAATACATCACAATATGTCTAAACTTGATAAAAATAGTTTTTAAAAATTTTAATTAAGAATAACTTGTATTTGTTCATGTTTATACCAGTCGTATCTAATTGTCTTTTCATTTTCTAATTTAAAAATTAATTTTTTTAAGTTAATTTTTGAATTATTAATAAATTAATACCATCCTTAGGACAATAATATTTTTTATCAGATGCTTCAGAATAATTAAATTTCGAAATTGAAAGAATAATAAATATAATATGCAATAAATATAACATTACTGAACCAAAAATATTAAAATTTTCCGGAAATTATGGAAACATGTAACTTTAAAAACTCCGGTAGCAATCCGGAATCATTCTAAAATTCTGGAAACGTTTTCAAAAACCCTAACACATTAAAACATAAAATTATGGGAACATTCCGGAAGTTTATATTACGGGAATATTCAAGAAGCATTTAAGTAGTTTTCCGGAAACATTCAAATAATTATAATATTCCGGAAAGATCCCAGAAACGTTTAATTTACGTTATAGAATACCGAAAATATTTTAATAATCCGGAAATAAATACTATACAAATTCCAATTCCGGAAACATTCTAAATGACAGGAAACATTTGATTAAAAAATACTAGCCAGAAAACATTCCGGAAACATTTTACAACTTTGGAACTCTTACCTAAATAAATCATTCCGGAAAAGTATATTTGCGAAAACAGCTTTATTGAATTAGTATTTTCCGGAATTATTGCATAGATAAATATATCCAGAATACTTATGATCTATCGATGCATTTATTTTTTTACTCAATTATTATTTAAAGTAGGACTTAAATTTATATTTATAAATAGTAATTTGGATAATGTACACATTTTAAAAACATTTTTATGTTATTTTTTAAAATATATATTTAATACAGAATGGCGCCGGACGGTTGGTAATGAATCATAATGTTCGTATATTTAACGATAAATTACATAAAAAATAAATAAAATTTAAATTAAATAAAATATTAGAAGCATTTCAGTTTAATTATTTAGGTAATTTAATGCGAAAATAAGCATATATAATAATAATTTAAACTAAATAACATAGAATTCAATAGATAGTTTAATAAAAAATTAAAAAGTTTTTTTTTATTTTAATTATCAATTAGTACAATTAAAATTATCCAAATCAACATTTCCATTAGTTCTTACCCATTCTTTATGGAATCGGGTCTGTGGCCAATTTTGGTATAATGAAGCATTTAATCTGTGTAATCCTTTATTTATTAAAGTCCTCCTCCTCATTTCTTCATGCCAACAAAGAATGGCTCCAAAATCGAATTCTGGCATCATTTTATTGACAAATAAATATTTTGAATTGTTCAAATTTGGAACCTTTAATTTAATTAATTTTAATTTTTATAAGAAGAATCATGAACCAAGTCTTCTATGCCGAAAATGCAGACATAATGACGCAAAATTCCGCTATAACATTCCGAAATTCCCCAATTAGCAAGCCTAAAAATGACATTATGTAAGATTGGGAATTATTTTGCGATGAGACGTTTTATTAAATTCGCCAACTCTGATGTTCAATAGTAAAAAAAATCTGATTTCCGAGTTCCGACTTTTGAGCCAGTTCCGATTTCCGACACCTCGGACTGTTCCGACACACCTCTGAGTGGAACGAACTTTACCAACTCAATTGTTTAATGAGAGATCGAGGAAAGATTTATTTAACAAATTTTACCTAGTCACATAATAATCATTCTGAGGCCACAATTTTTTATTGCCATACTCAATGCATTTATGCGTAAATGCATTAGGTGCTTGTAAATCATCTGAAGTCAAGAGTGTTTGTAGAACTAACTCATCACACCCATAGGGACTTAAATTTATTTTTAGATATTAACTTCTATAATTAAATTATTTTTACGACCAACTGTCCAAGTGATCAAGCATTCTGGTTAAATTGAGTTCATTAACTATAAAATCAACAAAAGGACGTGCCAGACTAGCTTGAACAATTCCTTTAGTGTGGTTCAGTTTGAGAGGTGATCCATTAGAATCAAAGCGTTTGTTTAGTGATTCTATATAAAATTATATAAAATAAAAAAAATTTATTGGAATTATCCATAAGAACTAGGGTTGCGTTTTGGATCCGAGCGACGTTAAGTTTTTCAAGTTTGAATTTCTTTCGAGTTCTGATATGGGCCATATACTCTAATATGGGCCATATAGGCAAGAATAATATCAGCTCATAGGAAGGCTGAGAACTAGATTAGACTACCTTCCCTTTATTATCTGACCGTTTATTAATTTCTAAAGTATGATCTAAGCCATAATTGAATTTTTTGAAAGTTTGCTAGAAATTTTGAAGATTTTTTGCAAAATTATAAAACACATAAAAATCAACCGTTTTTAAAAACATGTAGTGATTCAAAAGTCCAATCAGATACTGTTAAAAGATGAGCTATTCGTGCGAGTTGGCCTGAACCGTTTACATCGAATTCGGCATCACAAGCCCCATCAAGCCATTTAAATATTTGAACCATTTCTTCGTTAGTTTTTATTTGAATGTCGTGATTCTGTAATGTTACTAAATATTCCCATTTTCTTCCCTCATTAACTAATTCTTTGAAACAGGATAGATGGGCCTTTCCCATACCGCGACCTTGAAAACAAAATTTTTAGAAATTTTTTTTGAAATTATCTAACCAGTACTATCTACAGAAAATCTTTCCTGTGGAACAATAACATTTGGGAAGCACCCAGCTAATGACAGAATACTTTTATAAAATATATCATCTGCCTTCGAATCAACAGCAAAACAATACCAATTTTGTGGGTGATAATTAGTAGCTAATTCTGCCTCCAAAAAGCGATAATCCTTTAAATTATAATTAAATTTATTTAAAATTTTCTCATAAAACTTTATAAACAATTTTAGCATAAGCAATAGGAAATTGACGTTCAGCCTCTGATAACGGAAATTTCAAAAAATAATTACGGGAATAAATATCTTCACAATCCATAGGTATATCTACATCTTTATAAATCAATCTATTCTTTGCCTTATCTCTAATATATTCTATATCATTGTTAAAAATACGTTTACAATCCAAAAATACATCACAATATGTCTAAACTTGATAAAAATAATTTTTAAAAATCTTAATTAAGAATAACTTTTATTTGTTCATGTTTTTGCCAGTCATATCTGATTGTCGTTTCATTTTCTAATTTATAATTTTATTTTTTTTTTAAATTATTTTTTGAATTATTAATAAATTTTTACCATCCTTAGGACAATAATATTTTCTGATTAATTCTTCAGAATAATTAAATTTCAAAATTGAAAGAATAATAAAAATAATAGTCAATAAATATAACATTATTGAACACGAAATATTTAATTTTCCGTAATAATTTACTGAACTAACAAATATGTAAAAATTCCGGAAGAAACGGAAAAAATAAAATTCTGTAAATATTTTAATATCCCAGAAGCATTCAAAAATTCCGGTAACATTCCGGAAAATATAAAATATTAGTCTATATTTTCCTGATTAATTCCGGGAAATATTTAATTCATCTTCTAAAATACCGGAAACTTATAAATTCCGGAACTTTTCTATAATATTCCGTAAATATTCAGGTACATTTTGGTACTCTTACTATTAATATTCTTTCTCAAATACAATATTCCGGAAAAGAGTCCCTTTTTAATAAAAATTTTTTTGGAATTATTCTAAATTGATACATTTTATAAAATACATATTTAAATTAAATAAACTAAAATATTTACGACTATTACTACATATAAATTGATAATTTAATTAGTAAATTTTTCAAATTATTTTTATTCGAAAATAATTTTCAAATTATTAATATTTTTAGTGGAAAATCTGTGCAGTAAGCAATGAATCATTATTTGGATTTAAGTAAATTTTTACACAAAAAATGCAAAAAATTATAAAAAATTCTGGGGAAAGTTAGTTGTGATAAAATAGAAAAATAGTATAAATAAATAAATTATTAAATAATTTAAATTAAATAGAAGTTTGGAGGAATTAAATAAAATTTTGGGCGAATGACAGCTAAAATTATCCAAATCAACATTTCCATTAGTTCTTACCCATTCTTTATGGAAACGAGTTTGTGGCCAATTTTGGTATAATGTGGCATTTAATCTGTGTAATCCTTTATTTATTAAAGTCCTCCTCCTCATTTCTTCATGCCAACAAAGAATGGCTCCAAAATCGTATTCTGGCATCAATTTATTGACAAATAAATATTTTGAGCTGTAGAAATTTGGAACCTTTAATTAAATAAATTTTAATTTTGGAAAATAATTAGAACCAAGTCTTCTATTCCAAAAATGCAGTTATAATGACGTATAATTCCGCTATAACATCTTGAAGTTCCTGAATCACTAAACCTAAAAATGATATTAGATTTTCTTCTCTATTTTTATAAGATGGGAAATCGGGGAAAATTATATACTTATAGCTTTCTAAGCTATAAACACCTCTTATTAAAAAAATAACTCTTATTGTTAGGGTTTAGTATTGGGGACCCAATTCGGCCCGGTCCAAGAGATCGAGTCTGGCATTGAATTTTGACGCGAAAAAGACACGATCGGGCCGGCCCGAAAAAATGAGGCCCGAAAAATTTAACTTGAACGCCGGCCCGATTCGAAAACCCCAACCCTATTAGGGTTACCGATTTGTCCCTAACCCACACTACTAAGAAATTAGGTATATTAGTGACCTAGTTACATAGCCTCCAAAAAGCGATAATCCTTTAAATTATAATTAAATTTATTTAAAATTTTCTCATAAAACTTTATAAACAATTTTAGCATAAGCAATAGGAAATTGACGTTCAGCCTCTGATAACGGAAATTTCAAAAAATAATTACGGGAATAAATATCTTCACAATCCATAGGTATATCTACATCTTTATAAATTAATCTATTTTTTGCTTTATCTTTAATATATTCTATATCATTGTTAAAAATACGTTTACAATTCAATTTTTCCTAAAAATTATTTTTATAATTATTTTGTGGCCTAAATCTATTTTAATCACCTCCATAATCTGACTGCTAAGTCTGTCCAACTTTGCTTTAAAAAATATTTTTATTATTAATAGACATAAATACAAAATAGTGAATAAAACTACATATAAAGACCGTACCTTAGAATAATAATGATTATTATAAAATCTCAAAAAGATATACATCGAAGTTATAGTCCATTTTAAAGAGGACGAATTTGGCTACAAAATGAGTCCAAAATTAATTTCATAGGAAAATTTTTAAAATTTTACTAGGCTTTAAACAAAACGAGATAAAGGGCATTTTTAGTTTTTCCATTACAGTACTTATCTTTCATTAATTTACCCTCAGAATGAAATTTTTCACTTTCGGCAAATTCAGTCAAATTGATAATTAAATGAACTAATACAAATAATAAAACCATATATTGATCCACAAATTTAGTTTAGACAAAAAATTATTTTAATAAATATTTATGTAAATTTTCGTTATTAAAGAGTAAAAGCTTAGTGTCTATACTTATTATTTTATAAATTTATAGTTAAAGCCAATTTGTTCTTTTTTCATAAATTTATGAATCATTGGCTGGCGATGAAAAGCATTTTTTATACGTAATGCTATATCTGGTCCAACGTTACAACTGACCTACAAATTAATTTCCAACGTGATATTTAATTTCCAACGTAAAGACCAATTTGGGGAACTGCTAAACATGACCAAATTAAAATTTGAACGTACTTAAATTTTGTAAATTCTCGAGTTAAATGACCATTAATTTCGGTCAGTTGAGTACAAGTTTTTAGGTGGTTCAACCAAATTTTCAAAAATTTTATAGAAACATGAAACTAATTGTATATTCTATCAAGGATTGGCAATCCTTGTTCAAATATATCCATGATTTCCCATGGTTCCAACTTTTTAAAAATTTCGTTTAATTTTGTCATTTGAGTATTACAAGCTAAACTTTTTCGATAAATTTTAGATTTTGGCGTGAAAATATTTATAATTCTCTTTTTCTTTGTTATTTTTGAACTAAATTTCTGACAATTAGTTTCAAAAATTTTTTTTAAATCCTGGGATTTAAATAAAATAGAATTTATGATTTTTATTAAGTTTGAAGCGAGATATGGTCTTAATAATAGATGCGGAAAATTTGTGTATTATTCTTTAATTTAACTACAAAGGAGAAATTAAGAAAAAAATTTTTCGTGCACATCCTATAATTTTTGAAAACATTTTTCTATAAATTAGCTAAATTTCTAGTTTGTACAATTTTATTATTTCCTCCATTAATTTTTCTACGCCCAATTCGTTCCCTAGGAGACTACACCAATACAAAATACATTTTCCTTTCTAATTGCTGACGTCTAAATTTAATTCAATTTTTTATCATTAACATTTAATTTTAAAATTTAAATTTAGAAATCTTCTTTTTCCTTTAAAAATGTAAAAATAGGTTTGATAAGAGTTAAGTAGATTGTGTCCATTCTAATTTTGTTCCTTTTGTTTTCATAAAAGTCCGCAATTTTTATCCGCAAATTTTTGTCCGCAAATTCTACTTGTTATTTTATTAGCAGGTGGTCGGTAATTCCTCAAAAATTTTTTAAATTATTTTCAAACTGGAATTATAAATTATAGAAAGTTTATTGTTGAAACACTGAAAAAAATTTTACAGTGTCCGCAACCTCAAATTAAGTGTCCGCAAAATTCGGTAATTACACCAATTGTCACCAATTCCCTAACTATAAACTACAATAAAGGTGGCTATAAAAATTGTGACGGCGATCACTTTTTGCAAATATTAAAACACTTGTTTAGTCATTCTAATTAAAAATAAAAATATATATAAATAATGTTTGTTAAAATATTTTTTAGTTATTCTCTCCTTCCCTCCTCGAAATCTCCCTTGAGTAGCAGCCACAAATTTTCTAATAATTATAAAAATTTGAGCAAGCTACTTATTAAGATAGGTGGATTAAAAAAGGATATTAGAGAGTACCTTGCTAGAGGAATTTTTATTCTATATATTGATGAAAGAGAAGAATAAGGCTGAGCAAGTAAGGCTACCTAACATAAGGCTACCCAGCTTCCTCACTCATTTTTCCTAAAATTATTTGAGGAAATGTATTTCTCATTATTTTTTTATTATTTTAATTATTGTAAAAAATACAGATTAAATTTTTCTATTCAATAAAAATGTCGTTTAAACCAACCAAGGGTCTTTTGGTTAATGACTGGAAGCGAGATGTCATTTACCTTGTCCAGTTCCCACGTACTCATGTTATTCCAAGTCCATCACCTTTTGCACTTAAATTGGAGACGTGGATTAGAATGAATGGGCTTACTTATAGAGTAAGTAATTTTTCTTTAAATTTTTGATTTATACTTCTTTACGGTCATGTTCCAAAAAGTCCGCAAGTTTTATCCGCAATTCATTTTTTGACTTGCGGATAAAATTTGCAAACTTTTTGGAACAGAATGTAATAAAACCATAATTAAAAATAATTTTTGAATTAAATTAGAATGTAAGCAATGAACTAACAAAAGGATCAGCTAAATGCCAAATCCCTTTTATCGAATTAAATGGAAAGCAATATGCAGATACTAAGGAAATAATTGAATATTTAAAAAATTATTTCAAACTTTCAATTGATTCAAATTTAAACATCGTGGAAAGGGCACATTCAAGAGCTTATACGATACTAATTGAAGAGTCGTTATTTCGGTAAGGCTTTATAAAAATTAAAAAAGCATGAATCTCGTTATAATCCATGTAATAAAAGTTAAAAAGATTGTTGAAGTTATTTTAAAGTACATTATAAATAATTCAAGAAGTAGCTGACTTAGGTAAGATTAGTCCCATAATACAAAGCTGTTCAGCCACCAAATCTCTGAAATTTCCCATAGCCTTTGCTCCTTATTCTTTCTATACGGATGGATACTAGGGTTTCATCGGAACCGAAATTCTGACAAGAACCGGAACCGGGTCCAATTTGAGTTCCGGATTCCGGAACCGGAACTACGGTGAAACCCTATTGGATACGGTAATAGAGATATGTGAGGGATATACGTTTACTCGCGGAGGATATGACTCAAATGTTATACGGATATCCGGTGAAACCCTATTTGATACGGTAATACGGACATGTGATGGATATATGTATACTCGCGGAAAGATATGGCTCAAATGTTATACGGATATATTTTCGACCTCACGGATAAAACAGACTTTTGGCATCCAAAATCCGTGTCCCTGACCAAGTCTGATAATAAATAATTTTTCTATTTAAATCTAAAGGTGTGGGCAATACTTTCGAAGTTTTGATATTGACTGGTTATTTACAGAAGAGGGATTTTTGTCCCATGTAAAAGGCCTTAAAAAATTTTTAATAGGAAAATTTGGACCTGCAAAGCTTAAAAATACGGTAGATTAAAAATAAATTTAAAAAACGAAATTAATTTTAGTTAAAAAATATTGTTTATGTCCAAGGTTATGGACGCCATTCAAAACACGAAGTTGATGAGATTGCCAAAAAAGATTTACTTGCCCTTTCGACGTGAGGAGGAAAATTTTTTTCCAATTAAAAAAATTTTTAATTTTATAGTTTACTTGGAGATAAGCCTTTTCTTTTTGGAAGTACTCCTACTACAGTTAATATCTTTTCAAATATTTTATCTAAAAATAATGAGGTCATTTAAGGAATGGCACTATTAAAGTATGGCCCCGAACCCTGACCCAAAGGTCAACCTCGATCCTGAACCCCGAAATGCCCAAGCCGGCAAAACCCAATCTCCGATACATTCGATGCCGAAGGCTCGGGGAGCCATCCTATTTAACGTATTATGATCTAACCTTTATATAAGCACCCCCATTGGGCTTAAAAATCGTATAATGATGATCCAGTCTGAATTTTTCCTGGATCCAGAATTCTGTTTTCTTGCTGGAAACGCGTTTAACGCTAAATAATATAATTAATAAAAATTAATTTAAAAATTTTTTCTTCAGTTGGACGCAATTCTGTTTGGATTATTAGTACAGTATACAGATACACCCACTTCAGAAGCAATGATGCCTTTTATCGAAAAAAGTGCCCCAAATCTGTTAGAATTTGTTTCATTAATTAAAAAACGTTATTGGCCTGATTGGAATGAAATTATTGAAAAGTTGTTGTTAAATCCTGAAGATAATGAACATAAAAAGGAACAAAAATTAATTTAAAGAAAGATTATTTTTCCTAAGATAAATTATTATTTATAGAAAAAATAAATTTCAAAAATAAATTTCAAAAACTTAATTATTTTTCTAAGTAACTAAGACAATAGAAACTACAATATACATTTTTCTGGGTGTGATAGGAATTTTTTGTTCATATTTTTTAATTTATTAAATTTGTCATCTCTCGACACTAATTAAATTAGGTTAATAAGAATGTAATAGTGTAGAAATTAAAAGTTTTCTTCAAGTTTTCAGCAAAACTAGACTATAAATATAAGAAAATATCACACATTCCTCCTCAAATTTACATATTGTATGAGTAAAATAGGTTGGCAAATCCTGGGAAAGCTTTTGATATCCTAATCTAATATCCGAACTAAAATTCCTGGAAATCCATGATCCGGATATTCGGATCTGCAAATCTTATAAATAACGTAAACATTCTAATCCTTTATTAATAAATTGCAGTAAAATAAAATAATCTCAAACCACATTTTCAGTAAAGGTGTAACAAAATTTGGCGAACCCCCATTTTTTAATATTATTAATTCAGAATTAATTTCGTAATTTTAGTCAAAGAATGCAATAAAATTGTGATCTAGATTGTAGTCATTATACATATTTAAAAGTATTTTCTTCTTTTTGGAGTAATACCAGTTACACTTACACAAGCCACACAATTGTTTTATTTTTTAATTAAATAAAAAATAAATAAATATTTTCCCTCTTTTCAAATTTCGGTTGATTAACCTCAATCATCTTCCTATCCATCGTGAAAAATTTTTATGAGTAATCCCCATTAAAAAACAGGAAATTTAATAGGGAAAGGAGTGCGCAATGTGTTTAAACAATTTTACACAAAAATTCTTTTCATTCTCCCCATTTATTCAATTATTTTTAAAGTGTATCTTTATATTTTTTATTCAATTTTCAACCAATTTTTTCTGTGTCCAATTTTATTTTTTTAGTTATTTTTATTAGAAAAATATTTTTCGGTGTTTTTGAACCTGAGGTTCCCCTCGAATTTAAGAAAGTTATAACTCGCTGAATACCTAACCTAAAATTCTCAAATTTTGAGATCTATTAGGAAACACTCTAAAGAATCTATATCCAAAGTTTCACAGCTTTTGAAAATCTACAAAAAATTCTATATAAATTTTTGTCGAGGAAAAATTTTTTGAAGTGATCAAGGAATAGTATCATGCCATACTTATTTTAGAAAATCGGGAATTAATTTTTATGTCATCACATTCCCTGATATGTATTATAAAAAATATTTTTCAATCTCAGTTATCGAAATCATGATTTTTCGAGATCAATCCGTCTATTATTGTTATACTTTTGGTTCTATAACAATTTATTTCTACTAAAGTATTTTTAATTGACTTAATAGGAATGTCGTTTAAACCAACAAAAGGTCTTTTGGTTAAAGACTGGAAACAAGATGTGATTTACCTTGTCCAAGTCCCCCGTACACATCTTATTCCAAGTCCATCACCTTTTGCACTTAAATTGGAGACGTGGATTAGAATGAATGGGCTTACTTATAGAGTAAGTAATTTTTAATTAAATAAAAGACGTTTTAATGGACTATTTTCTATGGGCATTTCATTCAATCTACCGTATCTCCTCCAAATAATTTTTACATTAATCAGAACATTAACAATGAAATGTCGAAAGGATCATCTAAAGGCCAAATTCCTTTCATTGAATTAAATGGACGACAATTTGCTGATAGTAACCAAATAATGGAACATTTAAAAAATTATTTTAAACTTTCAATTGACTCGAAATTGAACAGCATGGAAAGAGCACATTTAAGAGCTTATACAATACTTATTGAGGAGTCGTTATTTCGGTAAAAAAAAATTGAATTAAATGAGGGATTCAATTAAAATATTTTTTACCCTTTTATTACCAGTGCCGGATATGGCTCCAGGACCATTCTAGGTGCTGAAGCCCGATTCAAGAATTTAAAAACATACAGAGCTTGGGCCATATAATATCCAATAACAAGCACTGATTATGAGGAAAACCCCAGCCCAAAAATATTATTTATAGGATGAGATATGGATTTCTAACAATCAGATTTTTGTGAATTTTTGTAAAAAAAATTCAGAAATACTTCAACATAAAGAAAATAGTCAAAATAAAATTTTTAATAAATTTTTAATAAATTTTTAAAACAAAATCCTTAATAAAATTTAAACTATACAGTTGTCTTCAATATTTTCGAAGCACTGATTTTGGTTGGCTCTTTACAGAGAAAGGGCTCTTGCCCCATGCAAAAGGTCTTCAAAAATTACTTGCGCAGAAATTTGGAGCAAAAAAGCTTCAAAAAGCGGTAAATTAAAAAATAAATTTAAAAGAGAAAATTAATTTTAGTTAAAAAATAACGTTTATGCCCAAGGTTATGGACGTCATTCATTAATTGAAATTGAAGAGATTGCCAAAAAAGATTTAATTGCTCTTTCAACGTGAAAATTTTTTTTAATATTTTAAAAATATTTTTAATTTCATAGTCTACTTGGAGATAAGCCTTTCTTTTTTGGAAGTACTCCTACTACAGTTAATATTTTTAAAATTATTATTAGCAGTCTCAAATCCAGGCTAATTTTTATCAAAACTTATTTCCAAATTTTGATAGATTTATCAGACAAAATTATGAAATTTAAATACGATTTAGGGGTTCTTAAGGTCTTAGGATTAAAATAAGAAAATATTGTTGAGTTTGAAGCGAGACACAACTAAGAAGGAAACGTTAAAATTTATCTCACTTTATCATAGTGAATTTAATTTCCTTTGATTTTAATTTTATTTAGTGGCATTTAGATGGTCGGTACCGACAAGTAGTCTAGCCTACATACAATTTAAATTTTCAATTTTCGTGGGGTCTGGTAACACACTGGTACTGTTACTTACTATTCATTAAACAGAGTCATTTTTGAATACCTGTAATTAATAAAACGTTAGTTAAATTAATAAATTTAAAAGGTAACATGCTTAATACATTTTTTGTTTTTGGAAATTAAGGGAAAAATATAATTTTTTAAAAATTAAAAATTATTTTCAGTTAGATGCCGTACTTTTTGGGACATTAACACAATTTACTGACACACCTATAATTTCTGAAACAATAATGCCTTTGATTGAAAAAAGTGCCCCAAATCTGTTAGCGTTTGTTTCATTAATTAAAAAACGTTATTGGCCTGATTGGAATGAAATTACTGAAAAGTTGTTGTTAAATCCTGAAGATTCTGAACATAAAAAGGAACAAAAATAAATAAAGGATTTACCCAACAAATTAATTTTTAATAAAAATTTTAATAAAATTAAAATTTTAATAAAATTAAAATTAAAAAATTCTTTCAAAAACATTTACACAAACAGTCGATTATACGCCCGACTCATTATTTTGCAATATCCTAGGCGAGAGAATATAATGTATTTCACAGGCATATATACATTCAATTGCCAAATTAATTGACTATTATTCACGTGAAAACAGCAAAATTGAGAGGGGGGGAGAGAATTTAAATTTTATTTTTATTTATTTTTATTTAGAGGTGAATGGGGATGTGGGGGGACTTTGAAAATATTTTATTTATTATTTTTTATAGCAGCTAAAATTAATTATTAAATTAGCTATTTTGAAGTTTTTGAGCAATCAAATCTATAACTCGCCTAATAGAGATCGGCCTGGGTCTGGACCAAGGCCTGAGATTTTCTGTATTCTGAGTCCAGGTCCAGGCATTTTTTGACCTTCCTGAGTTTTTCATGGGCCTGGGTTTTTCCTGAACTACAGGCCCAGAATCCAGACCAGGTTAAGAAATCAAACCCAGAGTCCAGGAAAAGGTCTAGGCTTTTCAAAATTTCCGATCCCTACCGCCTACTGCGTTTGACTCTAATGCTTCTAATTCCTGATAGCGCAAATACCATTAAGTATTAAAAGCCATATAATAAGACTTACGGTATTTTCAAAAAGCATAAGACCGATATCCGGACATTTTTTATTCCTGATATCAAAAAATTTCAACCCTATAAATTTTTGTAAGGCCTGAAGCTATGCAGAGGCGGCCAGGCCTTGTAAACTGAAAGATCAGCCGCCTAATCGTTTGCATTATCTAAGGAGTAATAGCTAGAAAATTCAGCTTTATTAAATTTTAATATTTCACAATAATGTTTTTTATTTTTGATTTTATTTTTGCCGCCTTAATGCCCTTTTACTTTTTTGAGTTTTAAAAATATTCACACGCTTTTTAATTTTATAAACGTAATTTTGAAAATAAGGAAATATTGAAATAATCTGGGAAATAAATTATTTTCTCAATTATTTGTTAATCACTCGGATTTTAAGTTCCTTTTTCCCATAATTTTAAAATTTGATAATACAGCACATCGGAGATTTGCACTTTTGTAGTTTAGAAAATTGAGGTTGCGAGAAGATAAAGAATGGAGGACAGGAAAACGGATTTGGTGGAAGTCGGAACCTATCTCTATTAGGCTCTAGGGCACCTATAAGCTCCAGGGCGACGTCTTATTATGCTTTGTTAAATAAAAACTTTAATTTTGTTTAATTAAGCTTTAAAGATTTGAAATTTCAATGTTATTTTCAAATATTCTACTGCCTTTTGGCATTATTATATTTTTAAATTTATTATTTTCAAATGCAGCAACACCAAGTTTTTATCCCAAAAAGGGTAAGGGTTTTTAATTAAAATGGAAGGGATCTAGAAACATTTTCTGTGTTAGGAGATTATCACAGCATTAAATGACCATGAATCTAGTGTAAGGATTATGTATGCGGATTATATGTGCGGATTGCGGATTTGTGCGGAAAATATGCGAATAATGTCATGGGAGATGTTCAAAGGAAGCAACAGTGTTCCCAAGCACTTAAGTAATAGCCTCACATGCCAGTTCCGACGGGAGGCATACTATGTATCGAGCTTAAGAAGCACTGCACTAAAGTGACTTGAGGTACTATTGGATTGCCATCATTGTTTTAGAAAAAATTCAAATACGCTAATTACATTATTTTTAAAGTTTTATATCTTAAATACTATGAATGGCGCTTCTTTTACAATCCACTTGATTATGCAGAAATTATTCTAGAATGGCATTATTCGGATTTATTATTAACAAATAAACTGAGTGTTGTTGATGACAAATATTTGAAAATTAGTGCGGTTACCCAACATTATTTAATTAATATGTATATTAAAATGAATCGTCAAGAAGACCCAAATATTTTGAAAAAGGTTATTTTAGTTTGCTAAAATTGTTGCAAGAATCATGGGATAACGTCCACAAAAGTCCCCAAGAGCTCAAAACTCTCCCCTAAACTCTCTCCTTCTCCCTGAAAGTCTCAAATATGGAAAAAATTTTTTATTTCAGCTTACGATGTTTGGAAGTTTAATAATTAATTATAACATTGGTGCATTATTTGAAATTTGTAGAAACATTAAAATTAGAGATATTTTAATTAATGAAAAAAAGAATAATGATAGAGTCGATTATGAAAATATCTCACCTTTTAGTGTTTCGTGTGGTGCTAAAGAATTGGCTAATATAGCTAATGAAATGGATAATAAGATTCGTGAAGAATCTGATTTTCTGATTTTTATCAAATTGTTAAAGAATCCAAGTTTTTCAGACTTTTTTAGAAAATATAAAGACGATAAGAATGCCTTGAAAAATATAGAGGCCGCACTTTTTATTGTATTTGGTAGTGTACGTTTGTATAGCCTATATGAAGGATTCCCTGAATTTTTTCAAAATATGAGTATGTTTTTTAATAAATTATGAAACGTTTTGAAATGAAAAGATGGGACGGATTATTGATTTCCAAATTATTTTCTTTAAAACAAAAGTTGGGCGGGATCGGGATCCCGGTCGGAATCATTATTCCAAAATCCTGATTTCGACCAATCCCGATACCGCAGTCTGGATCGGGACCGGGATCGAGATCATTATTACTAATCCCGGTCCAGATTTTACGTCTGGATCCCGGTCCCGACCAACTCTATTTAAAGCTAAGAACATTAAAGAAATAAACTTTTATATTGCATATTAATTTACTCTCCCAAATTTCAGTTATAATTGAAAAAGAAGGTCAAGAAAATTTTCCATTAATATATAAACTCTATATAGAGTATTTTGAAACTAAAGATATGCTAACTAAATGGAGAAATAAGCTTCTTATTGAATATATAATATATAGGGAATGGCTTTGTGGGCCTAATAATAAAGGTAAATTAATATAAAATAATAGTTAAAATTATTTTTAATTTTATTAAAGGCCAAAATAATTTGGAAGAAGACAGTTATTGTATTAATTCATACCTAGATGAAGCTTGGAAAGAAATAAATAAATATTATTGGTATGGGGAGGAGGCTTTATTAATAATTATTAATTCTGAAGGAGAAGAGGAAGATATAATTTGGAATATAATTTTTGTTCGTTTTATTAAAGAAATTTTTTCAAATTTTTTATAAAATATTCCAAAAAAAATTTTATTTAATAGAAAATTTATTTGGAGCCGGAGGAGTATTCTACCTCTCAATTAGATGCAACGGCATATCCCTCATTCCTACAAGCATCCTTGGATGCTTTAATGTCGCTTTATAATAAAAAAGGGAGCGAAGAATTTAAAAACGTTGAAGAATGGCACAAATTTTTATTAAATAAAAATAAGGGAAGATCATTCTTTAATAGAGGGCGATGGAATGATTTAATTAAAACAAATCTGAGAAAAAATAATTTATTAAAAAATAATAAAGGAAGGAGGCATATGCATACAGCAAAATTATTAAATTTACTAAAAGAGAATAATGAAGATATAAATCCTGAAATATTAAAAATTCGTGAAACCATACTTTCAGCTACACGTAAAATTATAATTAATAAAAATTCCCAAAATTAATTTATTTCATAAAAAATTTTTTTTATTATTAAGCATCGGATCTAGAGGCAATTACGGATTGCTCTGCCCAAAGCTTGATAGATTTATCCTGCAATGTGGGTGATAATTTAACTGAGGTGGTTAATGTTAAATTATATTCTTCAATAAGTCTAATATCAGTAATAATTAATAATCAGTTATCTTAAGACTAGAGATAGAACTGGGATTGACTTAAGAGAATAGAGATCTCAAAACATATCTATCTCGATAACAAGTATTTTTGAAAGAGATCTCGTATCAGTCCGATCTCTAATTTAGTCATGAAATAATCTTAATATAATAATTTACAGACTGTTTCTGAATCTATCAGTGAAATAAGTGAATCGAGTTCAATTCCAAAAAATGGTCAAAGCTTTGAAAGTCCCTCAACTGACACTTCAATTTTAAATTATCGAGATAATGCAAATGAAATTGAAGAAGTATTAGATACTAATACTACAACAGATGATAATAGCTCTATATTTTTACAAGATATTAGTACCTCAGAAGTGGGTACCTCAGTAAGTATACCGTCAAATTCGCCTTCATTTCTGCAGCATTTGGATTATGAAATGAAAGCTTTTATTAATTTTGAGGGTAAATAAATAAATTTCAAAATTTAAAAAATTAATTTTTTTTAATTTTTAAAGACTTATTTGCTAAAATGACAAATAAAAAAGAAATATCGGAAGATTATTTACTACAAATGTTTTCGCTTTTAATTGAAACAAATGAGCATATTGAAGTTTTGATTTTTCAAAAACACTTTTTAATTTACCTAAATATTGCCATAATAGTAAAAACTATTGAGGAAGGACTGAAACTTGAAATATTCTTCGGGGATAATATTAAAAATTTTAAATTTGTCAATGAGCTATGGATAGAATTTAAAGAGAAAATTTTAAATATGTCTAAAAATGAAGAAATCGGTATAGATGTGGAAGAAAAAAGATTAAATTATATTCTAAAATTAGTTTATCGCTTTTTGTATAACAGTAAAAATTGGGGAAATTTGTCAAATGAATGGACAAAAAGGTTTGTACACATCGGGGAAGGGTCAGGTACCTAAAACCATATACTAGTAACACTATCAATTTAGACCCGAAAATAAAATTATTTTTAAAATTAATATTAAGCTTACAAACATTATATAAACTTAATTTAAGCTTATCAACCTTAAATAAACTTATTTTTAAAGTTAGCAACTCTAAATAAACTTTAAGTTTACCAACTTTAAATAAACTTTAAGTTTCCGAAGTTTATATGAACTAAACCTAAGCTTACCAACTTTAAATAAACTTTAAGTTTACGAACTTTAAATAAACTTGACTTAAACTGACCAAACTTAAATGAACTTAATTTTAAGCTCACCAACTTTAAATAAACTTTAAGTTTACGAACTTTAAATAAACTTGACTTAAACTGACCAAACTTAAATGAACTTAATTTTAAGCTTACCAACTTTGAATAAACTTTAAATTTACCAACTTTGAATAAACTTGACTTAAACTTACCAACCTTAATCCAACTTAATTTTAAGCTTACCAACTTTAAATAAACTTTAAGTTTACCAACTTTAAATAAACTTTAAGTTTACGAACTTTATTTAAACTAAACCTATGCTTACCAACTTTAAATAAACTTTAAGTTTACCAACTTTAAATAAACTTGACTTAAACTTACCAACCTTAAACCAACTTAATTTTAAGCATACCAACTTTAAATAAACTTTAAGTTTACGAACAATTAAATAAACTTGACTTAAACTGACCAAACTTAAATGAACATAATTTTAAGCTTACCAACTTTAAATAAACTTTAAGTTTACGAACTTTGAATAAACTTGACTTAAACTTACCAACCTTAAACCAACTTAATTTTAAGCTTACCAACTTTGAATAAACTTTAAGTTTACCAACTTTAAATAAACTTTAAGTTTACGAACTTTATTTAAACTAAACCTATGCTTACCAACTTTAAATAAACTTTAAGCATACCAACTTTAAATAAACTTTAAGTTTACGAACAATTAAATAAACTTGACTTAAACTGACCAAACTTAAATGAACTTAATTTTAAGCTTACCAACTTTAAATAAACTTATTTTTAGCTTATCATCTATAATAAACCTTACGTTTACCAACTTTATCTTTTATCTAAACTCATCTTAAATCTAAATTCAACTTTCTTAATTATAAAAACTTAGCTTTCTATACTTTAGTTTAAGCTTAAAAGGAGATTATAGTTTAGGAGTTTATGTTTATTAATTTTTCAAAATTTATTTAATCAATAATATTTAAGGAAAACAATAATTAACTTTTCAAAAATGCCCCATATAATTTCACATCTTCGCTTAACATTTTTAACAACTGTGTTCGCTAAAAATGCTTGTATCAATACAGAAGATCAAGTGTTAATTGATCGCGAATATTTTCAAAAATATTTTGGTGATAAATGTCTCGAGGAAAATGGGCAAATAAAATTTGAATTCTTTGCGAATCTTTACCCTATAATTGATACATCAGAAAAGGATCTATCGGTTAATGAGCAGGATAAATTGATAAATAAATTTATAGGAGAATTTGAAATTAGATTGAAGAGAACACGTATAATGCTTGATCAACAATTTATGGGTAAATTTTGGAATTTGTTAAAATTTGGAAATTTAATAAAATTTTTAGATAATACATTGAGAAGTGAAATGGATAGATTTAATTCGGAAAATAAATTGATAACCAAAGTTTCGAATGAAAAATGGAAAAATTCTAATTTATATGAAATATTAAATCAGTTTTATGTTGAATTTGAAGGAGATGAAAGGGCAAATAAAAATATTAATGGTGAGAAGAAAAAAATTATAAAAATTGATGATGGAAAGGATCATGGAAAGGATGATGGAAAGGTGATTTATATTTAATAATTATTACATCATAAAAATTATATTTTTTTAATAAATCCATAAATTTAGTTGAGGAAATATTTGGATAAAATTTATTATTTGGACGATGATGTAAAAGCTAAAAGGAAAGAAGCTATTCAATGGATAGAAAAACAAGTAGAAATGTGGCTGAATAAACAATGTAGTTCTGTTGGTATTAAATATAAAGGTACTTTATAAAAATATGAATTATACGATTTAATATACCTATACGATTTTATTATTTTTATTAATTTTATTACTTTCATTCTATAGCAGACTTGGTAATGGATATGGATACATATAATTCTAAAATGCTTGCGAATATTCTCTGTATCCGCCGTATAAATCCAGACACGGATACCAAAATCCATGTCCATTCAAAGTCTGATATGAAGTTTTGAGGTAAAAACGAGTTGATGGATATCTCTAGTCTGATAATCATATTTTAATCTTGTATCAATAAAATAACCAAATAATAGTACATAAATAATTCTTATCACAATTCATATCTTTTTATCCCTATAATTATTATCACTTATCACCCACCCAATAAATCTTCAAATAAATTATTAAATATTAAAGCGGATTATTCAATGATCGTTGGTGGTTCATCCCTATTAGAAACGGCAACATCAGATTCCGATTTGGATATTATATTTTTACTTCCAAATCGTTGTCTTATTCCAAATGTTGTCAAAGAATGTAATGAATGCAAATCTAATTTAAATTCTGGGCGTTTTTGCCAAGAACATGATTTTATATTTGGCGATGGAGAGGATACGTTTAATTCAACAATGAAGAAACTTGAGAATGATATGGAGGATTTAAAGGTTTTGAATAAAAATTTTGTTTATTGTTAGTAATGGCAAGAATGAAACGAAAGGACACAGACTTCTCACAATTATTTTTCATCTGAACCCCACCCCAAAAAATGATGACCCATTCCCCAACCTGAAAAACATTCGTGTGTTTCGAGGAAGGGGTATTACAAATATTTATTGGACATTTAAAAAAATATAAATTCTTCACTAAAACAAATAAATTTATTAAATTATTAGGTCAACTCAATACCTTATGGAAGAGTACCACTAATTGAAATACAATATAAAAATATAGAAATTGATATAATGTTTGCAATTGATGCTCCTAAGATAAATACACCATATGGAGATTTAACTAATTATACAAGTAGAAAAATAATTTTGGATAATTTGAGAAAAATTGATCTGATTATTGAAGAGATGGTTAATGCAGATGAGAAAAAAGTATTAACCAAAAGTGTTATAATTTTGGCAGGTGAATTAATTTAGACTATCAAAAATCACTTAGAAACTTTCTGATTACTATGAGATCCACACAATAAGTGATACACCTCGATTTAAGATACCTATGTTTTTTGAATATGGTTGATCATTCGGCGGGTGGTTGAGCTGCCTAAACGATACACCTTAATTAAACTGATTTAATTAATTTTTCTTTTCAATCCCTTATGATTGTATCTTATAATTCCGTTGATCCTACATACTTTATTTATTAATAAAATTTAAAGGATATCGAATTGCATACAGACTAAAATATTTTCTCATTGATGATGGTAGAAGGCAAATTTTTACAAATTTACTTCGAACTATTAAATTATGGGCTAAAAGTGATTTTTAATTTTAAAAATTTTCCTAATTTTTAAAATTAAAGAAAACGAAATTTATTCAAATATGTTTGGATATTTAAGTGGAACTATACTAACTATTATGTGTTCAAAAATTATTTTAATTTATACATCAGAAAATTTATTATTTTTAATTAAGAAATTCTTTTTAACATTTGCAAATTGGTTTGTTTTCTTAAAAATTAGTGTTTATCGCTATATGTAGACTGTTATCTTTCAGAAAAATTCCGACTTTTCAGAATTCCATCAGTAAATACAGATACCGATTTCAGGCCTTGATCCTGACACAGGACAACCCAAGTACTAAACTACCGTATTTACCCGATTAATTCCCCTGGGGATTTTTTTCAATCCATCCGCGGCATGGGGAATTAATCGAGGGAGGGGAATTATTTAAGGGAGGGAAATTAATCGAGTAAATACGGTATATCTGATTTAATCAGAAGGATTCCGATACTTTTTGAGAATAATGAACCTGCTAATATAAAATTAAATTGAAATATGTCAAACAATTATTTAATAATTTTGTAATATATGTATTAGACTTTATAATTACAGGGATTGGCCAATGCCCGTATTTGTAGAACCATTAAACACAAATCAACAATTTAATTCAAAAGAAGACATAGATTTAAGACCCTGGGAGATTACAGATATTGACAAATATAATGGACATGAAGGCGATCAGATGCCAGTAATCTCTCCTTTATATCCCGAGCAAAATACGGCATATAATGTTAATTTGAATACAAGAAAATTAATTACAAAAATGATGAAAGGAGGTTTTTCAAAAATTTTCAAAGATATTTTTGTTGAAATTTATTTTTAAGCTTCCAATTTACTTGAAAATGAAGGGCACAATAATTATTTAAAACTTTTTGAAAATTTTAATTATAAAAAATATTACAATTATTTTATTTTAATTACATGTTTGGAGACGGAAATACAAAAAGATAATAATTGCATTTCTGTAAAAGCAAAATTAAGAAGAACGTTATTTAAGTGGGCGGATTTGGCCAAGATAAAGTCTCAAATTGAGCATTATCATGTGATAAGTAGTTTTCAAAGGAAAGAAAAAAATTGTTTTATTGAAGGGTATGTCCATAAATATTCTAAGAAATTACTCGAAATTAATAATGAGAGCAAAATTAAGAATAACATTATTTAAGTGGGCGGATTTGGCCTACTTAGCGGGGATTGTCTTACGACCAGCAGTCGTTCTAATAATATCTAAGAATTATTGTGTCAATATGGCTAAATATTTCTATTAATATTGGATCAAGAGCACAATAGATTGTCTAATTATATTTCCGCAAGTATTGAAATATTAACATTATCCCAATGAGTATTGCTTGGGTTGACTGAAATAACTAAATTTAAAAACAGATTATATGGACCATGTACTACTTGGATTGTTGGCTTTAAACTAATTAATGATTCTGAAAATGAAGTTGCAAACTTTGCCAAGGAAAGCATTGAAATGCTTAATTATTATACAAAAACATTAAATAAAAAATCAGTAATGGTATATTCATTTTTTGTGAGTGAATCAGATATTGATCAAAAGTTAGTTAACAAATTCTAAATTTTAATATTTAAAATTGGCATATTCTCTATTTAAAAATTTCAATAATATGGCTAATAAAAGCTAAAAAATAACAGATTATCTATGAACTGGGATTTCCATTAATATTTTCTCGGGACTTAGTGGGAATAAGGTTGGCGGATCACCCGATATCGAATCCGAAGATTTCCAAGGATATCCGAAGATTTTTAGTGGTGAAGGTGGCTTAACTAATGTGGAGGTTTTTGTAGGAGGTTTAACGTTTAGTTAACAAAGTATTGAAGCTTGATTCAATACCTTATCCTTTACAAAATCAAAAAATAAATTAAAAAGATTTTTTTTAATTTAAAGAATATCCTCATTTATTTATGATAAAACTACAATTAACGATGCTAATAAATTCCAAATAAAAAATGAAAATAAACAACTATACAGACAATATTCACAATTATATTATGGACCTACCCAAAATTTGCGAAAAGAAAACCCACTGGATCATAACAAGCTTATACCTCCAAATAGTTGTGATAATTACCTTAACGGCAATTTTGTATTTTTGCCAAAACAGAAAGATTTGGTGATTTATTTTAAATTATTAAATAATTTTTTATTTTCAGGAAAAAGGTAAAGCTACCAAAAATAAAAAAGAAAAATATTCAAAAACAAAAAATAAGAATTCGAGAAAAGGGCGAAGTTGAGGATACTGTATTCTCTCGATTAATTACCTTCGGTCTATTAATTTAGATAAATATCTAGGTGTGTCAATCTTGTAGATAAATTACTAATTTTAGTAAACGGCGTATAAACTAGGTATAAACTAGGGCAATTATCTACCCAGGTATAAACTAGGGTAATTATCTACCCAGGTATAAACTAGGGCAATTATCTACCCAGGTATAAACTAGGGTAATTATCTACCCAGGTATATGTAAACTAGGGTAAGTAATCGAGGAACTGCGGTACATGACGTTAAAAAAATTTTTTTTTATTTTTTAGTAAATTTTTTTGGTTATATTTTATATTTTTATATAATTTATTTAGTATTTTTATTTGAAAATTATGTACATAATATTACTCATAGATATTTAAAAATTAAATATATTTTTATTTTATATTCTCAAGTATATTCAGGATATTTCCCGATATTCTCATTTCTTTATATCCTCTGTGTTTAATGCCAATTGTTCACAAATTTCGCTCCAGTCTGGCCAAAACTGTTCTTTCATCCGTTTCACAAATTCCATGAGATTTGGGGTACTTTTTTCTATAAATTGATTTATCTCTTTTAAATTCCGGGGCACATAAAGTGAAGTTGCTAAAAATCCAAATGCTGTGGCATCTAGCTAAATTAAAATCTTTAATAAGCTTATAAAATTGAATTAAAAAATTGAAAGGCTTTATTGCATATCAGGGTTGCCGCCCGAAACCCTATGCCCAAAAAGAAAATTTTCCAACCCGAAACCCGTACCCGAAGATTTTTTGTACCCGCGACAACACTGCTACATATTAAACAAAAAATTTATTGATATCTTCTTAGACCATAAATCCATTTAGGACTCATAATTTAAGGTTATTTAGCTCGAAAAAAATATATAATTTAAATGATGTTTGTGTGGGTATCACGAGAGATTTTGAGCGATCGTCTGTCTCATTAGCACGTATGGAAAAAGCAAAAATATAAGCGAGAGATTTGAAAAAAAACAAAAAAATTTCAACACACCGTTGAAGGTTGGTTTCCAAAAAAGTAGGGCTTTTCCCCAAGAAATGTTGATAGGGCCATCAAATCTTTTTTGGCGATATCCTCAATTTCATTAGCTGAATGTCGCCCATAGCCTTGCGCATTAAGCGTTTTCTTTGTCTTTAATTTAAATTTAAAATTATTTTTGGAATTCTTTAACTTACCGTATATTGAAATTTTTTGGGTATTAAATTTTTTGCGATAAATTTTTTGGCGCCAGTAAAATAAGGTAAATAGCCTGAATCTGTTCCAATCCATGAGGCGTTAATGCTAAAATCATACTGGAGGCACCTGTTTTAAATTGTTATATTTTTTAATTAAATAATGATTTTTTGAATCCTTTGTATATAGAAAAGTATTTCGGAAATATTTTTAAATTCAAATTTAATCTGTAACGTATTTGGGGTTTTCTAGTAAAGCTTTAACAGATAACTCGAAGATTACTGTTGAAAAATTTTTATGAATTATCTTTGAATAATCTAATAATGTTAATAATATTGAGGCCTTAGTTGGCTAGAGCAGCACACTAGTACGTAGATTTTAATTGAACTTAACACAAAAAATTTCCGAAAATTTTAGAGTTCTTGTGGGACTACTATAATGTAATCCTATAGGTCTTCAAATCACAATAACCAAAAAATTATGGAATTAAAAAATTATTTTTCTACCTAAAGAAGGATTCTTCAATAAGCAAACTAAAAGCTCGTAGATTAGCACGTTCAGAACTATTAAGATTTCCGTCGATAGGCAACTTAAAGTGTGAACGTAAATGTTCAATGATAAAATTGCTGTCAGCATGTTGACGGCCATTTAATTCGATAAACGGGACTTGGCCCTTCACAGAAGCATGTTTAAATTGGTTACTCACATTCTTAAAATGAATTTAAACTAAATTTGAGAAATCAAAAATTTAACAATTTAAGCTGATGGAGAAAATTGAGCTAATTAATTTTTATGACTTTGAGTTGGTCTAATACCTAATTAAAAAAGGTTCCTATCCAAATACAATGCAGATTGAAGTTTTAACGAAATATTTTGATCTTAAGGAAGAAGGGTATCCATTATCTAAATTTTTAATTAGTTTGAAAAGGTCTTATAAACTTTTCTTCTAATGCCCTTGGATTTTGATAAAGATCTACATAGAAGAATCACTTAAATTTGTACCTATCTCATAAATATTTTTCTTGTTTCTAACCACAATATATAAATAAAAAATAAATTTATTTGCCTGATATTTAATATTATTCATTCTAAGCCATGTTTCTAATTTTAATGATGCAGGGGATGAGGAAGGAATTGAATGAGTTCTTGGAAATATAATCAAGTAAACTACGTCTTCTTTCCAATTAGGAACAAGCAAATTATGTGTTGCTTTTAGCATTTATTAAATTTATTCTTAATTAATTTCAATCCTAATTAAGCAGTAAATAATATTTACATATTTGAATTTAATTCAATAATGTGGAAACGAATTGATCAAAAGATATATCTAAAGAGGGATCTCTGTCCATAATTTTCAATTCGGATAGTATACCTAACTTTTTAAGATGATCATGATTAAGTAATAAAAAAGGGACAACACTTGATTATGACTACTCAGGGCTTAAAATAATGCAGTCGCCACGTGCCTCTAGGCATCGAACCTGGACCAACTGACTTCAACCTAGGCATGACATCTGATTATCTCATATTCAGAAATCAGGTTTTCAAAATTTAAGAATTAGAAATTTTTAATTAGCTATAAAAATATTTTAGGAAGATAGATTTACTTAAAATTATACATAAATTGAATTAATAAAAAATTTAAAATAAATTATAAAATAAATAATTAAAAAATTAGAAATATAAATCAGTTTGACTTCAATTTTTAATTTTTATGATTTAGATAATTAAAAAATAAAAAAATATTTTTTAATAAAATAAAAGGAATTTGGACGCCCCCACAGGAAATAAAACAAAAACAAATAAAAATAATTCTTTAAAGGAATGCGCGTTATTTTTACATTTTAGGAGGGTAATTGGAACCGGTTTTTTACTCAAAACTTTTTGGTAATAATTATATTTCCCCCTAATATTTCTTTTATTAGAAAGACCAACCACACAAATATTTTAATAAATAAAATTAAAGGAAAACATTGAACGGTGTAAATAAATTAAATAATAAATAAAATTTATTTAGAATGCGAAGAGATTCTGATCGAGTTGATATTCGAACCCTAATATATGTACATATTTTTGAAAAAAATACGAACGATCATTTCTCTGATCCTCTGTGATTATTCCGTAGATTATTGTGGTACATCTGAGAGGCCGTTTCGATAATCATTTACTCTACCAGGCACGAGAAACGGGACGGATAAACGAAGAATCTAACAAAATTATTGAGATAATTTCAGGAAGACTGATATCCAGAAAACAAGCTCCACCAATTTCCTTTAAAATTTACAAAAATCAAGCAGCTGTATTAATTTGATAATTAATATATTAATTCAATAATTAATTATTCATATGCCATTCACCTAACTCGAATTTTGAATCATTTTATAATTATGTCCAACTGAGGCAGGATATGTGTATTGTTCGAGATGTCGAGATAGTTAGCAAGAAAACATGCATTTCAATAACGAGCTTTTTGCCATCCCGTTTTAATATGCATTTCCAAAATATTTTTTACCAGACCTATTCATTCATTAAAAAATTTTTTAAATCCATTTTCACAAAAAAAACTTTGGCCAATTCCAAACTTTAAAGTTCGCATGAATTCAAGTCAAAAAACTTTTAGCCCACAAGGTTTTGGGATCACACCTGTTATATGCCATAAACATAAAAATAAATATATCCACAAGCTTTGAAGAGAAAAAATCGGAAGAAAAAAAGACCGATGTTCTACTCATCTCTCAACAAATATTAAAAAAATCTGAAAGAGAATTGATTTTGGGGGATTTTTAATTTTTAAGCCATTTGACGTTAAACGGTTGAAGGAAGGAAGCGAAAAATAAATGGCATATGTTCTTTATAAATAAGAACAATAAAATGTCAGACGTTTTAACAAATATCTAGTTTATTTGAAAATTTTTTGTTAAAATATTTTTAATATAAAATGCTTACTTTATTTTAAAAATTAAAGAATACATACATAGATTTTTATTTTTTTTAATTTTAAAATTATTTTAAATTTTAAAACCTTCCCAATCAACTCCCTTGTAAATTCAGACTTAGGAACTTTATTATTGAGAGCTATCCGTTTTAATATTTTCAGAGACGTTTAGAACCGAAAATTTTCCATCCATTAAAATCGAGTGTAGGACGTCTCAAATAAGTCTTAAAAATTTTCTATTACTTATAGTAGATCACAAAACATTTGGGATATAATTTTAAAATTATTAGTTACCGTATCTACCCTAACTTAGGGGAATCTATTTCTCCATGTTTATGGAATCGTAAAACTTCTAAAAATACGTTCTAAAAATACGTTTTAAAATAGGAGCTGAACTGTTAGAATTTTTAGAACAAGGAAGTCTTTGGACTTGAGTTATTGGTTAAATAACTTTAAAAAATCCTCTTTTAAATTTAATATATTCTATTAATCTTGTCTACTCAGTGATTTTTTGTTATTCAGTCTTAATTATAAAAATAAAAAAATTTCTTTAATCTTAATTAATTTTCTAAATTTAGAAAATAATTCAAAATGGTCGACAAGGGTGAAGGCGACAACCGCTATCAAGAATTGAAAGACGGTATCTACCACGGCTACCAGCCATTACGAGCCAGAAAGACCCTAACATACTCGTATACACCCGAATTTATGCCTGGAGCTTTAAATATGTAAAAAATAAAGATTAGTTGAAATATTTTTTAAAATTCTTGTAGTGCAGTAGCACGTGACATTGACTCGATACCTTCTGGACCTAAGGACGCTGGAGACTACCAGATGATTACTGCCCACAAAGTAAATCGTGCACCTAAAGTGAGCTAATTTTTGAAGTATCTTGGAGTATCATGAAAAATTTTTTAGCCAGAAGACCCATATGCATGGAGCGCTCCAAAAGTGGCAGCACAGGACGATTAAAAAACAAATGATTGAAAATTTTATGGAAAAAAGTATTATTCGAAAATGTTTTGACGAAATAATTTTAATAAAAATATAGAATAAAGAACGAATTTCGGAAAAAAAGATACTTTTGATAGATTAGAGGTGGACGGCTCTCATTTAAAAGCACAGGGATACGTGTTAATCTCCAATAGACAGGTTTAGGCTTTTGCCCAGCTTATAGTCTAAATGAATCGTTATCAGTACAAACAATGGTTTATGAACCCAAAGAAGGCTTATGAATCGAAGGACGAGAGAGACGGGCTTGAGGATTTCAAGATTCAAGATCGTTATATCGATAAATCATTGCAGAGAGAGAGAGATTTTTCAGTCCACTCTTGAATTAGACAAGGCCGATTTCTTGCCTGTGAACTAAATTTTCCTTCGAAATACTCCCATGTTTCCTTAGAGATACTCCCCGTAGAGATACTTCCCCCAGAGATACACCCACCGTTGTACTCATAAATTATTAACCTCATAACTGTCACTGGCTCATAATTTAAACCTGAATCGGATTTTAACATAAAGACACTTCCCTAGAAGAGAGTCAATTCTGGAACGTAAGTTCCTTGCTGTGCACTTACAATGAGAGTTAATAGTATCTAACGACATAAAATTATCTCAGAAAAATCTCTATCGAGTGATTAAACGAATATTTTCATCACTATCAGAAGAATCATTATTTTCATTCGTTACAGGCGATCCACTTTCCGGAGTATTATGAGGAGCATTCAAATTAATACTCATTATTTGTTTATAAGATTTCCTCCCACGTTTATTATTAATTTTCCTGGCATTCCAAAATTTCAATAAATTCTTTTTACATTTATTTGCTAATATCTTTCCTTTCCCGCGTTTCTTGGAATTCTGAAATTAATTTTTAATCTTTGGAGATGGGATTAGCTCCTACTCAGATGCTAGTTTTTATTTTTCCTATCTAATCCGTGATATCAACATGAACCTTATTGAGAACTAAAAAAACTCAATCACTTCCAATCTCTTATTTGGAAAAGATTCCACATGGTATGCTCGGGGAGGATGCCATAAGTGTGTACGAGAATATCGTGGAATAAGCCAAATTCACGATTTTCGGGAAGTGTGTATCGGGTCGGCGTGATCCCCGGTGTGTACATTATAGCGAGGCTCTTTCGTATTACTCTTAATTTTTCTACACCTAGTTCATGATATAAAAAAGATCTTACCTAATCCAGTATTATCTGTATATCCCTCCTAAAACCTTAATTAACTACAGTATACCTTAGATATATCCCTCGATTCCTCATTATTTTTGCTAGTAGAACCAACACAAAATAGGCCCCCAAAACTCAAACTTCTCCTTTTCTTTTTATTATGATTTAATAAATAATCGGTAGAAGCTGAATCTTGCATAGATGGATCGTCCAAACTTTGAATTTCATTTAAGGATTGATTTGTGGATTTTGATGTATTTGGGGAGGATGAATAGAAAAAATGTGTGGAGGGATGAGTCTCTTCAAATTTTTGTTTATAACGTTCAAATAAAATTAATTCAATTGGTTTCATTATTTTATTATGCCCAATCTTTCCACGAGCTTCCTGTTCTTGTGACTTCATCCATTCCTCAAACAGCTAAATTAAAAAAAATAAATTTTCTCTTTAATCTAGAACTCCTGGTAAGATTTTGCTACTCAACTAGGATTTTGGGTTGAATTTTGGGATAGATCTTCCGGGAGATTTTCGAGGAGGACGGGGAATTTTAAAAAGTGTCTAGCTTCCAACGACCTCTTCCGCTTCCCGAAGAGAGGAAGAGGTTTTTTGCCTCCGCTTATTTACTTCCGGTTTCCACTTCTTAAAAATATCCATGAGACCATCCCTGATGTATAATCTAATCTATATATCTACAGTAAACCAAAGCTACCTCATTTCTAAAATTCTTTATCGCAAATTGCTTCACATTTTCAGCCAAAAAATTATTTTTATTAATTTGCCAGTAGACATAAAGTATATTTATAGCATTTTCGATTATATTTTCTTTAATTTTGTTCTCCGTTCTAGCTTCATAAATTTCCTCAACCCTCGATTCTCCAATTATTTTTTCGCCCGGAAATAAATTTTTTGGAATATCCGGTAATTTTTTGATTACAGAAACGATTTCATTAAAATTTTCAAAGAGTGGGTTATTCAAATAAATTGCTATTTTTACCATAACTGATCTAGCCCTATTCAGCTCTTTTTCCAAATATTCTTCTAATAATTTGGTAAAAATATAAATATTATTTAAATAACTATCCAAATCAGTTTCGTTTAATCGATCAAAAGGTGTATTGCTATTTATCCCGTTATACAAATTATTATTTATTTCGATCATTGTCTTGCTTAATAATTCATAGTAACGTATACTTTCGAATTTCTGGAAAATAAAATTTATTTAATTTACTTTTGATCTTGAAATATTTTTAAAATATGTACATTTAAGCTTCTTAGACAAAGGATAGGTATCTGCAGCTAAGGCTACCGAAAATTTTGGACTTTAGCTGCAGACAGTGCTACGAATTTTAATCTTTAACATTGTTGCTACAAATTTATCTGCAGCTAGCGATTTATCTGCTTATAGTTAGCATTGTTTCTACCAGCATCAGAGTCACGTCAGAACTTAATCTCCTTGACTGGACTGGTATATTATTACGAGAACCGAGATCTATTCACGTTCGAAGAAACGTGATCTAGTTAGAACCGAGATTTAGTCAGACGAAATTTAGCCACGGTTCGATAACTATTTATACAGAGATTATATCAAGGTATTATATCGAGCTGTGTATTAAATCTAGAATCATTTTAGAGATAAATATTAGTCATTATATGTTGATTAGACTGTATTATAATTTTAAATTATACAAATTCTAATACCAAAATATCATCCTTGCATGAATTTATTTCTGGAACAATAGCATCAATAATTTTAATTAAATAATTTTGATCATCCTTAGATTCAATTATTTTTTTAAAAGAATTTATTTTTTTAAGCTTCATAAATTCTCTAATAATTCCTTCAATTTTCCCTTCCCTTTCAATATTAATTAAAGTATTTTCCTTAATTATTTTTATTTCCTCCAAATCTTTTTCAATATTTATTTTAAACGTTTCAAATGATTCTGGGCTTTGACTTGCCCACAAATTTGTTTTTGTTTTCATTGTGAATTCGTTCATTTTGAGACGAAGATGGTAGAGCGTGCCAACTAGGTATTGAGAGGATATAGCGATACTTTTACCCTTGGATTTTGAGCTTGGATGGGAATGAGTTCTGTTTGACGTTCCTTTGTAATTTAAAAATATTATTTTAAAAAAATTTGGAGAATATTTATTTTGGATATTTTTTTCGTTAAAATTATTGCAAATTCATTGCTAGGCCAGTCAGCTTAACAAACAAAGCAAAAAATACAAACAATCAAGCGGTGCTCGGCGGTAGGGCGTTTTAAAATCCCTACATTGGAGAGCTATAATGATTAAGCCCCATTGGATCTCTCGCGCTATTTTCTGTGCTATTTTTTTGCTATTTTTTCGGTTGTCCATAAATTCGTTTTTATATGCGCTTTATTTGATGTTACCCGCAAAAGTGACTCCATTTCTTAAACAATACCCCGCTCTATTTTTATTTTTGATAAAGAATAAAAACCTGATGATGAGGCTTGATGAGCTTCCGAAACTTCAATATTCAAAATTCCATGTTCTTCCTCCTCTACAGGTTTCCCTTCTATTTTAGTTTCACTAACAACTTCCTTAATAACTTCCTCATCATCAGAAATATCCGAATCCTTTTTATTTTTATTTTCCAAAGAATTTATTTTTAAAGAAGTAAACTTCTCCGGCAAGTCCCATTTTTTTCTCGAAAAATTGGAATCTTCCACATCATCACTCAAATTATTTCCCTCATCAAAATTCAAATATTTTCTCATAAATTCCATCATATGACCAAATAATTCCAATTCATTCAATCCCAACGTTGCCATTTTCAATCTAATTGGAGTGTTAATATAAGGGATATTTTTATGATACCCATTCGAAAGAAATAAAGAAATGTCGGATTTAATTTCTTTTATTTTATCTTCCAAATTTAAATTTTCACTAATCAGGCACATTTTTAGAAAATAATTTTTGTCTATTATTTTATCCCAAATTATTTTATTTTCGCCTTTAACCTCCAAAAACGAGTTGTATTTTTGTTGGAATGAATTTAAAAATGAATTTATTTCGTATTTTAACATCACTTTTGATGAATATCCATTTTTATTTATTGTTGACTCATTTTTTGTTGGAAATAAAGAAAATAATAATAGAAATAAGATTGCCCTCATTTCTAAAATTTTTTTGAAATATTCTTTCGGAACTCAGTATAAGAATAATAGGGTCTTTTTCACTCTTCAATAATGAGAGTCTTATTGAAGAGTGAAAAGGTAATGGCCCCTTATAAAGGTAATGCCCCTTATAATGATTTTGGATCTGGATCCACGAAAAATCCAGATCCAGAAAAAATCCAAGACGATCAAAAAATGCCTGGATCTGGATTCTGGATCCAGGAAAAATCCAGACTGAATTCAGATCCAGACCGATCTCTAGTGATGATAATTTGACCATTATGAGTCCTTGATCTTTATTAATTTTTCTGCGTAAGGATAAAAAAATTATGTAAAAGGAGATAATCTGATTATAGTCTGTAATCTGTATAATCTGTAACCTAATAATAATCCTTATTAAATTCTAAGTGATTAATCGAAAAACTTAACGTTTTCAGGATTTTATATTTTTAATAAATTTTATTATGATTTACGATTTTTGATTCTCTTGCTTTTATTAGTAAATTAATGTCTAATATTATTTACAAATTTTATTTAAATTGTTTTTCTTTAAAATTTTTAAAAGTGCAAGAGAAAATAAATATTTATTATAAAGTGCTTGTCGGCTTTATCAAATACAAATTGCCAAAATAAAAAATAATGTCTGAGTAAACACAGACTTGCCCTTTCTAAAATAGGCAATAACAAATATTATTCTCGTGGATGCACTTGCGGCTTTTTTTAATTTTCTTTTATGGGGAAAAATTTTGAAATGTGTCGAAATTTGTAAAAAAATCCTGGGCCGGGACTTGTCTTCTAAGCGCGCGGTCTGGACTTAAGTCTAGACTTTGGAAATACGGGACGGTTTCTTATCACTAACCTTCTAGGTTCACTAGCCCACCTTACAAAATTCTTTGCTCAAGTCAAGTAAAAGACTCTCATTCTCCTTTTATTCTCCTCCTCACTCTTCCTCATTATTCTACTCCTCACTCTTACGCTTTATTCTCCTCCTCACTCCTTGATTTTTAAACATAAATCATGAATAGAGATCGAAAGAGACTGGGACCCTCCCGCCTCATATTTCTAATTCACGTTTTCTGTTTTTTTCAAAAATTTTTTTTAATTATGACACCTCATCATTTATTAAATTAATTTAAATTTTTTTCCATTATTAATTATTTGCACTTTTAATTTATTGTACTTTACCAATTATTAAAAATAAATTTATTCATATTTTTAAATTAAAAACATATTCTTTAATCATTATGCCATTTCCTTAAGTTCAGCCTTCTTAAAATAAATTTTCACCAATCCTGGCAAGTATCACCACGGCAATTCTAAAATATCAGGCTATAATTATTAATTATTTTATAACAAACGTATCCACTGCTGCATCCTCCCCATTTATTTCCACATTTTTTATAGCAAGAGTTGTGATAGCATTTCCATCCTTTACCACAACCTCCCCATTGTCCGGCACAATTTTCATAGCAAGTACCTTTCCAGCAAGACCATCCATCCTTGCAATTCCAACATCCAAGGGCTGGGGCTGGGTCATTCTCTACATCATCTTCATCGTCTTTCGCATCACCGCCCTCTTCTGGTCCTGCATCTGGACCTTCCGTTGGGCTTTGATCTGTCCCTTCATCTGTCCCTGCATCTGTCCCTTCTTCTGTATCCCCTCCTGTTCCTTCTTCTGTACCCCCTCCTGTTCCTTCTTCTGTCCCTTCTGCTTCTCCTGTCCCTTCTTCCTCCCCACCCTCGTCAATATTCTCACCACCTTCATTTCCAGGCTCTTCCGTTGGTGCTTCTGTTGGCTCTTCGGTAGTCGATTCAATTTCTTTTGGTGGCGGAAGTTTTCTACCAGATGGGGGACCTTGATATCCATAGTAATTATTGGATGGGGGAGCTGGAGTTGGTTTATTGTATCCATTTTCGTAGTTATTAGCGGTTAGCAAGGTGACCAATCCAAAGATGATGAGTATTGAGAAAATCTGAATATTGAGATAAAATTCTAACTTCAAGTTCGTGTTTCCCTTTAAACTAGCTTGATTCGAGAACCTTTAGATCTGATTTAAAGGACATTAATACACCAAACGTGATAGGAAGTTGATTTTGAGGTACCCGGGGTTACTCGGTGTCTTCAACTTTCTGGACCATTCGGGAACCGGGGCAGGTTATTAATAATAGAATATGAGGAATTTATTTAGTTCTAAAATTATTTTGATAATAATAATTAAATACCTTTTGCATTATAATAAATTATAAAAATAGAAAATAAATTTTTAAGTTAAAAAAATTAGTTATAATTAAAAAATAAAATATTTATTATATTAAATTACTAATTTATATAAAGCCCTTAAGACTTAAACTTTAAGTTAAAAATTAAAATATTTCTATATGATTAATATTATTAAACACCCACATTTTATTATTTATAAAGTTTAAATAACGCTAAATTATTAAAATATATTTTTTATGACATTTTAAATATATTTTTAAATTAGTAAATAGTCATTCAAAAAGTTTGGAATTTTTAAAGTTATAGGAAAAAAGCTTTTTTCTAAATTTGGATTTGAATAGAATAGATTTAAGAAACCATTGTAAAATGTAAGACACTTTTTTGAAGAGGTAGGGTTAGCTGATCAATAAAAATCCCTTGATATATTAGGACCTTTAATGAGAGGTAAGGTTAGCGGATCAACAGAAATCCTTTAATATCAGGATTCGGATATAGAAAACAGGATATCCGAGCTGAAAAGTTCCGGATATGGCGATTTAGATATCTGGATATGGCAATTAGGATATACCCGTCTTTTTTAATTAGGATATCTCGATCTAGCAATTATAGTCACAGGGGTTGATTATCATTTAATATAGAGGAAAGATTTAACTTTATTTTTAAACTAAATTTAAACTAATTTAATATTTTATGCTACAACTTTATTTTAAAATAATTTTTAATCCAAGTTTTATCTATTTTATAAATAATTTCTCATTATTTTTCTCTCATTTAGCTTCCTTGAAACATCATTTTTAAATATCCTTCTTTAAAATAATCTTTTAAACAGAACTATTAGGTGATTGAGCAGGCGTAGGAGGAACTGGACGATTATCCATCTTAAAAATCGGTTTAAGAATGGGATTTGGAATTAAACTAATTATTCCAAAATTTCCTTCTCTTTTAAGTTCATCGCGAATAGAACTTCCAATTGTAGCCAACGTGGCCATTAACCACTTGTATTGACTATAAAATTTAAAATTGTGGGAAGTTGCCATTTCAATTTTAATTTCTGTCAATGCAATATAATACAAATAATGAATAAAGATTAAAAGAGAAATATTCTGTAAATCTTTATAAGCTGAAAAATAAAATTTTTTAATATTTATTTTATCAAAATTTCTTGTTAAGAGTTTATCCTAAACAAAAATATTTAAGGAGAATTGAGGCGGGTTGATCTGATTTTCTGATCAAATCAAACCTAGTGTTGTAGTATGTTTTATTTTATAAAAGTTTGATAGCAAAGGGACTTATCTAGAGATAAGATCAATCCCAAAATGGAGAACGTCCAAAATGGTTCCTTAGTAAGGGAAGGGTGTATTCAGGTCCAGGGTTATTAGGGAGTATTCGGGGTCCAGGGTATTCGGTGTCCATACTTCAATGGCTATGGGTTAGGTTAGGAACTGATATGGGTTAGGTTAGGTTTAACCAGTCTAATATGGCCTGTTTAAAATATAATTTCAAATTTTTATTTATAAAATAACTAACCATTTTTAAAAATCATTTTAAATAATTTTTCCATTTTTTTAATATTTTCATCAAGACGCCACATTACATTATGGAATTTTTTTATCAAGTATTCAGCATCATTTTCGTTAAAATCATTTGAAATTGAAGGTATTAAACTTTCAAATTCTGTTTTAAACAATTCTTTAAATACATTCCAATTATCAAAATTGTTTTGTTTAAACAATTCTTTTTTATTTCCTTCAGAATTTGGAATAGATAAAAGTTTGTTTGATAGATCGTTGAATGCTATTAACATGTTTTTGGCGGCAACATAACTCAGAAAATCAGGGCCTGGATTAATAAAAAATAATTTTTTACAGATTAACTTTTTAAGAGAAATTATAAGTACTTATTTGGAGTTTCTATTTCAAAAATACCCATATCCAAAACCTGAAGATTTTTGGTTGTGTTTCAATATTTTTTGAAAAATGAATTATGTCAACGTATAATAAAATTTTTTATTATTCTAAATGCAGGAACTGTCTGATGGTCCGATATTGGACTTATAGCACTATAACTCCTATGCCTTATCTTGGTCCCCTATCCCTTTCTACGTCTACAGCCTTCCAGAAGAAGTTTACTTGACTTTATGTTATTTATTAACTCTTCAAGCTTCATATTTTGCTTAGGACTTTTACCGTAATCTTTAACAAAACAACAATCACTTTAACAAAATCACTCGCGCTTATATCTTACTAAAGATTAAAATTAAATAATTGTAGACCTATTATCTTTTTAGCAAGTTCTTGAATTGAAAAATGAGATAACTGAATCGAAGTAAACTTTTTTGATTCATCATATTTAGCCTCAGCAACTTCAAAATTTTCCCATAATTCTTCATCCGCAAAAATTTTGTTAATTTTATTTATGGGCAAATTGTGTTTCCGAATATTCGAGAAAAAACTTGTTTGAATAATTAAATTGGCAAATATTCCATTATTATTTTTACTTTCAACATTTTTGAGGGAGAATGAAAAAACTTGGATTAAAATTTTTGTAATTATTTAAAAATAAAATTAAAACAATAAAATTACCAAAAAATAAAATAATAGATAAACTATTAAAAATTTTTTTGAATATTAATAATTGAAGCATTAATTTAAATATTTAATTTATTAAATAAAATAAAATTTTTTATAAAAATAATTTAAAAAAATTATTTTCAAACTTTTAGGGGAGTTATGAGAATTTTTTCAGATTTTTACTATACATATTGTTTTCCCATTAAAAAGGAAAAAACGAAACCTAAAACGTAGGGCTAAGTAATAGAAGCTTTAGTTTAGTCCGCCGTGCCTCCACAAGCTGTGGCCAAATAGCCTAAAATAATTTTTTAATTGGGTGTTCCTTCCTGCCGAATCAGGGTATCTCAAAAAGAAAGTTATCTCAATAAGGAAGGAGAGCCCGGAGATATTCGAAAATTTATTTATCGAAGAAACACTATCTTCACAATTAGAAAATAAAATAATTTTTTAAATTTTATTTAAACTTTCTATATAATATTAATATTGAATTATTAAACATTTTATTTATAAAAATAAATCTAAATTAATGGCGGAAATCTCTCGAGAAAAAAATAATAAATTGAGAAATATTTTCCGCTTAATGCTTTAATGTACATTGATTGGGAAAATTTAAAAATAATTTAATAAAATTAAATTATTAATTATTAAAAATAGTAAAAATTTATTGTTGAAAATTTTTGTTTAAATAATTTAATAAACAATTTTAAATTTAGATAAAGTTATTTTGAAGGGTAATATAAATTTTAAAATATAACCAAATGTGCTTCTATTTGTCAATTACTTGTAAGGTGTAGAGTTTGTGCTTATATGAGATTAACGGCTTCTGTGAAATTTTTCCTTTCGGGGTTCCCTCCTGCCGAAGCACGGTTTCTCCTATCATAAAACAAAGATACCTCACTAAAGAGGAGGAGGAGAAGGGCATTTTAGATCAGGATCTTCCAACCTAGAGTTGTTCTATTAGAATATTAGATTAAATAATTCCTGAAATTAAATATCTAAAAATTCCAAGGAAAGCACAAACTCTACCCGAAATTTATCAACTGAAATTTTATAGAACCCATAAGCCTTTTTTAATTTTTAAATATTTTAGAGGGTCTGCCGATCAGTAAAAATATATTTAAACAAAAATAAATTCTCCAAATTATATTTCTTTGTCCATCAAGAATTGCTTAATAATATATTCAGCTCGAGCTGGAGCCCATTTAGTTACCTAAATAAATTTTTTTAAATAAATTTTCTTTGGAATAAATTTTTTTTGTTATGTTACCATGTGTCCGACTCCTTTAACTGTAAAAATAAAAATAAATATTTATTTTAAAAATTAAATTTAAAATAAATATTTACCAGTCAGAAATGTCAAATTTCCATAATATTCAGTCACCCATCCACCAATTTGTCCATCTAAGAGCCATGGACGCTTTGGAGTTTTTAACTTAATCTTAAGATAAGGCTGTGTATTTTTAATAAAAATATGCCTTATATCCGAGTTGTTCCGAAAATCTCTGACCTATAAGAAAATTACAAACAGTGTCAGTATCGCCAGAATAAAACATTGTCTTTATATTTGCTTTTAAAATTTTTTTAACAAAAGGTGTCATGTCATCTTTGATTGGATAAAAGGTTATATGATTAAATGATACTCGGATTTAGCTATAAGATACACTCAAAAGTGGATTGACCTCAATTTGAGATATATCTCGATTGAGTGTATTAAGTGGTGATTAGGAATCAGTGATAGTGAGGACAGACATTCTCTAATTCCCCATAACTCACCATCTCATATTCTATCTAGAACCTCGGGTTGTCCAATTCCGGTTATTAACCGGTACCCCCGGTTTGCGGTTTTGACCGGTTTACGACCCCAGGCTTGGTTTCGGTTCGGTTAACCGACCGTGAATAATCCTACTTATCACCTTCATAGTGGTGAGTGAGAGTGATTACTTATTCTCTCACTTTTACCTCTTATTTCTCTATAATTAGTACTCAATTTCGTCTCAATTTACGGGTTGTCCTAAAATGTTATGTGTTCCTATTTAAAATAGATTCAATTCAAATTTAAAATATTTAGCTCCAAAGGTGTATCGTATAACTATATTCGCTTTATTAACCATATTGAAGGTCATAAGAATCAGAAACATTTAAGTTGCATTCCTCCCATTTAAATTTTTGATTTTGCGGTATATGTAGAGAGAGTTGAACTACAAAAAAATTTTTTTAGTATGAACCCTCCTATTAAAATTTTTATTTAGATTTTTTTAAACCTTCAGAGCTTTGCATATACGTATTTATAGGTGTATCTATAATAAAAACGAATTAAAAAAATTAAAAATCTAAGTAGACCATCAATGCAAGGAGAGGAATACCCATAGGAAATTCTTTCAGTTTTTAAATTGTTTTCTAATAATAAACTTTTTGATGCCATTCTTGATAGAATCAAATTATGAAGCAGTGGATAAAATCTTTTATTACAGTTTTGTTTTGAATCGTTTTGATCAGTTTTATCTGGAGATTAGTAAATTTGTAGAAATAAGTTGGATCTCACAAAATAATAACCTAAGACGTGATAATAAAGGGTTGCGATTCCTGCTTTCGTTAACAGAAAAAATTTCGGATGACCGGAGGGGTTGTTTGGATATAGTTTCCGGATATCCAAATATTCGAAAGCCTTCAGGAAGCACCCTACTTCATTTAGTTATAGGGTGTTTATTATTAATCTTATTATAAAATACGATTTTTCTGAACGGAGGGTGTAAGAGAGATTCGAGTGTATTAAATTTAAAATAATATTTTTATACCGCATTTTCGATATAAATCGTAAGGATTAAGTCTTCCATTATACATAGCATCAAAAATTCTATTAGTCTTAATTTAGTTAATTTAATAAACTAAAATATAAATTCTGAATGTACTTACATATCTTTTACATTCTGTATTATTTTTGATAAAAAACTCGTAAATATTGCAACCATCTTAATTTATATATTTAATTTTTGTTAAAATATCAAAGGCGATTTTAGAAGATTTATAAAGAATTATTAAATCTGCTAGATCAGGCTGTTTGATAATGGTATATGACTTTAAGGCTGGGAAACATTCGTCGGATTTATTCAATGATGGGGAGTTTGATCAGAAATCCAGACATCAATGCCTGACCCAAGAAACTTTCGAAAAGCAGACCCGCTACCTTACCCGATATTTTTGCTTACTGTTATATGATTGACCGTGTGCAATAAAGAATATAACAACATTTTCAGGCATATGTTAGATCACTTCCATTACATTTTATCATTATAACAGGGTATACCCCATGACCTAGCGTTAAGATACCCCCAAAAATTTTTTGAACTTAAAAAACTTACCCACGCACCCATTACAACATCTGTGACCATATAATTTCCAAAATTCTTCATCTATTATTCCATGGTTGTAGGCGTAAATTGGAGCTGTGTTATAATTCAAAATATCGCTTAAATCTGCGTTTCCTATAGCGATCCCCTTCAAATATATTTTTAAAATTTATTTAAAAAATTAATTAAATTGCTTTTAAATTTATTCGAAAATTTTTCTGTCCATCAATAATTTTAGAAGCAAGCATAGGTATATATATTCCTGCATAGGATTCTCCTGTAATGTAAACTGAATAATTCCGATATGAATTATGTATCTGAAGAAATTGTTTAACTGCCTCGTAATTCATTTTTGCCGTCTAAAAATAAATTTTATTTTAAGACTATCTATAAGATACACCTTAGGGAATAAAAATTTTATTTTATAATCAAGTGTGGCTTTAATGGAAGGATCGTTTATACAGCTCCCTTACCCAGTAGTTATCCTAATTCAAATAATTAAACTGTGTAATTATATTTCAACCTCATAATGTAGGGGGTTAATTAATAGAAATGGGTGCTGGGTTAGGTGTGGATCTCAATAAATCGACTACCAAGTTGTTCTATTTTTTGTATGTTGATACTTAGAACGATCCATTAGGTATAATTTATTATTAGTATTATAGTAGGGGGTTATTTGAGAGGGTAATTATTTAAGTGCGTGTGTGAGTGGGGGTATAGGTATCTTGAATTGAGGTGTATCTAGCATTAAATGGTTCTTCTTATAATATAATTATTTAAAAATAAATTACATTATCGTCACTGTTTTCTATCTTTCCATTAAGTGAATATGAATATCCCACACCAACGGGGGATTCAATATAAACAACTGAGGCGTATTTATTCCAGGAATAGACATTTTTACGAAGTGATTTTCCATCTTTATTGATGAGATAAGGACCCATTCCATCAAGTAACCCTGTTAAAGAAGAACAGCCGGGACCGCCATTAAACCAAATAATCTAAGAATAAAAGGATTGGAGGTTTAATCTCAAAGTAAAAAATGAAAATTAACCAATTTGTCTGATTTATTTTGCGAAGTAACAAACCAATAATGCAACATATCATTTTCTGATGCTGGCAGGTAACCTTAGTTGTGGGAAAATTTTAATAAAAATTTAAATAAAAATTCTAAATTTGTGAATAATATAAGGAAAAAGTGCCACAGTTGAGTATAATTAAAACAAAAAGAGAGGGATTCAAGAGATATCCACCTAGCTAGTGTTTAAAAACAAGGCGCGGGTTTAAGATTTATTTATAGTGAAGGTAAAAGAGAGCCCAGATATTCTAGTTGGGAGTTGTATCTCAATCGCCTGTCGTTCAACCTTAACGTAGTGAGTGAAAGGTACTAGCTAAAATTATTAAGAGGTTGTAGGATCCGTGCCTGTCCGATGCTAATACTTTTACTTCTTTTACAATAATTATTTATATTTTAAAGCCCTTCCAATATAAAATGATCATATATGTATTATACCTGAGTACTGCTCAAAATTAGGGCTGAAATTTAATCCTGGAAGTAAATCGCCAATTTTATCCATATCGGCCGTTTGCGCATTTAATTTTAAGAAAAATAAAGAAAACAAAATAAATTTGAATAATAAAAGCATTTTTAGAATTTTAAAAAATATTTTTAGCCTTTTTAATAAAATTGAGAAATTTATTAAATAAAAATTATAATTTAATTTGGCAATATTTAATAAATTATTAGAAGCTTTTACTCAATTTTTGGCCATATTTTTATTTTTGTTTACACAACTTTTCTTGGGTATTTTTCAGAAGGTATTTTGGGGTATACTAAAACTTAATAAGTAATTATTTAAAAAAATCATCCGACTATCCCAAAGAATTTTTCTTTAAAATTTTCTCTCTAAAATTTTCTCTAGAAATTTTTTCTAAAAATTTTATCTAATTTGTGTTATGCTTCAGCATCATTAATTCACATGTTTTTATTTTTAAATTAATATTTATTATTATTTTTTGTGTTTTAATTATATCTTTACTTTAAATAAATTTTTATAAAATATGAAGTTTGAAACACATTCTAAATTTTTGCAAAATTAAATTAATAAAAAAAATAATTTTTTTGCAAAATTTATTTTATTATCAACTAGGATTTTACCAGAAACTTTCTTGAAGGTATGCCGAGCTAGCATTTTAGCAATAAAAATGTTCAAGAAAATCCAAAATTAAATCCAAATGTTATTTACAAGAGCAAAGCTTCTTCCCGTCAGCGCCTCAGACAAAATTTTGAGAATCTTGTAGGGCCAAAAAGCCCCAATTTCTTTCTTTTTCAGCGCCACAGGCTTAAATTTTGGAAATTTAGCAGGAAAACTGCTTCAAAAATCCCAGACGGCCTTTGAGCCAGACTAGTTTGTTGGAGACAGAAGAGAATAAAAGAATATAGAACATACTAGAAATTCTCGGTTATCGAGAGCTCGATTCTCGTAAGACACTCCCATTAAGGTCTCCAGAATATACAAATATTAACACGGAGACTCAGAGTGAATTAATACGGGCTTATGAATTAGCACAATATCCAACAAGAACGATGTCGGAGTTCTGTGAATCATCTAATTTAAGGACAACAGATTTTTGAATTTTTTAAAATGCCAAACGTCTTTAGTTGTCTTCTTGTTTGCCTAAACATTGACTAGCCAACTAAATTACGTAATTCTAAATAAATTTTTAAAAATAAAACATAATTAAAAACAAATTTTTTCAAAGTGCAAATAAAAACGTCAATTAAATGTCTGATAGAAAGGGCAACTTAAAAAAGATGCCGAGTGCTTCCGAGTATTTTGACTGCCCTTTTACAACTCTTGTCTATCTAAAAAATTTTTTTATTAAATTTTTTCTCTATTAATTTTTTTTAAATTTTATTTTTAGCTATTATAATTGATTTAATTTATTGCCATTTAATTTTTATTTTCTCTCTCAATTTTTGTTTTTAAATTTGCATTAATTTTTTATAAATTTTTATTTAATTTAAATTTGCCATTTAATTAAAATTATAAAGTATATTAAAAAATAATATTATAATAATTTATTGGATAATTATAGAGCTTGCCAAGCCTCTTGTTCTTCAGAGTTATTTTTTGCCTCAAAAACTTTTCTTGTGGTATTATTCATTCTTGGTCCTAGCCTTGAATTTTTGAGAATTTTAAAATTACCCTAGGTAGGGTAAAAAGTCAAAATTTCTATTTTTTATTTAAATTTTATCTTTAATCAAAATTAATTAAATCTTAAAATTTCCTGGCACATGTTCTGAGTAAATCATGAATAAAAAATTTTTTTACTTGTCTCGCTCTTTTATTGTTCAAAAATTATTTTTGTTTTAATTGGCACTATACACCGCTAAATTTTTTATTAAATTTTTTATACATCGACTTACGATATAACAAACTCGAAGTGACCGAAGATATATGTAGTTCGTTATATAGAGGCGGTTTTTTCTGGGTAGAGAGGGGGCGACTTTGCTCGGAACACCCGAAAAGGTTCGTTATACATAGGGAACTGGGGTGGACGCTCCTGATCGGGATTCTTTATTTTTTTATTTCTGAAAAAAATTTTTTTTAGGTATTTTGTTATTTCAAAATTTTATTTATTTCAGAAATTTAAATGCTCATAAAAACTAATCAACTCCTTATTCCATTAATTATTTTATTTTTTCTTTATTTTCACCGCTCAACTGGAGCTGGTTTTAAAAATTTTATTAGAAAAATAACAGACAAAATAGCCTTGAATAAAGCCACATTAGTCTATGAAAAAGAAAAATTATATCAAAAGTATAATGAAATCAAGCCGAAAATAATTAATTTTGCAAAGGATTTGAGAGATAATTTAAAAAATAATTCTAAAAATGTTAATAAATTTACTATAAAAAATGTTATGTTTTCTGGAAGGATTATGCCAGAAATTATAAATGAGGAGACGGAAATTATAAATGAGAAGTATTATGAGGTAATACAAATTTAATTATTTAAAATAAATCAGGGATTAAAAACAATTTGTCGGTTTTTGGAAAATCTTCGGACATCCGGAACCGAAACGAAGAACCAAACCGAAAGAAACGTAGAACCGAACCGAAAGATCCTCGGGTTTTCGGTTCAATTCGGTTCGGCCCAAAACCGAATTAACTTCTAGGCCACAAGGTTTCGGTTCATTGCTATTCCAAGTTCTTGAGGTATAATTCATTTATTCTACTATAGTACCTGCGGGTGTGACGAGTTACACAAACCCCCAACTTTTTTATGAATCTAAACCAGGTTCAAGAAATTTAAAAAACTTGACCCTTCGTTTCTCTAAGCTCGACCCTCCCTAATTTTTGTTTTTTTTTGACTTTTTTGACAGTTCATAAATTGTTTTTTTCTTGATAAAATTTAACAATATCTAGCTCAAAAAATTTTTAGATTCGTGTTAAATGTTTATATGAAAATGATATATTTGCTAATGATAAATATTGTTCTCTTCCTTATTTGGTTAAAAGTAGATTTAATGTAAATCTGGAAATTATACAAGAAAAATTAACTCAAAATGAGGAATTACCTGGAATTCTTGTGAATATAAGGACAACTGGATTTAGTAAAAGAGTAATTTTATTTAATTTTTATTTTGTGTTTGAAGGTTCATAATTTATGAATCAGGTCCCGACGTTTAGATTCACAAAAATTTTTAATTAAAATTTTCTATGGAATCAATGATTCACTTTATGGGGATTTAATCCTTTCAGCTGAATCCTTGGTATGTAACAGGTATCTAGCTGACATAAAAATAAATTCCCGATTTTCGGGAATTGGGATTCCAGAGAAAAATTTAATTCACGATTTTTGCCGATCGAGAATCAGGCGGCTTTATGCCTGTATGTGGGTGTGAGCATTTGCGGACAAACTATCGTAATTATCTATGGAATATAATTTTTTATAACACTAATGAGATATCCTAACATGTTAACTCCTATAGGAAAAGAATTTTTTAAATTTATTTATATTTTATTCAATTTTAAGCGTTATTGGAAGATTTACAAGCCCGATTTTAATCTCTACTATCAAATAGAATATGGCGCTTCTTCGCTAGATCAAATGAAAATTAATTTAAATATAGCTTTACCTGTCAATTTCCAAAATATTTTTCAATGCAAAAAACAATTTGAAGCGCTTTTGAGAAACGCTAAAGTTAAAGAAAATGAGGAAAAGTTAGAGGGAGATGATTATTGGGTCTTAAAGTAATAATTTTTTATTAACTTAAACGTATTTGATGGAGATAGCATGCCATAAGAGCTTGAAAGATAGACAAATGTAGACAATGTCATTAATTATCAAAGTATCCAGGCATTCCAGTAGTTTTTGGCTCTTTTTTTATTTCTGGCATTCACAAGTTCCCTATGAATGACCCGGACTTCTCACACCATCGGATTTTGTCATTAAGGTTGTCGGATAGTTGGAAATCTTCGGATATCCGGATCCGGATTTGATATCTAAACAGAAAATTACCGGATATCGGGCCTTTTTACGTATCCGGATATCCGGAACACACCATTAGATTTGAAAACCATTAGATATTTTATCTGCCACAGCATTAGATTTGTCACTTTAGTTTATGATACTCTATTTTATATTTGGTGATTAATAAATTGAATAAATAGAATGATTGTTGTTCGGCATTTTACGGTTTTCTCAATGTATGACAAAAATGACAAAGATCCCTATGAAAAAAATCGGTATTAATCCTGAGAGATTATCGGCATTAAATTGAATGACTTTAATAATGTTTCCATTTTTAGAAAAGAATTAAAAATTAACAAAAATGAATTTGAACAAAAATATTTTGAATTTAAAATAAAATTGCCAAATTATAATTGTGAAGGCAAAATGGAACAATGTCCAATTTGTTATGATAATATGTATTTAGAAACCAAAAAATATGGAGACTGTCAGGTTGAATTTTTACGGAATTATTAATTTAAAGAATTTTTTCTAATTTTAGCATGAATTCCATCAAACATGTCTTGCTAAATGGTATAATTTATTGTGTATATTCTTATTATATCCTTGCATATCTCACCCTTTCCTCGAGCACCGTACTTCAGCCAATTTGGAATTGACTACCGTAGCGTTCGGGTTTGAACCCTAATTATCTAACTCTTAATGTTAAACCATGTATAGTACAAAATACCACTCTATATGGAACCAGGGCCAAAGTAAAGCCAGTAAATGTCATCTTGAGGCTAATAAAGCTAAGCTATAGTAAGGTTGGCGGTTCCGGGTATCCGGAACCGAAAAAACCTCGGATATCCGGAAATTTTCGGTTCGGATACCGGTTCCGGATCCGGATATCCGAAATCTTCGGTTCGGATACCGGTTCCGGTTCCGGATATCCGAAAGTTTCGGTTCGGATACCGGTTCCGGTTCCGGATATCCGAAATCTTCGGTTCGGATACCGGTTCCGGTTCCGGATATCCGAAATTTTCGGTTCGGTTCCTAGAACTAGGGAAAAAAGAAAACTTCCCCAATGGCCTTTCAAACTTTTCAAAATTTTCGCCTGCGGCGCCGAAAAGGGAAGAATCCTGGCTTAAGGATCTTCCAAAATTCTAAAATTTTTGCCTGCGGCGCAAAAAAAGGAAGAAAATTGGCCCTGGATTTTCCAAAATTATAAAATTTTCGCCTGCGGCGCTGAAAAATCAAAGAAAACTGACTTAAGGACCTCCAAAATTCTTAAACTTTTCGCCAGCGGCGCAGAAATTGAAAGAAATCTGGAGCCTTGGCTTACCATAATTTTTAAAATTTTTGCCTGCGGCGCTAAAAGTGAAAGAGTTGTAAGCTCACATACGGTGCTTATTTACAAGTTTAAAAAAATGTTGATGTATTTGGATGTCATATAGAGGGATCAAGGATGATGAGACTAGACGGGATATATCAATAATAATAATATCAAAGGGGATATATGATTAAATTTAAATATCAATAAATCCCCGAGAGATATAGGTAGATCAATAAATCCCTCTATATCTCTCGTCATTGCCAACCTCCAGCTCTTAATCCACCAATATACCCGATGTCTCTATTAATTCCCCAAATTAATAGAGACTGTTAATCGTAAATTCCCTCAATATCTTTGTTAATTCCACAAATCCATTCATATTGATCTTAATTCCTTTATATAGAAAGAGTTTGCAAAAGTTTAGCCACCGGGCAGGATTCGAACCTGCGACCACCTGCTAGTTGTTGCTAGGCTTTCGCTCACTATATGCAGGAGCTCTACCGTTGAGCTACCGGGGCATCGACTAATGCTTTCTCTTTTTCCTTTTTAGATCGTTTATCCCCCGCCTAAGCGTTTTAAATGCTGCTAGGTGAATCATCCTTACATCTCCATCCCTACATCAGACCGGTCCCTCGGTCAAGCGCCATGACCGTGGATCGGCTGGTTCACCCAGCAGCAAGTGGGGATCCCTGTTAGCGGCACCAGAAAGAGTTTGCAAAAGTTTAGCCACCGGGCAGGATTCGAACCTGCGACCACCTGCTAGTTGTTGCTAGGCTTTCGCTCACTATATGCAGGAGCTCTACCGTTGAGCTACCGGGGCATCGACTAATGCTTTCTCTTTTTCATTTTTAGATCGTTTATCCCCCGCCTAAGCGTTTTAAATGCTGCTAGGTGAATCATCCTTACAATATCATCCATTGTGACTTAACTTTACAGCGCCGCAGGCGAAAATTTTGAAAATAAAAATTTCGGTTCCGGTTCCGGATACCCGAAATTTTCGGTTCGGATATCGGTTCCGGTTCCGGATATCCGAAATCTTCGGTTCGGATACCGGTTCCGGTTCCGGATATCCGAAAATTTCGGTTCGGATACCGGTTCCGGTTCCGGATATCCGGAGATTTCCTAGGAACCGCCATCCTTAAGCTATAGCGGTTGGGATATAATACCAGCTAAGATACAATACCAGCTAAGCTATTTTTCTATGATCAGTGGAGCTACTTGTCCTAACTTGGAATCCAAGCAAGAAGAGATATCCAAGCTCCAATTAACATATTCTTTAAATATGAATTTTATTTTCAACAATTCCAAGGATATCAAGTAATGCAGAAACTCCTTCATGCCCCGTATGCCGTAATACTGCAATAAAAAGAAAAAATAAAGAAGAATGTTTATTTTGTGATTTGGATACTACAGATGATGAAAAAGATGAAATAAGAGAGATCGAGCAAAAAAATAAAATTAAAGCAATGAATAGGGATAAAGGTAAAAATGTTGTGGAAGATTGTGAAGATGGAAATGGAGGTACGGAAATTGTTGTTTACATTGAAGATCCCGTCTTTTCTGATAAAAGTTATGAGTTTGAGGTAATATTTAAAATTTAATATTAAAAAAAATTTTCAAACTGGTAGAAGCCTGTGAAGAGTACGACTTCGGGAACTAGTTCAGAAGTTAATCATGGGCCGGAGCCAGAACCAGAATTATAAAATGCCTGGAATATTAGCCAAAAATTCGGAAATTCTTACCACAAACCCCACAGAACGATCTATACCTAGCAGCATCATGCCCAGCACTCATTAATAAAATTAACCTCGTTATATGATATAATTATTCCGTAGCGTAACTTAAAATTAGCAGACGAAATTTAGTGAAACTTTGGTATAGGCATGACTAATTTCGATAGTATTCCTCGAATGAAAACTGAAAAAATTGAAAATTTAGAGTGGGATATGATTATGAAGAATTAAATATTAAATTAAGTATTTCTTCGAATTTGGCAATTTCAATAATTTCTTTAAAAATGACGAGAACAAGTTGAATAAAACGTTTTTACGTGGTCAGGTTATATCAATGGAAGGGGCTGGAATATTAGAAATGAAGAATAAAGAATTTTGTTATGCTTTAAGTAAAATACAAACAATTGAAGTTTACAAAATGGAGATCAATGAGGAGATCAATGAGGGGATCAATGATTAATAAGGAAATACTGATTTAGGGTGTAGAAGAAGCCCCCAAGAAATTTTTAAAATTATTAGAGATCGGAGTTGAGAATAGATCTAGGTTGCCGATATCTAGAAAAAGACGGATCAACCTTCAAGTTTTAAATAAGATTTTGTTTCGGTCTGTTCTCTAGTCTCTAATTAAAGCCCTGGACGTATATTTTCAATGGGTCTCTGGGTGGGCTTGTACTATTAGTTATGGGTTTCTATTAAGGAATGGGCGTCTATTTTCAATGGGCCTCCTTGGATTGGCTTGTACTATTAATATGAGCTTCTAATAGAGCCAGGCTTTAATTAGAGCATTTACGGTAAATCAGAGGGAATGACAGTTGGAGCAATTTATTGTTATCTTGTATTAAAAAGGTGTTTCGACAATTGCGGATACGCACGTGCGGATGCGACAATTGCGGATTAAAAATTTTTTCTTAATTTTAAAAATGATTGAAATGATGTTCCGTTTTTTAGTCTCGGCTGTCAGTTTCCGACTTGTGACGGTTTCCGAATCATTTTTAGACAGATGTGGCACTTAAAACTTTAAAAAATCTTAAACTTTTTAAAAATTTATATCCGCAATCGTCGCATCCGCACGTGCGTATCCGCAATTGTCGTACCGCCATTAAAAACCCCAAATTTCTACAAATGAAAATTTACAAAAAAATTTTATTTAGCTAATTTATTTAAAACTTTTCTTTAAATTAGACCTTCAAATTTTAAGAATTATTTAACTTGAGAATTTTGATTTATATTTTTTTTAAATTTTGAGTAGTTTTTTGTATATTTATCATTAAAATTGTGATTTTAATTATTGTTTTGAATTTATTAGAATTATTTAAATTATATTTTCACTATAGATATTCTATTGTTATCCGATCCAATTTTAATTTATTATAAAAATGAAAGTTATTTTAAAATTAATTTTGTATCTAAAATAAATGGAATATCCCCAAAATGTCAGAGGATTGATTTTAAACAAGTAGATTAATGTTGTGAAACGAAAATATTTTTCGATTCTTATCGTTAAGTGAAAATTTTATGTTCATAAAGCTGATTACATCTACTCCTGATTACATCTGAAGCTGATTACATCTAATAGCTGATTACTGCTGATTACATCTAATAGCTGATTACTGCTGATTACATCTAAAGCTGATTACATCTAAAGCAGATTACTGCTGATTACATCTAAAGCTGATTACATCTAAAGCTGATTACTGCTGATTACATCTAATAGCTGATTACTGCTGATTACATCTAAAGCTGATTACATCTAAAGCAGATTACTGCTGATTACATCTAAAGCTGATTACATCTAAAGCTGATTACTGCTGATTACATCTAATAGCTGATTACTGCTGATTACATCTAATAGCTGATTAATAATAGCTACTTCTGACTTTATAGCTACTGCTGATTACATCTAATAGATTACTTTTTTTCTGATTACATCTAAAGCTGATTACATCTACATATATTGCTTTTAGACTCAATCTAAAGTAAATATTGGTTCGAGAAGAGATCTCATTCAAAATAGACTTAGATCTGTCAATAATCTAGATCACTTCTCAATTTTTATTAAATTAAAAAATAATATTTTTAAAAGTTTATTTATTTTTAATGTCAAAAATGCTTTAACAACTAAAAAGTTCAGCAATAAAAATAGCATTTCCTAAGGCTTAAACTTCAAAAATTCTTACTAAGCGACCTATTAAATATTTTTTGGTAGGAAATGTTTTTTAAAAAAGTTTAAAATTATTTGGTATTAAATAAATAACGAACAATGAATAAACTAAAAAATTGTGAGTATAAAAATTATCAAAAATTAGCTTATCAACATTCAATTCAAACAGTTTAAAATTTAAAAAATATTAAAAAATCTACTGATCAACATGCAAAAGGTGGATATTTATTTTTAAAAAATTAGAAAAATTATAAAGTCCACATAGAATGAGGTCGGAATTATCAGAGGATTTAGTGGTGATAAATTCCTGGATATCTCCTTTAAATTCGACCTAATCTCTCTATATCCCTCTTAAATCCTCTTAAATCCTCTTATGTTCCTCGAAGATTAGGTGAGATATCGGAGAAAAGGGCGTATATCACAAAGGTTCATAGATATCCCATTTAAATCCTTTTTAATCAGCCGATATCTACTTAATCCACAGATCTCCACAGATTCTTCATTCATATATTTTGTGCGTTCAACGCTGGTTGGATGGGGGAATTCATGAGTGATTAGAAGGATGATGATATTATTTAGAGAGGGGATTATCATTTAGGAGGGTTATTTAAAGTAATGGAGATATTATTTAGAGAGGGGCGGGGGGGGGGGTAATTATTTGAGTAACTACAATATTTCAGTTTCTTCCCGTTCTCCTCGTTCTCCTTTTGGCTACAGAATTTATCTTAGTCTCCACTCGCGGCACAAAGACCAAGAAACCAAAACATGAAACAACAACTCCAGCTATTAATGCTACAACAGAAGATATAGAGAACGACCCAGCTCCAAAAAAATGTAACAAGTGTCACAATTATTGTGAATGCGGATATTATGTTGGAAATTTTTAATTAAATATTTTTGTAAAATTAAATTTTTTTATAGCAATGCAAAGGTTGCTGGTGCAATGAATGCGATAGTTGGTGAGAAAATGTATTTAGAAGATGGAAAATAAAAAAAAAGAATTTAAAATGAAAGATAATGAAAAATTAAATGTGTTAACAATAAATATTAAATAAAATAAATATTAACGGGGAAGTGATTTGATAGTTAAATAAGGCTCACTATGAGAAAAGGCTCGAGTATCAATATAAGATACTTAAACATTTCTAGATACCGTAAATGCTCTGAACCACACTCCCTATTTGAAGCACACTCCCTAATCTAAGCACACCCTACAAGAGGATCGAAAAATAAAAGCACACTCCCTATTTGAAGCATACTCTCTAAAGCACACCCTACAAGAGGATCGAAAAATAAAAGCACACTCCCTATTTGAAGCATACTCTCTAAAGCACACCCTACAAGAGGATCGAAAAATAGAAGATATGTGGTTCAATTAGAGCATTTCTAGATACTTCACAATTTAAGACACTTTTTTAAATGGTGTTCGTTATAAGGTAGAGTTACAATTAACTAAATACCCCCTATTAAAATTACTACTCTCATTTGATCCCAAGTAATTGATCTCAAATAATTTGACGGATTATAAGAAATATTTGCCTATCTGGGTGCAGAAGAAAATTTTCTTTTTCAAAATGTATTAACTTTAATTTTAAATAATTTTTTAAAAAATTTTACTAGAATTGCTGATTTAATAGATATTTGAAGATAAAGCAAAGGATAAAAATTGTTAAAAATAAATATTAATGGGAAAGTTATATGATAGTTAAACATGTTTGGGTGTCAACATTTAAACTAGTCCACGCATTAAAACAAAAAATTTTTCGGTCACAAGTGTGTATATTAGTGATGCTTGGGTGAAGGAAAAACCCGGTAATCGGGAAACAAGGGTCGGGTCGGGAAATGGTCTCGTGAGGCCAAAAATTCGGAAAATTTTCCAAGGCAGGAGTCGGGATCGGGATACACGAACATCCCTAGTGTGTATCTTATAGTTGAGTTTTGGAATATTAAAGACCCATAAAAATAAAGACCCATAAAATAAAGACCCATAAAAATAAATTAAAGAAAATTTTAATGAAATTTAGCTTATTCTTTGTATTTTTCAACCCATATTTGTCCTCAATTCGAATTATTTAAAAATTGTCTAAGGACATATTCAGCCTGAACCGGTGCCCAACTCAATAACTTAAAATTAAATTATTTTTTAAAATTTATTTTTTATTTAATTTACCATATGTCCAACACCTTTAACTAAAAATTTAAAATTTTATTTTTTAATAATTCTTTATAGTATCAACTTACCCGTTAAGAATTTAAGATTATTATAAATCGTTTGAAATCCTCCAACTTGGCCATTTAAAATCCAAGCTTCTTTGGGTGTTATTAACTGTTAAATAAATTATTTTTTAGAATAGAATAGGGATCTCATAGAATTTTCCTTTATTCTCCACAAATTTTTAAGAGAATGATTTTAGATTAATATTATGTATTAGGAGTGACGGTTCTAAGGGATTATTTGGTAGTCAAATAGATCCCTGGTATCCTAAACCTAAACGAAAAAAGAACCCGAAAAATCGTCGGTTTCGCTCAGTTCCAAATTGAAAATGAAGGATATGAGGAAGTGAAACTCGGAGAAAGATGATTCGAATAGGAATACTTTTCTGACAGAAATTTAAATTCAAGTCTAAATTTTTACAGGAAACAGACGATATTTTGTTCTAGCTCTTGGTTATGCAATCAAAATTGTTAGAGATTCGGCCTATATAGAGATCTTCGAGACTCTTGGTCTTGTCTTGGTTTTATTTTTTGGTCTTGGTTTTTCTCTAGGCCTCAAGTTCCGTCTCTAATTATACGTGGACTTTTTAACAATGGGTTTTTTTATTAGAAATATAGTACATATGTTTGTCTACAGGGATTAGAAATAAAATTTTTAATATCTGCCAGAGATTTACCTTCAATCCAAGCCCCTCCACAAATTTTTGACCAAGTAAATAATTACAAACGGCATCAGTATCTCCATAAAAAAAGGTAATTGGAATTTTTGCAGCCAGAATATTCTTAATAAATATACTCATATCATCTTGAAAAAAATTTTTTTTTATTTTAAATAAATTTTAAACCATATTGTTTAATATAATTTTTGAAAACATCATCACTACAAGACTTCCAAGTAAAGGTATGATTAGTAGGGATATGTAAAGCTTTTCTGACTTTAAAATAAATTTTTGTTTTTTAAATTTAGCTTGATTATATTTAAAATACCATCGGGTCTATTCATGTAATTATTTATTCCAGTGTCTGAAAATTTTGATAAATTGATAGATTAATAATGTTTATTTTAGCTAAAAAGTATTTGGGGCTATAGCTTTAACGGTTTCCAAAGATTTGCTTTGGGGATATAGGAAAACTCTTATTCTGATTCTAATTGAATGCAAAAAATATCGTTTATTTTATATTCAATTAATCCCCTCTTGACGGACACGAAATGTAAGCCAACAGTAGAGATAGGCAAAATGCAACTTCGAGTTTCAAATGAATAATTTAAATTCAAAAATTATTCGAATTTTACAGATAATATCGAATTCGAATGGAGGTATTCGAAAGTATCCTATCTCTCACTAGAACCACTTTTCTCTCACGAAAAGCTATGACCAGAACCAAAACTTTAAATTGTAAGGCGGAAATAGGAATATTTATTGTACAATCGGAGGAATTAGTCGTTGTCGTTTAATAACTCTTAACAAGTGAGTGGTGAATATTGTCTGGCCGGACTAACAACATTAATTAATAAGTATTCCCTCATATTCTGTTATTCTGAGCTCTAATATAGGTATGGATTCAGCAAACTCCTATATATTAAAACTAAATTTCTAACCATCAATGCAAGGTAACGAGGTACACGTTTCTGGTGCGCAAGACATTGGTTGTCCAAGATTTAAATTTTGAGCTTTAGGGAAACGATGTTTAAACATCCATCTAAGAATAGAAGAACGCTTTGGCGTCTCTATAATAAATTTAAAAATTGGGAATTTATTTATTAATTACCACAATCTCTGTAATAATCATAAGGATTAAGCCGTTGACTATTCCAAGCTATATTTAACATATCAGAAACCTTAAATATTTCAACTATTTTATTTTAGTAAAAGTTGGAACCATTTGTGCACAAGTATCGTTTAATGAGTCGATGTTGCAGCCATCTAAATTTTAAATTCTTGACGAATTATTAAAGTGATAATTATGTTTAGAGGGATAAAAATAATTTTCAAGAGATATAACAACTAAAGATTAGAAAGTTATCGATACGTGATCATGATGATGATCTTGAAATGACTCTCTCTCACACAATCCACGCAGTCATATCTTTACCAGAGATCTAGCCGACCCAATTCCCGAAAATCGGAAGTTCCCTACATTTTTTGGGTCCGTAATCCCGATTCCCGAAAATCGGAAATTATGGTTTTCTCTGGAATCCAGATTCCCGAAAGCCGGGAATGTCCCTGGTGTTTTACCACCCTCACATTCCAGTTTCTTTACTGGGATTTTTTTAAATAAAGGGACTTGCCAACACATCCTTTGCAGCATTGTTTCGAAAACAATTGCCATGTTTCTTCGTCCAAAATACCATGGCCATAGGCAAACTGTAAGGTTGTATCAATACTCATATTCCAATTCATTAATCCATTTCCTATTGCTAATCCCTTTATTTTTTAAGATTAAAATGTTTAATTTAAATTTTTATCACCTTTAAATTAATGGGAAAAACTTTTTGTCCTTTAATAATTCGATCAACAACCATTGGGGCATAAACACCTGCATAAGATTCTCCAGCTACGTATAGCTTGCTTTTTCGGAACATTGGAAATTTTGCTAGGAATAATTTAATTGCTTCATAGTTGGCATCAGCAGTCTTAAAATAATTTTTAATTTGAAAGTAGTTGAAAGAGGTGCTGGTTAGTCAAGGGATAATCTGAGTTTAGACGTAATTAAACGTAATTCTCCTCCCTTACAGGAGACATCTCAAGAAATTAGTTTAGTTTACTTACTTGATCATCATTTATCGTAATATTCCCATTAAGAGCATATGAATACCCAACACCTATTGGAGCCTCTATATAAACTATTGAAGCATTTTTATTCCAATTATTTTCATTTTTGATTAGAGTTTTTTTATCAGGGCTTAAAATATATGGACCCATTCCTTCCAATAATCCATTAAGTGATGAACATCCTGGACCTCCGTTAAACCAGAAGAGCTGCAAAAGATTTATATTTTAGTTTATAATTTTTAAAGTGGTTTAGACTAGTGGATCAGTTGCTGGATTCGATTGGGACTTTACTAGCCAATAGTGAAGCATATAATTCTGTTTTACTTGAAGATAACCTTAAATTTATTAAATAATTTTTCAGAATTAGTTATTTATTCTAATAACTCCTCTATTAAATAATAAAAATTATTAATGGAAAATTAATTTAGAACGAGAATCGAGTGATTATGTAACAAAGCTTTCCGATTGCTCTGCTTTCCATTTATTCTTCCCGGCTTTTAAGCTCTTCCCATGAGAGAGCTCTTCCCATATTCTTCCCTCTCACTCTCCCTCCCCCCCCTTCAGAGAGCTCTTCATTATATTTTGTTTATCAATACCCTCCTGTTAATTCTTCTTACGGTTTCCAATTCCTCTCCCCCATCTTTCTTTCTATTTTAATTCAATAATAAAGATACCTGAATAATGCTTAAAATTTATATCAAAATTAATTAAAGGTAGTTTATCAGTAATTTCATCCTTCTCTCCATTCATCGAATCCACTCCATCTCCCAATGATTTTTCAGGTAAATAAACCAAAAATAGTAAAACGAGGGAGCAGGTAAATTTAAAAATATTTAAATTCATTTTGAGAGGGTTAGAAGGAGTAAAGAAAGGTATAAGAATGAAGAATCTCTCCAATATTCTAGGGATATTTATGTACAGAATTTTACCTTAATTCTCGGGGTATATTAAATTAACGGCTAATAATATATTTAAAAAAAAGCAAAAATCGAAGCAAAAATTAAAAGAATAAACCCTCCATTTTTAGCTTTAAACCTCACATGTTAATACGAAATCTAACAAAAAGCAGAGATCAAAGCTTATTGCCAGCAATAAAATATATGACAACTCTTCTATTTTAAATAAATCTGGCTTGAAATTTAAGCCAGGAAGAGAAATAATAATTTTATTATTCAAAAAAAATTAATAAAAATAGAATAAATTGAATAAACATTTTAAGGAAAAAAAATTTTTTTTATTCAAATTTCTTTTTTTATTTCAAGGTTAGCAAACATTAACCCACGTAATGTTGATGCTAAGCCATTGGGTAATCATTTTCTATTGAGCCTCTTTTCTATTTTCATTTTTATAGCTTAAAAACTCTCTTGGTTCTCCTTTGATCTTGCATATTGAGGAGAGATTAGGAACTCTTTTAGAAAGGTCCAGAGAATTTAAAAACCCGAACCCATGAAAAATGCAGGGTAAAAAATTTGGGAAAGAAACTTAGAAAAATATTTTTTAACATTCCCAATACAAAACACAAAAATAGACTTACTCATAAATTATAATTCTACCTATTGGCCTGATCCCATGTTAATAATGTTTAAAAAAAGGTTTTGCATATCAAATTATTTTTTGAACAATTCATTAACAATTAGACTTATTTCACGAAAATTTTAGTAATAGTTGGAACGGGCCTTTTTTTATCAAATTTAAAGAATTATTTAATAAAATTTTCTCATACAAAAATAATAATTAATACCACGGAACTACCCGAACCGATTCCCAATTCCCGAAATATAAATAGAAATATAAAATAAAATCGGGATTTCAGGATTCAGGAAGCCAAAATTCCCTATTCTCAAAATCGCGACTTTTAATTTCGTGTGTGCAGAGAGTTGGGTCCGATCAGTCAGATGTGTCGGAAATCGGAATTCTGAGCCACCTCTGCTCCACGGTATACCTTAAGATACCACTTTAGAAAACCAAATACTTTCTTATGATGCGGTATATCTTAAATCGAGGGTTTTGCTTAGGCAGCTCCCTCTTATATTGTAAACACAAATTAAAAAATACGTGTCTTACATTGACGTCCCTATTTTATATTGAGGTACGGCTGTATTAAAAAATATTTTTTTAATAATAAAAGTAAAAACAACTATTATTTATTTAATTTGCAGTTAGTTTTATATATAATTTTAATTTAATCTTTTATTAAAATAAAAATGTTGACTTTTAAAAAATGTTTGCTTAATAAAAATGCTTTCCTTCTTAAAATTTAAAAAGTAAAAAAAAAATTTTTTAATTTCGATAAAGTTTAAGTCAAAGCTTTTTATTTCTATTTTCAGAAAAAATAAAAATTTATTTTTGAAAAAATAAATAAATAATAAATTATTCAAATAAAATAAAGTAAATTTTGCGTGATTTATTGTTTGCTCTTTATTTTTAGGTGTATTTTACATAAATTTATTTTTGTTTAAAATAATTTATTTTTGTGTTGATATTAGATTAACTTTTGACATTTTTTTCTTGATTAATTTCAAGTAAAACTTCTTAAAGATAGGGCCAAGATTCTAAAATATAAAAACTATCAGTTGGTGATAGGTGGTTGATCGGATAACAATCCTGCATGGTAGAGCCCTCAGAAGATCTCCTAAAGTGCGTTAAGAAAGTATAAGACCCCCCTATTTTTTGCTGTTACTCATATATCCAACACGCTAAATGAAGCAAAATTTTTATACATGGTAGATATCAGGTAAATATAAGGATAGAGAATGTTTCAAAGAATTCAAAGGGGTCTTATAATTTCTTAACGCTCAATTTTTAGAAAAAAAATCGTAAAAAATTTAAAACGAAAGTAATCTCTTTGAAACATTCTCTATCCTTATATTTACCTGATATCTACCATGTATAAAAATTTTGCTTCATTTAGCGTGTTGGATATATGAGTAACAGCAAAAAATAGGGGGGTCTTATACTTTCTTAACGCACTTTATGCTCTCTCCCGGCTATTATATTCATTCCTCTTTAACCTTTTATTATTCTTTGGAATAGCTTCAGATTTGAGCGGTTAACAATCCTCGCATCGAAGAGCTCTCAATATCAAGTGTTTACCAATCTTTTGTTATTTTCTGAGATGGGTTGGGGTTAATCGGGTAACAACTTAGAGTAGAGAGCTATCGAGTTCAAGTCCCTTTGATATGTTCTGAAATAATTTCGGTCTCTTTACTTAATAAAACAAAATTTCTGTTAATCAAGAATCTGTATCCTCTAACCAACAACGAGTTGGATCAAAATTTTCCATGCTCAATATCAGATCATTTCCTATTCATAAATATATGAGTTTCCCTTTTTCTTAATTTAAAATTATTGGACAGATTTTTTGTACTAATTATTAATTCAAAAAGTCACGACGTAACTAAAAACAGGTGAATTTTTCTGTTGACACAAAGTAAAAATTAAAATTAATTTTCTTAAAAATGTTAGAAAACATCTGTTTAAAAGAAAAAAATTATTTTAAATATTTATTTTATATTAACAATTTTATAAGATTGATGTTTATTAATTAATTTAATAAAAAAATTAAAAATAATTTCTTTAATAAGCAACACAAATTCAGAACGATAATATATTCCTCATTATTATTACTCTTCCTTCTTGTGTTTCTCCTCATAAGTTAAACCTAGGGTAGCAACCGAGCCTTCGGGTGCGGGTTTATCCAGAATAGTGGTTTGCCGGGGAGGGTATGTCAAGGTCCTGGACCTTTGGGTCGGTTGTTTGGAGTCGGGTTTTTTGCCAAGAAAATCGTCGGGGTCGTGTCGGAGTTTCGAGTGACGGAGTGCTAACCTCTTCCTCGTTCAACCTCTTCCATGTTTTGTATTCAAGGAGCATTTAATATTTCCTCGACGAGCAGAGCTTTAATAATCTTTTTATATAATGGTCGTATGAATATTGTGGGTCATATGAATATTTGGGAGTCATATGTGGGTAATATGAATATTTTTTCCAATTAAAAAACGTCGGAAATTGATGATTTTCGGGAACCTAGTCGGCTAGAACCTTGCTCGTACATCTTTAGATTTCTAGATTTAAGGCCTATGTGATACATCCAATTCTACGGATATCTAACATTCTTCTTACATTTTTCTAACAGATTATAAAATTTAGATAAATGGAATTTACTCCATTATCATTAATTTTCCAATATATTGAACTAATACCTCTAACAATTTTAATTCCATGTACTCTTTTAAATTTATTTTTATTATGGAAAAGTAGTGTTTTACACAATAATTCGAAAATTATTCTCATTTCACAAAGCATAGTTATTTTCATATATTCATCAAACCGGTTATTTATGTAAGTCTATAATCAAATTACAAAACTTAAATTTTATTTCAAGGATTTTTCTAATTAGCTTTAAACAAGAAAATTTATTAAATAATTTATCGTTTTATTTAACGAGTCTTGGATTAGCCTGTATAAATTTTGGTAATTTAATTGGGCATGTGTTAATAATGGAGAGAACAATAGCTACTTTGTTTGATAATAAATATGGCCAAACAAGAGTTCCTATATTTGGAATTTGTTGTATTTTCATTTTGGTAAGGAATATTTTACTTGTATTAATATATTCAAATAGAGAATCCACTAATAGGGATTTTGATGAGCTTTAGTATGATATAGTAAGAGCAAGGTAAAAGTATGATCCCGGTCAGGCTCCGATCCTGCGACTTCCTGGCAATTATCGCTCACCTTCCTTCGCTCACCACGTACAGGTACTCTACCGATTGAGCTAACTGGACGCTGCTTTCACCTTCTCTTATAATAGAGCTTAAACCCACGCTAAGTGAGCGTTTTAAATGCTAGCGAGCTGGATTTTTCTTTTACTTACAAGATATTACATTAAATGTCGAATCCCGCTGGTCTTGAAAATCTATTGGGAAACGCAACCGTTAAAAATAAATCCAAAATACCAGGGTACCAGGGTTTAGGGTTGTCCTTCCTTTAACCAAGGTTTAAGGAAGATTTCCAACTATCCGACAACCTTACCAGGGTTGCCGAATTTTCGTCATTTTTGGTGTTTCTTCTTCTCTTTCGGCACAACCTCGTCCGCACCTGATAAATGTTTAATATTTGGAATTTTGTAATTAAATCTTATCATGAATATTTTTTATATTAAATATTATAGATAATCCAAAAAAATTTAAGATATGTTTTGTAATATTGACACAATTATTTAACAGTAGTAGTCAAAGTTTGAGCTTAATTGTTTTTATTGCAGTTCATTTATCTCTATTATTCAGCATATTAGAATTAATTGTATGCCTTATTTTAAAAATATTTTTTAATTAAAAAATCGTTTTCTAGGCATTTTCTAGACTGACATCATTCAATAAAAAAATTTATAAAAAATTTTTAAATAGCCAATCTGGGCAAGCCAATAATTATAGATTAAACGAACGATATCAGGTTGGAGTTTTTGATTAATATTTTTGGACATTAGGAGGTCCAATAAATTAATGGGCTCGTATTGAATAGGGCTAGCGAATCCTGTCAAATCTCCGGATATCTGAGAGGGAAGAGGCTTACAAGAGTAGAGGAGTTGGGTAATGATCTATGCTCAGTGTCTGGAACCGATGGCATTTTGGCACCTTATTTTTATTTTTTTTCGGGACCCGTCAATCCTAGACATGACATAATTTTTTTCCCATCTTAATCGACTTTTGTTTTGACAATGAAAACAGACCTTCATGCTTCACCATGCCCATGTTTTAAAAATTAAATTTAAGCAATTAGAAAATGTTTACACTGGAAAACAATTGGCACCCTCATTTTTCTTCCATTTTATTAATATTTTGTGTTCAAATATTCTCGTAATTATTATAAATTATTTTGTAATACCAATAGAATTATCTGTTAATATACTTTATTTTATTTTTGTGATACACGCATTTTGTAAATTATTTATTGAAGTGACCGTGATAACGTAAATAATGAATTTATTTTGCCAGAAAAATTTTTTGAAAAATTTTTTCAGATTCCATCCAGTCTTAAATCGCAACCTAAACAAACTTTTCTCTTCGATATTTATCCATTTTAAATGCCTAAGATCCCCAAAAGTATGTGCGGATAAAGGAAATGACTTGAACATTTTAGCAAGTATGGCCACAAAACAACAGCAAGTACACTTTGAAATGCTTGGGAAACTTTGGGAATAATTGAAAAATTTTTTTTATAGTTATACAAGTATTTAGAAAATTTTCAATAAACTTTAGATAAAAAATTATTATAAAAATATTATAAATATTTTTTTTAGTTTATTTTTTTGAACAGAAAAGTAAAAAGTATAGTTTATTGAAATTATTTAATGTAAGGTTGGGAGTTTAATGAGTTTCCCATGATCGGAAGTTAGATCATGACTCGATCTTGTTACACGGCATTTTCTATGCTTTTTTTGAATTAACACATAGAAGGAATTTGTAAGCTCCAAGCTAACATGAATTTGGTTAAAAATCAGTTTCAATTCTCAGAATCAGTTAATTTCCTATTCATAAATGTCTTTCCATTTTTAATTTTAAAATTATTAAAGATACATTTTAGTAATCTTTAATTCTAAGGGCCATAAAAACAGGTGAATTTTACTGTTTATTGGAAAGTAAATATATTTACGTTCTTAAAACTGCTTAAAACCATCTGTTCGAAAGAATATTAACTTCAATTTAGAAATTTATTATAAATTTATTTTATATTTTAATTTTATAAAAATCGAGCTTTGCTAATTTATAAAAAGCAGAAAAGTTTGCTTTATAGCCAACACAAATTCAATCCAATAATACCTCTTAATTAGGATTTCACAGGAAGTTCCGGTTCCGGAAAGTTTCCTACTCTTAATACACTCTTTTACCTTCATGTGTTCACTTCATTTAAAAATAATTAAAAATAGGGCCAAAGTTCCAAAATATAAAAACAATCAGTTGGTGGGGGATGGTTGATCAAATAACACTCCTGTATGGGAGAACTCTCAGAAGCAAGTGCTCTCCCAGTCCCCTCTCCTTTTGTTTGTTTTTTGGTAAGGGTTCAGTGTTGAATGGTTAATGAATGAAGAGCTCTCAAGATTATATCCTTACCAATCTTTTGGTATTTTCTGAGGTGGGTTCTGGTTTAATCGGGTAACAAACTTGGATTGTAAAGTTTATAGAGTATTATTTTGCAATTAAGTTCGGCCTCTTTACTTTATAAATTAAATTTTTTGTCAGCAAAAGTTGAAATAATCTGTATTCTCCAACACCAATGTTGGATCAAAATCGAATTTCATTCTCAATATCAGATAATCTCTTATTCATATATGCGTTTCCTTTTTTTAATTTTAAAATTATTGGACAGATTTTTTGTACTAATTATTAATTCAAAAAGTCACGACGTAACTAAAAACAGGTGAATTTTTACTGTTGACACAAAGTAAAAATTAAAATTAACTTTCTTAAAAATGTTAGAAAACATCTGCTTAAAAGAAGAAAAATTTATTTAAATATTTTTTTATATTAACAATTTTATAAGATTGATATTTATTAATTTATCTAATAAAATATTAAAAATAATTTCTTTAATACGCAACACAGATTCAGAACGATAATATATTCCTCATTATTATTACTCTTCCTTCTTGTGTTTCTCCTCGTAAGTTAAACCTGAGGTAGCACGCGAGCCTTCGGAATCGGTTTTGTCAGGAATCGGAGTTTGCCGGGGAGGGTATGTCAAGGTCCTGGACCTTTGGGTCGGTTGTTTGGGGTCGGGTTTTTTGCCAAGAAAATCGTCGGGGTCGTGTCGGAGTTTCGAGTGACGGAGTGCTAACCTCTTCCTCGTTCAACCTCTTCCATGTTTTGTATTCAAGGAGCATTTAATATTTCCTCGACGAGCAGAGCTTTAATAATCTTTTTATATAATGGTCATATGAATATTGTGGGTCATATGAATATTTGGGAGTCATATATGGGTAATATGAATATTTTTTCCAATTAAAAAACGTCGGAAATTGATGATTTATGGGAACCTAGTCGGCTAGAACCTTGCTCGTACATCTTTAGATTTCTAGATTTAAGGCCTATGTGATGCATCCAATTCTACGCAAATCTTAATTCTTTTTACATTTTTCTAACAAATTATTAAATTTAGCTAAATGGAATTTACTCCGTTATCATTAACTTTCCAATACATTGAACTAATACCTCTAACAATTTTAATTCCCTGTTGTCTTTTAAATTTATTTTTATTATGGAAAAGTAGTGTTTTACACAATAATTCAAAAATTATTCTCATTTCACAAAGCATAGTTATTTTCATATATTCATCAAACCGGTTATTTATGTAAGTCTAAAGAAAAATACAAAACTTAAATTTTAATTTTAAGGATTTTTCTAATTAGCTTTAAACAAGAAAATTTATTAAATAATTTATTATTTTATTTAACGAGTCTTGGATTAGCCTGTATAAATTTTGGTAATTTAATTGGGCATGTGTTAATAATGGAGAGAACAATAGCCACTTTATTTGATAAAAAATATGGCCAAACAAGAGTTCCTATATTTGGAATTTGCTGTATTTTGATTTTGGTAGGGAATATTTTACTTGTATTAATATATTTAAATAAAAATCCATTGATAGAGATTTTGATGAGCTTTTGTGTGATATAGTATGAGCGATGTAAAAGTATGATCCCGGGCAGGCTCCGATCCTGCGACTTTCTAGCAGTTATCGCTCACCTTCCTTTCGCTCACCACGTACAGGTACTCTACCGATTGAGCTAACGGGACGCTGCTTTCACCTTTTCTTATAATAGAGCTTAAACCCACGCTTAGTGAGCGCTTAAGAATGGATTTTTCTTTTCCTTAGAACATATTACAATAAATTTCGAATCCTGGTAGTCTTGAAAATCTATTAGGAAACGCAACCTTTAAAAATAAATCTAATAAAATACAAAAGCACAATCTTAACACAATCGTAATAAGTCAAATTAAATGACGACCACTAAATCTGCCCGCACAGGGTTTAGGGTTGTCGGATCCGGATATCCGAAGATTTTCAACTATCCGACAACCTTACCAGGGTTGTGCCATATATGCCAAAGGGGTCCTCCTGTCCTTGCCTAATTTTCATCTTTTTTGGTGTTTCTTTTTCTCTTTCGGCACAACCTTGTCCGCACCTGATAAATGTTTAATATTTGGAATTTTGTAATTAAATCTTATCATGAATATTTTTTATATTAAATATTATAGATAATCCAAAAAATTTTAGATATGTTTTGCAATATTAACACAATTATTCAACAGTAGTAATCAAAGTTGGAGCTTAATTGTTTTTATTGCCGTTCATTTATCTCTATTATTCAGCATATTAGAATTAATTGTATGGGTTATTTGAATAATATTTTTTAATTAAAAAATCGTTTTCTAGGCATTTTCTAAACTGACATCATTCAATAAAAAAATTTATAAAAAATTTTTAAATAGCCAATCTGGGCAAGCCAATAATTATAGATTAAACGAACGATATCAGGTTGGAGTTTTTGATTAATATTTTTGGACATTAGGAGGTCCAATAAATTAATGGGCTCGTATTGAATAGGGCTAGCGAATCCTGTCAAATCTCCGGATATCTGAGAGGGAAGAGGCTTACAAGAGTAGAGGAGTTGGGTAATGATCTATGCTCAGTGTCTGGAACCGATGGCATTTTGGCACCTTATTTTTATTTTTTTTCGGGACCCGTCAATCCTAGACATGACATAATTTTTTTCCCATCTTAATCGACTTTTGTTTTGACAATGAAAACAGACCTTCATGCTTCACCATGCCCATGTTTTAAAAATTAAATTTAAGCAATTAGAAAATGTTTACACTGGAAAACAATTGGCACCCTCATTTTTCTTCCATTTTATTAATATTTTGTGTTCAAATATTCTCGTAATTATTATAAATTATTTTGTAATACCAATAGAATTATCTGTTAATATACTTTATTTTATTTTTGTGATACACGCATTTTGTAAATTATTTATTGAAGTGACCGTGATAACGTAAATAATGAATTTATTTTGCCAGAAAAATTTTTTGAAAAATTTTTTCAGATTCCATCCAGTCTTAAATCGCAACCTAAACAAACTTTTCTCTTCGATATTTATCCATTTTAAATGCCTAAGATCCCCAAAAGTATGTGCGGATAAAGGAAATGACGTAAACATTTTAGCAAGTATGGCAACAAAACAACAGCAAGTACACTTTGAAATGCTTGGAAAACTTTGGGAATAATTGGAAAATTTTTTTTATGATTATACAAGTATTTAAAAACTTTTCAATAAACTCTAGATAAAAAATTATTATAAAAATTTATAAAAAAAATTATTATAAAAAATATTTACACTTTAATTTATAAATATTTTTTTAGTTTATTTTCTTGAACTGAAAAGTAAAAAGTACATTTTGTTAAAATTATACAATATAAGGTTGGAAGCTTAATAAGTTTTCCATGATCGGGTGTTAGATCAATACTCGATCTCGTTACCCAAATATTATTACCCAGCATTTCAAATAATCAAATAGAAGGAATTTGTATGCTCCAAGCTAGCATAGAGTTGGATCAAAATTAGTTTAAATTCTCAGAATCGGTTAACTTCCTATACATAAATGTCTTTCCATTTTTAATTTTAAAATTATTAAAGATACATTTAAGTAATCTTTAATTCTAAGAGCCATAAAAACAGGTGAATTTTACTATTTATTGGAAAGTAAATATATTTACGCTCTTAAAACTGCTTAAAACCATCTGTTTAAAAGAAAGTTAACTTCAATTTAGAAATTTATTTTAAATTTATTTTATATTTTAATTTTATAAAAATCGAGCTTTGCTAATTCATAAAAAAGCAGAAAAGTTTGCTTTATAGCCAACACAAATTCAGTCCAATGATATCTCATAATTAGGGTTTCATCGGAAGTTCCGGTTCCGGTTCCGGAAAGTTTCCTACTCTTAATACACTCTTCTACCTTCATGTATCCCTCCACTCACGTTCACTCTGTTCCTGCTTTTCTTGTGCTTCACTTCAGAGACATTTATTACCTCGACGGGCAGAACCTTAATTATTATTACAACTCATTATTCTGATCGTTTTAGGGATTCTGATGTTGTTGGGACAAAACGGTTAGAGAATGTTGATTTTATGAATCAAGTCGGCTGAACATTCGTATGACATTCATACTTACGTACACGCTACGCTCTATTATACGTAGAAATTTTTTCAAAGTTGAGCTTGAGGGACTTAACTGAGTGATTCACTTCTCCCCCCCCCCCCCCCCAATTCTAGGCATATTTAAAATTCTTCCAACTTTTTTCTGTCATTTTCAAACACTTTTTAACATTTAAAATTAAGGTAAATGGAATTCCCTACATTATCTTTAATTTTCCAGTATATTGAAATAATTCCAATAACAATTTTAATTCCCTGTTCTCTCCTAAATTTATTTTTATTATGGAAGAGTAGTGTTTTACACAATAATTCGAAAATTATTCTCATTTCACAAAGTATAGTTATTTTTATATATTCATCAACACGTGTGTATTTGTAAGTCTATAATTAAATTACAAAACCTAAATGTTAATTTTAAGAATTTTTCTAATCAACTGTAAACAAGAATTCTTAAATAATTTAACACCCTATGTTAATAGTCTTATGCTTGTCTGTATATATTTTGGTAATTTAATTGGGCATGTGTTAATAATGGAGAGAACAATAGCTACTTTATTTGCTAATAAATATGGGCAAATTAAAGTTCCTATATTTGGAATTTGTTGTATTTTAAGTTTGGTAAGAATTTTTAAAATTAAATAATATCTAAAATTATCTCGAATAGAATAATATTATTACTATATTATATAATATAATAATATTAATAATATTATAATGATATAATAATAATATATATAATAATAATAAATATCATAATAATAATATTATTATTATTATATACTATAATAATATTATAAAATAACAACATTATAGAATAATAATATTATTATTATATACTATAATAATTATATAATAACATATAATAGAATAATAATATTATTATAATAATAATATATTATAATAATAATATTATAATATTAATATAACAATAATAATTATTATATAATAATAATATTTACTATATTATTAATATTATCTCGTATTATCTCTAATAGAATAACCCCCTGGAGGGTGATTGAAAATATAATGGCCGGCGATTCTATTAGAGATAATACGGTAATTTTAAAAAATTTCCATTTTATAGCTGTGTTTAGTATCACTGGCACAGTTATTCAATAATTCTGAAAAGTATAGCTTATTTGCTGTTATTTCAGTTCATTTGTCTCTATTATTAAGTATTTTAGAACTAATTGTATGTTTTAATTTTTTAAATATTTTTAATTAAAAAATATTTAATTTCTAGGCATTTTCTAAGCTGTCATCATTTAATAAAAAAATTTATAAACAATTTTTAAGTAAAAAATCTGAGCATGTCCAAAATTATAAATTAAATGAACGATATCAGGCTGGTTTTTTAAAATAATTTTTTGAAGATTATGAGGTTCCCTGCTAAGATCCTCGAATAATTTGCCGTATTTATACTGAAAAAATGACAGAGCATTCTCATTTTAATCAACTTCCAAAGGGAAATTTTATAAGGAGATGCCGCCTAAAGTGCGGCATAACCTAGTGACTAACAGAATAACACAAAAATAGATAAAAAAAAAGCTTATCCTTTCATGCCAAAAATTTTTTACCTATTTATAATTAAAATTTAAGCAATTAGAAAATGTTTACACTGGAAAACAATTGGCACCCTCATTTTTCCTCCATTTTATTAATATTTTGTGTTCAAATATTCTTGTAACTGTTACAAATTATTATGTAATACCTGTAGAATTTTTTATTGATACAATTTGTTTTTTTCTTCTGATCCACGCATTTTGTAAATTATTCATTGAAGTGACCGTGATAACGTAAATTTGATTTATTTTGCCGAAAAAATTTTTTTCAAAAATATTTTCAGCTTCCATCCAGTCTTAAACCGCAACCTAACCAAACTTTTCTCTTCAATATTTATCCATTTTAAATGCCTAAGATCCTCAAAAGTATGTGCGGATAAAGGAAATGACTTGAACATTTTAGCAAGTATGGCCACAAAACAACAGCAAGTACACTTTGAAATGCTTGGGAAACTTTGGGAATAATTGGAAAAAAAATTTTTTGGCTATAATAAACAAAAATTAAAATATTTTACATGACTTTTTAATTTTAAAAATAATTAAAAATGTGGGAAAAAAATTTAATAAAATTTTATTTTTCAGTTGTTTACGTTTATAATTTGTATTTTTTTTAACTTAAAATTTTTATATGAGAATATTTTTAATTTTTTAATAATTTTCTTAGAAACTGATAGAGTGCACTTTTTCAATTATAAATATTTTACATTCATTTTTTTCGAAATTAAGTCAAGATAGGATAAAGAAGCGGAGCTATAGCTATTTCTCTCCTTTAGCTATTGCGAAAGGTTATTCGGCGGCTGGGAATCAGCATCTTCAGTAGACCGGACTGATGTGTTAGCCATTATACCACGCCGTCTACTTGATAGCCATAGGAATTAAATAGCTATATGTTTTAGATAGAGTGCGAGATTTTTAAAAAACCTTGAACTTGATCTTGACCTTGATTTTAAGTAGAGTAAGTCGAGTTCGAGCGATCCGACTATAGCCCAATTAATCTCCCGAATTTCCCAGATTTTGCTCTTAATAACTCAAATCCCACGATAATCAGCCGCTGATATCTCCGTATTAATCTAAGCTCAATTGTAAGGGAGTGAGTTGGGAGTTGTATATCTTTCAAATAATTTTTTTCGAAAAACCTTAAAATTTTTATTTAATTTAAAGTAACATAGAATATCTAGGGATCAACTATAGATTAATTTTTAAAAATTTTTAGAAAATTAAATATGGAAATAACTCCAATATCTTACGTAGCTGGGTGTTTTGAACTAATACCTCTAACAATTTTACTTCCCTGTTCTCTTTTAAATTTATTTTTATTATGGAAAAGCAGTGTTTTACACAATAATTCGAAAATTATTCTCATTTCTCAAAGCATTGTTATTTTGTTATATTCAACAACACGTGAATTTGAGTAAGTTAATCAAACGATAAGAGATAAAATTGTAAAATTTTAAGGCTTTATCTAGTAATTAGTAAACAAGATAATTTATATAATTCATTATTTACTTCGCTTGCGAGTATCATGTTTGCCTGTATAAATTTTGGTAATTTAATTGGGCATGTGTTAATATTGGAGAGAACAGTAGCTACTTTATTTGGTACAAAATATGGTCAAACTAAAGTCCCTATATTTGGAATTTGTTGTATTGTGATTTTGGTAGGTAATATTTTTGACTATGTTATGAAAATAATTTGAAATCAGAGAGAAAATTTTTAAAGTCCCAGTCCTTGTTATAAACAAAAAATTAAATCAAGATCCAATAAGGTTCAGTTTTAAAAGATTTTAAGAGCCTTATTTAAGGTTAAGAGTTTATCTGAAGCATTAGCCACATCGGAAGCTTAGCAGAATCGAATCTCTCTTTTCTCCTTGTGGTCGTTCAATCCTTGCCTAATCCTTACATTTAGTATTTTATTTAATTTTTGAATTATGAGAAGATCCGTGTTTTATTTGTTGTTGATATTGTAGAGATATAAATCTGAGAAAAACCAGGTCAGGTAGATGACGAATGGAACTAAAGAGGAATTAAGAGTGATAGAGGAGATAGAGGATCTTATATAGAGTGTCTCATATTTAATTATATTTCAGTTATTATTAACAATACTTGAAAGATTAATACCTACAAATACTACAGGCCTCAATATATTGAATTTATTTAGTATTATTTTAGTAGGTATTTCGTTGTTGCTAAGCATATTAGAATTAATTGTATGTTTAAAGCAGAAAATGTTTTTTAATTAAAAAAATTTCTAGGTATTTTCGAGACTAACAGCATTCAATAAAAAAATTTATAAACAATTTTTAAATAACAAATATAAAGGTGCACATAATTATAAATTAAACGAACGATATCAGGTTGGTGTTGACTTAGGGAAAAGCCAGGACGTTACATTACTAATAGAGATAGGCTGGATGGTTTTCCTATACCCAGAGTCCAAGCCCAGGCATTTTTGCCTTCCTGGGGATTTCCTGGGCCTAGGTTTTTCCTGGATTAAAGACCCAGGATCCGGCCTAGGTTAATAAATCAAACACTGAACCTAGCTCAGGCTTTTCAAAAATTCTGATCTCTAATTACTATCCTAGGTATTTTGTATTTACCGTTATTCCTCAAATAAAGAATGCGGCAAAAAGATTTTAAAATTCACGGCATTTTTCGGTATTTTTCCTAGCTCCTATACCAACACAATAAAATTTAATTAAAACGAAATTTAAGCAATTAGAAAATGTTTACACCGGAAAACAATTGGCACCCTCATTTTTCTTCCATTTTATCAATATTTTGGGTGCAAATATTTTAGTTGCAATGTTAACCTACATAAAATTGCCATATGATATTTTTATTGATATTAGTAGTTTTATTTTAATAATACATTCAATTTGTAAGCTAGGCATTGAAATTACTGTAATAACGTAAGTAGAGTTTAGCTAGAAATTATGTTATGGTATTGAGCCTTTCCCCCACATTGTCTATTCAGGGATTGTCTATTCCGACTTGCGTAGAATTCCTTTTTCGGCACTTCAGCCTTATTATGTTAGGCTCTGTTACGCCCTATATTTTCTAAAATGGGGCAAAGCCCTACCATTTCCATATCAAATGTGATAAGTACCCAGTCATGAGTTGTAGATCTATGACCCGGTATTGAGTGTATATCACATTTTTGGATGAGTTAGAAGAGCTTTGGATAAGCTAGATGAGTTAGAAGATGAGTTAGAGCTTCGGATGCGCACACTATTGCTATAATATAATTTTGAATCCCTTTTTGAAAGGTGTGGGGTGGGAGGTGTACAATTTACATAATTTATTCTAACAAAAAATAAAATTTTTTTTCAAGTTTCCACCCAGTTTTGAACAGAAATTTAAATAAAATAATTACAAAATTATTTAATTTTGTAAAATGTGGAAGCTCTAATAGAATAAATGCTGAAGGACAAACTGTAGTTACTAATTCATTACAAAATTTACGAACAAAAGAACAAGATTTGCATTTTGAAATGCTTGAACAAATGTGGAAGTGATTGAAAAAAAAGAAATTTTTATTAATGATAATTATCTAAATTCTGGAATTATTACATAAGATGATCAAAATATTTTTTTAATTAAATTTTAAATAATATTTTTTTAAATAAAAATACTTAAAAATTTATTATTAAAGATTAATTAATTTATAAAATTTATTTTGATTAATAGATACATAAATCTAATTATAAATAACAATAATTTAAATTAGAGTTGCGCGAGTTTGAGGTTTCTGAAAAAGCTAGGCCAAGGATCACCGAGGCTTGGAAAGCCTAGATCGAGGGGCTAATTTGGACCCGAGAACGAGGACCGAGGATAACTGTGGAAACTTTTTAATTTTTAAAAGTTTATTAAAAATGTGAGAAAAAAATTTATAAAATTTTATTATTCAGTTGTTTACATTTATAATTTGATTTTTTTAACAAAAAATTTTTATATGAGAAAATTTTTAGCTCGTGAGAATAACTAGAAACATTAAAAAATTTTTTCTTAGAAACCTGATAGAGTACAATGCTTCAATTATGATTTTACTTTTATTTTTTTCAAACTTAAGTCTATTAACTAGTTACAGCTAACTTGTATGCCTTCTCTCAATTAATTGCCCTCTCTCGATTAATTAAACCCTCCAGGGAGAGGTCTGATAAATATTTCAATCCAAGCTGACCTCAAAAACATAGACAAAAAAATTTTTGTAAAGTTTTATTAAGAAGCAGTCCCCAAAGTTTAACTAATTAATCGTCCGAATCACGTTGAGTTCAGTTTTTCCCTTGTAAATTAAAATTAATTTAAAGATCTAAGCTCGGATATAGAGGATAGAGCTTTGCTAGTTTTTTTGTTAGTCCTTAACTGGGTGTCAATGTTGGACATTGAGGCTAAGAAAGATGATAGGCTAATGCATACTTATCATCCAAGAGTTGTCTATATCCGTCATCAACTAAAAATTAATTTATAAGAAATTTATTGTAGAATTAAATATGGAAATAACTCCATTAATTTACACGACTGGTATTTTTGAACTAGTACCAATAACAATTTTAATTCCCTGTTCTCTTTTAAATTTATTTTTATTATGGAAAAGTAGTGTTTTACACAATAATTCGAAAATTATTCTCATTTCACAAAGCATAGCTATTTTTATATATTCAACAACACGTGTTTTTGTGTAAGTTGGCAATGATTAAATATGTATCAGGGATCTTCGTAGCCTAAAATTAAATTCCCAAATTATCAGGGGTCGGAATCCGCTTCAAATACATGGGGAATTCTCGATTTTTGGGAATTTCGTGAATTTTGTTAGTAATTAGCTGGGTGCCTATTTTGGACATTGAGGCTATGATAGATGATAAGTTAATGTAAGGTTTCATCTAAGCCTCTGGGATTTAAATCTGGAATCAATCTCTCAATACCATCGTTCTTGTTTCTACTCTCAAGTTCAATCTCTTCCTGTTTTTTTCTTGTATCTTCATAACCGGCAACTGAGTTACCTTGACGGGCAACCCGTAAATATCTCTACGACATATGTAAATGTAAAAAATTTTTAAAGGCTCTTCCTAATCACCTTTAAACAAACTAATCTATTCAATTCATTATTTGCTTCGACCTCAAATATCTTGTTTGCCTGTATAAACTTTGGTAATTTAATTGGGCATGTGTTAATAATGGAGAGAACAATAGCGACTTTATGCACTAAAAATTATGGTCAAACTAAAGTTCCTAAATTTGGAATTTGTTGTATTTTGATTTTGGTAGGAAACATTTGCTTGATAGTATAATATGATAATAGGAGATTTAGCAAAAAATTTTAAAGTTCCAGAAAAAAATTTTTCTTTTAACATTGTTTTTTTGTATCCCTGTAATCAGAAGATTATTGTAATTTAAAAAAACCTGACCTGAACATTTTCACCCTTTGGATCGGTTCCTGGTCTCTGGATCCCTCCCCCTACCCCCACTTTTTTACTAAGAAAGGGTCATGTAAACATGTCCTTTAATAGCTATTGGGATTATAGCTTTCCTGTATAACACTATCATTTTTTCAGCTATTTTTAACAATACTTGAAAGATTAATACCTACAAATAATACTGGTGTCAACAATTTAAATTTAGCTAGTATTATTTTGGTAAACATTTCGCTGTTGCTAAGCATATTAGAATTAATTGTATGTTTAAAAAATGTTTAAGAAATATTTTTAATTAAAAATTTCAGGCATTTTATAGGCTGACAGCATTCAATAAAAAAATTTATAAACAATTTTTAAATTGCAAACGTAAGGGTGTGCATAATTATAAATTAAATGAACGTTATCAGGTTGGGGTTGACTTTATAAAATTTAATCTTGATATCATTTTTGATAAACAATTCTTTTGACTAAAATAGAAATTAAATAAGCACCTGATAAACAATTCTTGTAAATAAATTAAAAATAAAAAAACCAAAAGGGCGAAAGCGGATACCGAAATATCGAATGTGGATACCCGATACCGAAAAATACCGAAGGGAAATGTTCAGGAGTAATATTAATCTAGCCAGTGGATCAGAAGGATATTGTGAGATTATCAGCGATTATAGTTAGATTCGGAAGGATCACTTTGGATTTGATCTATATAAGGGATATCGTGTGATTTGGATAGTTTCGGTATCGGGAGTACCGGAAAATACCGACCAGTATTTTTGGGAGTACCGCGGGCGTACTAATTTGGATTGATATTAAAAAGCATTCATTAGAATTCTGATAATATCATACCCTTGTGGCATTCCTGATCTTGGTTGAACCTCGAGGCTCTGATTTCCTTAACATAATCTTAAAAGCAACATTGTTCTTACAGCGCTTTTCTAACGAATTGTCACTATTATCAAGTAATCCCCCATCTCACACACTAGTGTGCCAAAATTTTTTTAATGCTAATAATTTAAGCAATTAGAAAATGTTTACACCGGAAAACAATTGGCACCATCGTTTTTCTTCCATTTTATTAATATTTTGTGTACAAATATTGTAATTGTAATTACAATCTACTTTAAATTACCAGACGAAACGCTTTATAATATTATTAGTTTTGTTCTAATAATACATTCAATTTGTAAGCTAAGCATTGAAATTACTGTAATAACGTAAGTAGAATTTATGTTAATTATCTTATTATGGCAAGTATACTGTTCTATCATCATAAATCAAGCTCTAAGGGTTAGAAATAGTGACCGGACTAGGAGGAGAAAACAGACTAGGCGGGTTTACGAAAATCTTGCGAGATACCTAGAAAGGTCTCATTGATCTCGATCACGATTATCGAAATTTTTTGATTCATATCTCGTCCCAATCAGTCTCTATTTCAGACTATGGTCCGGCAAGGGTCAGGTAGGTATACCATAAATCTGGATAAGTAGAGCTTCCAATAATAGATTTTGTAAGAATACAGTGAATCTGTTGGAATAGAGCTCTTATGAGGGAAGAGCACTTTTGACATTATTTTATCTATAAAATTTTTTTCTAGTTTCCACCCAGTGTTGAACAAAAATTTAAATAAAATAATTACAAAATTATATAATTTTGTAAAATGTGGACACTCTAATAGAATAAATGTTGAGGGACAAACTGTAGTTACTACTTCATTACAAAATTTACGAACAAAAGAACAAGATTTGCATTTTGAAATGCTTGAACAAATGTGGAAGTGATTGAAATAAAAAGAAAAATTTTATTAATGATAATTATCTAAATTCTGGAATTATTACATAAGATGATCAAAATATTTTTTTAATTAAATTTTAAATAATATTTTTTTAAATAAAAATACTTAAAAATTTATTATTAAAGATTAATTAATTTATAAAATTTATTTTGATTAATAGATACATAAATCTAATTTTAAATTATACTTAAATTAGAGTTGCGCGAGTTTGAGGTTGTTGAAAAAGCTAAGCCGAAGAGGAACTACTACTAAAAGCTAAGCCGAAGAGGAACTACTACTAAAAGCTAAGCCACACTGAGGAACTACCCAGTTTTTTATAAGGATATTACATTTAGGTATTATAATAAGAAACAACTGTATCTCAAATAGATTCGGGTAGATGCTAAGGTTGTCGGATAGTTGGAAATCTTGGATATCCTGATCCGGTATCCGAACCGAAAATTTCCGGATATCCGGCCGCTCTTTTCGGATCCGGATACGACAACCTTAGTAGTCGATGTCTGTAGACTCAGTGCTTAATCACACTAACAAGAATGTAAAAAAGAGATGCATATATTATCGTATATGCTCGAATAATTACCCTGGGTAATTATTGTTTCGACCTCTCTCTGGAGGGGGTAATTAATCGAGAGGATGGGCTAAATTTGGGGTATATCCCAATAAATCGAGGAGGAAATCCATTTATTTTTTGCTATTGATACTTACAATGTTCAATAATTGAGATTGACAATGATTTTTTCAATATTTTTGAAATATGTTAAGGAAAGGGAGGGGGTAATTATTAAAGGTAATTATTTGAGAGAGGGTAATTATTCGAGCATTTGCGGTATAGTATGTATCTTATATTCTGATCTGATTTTAGCTACAGAATAGTTTATTATTGTATAATATTGTTTAAAGCGGAATCTTAATTTCAAAATTAAAAGTCTTAAAGTGCAACTTATAAAATTTAAAAAATGCCGACAAAAATGCCAGACAAATTAAAAGCATCGGAAACATTAAAGCATATAAACATTAAGAAATAATTTAAATAAAAGGGCAATTTCATTAAGAAATAATAAAAAAAATTATCGTCTCAATTTTTATTATTTATTTAAAAATAAATAAAAATTATACAAGTCCTCATTATTTTTAAATTAAATTTAATATAAAATCATTTTTAAAATAATTAAAATATTTTTTTAGAAAATTAGTTAAAATTAAAATATTGAAAAATATGAAAATATTTTTTAAACTTTTATTTCTAAATTTATTTTTAACTAAATTTACTGAAAATGCTAAATTTAATGGTATGGTATTTAATAAAATATATTTTAGCTGCTAGAGTTATTTTGCTATATATTTAAATTTGATTTTAAATGAAAAACGTCCCCATTACCGTATGTAATCCGAGGATTAGGAATGTCTTTAAGACGCTTCCAGACAGTTGAAAAACTAAAAATTGATGGGCCCATTATATGCAAATATGTGATTTTAACACAATCATCTACCTTCTTGTTTTCTATACTTTTTGGACGGAATGATGCGTTGTTCAGGCTCAAGTGTGATCAGGCATTATCAGGGAGCTTTGAAGGACGTACAATGAAGGACGGATTAGGTCCAGGTTTTCAAAAAAACTATAAAGTTGTAAGGCAACTCTGATCATAAACCTACATGTGTCAATTTTTATAACTCCAATTTACAGACAGCTATAGTCTCATTTACAATTTATACAAATTTATTTAAAAATTATTTTAATAAATATATTATATTCTTAAAAAATTATTCAGCAAGAATTAATGATGTTTATACCAAAATATTTTCCTCGGAAGACAACAACGATCCTCAAAAACTCACTTCAAATATTTGTAAAGCTAATCATTTGATACTAATAAATGAAATTGGCAATGAAATTTCTGAAATAGAAAAACTATCTCAAGAAAAGAAAATAAATTTGAATGAGGATGGACATTGGGAAAGTACAATGAGCGCAGTGAGATCAATGGATGGGGTCGTTATAAATAACAATAAAGAAAGTGTTGATTTAGACTGGAAATTATTTAGTACATTTAGGTATGTATTATTTGGAATAAAAAATTCTCATATTGTTATCCAAAAATTCTCAATGGAATTTTTCGAGAAATATTTCACAATATTATCGATGATCAAATTTTTCTTAAAAAATTATTAGATGGCAGTATATTAACATTCGTAACCTATGTGTTGGGCTGGGTCTTAACGATGGTCTAACTCAGTTTCTAACTCTTGGTTGTCTTAATTTTGTTCTAGATTTCGAAATTCTCTTCGACTTCCAATCTTCTGTCTTACGATTTTTAGAATGCGGCAGGATCCAACCATAGTTAGTTCTAATCAGGGGTTAGTCTTGATCAGTCCTGATCAAATACCCTAATTAGTCCTAATCAAATAAACAGGCAATTCTACGCAATTCGCAATTGCGTCCAGCCCTGGTCATGATCTTTAGACGAGAATTTTTAATCCAGATAAGTCTCTCTAAGTTTTTAGTTGTTTTGTGATAATTTGAGTTAACTAAAATCGTTCAAATCCGAATAGCTATGATTTAAAAATTCACAAAAAATTCACAAAAATGCATTAAATGTATATTTTATAGGCAGATTAAAAAAGGAATCGAAAAAGGTAAAACAAAAATTCATAATATGAATTTTGTAATAGGCTACCCAAATGCTTCTCAACAAGAATATGATATAATTATTGGACATCTTAATTTTATTAAAAAAGGGATTTTGAATAATGGAGGAGGGATTAGTAAATTTGGAACAAGAATTGAACGAGAATTGGAAAAACAATTAAATGAGAAACACATTTTTGATTCAAATATAATTTTTAAATCTGCAAATGAACAAAAATGTAGGAATATTAAACGATATTTTTTTGAAAATAGGAATCGGATTACGTGTTTTTAATGTAAATTCAATTGTTAAATGTATAACAGTGGAAAATTCTGTGCAGCACGAGAGTCATTTATTCGGAACTTAAGTAATAGGGTTTGGAGCCGAGTCCGAAAGATGAGTAGGGCATCAAATTTTAGCCCAAAAAGACTTGGTCAGTCTGGTCCGATAAAAATAAATGACACGAACGTCGCCTCCCCACTGAACTATTCGAACCCCCTCCCGAATGTCGACCGGTCTGACGACGTTCGATGGCTCGAACATGGGACCACGATGACTAGACCGTCGGCCCGTCTCAAAAACCCCAACCCTAATAAGTAACTCTACAGGTCCTATAGTACTTTCGAGGAGAGGGAGGATCCAAGATTCTAGATCTTTTATTCTTGGTATTGGAGTTTTTAACAAGCATTTCAAAGAGATAATAACCTCGAGATGCTCGAGCCAAAAACTTAAAAATCTCTATAATATAATTATAAAATCTCTTACAAATCTCTATAATCTGATCATTTATTTAATTCAGATAAACTAATCAAACCATTACCCTACTACATCAAACTATTAAATAATAAATATAAAGAAGGCGAAACCATATTAGCCGAATTTAATTTAACCTACCCAATTTTATTAAAAATAGTTGATCAAATATTGGAAGTTATGGGAAATAATAATTTTAAAAATCAGTTTAAAATATTAATAAATATTGGAGAAAAATACATATTTAATAAAATAAATGAGGATAAAAAATGGTCAAATAACGAGCTTTTTGAAATTATTTGTGAATTATACGAATTAATTCAAATAATTAATGGGAATGAAATTGGCATAAATTTAATTGAAACTGATAAATTAATTGAAGTCAGAATGTTAATTTTGTCAGAACATTTGAAAGAAATTTTAAATTATGAGAGAAGAGTGCAATTAAAGTTGTTGAGGCAGTGGGGGGCTAAACATAGACTTGTAGAATTTTTTCTTGGATTGGCAAATGTTGAGAGTAATTATAAACAATTGTTGAGAATTTTTGATTTTAGTAAGTTTGTTAAGGTCTTATAATCATAGTTTAAAGCTCCTTCAAGAGTTATAATCAAAAGAAAATTTAGTTGACCTAAGAAGAGTCTGATTTACATATTCCTGTAATTCAATTTGGAAAACATTAAAGGGTTGACAATGAAAGAAAAATTTAATGTTGTCAAACTCATAATTATAGTTTAAAGCTCCTTCAAATTTTATAATCCACAGAAGATTTAGTTGGCCTAAAAATCTGATATATCCCTATAATTTTATTTGAAAAAAGACTTGTAAAGGGGTTTTTAATGATTTAAATCAACAAGCTCTTTGGATCATTGTGAAAACCGAAGCATGGAAACTAGAGACCGAATTGACGAGATCTCGATCAAAAATCTCGGTTCTCGAGATCGAAAATTTTTCAAGATCTCGCTTCTCATACGACGATCCCAGTCCGATAACTAATTGAAACAAAGTTTACAACTTCAGTGGGTGTAAGCATCGTCTTCTCTATTATTCTTCCTAAGTTGATCATCACTGTGATCATCAAATTGAAGACGTTATAATTCCATTCTTGAATGGTTAATTACTCGAGGGGCTAATTGATCAGGAAAATACAAAATCTGGTGTTTATAAAAGCGATTAAATTTATAGTATCCTTCCAAATGGGAAACATAAGCTGGACAACAACTTAATTAAAAATAAAATTTTAAGATGTTGACGAACTTAAAGATCAAATATACTATTTTTATAATGAATGGAATACGAGCAAAGATTATGATATTACAGCAAATTCAATAAGCATTTTAAATTTTCTGTATTCATTAGAATTGCAAGGAGAACTAAAAGGAAACGTTGAATGGAGAAATTTTAAAATTAGAAATTTAATTTTTGCGGATTCTACAAAGGATGTTAAAAATTTAAATATGTCGGCGAAGCAAATAGGGGTGGCTAAAGTTTATATAAATTGTATAGAAAGAAAGATATGCAATTTTGAAGAAGAAAAAATTATTAAAATTAAAGAAGATAAAGAAAAATTTTCAAAAATATATTTTGAATACATTGAGAATATGAATGTCAGCATTCTTGGCGATTACATAAATGAGAATGATGGTTAGCAAATAAGGCTATCCGGATCCAATATACACTACCGAAGCCCAACCTACCGCCGAGGTTATAACTTGTTTCAGCATTGTCGAATCTGGGATGTCTTGGTATTGAGCGATACGCCTCTACGAGCTGAATCCAAACCTACCAAGTTGTCTCAGATTCGACAATTTGGAACGAAGTTATAGCCTCGGCGGTAGGTTGGGCTCGCGGTAGGTTGGGGTGTGCTCACTCTAAGTATAATTTTTATATACATAAAATCAAATCTATAATCTTATGTAAAATTAAATCTAAAAATTTCATTTAACTTTTTGATTTTTGCCTTTTAGAATCCACTAACGTAAGTGGACCATAATTAATTTTGGCAATCTTTATCGAACATATCATAAGTTCTAATTCAGAAAACTTCAAATATTTTTGAAAATTTACTGAAAAATTCGTTCAGAAACAAGATCGAACACTGAGTCTAGGTCAAATTTGACTAAAAACTCGTAGTAAAAAAATTATTTAAAATATTTTAGCAGCAAAAGGAATTAAAAAAGGAAGCTTAGAAGCATCAACATTCAATGGGGGTTATAATTTTCTTAAAATGTTACGTAAAAAATTAAATGAATATGATATTCCTTTGACTAAATATAATGCAAGATTCTTTAAAATATTTGAAGATATTGAAAAAATGCAGGTACTTAAAAATACCTTAACTATAATAATAAAATCAAATCTATGACGGGAAGGCGGTACGGGGATCAGGGCGAAGTCTTAGGGGGAAGTCTTATAAAAAGACTTCCCCCTAAGACTTATAGTTCGGTGGAAGTCTTATAGAAATTAAAGTTGATTAAATATGCGTGGATAAAATGGATTAATTCGGCTATATCAAACTTGGATATGTCCAAATAGGGAACTAGTACCAAAGATTTTTTGAGCAAAATTTTATTATTCAAATTATTCAAAATAATATTTTGTTTTATAGAACGCTAATGAACATGAAAGTAAAGTTGATAGTGAATTGAAAGAAATGAGTAAAGAAAATAATAAGCTTGGTGAATACTTTGAAAAAAATCCTGAGAATTTTATTAAGGTAATTAAACAATATTAAGTATTGAAAGTATATCTTTGAGTAAAAAATCACAGACCTCAGGTCTTTTACTAGAATAACATTTTAATAGAATGTCTTCAGGCTTAATATAAGACTCATTTGACTTAGTCCTTTATCAGAGTCATATTATTATGCATTACCCCCCCCCCCCATGTATGATCAAATAATTACCCTGGGTAATCATGTTTCAACCTCTCGCTTGAGGTAGTAATTAATAGAGAGAGGATGATTATTTGAGAAGGATAATTATTTGAGAGATGGTAACTATTCGAGCATATGGAACTATATTTATGAGGATTGGATTTAAGTTCCTAGGCTACATGAAGTAATGTAAGAGGGCTGAGATGATTGTCTGTTGAAGTAATGATTACTTAAAAAATTTCCCTTATGAAGTGTCGAAGGAAAGTCAAAAACCAAATTTAATTTGAAAAATTTAAAGCTAAACATCGCCGACATGTGTGAAGAACCAACCGATAAACATACACTTAATTTAATTCATTTATATCAACATAAACTGGAAAATCCAACTTCATCAGAAAGTGAAATAACAGAAGAAAATGAATTAAATTTTGAAATTAAATATAATAATTCGTTTATATTGGAAGCAGTTTTTTGGCGTTATAGAAGCTTTATAGAAGATTTTACAGTGAGGGGAGATGAGGTTTTAACAGATAATGACGTTATAGAACATTTTGGTGAATTATTAAATACTTCGGGTTATCGAGGGGAAATTAAGATAACTGATGAAATAGGTGCCAGATATAAAGAATTTTTACTGAACGGTCAAAAATTGTTAAATATGAAGGAGCTGAAGGAAGAAAATTTGCGTAAAAGACTTTGTTTAGTACACTCTTTTGTTACTAAATGGGCTAATGATTCAATTTTAAATGAGAGTTTAATGTGGAGTTCAATTATGAATACGACGTTGGGATTGCCAATTATTGTAGGTTTTTTCTGAATATGTTCAGAGAGTTTGGATGTTTGGGAGAATCTGTCCAGCTTCTTGATTTTAACCTAAGAGAAAAATATTTTTTTCTTACGTCTTACTATACGTAGGAATCACACCGATACAAAAACGGATTCGTAGAGGAAAAGATGATTTTGTATTTTTGATTTTCGGAAATCAAACGAAACGATCTATACTTCAGCACTGACTATTATTAACTGTAATTGTAGTACGGTAGGACCTCACTTCGTACCAGTGCTGGGTATGGTTCAACTAAAATTTGACATACCATAAGCAGAGCCGGAGTCCAGTCTTGAAAAAAAGTTGTAGAGGGGTGCGAAAAATGTACAATGCCCACTAGTGTTCATCACCTCGTACTCACTGACACATTAAGTTTCTGACGTACAAAAGAAATCCGACTGTATCTAAATAAAATTTTTCTACTTTTTTAAGGAAGCCGATTCGTCAATTTTTCACCAATTACAACCAATTGAAATTAATTGCTCAAATAAAAAACAAGTGAAAAAGATAGCCGAACTCTATATTAATGGAGATGACCGTCTTGAACAAATACAAGAAATACACAGAAAAAATATAGAAGAATTAATTGGAATGTCAGGCTCATTTGTTGAATTTTTGCGTGAAAGTTTATCAAAAACTAAACTTTTTCATTTACTTGGCCCAAGAAATTTTGGGGAATTTGAGACAGAATTTGCAGAAATTTTGGAAATATGTAAGGGAATTTAAAGATTTATTAATTGAGTTGACTGATGAGGTAGACGGAGGCACTCTCAAAACTTGTAAGAATAGTTTAAAGGTTGTAGTCACTCAGCCATCCTCCGTTTATTAATCAAGCGCAAGTGATGGTAAAACACCCTGCCTTCATGTCTACAGTAAACTTAAGCACTCAATGGGAAGTGGTTCTTCTATGCATAACGATAATTTTTAGGTTCTTGGGAAACAAGATTCTTCCTTAAACCGAATAATAGAAAGGATAATTTTAATGGTGATTATTATTTCTACCAATAACCAAAGTAGGTAATAAAAAGGGTCAGGAGAAATTATTAAAGGGGCGGGGAAATTATTATGTAGAGGAGGAGGGGGCAATTATTTGAGGGATTGCAACATAATCAAGTTATTTATAGGGAATATGGAGGAGAATTATCGTTGGTATCTATATAAAGAATTACTTGGTCTCAATTATGAGATTATTAATGATGATCTGGAAAATGGGGAAAATAAAGAAATAGAAACAAGAAGCAACGATCAAGATATTAATCTCGAAATTAGACTGGCAAAATCACTTTTATTTAACAAATTGGTTACATACGAGGAAACCTTGATATTAACTTTGCGTCACGCTAATAATGATGTATTAAAAATAATACTACAATTAATTGGGAATATTAAATATTATATTTATATGACATTGCCTCATTTATGCTCCCTAAATATTTTGGTTGAAGCCATAAACTTGTTTAAAAACAAAATATTTGATTTGGTCGTAAAAGACGATTGGGATAAAATAATAGCTTTATTAGGGAATAGTATAACAATGAAAGACTTAAATGATGATGATGAGCTTAAAGCAAGGATAAGACAATACAGAGAAATTCTTAGAGAAGAGCATATCAGATATTTATCTGATAAAATTGAAAAGGATCCGGAACTGAGAAAAAGATTGACGAATGAGCTTGGCCATAAAATCAGGATATCTTATTTGTTAGACGATGATAAAGAATACAGAAAATTTTGTGATAAGTTTGGACTTATTGACTACAAAAGTATGTTAATCTTAATTCGAGATTATCAGTTATGGTTTTCGCTGTCCAAAAGTACAGCAAGTCTAGCAACTCGATTAAGAAAGCTTATAATCATTTGATCAATTTTGAATCCTCCAATTTAATTTACAAGTCATCCATACATAGTCTAGGGGAGGGGGAGGGAGAATCGGGTCATCGCGATCTTCGAGAATCATGTCAGATAAATCAGTGTTACATAATGTATGCACACATATCAGAGGTGAATCAAAAATGACGAAGGTGCCGGAAATCGAAACTGTCGGAAATCAAAAGTTGCTTGAAAGTCTGAACTCGGAAACCGGGAGGAAGAAACGTCGGAAATTGGAATTCCGATCAGGGATCTAGCAGACATTTTAAAAAATCAATAATTTGCGAGAAAATTCGAATTCACAATTTCAAGAATCATGATTCCTGAACCAAAAAAGGTCAAGAATTCGCGATATTCAGGAATTGGGTCAGATAAATCTGTATTATACATTCATACTTAGTCCCTCTAACAGTTTTTATTACAATTCTAATTTTAAACTAATTAAGTTTATCGAAGTAAAGAACAATTAGCAAACCACTATCAAGCCTCATTGGGCACAAGAAATCGTATGATAAAAGGAAAAAATCAGTTATCTGCACATTTATTTGTGTGGTATACATGGATGGATAATAAAATTCATGAAAAATGTTGCAATAGACGTGGAAAGAATCAAACATGGGGATGTTGTAAAATTAGAAATCAAATAAAGACGGCATGGGAAAGCTCTAAACTTAAAATTCATAGACGATATGACACAATATTTTACATTGATAATACTTTTGAATTAGCTGATGGGATCCATATGTTTTTAGGGTGGTTCGAAGCTCAAAAATATTTATTGGAGTTAAAAATGTCAGAAAGTGTGGATCCTGGTCAGAAGGTATGCAAATGTATTAAAGCTTAACTCTAGGTAAACCTTTAACTTTAGGTAAACGGAGATAATTTAACGGATCTCTCAACTGATCACTCGGTGTATTAAGAGGGAATTGGAGATAGATCGAGAGTCTTTGTGCCCTTCTTGGCCGTTTCCTAGGGATGACTATAAAGAAATTCAACATATTTAGTCAATATCCTTTAGTCTACTAGTTAGGTACCAGTAGGAGGCGGATAAGGCGAAGATTAAGAATGCCTGCTGCCAGAATTCGACGACAGACTCTGTTAGAATTCGATATTCTAGCCGTACTATATTTTTTAAAGGATAATTTATTATTATTTTATCTAGAAACTATTGAATGAAAAAATAACTGATCCAAAGCAATTTGTCATAGAATTCGTGAATATAATTGAATATGGACGTTGGATTGCAAGAGATACCGAAGCAAACACGATAGAATTTATAAAATGGTTAAAGATTCAACATTTAATACAGATAAAAGAGTTTATGAAGAAGGACGCTTATGCTGATTTTCGGAAAAAATTGGCAAAAAGTAAATTTACCATATAATAGAGCTCTAAAATGAATTAAAGCCCCACTCCCATAAATTTTATTATAGTTACTACTATATTTTGATTTTCGAAAGTGAAAATATGTATATCCTTTACATTAAAAATCACCAACAAAAGACTAATTGCTGTATCTCCTCTGATCAAACGCAATGAAATATATTTTCAGCAAAGACCTTCCAAAGGGGGATAACCACCTTACAAAAAGGACAACCACCTTCCGAAGGGGCATCTAAGTGGAGGGAGTCATCAAAGGAACTACGTTATATTATTTTAGAAATGGAACTAGTCGGTGAATCTCGACTGTATCTATCTATATTCATTCCTCAGGATGCTATATTTGAAATTTTTGAATTAATCAAAAGGGAAATGCCTATTGCTAAAGATAAAAATGATAAAAAATGGGAAAATGTATTAAACGATAAAATGTGGGATAAAAAGGATAAAGTAGTAACCAAAAAGGCTAAAATTAATAAAAAAGGTAAAAAGAAGGAGGCAAAAACGAAGGTAGAAGTGAACAACCCGGATGTAGATAATCGGGACGATAATTCAATTAAATTGATAGAAAGTGATCAGAAAGAAAAAGAATGTGATAGCCAACAAAATGAGCGAGAAAAATCAGACAGAATGCCAGAAAATCACATTTTGGAGTTAAAAAATAGCCAAGATCTAGAGGAATCTGAGGAATCCGAGCAATCACAAATTAGTGAAAATAACAGTCAAAATTTCAAAAAATCATGGAGAAATTTACAAAAAAGAATAAATCAAAAAGCTAGAAGAGAAAATAAAACCAAAAATGATAGTTTGGTGTTAAAAGAAAATTTGATAAGTTTTGTGGAAAAAAGAAATTTGATAAAATTGTATGGCGAATTTATAGAGGTGGATAATTTAAATTAATAGTTGCTAAGTTATTTTTGGTATTTTAGTGCTTCAGTTTCATTGAGAAACCCACAAGTCCTGAAACAGTCGTTTTCCGCCCTAATCTGCATGCTGTTCCACTCAAAATTGTAAATTATCATTGTACCCATCCTCAGGTTTAGCTGTTATGACGAGGCATATTCAACTATGCAAAAATTAAAGTAGTATATGATCAAATCATATAACAATACACGCTTGATTTTTCTTAATCATTATCTCCTAAATTAGCGTTTTTCCGTTATTATTTTACGTAAAACACACAAGATAGAGAATGTATAACAGAGAATGTAGTAACTAGAAGCTAGCGCTATTATACCTTAGTATCCCAATATTATTTTATCAGACAGGATAGTACACGTAAAAAATTTAAGGCGCCATCAGATGAGATGCGTAAACAATTAAATATAGCCGTTTATATTTATGAAATCTCAAATCGTTTTAAATGGTTAGAAGAAGTAAAAAATGAATGGCCAATAATATATGACGCAATGTTTTTATTAAAAGGGGAAAATAAAGATAATAAAGCTTTGAACAAATTAATGGAAAAATTAAATAAATTTAAAGAAAGTGTGCTTTCTTTAAATTTAATAGAAAATTTAAATGAATTTGAGATTAATTTACACAAATTACTAAAAGAATTAATTTATGTTGTAGAAGGTATTTGGGATGGAAGGCATAATGGACGTGCTGATCTGGAGGAAATTAATATTGTTAGAAAACAATTAAATCATAAAATGCTTGTGGAAAGTGCAGATCAAGCTTATGATCAAGTAAATGATGAATATTATTCGATCTGGGAAGGTATTGGAAAGAAACACAAAAATAAAATTGTTGGCATACTTTTCGATAAAGGGCTAATTTTGGAGCAAAATAAAATAATTGAAAATGTTGATAAATATTTGAGTGATTGGAAAATGATGAAAAATCAAAGATTTATAGGTACTTTATTTTTTCTGAAATAATAAATATATTATTCATAAATAGAGGCTATGTTTTGGCTTATTTATTTAGCTTAAATAAAGGATATGTTGATATGTCTATAGCAACAATAGCAATCACATCTAGGACTGAAGGGAATAACAATTTTTATTAGCTAGCTTTTAGCTGACCAAATAAATTAATTTGCTAAAATAATATACAGAAAGTGCATTGATGAGAGCTTAATTAGAGTTCAAGCTTTATAATACTTTGAGTTATCCTGGGCCTGTCCCTTAATCAAAAGGATTTGATTAGGTATAGGGCAGTCGTATGTTAACCATGACCTTGTGTGGTTCTTTATTGTAGTATGGGCCAAGATTATCACAAAATCGTTACTGACATAGGTCAGAGCGTGGATAGTGTAATTTAACTATTAAAATTACAGCATAATTTCAATGAATTGAAAAAATAAAGTGATATAATAATTGAAATATTTAGATAATCAAGACATTCTTAATTATGATAATCCAAATTATGTCCAACCAGAACCTTTCCAACAAATTAATTTTGATGACAAAAGTGAAGATATCACAAGTGAAGAGGTTCAAATAAATTTTTTAATATAATTATTTATTAAATTTTAGCTCGAATATTTATTGGAAACCCAACTTAGACATCCAGAATTGGTTAAAAATTGTTTAAAATCCATCAGATCAACTATCTTTGAATGGGCAAGAAATATTCAGAGAAAAATAAAATTATTAGTTGGGGGTTCTTATATGTTTGGAATTGATACTATCGAGACAGATGTAGATCTAATGATTGTCTTAAATGAAAATGATTTTGAAGGAATGTTGAAATTTATTGGAACAGAAAGATCCGTTTGTAAAGATAAAAAATGCAATGATAACTCTCTCTACTGTATATTATGCAAGGTATTATCAAAAATATTCGGTGACTGGACTGAAACTTGGGCGTTTTGTAGCTAGCTTCGGTTCTCGCCTCGGAGTGAGTTAGCTACAAAAGCCACGCACAGGTTTCGGGAGCTCAAATAGTGCACCTTTTTTAGGGGCACTATTTGAGGGGGCACTATCCCCTTTCTGCCCCCTTTCCCCCACCCCCCCCCTTTCGGGAGCTCAAATAGTGCCCTATCAAAAAGCCATTCAAAAAGCCATTTCCTCGGTAACCTGCTAGGAATTTATCGTTTAATTATTCTATAGTACTACATATTTGATTAAATTTGATCTGATTTCTTCCAAACCTGTTGAATATAGATATTAATGTTGGGATTATAATGAGGATTAGATAAATTAATAATAATTTAAATTCAATTTTAAAAATATTTATTTAGTTGGATAATGTAAAAAATATTCAAAAAGTTAATACAAGAATTCCATTAATCGAACTAAATTATTCAAACATTGACTTTGATATTGCGTTGATATTACTGCCTACAGAAATCCCAAATACTCCAAATTGGATCGAAAAAGTTTTGGAAGATGAAAAGAATTTAGCTATTGGAGACAGAAAAATATTACCTTTAGCTAGTTATAAAGCAAATGAATTTATTTTGGAAAAAATTCCAAAAGAAGATTTAAGGACTAAAAATTTTCGTTTCGCAATTATTGCTATGAAAATATGGGCGAAAAGTAAAAAAATAATTTTTTTGAATTTTCAATCAAAAAATTTTTTAGATAGTTCAATTTATGGAAATATATTTGGTTTTCTAAGTGGATCAATTCTCTCAATTTTTATTTCAAAAATTTATTTATTATATCCAAATGCTAATTTACATGTTCTTTTACAAAGAATTTTTCTGACATTTTTAACGTGGTTGGGAAATTTTTAAAATTATTTTATAGAAAATTTTGGGTCCTGTACAAATTATGGGTCCATTTGCACCACATTCAATCAAAGCCCAACCAAATTTTATGCGTCGAATCAAAGGCGGTCTGTACACGGTTCTGCACTCAAGTACTATAAAATCTATGGGAATAGACAGCTCTATCAATAGAGTTATAGTAACATGCAAAACTTCCTTCAGATTGGGTTTGTGGTTGAAAAAAGACCGGGTTTCGGGTAACACATGATATCCCTGGTATAAACCGTTTATTGGATGCATACTTGATTGGATGCGTAAAGGTTGGATGTGTAACTCGATTGGATGTTTAACTGGACAATAGCCAAAATTACAATTTAAAAGAATACTTTTAAGGAATTGGCCAGCAATATTTCATTTAAATAAAATTAACTTAAAAGAACCCGGATGGATACCAACAAGAGAACGCGTAGATCGTTCAGACTTTTACAATAAATTGATAGATATTGAAAGTAAAGAGTGGTTAGGATTAAATGCTAATAGATTAACTAAACACATGAACCTTGTTATTCCAATAATATCATGTTCTTATCCTGAACAATCTGTTGGTTTTAATATAAATAATTCTACAAAACAAATAATTATGGAAACAATGACTTTAGGTTAATTTGATTAAAAATTTTAATGTTGAAAATTAATGTTAGGTATTAAAGAATAATAATTATTATGTCCATACTTCTTTACACAAGGATCCCATTATCCTCCGTTTACATCAGGGGTCTAGCCGACAAAAATTTAATTCCGGATTTTCGGGAATAGAGATTCCCGCCCAAGTAAACTTCGGGAATTCCCCATTTTTGGGAATCGGGTCGACTAGATCCCTGGTATACCTCCTGGCCTTTGTGTATTCACATTGTCTAAACATACATGCAAGTGTACTTGCTAACTCTGGACATTATCCTCACCATTATTTTCCGGGTGAGCGTTTAAACATGAGTGATCACTAAATTATACATTTATTCCGAACCAAATAAATCAAGTAATCTGATCGAAAGAATAAAAATTAAGGCCTAAAACAACTTAGAGAAGTATACAATGCAGGACAAAAAAGAAAGGCGATCAAAGGATATTGGGAAAAGTGGCTTTCGGGGATTGATTTCAAATTGAATGTAATTATTAATTAATCACATTTAAATTAAATTTATTTTAAGTATGAACATTTTATTATAATTGAATGTGCAGCAATTCATAAAAATGTTGGGGATAAATTTTGTAATAATGTTGAGAGTAGATTACGGATACAATTAATTACTACAATTGAAGAAGAGCCTCAATTAATTAAGTATTCTCATATAGGGCATTCTTGGACTACTCAAGAGTGCAAAAGAAAAAATCCAAAGTAAAAAAGATTTAATAACTCGTAACAAGCTGAAATAAAGGATGGCATGTCCGCCTTTACCCCCATTTAATCCCTCCAAATCCACCGATATCGCCTTTAATCCTTCCAAGTCACCTTTTTATAATCCTTTGATTAAACTTGAAAAAATTAAAATTAAAAAATCTGTGTTGATGAAAAAAGTTGTAGGTCTTCAGGGTAATTGAGGGTGTAGGTCATCAAGGTCAATAGGTCTTCAGTGTGTAGGTCTACGGAGTGTAGGTCTTCAGGGGTGGACTTGCACAATCACCCCTGTTAAGGTTTATTCAGGGATAACGGTAAAGAAAATTTCACCAACTGCCGTTAGGCATCGAAACTGTATCTCCCCTTAAGTGAATTTTTGTATGTTAAACTTAAATTTGTTAAATTCCGACTAATAAATATAAATTTTAGAAATGTCAAACTCCAATATTGTAAATATTGGTTAGTTGGTCTAAAACTTTTTAATGAAGCAAAGAAGGTTTCTGAAATGGAATTTGCAGAGTTAATACAAAAAAGGATGGAAATTTTTTCTTCAAGGATATTGAAAGCAAATAATATCAAAAAGATGAATTTAAAACAATTAGCTTTAAATTTAATTTATGAGAAGAGAGAAGGATTGAATAATTGGTTTGGATTTTATACTGATTAGACTTGATTTTTAGCAGACACTTTGTGTTGAAAAATTAGAAATCCACTTTATATTGACCATTATTTTGACGATTTAAGTAACTCCTCCGTCCGGTAGCCTACCGTGTCCAGAAATGAAACTAAAATCGGCGTGTACGTAATAATACGGTAATGAATATGTGGAAAATTCAGTTCAGAATACTTTAAATATTTATAAAATTAAAAAAAATTTTAGGATACAAAACTGAAGCATTTTTGATGGTTTGTATCCGTGCCATTTTAATTTTATAATATAAATATTATTGTAGCTTGTTGTTAGAATAAAAGTGACAAACATAGAAATTAATTTTCAACTCTTGATTAAAAATTACAAACTAAATTAATATTTTTATGCTTTATATTGTATGATTATTGTTTTAGATTTTTAACTATTTATTGGATTTTGAAATTTTAATTGTATCTTATCCTTGTGATTATTTGACGTAAATATTAGCATTGAATTTTATAAATTATACTTTCTTTTAAATTATATCTGTCTACATGAATGCTAAATTTCACATGAAATTAGTCTTAAAAATCCGGAGTATGTTACGCATTAGATCTTATAGTTGACATACTTAGTGTTAGCATATTAGAGTAATGATCAGCAGAGATAGATTTCAATGGGTGCGAGTGCGTGCTCCTAGCCGGCCAAGGTACCTCAAGCCTAAGTACCGCAAGTACTTGCGGTACCTTAGGGTGTAACCTTCCATCTAAATTCATCAAAAACTGCTTTTTAGAAAAAATGAAGGAGTATGAATTAATAATTGGATTAAAATGTTTGTGTAAGAAATGGAACTTATAATTGGAACAAATAGTATTACATGTAACAAATTTAATCATAAAATGAACTGATAATTGATATAGATTAAGAGGAGGAATAGAATTTTCATTGGAATAACAAAGCTTTATCATAGATTTTTAAGAATCTTTTTACGAAATAATTATTTTTAAAGATAAATTTAGCTTAAAATATATTCCAACTTTCTACTAACATTCTAAAATGTTCATCAATATTTGTTTTACTTATAAGTTGTTCGCCTTGAATATTTTTTATAGAATTGAGAATGTGGGAATTTTTAGTATTTGTATTTGTTGTTGTTGATGGACGAATCTTTGCGAGTTTAAAAGATGTTAAACGTTTAATACGCGAAAGTAACGTTCTTCTTAGTGCTGGATGATGCCTTAAATAAATGATAAAATGAATTATAGTCTGAATTCATTTAGATACATACGGATTGGATTAAATTTTATCTTATAATGAGGAGTTTGATAAACTGGGGAGATCGTTTAGCTTATGGATTCTATAAAACATTTTTAGCGAAACAAAACGAAACTGACAACGATACGAAGCGTTTCGGGCACGTGGTTCCCCTACCTATGTAGTGCATCACCATACCAAGTGGCCAACTTTGTTTTAAAAATTTAACTTAAATTGGGTAAAAATAATTTTAGGTTATTTATAAGTAAATATGAGGATAGGCTTATTATTCAAGAAAAAATTTTTTTAATTTCTTTAAAGATAAATTATTACGTCAAAACAGTTATTTCAATCAGTCCCTCTATTATCGAAGTAAAAACGAACAGAACAGCATAGCATAAACTCAGAATATAAGGCGGTTTTGTAACAATATTAAAATAAATAAAATAAGTAAGAATTGTATAAAATAAATTATTTATTAAATGACAGATGAAGACTGGAGCTAATTGTCTACTCGTACGAATATTCTCAGTTAGCTTTTTAAAAAAAATAATATTAATTTAGTTGAATTTTATATTTTATTCATTTTATATTTAATTATGAGGGTGTTTTTCGCCCATAACTTTTTCCTTAGGTTAGTGAAAATTTTTATTCATACTTCATTTTGTAGCTAATTTAATTCTTTATCGAATGATACCAAGATCTTGTAAAGATACTTCAAATTAGCTGGATTATATAAGTCGGAATACATCAAGCTTGGGTGCTTTTACTAACGCATGTATTTTTCATATTATTTAGTTATATAGCTATTAATTTAAAAATTGTTAGTAAGAGAAAGATCCAGCTGGCTAGCTTTTAAAACGCTCACTAGACGTGGGTTTAAGATCTATTAAAAGGAAGGTAAAGCATTGTTTCGGTAGCTCAGTCTGCGGAGCACCTGTACGGAGTGAGCGAAAGCGCCTAGCAATAACTTTCAGGAGGTCGCAGGATCGAAGCCTGCCCGGGATTAAACATTTACGCCGCTCTTACTATATAACCAAAAATTTAATTTAATTTGAAAGCCGATTTTATTTGTTAACATTGCTTATAAAAAGGTGCTACCTGATATTTTTCACTCAAAGAATAACCTTCTGTATTAGGCAATAATTTTTTATATTTCTTTAAATTCTTAACGCCAATAGAACCAATAATCTTAAAAATACATTAAAATGGTTATTATATTTAAAATTTACTAAAAATTCAAAAGATGAACAGAAAAGAAGAAATGAATTTGAAACTAAATTAATTAATGTTGTATTCCAGGATTTTCCATTTGTAAGAACGTTTAGTGAAGAAAATAAAAACTGAAGAAAAAATTAAATTTTTGAAGATACTTTATAAATTAATTATAATAGGGGACGAGATCCATACGAGATCCTAGGACAAGATCCAATATCATACAATACAGGATCCGTCCCTTGCCATACTCTAATGCGGGCTCTCTCCTGTGCATAAAGAAGGTCTCTTCTACCCAGTACCAACCAAAATTTAAAAAAGTATTTTAATATGAGAGTAGGCGTAATTTTAGGTAGCATACTATAAGTAATTCAGTCTGTCAGTAATAAAAAAAATAAAATTACCAAAATTAAAAGAGAAACACAACTAAAATGCGGCTTACGCCAATTTTCATATTTTCTAACCATAAAATTAGCCAGCATCCTTTCAATCAAAAGGATATGTCCAATAATGTTACGGGCTGTGTTTGTGAACAATGAAATATCCTGTTAAATTATTTATTTCTAGATCTACTAGAACTCATAATGCACCATAATTATTAATGTTTTTGGGTAACGTTTGCTGACCGTAATGAGCTTTTTTGCAATCCTTATCCCCGATAAATGATTTTATTTTTATGTTAGCCTGATACCTTATGTATATTGAACTGATAAAGATTAAGCTTAAAACCAGATCTTCCACCTATTGAAAATAATTTGTTCGAAATCTTGAGGTATAAATCAAAGGAGAGTAGGGATGGGTCAATTAAAAAAATTATTTTCTCTGAGTAGTGTCTTTTCAGAAATTTAATTTTAGTCTTAACAGAAAGCCCATTAAGTTCTCTTCAAAATTTAGGTCTCAGCCCTCTTCAAAATTTACTCAAAGTAAAACTTAATTACTTGCAAAATTTGATCTCCAGGTCGGAAAATGTCTCCCCCAGTAAATTTCAACAAAACCATAGTCCAACGCTGGATTTCAAAAGTCGAGATAATTGAAGATTGAAAAATTAGTAAAAGCCATAAATTTGGGTGTAATATATTTGAAGTAATTAAAATTGAAGGGTTAATTAACGAAATACAAATAATTATTGGATGTGTAATTAATTCTATAACACCCATAAAATACCCAAAAAATAAAATTTCTGGGGGTAAAAGTGTTGTTAATTGTGTAGAGTTGGTAAGAGATGAAGACATTTCTAGGGGATTAAATTAAGAAATTTTTAAATTAAAAAAAACGCTGAAACTTGTATTACAAGATACCGTATTTTCTCGATTAATTCACCTAGAAAATTAATATTACAACATATGTATATATACGTGGGAAGGTGAATTATTAGAGGGAGGGGAGTTATTCGAGTTATGGCATTTGAACGTGCAGTAGTGTATTTGAGGGTGGGGAATTATTGCTTCAACTCAACTTCAGCATGGGGAATTAATCGAGAAGAGGAATTATTCGAGGGAGGGGAATTAATCGAAAAAATAAAGTAGAACATGTATATCCATGAAGAGACACACGACTTAACTTTTGTAACACCCTAATATTATAAAGGCATATAATTTATTAGCAGTTTTTAATTGAGCTCGGACCGAGACAGGATCTCGAACAAAATCCTCGTTATTAAAACTGCGTATTTAATGTGTGTAAATGTTTAATTTCAAACTAATAATTTCAATTCGCGGTTATTCCGAGCCAGAATGAGCCAATAAGCAGACTTTGGCTTAAACCAAAAGTTTATAAGCGTGACTAGAATAAAGAATTATTAATCAAGTTTGCTAAGAAAATGTCTGTAAATACCAAACCAAAAATCTTTTATAAAAAAGTGTAAAGCTTTTTGCTTTCGACTTTATTGTTTCACTGAAACTAATTCGTTATCTTGTCACGAAATATATCGTGTAATTATGTAATCCTTTTAAAATATGAAAGAGATAAATATTTATGTTGCTATGAGCTTCATTTTCTAGAAAATTTTAAAAAATTGCTTAGAAAATTTAGCTTAATAAATAAACAGATTTGATATTTTCTTAAAATTGGCTTAAAAATATTTTATACATATGAGAAAATTAAACTAAAATAAAAACAATAAATAAAAATACTCAATAAAAAAAGGGTGTCGAGAAAATTTAAGGCAATTTAGAAAATTTTTTCAAATTTTCTAAATTTGAGAATTTCTCACGAAAAATGAACATATGTGTGTGATATATAAAAAATGTAAAATAAATATTCAAGATACAAAATGAGTATAAATAAAATAAATATTAAAAAATATGAATATTAAAAAATTATGATGAAATGAAATGTGTCACGTATTTTTTATGCTCCCTATACATTAAAACGTTTTTAAAGTGTCAAATGCGGAAATGAGTTCCTGATAATGAGTGTGTCATTAATTTTAAAACACACCTTTATTGAAATAAAATAATGTGTTAAAATTTTTGCCAATATGTTATAATTCGTGTGGGTAACCGGAGGAAGCAGGATGCGTGCTTCCGTTTGGTTGGCTAAATCATAATGTCTACTATTGTGCATTAATAAAAAATATTTTTACATTAAATTTGAGGTTTTTGTGAGAATAATAATTTTGGAAAGAAATAAAAAAAATTTCGAAGTCATATATCTTAAGGCTAGACGTGTACTATTTTTATTCTCGATTGTTCTCGTCTCGCCCCTTCTCATAAATCAAATTTAACCCAACACAATCCTCTTCAATTTTATTTTTCTTTTTAATTCCTTCCAATATTCTTTCTCCAAACTTTTTAAAACGTTCTTCTAATAAATTAATTTCTGTTTTATCAAAATCCTTTTTTCCGTGTGGCAATACTAATCCAACAGACCAATACTTACAAAATACATTATCCGTATTTTTGAGCTTTTTTCCAAGCGAGTTTTGCTTTGGTCTACATTTTTCTTTGTCCCAATAATGTCCAATATGTGAGTATTCAACTAGCTTAGGGTCTTCCTCTATTGTAGTAATTAATTGTATTCTAAGTCTGTTTTCAACTTTGATACAAAAATCCTCCCCAATTTGTTTGTCTATTCCAACACATTCAATTAAAATGAAATGGTTATACTTTAAAATATTTTAAATTTAGAAATTTTTGGTAAGGAACCTGTTTCTGAAAATCTACTCCTTTTAACCATTTTTCCCATTCACTTTTCAAATTTGATTTTGAGGCATTATGTACTTGCCTAAGCATTTTTAAGCCTGAAATATACAGCAAGTTTTTAAAAAATATTTCCGACACATTATTTAAAAAGAATTCATTTGTCCCATAATAATATATGATTAGGGCACACTTATGTTGAACACCTCCCCAGACAGCATTGGAGGGGATAATGTCCAGAGTTGGCAAATCCAGTTAGCATATATGCAATTAACATAAAAATTTTCCTGTATTCACTATGAGGTGTCTATCGAGGATAATGGGTTTCCAGTAAATGCCCACATTCTGAAGGGATATTTATTTTTATTTAAATTAACCTAAAGTCATTGTTTCCATAATTATTTGCTTTGTAGAATTATTTATATTAAAACCAACAGATTGTTCAGGAAATGAACTTGATATTATTGGGATTTTAAGGTTAAAGTGTTCAGTTAATCTATTGGTATTTAACCCTAACCACTCTTTACTTTCAATATTTATTAATTTATTGTAAAAGTCTGAACGATCTACGCGTTCTTTAATTGGTGTCCATCCGGGTTCTTTTAATTTGATTTTATTTAAATGAAATATTGCTGGCCAATTCCTGAAATTATTTTTATAAATAGTCTTTATAAAATTTCCCAACCACGTTAAAAATGTCAGAAAAATTCTTTGTAAAAGGCTATGTAAATTCGCATTTGGATATAATAAATAAATTTTTTGAATAAAAATTGTGAGAATTGATCCACTTAGCAAACCAAATTTATTTCCATAAATTGAACTGTCTAAAAAATTTTTCGATTAAAAATTCAGAAAAAAATATCTTTTACTTTTTGCCCATTTTTTCATAGCAATAATTGCAAAACGGAAATTTTTAGTCCTTAAATCTTCTTTTGGAATTTTTTCCAAAATAAATTCATTTGCTTTATAACTAGCTAAGGGTAATATTTTTCTGTCTCCAATAGCTAAATTCTTTTCATTTTCCAAAACTTTTTCAATCCAATTTGGAGTATTTGGAATTTCTGAAGGCAGTAATATCAACACAATATCAAAGTCAATGTTTGAATAATTTAATTCAATTAATGGAATTCTTGTATTGACTTTTTGAATATTCTTTACATTATCCAACTAAATAAATTTTTGAATTAGATTTAAAAATATTTTTTATAGCACTGCAAATCCCCAAATAAACTCTAAATTGGAATAACCAGTTGCCGCGACCGCACATTGAGACAAAGTACATACAATATTCGCTCGCGAAAATCTCTCTTTGGCTGTCGCGAGTTTCTTACCGATACAATATTAAATATATGTTTTTTACACTAATTTAGTCATTTTTTATCTTTTTATTTTTATCATCATTTTTACCACTTTTAATCTAATTATTTCGCAGGCTAGGAAAATAACGATCGCCAACAAAACCAAGCTATGTACCCTTCCCAAACTATTAGACGGAAGAAAGAATATGACTGCCCAACCCAAAGCCGCCGTTCAATATATAAGAAAATTGTTTAACCGATTTTATGTTCACATTATTCATTTTCAAATTTCAAATTTGTTTATTTTAAATAAATAAATTTTTTGTTATTAGATTTATTTAATAAATAAATCCTTTTAGTATATTAATACAATACTAGTGCTAATTAATATTTAAACTTCGGAATACTACAGTAACTAATCCGTCGAGGTTAGTCAATTGCGCACTAGTTATCAAAAGCCAGAAAGACTATTAATAATTTCAGAACGATCAGCATATCCTACGCTTTTTGTGCATATTTAATCTCGGTATGTAACCAAAAAAATTTAAAAAATATTATAAATTTTATAATATTATACTTTCAAAAGATGATAGTACAAAGCCTTTTCTTCATCCCCAAAAAATTCACTCATTATATCAAACTGCTGTTTAGTATTTCGTTCGTATTCCTCAACAATTAAAATCAAATCTATATCTGATCCAATTGTATTAATTCCTAACATGTAAGAACCACTAATTAATATTTTGCACGTTCTATCAGAATTATTTTTATTTATCCATTCTCTTATTGTTTTTTTAATTGTATTTATTTTCTTATTGACTGGAGCCTCATCTCGTAAATTTTTAATTAATATTTCTTCAAGCTTTAATTAAATAGGTAGTTATAAATTTAAATAAAAATTATTAACCTCCAAACTAGTAGAATTTTCTATTTTATTTGTAAATTCAATTTGTTGGAAATGTTCAGGTGGAATATAATTGGGCACCTCGAATTTTTCAACGATTACATGAGAATCTTAAATTTATTAGAAGTATGATTAATAAATATTTGGATCTAAATATATGTATATAAATATTTGAATCTAAAAGTCAATACTATTTTCTTTTAGTATTGAGCTCATAACCGAAAAGAACCATAAATTTATTAGCATTATATTAGCTTTTTCTGTTTGCTTTGCCGAAACAAACAAAATTTACTAATAAGAAAAATCTTAGTTATATGAACGCCTCCTCTACCCCTCCCATAATTTCAACTATAGTAAGGTTGTCGGATAGTTGGGAATCTTCGGATATGCGGATCAGATATCCGAAAATTTCGGTATCCGGACTTTTTTGGATCCTGATCCGACAACATTACGCCATAGCTAAGTTTTCCCTTGGTTAATTACCACACTTATTAGATCCCACAGCACAAAAAAAATATTATAATATATTAACTTAATATTTTTTAAAAATAATAAACCTATAAATCTCTGTTCTTTAAATTTATTCCAATCCACAGAAAATGCTTCAAATTCTGTATTATAATTAAATATTTTTGCATATGTTTCAGCTCCAAAAATTAACTGAACAATTTTACTGTTTCCGTTCCCACCAGAATTGTTCCTATCTTCTTCAATGCCTTCATTTTTCTCATAAAATATTTTCATGATCATTTTATAATTTAATTGCTTTCTAACAATTTTAATTTCCTCCAAATCAACATGGTCATTATGCCTTCCATCCCAAATACCTTCTACAACATAAATTAGTTCTTTTAGTAATTTGTGTAAATTAATCTCAAATTCACTTAAATTTTCAATTAAATTTAAGGAAAGCACATTTTCTTTAAATTTATTTAATTTTTCCATTAATTTATTCAAAGCTTTATTTTCTTTATTTTCTCCTTTTAATGAAAACATTGCTTCATATATTATAGGCCATTTATTTTTTACATTCTCTAACCATTTAAAACGATTTGAGATTTCATAAATATAAACGGCTATATTTAATTGTTTACGCATTTCATCTGATGGTGCCTTAAAATTTTTAAGGTTAATTTATTATTTTATTCAATAATTTCTGGCATACTATAAAAGCGTTAGCTTTTAGTCATTCTCCATCTTAGTCTAATCAATAAACGACAACTTATTCTTATTAATGACAACTGGTCTATTTCATTGCTCATGTACAAGTTTATTTCTGCTACATATTTGGTCAAGTATATTCAACATGACACAAGAAAATTACGGAAAAAGCTTATATTTAAATAGAAAGAAAAAGGATAGTAAGGGAGAAATGGTGAGGTTATTTTAAAAAGTTGTATTTAGATCATTTAACATTTTTTAATTTTAGTTAATGTAAGAAAATAGGCCTCTTCCTAAACAGCAAGATCAGAGAATGGACGCAATGCCCAAACAATCATAATGTGAAAAGAATGGATAATATGTACAGATGTTTTTAAATTTGGCGAAGGAGGAAATGATTGTTATTATTCGATCAAACATAATATTTCTGATAAAAACTAATTACGTATATTTCTATAATACATACATATTTACATACCTCTATAAATTGTCTATAAAAGACGGCTAAATATTTATATTCCACAAATTTTTCAAGTTTTTCTTTAAAAATTAATTCCTCAATTTTAGGTCCTTTTTTCTCGTTCTTCGATTTTTTAGGCTTTTTCTTCTTGTTTTTAGTTATTTTTTCTTTACTTTCCTCATTGTGTTCCTCTCCCTTTAAATTAGTTAAAGAACCTTCGTTATTAATAGATAACTCCGAAGTAGAATCTAAACTTTCTTCCCTTATACTTTCTTGTTCCATAATTTCTTGGTCTATATTTTCTTGTTGTCCTATGCTTCCTTGACCTATACTTTCTTGATCAACATTTAATTTGTTTTTCTTTTTGTTTGATTTTTTAGAATTTGTTTTTCCTTTTTTAGCCTGTTTAGGACTTTCTTTAAATTCTTTTAAAAGATTAGCTAAATCATTTTTTTCTTTTTCTTCCGTTTCTTTTTTAATTATTTCATTCTCTTTATTTATTTTCTCAATAATTTCATCAATTTTATCGTTGGGGAGAAACATTTCCATTTTTATCTTCATTTCATTCTTCCCACATTTGTTCATAACTTTTAATTTTTTATAATTATAACTAAATTTCAAAGAGTTGCATCCGGTTGGACTCGTACCTCTCCCTCGTACCTTCCCCTGCTTGTATCTCTCCCCTGTTTTTAGCCTCGTACTCGTAAAATTTACTCACGAGATACAGTACAAATTTGGAACGACTGTCAAACCATTGGATACACCCCTAATGTTTGGAGTGATTTTGCGGGATTTTCAATTTTTTGAGGCTTGTATCGAAAAGATATTTGAAAATTTCAAAATAATTCCAAAAAATATTTTATGAAACGATTTTCGAAGTGCAACTCTATTTAATTAACAATAAACTCACTCAATGCCAGCTCTCTCAAAAAATTAATTTCCCCAATCTTTTGCTTCATTTTGAATATTTCATTGAATTTATTATAATGCAAATTTGACAGCCAATTTTTGTAAGAATCTGCTTGATTAATTTCATCACTATATTTAACTAACATGTTCGACAAATCTTTTCGTGTATCATTTTGGTCTTCCTCATTTTCTTGAGCTTGATCTATTTCATCATTCGCATTATTATATACGTCCATCCATTCCTTATATCGTTCTTTAGCTGGCATTTCATCCAAGTAATCAACTTCATAATCTGGTTGCTCCTCTTCTTTCATTTTTTCTTCCAAGAATGCTTTTAGTGCTATAGTCCGCCTCATAAATTTTTTTCCTATATTCTTCAATTCTTTCTGACTTTTTTTTACAAAAATAACGTCATAAACGTGATAAAATTGTGCTTTGCTATAATTCCAGGCACCCATTGTCCAGTCTCGAGCAGAGCAACTTTTCCATACTTTTTTATTTTTCTTTCCTTTCTTTTGACCACACTCTGAATTTATTGTATTTTCCATCCAAGAGTACGAAACAAAAACATGGGAAGCTAATTCATTTGCTATTTGATTTACTATATTATTCTCATCCTTCATTGAGTTTATATAATGTTTGATTAACTGTCCATTATTGAAAAATACTAAAAAAATAATAATTTTGTAAGGACATAAGACGAGGGTCCTAGAGCTGGGGAAACACTGGCCAAATATTTTAGTTGTTTATTTAAAAACAAATTCCTCGTAAGAGGGCTAACGTACATCGTTGAACAAAAATAATTGCCCGAATTTATGATAAATTACAGTATAAGTCTATTATTATTAAGGGTTTATTTATTAAGGGGTATAGATGTATTATTAAGGGTTATAACTTAAGGGTTATTAAGGGTTATTATGGTTAAGTGTTATTATTAAGGGTTATAATATATTATTAAGGGTTATATTATATTATCATGGGTTATATTATTAATGGTTATATTATTAAGGGTTATTATAAACCATTAACTATTATTAAGGGTTTATTATTAAGGGTTTATTATTATTATAACTATTATTATTATTATATCGATTATTATTATATTTATTATTATTATATCTATTATTATTCGCAGTGAATATTCACACTTATCATTTTATTAATCTAAAATAATTTAGTCTTCAGTATCTATTATTAACACTCAAATCCGATTTTTTCTCTAAAATAGATGTGAAAATCTCTAATATGTATTAGGGATCTTATGTTTTATTACACTTCAAATAAACATTAAATTAATGATATCCTTAAGTTTATAGCTAATTATACTCATTTTAATTTTTGTTTATAACTTTAATTTCTTGTTTATAACCTACAATTATAATCAGTCACTTCATCTTCAATTTGTCCATATAACTCAATACCGATCAGATTTGCAATTTTTACTTTTATGCCTAAACCGTTTTTTATTTTTTCTTTAAATTCAGGTTCATTATCCATTCTTTCCATTATATAGGTATAATGCTTTTCATCTACAATCTTTTTTATTTCATTGTTAATGTCATTATCTTTGATGTTTTTAGGGTCACAAACAACTTTGGCATTATCCATTGTTTCCTTCAACAAATTTGCTCTAGTAGCTAAATTATCCTCGTTTAACTCTTCAAATTCTTCATCATACAATTCAATTATTTTGTGAAGAATACATCTTGTGTAGGCATTAATTATTATTTCACTCTCAATTTCCTTCAGACAAATTACATTTTGAGATATAGCCTTGTAAATCTCTCGTCCTACATTTTTTAACTCATTTTCAAGTCCGTTGACTTCGTCCCCTCGATAATTTTTAATTTGATTTTTAATCGTATTTTCGAGCTCAAGATACATTTTCATTAATATTGCTATTGTTATCCTCAAATTAGAATATATAGTAATATGTTCAGTATTTTCCTGATTTTCTTTTGTATTTAATGCCAAAGCTTGATCATAAAGGTATTTTTGATAATTCTCTTCCATCTCCGCTTAAAATAAAAAAATTTCTTTTACTCTGCTTGGGAATAAGAACATTTATATGTATTTAAATTTTAAACACCATAGGCCCTATTTTATGATTTATTCAATGATTGGCAGAAGTTGATACGTTAGACCACTCCTTTGTAAGGACATCTTTCAGTTACCAATATCAATAAGTAAATCATATTCCAAAATATACAAAACTAGGGCTGTCGGTTCCTGGAAATTCTTTGGATATCCGTAACCCAATCGAAGAACCAAAATTTTCGGATATCCGAAACCGAACCGAAGAGCCGACCGAAAATGTTCGTTTGGGTCGGTTGGTTCCAGATCAATCTTGATCTCAACCTCAATCTATATTCTTAGCGTCACCTCCTATCACATAATACAATTACACATATAGGTACTTATTTTAATTTTTAAAAGAAATTATATAATATTTACATATTTTTAAAGGTTCAGGAAATTCATCCTCAAGCTTCCCAAAATTCTTTGCGTTCAGTAAATCAAAAAGTTTTGTTTTACTTTCCATTTTCCCTATAAAGTTTCTAAAGGAATCTGATCTTTTAATTAAAAGTTTAATATTTGTTCTGTGTAGTTCCAAAATTTGATCATCACGAGTCCCGTCAAAATAACTCTCAAAAATTTTGTTAAGATTTGCTGGGATTGAACAAATTTGTTTTGCTTGTTTTACAACAGTTTTTGGAAATACTCTCTAAAATAAATTTAAAGTTTTAGTTAACAATTGAGTAAAAGTTTATAATTATGAGAGCAGATAATTGGATGGTATGATATTTAGAATTCTACATAAATATTATTATAATCGAGCCTATTCAAGATAAATATACTATCCATTTGCCATAAATTTTTCAGTTACCTTTAAAATATTATCTACTAAAAATCCAAATCTTAATCATATTAAGTAAGGCATAAGGCTGTCAGTTCGTAATCAGACTAGAGAACCGAGGATCAGACTAAAGAACCGGGATATCTTGAGGTTTTCGAAGAAAGTAATTCAACGCTGAGTTTACGGATCCAGGAAAATCTCTTTTAAATGTTCCGATATCCGGATTTTTCTAACCTATATCTAAATCTTTTAGCTCTAGTATTAGATGGTTTATCTAATATTATCTTTTAACTATAGAATTAATCCGCTGTCTATAAATCGAATTTTAAAAGTGCACTCAATGATTGGTATCATTAAACATTCCAATCACTAGAAAGTAGATGCTCCTCAATTTCATGATCTCACGTCATAATTAACTCTGTTTATTTTAGTGAGATATCAATAACAGTAGGGTTGGGGTTTTCGAGTTAGACCGACATTCAAGTCATTTTTATGGGGCCGGCCCGACCGAGTCTTTTTCGGGCCAAAATTATCAGACAAATAATTTTTATACAAGGCGGACCGGGCCCGATCGGAGCCCCAACCCTAAATAACAGGCATAATATTTTTTAAAATGAATTCTAAAATATTTTAATGAATACCATTATTCCAAATCTTCCTTTAATAAGAATTTCCAGATAATCATTTTTCATAAATTCTTCATTATTTATCCATTTATCCACAAATTCGTGTAATAAACAAAGCTTATGTTTATTATCTAAATTTTTATTTTCTTTTTTATTTACTTCCTTTCCATCCAATATAAAGTCGTTATAAACTTTTTCATATGATTGTGTCCATCCAAGTTGATATCTTTTCATTATTCTTTTAAACCCATATGTTGAAACAGTCTTCATAAATTGATAAAATACAGAATCAGCTTCTTCCGATTTTTCATTAAATATTGTGAATTTATTCAAAAAATCTTTGTAGTTCCAAATAATTACTGATAAAATTAAATTTTCGTGTAAATTATTTATTTGGCCATTTTTGTCTTTTTCGCCGACAATCGACAAATTATCAGTCAAATAATTTTTATAATTATCAATTAATTCAATAGTATGTTGATCTGTTGGTTCTTCATTATTTATCTGTTTTAATAAAAAAAATTTTTATTATAAAATAATGGCTATATGTGTTGATCTCATGTTCGTTAGCTAAGGCGTTGCTGTAACTCTATATCGGACTCTGATCAATTACTATACTTACTCTATTACCCTCTTACTATAACCTTGTTAAAGAATTTTTTGAATCCTGTAACTGCATTAAAATCCTAAGAGAGAAAAGTCGATTAGTTCGTCAAGATCAGGATTCGAATATTCTAGAGAGCATTCAACAACGTAGTTTGAAGGAATAATTACTTGAACGAATAATTACTTTTGATCTTCTCTCCACATAGGAAGAGAATTGAGAATGTTCCTTGCGTACTATTTTTTTGATCTTCCTCTAGAGGGGGAATTGTGTATAAAGGGGCTGGGCTGCTTTTTTCAATGCTCATTAAGTGGGCTTCTATTAAGCATGGGCTTCTAATAGTTATAGCCTCATTAAGTGGGCCTGTATTAGGGCATGGGCTTCTATTGGGTTGAGGCTTCTATTGAACATTTACTGTATAAATATAATACCGAATTTTTCTCATTCAGTTTTTCTGATAATTCAATAAATTCAATATCATCCTTTAATTTCTCAATAAAAATAGTCACTCCTTGTAGTTGATCCGGATTTTCCACCATTGATCCCTTCGTGTATGTTTTTAATTTGCCATTATGCATAAGCATCTTTACTTTTTTATTTAGTATAGCATCTTTAGAAGCTACAGCAATAAGCATCTCTCTATCAATTTCATGAAATTTTTTAATATTATCTAATTGTTGTAGTTCATTAATTAATTTGCCTTCTTCGGATGACTTTAATTTAAAAATAATTTTTTAAAGATTTATGGCTGAATTTTTGTTGATCTAAGAAACTAGCGCCACTTTCCGATTTTTAAAGTGCCCACCCTTGATACCCACCCTCTCAAGATACTCCATTATAAATGAGTAGATATAAGATACTCCATTATAAACTTGTTGAGCGATATCACTATTTTCTATGTCTCTAGTAAGGAAGGCGGTTCCTGGGAAATCTCCGGATATCTGGAACCGGAACCGATATCCAAACCGAATATTTCCGGATATCCGAGGTTTTTTCGGTTCCGGATACCCGAGACCGCCAACCTTAGTCTCTAGATCGAATTAAGCATATGAGTTATCAAATTAGGCTCAGAACAAAGTAGGGCTCACACCCCAGGACTAAATTGAAGTTACTTTTGATCTAAGTGCGTATTCTTGTTAATCGAGAGATTAATTAAGTGTATACGGTAATATTGGATTTTAGTTTCAATTATACTTTATCTCCCTCTAAGCAACAGTACAATAAATTATTTTTAAGAAAAATATTAAAATATTATTAAACCTTTTTTGCTTGTTTATCAAATTTATTTAAAAGATCAAATGAAAAATCGCAAATAAAATTTGTTTCAATAATTTTGGTAATTTTGCATTTGTTCCAGATCAAATAAATTTTATTCTGATAGTAAAAACCTTCCATTTTTAATTTTTCTATATTATTTTTACTAAAATCACTAAGAGAATCCACAAAAATCATAAATTTATATTTAATTTCGTTCCATTTGGTTCTTTGATTTATAATTAAATTATCGTCTATGTTATAAATATATGAAAGAATATTTAAAGCTAATTCAATATTTAAGGAAGAATTATCATCTAATATTCCTCTAGAATTTTTATCATAAAATTCTTTATAAATTTTATGCGTCAAATTAGAAATTTCAACAGAAGCTTAATTGAGAAAATTAATTTTAAGATTACTAAAGGCTGCTCAAAATTCATTAAAATAAATTCTTTTTTGATCATTTTTACTAGGTAGCTCCCCGTACCTTTGGGGTTGGAATCATCGGGGATCGGGGTTTTCGGGATAGACCCTTCGGGGTTCTGGTAGAAGTACGGCCGCCCCCCCCCTTTCCCAAACTATTCAATATGAAAATCCCCACTTTATCCTTCTATATCCCACTCTATCCTTCTATGCCTTTCTAATTGAATGTCACTTTTTCGGGGCATTTAAAAATCTAATGATATAGGAGTGACTTCTACTGACTCTCTCATTGTCATTCCTAAATGATTATTCTCATATATGTAAACATAGGTTTCTTGATGGGATTACGAGACATACTAGATTTACCGTATGGATGCCTATAGAGGAAAATTGAAAAATAACACCCCCTTTGCTCTCCAAAAAATGTCTCTTCAATAAAGAGGCTTATTCTAGTCGGATTGTGTATATGTCTTGGCATTAGTGTTTCCGGTTCCAGACTCAGATACCAGACCCGAGACGGATATCAGTTAGCCTATTTCACCCGTATCAATTCTAATCACTTCTTTTCCTATTTAATTTTAAAAAAAATTTACTGCAATCATAAAAATTATGAAGGAGTTTTGGATGATTTTGTTTATCATTTTCCAATCCAAAGAAAAATTCATTTAATCTATTCTTCATTCCCCAACCCTGTCTGATCTGGCTTGAAAAACTATTTTCATCTTCACTTTTAATTGTGTAAGAATTAATATTTTCTTCATGTTTGGAAATAAATAATTTTCTCAATTCTTTCAAAAATTTTATCCCTTCATCCAAATCCTTTAAATTTTTATTTTTTATATCAATTTTATCTTCTCTCTTTTTAACTGTCTGATAAATTTCGTAAAGTTCAAAAACAATTGTTATCCCTTTCATATCATCTTTTTCGGCTATAAGATCATTTATGACATATACTCCCCCAATATTTGACAAAATTTTGAATTGGTAGTAGAAATATTTATTTTCTTTTTTTAATTCTTGATCAATTGCTTCGAGTAATATGGGGATTGTAATTAAGGATTCAGCCCAAACTGTCTGTCCTTTACCATATTTTTCGGCAAAAAGAACCAAGTAATCTATTTTAGAATTTTGTTGATTTATATTCCCTTGAATTTTTAAAAAATTTTTTAAAGTTAAATTTTGAACTAGGTGCTTAAAGGTAGGAAAGTCTCCTCTCATTCTGGCAAATAAAGCAATAATGAAAGGATCAGTCGGTGATCGGTTGACAATAGAGAGCGAGCTGGATCTGGATCCAGACCTTGATTTTTCCTGGAACCAGAGTCCAGATCAAGGCATTTTTCAGAGTTCCTTGTTTTTTCCTTGACTCAAGTTCAAGAATCTGGTCAAGATACCCAACCGTAATCAATGTCAAGGATCAATGTTTTTGGAAAATCTCGCTCTCTAGTTAACAACATTGGATCTAAAAACTCTCAGAATCAGATCCCATCATATCTTTTATTTTCGGGTATTGGTTAACCATCTCTTCTATGCATAGGACCGAGTAGGTGAAATGTTAGGTTTGGAGTTTCAGGACTAATTTTAGGAACAACCTTAGTTAACATTGGATAGTCAAGTTCAGATTGGAAGCCTTATGTTTTGATCTTTTTTATCTCTTTGGTCTAGGGTGTGTGCTTGTTCACGAGCCTTTGAAAATTTTTATTCTCGGAGTCTCTATAATCTAAATTAAATACTTACAGCTTTTAGAATTAAAAAGATCTTCAACATTAAAATCCGTATAAATCTCCATTTGATCGTCAATTATTTTATCAACTCTAAGTGCGAAGTTACACAATTCATTTTCGTTGTTATTTGATAAAATGCCATTTTCAAGATGATAAAAATGTGCAAGAACGATATCCCAACATAATTCATTTCGCTCGTCTGTTGAAAGTGAAATGGAAATTTCTTTTGAAAAATTTTCTTTTGTAAATTTAGATAGTAATTCTTTATCATCTTTTATCTCTCTAATAATTTAATGTAAATTAATTATTTTTTTACGTTTTTATTAAAATTTTAACTTAGAATAAATTTAAAATTTAACTCCTACACGACAAGATGTCGGGCATTGAATGTGGAAATTGAAATTTCCAAATGGCTCTGATAAGGGTTTATGAGGATGATAATACCTCCTATTAATAATAAACCTCTTATCATAATCATACAAAAATTTATATTTATTTTATGAAAAATTGGGTTTGACTACTGTCCTCCGATCCAGAGCCCCTTCTCCCCTCTCTCTCTCTCCGATCCAGAGCCCCTTCTCCCCCTTCTCTCTCTTCGATCCAGATCCAGAGCCCCTTATCCCCGCTCTCTCTCTCTCCGATCCAGAGCTCCTTCTCCCCCTTTTCTCTCTCCGATCCAGAGCCCCTTCTCCCTCTTTTCTCTCTCCGATCCAGAGCCCCTTCTCCCTCTTTTCTCTCTCCGATCAAGAACCTCTTTTTTCCGTTCGGTCATTCAACCACCCATCAGCTGCTGCAAGTTTGCTGTTGTTGTTATTTCCTTTTTCTTTGCCATTTCTTCCCTATCACTGACTATGTATATATTCTCGGCAATCTAATTAACTAATCCTTATATTAATGCCCTTCAAGTTTAACACATTACACAAATTTTTAAGCTGTAGTTATCTCAAAAACCCTAATCTACAACTTTACGAAAGCTAAAAAGTTTCCAACCTAAATTTTCTAAATAATCTCCAACATTTAAACAAATATTTATCAAGTTCCTCATTAGTCTCTTTGCCCATCCTATCTAGGAAGGGAAAGCCTCGGATGGACTCTCCAATTTGTTTTTTTAAAAATTCCTCAAAATTTTCATCAATTACTCTTTCAAATTCTTGTTTGAATTCATTTTTAATCGCCAAAACATTAACTTGTTGAATATAAAATATTCGTTTATCATCTTCCTTGGATAAGTTAAAAATTTTTGTGTAAAGTTGCTCCATTTGGAATGCTTCATCATCTTAATATTGTATTTGAAAAAATTTTTATAAGATTTCAATTTAATTTTTTGACCCTTTACATGTTGTAAAAAAAATAAGATTAAGTGCCTTTTTATTAAAGGCGCTATAATTAAGGGTCTTTGTGAATTAAATATAGCTACTAATTAGTCCTCGATTCCGCGATATCTCAGTTTTCAGTGATATAATCCCTATCCATTAAGAAAGATTTTTCTTTATTATAGAAGAAAAATAGGACACAATACATCCCCCTTCACGTGAATCTCACTCAAGAGTCCCTCCTGTCAACCCGAAAGTTCCTAAAATTTCTCTAAAAAATTTGTTGAAAATTTTTAAACTTTTTCCTTATGTTGTATAATAATAATATGTAATTAATTACCATCTTTAGAGAGAACATTGTAAAATAACAAAATAAAAATTTGTAAAAATATAACATTCATTTTTACTGCAAAATATTAAAATTTATTGTTTAAAATTTAAATAAAAAATATATAATTATGAAAATGTCTAATATTAAATAATGGCACTTTACATATAAAATAGTACATTTTAGGCTTGTTTTCCCCTATCTCCCCTTTAAAGTCAGGGAATTGGTTGCCTTTTTAAGGGCCCGTCCCTCCTCTACGTGGAGATAGAACAAAGTTTTCTATCTCACTCAAAAGATAGATACAGTCCCCCCTGTCTCCCCAGAAATTTTTCTGAAGGCACTCGCATCGATGGGGAATAACTCTAAATTTTACTGGAATAATCCCTATATTTTCTAATATTTTTTATTAAATTAATAGGTTAATTAAATTAATTTAATTAATTTTTTAAATAATTTTTTAAATAATTTTTTAAATAATTTTCTTAACCAATTTTTTTAAATTTTACAATTGAAAATCAATTTTGCGAGTAAAATAGAGGAGGGAAAATTAAGGAGGGGAAATCACAATGCTTAACAGACGCAGTCGCTTAATGCTTAACAGACACGTATAATTTTAATAAAAATTTGAGAGGGGAGATTATGTAGAAGGGCAAAGAGAGAGATTGTCTATAGCCAATAAATTTATCTTGAATCGATTAAAAAATTTTAAAAAATTAAAATTAAATAAATATTTTTGACAAAAAAAAAAGAGTAAGAAAAACTTTTTCCGGTTTTTAGAAATTTCCAAATGGCTATGATAGCTATGGACGATGATGTTTATTGGTCGATTTGGCTTTTTAGTCCGTTTAAAAATTTGAAAAATTGGAGTTTGAAAAATTTGAGTTGGAAATTGGAGTTTGAATTTTGTCGCACAGTTAGAGATCGGAACGGGTCCGGGACCCAGACCCGTTTCCCGTTTTTTCGAAGCAACCGGAATGAAATTCTTGGTTTTCCCGGTTCGGGTTCCTCCCGGTCAACTTCTGAACCCGTTTCCCGGTTCCTGGACCCGCTTTTTTTAAATTCCGACCTCTACGCAAAGTCGTGGTCTGTAATCGATAGTATTTGTAGATCTAGAAGTATCTCTAGAAGAAACCGGACCGAGACAAGATCTCGAACGAAAATCTCAATTATCGAGATCGAGATTTTTCGGGATATCTCGTAAGACCCTCCAGCCCGGTCTCAAATTTCTACATATTTACAAAATTTAATTCTTACTTTATTTTTCAGAAAAAATAATAAATATAGTCATTTTTAATTTAAATTTTTAGTTTCACAATTCAAAACATTTTCGATTCATAATTTACAATTTAGCAATAATTTTAATTTTCGGATAATATTTGTCATAAATTTCAGCCAATTTCTTCCTTTTTGCATTACACGATTTACATTTCATCTTCTTTGCGTCTTTGAATTCGTCGTCACTAATTTCTGAATTCAATTTTAAAAATTTATTTTTTTTGTCTTTTAACCTTCAACTATTGTAGTCATTAATAAATAAGTTGTCGGTTTGGTGGTTGTAATTATAGGGGTTGTTACCTCTTCATATTCTTCTGTAGTTGTTTTATATTCTTCTGTAGTTGCTTCATATTCCGTTGTAGTTGTGTTAGCACATTCGGTTGTTGTCTAAAAGTTATAATTTCAAATTCCGGTAACTCCATTATATATGAAGTCCGGCAACTTTGGTTTCCGGGAACTTTAGTTTATCCGGCAACTTTAGTTTAAATATTCGAATCCATAGCCGTATTATGTAGATACATATTGCATCATGCAATGAATCTTACCAATGCATCAGAAGTTCGAAAATTTTAACTATTGTTATACCCCCCCCCCCCACCTCTAATATTACCTAAGCTGGAAATGAGTTTATCATAGATGGGTGTTAATTATAAAGGTTGTGAGACATGAGATAATTAGATGGATGAGATAATTGGATGAGATAATTAGCCTTGGATTTTTCCAAAAATAGATCTAATTTACGACAGATGGCAACTAAACACAACTCTTAATTAGTATACACCAGAGATTTTTTTATTGAACGCGTTTACCTCGACCGAAGTACTTGTTGTACTTGTTGAGTTTTGAGGGGTTGTTGCTACTGGTTTTGTTATTGTTGATGCCGTTGTTATAGTTGTAGGTTGTGGTTTAGGTTCTTCACCAAAACTATGGCAAACTAATAGGAATTTTCTTCCAAATTTTTTTCATTTATTTACCTTTGCATTTCTTTGGACAAGCCTTTCTTACACATTTATGAAGAAAGACATTCTCGCAGTATTTTCCCCATTCTTCACAAAATTCGCTTCTATCCTCACATTTATCTACATGATTAAATTAAACATGGATATTTATACAACTCAGGCGTGAAACGGATGATATCTTGATATCTATGACTATAGGCCGATTTGGATGTGGCTGCCAATTTCCATATGAATTAGGAAAAATTATGAATGTTCAAGATATTTAGAAAAACGACTAGATTATTGAACACCCGCCACATTTCCCAGAATCGAGAGTTTATTACCGTAAATCTTCTAATAGAACAACTCTCTGAAAGAAGCACAATCTCCAATACCTATAATAAAAGCACTCTCTCTAGTAGAACACTCCCTACTATAAGCACACCCTACGATAGGATCGAAAAATACGAACACATGTGGTTCTATTAGAAGATATACGGTATTAATGTCGGTCCGTTCATGCCGTTGATATTCACTTGGGAGGGTTAACTTAAATCGTCACAAACCCGTACCCTTTACCATGCCTGCTTTAAATCATATAAATTTACAATTATATTGGTTCTCTAAAGAACAATCTCCGCTACATTCAGCCCAAATAAATCCGATTGGAAATAAAAATAAAAAAATAGAAAATAAATTCATTAAAAAATATTTTTTAATTTAAATTTAAATTTTACTTTTTTAAAAATTAATTTTTTAAATGATTTTCTCTCACTAGAAAGAAAATCTGGAAAAAATTCTTTCTTTTTAATTTAAAATTTGTTCATCTGCTTTTTTTTTGTTTTTAATTTTTATTTAAAATTGAAAGGCAGAAAATTTTGCCTGAAATAGAATTAAAAGGCTTTCTTGCCTTTCTATTGAATTTCAAAATTCAATTGACGAGATAAGCTAAAGCTGAATAAATAAATTTATTTTTTATCTCGAGATTTTTTAATTTTAATAATTTTAAAAATTGATTTTTTTAATTAAAATTGTTTTTATGATTAATAAAGTTGTACTCCTTTCAAGGGATGGTTCGGGATGTGAAAAAAGTCAGTCCGTGTTTAGAATTATAATTCCGTGTTTTGTGTATCGGGGGTCGGAACCTCTGCTTCTTGCCTTTATGAAAATTTCCATTATCTGTGAACATCTCTCAAAACCAGACTGGGATATGATAAAAAGGTTGATTTTTTGGAAAATATCTATCTCGATAACCCAGATCTTTTCGATATTTCGTCTCGGCCCGATCTCTACTAATTCCTAAGTTGTTTTAAAAGATGTTTAATATTTTTTCCAAAAAATTCTGAATGAATCCTTAAACAACACCCAAAGATACAATAGAAACATTTCCTTCCTAGGCAATCCTTGGAGCCTAGGAGGGCTAGGAGAACAAACCTAACTTTGAGAACAACCTTACAAATAAATTAAAAATATATAAAATTAAAAATCTATAGCTCCAATATTTTTTAATCTTTCCAATTCCTTAGTTGAAATATTTAATTCCTGAGAAAGTACTTCGCAAGTATGTTCTCCTAGCAATGGAGGTGCTGTTCGAACTTGATTTTTTGTGTCACTATATTTTACTGGAGGGCCTAAAATAAAAATATTTTGCTTCGCAACCAAGTTCGCAGTTTATGAATAGAATTATGATACGGATCTAGGTTTAATCTAGTTAGCGTTCTGCGCCCCAAAGAGATAATATACCCCTTAACCGGCTATCAGACAAAGCAAGACTTTGGCCTAAAAATTTCGAGCTTTGTCAAGTAACATGGCCAATCCCATCCAAGAAAATACCAAAAGATTGGAGGGGATTGATTTTGAGAGACGTCCGATGCAAATTGGTTAATCGCTGATCAAACCCACTACCGTTTAATCGTTTTATTTTTTGCTTTATTTGAAACTTAGTAAACGGCGCTACTTATGTACATATATTAGAAATTGCCTGAATTCTATGCCAAAATAAAATTCTATTTGAAACAAACTAACCAACAACTTTCACATTCCCATATTTAGGATGCTCCATAATTTTAACTAAATCCAAATGCTTTGTTTGTTCGTGTTCAAAAGCTTCTTTAATTGTATTTACTGGCCCAGACGGGAAACTTTTGCTTCTTAATTTATTTTTCCAAAATTCCAAATTTTTTGTCAAAAATCTTTAAAAATATTTATTCAATTTTAAAAATTTAAAATACTTTTCTTTAAATTTTTTCAATAATTTTTCTCGATTTTTTACTCGATCACTGTTTGTTGCATATTCTGGATTATTTGCTAATTCTGGCATTTCCATTTTTGTACAAAGCTTTAAAAAGCAAATTAAAATTATTTTTGGTTAAAACACCTCAATAAAAGCTTGATCATTTCCAGCACCTACAACATAATAACGACCATCCTTTGTTTGAAATGCTTGATATGGAACAATACTTTCGTGTTCAGTTCCCCATGGCTTGCCTTAAAGCAGATTATATGATTTTATTATCGGCATGATTAAGATATATTATCAGTTCAAATCGAATCAAATATCCCACAACAATGTACAACGAGCTAGGTACCAACTCTTTTGGTACCTTTTTCAACTCTCAACGAGCTAGGTACTCCAATGTTGTCGTAGTCAGTGATGCTGAGGTTACAGTTCCGGAACCGGTGCGGTTCCAGTTCCAGTTCCGGAAAGGAAATCTCGGAACCGGTAAAGGTCTGGAAATAGTATGGAACCTAAACCTTGGAACCGGCAAGGATCTGGAACCGATTTTTAACTGGAACCCCCTCCTTCTCCTTCTCCCCCACCAGCTATAATATATTCAAGAAAATACGGCATGATTAAGATATATTACCTATTAATGAAATATGGAAGACTTCAAGACCCGTTTATCATTTAATTCACCAAAGATTACTACGCTTTCTTATATTTTATTAATTTATGTCAAAATAATTTGCTTATCGAGTTAGAAAATTAATTATTTTAATTTTAAATTTAATTATTTATAAATTAAAACACCTTCAATCCCCGCATTTATATAGTTACTTCCAATATTAATTAAAGTAGCTAATTGGGTAGATAATAGATTACACTGAATTTGCTGTCCTTTTCCCGTTTTATCTCTATGAAGTAATGCAGCAAGGATAGCACCATGAGCATAAAGACCAGTCATTAAATCTGTGACTGCAACCCCGGGTTTGCAAGGTTCTAAAATTTTTATCGTTATTTATCTATCTGGGAATTTTCATCTCGATCCATTATCATTCTACCTATTTTTTATCAGTTATTCTCTGAAGAATTCCTCAGTTTAGCCAATTCAGGGGGTTGTCAAAATGAGAAAAATCAAGATACCATTGTCTTAGATACCGCTGGAATTTCCTTCCTCGTTGCTTGAAAACTTTTCTTGTTGCTGGAAAAGCATTCCCCGCAATACCTCTTCCACCACAGCAAGCCTCCCCGTTGCCTGATAATATATAGGGTAGCGATTTTCGAGTCGGCATTTTTTTTTCTCATTTTTTCCGTGCCGAATTTTTATCGGATCAGCCCGATCGAGCCTTTTTCTGGCCAGAATTCTATGCCCGAATCGATCCTTCGGACCGGATCCCCAACATTAATAATAAAATTAAAATATATTCACCAGAATTATTCGTCCGTGGTCCTGTTATGCTTAGCAAACCTCCTATAGCTGCAGCAATTACATCATAGCCTGGATCTTCAGAATAAGGACCGTCTGGGCCGTAACCTTTAATTTTAAATATTCCTTCTAAATTTAAAATATTTTGTTTAACCAGATATTGAACAGTAAATTAATCGAGAATTAATTCTTTTGAGATTATCATAATCCAATCCGAATTTCTTCATATGACCCGTTTTAAAATTCTCAATCAAAACGTCCGCACGCATTGAAAGTTTTTTTGCCTGATATTTTATATTTTTTTAATAAATTTAATAATTAAGAATATTTATTTATTTAACTTAATTAGACTACCGTATTTACTCGATTAATTCCCCTCACTTGAATAATTCCCCCTCTCTCGAATAATTCCCCATGTTGCGGATGAGTTGAAACAATAATTCCCCTCCCCCAAATACCCTATTACACGTTCAAATTTCAAAACTCGAATAATTCCCCTCCTTGAATGATTCCCCATGCCAAGGATAGGTTGAAAAAATAATTCCCCGGGGGAATTAATCGAGTATATACGGTATTTCATTTAAAAAACTTATAATTTTATTTCCTCATAATACTGTGAAGTTCCTGGGTGAAGATCTTGAAACATAAATTCTTTGGTTCCATGGTTCGGGTTAAAGGAAGGACTGAGGGGGTATTTTACTTAAGAACGAAGCAGGAGTACCTGGAAAATTTACTAGATCTCTTACTCGAGATCCTTTCATTTTCGATTAAATAAATTCCAATAAATTCATAATTAAATAAATTCATTAAATAAATTCATGGTTTGAATCATATTTTAATTTACCAGGAAAGTTTATATTAGCAATAAAACCTGAGCTATTTAGGTAACTATTTCTTATTCTTAAAAAAATTATACCAATTCTCGCCCTTCCGAATTTGCCAAATTTATTGTCACACTCTTTTTGTTTCTATTTAATGAAAGGGTATAGCAACTCTGTCCATTAATCATTGGTGGATAAAATGAACGAGATTCATCTCCGATTTCTTAAAGATTTTTAAAAATAAATTTAAATATCTCAGCTTACTAGGCCTTTCAATTTTCCAAATTTTCGCCCCTAAATCGCCCAGTATCATTGAAGCAAAAGGTGCTGCCACAACTCGAGAAAAGTCAATAACATTTATATGAGATAAAATAGATGCTTTAGCAGTCTCCATAATTTATTTAAAAAATAATAACTAGGGTTGTTCAATGCCGGTTTAAAATTGAAAATTTTGATATTTTTGTCAAAAATTAACTGGTTTTACAAAATTAAAAAAAAAACCGAAAATTTCTGAAAATGGTGGAATTAAAAATTCCCCCAAAATAAAAGAGTTATTGGCACTACTGAAGATGAGGATGCCCGGTGCCTTTTTTCGGTAAACATGTAAAAAATGGTCAGTCTATCAAAGGTTATAAAACTCGTCGAGCTGTGTCGAAAAAAACTCAAAGAACACAAAACCGAAAACTGACAGGACCTATAGGAGTATTAGGTAGACCCATCGGAGCATTTGATAGACTGATCATTTTTTAACTTTGTTGAATCTTGTCCAATCACGTTGATCCTGGTGTTATTCGACACAGCTCGACGAGTTTTATAATCTTTGATAGCTTGACTATTTTTTACATGTTTGCCGAAAAAGGCACAGAGCACCCTCATCTTCAGTAGTGACCCGATATATGTCTAAAACTCAAAACCTAACAACCGGGTTTTTAAAATGTGGATTAACCGAAAACCGGAGGTTCCGGTTAATAACCGGTAGTGAACAACCCTAATAATAATGATGATTTTATAATTTTTATTATTAATTATTAAGTATATATATACATAATTATATTATTATTTTTTATTTTAAAAAGAAGATAGTGACAGGCTGTGCAAACTATTACTTTAACAGACGGTTAAATAAATTTATTGATCAACGAGAAAATAATAAATAAATGGAAAAATTTATTAGTCGAGATCAGACGGAAATTTCGAATAAACGTTAAAGGAATTGAATAAAATTTAAGATTTTTATATGTGAAAGACTAGAATTTGGAGATTAATTTTATTTTATTAATTCTTATCGTCATTTTTGATGTAATAATTTATTTATTTACCGTATTTACGCGATTAATTCCCCTGGGGAATTAATATTATAACCCATCCATGGGATGGGGAATTATTCGAAGGGAGGGGAATTATTCGAGTTTTGGCATTTGAACGTGCAATAGGGTAATTGAGGGTGGAAAATTATTTTTTCAACTCATCCCTGGCATGGGGAATTAATAGAGGGTGGGGAATTATTCAAGGGAGGGGAATTAATCGAGTAAATACGTAAGTACCTTTTAGATAGACCTAAGATAGAGGGAAAATTCTCATAAAAACAAAATTTTTGGAAATTTCCAGAAAATTTCCAGAGGCAAATTAGTGAAACAATGAAAATAATCACCACAGGCGATTAAGTTTGCTCCATTAAAACTTCCCTAAAAATACTTATCCCTAAAAATAATTTCCCTAAAAATGTCATGCCCTGAACTTTGTGATGAAGCACATTACCCTCCAACAATATTCCCCAAAACGCTATCATTATTCAAAAACCGTCTATAATTTAAAAAAAAATTAACTTTTCACCCTAGAACTTTATCTTACTTTAAATTAAAAATTTTTAATTAAATTTGTAATTAATTAGAGGCATTAAAAGCAATGAAATATTATACCCCGTAATAAAATTATAATAATAAAATCACATAAAATCCATCCCAATTTTTTAAAATTTACTTCAAAAAATTATCATTATCTCTTTAATTCAAAAATTATTTTCTTCTTCGTAACATTTTTTCATTTATTTAAATCACCCAATTTATATAGGCAAGTTATTCATAAATTGTTTTATAATATATTCAGCTCTAGCGGGAGCCCACTGGGGGACCTTAAAAAAATTTTTTTTAATTTTTTTAAAATTAATTTAAAAATAATTTTCACCATATGACCAACGCCTCGAACTGTAAATTTAATAAATTATTAAAAATAATTCAAGAAAATAATAAACTTGCCAGTTAAAAACGTTAATCCTCCAAAATATTCAGTTTTAAACCCTCCTATTTGTTTATTAAACAACCAGGCTTGTTTTGGTTTTTTAAGCTAAAAAAAAATTTTAGATAAAAATTCAAAAAAATTTTACTTTAAGCCCAAGTTGTTCCGAAAATTTTTGACCCATAATAAAATTGCAGACAGAATCTGTATCTCCATAATAAAGCAAAGTTGGCACTGTAGCGTTTAAAATAATTTTGAAAAATGGGGTCATGTCATCTGGAAAGATTTTATTTAATTATTTTCCTGAACAAAATTGTTTAGAAAATTTTTTTGTTAGTTTAATCAGAAAATTTATTCTTAGCTTAATCAGAATTTAATTAAATATAAAATTTTGACCAACAATTGACAGCTTTGACATTTAGAAGAAAATCAGGGTTTTTGGAAAGTTTAAGGGTTTAGCCTTGGATACTTAACTCGGGTCCATGTTAAGGCAAAACTGGGTCACAGAAGTTAGAAAAGTGATAACCCAAAAGCTAATAAAATATAAATTAAACATTATTTACGCTGAATTATTTGGTAATTATTTTCAGAAGAAACACTATCACTACACAAACTCCATCTTATATTTCGGCTGATATGCAATGCTTTCATAACTAAAAATGTTTTTAAAAGTTTAAAAGATTTGGTATATATATTAATTGTTAGAGCAGATCGATCCACGGACTTAAAAACTCTATAAGATTCTGGTATTATTATATCCCTGGTATGGGATAATTCATTAGATGGTACATGGAATAGAGCCGTATTGAATGAGGCTATCGCGGCGATGGCTTATCAAAAGTACGTACAAAAAAGCAAGTTCGAACAAAGCTATACGTCTACTATCGAACCGATGTAATACGAAATTATAAAGGTGTGGGATCTCCTACGGATCAAGTCAGCAAACTAATAACAAATTACCTTCTTTTTTATTCATATAAGTATTCATGGTATCATCTTTAAGTAAAAAAATATATTTATTCTTGATTAGAAAATAATTTTTGGTACAATATTTTAATTATTATTCTTAATCCATGCTTAGATCATTCCAAGGGCATATTTTCTCTCTTAGTTTAACTTTGCTATGAAATTGGAATGGGATTTCAAGTTCAGGATAATTCCCAATTAGGAGGGTTGGGGACAACAGCTATGAAGACCAAGGTAAATCCTTTATAAAAATTTTTAGCGATAATACAATATTTTTTTTAAATTTAACTCATTCTTAAGTCGATATTTGCTATTATTATCAAAATAAAAATTAGTATTCGTTAATTATTTTACCGGCTAAACAAGGAACAGGTGAAGGATCAAACGAACTTCCGTCGTCTCTTTTTACTCTTCTAGTATCTTCTTCCATCTTAAAAAATTTCTCTAAATTAATTTTAATATTTAAAATTATACAATATTCATCTTTGCTTTCTTGGCTAATTTGGCCATATTTTTCAGCCGAAAAGCTGCTCTAGAGAACATATCATATTTTTGATAGGAAGAGGCATTTGGTGAATTATCTAATTTTTTGAGGAATTTTAGATAATTTTTTATATATTTACCACAGATTCTATAAATATCATAAGGATTTATATTGCCATTGGAAAATCCATTGTAAATTTGTACTGACTAAAATAATATTTTTTACATTGAATTATGACTATTATAATAAAGTTACACTAGTAGAACATATTCCGGTCAGATTTGCTATATCACATCCTTCTAAAGTTAAAAAATGAAATTTGGGAATGATGCTGAGCGAAGGAATCTGCCCCGACCCATCCTTCTCCTATAACACATAGGTGAGGAATAAGCGGGTCATCCGAAATTCGAAGCACGTACAAGTACCTATCCGATCCCCGATCCGAAGACGATCCGATCCCCGATCCGAAGAATCCGATCCTATTCGGATAGGGGACCGAAGAATCCTATCTGATCCCCGATCCGAAGAATCCGATCCCCGATCCGAAGACCGATCCCTGATCCGATATCCGATCCGAAGACCAAGCCCCGATTTCTTCCAAGCTTCCTTTGTTGAAACCGTAATACTAATTAAAATCATAACAGTACCTACACATCCTTTACAACAATCCTTTTTAACTGACTGCCAAAGCTCCTCATCTACTATTCCATGGCCATATGCATAAATAAGAGCTGATTCATAATCCAGCTTTTTATTTAAATAAGGGTTGCCTATGGCTAGACCCTGAAATTTAATTTCTTTAATTCTGAATCATATTCTACCTTTAAATTTATTTTAAATTTACTCATTCCTTTAACAATTAATGATGTAAGCATTGGCAAGTAAATACCGGCATATGACTCTCCGGTAATATAAACGTCATTCTTTAGAAATTTTGGATATTTTTTGAAAAATTGTTTTATAAAATAAAAATTGTTTTATTTTATTTTAAAATTGTTTTATACTATTCCATGGCCATATGCATAAATAAGAGCTGATTCATAATCCAGCTTTTTATTTAAATAAGGGTTGCCTATGGCTAGACCCTGAAATTTAATTTCTTTAATTCTGAATCATATTCTACCTTTAAATTTATTTTAAATTTACTCATTCCTTTAACAATTAATGATGTAAGCATTGGCAAGTAAATACCGGCATATGACTCTCCGGTAATATAAACGTCATTCTTTAGAAATTTTGGATATTTTTTGAAAAATTGTTTTATTGCTAGATAATTATCATCAGCAGCCTAAAGAAATTTTATTACATTATTTACCGTATTTACTCTAATAATCCCCCAGTCCTTTATTAATTCCCCAGTCTCTATTAATTCCCCACTCTAGAGATGGGTTGAAAAATAATCCCCCTTCTTTCTACCCCACTCTATTAATTCCCCAGTCTCTATTAATTCCCCACTCTAGAAATGGGTTGAAACAATAATCCCCCTGGGGGATTACTAGAGAAAATACGGTAATTATACTTCAATCTCTCATAAGTTTTTTTCTGAGTTTAATCCCTCTATAGGGCTTGGGTGGAGTCTTCGACAGTGTTTGGTAATAGCGCGATACTAACGAGTACTTAAGGTTACTTGTAGGATGAGGATGGATCATAAACCTAACGCTTTGGCTATGGGATCGTGGTTCGTGGAGCATCTCGAGTTATAATCTATTTACACCTCCCCCTTCTCCGACTTAAATCCCACTAAGTGATCCTTTGAATAATGAACGGTCATGACTTCTAATAGGTTAATTATTAAATTAATCATACAATATTATCGTTTGTTGCATAATTTCCATCTGTTACATAAGAAAATCCAACCCCAGCAGGTGATTCAATAAAAACCACAGAAGCATTATTATTCCAGGAATGAGGATTCTCAATTAATTTAGACCCATCTTTGTTTAGAAGATAAGGACCTAATTCTGTAAATAATCCTAATAGAGAAGAACAACCAGGACCACCATTATACCAAAATATCTTTAAATAAATTTTTATAACTACTACATAAATTTACGTCAGACCTCACTATAAATTACTTTCAATACTCCCCAAGATAATTTACTATTTTAAAGCTTGTATATTAAAAGGTGGTAGTAGCTGCCTAACGCTACGCTTAAGACACTGGAGACGCTGGCGTCTTGCCGCTTTCTTTGTGCGTCTCTTGTCACAGCGTCTCCCGCCGGCGGCAAGGAGCAGCCTAGCGTTCTTCAGCATAGCGTTCTACGCAAATTTTATGTAAGCCTAGCTGCCAAGCCCTTATTATAATAAACAATTTTTTAAATTTTAAGGTTGTATCTTATAGTGAAGCCTGATTGAAGAAAAATTATACCACGGGGTCTTTTTCAGGATTATTTTTTGAAGTTGTTAACATATAATGCAGAAATTTAGTTCTTGAAATTTGTAGATAGCCTTAAAATAAATTTTTTTTATTTCAGTTATGTATATCTCGTGTTCTAAATGCCCTGAATTTTGGATACCTCAAACCTTTAGATAAAATCATTTAAATTTTCTTTGCCGCAGGAGGGGTGGGAGTTAAGAAACCACAAAGATAAAAAAAGTTGAGTTATAATCAGTGTTCAAAAGCTCTTACCAAAATTCGTACTACACGTACATGAGTACGAAATACTAGTACGAGTACGAAAAAAATTGAAATTTATGAACACTGGTTATAATTTCTTAACAAAGTATGTATAGACCCCCAATCTTCATAGTCACCTCTCATTTTTAAATACAATTGGTTCCCTTAGGGTTAATAAAATTTGGATTTATTGTTAATTTAATTTTTCCAGAAATATATTTACCTGAATAATGCTTAAAATTTAATTTAAAATCAATTCCTGGCAATACATCAGTTATTTCATCGGGATTATTTTGAGATTGGGCAAAATTAACTTTGGCAAATATAAATAATAAAATAAAATAATTCATTAAAAAATAATAATTTTGCATTAATTAATTAATTAAATTATAGCTTTATGCTTTAGAATTAATTTTGGAAATTTTTAAAAATAAATTTTCTATTTATAAAATATGAATTTCTATTTATTAATGACGCATTTAAAATTTTTTTTTAATTTTTAAAATTTCTTAAAATAAATTTTTTGCATTTGTTTAGCTTAATAATTATATATTGCTTATTAATGTCCAATGAAATACACGTTTTTCTGATGCCACAACTTTGAAAGAATTTTTTTTTGAATTTTCTAATATTGTTTTTGAAACATTTTTTAAGAATAAATTTTTTTTAAGTCAAAAAATTTGGAAGAAATCCTCCCTAAGACGAGTCTCTCGTTATAAAAAGCAGGATTTATGGCTCATGGCCTGTCTGAAATTTATTACTCCAATGAATTAAAAAATTTTTGTTTACTGTTCTGAATAGTGTTATTCACGGTACCGTATCGATATTTTTACCGAAATACCGATACCGAATACGGTACCGAAAAATTTAAAAAAAATCGGTATTTTTTCGGTATCGGTATTTTACCGAAAATACCGATACCGAAAAATTGCGTTTGAATAACACTAGTTCTGAAATTTAGATTGAAAAATTTTTGGTGAAACGCCGACACCCCTAACACTGAACCCCAATATGTCCTCACCCCGACACTCGAATCCCAACATGCCCTCACTGATAAATTTCAATTCCTGACACTCCCTTTTTTGAATATAGGAATGTCGGGCCCTCAATAAAATCTCGGATTTCTGAAAGCCAAGATAATTTTTTTCTCTTTGTTTAGCTTATTTCATAATACCTTAAAGATACATATACGTTTAAATTTTAAAAATTAATTTTGACTAATAAATTTTAATTTAAGTTTCCAATTAACGTAATTATTAAATTAAATTTTAGTTAAATTAAGGAAATAAATTTTTTTAAATCCACGTTTATAATTTATTCAAATTTTAAAATAAATTGGAAAAAAATCTTATTGATTAAAAAAGTTATTTTAATGAAAAATTTTTTATTTATTAAAGACATCTCGAGTGAACTTCTTGAGTAAACTTTAAAAAATTCGAGATATTTTTTTCATTGGACCTATCAGGGATCTAGCCGACATAAAAATTCAATTCCCGATTTTCGGGAATCGGGATTCCCGACCCAAAAAACGTCGGGAATTCTCGATTTTTGGGAATCTGTACGGCTAGATCCCTGGTACCTATTAAGTTATCTCCCACCATTCCATTGTTCTTCCCTTTTCTTTTTCATATCTTTGTAAAAGCAGATATACTAAATTATAGAGATCGGCCTCGGTCTGGACCAAGGGCTGGGTTTTTTCTGTACCCAGAGTCAAGGTCCAGGCATTTTTTGACCTTCCTGGGTTTTTCCTGGGCCTGGGTTTTTCTTGGACTACAGGCCCAGACTCCAGACCAGGTCAAGAAATCAAACTCCATAGTCCAGGAACAGGTCCAGGCTTTTCAAAATTTCCGATCTCTACTAAATTAATTTAGGTCTATAACGATAGATACCCAGCACTTCATGTTGGCTCCTTTAAAATCGCACGTTAAAAATCGAAATCTCAAAACAGATCCACAAAACCTATATGATCGTAAAGATATATTCATGCTAACACCTTCCTACATATGTATTTCTCACTTAGTTTGAATTTAACTGTTATCATCTAATAAAAGCATATCTTGGAGTAATTTCTATGATTAGTCATTTGATAATTAGATTGAATTCAATAAACCCCTACCAACAGGCGAAACATTATAGTCGTAAAACTAAGCGAATCCTTTACAAGTTTTTATGATAGTAAATACAACTTTACAAAATAAAAATTGTCGTTATAAAAGTTAATCAGTCGAATCTCGTTATAGTGCACGTCCTTGGGGGTAGAAAACTGGTAGATTAAAGCGAGATATGGGGTCTCTTTCAATTATCATCACTAGGGCTAGGATTTTTAGGCACCAAAAAGTCAAAAATAGGCGCCTATATAGGCAGTAAAAAACTGCCAAAATAGGCACTAAAATACGAAAAAAAGGCAAAATAGGCAGTATTTTTTCGAGATTTTCTGATTTAAATTGACTAAATTTTATCTAAAAAGATAAATCTAAGCAATAAAATGTTAAATAAATTAATTTTGACGATCAGAATTACATATAAATTAATTTATATTAATTATTTTGTTTCCAAAAATAATTTGATAAATTTTTCAGAAGAAAATTTTTCTCAAAAAAATTTTTTGACACAAATTTTTTTAAAAAATTTTATATTTTACCGGAAAAAATTTTTTAGACAAGAATTTTCTCAAAAAATGCCCAAAAAATCACAAATTTTAGCAAAAATGTGAAAAATAGGCTGAAAAAAGGCAAAATAGGGCATTTTGTCAGAAAAGGTTAAAATAGGCAATTTTAGGCAACGATAAAACTAGTTAGAAAGCAGCTTTCAGTAAAATAACACCGGATTTGAACGTTTCAGCATCAGGCCTATTCAGGAAAAAAACAGGCATTTTGCCTAAAATCCTAGCCCTAATCATCACATCTGCGATGTGATGATACGTGATGAAGAATCATATCGCCGATGCGTGTTTTAGGAAAATCATACGAATAATCATATCGCAGATGTGATTAATCATTTGAGAAAATCACACGCGTGTTGCAATTAATCATATCGTCACATTGCTGATGTGATGCTAATTGAAACAGGCCCCTGGAGGTACATCTTTGGTATACATCTTTGGTATATACCAGCCATTTTTCGCCATTTTTATCCTTTTTCTTCCGCCTTTCGCTATTTAAAATAAGGCAAGAGGTCTCATCCTTAAAGTATGGAAGTATGTATACTATAACGAGATTTGGCTGTATATTTTTATAATAATTCCAAATATTTTTTTACATCTTCTATACAATTTTTTAAAGCTTTTATATATTCAAGTTCTGTAAAAATCACTTCAAACCATCTAATAAAATTTAAACATTCTTTTTTAAATTCTTTAAATTCCTTAAATCTCGTAGCAATTTCGCGTAACTTGTCGGTCATTAAACGTAAAATAGAACCTTCAGAATATATTATCATGTTTTTATCATTATCAAAAGTAATTGAGATATTACGATCTGGTGATGCGACATGTATTACCAATCTGAAAATTTATTATTAACCTCAAATTTACTTACACCTTTGGATTTAAAATATTGAAGCACATGATTATATGTAGATGGACATTTAAGGTCCGAAAATTGAGAAATAGGTAGTTTTCTATTTTATTTTTTAATTATTATAAGCCTAAAATGGCCGAAATAGGTTTTTAGGCTCAGATAGGTCATGTGTAGTAACTAGAGATCGGAATTTTTGAAAAGCCTAGGCCTGTTCCTAAATTCCGGGTCCTGGGCAGTAGTCCAGGAAGAACACAGGAATGTTAAAAAATGCCTGGGCCTGGACGTTGGGTGCAGGGAAAACCAGGCTTAGGGCTTTATTCAACATTACAGGTCTGACTAGGTCTGAACCTAAAATGTCGGACTCTAGAAAGTATAAGGATTAAATTAAATAAGATATCAATTAGAGCTCCCTTAGTGCCTAAACTAATGAAGAATTCGTAAATAAAATTGTAATGTACAAAGTTAGGGCGTGTATAAATTCAAGGTCGGACTGTTAGACGTAAGTAGAACTAAGGTCGATTCGATAAAATCAAAATTTTGATTACCTCTTTAAATAAAAAGAATAAGCAGCATATTTAACCAAAATTCCATTTCGACTATCACCCTGTGAAATCAAATCATGACCCTTAACAAGCAAAATTTCAACCATTCTCCATGAACGAACAATCATCCCTAAATTTTTAAACGGCGAAAAATCTTCTTCAGAAAGGTTGCCATGTGCTTTCATTTTATATATCCAATTAACAATATTCTTCAGTTCTTTGTTCAAATGAATATTTGCTTAAATTGTCATGTTAAACTGTTTAAATTGTATAAGCCAAACACTGTTTTGTTTGGCTTAGCCTAAAGCCGAACCCTCTTTTGGTTTTGTGATAAAACTATTCGTGGTAGGCTGTAAGCGGACTGTGTTGCGCAGTCTTTGACACCTAAAAGCCGGACATCTAATAGCCGGACCTGATTTATCCCAGCTTAACTTCAATAATTCTAACTTTCTGGAATTAAACCAGAATGTTCCTGGTATGTACCCCAATTTCAAAAATTTTTTGATCTCTAAAGTAAAGCAGCTGTGCTATAGCTACATATATCTCTCCTTTAGCTAGTGCAAAAGGTTATTCGGCGGCTGGGAGCGAACCAGCATCTTCAGTAGACCGGACTGATGTGTTAGCCATTACACCACGCCGCCTACTGCTCAGCCTTAGGAAATTAATAGCTATATGCTTTACACTAATAATCAAAAATATTTTCATAAAAACAATTTTGCTTACATATACGATCGTCCAAAGGTATTTTAATAGTAGCATGACAAGGGGCGTTCAAAATCAAATGTGATATATGATTATTTCTGCAAAAAAGTGTAGCGATATAATCTTCAAATAATCTCATTCCTAATTCAGATGTCATTAACCATTTCTGATTTTCTTTTTTAATTTTTTTTAAATTGATTATAGTTGAGTTTAATTCTTCAAAAATTTTCTTATGCTCTTTGAATTTTATAGAAATATATGATAATTTTGCTGTTAAGCTTATCTCGTTATTTTCTTCGAATAATAATTCAAATTTATTTGCATATATTTCTTCATAGATAAATTCTATGATTTTTACAAAATTTTCAATTTTATCTCTCATTTCCTTATATTTCCGAGCAAATTCATAAACGTCTTCAAAATTTATAGAATATGGTGTATTTAATTGTTTTCCGGTTACAAATAATCTATTCAATTCTAGTAATATTTTTGCATCTAATTCAACTGGATCTTCTCCAGTAATTTTTTGTTGATGGTTTTCTTTAATTATTAAATTCAAAAATTTTTGTTTGACCATAAAAAATACACCCTTGGGGAGCTAAGGATGATCAAATAGAGATAAATTTTATGCGAATGGTGCGTTGATTTATGCACGTTGAAACTTTTGTGCTTCAGTCTTGCCGTTGGGCTTGAAGCTCGTACCAAAACTCGTACTTGTACCTCGTAATTGAACTTAGAAGAGTTAAAAAGTACGAGTATGAGTTACAAAGCCAAAGTAGGAGTGATACAAGATACGAGTTCGGGCAACTAAATAAGACTATGCTAAGATGTGTAGAAGAAAAATCAGTATCAGTGGTTGCCAGTGATGGGAATTGTCTAAAAATTTCTTTGGAAAAGGTGCTTTTTGAATTTATTGAGTTCCAGTTCCAGAGCCGGAACTTTCCTATCACTTTTGGTGGCATGAAGTATGGGCCAATCTGAAAGTTTGAAGCAGTGGCCACATTATGCCCGCGATTTTTGTGTAATAACATTATGCGTCTCTCCAAGGATAATTCACCAAAGATATGATTTAAAAAATTTTTTTGGTCACCTTTTCGAGTTGTAACTGACAAATTAGTTGTATCATTACTATGATCGGTAGCATTATTTTCTCCCATTTTTATTCTTCTTTTAAATTCATTTAAAAATTTAATTTCATCTTCTTCATCCGGGTTTCTATTATCATTCTCGTCATTTTCAATTATCTCTCCTTCTTCAATTTCATTGGAATTTTCATTAATTTCAAGTTGATCTTCTAATATCTCATTTTCTGTATTTCTTAAATTTTGTTCAATCACTTTTGTTTTATCTTCAATTTCAACAATTTTTGGTAAATCTTTTTCCTCAATTTTATGTCCATTATTATCTTCATGCTTGCTAACTGTGTTTTTTAAAAAAATTAAAATTAGGCGAATTAATTGAAGTATTAGAGCTGCCAAAAATATGCTTGGGAAAAATATGCTATTAATGATGACAAAAAAATTTGCCAAAAATTTATTTTTTTGTTCAGCAAGCCCTCAAGATTTATCGAGAATTTAAGTTAGCAAAATCAAGATTTCATTTTATATTTTTTTATTTTTAAGTAAGGAACTTACTATTAAAGAATTTAAAAAGCAAGGAAGGGGGGGGGGTTAAAAGATCCATAAGGCGTGATCGCTGATTGGATTCGATTGATTCGATGATTCGATTCATGCCCCTTGATTTAGACTCGTGCAGAACTCTTAATATTCATAGTAAAATATTTCTGCATAATTTTGAATATTTATACATTGTCAGGTAATATGGGTATTTAATTTGCATATTTTTCCATTTTCATATTTTTCCAGCCCTAATAATTTTATATTTATTAAAAAATTCTAAAATTAATGAAAATATTTTAACAAAATATTAATTGATTTGAATTTTGTTTCAAATTTTAAAATAAAAATTTATCCTTGGATTTCGATTATTTAATAAATTTTAAAAAATATCTAATCAGCTCTAAGAAGAAAATAAATATTTCCATATTTTCTTATGCCAAATTACTCTATTACTTTCTTCTGCTTCAATAACTTGCTCATTTTCATTGTTATTTAGATTGTCGGAACCTTCATCTAATCGACTTGATGTTGAATCTTCCAATTGTGGGATATTTTTTTCTGATTCGGATATAATGATAGTTGAAGCTATTTTATTTGTTTTTTTAGCCTTTTTTGCTTTAATCTGAATATTTAAAATGTTAAGATAATTATGTTCAGTGATTATTTATTCATTCGCTTCTTTAGATCATGATCCGACAAATTATCGTCCTCCGATTGAATGCTCGAGCATTCTATTTTCAATCATCTTTCTAAGATGCATTCTATTATAGAGAGAGAATTCAACGGAGTTTCCTTCAACGGAATGGTCATTCTATGTATATTTTATCCTCGTTAACTTTGTCGCTCATACTTCCGTCATTAGTAAGGTCGGGGGCCTCGTTAGCGTGTCACGACACTTGCAGATATGACATTTGCAGACCCGACACTTGCAGACCCGACTTTTGCAGACCCGACATTTGCAGATACCGACACTTGCAGATATGACACTTGCAGATCAGACATTTGCAGACCCGACTTTTGCAGATTAGACCCATTTCGCTCACTTCTTTACCTTACCTATACACCGTGGAGTGTTTGCTGCTGTGGAGGAATCCTGGGATGCCCATCTCATCGATGATAGGAATCATGTTACGGGCCCAGAGCCCAGCGACCGTTGACTCCCCGCGAGGCGCGTGCCGCAAAACCCCGTGCGAAGCGCGGGGTTGTGCACAAGCGCCTTGCCGGCGCTCCATAGGTCTACGTTGAACATTTTGAACCTCCGGAAAAAAGAGAATCTCCGGAAAAAAGAGTGGTATCGTTTGACTCAGCTCGTTGAGACGAATTGGTATGGGTCTTATATCAAAACCTTTCCACGGGTATACTATACTATATCCTTTGATTTTTTAAGATTTTGAAATTTTTTTAAATTTTTTTTCAAAAATTAATATCTGCAAAAGTCGGATCTGCAAATGTCTGATCTGCAAGTGTCATATCTGCAAGTGTCGGTATCTGCAAATGTCGATCTGCAAAAGTCGTCTGCAAATGTCGGGTCTGCAAATGTCATATCTGCAAGTGTCGTATGACCCTCGTTAGAATAATCCAACCCTAGTCACCAGTGACTTCGTAGAATCATTTTTCTTAGAGCTTTTTCTTATACCTAACAGGCCTCATCTGAACAATAAACTTATCGACTAAGAAGGATATCATCTTCTCCGATTAAGAGGAATATTAAACCTCTTGGATGACCCTTTTAGTACTTATTTATTTATTTTGACTCTTGTTACTTTTAGTAACTATATGATTGGATTATCTAGAGATGGACCTCGTATTTCAGGACGATGTTATCAACACCAAACTTACTCTTTTTTCTCGTTTATCTTCTTTCTTTTTCTTATCATTTTTGGCATACAATTTATCTGTCTTTTGTGTCTTCAATTTATCTGTATTTGTTTCTTTAACCGAAATATTCTCTAAAACTTCATCTTCCTCATGTTCATCCTCTAAATTTTCTAATTCTTCCTTCCTATATTTTTCTTCCACAACTTTTTCTTTAATAATTTGAAATTCCCCAGCTTTATCTTTATGGAATTTATGCCCTCCTTTTAAATTTTTAATTGCTTTTTTGATTTTAGTCAAAATTCTAAATTCAGAATTTTGCTCAATAAAGTCAACAGATTCGCTATAATTAGCTATCAAATTGTGGATATTAATTCTTTTCGAGTTTTCTTTTTGATTAATTTTATAACCGGCATTTCGACAATTGAATACAAATTCAGGCAATTTTTCCTTTAATTTATATAAAGAAATTTCTTTTTCAATTTCTTTAATCATCAATTCATTAAATTCATTTGGAAGAACAAATGCTTCAATCCAATAATTTATCTCTCCAATATCATTTAAATACTCTACTATAGCTATTTTAAAGAAATTTGTGGGTACTGCTAATTCGCTTTTGCCGATAAGCATAAATTTCATTATTTGTTCTTTAGGAAGGAATAATGGGCCTGTATAAACACTTGTTTGTCCACTTTTTGCCATACAACTTTAAGTAATATTAAAATTAATAGATAAAGGAAAGTGTCTATATGATACGTGGCATTCTGAATCAGTATTGGAATAGAGTATAGAAGGAATATTTGATGGGTAATGGGACCATGCTACATATAAGTAAAATTCATAATTCTAAACGGTACTTTTACCATGCCCAAAAAAATAGAGGAATATTTACGTGGAATTTGACCAGACTATATGAGAAGAGCTTTTGAGGCGGGTTGGCTCTAAAAGCTCAGGATATCAGGGATTTTTTTCGGACCTTCGCATTATTAATTAATTTAAATTTTGAAAATATATGAATAAATTTTTAAATTTGATGTGTTTGCTATTTAAAATAGCTGACGGGATACCTACAATAAATAAATTAAATCTCCTACAAGATATATTCTTCAATAATCCGCCAATGTCCTCCGTTAATATGCCCATTCTGAGGAGCCGAATTTGTATAGTAAAATGTTTGTTTAACATTTGTTGGGTGATTATAAGCCGGAACATTATGTCCATGTTCCAACTCGTGTCGCTAAAAATAATTTCAGAATGATCACAAAAAATAAGTAGATAATGAACCTTTCCATCATCATAATCATGAAATGTTGGTTGAAATTCTACTTTATATTTTGGATCTATATCCCATCTAAGACAACGACCACCTCTTTGTATTTTATTGATAATTAGAGGATCAAGTAACTCTAATGTCCATTTTGGTATTTTTCTTTTTCTATCAAAGCTGACCAAAAAATCCTTAAAATATTATTTACTTTCATAATATTTAGTATGCTACATACATATTTTAATAATGGATAAATCTTAAACGGGTCGTCGGACCCCTCCGCAATTTAAAAGCAGAAGCGGGGAAAAAGGGAAAATAAAAATGTAAGACAAAAGGGTCAAAAAGTTAGTAGTCCGAGGGTGGAAGCAAAATATGTTGACCTTATTGCTAGTACATATATATTAAAGTATCACGAGGGCAAGGCCTTGCCGAGGCTGAGGTCCTCGCCCATTTTGCTCTCTCTCTCTCTCGGATTGATCAGCCTCGGGCTTCGGAACCTCGGCTCGGTCCTCGCCAAGAACCTCGCCGAGGATCGAGGCTAAATATACACCCCTAAGAATTGCCCTTTCTGTGACTAAAATTTTAAACTTTTTACTTTATAAATTCTTATATTTTGCTTATCCGATTCTTTTTCACAAACTTTATTAAATTTGTGTTCAAATGTTGGCTCTATTATGGTATTTGAAATAATTTTATTTGATTTAATTTGCTTATATTTCCCAGTTAAATGGTGATTGTGACAACCTAAATTTATTTATAATTAAAAACTCACTGTAATATAAAGCATGGATTGTTTAGGTGGTTATTGTTTAGTTATGTTATTGTTTGTTGGCCTCTTTCCCCCACACCCACACCAGTAAGTGTCTTAAATTGGGGTGGGGATATTGGATGTACATGTTGTGGATAGTGGAAGCGGCATGTTGGATGTATCTTGACACCAGCTCCGGAGTTTGCTCCCGGGCCGGCTTCCGGGGCCATCCCCACCCCTGATACCTATTCTTGAATGTCTTATAATTAATTTTTTTACTTTTAATATTTTTAATATATCCAATTCCAACTGCTTCCATAAATTCATCCAAATCTATACCCAAATACCATTCAATAAATTCAAGCTGGATCTTCCAATCGTCTCCAAATTCATTCAATTTTTCCTTCCCACAATCCTTAGGATTTTTTCCTTTAGATAGAATTCCTTTAAATAAATGTCTAATAGCTCTAATTATAAGTACATCAACACAATATTTTTCTTTTTCAATTTCAATTAATAAAATTTTGAAAAAATGCGTTGTTTTTGAATGCTTTATTGAATCATCAAACTGAATAAATTTTTTTAAATTTTAATAATTGAATTTTATTATTAAAATATTGTAAAGCCTATAGCTACTGTTGTGCACGTACTCCCAGAAAAAATATAAATGAGTTAAAATAAAGGCTTCAATGGTAGCATGGTAGTTATAGACAATGTATACTTAGGTCTTAACTCATTCCTTGTTGGTTCCATAATCTCCCATCTAATAAATTTTTTCACTTTAATCATCTTAAATTATGAGTGTCTTATAATTTAAGCCTTGATAATGAGTGTTTTAAATTGTGGGTATCGCTTAGGCAGCTCTAACTTACTCACCAACTTGAAAAAAGTATCCAAATTGAGAATTAGTTAGTTTGGGATTATGTAAAATTGAGGTAAAGCTGTATATTATTTGGGCTTATTTATTTCTATCCTTTTGGACACAACAAACTATAATTTGCACAGCCTAGATATATTATTTAGCCACGAAAATAAATAATAATATTTTATGTCCAAATTTATTGGAGAGGTAAATAGGGCTTACTAATTACTGAGCCTATTCATTATTCGTCTATATTACAATAAATTTCAAAATACCTTATATTCATTAACTAAACCGTTGAACGTAAAGTCCTTTTCCCATTTTTCGTTCATTTTATTCAGTGACAAGGGCCCAGTTATCATAATAATCTTTGTTTGGTTTGATCTGATTACACAACTATCAAAAAAATTGGATTATAAATTAACTTAACTAATAAAACCTCGAATATTCATTTACTGCATCAAGTACTATTTTCATTACTTTATCCCTGGTATGGCCAAAATCAGGTTCTATCGATTTATATGTTTGCTCAAATGCTTTATTATTTGGTTCAATTACTGCTAGAAGCCAATTATCAATTTTTGTTAGGATATTTTTGCTTAGCAGATAATCCTGGATAAGGAAAAATTATAAATTATTTCCAACTATTAGAATTTGATACTTTACTAATGTGACCATACCTCCATATCACATCTTCATTTATCAAGCGTCCCATGAGGACAGTCCATCTTGTCTAATAGGGACATGTATCTCATACGTTATCCTATATTTCTCTACGTGTAACACGCTCACTGCGGAGTTCAGGAATGATCTAAGCATGCGCAACACAGCTTATAACATTATAAATCACATCGAGGCACTGAGATACTGCAACCGCTTTAATATATTATCTAGGTATAAAGTTTCCAGTGCTGGGTATGGCTCTAGGAGCTTGCTCCGGAGCCGGGCTCAGAAATTTGAAATGCCCGGAGTCGGAGCCAAGAGACCAAATAAATTCCCAATACCCAGGACTGATAAATTCTAATTAATCTGCTCATAAGTTCGAATTTTCTTGAGGTTTCCATTGACTTGTAGTCATTACTTTAAATCAAGACACTATTATTAAGATAAATAAATTATCCGTTTGTAAATTTTTTCATTGTTAATATCCCTAATTACCTTTCCATTTTGGAATTTTTCTTCTTCAGGCCAACCAAATTTAATAAAATGCTCCTTAACCAATCCTGAAAAGTTTTTTCTTTCATTTTTCTCATTTATCTGAATTTGTTCTTCTGTCAAATTTTCTTTTTTTATTTCATTTTCGCAATCTTTTATGATTGTTTGAGGTATTGGCAAGTGTGGAAAGATGAATCTTGGATCAATTTGGGGAATTTGAGGTGAATAGCTACTTGAAGGACGGGAGTATATTGATGAAAATAAATGGTCTGTTTGTAAATGTATCCAATTTTCATTTGAAGCTTAATTTAGATGATAATTTTAGATGAAGATTAGGGAATTATTTTACAATTGTGACAAGACACCTAAGGGTTTATAGTCGCTTCGGTAATCACTCGTACGGGAATCTGAGAAAATCACACCTAAGTTGGTGGGAACTTCTGCCCAAAATTTTTCCTAACGCATCGACTCTGTATCCTCGCAAGGGATGGGTTCCGTCTTTTTTTGTCCCTTCCGCTTCCTCTTCCACCAAAAATACAGATGTCGGCAATTATTATTGAAAAAATTTGTTCTGGCCTTCCTCCTAAAATTTCTCCCGTCTGTGCCAAACATTGAAAAAAATTTGACATCTTTTTTCCAAAATTCTCAGAATTTTCTCTTGCGGAGCTAAAAAAAGAAGACCCTCCTGCAATATCCAAGCATATCCCCTATCCGTATTTAAAATAAGAAAAAATAAACTATTTCAAAACAAATTTAATTAAAAAGAAATGGTTTACATTCCGAGGAGGAATATTCTTCCGCATCCGACATAGCCCATTTTGCTTTATCATCTCCAGATTGATATGTATTTTTTGTTAAAACAAGAAAAAGAAATAAAAATAATTTTAAATTTAAAAACATTTTTCTTAATAAAAAAGGGCTATTCAATAATTTACAATGAGTGAGTGAATAAAATAAAATTTTGAAAATGGAGAGAGGAGGGGAGATGGGGGAGGGGAGGGGAGGGGGGGATTGGAGAGGGGAGGGGGGAGAGGAGGGGTGAGGTGGGAGAGGGGAGGGAAATTCAACAACCACTCTCTATGTGAGTGATTGAGAAATAAAAAATCCACGTATAATCAATAATAAAATTCGATAATAGGAAATGCCATATTGGGTAAACATAAAGTGCAAGTAAACAAAAATGTTTGGAAATACATGATAAAAATAAAAATTTTAAAATCTTAGATTTTGAAATTTTTATTTTGCCCCGGAAATGTTCAGTAAAAGTTAACCATAGCCTTTGAACATCTACATGTATTGTATTGTTAACTAAGGGATCGAGAGAGAGATAAAGCTTCTTGAAATTATTATGAATAATCAAGAACTCATCGACTTTAAAAAGATAAGGTTTCAGAAGAGCCTGATCCAGGAATTCGAAAAAGTTTTTGTATTTTTGATATAGAAAAAACCTAATCTCAATATCCGAGGGTTTGACTGATCGTTAAGCTCCATTAATAATTTTTAAGCTCGATTAATAATTTTTCTGAGGTAGAAAGAGAGACTGAGTAAGAGAGAGTAAGAACTCTCAATTTTAACATTATCCAATTTATTTCCAAAAATAATTTCCACAATTTCAAAAAAAATAATTTCCATATATTTTTTAAATTTTGCTTTGCTATCTCGCTTGATTCATTCTATTAATCTTTTAATTAAAAAGTAAAAAATTATTTTATTAAAAAATTTTTTTGAGTTTTTAATTTTGATTTAAAGAAAAAAATAAAGGAAAAATAAATTAAAAATAAATTTATTTCTTTCATTGTTCCTTAACAAATTTATTTTTTGATTTTAATAAAAGGAAAAAAAATTTTATAAATAAAAAGAATTTTTATATAAAAATGCTAGGAAATTTAAAAATATTTTTTATTAAATAAAAATTTTTAATTTTTAAATAAACAGTAGAAATTATAAAATTGAAATAGAAATGTTGTTATTTTTGTTATTTGTTAGAATTTTGTTTTTAGAAATTTTTTATTGTATAGCTAATTCTGGTAGTTAATTTTATATTTAATTTTTATTTTTAATTTAATTTTTATCGTATTACTTATAATAAAGCCCCCATCTGTATTAGAGCGCCTCTTTAAGACTCTTAAAAAAATAAGGTCTCCCTCTGAAGTATCTCATCATTAATACCTCTTCCCTTTCTTAATCACTTGAGGGTGGTTGAAACATATAGCCCAATGGAAGACTGCCTCACCTTTGGAAGACTGTTGAAAAATAGTCTCTCCCTTTGAATCAGTACCTCCTCATTAATACCTCTCACCTCTCCCAATCAAGAGGAGGGATGATTGAAAAATATAGCCCCATGGGATTGTTAAATACAAAATTTTAATTATATTTTTGAATATATTATAATTTATAGATGATCAGTATCCCGTGCCATTATGGCCACCACCGCAGCCATACAATACACCTCCAACAACGAGTAATTTTTATATTATTAGTATCACCTAATTTGTGATTTTTTAGAACTTACAACAACAAGTACAACTCCTTTCACTAGGCCTCCACCTCCACCTTCACCACCAGCACCGCCACCCCCTCCACCACAGCCTCATTTTCAGCCTTACAGAACAGCTCCAGGTAAATTTAATTTAAAAATATTTTGAGAATATTTAAATAAATACATTAATATAGTCGATCCTTATTATTAAATAAACCAGGATTGACATCTAATTAAGAGGTGAATTGTTAAAATTTGTTTGCAAGTGAAAAAATTGGATAGGCAAGAGCTTAATCCATTCTATAATAAAATACCCATAATTAACATGAGGGAGGGGCCAGGTTCCCAAAACCTGATTCGAAAATAGTTTCTGTCCCAGGGAGGTCTTTTATGGTAAGGTCCGATTGTATTTCAATTTTAAGTTGTCACATACAAGTGCCGTCCACCTCCAAATCCGTGTATTCCGACAGAAGGAATTTATGGAACTGGCAATTTCCCTCCTGCACCTCCTCCTGCTCCTCAACTTCCTCCACAAGCAGAGCAGTCTATGACTTCACAGAATTTAATTCGGCCTCAAATCAGTGGAGGAAATTCTTTTAGACGATTTAATGGTGAAATGATTTGCATCTTTGTTTTTATTATTTTAATTTTTAATTATGTTTTTTAAATTTTTTCGTTATGGAAATTAAGTAATCTTTTCCGGATAATTTAAAAAATCGGATACGGTCGGACCTTACTTAGGTAAATGCTCTTGAGACATGAAAATGTTACTTTATAATGATATTTTAAATGGGAGTATTTCATAGACATTAGTAACCGGAACCGGAACTGGGAGAACCAAAAAATCCCGGAACTTCTGGCCTACCGGAACCGGAACTTCCGGCGGAACACAAAAGACAGCCCTCCCCTCCCAACGGCAAAACTAATTTTCAAATAAGTACGCTAAATTGAGAGTCCATATCTTAGTGTAGGGTACACGTAAGCTAATTCCGACTGTATTAATATAGGGAACCAATCCCGACCCAGAAATTCTTACAAGTCTGGCCCCCAACAACCCCCAAAAAGAATTCATTTATGCTGCCCCAATTTTTTTCTCGAATTTTCTAAAATCTTCAAGGTTATTAAATCAACTATTAAGATAAGAAAAAAATTTTTCTTATTTAAAAAAAATTTTATTTTTCACATTTTTGCAATTAAATTCTTTCTTCACTACCAAATTTTGGAAAATATTTAAAATAAATTTGTATTGACATTCTCATTAATTTTAAAACTATCTATCTTCTTTAAATTTTTTTAACTTTACTATTCGTCAAATAAATGTTTTAAAAATAAATTCTATTTAATTCTTGAGTTGATTAACACAACTAAAAATATTCTTTGTATTTTATAGTCTGGAAATAAATTAATTTAGGTATGTGGAAACTTGTACCAAATAAAATTTAAAATGTTAAATTAACTGAAAAAATCACAAGAAAAAATTTAAAAAGGATGTGAATGATTAATTCTCTCCAAAAATGGTCTTTAATCAATTTCTATCTGTCCAACTTGAATATAAATAAAATTAAATTGTATTACCTTAAATTATTTTTTGTGTTTTACATTATCTAAAATTATTCAAAAATGATGTTTAAATTAAATTTTATTTTATTTTTATTTTTTATTTTATTATTTAATTTAATATTTGTGAATGTAAACTCGCTAGAAAATTCTGAAAATTCTGAAAATGAGAGAGGCATAGTTTTTTCATTAAAAAAATTTTTTTCATAAGAAGACCCTTTAAATATTTTTTAAATAAAATACAGTCGAAAAATTATAGTGATTAGAGATCGAGATTTTTAAAAGCCTAGGCCTGTTCCTGTGCTTGATTGATTGACCTGGGCCGGATCATGGGCCTGTAGTTCAGGAAAAACCCAGGCCCAGGAAAATCCCAGGAAGGTCAAAAATGCCTGGGTCTGGACTCTGGGTACACGAAAACCCTAGGTCTTGGTCCAGACCCAGTTAGATCTCTAATAGGGATACAACTTGTATCTGAAAAAATTATATTTTACGAGTTATATCTTAAATAAATAACCTTCAAAACAATGCTCTTATCTAGAGTTGTCTGTTCCCGAAAAATCTTAGGAACTCCGGAACAGAACCGAATAAGAACAAAATGACCGACAGAAAAATCCTTTTTTTGCTAGCTGGTTCCGAACCAGCAACCCTACATCCAAATAGCAAATTGTGTCTTACTTATATTTAGCGTATCATGGTGTCCAACTGTATTATATTATATTAATTTTTAGTACGCCGACATCACCACCATCATGGATATGGTGGTTATGGCTGGGGAGGCTATGGTGGTGGAGGAGGCTGGTGGTGGCCTTGGAATGGTTGGGGATGGGGAAATAATTATGGATATGGATATTACGGGCGCCGTTAAAAATAATTTTTTGATGAAAAATATTTAAAAAAAAGAAGAAATGTGTAAAAAATTTTTAAAAATTTATTAAATTTAATTTTTAATTGACGAAATGCATGTATTACCTATATAATAAATAAATAATATTATGACTTTTTTAAAATTATGATTAAAAGCTATAATTTTAAATAAAAATTTTTTTGGTGTCTTTTTTATAGGTAATTAGTATTTGGTTGAAGTTTGGCTTAAAACTAGTGTTTGGACCTGAAGAGTAAGATTCAGGATTAATATCACGAAAAAATCTCTGTAGTATAGATTTTAAATTTTATGATCTGTGATTATCAAGACCTCAAAGGTTTTATTGAGTATCTCGGTGATGGAAATTTTGGATTTGAAAATTATTCTGATTTAGACGAATAAAGGTCGGTAGAAGTTCAACATCGAATTATTAAAAATTATAACAACGAACATTAGATTCGACAATCCTCTCACTCTCCAAACTAATTATCAAAGCCTCAAATGTATTATTAAGGGACTTAGTGCTGAAAATTTGAATTTGAAAATTATTTTTTTTATAAACAATAAATTCGTTAGAAGTTCAACTTTGAGGTATTCAAAATTATTACAGCGAATATTCAATTCAACATATCTCTCTACTCTCCAAACTAACTCTAAACTAACGAATTACTTATATATTTCAATGTAGAGTATATCTTGTTCCATTGTTTAAAAATCCAAGACTTATCCTTGTATCCCCCTCCAAGACTTGTCTTTTTATCTAGATTTTATTCCTTGTCTCAGTCTGTTTATTCTCGAAAAAAAATAAATTTAAAGATCTTATAAGAATTGTTTACTAATTTTGAACACTCAACTTTTATAAATATTTAGAAATTTATTTATTTATAAAATTTTTGTTTTAAAGTTTCTTATGATCTGATAAATATGACTTCAATATTTGTTATTTTTATTTGATCATTTTTCCAAAAAAATAGTCTACTTCATTTTAAAATATTTTATTTATACAAAAAATATTCTTAAAAATTAATTGAAAATGGTCTTGAAATTATTTTTAATTTTAATTTTATTTTTTATTCTCAATATTATTCTTATTTTTAATGCAAATGCGGTGGAAGAACCTCAAAATGATAGAGGCATTATTTAATTTTTTATAAATTTTATTTAATGTTTTAGCTCGCCGACATCACCACTTTTTCGGTGGCCCGGTCTTTGGCGGTTTTCCACTTGGCGGAATGGGATGGGGATGGTTTGGGCGACGTTGAGATTTTATCTATTAGTGAATATGAATAAAATGTGTTTAGAATTAGCCGGCCTCACTATAAGCTACACCGTACACTAAAATTTTATCTCATAACGAGCTGTATCCTAAATACATAGAGGCTAACATTGAATACTTAAAAGGAGGGTAACTTTTTCCTAGGCACCTGTCAAGTGTCCAATAAAATTTCAAAAAATATATTAAATTGGGTGTATCTTAAAGGGAGGTCCATTATTTGATGACATAATTTTATATTATATTAATATTTTTTCATTAATTTTTTATTAATTTCTTAAATAAGCTACTGATAAAATTATAAAATTTTTATTTAATTTATAGAAATTTTATTAATCTAATAAAAATTAAATTTCAGGTAGTATGTATTAAATTTGTTTATAAAACAATTTTTTATATTTAAATGTTCCGCATATTTAATGCCATCCGTGATGCCCTCCTCCTCCACCTCCATGTATTCCATGTCCTCCTCCGCGACCTCCACCGCCTCCACTCCAATATCCGAAGCGTTTAACTAAAAATTATTTTAAATTTTTATAGAAATTTGAACTTCGTTCTCCGCTTCCTCCTTCAAGTTGTGTTTCCATTTGTGCAAAAACAAGTCCTCCAATCATTAAAACAAAAGCAAGTAGAAAAATAATTTTTAAAGATTCCATTTTTAATTTGAAAATTTTTCAAAATATTTTTTATGATTCAAATATGGCTGTCTATAATCTTGTGATTAATTTAACAATAGTTTACCGGCAAAGTGCTGATAAAAGGACTGGCTCTATTCTATACCTCATACATTCCTGAGAGATCTATGAAAATGAATGCCCTGTCTCTACTAGAAGATACAAATGGTATCTTATGTATACTTTTCGACTGGTAAAAGATATCCATCTAAAAGTCCAATATATAACGGCCCCTTGATCTGACATACAAAGTCTCGAAGCAAAAATCGAGAGGATCTGTATATCGAGATTCGACAGTATCCTTGTATTATTAATATTAAAATTAGAATTTGAGGAACACCTTGGCAAGTATATTTTGTAAAAAAATTTGGGTAATTTAAATGATATTAAATTAATAATAGAATTTTGGACTTTATATAGGAACATTTCCACTTCATTATTATTTTTAATAATTATTTGCTATTTTTAGTTTAATATTTATTTAATAAACTTTTAAATTTACTTTAAAAATAATTGTTTGTTTACTAATAATTTTATTTTTGTTTAATAAATTAATTTACCTTTCCTATTTTTAAAAATAAATTTTTAAAGTTTCTTGTGATTTTTAAAAATATTTTTATTTTTGTTTTGATAAATTTGTTTTTGTTTATTAAAAATAAAAATAATAATGAGAAAATTATTACAAATAAATAATTTTTTAATAAAGAACGAATATTAGTAATTATAATTTTAAAAATAAAATTAAAATATTGAAATAACGAGTAATATTGCTAATTATTTAATAAAAGATCAAAATAATGTAAAGCATATAGCTATTTAATTCCTAAGGCTATGCAGTAGCCCAGCTGCTTTACTATACCCAATGAATGTGATGTCTTGTTTATAAAAATTAAAATGTTAGAGTTTCAGGCTCCTAAGGCTTCTTAATCTGCCTGATCTTAAGATTGCCATTTTTAGGTGCCGCAGATGGAAGCTTTTGTATTTTAGATGTCATTTTTAAAATTATTCCTTATTTCTATATAGGAGTAATCTATAGCAGAAATGAGAGACCAACGCTTTTAGCAGGGGTGCCAGAATTCAGATCGAAAATGTCGGAATTCTGGCAAAAGAAGGAAGGAAAGAAGACACACTTTCAAGATACCCTCCTGGCATGTACCATCATATTTGGTAAACAGAGTAATTTATCGTTAAATAAACAAAGATGCCTTGTCCTGAAGAAGACACTTTCAAGACACACTCCTGGTGTGTTCCGTCATATTTTAAACGCAGTAATTTATAGTTATATTAGCAAGGATCTCTTGTATTTTTTAAAAATTTTATGAAAATTTTTCCAAATTTTATTTAAATTAATTTTACTAATTTAATATTCTAAAACAAATTTTTATGTTTAATAACAATTATTAAAGTGCTTTCCTTAATTAATTGCATAATTCTGATTTAATAAATAAATTAATAATTCTGATGTAATAATTAAATAATAATTATTTTATTTTGATTACGTCAGGCTTATTAAGTCGGAAAATATTTATATTTAAATTCTGAAAATTTTCCATAAATTATCAGAATTTAATTTTTTGTTAATTTTATTAATAATGCTTCAAAATTATTCCAAAAAATTTCTTTTAAATTTTATTTTATTTAATATTTTATTTAAATTAATTTTTGTAGATGCTAAAATTATGGGTAATTTTTATTAAAAAAATTAGTTTTTAATCTATTTTTAAAATTTTTATTTAATTATCTATTTGATATAGCTTGATAGAGATTCGTGTTTGTTAGACTTATTGCACGAGACTTTATCCCGGAAATTAATAATAGTTTAAGACAAAAAATACTTCAGACCTCGATGTAAACGATAACCTTGGAGATAAAAATTGACTATGAGGTTTTCTTAAATAGAGATAAAGATACACCTATGACCACCGTCCCCAACAACCATCATGCGGTGGCCAACCAAAGATTTTTTAATTTTTGTAAATCTTTAGTAGAGGTTGAACCTGAAATGTCTAGGAGTCTGCGTCGGGTTTGAGACTTTCAGGGTCTGAGTTCTATCGAAAAAAAATCGGAGGAGGATTTTTCGGAAGTCTGTGTTATTGATTGTATTTTAAAGTAAAGTCAGAAAAATTTTATCAAATTTTTATTTTTAAATTTTATAAACAGGAAATAATCTACTTGTTAGAGATAAACGTATGAATCGTTTAAAAACAGCTTGTGCAGCTGCCGGTTTGATGTTCTCAGCCTGCGCAGCAGTAGGTTCTGGAGTAGGTTCTTATTTAACGCTCACTGAATTATATAAAAATGGAGACGAGAAATCGAAAGAAAATGAATTTACGAAGAATAAAAACGAAAATGAACCTTTAAAACTTAAAAATAAAAAAGAGGAAGGTTCTGAGAAGCCTTACAAACCTAAATGGATACCCCCAAGAATTTGAATTTTGTTACAAATAATTTTATCTTTGAATTGAAGTATAATAATTCTAGTCATGAACTTTTAATCAAATTCAAGTCGGCAAACTCGCTATAAAATAGACCTAATATTGGATGGACCAGAAAAGACGGTTTTCTATTTTAGTTAACGGCTAAGTTAAGAGCCTGATTAGGCATATCGGTTCTAGGAAGGTTTTCGGATATACTGAACCAAACCGAAACAAAATCATTGAGTCTTCAGTTCGGATCTTTTTATCTTAACAGCTACACTTGAGCGATACCTTTCAATTTAAAAAAGCTCATAGTAGGCCGTTGATTCGAGGTGATGAAACCTAAGCCTTGACAACATTTGTTTTATTTAAGATAAATATTTTTTTAAATTATCAGACAGGATATTAACTTATAGTGAGGTCAGGGATATCACATCAAAAAATTTTAAAATTCAACCCTTTTTATTTTCATGTGACTCCTCTGTTGCGACTTGATAATTAACATAATTTTAAAGTAAACATATAATTTTTAAAATAATTTCTGCTTTTAAATTTTAATTTAAATAAATGATACTTTTTTCTTAAAATTTTTGAATTATTTTTTATATACCCAATAATTTTATTTTTTAAATTTAAATAATTAAGTGCTACATATGTCCTTATAATTTTTTTAAAATTAATTTCAATGTCTCTAGAATACCCCTAATTTTTATTTCAAATAATTTTTTATTCAAAATTAATTTATTCCGCTTGACGTAAAAAAACCTTGACAACATGTGTTTTATTTACGAAAAATATTTTTTTAATATTTGTATTAATTGTGAAAAACAATAAGAAATTTTTTTAACTACGCAAATGAACTTGATAATTAATTAATTTTATTTTTTTTATTTTATTTAATAACCTTTGTGTTAATTTATAATAAAATTTAAAAAAATTCTGAGATCGTGCGTTGAGATAGCAACCCTTTAATTAACGTACTTCTTGAAGTTAAGAACTTTTTTACTAGTCTATGACTAAGAATTTTCCTTAAAATTCTAAGAATTTTTCCACAGTACGAACTGAGCTGTTTCAAAAAATAAAAATCTTCGAAAACCGTAAATCAAAAAATGTTTCAAAAAAGTGAAATCGAAAATAGTTTTCAAAATCAAAAATCGGAAGAAAAGTAACCACGAAAATCTTAATTTGAATGAAAATTTCGAAACAGCTCTGAGCACCAGCATGATATCACGAGTTAGAAAACTTTTTTATAGTCCCTTCCGGTTCTTTATGTCGATATACAACCGTATTTTAATAATTTTTAACATTCAACAAAAAATAGTTGGAATAAAAAAATTCCGAAAACACCCCAAAATTCCGCAAGTATCAACAAAAAGTTAGCGAAAACCAGATCGAAAAAATTCCAAAAAAATTATCGGGAGGATAATGTATAGAAAACACATTACGTAGAGTATCGGAAATATATAATTTTTTAAGATTCTATTTTAGAATTTTAAGATTCTAAAATAGAACATTCTCAAATAACAGAAGCTTCTCAAGTAACAATTTGAAAAAAATTGAGAAAATAAAACAGTTCTTATTTTGTGTTATATTTTATTTTGCTTAATCTAAAATTACATTATTTTGTAGATTTTTTGCGGAAATTTCCCCTAAAATATATATTTGCAAAAAAATTATATATTTTAGATTTATAATATTATTATACATACTAACAATAAGTTATAATTTAATTATTTATAATTAAATATTAAATGATATTTTTAAATAAAATATTTTTTAATCAAAATATTTTTCTATAATTAAGGCAACCTTAAAAACTTAATTTCGTTGAAAATAGTAGCCTGGTAGAAAAAAATTTTTTGAAGTAGAAAAAATTTTTTTGAATTAAAAACCTATTGAGAGCTACAAATAGTGTTGTAAAATTTTTGGATACCCGAAACCAACCCTAAAGAAAAATCCTCAGGTCTTCGGTTCGTTCGAACCGACAGCTATAGCTATAAGGTTTAAAAAAGTCAGATCGGTCCGCTACGGTAGATCAAAAGGATTCCCTTTGTTAGTAAATGAGTCTCGACGACTTTGCTCGGAACATGACCTTTTGAGATTAGCTCTTTCCACAAGCTAATCTCAAAATTCTGAATGAAAAATATCGTAGCCTTTGAGAATGAGGCAAAAATTTTAGACAAAAAATAAAAAAATTTAAATTAATTGTCTGGGAAGATACAAAAGATATTTGTTTATTTTAATTTTTTTCTTGTTTTCATGACTAAATTTTTCAGTAAAAATGAAAATAAATAAATAAGAATAATATTTTTAAAAATGTTTTTTGTAGGAAAAAATTTAAAAAAAAATTAGAAAATCAAAAATTAAAAACAAAAACAAGCCTTTTTGTACTTTCTTAGACATTTATTTAAATTAAAAAAAAATTTTTTTAATTTAAAATTCACTCGTAAATAATGAAAATTTCTCAGAAAGATATAAATATTTAATAATTTAATTAAAAATTTTAATTTGATTTGTGTTCGTGGAAATTTTATATTTTGTTCATTCTACTAAGAATTCTGTTTTTCGTACACTTTTAAATTTTATAATAAATATTTTTCTAAAATTTTCTTGAAAATATTTTACAGTATACATAGATAATTGACTCATTTGCAATTATAATATATTAGCTAAAATAATTATATTAACTCGAAAAGAGTTTTGTGTCAAGAATTTAATTTATTTTTTAATGAGAAAGTACATCTCAAAGTTTTCTGTTTGAACCCATGTCCAGTTATTTGCCAATATATTTTTATAGAGCTACTCTCGACAATATATTTGGGATACCGCACCCGATATCCCACCATATGCCTTGATATTCCCTAACTGCTCCAATAAAATAGCTTCTTGGCCTTCCAAAATTCTCAAATTTTTACCACCGAACAAAAAATCGGAATTTTCCACATCGACGCCTAAATGTTATCATATTTTGACGATTCGTTCAATTCGGTTCGGTTAACCGGAGAATTTGGTGAAACCGAAACCCTTGTCTTAACGCAAATGGGCGCACTTTTTGAGAGCTCGCTCACCAATTTTTTAATTTATTAAATAATTTATTTATGTTTTTCCTTAATTTATTTAATTATTTTTAGATGTCAAATATAAACTTAAATTGTTTATTGGTAGAACAAATGATAAAAGATACAGTTTATAGTGTTGCCTGTTGGTTTAATATTTTTATAATTTTATTCATTCTTTTATTAATCTTTATTTTATTTCGAGAATATTCAAAATCCAAAATATCTTTGCATTGCAATTTAATTGTAAATTCGAATTTTTAAAATTTTATTAAATTCATATTTAATTATAGATATTAATAGCCAATGCCGTTGTTTATTATCTCATTTATTCAATTCCAACCCTTTTAATTCTTTTACGTTATAAGGTGAAACAATTTTTTTAAATTTTTTGTAGAAATATTAGGAGAGAGGGAGGAGACCTATTGGGAGAGAGGAGATTAGAAAAAATAGGAAACGTTGAAACATTGTGCTCTATAATGTGGCATCTGAAGAGGGGGATATCGCTTGGTCCTATACAAAGGTGATATCGCTTGAGGTACTCGATAGTGATGTGAAATGTGTCGATAGTGAAATTTTTGGCTGATCACTGGGATGGTGACTAAGAACTCACTTAGAAACCTCAATAATACTTTGGAACTTTTAAACCTCGATAATACAATTTTTCAGCCTCAGAAGTATACCTTTAAGAGATACGTCTCGATAAGCAGTGAGCCCTCTCTTTCAATAATCTATCAGTCCGGATAAAATCTAGGATCCATGAAGCCCTAATATCGTTCGATTCACGCGTCAAGTTGTGTCGAACTTGCTAAATCATCAGAAAAACCTAAGTTGATGGAGTTGACTAGCAATAGGTCTAGCCTTCACTCCCCTTTCGGTAAAAGATCCTTTCATAATACTTTAACATTTTATTAACAAATATTTATTCCTAATTTTAAGTATCTCGGATTTACTTATAAAGATAATTGTGAATTATTAACACCCATTTGGCTTGTAATTTTTTCTGTTTCTCCAAATTATTTTTATTTAATTGCAAATGCTGGTGTTCATTTTCTTATAATGTTGGAACGTGTTAGAGCAACTGTTTGTATTTGGCAATATGAAACTAAGGGAAAGATATGTGCGATTCGTGGGACTATAGTTGTCGTACGTCTTTTTATGGAAAAATCTAAGGGCATTAGTCTCGCCGAAATTAACGAATACCAATTTAAGGGTCTATGCCATTTCTAAGTGTTTCAGAATTGCGGTTCTTGATACATACAGCCATTTCCTGCTTATATTAATGTTTAAAATAAATTCCATTTTTTAAATTAAAAGTAAGATTCTGAGTTAGAATTTGCATAAAATTAAGCGATTACTCGAACGAGCAATTTGTGAGTCACTTGAGAATTGTGGCTATGGAACATACAGATCTACTCGAACGATCACCGTTTTTCAAGACTGATTTGACGAGTAATTACACAGCTTTTCCTTTTTACTCGCTTTTCTCCGCAGTACCTGATTCGGCCTGATCCTTATTAATTAAAACATCCCAATTAAACTTCTAAAATTTCTAAAATACTTTTCAAAAATTAAAATTATTTGCTTGAATTTTAGTGGTCATTGTCTATTGTTTACACAATTTATGTCATCTTATCTGCACTAGCTGATACTGATACCTTTGGTCAACCAATGGGTGTTGTTTATTTAACATCAAAATATAATGCAACAATTTTACTTTATACTTATTATTTAATTCTGTTTATTGCTACGATCACTACAATTTGTGATTTTGTTATCTATAAAACCAACAAGACTTTCAAGAAGAGGTTTTACAATTGACTTATGTTATCCTCATTTGCTGTTGCACTCCCCCCTCCCCCCCCTCCTTCCTCCCCTTACGTGCCATCCACCGGGAGTGAAATAGAAAAAACTATATTCCCTAGAGAGTAGATTGCTTTTTGGGTTCGACCCCTGTCCCCGGTGAAAGAAATTCACCAAAGACTTCGTCGCACTTCCTTAGAGCTTTGTAACCCCGGTGAATGTAGCTCACAGATGCCTAGAGGCCTTCCTCTGAGATACGTAGCCCAGATAGACTCCCATTTGAAAGGAGCTCCGAACCATGAATGCCAAACCCAAGTTACAACATTAAATTATTAAACATTTTTAAATTTATTCTTTAAAGAAACAAAACTAGCTTCACCTACTCTCTTAGTGCTAATTACCAACTGAACGAAAATTTGCTTTCGATGCGTTTCATTTTGCCGCTCGATGCTTCTTATGCTCTATTTTTTGGACTTTATTTAATTAGTGTTGCTGTGCTTAGAATTTATAGAGATACGATAGGTGATGTAAATTACATTAGTTTTTACTGCTTGGCAACTACGGTGAGGGTTTATTCTTAAATGCAGTCTGAGCTCTGAAGATACATCCAATACTATGTACACCTCAATTTAGGATACGTTTTTCAAATTTGTAGGGCAATTAAAGTAAGAATGGGACGCCTTCTCGAACCCTTTTTTCGACCTGAATTTCGAAACTAGATAAAAAAAATCCGACAAATCCATCCTATGATCAAGTTACAAGTCCATCAATTTCATAACCCATCAAAGTCATAAGTCTATCATAAGTCCAACAAGTCCATCCTATCCATCCTACAATCCATCCAACTATAATCAATCCCAGCCCTGATTAGGTGTAAGATCTGCATTAGTGATACCTCCCATTTAATAAACATCTCATTGAAAGGTACCTTTTTCCAACCCCAAGGGTGTTTCTTATAGTGAGGCGAGGGTTCACTACAATTTTTTACAAAAATAATTTAATTTTTTAGTTACCACTACTCCACTCATTTATAACTCTGACCATCTACATTTGTTTTCTTAAAAGAATCCAACGCAGAAAAATTTTAAAAATAAGTCCGCTGGATCAGACAGGACCGTTATACTTTAAGGAACTGAAAAAACAGTGGAATTCAAAATAATTTTGAATTTGATAGTTATTTTTTGAATTTTGCTTGATTTTTTGCATAAAATTTTTTAGTATCTTGTCTTTTAAAATATGTACATACATCTTAAAATTCTAAAAAATTGACATTTTTTGCTATAATTAGGCCGCTGGATCTTCTATATGATAAATCAAGATCAGCCCATAATTGCTCTGAATTGATTCTGTTTTGTTGATTTTAAATGATTGAGATTTTTGGAGATTTCAAGAGTTATTTTAATATCTCCCTTTTGCCTTAGCAATGGTTTGCATGAAAAGGCAATGGTTTGCATGAAACAATTCTGCCAGATGGCAAACCAATTATATATTTATTAATTAAGACAGCTTTGCCGAAAATGACGTATTGGCGCCAGAATTCTGGCAAATGGCTAATATTAAAATATGTCTCATCTGTATTCTGTCTATGCTCGTTTTAATCAAAAATCGGCTACTGCCGTTATCATTATTAGTCTTTATACCATTTTTATTTTTTTATAACTTTTCTTCCTATAACTTTACTTCCTAGATATAGTCCTGACAGGATAAAATTTGATAGAAAGCCTCGAATTAATCCTCGAACCTCGAATTAATTTGCATTATTTCTCAAAAAATAGTACAATTTCTTTCTTTTATGTACCATTGTTATTTAATTAACAAGAATTTTTTTCTATTTACTTTTTTACCTTTTATTTCGTCACCTAATAAATTTTAAGAATAATAAATTGTCGTAACACTAAAATTAATTGAATTTATGGGAAAGCTCATAGAGAAAAGCCAGTCATTTGGCAGTGTCAGCCAACCTCCACTTTAATTGTATTCCTTTCTTATTAAAATTTTCTAGTTAAATAAGCATTTAAAAAATATTTTTTTATTTCAAAAGCTAGCCAATTTGTTTATTATTTAAATATTTTAATAGACACCCTAGTCGTTAATTTCCACAATTTTAAAAATTAATTTTGTTACAAAATTTTATTTTTTAGTCTACACTCTGTCACAAAAGTATAAGCACCCCTGTAAAAATTTAATTTCTGTTTGTTGTAAAATTCTACAAAAAATACAGTAAACATCTCTATCGATATTATAGAAAATAAAAAAAAATTAGGCCCTTATCTCATTCCAGTGTCGAGATCTCGATACCCTGAAAATCAACGTAAAACACGATTTTTCTACTTCAAAAAAATTTTTCGACCCCTTATGGTTTGTTTAAAATTTTCATTTTGAGCTCATTTGAAAGCCCGTTCTTTAAAAATTATTTTACTTTAATATTCTTTTGAGGTTAAAGATTTTTTATTGTTTAAAACACCATGCCATGGATTATAAAAAAATAATTTTACCCGTTTCTACCTTAAAGACATGCCATTTTTTTATTTGAGCTAATAAATATTTAAATAAAAAATATTTTAATAACACATGCCATAAATTTTAAATACATACTAGATGAAAAAATTTTTAAAATATACATATACCTTATAATTTATAAATTTTTATTAATTACTTATCTTTTATTCTAATTATATATAGGTATGCATTTTTGAACACTCGAACCTCATTTAAATACCAACTTAGGGTAAGAAATCTTATTTAATAGTAAAGTTTAGATAGAGGATTTCGTTTAGACAGAATTCCCCCTATTATCCTACCAAATTGAAGTTATATTCAATTTTTAAAAATTTCAGAAAACGATTTTAACTTTCAGAAATTTTGAGGGATAGGGTAAGGAATGGTCCCAGACCCAATGGACGTAGTATGTGGGTCCCGAACATGAAGTAATGTTTTGGAACCATACCCCTTCTTTGCAATACCATGAAAAGTCTAATTTTTTGTTGATTGGACGCATAAAAGTTCATTGGACGCATAAACTAGATCAGCGCCAAAATTTTTAATATCCTAAAAAATTATCTAATTTTTAGGAGTATTGAAAAATAAAATTTATTTTAGACATATTTGGATACTTGGAACGTGCTGGCATGAAAAATAAATTCCATATTTTTGGGGATGCAGGCTCCTTGTAGAATTAGTTAAATTGGTCAATAAAAATATATAAACAGATGTAATTTTTTTTAATTCCAACAAGCCTATTTTATAAAATTTTAATTAAGCTTCCTAAAAAAGCTTAAAATCTCGTCCAATAGAAAAAATAGAAAAAAAATTTTTTAAGATCCCGTCCACTAATAATAAGCAGTTTCCTTAATAATAGCCTTTTTTTCCTAAAATGTTAAACTACGCCTCTTCATTTTTTAATTTTCTGTTTATAATTGGAATATTTGAATTAAGATATTTCTAATTAATTATGTATAGCATCTTAAATTTAAAAAAATTAAAAATAATTTTCAGTTAGAATTTTTAATTAAGCTATACAATTTTTATAAACATATGCCTCTATATTTGCTTGAATTTTTGCGAAATTTTTCCTAATTTTAGAAACACGAAATATCAAGAGCAAAAAGGGGTTAATAATAATTTTCAGTTATAATTTTTAATTAAAATTATAACCCCAAGATACCGCAGAGCTTAAGATACCGCAGAGCTATAAATTTGTTAAAAATTGCTGAATCCTGGACGCCAAATCCGGGACACCTGGTATGTCTCGATGCGCCTCGGCGAGCTGAATCGAATCGTACGAGTGCATCCCGGATACAACCATTTTGAGTTACCTTAGGCCTGCGGTACCTTGGCCTCCCAGCAATAATTACACGCTTAGTTGATAATTTTGCAAATTTAAACAATTTTATTTCATCATTCTTCCAATTTAATCTAATATATTTTAGCTAAATTTTATATTTTTTAGCCTAAACTCATTCCTGGCTTAAACACTTTTACCAAGTGCGACTATACTTCTGAGTAAAAATATTCTCTCTCAATTAAAAAATTTCTTTAAAATGTCATCTTCAAATATCACAAATTTAAACTGTTCATTTATTGAAAATCTTTTGTTAAATCCCCTTTTTGGATTAATTACCTGGGTTCAATTAATTATTTTATTTATTTTGTTCACGTCTTCCGCAGTGCTTTTTCGTCAATTTAGCAAAGCTAAAATACCTTTACATTCAAATTTAACGGTAATTTAATTTAATAAATTGAATTTAATTTTTAATTTTAAAGTTGCTAGTATTTAATGCTATTATATTTTATTTAATTAATGCGTCCTTCTGGGCAGCTAATATAATTCGCTACAAGGTGAATTATTTTAAAATTTTTGTAAATTTTATTTTTGGAGTTAATTAGTGGAGAAAAAATATTAGAGGAAAACAATAAGCTTGAAAAAATCGTTGAGAATGGGACAGATTCTAGATTAAGTTAAGAAGATACGGTCATATTAGTTTAGAGGAGAAGGGCCTTAATAACTCAGACGTTAGAGCATATCTGTTAGTAGTGAGCGAGGCCTAACAATAACTCACGGAAGCTCTCTCTTACTTTATGGTAAAAATGTGAATTTGTTGCTTCAGCTATAATCTAGTTTTTGATCTTCGAAATATCTCGAAAAATCGACTGTGCTTTTTTATGAGTCCTTGTCTCGGCCCTATCTGTAATTGGCAGCTACTGAGGAATCCTCATCCTTACTAGATTAAAATTATGGCGGCAGGAATTTCTTACGGTTTATACACATAGTTAACTGTTTCGACGGATATACTTAACCTTCGACATTAACAAACTAAAATTTAAGATATTAGTTTACACATATTCTGTTAATTGCAATTTATTAACGCCTGTCTGGCTTGCCGTTGTTCTAATTGCTCCAAACTATTTTTATTTAATTGCAAATACTTGCATTCATTTTTTGATTATGCTGGAGCGTGTTCGTGCAACTATTTTTGTAAGGCACTATGAAACGGAAGGCATTAAATTTACTGCTGGAGGAATTATTTTTGTGGTAATAAATAACTTCGTTATACAGTTTAACCTCACTGGCATTGTTTGGAACTTTTAAATTTACTCGTACTATAGTATTACACAGGACCGATACGTTACTAATTCTGTTACATCTTCGAAACACAGCTTAATATAAAATACCCATACTAGATACACATTAGTTCAAGATCTGTTTCGTAAAACTTGGCGAACATTGGATGACGGATCAGCCTAAGAAATACCCTTTATTTAGGTATTCATAATTATCAGTCCTTGTAAGCTCGTCTCAAAATTTGTGCTTGAGCTCGACCGAGAAAAAAAATAAAACATGTACGAGTACGAGCAAATTTCAAAATTGCAAACACTGCTCATTATAACTATTTTATAGTGAGGTTCAGCATTTTTCACTTGAATTTCAATAAAAAGATTTTAAATTTAATTTTCAGTGGTTTTTATCAATTATCTACACAATTTATATAATTTGTTCAGCCCTAGCTGATAATGACGCTTTTGGTCAACCCTTGGGTATTGTAGCATTGACCTCCAAATACAATGCAACAATTATTCTGTATTCTTTTTATGCTACACTTTTTATATGTGTAGTTATTACTTTTTGTGATTTTTTGGTTTATAGAGCTAATAAAAGGATTAGAAGGAAGTAAGTCGATTTTGAGACCTTTCATTGTTGATCTTGATTATCCAATAATACCATTGGGGCATTATCCTTATCATTCTTGCTCCAAACATTTATACCTCGAGATCAATTACCGTATATGTCTTATAATTACCCTTGGTAATTTTTTTCGACCTTTCGATAGAGGGATAATTAATAGATAGGGTGTAATTATTATAATTTATTTTAGAAATAATAATTATAACTACTTATTTCTAAGATGGATTATTTTTTCAATCTCTGGCTGAAGGGGGTAATTAATAGGGAGGCTCGAAACGAAACTTAATCCGAATAAAATTTTGAATAATGACCTGAGTTTTTTCTCAAACCTTGACATCCCTGCTTTGAATGCGGCTATACCCTTGTGTCATAAACGGGAGTCAAGTTCAACTCATATATTTTAAAATTTATTTTCTAGAAGTAGATGTGAAAATCCAAATATTCCCACAACATACTCATTAAGTGCTAATTACCAGTTGAGAGAAAATATTTTCTCAATGAAACTGATTTTGCCATTAGATGCGGCATACACTATCTTAAATGGTATTTATATGACCGGAGCTGCTATATTAAGAATACACCGTAATGAAATGTATGTAGAGCAGTATACTAGCATCTACTATATTTTTATGACGGTAAATTTAAAATATTTTTGGGAACTGTTTGGATTAGATACAGGAATTGGAAATGAATTGGAAAGGATTTAATATTCGTGAATTTTATTTTTAATCGAGCTCCAGGGGCGGTATTATAAAATTGAGGTAGATGTACCTTGTTAACCTAGCAGGTTCCTCTTAATCGGGTATTTTGCCATTAGACGCGGCATACACTACCTTCAAACATGAACATAAGGATTAACATTTATTACAAAAAAAAATTGACCTTTAACTCGATTATTACCCTCAGCTTAGGGAGGTAAGCTGAGGGGTAAGCTGAGCCTTAGGGGTAAGCTAAGCTCTTAACTCGATATTATAATACTGCCCCAGGTTATCGTAAAATTTATTTATTATCGGTAGATTTAAGACACTTTTTGAACCAAAATTTGTTATTATTTTTTTGTGTCCGCTACAAAATTAAGTTTAAGAATTCCTTCTATAATTGTAGTTTAACGTCAACTCTTACTTTTAATTTTCATTAAGTATAATTTTATCTTATCTCCATGGATACAAGAAAATAAAATAATAAATGAAACAATAATTTCTAGTTTCCACTTCTACATTCAGCCATAACATTGTTAATTTATATATGCTTTGTGAGACGAATTAAAGAAAAAAGAATTTTAAAAATACAGCCATTAGATAGATCTGGACAGTTATATTTTAACGAATTGAGGAAACAATGGAACACAAAATAAAATTTAGAATTTTAACTCTAATCATTAAATTTAATTACATATTTCTCATCTTTCGTAGTTATCAAACAGAATAAATCGGATCATAATTAAAAATTAATCACGTTGAGAAAGTATTTCTTTAGCCTGCCGCTGAGTAGGTCAATCTTCGAAAACAAATTATCTGAATAAATACGTACTTTATTTATCCTAATAACTGCGTATCGTTAAGGTTGTTGGTTCTGAGGATCATATGGAACTAACTGATTTTAGGCACGTTCGGTCTTAGGACTTGAAATGGCTTTTGACAGTACTTGAAAACCTAAAGGATATACCCATATTAAGACGTCGTGTGTAAAGTTTTTCTAAAATATTTTCACCCAAATGGGAATAATTTTTAAATTTTTCTGTTAATTCATAAACCTTCTATTCTAATTTTTGGAAATATTATTTAAATTTTATTCGATATTTATAAATTAATTAAAAATATTAAATTTGTTAAAATAAATATCAAAATTTTCAAAACTATTACATTAACCTATCCCGCCTTTTTAATGTTCTAAAATTGAGGTTATCAAGTTCTTAAAGGGTTAACAATCGGCTTCACTTTTTTGTTGTCAGCATCTTCCTCAGCAGAATACGGGGGAATATGGATTGGTGGAAGACCTTCAGCAATTTTTAGATTATAGCCCATTGAAGCTGAAATTTTTTCGAAGTACTACAGTAGGACCTCACTTTAAGTCACCTTGGGGTTAAAAATATTGGGCCTTATAATGAGGTGTAAGTCAAATAGAGGGTATCAAGATCGAGAGATTCAATCGAAAAGAGAAGGGAGATTTTTCAGAACGAGATACTCGCCTGAGAAAAATAGTTCGTTCTCTTATATCCATTAAGGCATGTATGCAATTATAGTAAGGTCCTACAGTATTCCAAAATATTACTAAAACTCTAAAAATTTACTAAAATTTATTCTTTAATAAATACTTATAATTTTAAATAATAATTTAATTAATTACGCGCTGATGCGCTATATCCACCACCATAACCACCACCCTGCATCGAACCAAAACCTCCAGATCCACCTCCACCCATACCCATTCCTCCTGAATTAATTTTAAAAATCATAAAATTTAGCTAGAATAACTACCTCCCATATCACCGCCTGGGCCACCTCCACCGCTCATTCCACCCATGCCCATTCCGCCTCCTCCGTTCATGTCTCCACCACCCATAGACATACCACCACCCATACCTCCATCGGGCATACCACCTCCGGACATTCCTCCACCTTTTGAATAGAATTTAATTTTAATTAGGGACAGCTGGGAAAGGATTTAATGCATAGTTAACGTCTAAGACAAATCTCTTCGGCCAGATCCGGATTTGAAAAAATTGTTCTTCACTCACCATATCCCATCCCCATCCCTCCACCGCTCATTCCCATATTTCCATCAGGCATTCCACCTCCTATTCCAATTCCACCTCCCATCATTCCACCACCACCGCTCATATCTCCCCCTCCCATCATTCCTCCTCCTCCGTTCATCATTCCACCGCCTCCATCAGGCATTCCACCACCCATTCCTTCAAAAATATTTTTAAGCTACTTTAACAGCCAACATTTACCTCCTCCACCCATCATCATACCACCACCTCCCATATCACCACCACCGCCACCTCCCATACCTCCTCCACCCATTCCTGGATCCCATTGAGAACTAACACTTTTAAGCGTAATAATGCTTAGGAATAAAGTAAATAATGTGAAAAACATTTTTTCAATTAAGCTTGAAAATTAACTAAAAAATTTCAGAAAAGATTTTGGCAATCCTTAAGAACATTGTTTTCTAGAAAAGATGGACAAGAATGGTTCTCTTCAAGATTTTTGAGGTTTGATATTAGGTAACCGACTGTGCTGAATCCGAATCCGAGTTCAAATTTTATTTACTTCGAATCCAAGCCACAAAATCCACCCCCAATCCACCTCCAATCTAAGTAATCGACTGTGATGAGTCCGTAACTGAGTTAAAATCCTACTTATTTCGAATCCTAGACCCGAATCCGACCAGATCGAATTTGATTAAAATTTATAAGATACTAAGGCTATTCTGAATCGTCTCTCCAAGCTGAGTGACTCATTAAAATATATGAGAGAGCACTTCTTACTCTTCGTTTTAAAACCAATGTTCTTAAGGATTACCAACAAAAATTTTTTGATAAATAAATAATTTAAATTTCTAAGGAAATATTGTTAAATTAAAGTTAAAAAAAATTTTCTAAGAAATCCAAGAAAGTTCCAAGAAATGGACAGCAAATGAGCGGACACCAAATAAATTTACTTTTAAATATATTAAAATACAAAGGGAGAATAATGGATTCCCGAAAATATTATTTTCCTTTTTCCATTAAAAATAGCCAACAAAAAATAGAAACATTATTAAAACATTTGCAAGTTCGGGAAAATAAAGAAAATGTTTTTAATAATAAAATTATTAATCTACTACTAGTTTTCTTTGTTTTTTTCAATAATGTTAACAAAAAAAGGAAAATTTTGTTTTATTTTTGGAAATAATTAAAAGTCGAATTTTTAGAATTTTTACTTTATTCGGAAAATATTCAGCAAAATTTTCGATTTTTTTCGACTTTTTCGAATTTAATTCAAAATATGACCAAAAATATATTTTTTGAATATACATACTAGGGTTGATCACTACCGGTTATTAACCGGTACCCCCGGTTTTCGGTTTTGACCGGTTTACGACCCCCGGTTTTCGGTTTCGGTTTATGACTGACCCCCGGTTTTCGGTTAACCGAAACCGGTTTATGCCTGAATTTTCTATCCAAAATATTCAGTTCTTATTTTAATCAATTAAAATGCAGTAAGGCGGGCTATACATATCTATTTCTCTCCTTTAGCTAGTGGTTATTCGGCGGCTGGGAGCGAAATTATTTTTGAGAAGCATGAGAAAATTCCCCAAAATTATTTAGTTGCTTTTGATAATGTTTTGAATAAAAACGAGGACACATGAAGAATTGAGGAGAAAAAAAATTTGCGTCACTTGGGGTCATCTGAAATGCCACAATCCACATTTTATACAAAAATATTTCTCCTCCCATATTCCCATACTTTATTCAAAAATTAATCTTTTTATTGATGGAGAGAATACATATAAGTGCCTCCGCAGTGAATTATTTTCTATTACTTCGTTTTTTATTTATACAATTTCTAAATTTTAGTAAACACATGTCGCTTTAATCTATAATATAATTTTGTATTTTTTTTTAAATTTTTATGCCAAATTTCCGATTGATTTATGTTGATTACCGGCTCAGTATATCTTCAACTCCCTTTAACATATCAAGATAAAAATTTTTAATGTCCAAGTACAACTGGACATGGAAATACACTAAAAGATAGAGAAGACTCAAAATTTTCGAATTATCAATAAAAAATTTACGTTGATAAACCTTCGAAAATGCCATTTATTTAAAAGATTTAGATTTTATATTTTTATCAAATTTTGTTTTTATCAATCTGCCGAAAATAGGGTTGGGAGCCCGATCCTGCCAAGACCGAAATATCGTGTCGGGCCTTGAATTTCGATCCGAAAAAGACTCGGTCGGGCCGGTCCGATAAAAAATGACTCGAACGTCGGCCCGACTCGAAAACCCCAGCCCTAGTCGAAAATTTTGATTTTTTGGAATATTGTATTTTATTTAATTCCCCATCCAGTTATGAACCGTACCTCTGATAATAAAATATAGAATAGACATTTTGTCGCGAGCAGACCTGGGCGAAACTCAAAATTTTTTTCTGACGAAACGAAACGAAACAAAATTTTTTAAAAATCGTTTCGTTAACGAAACGAAACGAAACAACCTAAATCTTACGAAACGAAACGAAACAAAACGAAACATTTTAATATTCAAAAAATTTTCAAAACTGCATTTATTTCGCAATTATTCGACCTCAAATACTTTATTAGTCGCCTATGACTTATAAATGATTTAGTTATTGGTTTATTTACAACAATTGTGTCCCATAAGCCAGGCCCCATAAGCCAGGCCCGTCTCCATATCTCCATTTCGAGAGGAAGGCGATATAAGCTAGTGCTTCGCCGGAAGTTCCGGTTCCAGTATTTCCGCAACTCGCAATCCGCAATTTTTAAATTATGATGCGAGTCCGGTAATAGAATTTGTCGTCGATTAAGTAATATGTATATGTGAATTAGGGAGTGGAGTATAAACGGATTTGTAGTATATAAGTAATTGATATCTTCCTTTTTCAGCGCCGCAGGCGAAAATTTTGACAATTTGGGAAAGCAAGAAGCCGAAATTCTTTTTTTTCAGCGCCGCAGGCGAAAATTTTTTAAATTTTCAATAAAAGATGGTAAATTTTATAGATTTTGGCCTTAGTTTAGGCTTAAAAAATTGTTTCGTTTCGTTGAAAAATCACAGGTGTTTCGTAACGAAACGAAACGAAACAAATTTAAAAGTGTTTCGTAACGAAACGAGACGAAACAGTAAAAATCATACGAAACATACGAAACAACGAAACGAAACGAAACGTTTCGCCCACGTCTGGTCGCGAGCCACATAATCACCTTTTAATCCTACTGTATTTTCCCTATTCACTAGATTAAAGATTTTCTTATAATTGGACTTAAATTTTTTTAATTTTTAGTTGGAATTTTTATTGTTAAATTCTGAAATATGAGCGGAATTGAAGAAGATTCGTTTGATTTTCCTAAAGTTATGGAAAAGGAGAATTGTCTACCGGATTCTAATTCTTCAACAACTTCATCTGTTTTTGGAGTATTTTTTAATCTAAATTTCTTTTTTGAAGTAATATCCTTCCCTCTTATTCAGACTCTGACAAATGCTCCTTTACTTCAAAGCACTTCTCAGCAATCAGCTGAGAAAATACAAAAACCTGAATTTTTGAAATGGTCCCTTTTATTTTTGAATTTTTTCAAAATTTATTTTTAAATAGCTTTCATTATTTACATAACAGTGGAGGTCGTGCCATTTCTCCAATTATAGAGTCATTTCGAGAAGATATAGATAACATGGACAGAACAAGTGACAAAGTTGTTCAAAATTTGGTTACTCGATTTGAAAATTTGTTTGACGTAAAAATGATTTTGTTACATTTTTTAAAAAATATTTTAAAGTATTTTGAAAGAAAACAGCACCAATTAAATGCAAATTGGGAAAATTTCCATAAAGAGATGGCGAAGTTTAATCAACAAAAAATCCATGAATGGGCAAAAATAGAAGATATTCGGTTTGGTCTTCAACGTGATGAATATAATGCAAAGGCGGGAAAGGCTTCTGATAAAATAAAAGAGTTGGAACTAGAGGTCTAGTTAAAATTTGATCAAAATTATTTCATTTATTTGAAGCTAATACATGCAAAAATTAAATTATTGGAAGGAGAAGTCAATGCCTTTGGAAAATCATTTAAGGAGGATAATACAAAAATTAATGATTATAGTGAAATTTTGGATAATACAGAGGTCTTTTCAGAATTTTACTCAAGTTTTCATTTTTGAATTTTAGCAAGAGAATTCCTACTCCCAATTTGTTGATCAGCCTGTGAATTTATTTAATTCTCTTACACCCTTGGCATTTAACGACATGGAAATTTTATCTTTAAATCAAAAATTTGAATTACCATCTGAAATGGTGTTTATTTTTAAAAATTTATTTTATTATTTCGGTAATAGTTCCGTTCGTATGACACCAAAATCAACCCCCGGTCTTAACTTTGGGTCGAGATACAGGCCCTCGAAAATTGAAGAATAAAAGGGTAAACCAAGTTCATTTTTGGGCTAAAAATTCAATTAAACAAATAATAGCTCATTCGGAAGAGCTTGTCGAGCTGTTTCGAATGACATTAAAGTTAGATAACCTATGTAAGACTGACTGACTATTTTTAATACGTTTAAGAAGGAAAAAGGAGGGGGAAAGTACGAACCGAACTATTACCATCATTTCTTTTTAAAAGGTGAATACAATGTATATATTGACTGAAAGAGGTAAAGAATTTACATTCAAAAATGAAAATGAAGAAATTGTTGTTGTTGAACTCTCTGGATGTGGTCATCAGTATTGCCTTTTATATGAATATCCGAATAAATTATTTGGTGAAAATGACCACTTAAATGAGTCTAAATACAAATATTTTCGTTGGACAACCGTTCCTCGATTACCATTATCAAATTTAAATTTACAGATACAAAAAATTGAAGTAAATTTTTTTAATTAGAAAATTTAGACGATTTTGATTTGTGTGGATTAATATGGATATCAAGGGATCTGAACGGATTATGAGAGATATCGAGTGAAAAACGAAATATTAAGTGGGATAACGCCGGCCACACTTCATTTTACCGGGTGATTCTAGATCTGGCCGAGGCTGTAGCTCAGGGTTGTCGTTTCCAAACCACTAAAATGGGGCGCAGCCACTCAAAAATGGGGAAAAAATAGGGCAAAATTGGTCAAAAATATGGCAAAAAATAGGGAATTATTTTAAAAAACATAAAAATAATTAAAATATTAAATAAAAAGCCTTATTCCGCATGTTCTCCACTAGTTTTAACTAAATTTCTAAAAAACAGAAAGTTCCGATTAGAGACAGACTGGGAGAATCGTACGAGATGTCTCTCTCGATCTCGATATTCAAGTTTTTTTCATTATCTTTGGAACCAATAGATTTCTTCCATTTTTAGCAAAATTTTGAGAATTTTGAAAAGTTATGAAGCCAGATTTTTTCCTCTTTAGCGCCGAAGGCGAAAATTTTGAGAAATTAGGAAGACCAATAGGAGAGATCTCTTTTCAGCGCCGCAGGCGAAAATTTTGGGAATTATTACATTATGTCCAAGAGTTAAATTTCTTTGTTTTTTCGCATTTTATTTACAAAATGCCCGACAATTTGAAAAATATTACAAAATGTTAAAAATAAGGCAAAATATGGCAAATGTATAAAATAGGGAAAAAATGGGGCGAAAAGGCCAAAAATAGGGAAAATCCCCTATAAATAGGGTAAAACGACAACCCTGCTGTAGCTCCGAAAGACATCACGGCTTCCATAGCGGCAAACTTTTTCAGGCGAGGTGTTGCGTCAAGCTTTTTCGAATGACATAGATATTTAATCTAAATCTAAAATCGCCCGTTAAATTGCAGTTTAGACTAAAGGACATAGAGGGATTATGAGAGATTTAAGGGGGGGGGGTTATCTTGGTAAGATTAGGAACTATTATTGGCGATTAAGGCTAATTTATGAAAATAATAATTAGATCAATCTTTTTCTTATAGATAAACTTTCTCCAAGGCAATAGATACTACAAAATAATTACTCCAAATGCAAATATTATTAATTTTTATCTTTCTGGTGGTTTAGAAATATGTTGGAGAAATGGGGATGAGACTGTGATTAAACCTGATGGGGAAAGGACAGAATTTTTTGACCAAAAAAAGATAGAAATGTTTGATTTGACTTTGAAATTTAAAATTTTTTTAATTTAAAGTTACCTTCCAAGTGGGATAGCATATCGTAAATGTGATGCAAATGAATGGAATAAAGAAGAATTCCTTCCAAATAAGGCAAAAATGTCCGTTAGAGGAGACGGGTCTTATTCCACTTTATACAACCAGGTACTTTGTTGGATCTTGTAATTTAGCTATAAATTATTTTTAATCTTGCCGGAATTGTTAAAATAAATTTTTTTCATTTTTTCACAAATTTTTTGAATTTAAAAATTTTTTAATTTTCATTTAATATTTTTCAATTTAAAGCCACAACGAATCCACATGGAAAATACTTCAAAGTATTATGATTATTTACAAATAAATGCACCAGATTTTAAAGTTTTTAATAAATTCTATTCTTTAACAATATTTTTAAAGCTTCGTCGTTCTAACTCAACAAAAGCTGTTCAGATAGAAATACCAGTCGAATCATTTCCTGGCGAAAGTGTAGAATTTTGGCTTTGTGTAGATAATCCCCTTATGATTAAACACGTTCGTATGGAAAAGGGGATTTGTGGACAAAAGGAACTTGGTAATTTCAAAAAACTAACTGCTCGTAAACAAAAGTTAAAATATTTAAGCATTATAAATTTTTAAAGGTAAATATCTTTGTTTTTCTGATGGCAACTGTGGACATATTTGAATTCAATTGATAGAAATACTAGAGAACAATGGATTTACATGATGCAGCAATGTGATGGCTACACCGCGCGATTAATGACTCTAGTTTCGTTATTTCCGACTTCCTTCGATAAATACAGAATAATTTTGCTTCGTGTTTGTACATTAGAGATCGAGATTTTTGAAAAGTTTGGACCTGTTCCTTGACTCTTGAGTTTGATTTCTTCACTTGACTGGATCCTGGGCCTGTAGTTCAGGTAAAACTCTTGCCCAGGAAAAACCCAATAAGGTCAAAAAATGCCTGGACCTGGATTCTGGATACAAGAAAAATCCAGGCCTTGGTCCAGGTCCAGCTCGCCTCTATGTACATTTCCGTTTTATTTTGAAAATTTCTCTTCTTTTTCTTTACTTAAGTTTTTATTCGTTTGTTTTGTACTTTTGTTCTGCCCGACTTTCTCGCTGAAATACACAATAATTTTCATTACATGTTTACTAGATTTACTTGGATTCTTGATGATTTCGTGTAGTGTTTCGCTTGAAAAATTCTTTTTACTTTCCTTTTATTGTTTCGCTAAATATACATATATTTTCGTTTTCGTTTAGTTTTTAGAATCTAAATTTTTCTGTACTTGTACTTCGTACAAGGCTTATTTCTTCTCGTACTAGTATTACTACTATTCACTCGCCGTTTTTATTCTCAGCTCATACCCTTTTTATTTTTGTCTTGTACCTTTCACTTTATTGTAAATGGGAAATGTACGAGAAATTTAAATTTTTTATGATTTTCTAGACTAAGGCAAAATATTTTTAGGAATCCCGCATGAATAATTTTTTCTAAAACATAAGTGACGGTATATGAGGATAGATACTTTATTTCGTGAATCAAAAACAGCGGATTGCTCAAGCGGTATCCTACAAAATCTCGCGCAAGATCCCGTCCCGTGTTGGTCAATAACCGGAACTATTTTACTATTTTTTCTTTAATTTATACACAATTGAATAATTCTTAAATTTTTAAAAATTTGTTGTAGATTTTCAACACATACTTTTATATATATCTCAATCTCTAGTTCCAATCCTCTAACTTTCATTTTTTAGTTAATTTTCAGACGAATATGAGCAGGGCTAAAGGAAATTCAAATTTTTGTAATGAATCTGTGGAAAACGAGAGTTTTCTTGCAGATTCTGACTTTTTAAATGCTTCTATTTTTGCTGTATTTTTTAAATTTATTTTTTGAATCAAACATCTTTTCTCTTATTCAGCCTTTGGAGATACCAAATTTCAAGCAGCCGAATGCTCCTACGGTTCAAAGTAATTCTCAGCAGCTAGAACTTAGAATAAATGAATTGGAAACACAAGTATATTAATAAGAATTATTTATAACGGGGGATTTTTGCATATAATAATTTTAAAATCACTATTTCTTGCCAATAAAATGGCATTGAAAATAGTTCATCTATAGTGTAAATTTATGGTTATTTTGGAAAACTCTAAGGAACAATCAAAAAAAAACTTAAAAATATTTTAAGGACAAAATATTTTTACCCATATTAATAAAAATTATTTATAGGTAGAACAATTAAAAGCAAATGATGGATTGTCTTTATTAAAAATTAAAGGTTTAGAAGAAGAATTAGATGTTCGAGAAAATGAGTTGGCTAGAGCACAAGTTTTTAAATGAAATTTTAATTATTTTTTTAATCTTTAGAGAGAGAATACCACTCTTCGTTCTGAATTAAACTTGATGAAGAAGGAAAAACAACAATTGGCAGCATCACAAATTAATTTGCAAAAAAATAAAAATGAAACATATAAAACAAACTCTTCTGTGTCAAGAGACACAAAGCTTAATGTTTTTCGCTTAAATCAACATTCTAGTCGAATAGATTCATTTCCAAAGAATTCAGTTTCTAAACTTAATAATAACACAACTTCAACTTCATCTGACAAAACTTTTATACGCCGATCTAATTCCGTCGCTTCTTTAAATACTCGATACAAACAGCACGCTAATAACTCTACCGAATAACCCGTAAATTTAGTTCCAGCTCCTAGTAATCATACGACATTTAATAACACGGAACTTTCTTTAAATCAACAATTTCATTTGCCATCTGAGATGGTTTGTTTTCGAAATTTATTTCATTATTTCTTTCTAAAGGTAAGGAAAATGCATAATCTGACTACACGTGGAAATGAGTTTACCTTTAGCGATGGGAATAATGAAATTATTGTTGTTAAATCTGCTTTATGTTGTCAACCACCATATAAACGGCAATGTCTTTTATATGAATTTCAACCAAAATCTACTTGCAAAAATAATAATTTAGACCGGTCGGATTCCAAATATTTTCGTTGGACAACAGTTCCTCTGCCAATATCCAATTATAATTTAAACAAAAACAAAGTTGAAGTAAATTTTTATTTTTAATCAGCAAATTTTATTTTAATTATATCTAATTTAAAGCTGAGTCTCATAAAAAATTCCCCTTTCTCCCTAATTTCCCCGAACATCAATTAATTACAATTTTTATAAACGTTTGCTTTTGAGGTACATATTAAAATTAAAAAAATATACCTAATTATACTTTTATTGTTAAGGAGAAAAGGGAAATTAGATCATAATTTAAAGCCATAAATTCTCAAATAATTTTGATTATTTCTTATAGATAAATTTTCTACAAGGCAATAAATATTATAAAATAATTACACCAAATCAAAATATTATTAAATTTTATCTTTCTGGAGGTTTAGAAATATGTTGGAGAAATAGGGATGAGACTGTGATTAAACCTGATGGGGAAAGGACAGAATTTTTTGACCAAAAAAAGATAGAAATGTTTGATTTGATTTTGAAATTTAAAATTTTTTTAATTTAGTTACCTTCCAAGTGGGATAGCATATCGCAAATGTGATGCAAATGAATGGAATAAAGAAGAATTCCTTCCAAATAAGGCAAAAATGTCCGTTAGAGGAGATGGGTCTTATTCCACTTTATACAATCAGGTACTTTGTTGGAGTTTGTGATTTAACCAGTGCTGGGCATGGCTCCGGGAGCTAGCTTCGGAACCCTGAACCGGAGCCATGAATTTGAAATGCCGGGAGCCGGAGCCAGCAAATGTCAAATACCCAGCACTGAATTTAATTATGAATATTTTTAATCTTTGAAATATTTTTAATACTTCTAATTAAGATACAACAAGTGCAGAGGGGAAATACCTCAAAGTATTATGACTATTTACAAATAACTGCTCCAGATTTTAAAGTTTTTATTAAGTACTTTTCATTAAAATATTTTTTAAAGCTTCATCGGTTTAATACAACAAAAGTAGTTAACTTAATAATTCCAGTCGAATCCGTTCCTAGTTCTAATTTGCAGATTTTTCTTTGTTGTGATAATGTAATTATTGTCAAACATGTTCTTAGTAAGGATGGAATTTATGGACAAAAGAAGCTCGGTAATTTTTAATGAAAGCATTCAGGTACCTCCCGTGATAACTGTTCCTCTGCTTCGAAGGCATAGGCGCATTTCCTTTAAAAAACTTGGAATTTCGATTTTAGTTTTTAGCGTCGAAACAAAAAAATTTTCGGAAATCAAAAATCAAAAGAAAATCCAAAAACATCGAAAATAGAAATTTTATAAAAAAAACGTCGAAAATCGAGATTTCGACGCAGCTCTGTTTCAAGGCAGAGAAGAGCCAAATTTATAGTTAAAAAATATATTAAATCTTTTAAAGATGATTGTTTATGCTTTTCTTTCGGAATGTGTGAACATACTATTAATTGTAATGTCTTCAATGAATTAATTTGAGTGGAATATGTATTTGGATTTTATTTATAAATAAACTACGGGGAATTTGAATATTTTTAAAAATATTTTCTATAACAAGTTATAATTTTCTTTATTCTCAGTGTATTTTTTTCAGCTTTCTTTATGAATATTTTAGTCGGACCTCAAATCTAATATTAGATACACCTCTATTTATGATTTTTTAAATAGTTTGGGATGGGATAAGATGTCTAAGCAATATCCCTAATTAAGTACCTCTCATAATAAGATATAATTTTGCAGCCCAAATGTTTACCTTATTTGAGGTTCGATTACTTTTCTAGCTATCGGTTTATATTATGTGCCTAAAAAATAATTTAAAATGCCAATATAAGTCATTTATATTTTAATTTTTAAAGTCAAATTTTTTAAATAAATTATATTCAAAAAACTCTTACAAATTTTCTATTTATATTATTAAAAATTTTAAAAGATTTGGTAATAATCGGTTTTGTATGATGCATTTTTCTTGTTTATTCATCTCGTTAAAAAATACGGAAGAGTGGTCTTTCGGTACTTTTAAGGGTTGTAATCGAGTGTGTTGAGTCCGAATATGAGTTCAAATTATATTTATTTCGAACCTCGGACCGAATTAAGCATGAAGCGACGTGTCAGTTTAACATAAAAATGGTTGTAGTTTAGTCGAGGGCCGTCTCCAAATGGGTCGAAACATATGTCATTCGATTCGTCTCGACGAGCTGAGTCGAACGGGGCTTTACTTCTTGTGTCAGCGAATTTTGACATGTCATGCATTGAAATGCACAAAATGCTCAGTGGAAACAAGAAATTATTAAAGATTCATTTAGGAGAGAAATATAAGATTTTTCTAATTTAATTTGGAGTGTACTTTAAATTTGGAAATTTAGTACCCATGTACTCCCCATAGGTTTACGTTGACCAATTTGAACCTGTTTATCTCGGCTCATAATCAAGATCTCGAGCTGATTTTGGTGTCATTCAACGCAGCTCGATACCCCAAAAATGAACTTTCTCGATACCCCAAAAATGAACTTTCTCGATACCCCAAAAATGAACTTACTACCTATGGTTTTTGACCATTTCGAGCCCTATATCTCGGTCCACAAGCATCTCCGGGAAAAGAGTGGTACCTTTCGACTCAGCACCTTTTTCTACCCTATATATGACATTTTGATCATTAATTTAGGGGGTTACGTCATAACGGAAAAGTACCCCTCTACTTACTGCTTAATTCATCCCGCTAACACTGAATTAATCGTAATTTTATATTAGAAGTTCATGAGAAAACATGTTCAGGACTATTAAGTAGAGGCCAGACCGAGACGAGATTCTACACAAATATCCGTCATCGAGAATCGAGATTTTTCAAGATACATATCATCCTCGTGCGACCCTTCAATATTGTTTTTCGTTTTTTTTTCATTTTTTATTCTAACTTAATTAATGTTGACTTTTTATTTCAAAATATAATTTCAAAAATATAATTTTTTTTTATTTCAATATACATATATCCATGTAAATTTTAATTTTTATATTTTTAAAAATCTTCTTCTTTTATTATTGTTTCACCACATAAACCGCTGCCACTTTTCTGGATCATTAGACCATTTAAAAGGCTTATTTAAAAATAAATAAAGAACAAAAGAAGAGGCCTAAAATAAATTTTTTGCTTAAAAAGTCCCTCAAAATTACCATTAAATTAATCAAAATTTCGAAAAATTGTGCTTTTCTTGATTGATAATCTAATGAAAGGCGCCATAAAGCAAACGGTATAATAAAATAACGAAATTCTAATAAAAAGGCTGGAATGAGGCAAAGTGAGGTAAAGACAAGATAAAAGGCCTAAAAAGATTTTTAAAGTGAAGAAATATTTTTATAAGGACCTTTAATTTGTTTGGAATTTCTGAGGTCATTTTAAACATAAAAATTGCACTGAAGGTATAGAAGGGTATTGCCAAATATTTTGCCTAAAATATAAAAAAATAACAAAAACTAATAAAAAGTAAGTTTTAAAGCTCACCCAAATTTATATAAATTTATAGGAGGCTATTAAATAGTGTTTAACCGTAACCGACATTTCGACCGGAACCGGATCCAATTTAAGTTCCGGATCCCGGAACCGGAACTTTCCTTAGTTCCGGCCTGGAACTAAGGAACTTCCGGTGAAACTGTACTATTGAACCGAGTTAACTCAACTATACCATTCGAGGGGGCCATTTTATGGGGTTAAGTCAAATGGTATCGAAATTAAGCGATGATAGAAGATAATAATTAAAATTTTGAATCAAAAAACCTCTGTCTGAAAACTTAGGAGTCAAGATCAAACACCGGGTATGAGGGAGGATAAAAAAAACGCGCCTTTGATACCCAAAATAAAAAAAAAACGCGCCTTTGATACCCAACGCGCATTTGATAAAACGCGCCTTTGATACCCAAGATTTTTGACAAAGATCGTTTAAGTCTAATCTCGTATCGGTACTGTGTAAAGGAAATCGGGCCCAATGGGACCATTAGATCCCCAGATCCAACGTCAAACTATAAAAAGATATTGGATCCTATGACAACCCGGGATCAGAAGTGTGTCGGAACTGATGAAGGTGTCGGAAATCGGCAATGCCGGTAATCGAAATGGCTCAAAGTCGGAACTCGGAAATCGGAAATCAAAATTTTTTCGGAAGTCGGAATTCCGACACACTTCTGCTCAGGATAAATCAGAAAAAATTCAGAAATGCCCATAAAATAAAATTTAAAAAATTCTAACAATCCAGTGTCTCTGAAAGAATCGTTGCCATAAATAAAAGGTAAAATGTCTATTATCCGCCAACAAATAAGGATGAGCTAAAGTACAACAATTGACTGATAAAAAGGCAAATAATGAAATAAATAACATTGAAATTAAAGAAAAACTGAAAAAATTTTCAATTTAATTTTATAATAAGTTAATTCACCGATTAAATATTTTCTTATAATTTTGAAAAAAATAGCTAATAAATAAAGGCATGGAAGATGCTGCAGTAAACCCAACAAAATAGAATAATTGAGGTAAATGGATGGCCTGAAAATATTTTTTAATTAATAAATTTGAGTTAAGCAAAGAGGTAAGAGGCTAGCAAGAGGTAATCTTTATGATTTAACGGATATTTTTTTCCGATTTTTAAGTAAATTAGAAAAGTTAATCAAGACGGAAATGCCTTGAAAAAATAAATAATTCACTTCATAATTACTCCGTCATTTCTTCAAATAAAGCCCCCTTCTCAATTAGAGCACCATTCCCTAATAAAGCCCCAGTCTGGAGGATAGTTGAAAAATACAGCCCCACGGGGTTGATTCCTCGTTCCAGGGAGCTGTTGAGAATAATTTCACAAGGAATTATAACTAGAAGATGCTGATATGTCACTTGAAATTTCTACCTATCACTCTCACTTTTAGGCTTAAAATTTTTATCAGTTAATCAGAAATGAGTTGTAAGGAGATCTCTCTAAGAATTCTTATAACTCACCAAATTAACTAAAAAATTCAAATTTTAACCGGTTTATGTGCTGTTTTATCACCTAGCACAATACTTCCATTATTCCAAACAAGAAAACACATAAAAGCAAAAACCAACAAAAATTGATAAATAAATTGAAAAGTCTTTAAAAAATTTTTTTTAATAAAAATTTTTTTAAATTTGCCTTGAAAAATAATTGTTTAAAGGAGATTTGATTAAATAAAAATTGTTTGAGTAAATTTAATGAAAATGCCAAACAACTTAAAGCTGGCCAGACAATGTTGGTCTTAAAAAAATTTTTTTAATAATTAAAAAAAATTTTTTGAAAATAAATGTGCCTGTCTTGTAAGCACTGCTAATGCCAAAAACATTGAAGAAATTAAAGAAGAATGGGAGGAAATACCCCAAATAAAAGCTGTGAGGGAAAGAAGATCTGTATAACTTTAAAATAATTTTTTTGGAATATTTTTTTAAGTAAATTACTAAAGAAAGGAATTATTAAGCAATACAGGGAGAAAACAAATTGCTAAAGCTGGTAAGCGAACATCTCTAAATTGATCTGGAAAAGAAAATTTCGTTGAGATGTCAGACCTCGTTATATAACACGCCCAATAATGGATGCCAGTAATGGACAGGGTCACCAAAACCAGGACATTTTTCGGCCTGAAATCCGAAACTAGATCCTCAGAAGTCTGAAACTTTCTCTCAACCAGGTCTGTCCCTTCTAAATGGGTACACCCCGTTATACCGCGAGCCCAGTATACCGCCGAGCTATAACTTCGTTTAAAATTGTCGAATCCGGGAGGTTCGATGCGCCTCAACGAGCTGAATCGAAACATACCATGGCGTCTCGGATTCGAAAATTTTGAACGAAGTTATAGCTTGGCGGTATACTGGGCTCGCGGTATACTGGCCTGCTCCCCTTCTAAATACCGTAAATCCTCGAAAATAAGCCCGGAGTTTATCTTTTTCGACCGACCTCTAAAGAGGGCTTATTTTAGAGGGGGGTGGTATTTTGAAGAGGGGCTTATTTTAAAGAGGGGGGAGGGGTTATTTTCGAAGGGGTGGCTTATTTTATGGGGGGGGGGTATTTTGAAGGGAGGCTTATCTTAGCGGAATTATTTTGAAATTGGCTTTTAGGAGAGGTTATTTTGAAGGGGGGCTTATTTTAGAGGGGGTATTTTGAAGGGGGACTTATTTTAGAGGAAATACGGTACATACTCAGTTTGTGTCACTTTTTAAAAGTTTATTTAACTACTGGGTGTAAGGGGCATGATTCCCCCAACTTATGAAACGCTTAATTATGGAATAAAAAATTCAGAACAAAGGGGTGTTCTTATAGCGAGATCTAACTATAATTTTATTTAACTTTACCAATTTCTTTCAATTTTCCTCCAATAGAAATTAAAATAAAACGTCTCAAACGACATAAACCAGCAAAACAAAAGGGCAAAATTAACGAATTGAGGTAACGCTCATAACCACAAAAACCAAATAAAACAGCAAGGAAATAAAGCCCTGGAGGTGTAGTTATCATTGGATTCCTGAAAATATGTGAGGGTTAAAAATTTCTTCGGGAAAAGATGTTGGTATTAGACGTGAAAATTTCATTTTGCTTTTAAGGAATAATTAAGAATTGTATAGTTTACAAAATAGACTTGATCTTAGGGCTTGACGCAAATGAAAAAATTTTTCTTTAGCCGCAATTTTAATTTTAAAATCCGGAGACGCAATCCGTAAGTTTAAAAAAACACGTAATTTTACGCAACTCTGCAGAATCTATCGAATACTCGATACGTCCGATTTCTAAATAAATTCTAACCTTCCCAACTTAGACAACCTTTTAGTTTATACAATTATAATTCTTAAAGCTTTTATCTCCCCCTGTTTTATGGTTCCCAAAAATCTAGAATTAAAATTTTATCAAAAATTCCCGACTCCCGAAAATCAGGTTATTTTTTATGTCAGTTAGATCACTAATTTATTGATATCCCTAAGTATTACAAAATAAAATTTAAATTTATCTACCATTCATTATAAATTCCTCTGCAATATAATCTTGTCTGTGCAACATGAAAAACTTCATCCATATAAGGCTCTGGAACTTTTTGATAAATAATTTTGACTACAAGACTATGCAAAATTCCAAGAATAGAACCAAAGAAGAGATCGAAAAAGGAATTTTTAAAAAATTAAAAGGAGTGGGAAAAACCTTGAATTGAGGGAATCATGCTTGACATTATTTTAAAAAATAGTTAACAGACTGAAAGGAAACTAAAAATTATTTTTAATTAAATTTTATTAATGGTAAAAATATTGATAGAATTAAACTGAATGTAAATAATTAAAATAAAATTTTTTATAAAATTTATAAAGAAAAAAAATATTATTAAATATGCAATCGAAACCAGGTGTGGATGCAATTGAAAAAAATCAGCTTTCTTCCTAAACTTTTGAAAAATTTGGAAAGCTAAGAAGCCAGATTCTCCCCTTTATGGACGGTAAATTTGTGAAAATTGCGTGAAAATTTTTAAATCCGCAGCAGCTATACGCAATCCGCATGTCAAAAAACATAATTTCACGCAATACGTAATTTCGTCTAGCCCTGGTCGAAACTCATTTCCTTTGGATTGAAAAAATCGAAAATTATAATGAAGTTTTTATTGGAGTATTTTTAGAAAAATTTTTTTAAAATTAATTAAAGAAAATTTTAACTACGGAGTATAATTTAGGCGGCCACCATCACCCAGTAAAACCAGCCAAAATTAAAAAAACCCGAATCTTAAACTCAAAAAATAACCAATTTTGGGAGTATTCAAAAAATGAGCTTCGACTGAAATAATTTTTAAAAAATGGCTGTTGACTTCTGACACCGTTTTTTCCCTTCCTTAGAAATAGAGTTTATTGACCATTATTAAGTGTCCTTAAAATTTTGGAATTTTTATAAAAAAAAATTTTTAAGAAGGAAAACCTCAAATTATCATAATTTAATTTGTTTCTTTATCTCTTTCCAATTTTTCTAAAATTATTCGAATTTGTGCATTTAAATTAGGCAGTCCTTTTTATGTTCCTAGCTGCAAAACATGATTATTTCTGAATTTAAATTTTTTTAAAAAATTTCTCAAATTTTAATAAACCTTCGACGCCATTCTTTTTGAAATTCAGCTTTTTCTCTTTTCTTTTTCAATCTTTTGACGTTCAATTTCGTATTTCACGACATATTTTATGTAATTTTGTTGTGCACGTTTCACGTTTATAAGCGCTTATATAGTCTTTACTAAATTAATTTGAAAGTTTATATTTTTGTGAAATTAAAACCTAGGCCTTTGAGCATTTATATGGGAGGGATGTTGTATACACTTGTAACATAGTAGCGGCCAAGTAACTGAAACAGAATTAATCAACTGCTGGGAAGAATTGAAATTGAGTCTAAGTTAAATACTAAACGAATACCAAAACAAAATTGAAATAATTAATACGGATCTAAAGAATCAGGTGTTTTTTAGCTAACTTCAAATTTTATGGGACAAGCCCAAAACGGCGCGCGGCCATAACGGCGCAAAGCCTTGTCTTGCTTCAAAAATTCCTAATCCTAACAAATTTAGTATTAAACGATTCCATTAACTAGCTAAGGAGATTGGTACCATAATTGAGAACCGCCGTTCAAAAAAATTAAAAAGTACTGCAAAAAATTATTATTAGAGTCAAAATCTGCAAGACAATTTTCGTTTTCCATAGATTCATGAAAAAAAATTTGAATTTTCTTTAGCCCCTCTCATTTTCGTCTGAAAATTAATAAAAAATGGTAAGTTAGAGGATTGGAACTAGAGATTGAGATATATAAAAATACGTGTTGAAAACCAACAACAAATTTTAAAAAAATTAAAAATTATTCAATTGTGCATAATTCAAAGAAAAATAGTAAAATATAGTTCCAGTTATTGACCGACAAAGGACGGGATCCTGCGCAGACATTTGCAGGATACCGTTTAATCAAGCAACAAGACAAAAATAGAATGGGTATGAGCTGAGAATGGCCTACTTTTTCCTTCCACTAAATATTAAAAATGGTCAGTCTGTTATCAGATTATAGAACTCGTCGAGCTGTGTCGAATGACACCAAAATCAACCCCCGGTGTTTATTTTGGGCCGAGGTACAGACAAAAACCTGCATTAGACAAAAACCTGCATTAGTCTCGCCGACACAAGTAGGATTACATTATGTCATAACTCTGTCAAATTTTTTTCAATTACGTTGATTTTAATGTCTTTCGAATCAGCTCGTCAAGCTTTTTCGAATGTTTAATCGAATTTTAGCCGAAAAATGAGTTTTTTCAATTTTCGGGGGTCTGTATCTCGGCCCAAAGTTAAGCTGGGGTTGATTTTGGTGTCATTCGACACAGCTCGACGAGTTATATAAACTAAGACTGACTGACCATTTTTTAATACTTTTAGGAAGGAAAAAGGAGGGGTACAAAATTCAATTTTACGAGTAGTAGTACGAATATGAGAAGAAATAAGCCTTGTACGAAGTACAAGTACAGAAAGATTTAGATTCTAAAAACAATATACTAAACGAAAACGAACGAAAATATATGTATATTCAACGAAACAATAAAAGGAGAGTAAGTAGAAGTTTCAAGCAAAACACTACACGAAATCATCAAAAATCCAAGTAAATCTACGAAAATCTAATGAAAATTATCGTGTATTGAGGGAGAAAGTCGGGCAGAACAATACTACGAAACAAACGAAAAGAAACATAAGTAAAAAATGGAGAGAAATTTTCAAAATAAAACGGGAATGTACAATAGAGGTCGGGAATGTACAATAGAGGTATTTAAAATATAATGTGGCAATTTCAGTTGATCCATTTATAAAAGAAATAAGACGGTTTTTTCTTGCTACCCAAGTTTTCGAGTTTTTCCCACATTTCAAATTAAACAATACATATCAAAGGCAAATAAAAAAATGTTGTGGAATTTCCCGTGCTTATAATTTTTCACCGATTTATGAAGTATATTAGAAATTTTGGAACTTATTTACTTTAACTACCGACCCAGAAATTTTACCAGATAGATTTTAGATATGGACAATTTATATATTATTCGAAAGAGCTCGACGAGCTGAATCGTATGACACCAAAATCAATCCGCAGTCTCAATTTTGAGCTAAGACAAATGGGTTCAAAATGGTCAACATAAACCACGCGCCTTGTGCGTGGTTTGCGCCACGAGCCTCGCAGGTAGTCAATGTTCGCTGGGTTGTACACCAGAAACATAAACCCATTCATTTCTAACGATTTTAAGCCTTGGAATCACCATTTACCCCCTCAACCGCACAAAAGCAGTTATCCCAGCAAAATTCAGTTCCTCGTAATTTTGTCTAAAATCATAAAATCAAGCTGATTTTGTTACCATTCGACTTAGCTCGTCGAGCTCTTTCGAACGATATATAAATTGTCAATATTTAAGAATACAATCCCACGATAAAATTTTGAGGTCGGTAGTTAAAGTAAATAAGTTCCGAAATTTTTAGTTCTTTTTTGAAAATTTAGGAATTTTCAGGAAATTTTCACCATATTTGACGACGCAGTCTTCGACGCTGAAAACGGAATAAATCTAGCTTTTTGATTTTACAAATTTCGCAAAATTTCCGCTTACGGAGCGCATAAATATTATTATGACGCGAAAAAAGTAAAAAGTATGGGGGACATCGGAGATCTAATGGGTTAAGGTGGATTTTGGGTAATATATGGGGTAATTAAACGAGGGATTATGATGTTAACTAAGATCAGGGTGAGCGCATTGCGTTTTTTGAGATTGTTGCTTGCGCTACCACTGAGTGCGATATTTGAGGATTTGGTGTCTCCCAACCAGACGTGGGCGAAACGTTTCGTTTCGTTTCGTTGTTTCGTATGTTTCGTATGATTTTTACTGTTTCGTCTCGTTTCGTTACGAAACACTTTTAAATTTGTTTCGTTTCGTTTCGTTACGAAACACCTGTGATTTTTCAACGAAACGAAACAATTTTTTAAGCCTAAACTAAGGCCAAAATCTATAAAATTTACCATCTTTTATTGAAAATTTAAAAAATTTTCGCCTGCGGCGCTGAAAAAAAAGAATTTCGGCTTCTTGCTTTCCCAAATTGTCAAAATTTTCGCCTGCGGCGCTGAAAAAGGAAGATATCAATTACTTATATACTACAAATCCGTTTATACTCCACTCCCTAATTCACATATACATATTACTTAATCGACGACAAATTCTATTACCGGACTCGCATCATAATTTAAAAATTGCGGATTGCGAGTTGCGGAAATACTGGAACCGGAACTTCCGGCGAAGCACTAGCTTATATCGCCTTCCTCTCGAAATGGAGATATGGAGACGGGCCTGGCTTATGGGGCCTGGCTTATGGGACACAATTGTTGTAAATAAACCAATAACTAAATCATTTATAAGTCATAGGCGACTAATAAAGTATTTGAGGTCGAATAATTGCGAAATAAATGCAGTTTTGAAAATTTTTTGAATATTAAAATGTTTCGTTTTGTTTCGTTTCGTTTCGTAAGATTTAGGTTGTTTCGTTTCGTTTCGTTAACGAAACGATTTTTAAAAAATTTTGTTTCGTTTCGTTTCGTCAGAAAAAAATTTTGAGTTTCGCCCAGGTCTGCTCCCAACCGCCGCTTAACCTTTTGAAATAATTCAAAAAATAGCGGAAGCCAACTCTGTTTACTATACATATCAAGGGATTTGGAAAGGCTGTCGGTCGTTAGAGGCTGGAGAAAAATGTCAACACGATCTGGAGAAGAGCTTCCGCAATTGCGGACTGCATATTGCTAATGCAGATTTTAAAATTGTGGATTTTTTGGATTTTTGTGGAATTTTAGGATTTTTATGCAATTTTCACGCAATTATTCGCAATTTAACGATAGGTGGACAAGTGATTGATGTCTTTCAGATATCCATGATCAAAACGATATCAATGATATCTCATTTAATTTCAAATCTACAAATTTCGATATGCCTCCAAATTACTGCGGATTGCGTAAAATTGCGTTTTTTCGGCTTTTGGACTGCGAATTTCGACTGCGATTTTAAAAATAAAAATAGTGGCTGCGGATTGCGGCTGTGGAAAATTTTTTTCGATTGAGCTCTGGAGCAGACATGCACGAAACGTTTCGTTTCGTTTCGTTGTTTCGTTAGTTTCGTTATGTTTTTTTCTGTTTCGTCTCGTTTCGTGACGAAACACTTTTTAATTTGTTTCGTTTCGTTTTGTTAACGAAACACCTGTGTTTCGTTAACGAAACTTTGATAATTATTTTTTGATTTTTTTCAGAAAAATGGCTAGCAATAGCAAATACAATAATTATTTTAAATTTGAAAAAAATAAAATTTCTTGCCAACAAGAACATTGTGACTATTTTTATGCACCAAAAAATCAATATGGGTTTCCAACAACTTCTTTGCGTAAACATTTAGAGCGTAGGCATCCATCAGTGTTTTCTGAGCTCCTCCAATCCGAAAAATCAGAAAAAGAGATGGATGAAGGAGCAGAAAAACTTAAACAAACAAGTTTGAAAAGGATATTTTCTGTTTCTGCCGGTTCGGCTTCAACTTCCCAAGCAATGACATCAACAAAACAACCAAGAATTGAGGATGTGTTTAGTAAGAATTTAGTCGTTTTTAATATTTATAAATTTTTATCTAAGAACAATGGGCAGCCGACGGCGAAATGACTTTGAAAGTAAATAGAGCAGTGATTTCCTTGATATGTACTGCAGGTCTCCCATTCTCTTTCGTTGAAGAGCCGGGCTTCAAAAATTTACTACATATTCTGCAACCACAATATAAAATCAGGTTTTTAATTAAAGTCTTTATGTAACTTGCATTTAAGATCAAGAAACTTTTTCTCATACGAAGAATTGCCAAAAATGTATGAAAACATGGTGGATGTTGTAAAAAAAGATGTTTTTTCTGCACCTTTTGTTTCTTTAAGTATTGATTCGTGGTCATCAGAGGAAAGCACCCATTCCTTACTTGGCGTGACTTGTCATTTTCTTAAAGAAAACTTTGAGCCTAAACATGTTTTACTTGCTGCATCGCCTATTAAAGGAAGTCACACAGGCGATAGAATAGCATCTTTGGTTGCTAAGGTTATTAGTAAGTTTGGAATTGACAAAAAAATACATATGGTCGTACGAGACAACGAAAGCGCAATGCAGAAAGCAACTAGAATCGCCGGTCTTGAGTCGCAACACTGTTCTTCACACAAAATTCAATTGGTTTGGTAGTATTAAAAATTTTAACTTTTTATAACTTAAGGCAATTGCTGACGGCTTAAGGCTATTGAGTGGTTTTAAAGAAGTCATAGAACGTGTAAAAAAAGCGATACGAAGGATTAGAAAGTCACGTTGCGTGAGAGATGAATTTGCGAAGTTGCAGGATGAACTCGGTCTTCCTCAATTAAACTTAAGAAAGGTTTTTTGAAACTTGATTATTTTGATTCTTTATTTTAATAGGGGATAGAAGTAAGATGGAACTCAACATTTTTAATGTTGGAAAGGTTCACAAAATTTCGTGATGTGATTCAACTAATGCCGGCCCACGATAATAAATTCCCAGTGTTCATGATCGCTTTAGAGATTATTTACTTATGGAAGTTGAAAAAATAGCTTTGAAATCAATTAACGTATTTTTTTAATTTAAAATTTATTAGGCTATTTTATTTCATTTTCAGGAAGATAATGAACCTGAAATTCCACAATTTGATATAGAAATGCAGAATGATGATCCTTTTGAAGAATTTTTGCGAGAAAGAGCTATTTTATTGCCATCTTCACAACCGTCTCCTTCTATTGCTGATGCAAAGGCTCAGGCAGCTGGGGTTAGTTAATATAATTGAGAATAAAATATTTTTAATTTATATTGTTAAAGCAAGTGACCGAGTATTTGAACACACCTAGATTTGAAGGACGTTCTGCTGATTTCTGGAAAAATCCTATAAATGTTGCAAAGTTTCCTCTTCTTCTACCGCTTGTTCGAAAATACCATTCCGCACCAATGTCTTCTTCAGAGTGTGAACGAGTTTTTTCAGTTGTAAAATATATTTTGGATGATCGCAGAAAAAACCTTACTATGGAAAATCTCGAAAAACAATTGTTTTTGCACGAAAATTTATTAATTTACGGATTTAATATCGAATAACTGAGAAAATAAACATACTTTTAGAAAATTAAAATGTTTCGTTTTGTTTCGTTTCGTTTCGTTAAATTCTCGTCGTTTCGTCTCGTTTCGTTAACGAAACGATTTTTAAAAAATTTTGTTTCGTTTCGTTTCGTCCGAAAAAATTTTGGGGTTTCGTGCATGTCTGGTCCGTACGAAGATGTTTGACCATAACTACATTGTCAGTACACAGGCAAATTTGTACATAGGAACCAGGAAAGGATGACTCTAATGAAATTACAATCTCAACTAACTTTGTTGTCTTAAAGCGACGAAGCTTAAAAAAATAATTTGAAGAAAAGAATCTATTAAAAACTTTAAAATCCGGCGCAGTTATTTCTAAGAATTCCTCATTAGTAATTTTTGAAGTTGTTTCTGTATTGAGCTAAAAATAAATAAGAAATACTATATATTTAAACAAAGAATAAGCTTTAATCAAGACAATTTATTGTCAATACTAGACAAAAAACAAGACAACCAAGAACCTAGGCTGTAGTGTAATTTACCGGTGGTCAACTAGTAACTTACACAACGGGTTCTTTCAAGGAGCTATTGTATAACTCGGTCCAGATTAAATTCCCAAAGTATTGATAGTATCATTCGACTCAGATCGTCGAGACGAATCAAAAGAAATATGTCGAATCCTGAACTTTTACTACCGGTACACTACACTATACCCTATTTAGAAGGTTTAAAAATTATTACCCAACAAACACGTAATTTACCAGAAAGACAAAATTTAATAATATGGCCTTTAGGGGTTGTAATTTCATAAAAATGATTTTTTTGAAGAAAATTGACCTAAAAATAGAAATTATTTAAAAATTTTTGCATTGAAATTATGATCTAAATCTCACTTTTCTCTTTACAAAATAAAAATGCTACAACTTTCTTATTTTAATACCTCAGAAGTAGGGTTATCTATTCAAACCGAACCGAAAAAAAGATTTTCGTTTCGGTTTATCGGTTATACTCACAACTTATTTTCGGTATGTTTCTGTTAATTTTTTATTAGTTCGTTTTCGGTTAACAAAGAGTCTGGTGAAACAGACTACCCTACTCAGAAGCCGAGGGACATAATTTATCAACCAGAAAATATTCTGATTAAAAATTAAAATTTACTACAATCTTGTTTCTTTTTACATCAAAACTTGATATTGGCAGAGGAACGGTTGTCCAACGAAAATATTTGAAGAACGACCGGTCTGCATTATTTTTATTTTCGGCAGTTATTGCTTGGAAATCACGTAAAACACAATGTCGACAATATGGTGGACGACAGCATAATAGAGTTCGGAACAACTATAATTTTTTCAGTTCCATCACAAAAAGTAAACTCCTCGCCACGTGAAGTCCGTTCATACAGAGTATTTACCTTTAGAAAGAAAAAGCTAAAATAAACTTTAAAAATATACCATTCTAGAAGGTAATTCAAATTTTTGATTTAAAGAGAGTTCCTTGTTATTAAACGTAGAATGTATATGAGAGTCATCAGTAAAGTTATTAGCCTGCTGTTTTTGTTGTGTATTTAAATTAGCGACGGAATTAGATCTGCGTATAAAAGGTTTATCCGATGAAGTTAAACTTGCATTATTATTAATCGCAGTAACTAGATTCCTTGGTAATGCTACGCTTACATAAAAAACGCAAGACGCCGGCGGAAGACGCTCGGCGACAAGACGCCGGCGGAAGACGCAGTTTCGTGCTTACATAAAATCGGCGTCTTCCGCTAAGCGGGAAGACGCAAAGCGTCAAAACGCTAGTTTTATGTAAGCACAAAACAGCGTCTTCCGCCGGCGTCTTGACGCCGAGCGTCTTCCGCCGGCGTCTTGCGTTTTTTATGTAAGCACTAATTGCGGACTAAATTTATAACAAATATTTTATTGAAATTAAATTGAACAAATAATATTAAATCATTTTATCCTGCCATGATACCGATCCAACTTCAATGGTAAAATATTCTACTTAGAGGTCGGCGCGGGACGGGATCCCGACGGGATTTTCCGGGATCCCGGATTTTTGTTATTATCGGGATCATTCGGGAGGTAATTCTTCGGTTGTCGCCCCCCCCCTTTTTATGTTTCCCTGACCATTTTGAGCTTTTTTGCTTGACATATAATTTATTATATATCATTCGAAAGAGCTATCCGAGCTGGGTAGATTGGTACTAAGATCGGTTAGATTTGGCGATTTTGAACAAACTTATGAGGCTAAATCCTCTGTCACTAAATCCTCTTATGAGGCTAAATCTTCATATTCAAAAAAATTTAAAAGTTTGGAACTAGGAACTGGAACTAGTTCCAGAGATATTTTGGAACTTTCCCATCAGCCTCGATTTTCCCCAAAACTTTTTGTCTTTAACTATATGGTACGAGCCCTAGTCATTAAGAAATGGTCAATTTTTCATGTTTTTGGTATTATTTGATAGAGAATCAAAAGCTCTACAACATAACAAAAAATCAGAATTTTTGACCGATTGATAAAAAAGTTATGATATAAATACTTTTTTATCTCGAAAATCTCAAAAATATCGAAAAAAAAGAATATTTTTTGCAAAAAGTATACCTTTTTCAAAATCAATTTTAACCCATAAGATTTAACTTTAAAAATATAAAATTTATATTGATCGATAGAGAATGAATTGAATTTTCAAAATCTTTTTAAATTTTGAAAATCGGATTAGAATTGGCCGAGAAATGATCAAGACGCTAAAAGTTGCCGCAAAAAATTCAAACATGTTTGAATTAAAAAAAGAGACGCCGGCGTCAAGACGCCGGCGGAAGACGCAGTTTATGTAAGCACTCAAAAAAAGCGGCAAGACGCCGGCGTCAAGACGCCGGCGGAAGACGCGAGTTATGTAAGCACGCAAAAAAAGCGTCAAGACGCCGGCGTCTTGACGCCGGCGGAAGACGCAGTTTATGTAAGCACTCAAAAAAAGCGGCAAGACGCCGGCGTCTTTTACTCTCCTCATTTCCCATTATCTTTTCTGCCGCAAGACGCGCGCGTTTTTTATGTAAGCGTAGCATAATATATCTATTTGTTTTGACTGCTGATTAGAGCGAAAAACGTTAAGACGTGTGTCTCTAGACCCAGCATTATTACTAGTACTTTGCAAATTCTGTCGGGATCCTGACAATGGTTGTTTTTGTTTCATTAAGTTTAATTCAGTACGAAGAGTAGCATTCTCTTGCTAAAAATTTTAGAAAATTTTAAATTTAACTTAATAAACTTGAATCGTAGCCAACTGGTCGGTACTTTATGGATATGTCACCCCCCCCCCCCTTTTTTTGAGTCTCAGAGTTTTCCTTAAACGTAGAAAATGGTCAGAGATTATTTTCTTCTCCATGTCAATCATTTTTTCTTCTTCAAGTATTTTGCTAGTTTATTTTGCCTTTTCACATATTTTGTACTTACATTTCACTCATTTCGTTTCTACATTTACCACATTTCACTTATTTTGCTTGAAGAAAGAAAAATGATTGACATGGAGAAGAAAATAATCTCTGACCATTTTCTACGTTTAAGAAAAACTGTGAGACTCAAAATAGGAGGGGGGGTGACATATCCATAAAGTACCAACTGGTCTTTATAATCATATATTTCATTTTCCAATACGTTAATTTTTAATAATAAGAGGCTTTCACTTGTTTTTAGTTGTTCAACCTTAGATATAATCTTTTATTAATATATCAAAATATATTCTCCCGAAAATATTTATAATCAGGGCTTTGAGATTTACTTTAAACTGAAATATATTTGCCCATATACATAAGACCGAAGTTAAGACGGAAGGTAATCAAGACGGAAGGTAATCTTAAGGGAAAATAGTGCTTTTCAAATAATTCATATAGGCAAAACTCCTCAGTTTAAACATAATCCTTATTACTTGTATTTCCAATTCATTTATTCGAAGCTGCTGAGTATCTCGTTGAACCACAGAAGCATTCGCTTGTTTGAAATTAGGAATGTTCAGAGGCTGAATAAGAGAAAAGGTGTTTAATTAAAAAATTTAAAAAATACAGCAAAAAGCGAGGCATCTAAAGAAGCGGAGTCTGCAAGAAAATTTTCGTTTTCCATAGCATCTTGACAATAAATAGAAGTTTCTTTAGCCCCGCTCATATTCGAATGAAAATCAACTACAAATATTAGTTAGAGGATTGAAACTAAAGAATGAGATGTTTAAAAGTACGTGTTGGAAATCCATAACAAATTTTTAAAAAATAGAAAATTACTTTAATTAAAGAAAATTATTGTTTGAATTAACGAGATTTACGGGATCCCGCGCGGGATTTTTTAAAATTCCGCTTCCGCAATCAAACTTTTTAGATTCACAAAATAAACGAATTATCTTTTGTGATCCATCCCTTTAAAAAAAATCACTCATGCGGGATCCCTAAAAAATTTTTCATTAGTCTTGACAATCATAAAACTTTCAAGTCTTTGTATATTTCCCATGTACGGGGTAAAATTGGAGGTCGAGGCACTGAATAGAGATGGTACGAGGAGAAATAAGCAGAGTATGAGTACAAGTACGAGCAAACTTTAAATTCTAAAAACAATATGTGAAACGATAACGAAGGGGAAAATGTTTACGAAACAATAAAAGCAAAAAAAGCATTCATAAACGAAACACAAAACAAAAACATCAAAAATCCACGGAAATCTACGAAACATGAAATGATAATTAGCGTGATGTAAGGAGAAAGTATGGAAAAATAAAATACAAAACGAAAGAAAAAACTCAAATCTGACCGAAATAATCCCAAAGAATTTAACCAGACATGTTAACAAAAATATATCTTGTACAAAATAAACCCATCTCATTACTCTATCAAAAAGGCATTGTTCTTTCAATATTGTGTTGTTCAAATATGCCCACATTTACCGTAAGAGAAACAAACATATTCATCTTTAATATTTTTGAATATTTTGGCTTTAGTTAATATTAATTTTTGAGAAATTACCATGTTTGTTTTGTCCACAAATTCCTTTGTCCTTATAGACATGTTTAACAACAAGGGCATTGTCAATACAGAGCGCAAATTCTAAACTGGCACCAGGAAAGGAGTCCACTGGTATTACTATTTTAACTGCCTTTGTTGCATTAAACCGTCGAAGCTTTAAAAAATAATTAAAGAAAAGAATTTATTAAAAACTTTAAAGTCTGGTGCATTTATTTGTAAGTAAGCAGAATTTAAAGGTGTTGATTCTGTATTGAGCTAAAAAATAAATGAATTTATTAAAGATAGAAACGAAGATTACGTTATATTAATTACTCTGGGTAATTATTGTTTCGACCTCTCTTTGGAGGGGGTAATTGATAGAGGCGGGGTTTAGAGGTTAAGTTAGGAAGGCCAATTATAACTAGTTTTAAGGGAGTACTTGTTTCAAACTTTCGCTGGAGGGGGTAAATATTAGAGGATGGGTAATCATTTGAGGGAGGGTAATTAATAGAGAAATACGGTAAGCGTTAATAAAGACAAAATTTATTACCTTATTGCACAAAGCAGAATAAGACCCATCCCGCCGAACACACATTTTAAACGTATTTGGAATAAATTCTTCTTTATGCCATTTGGTTGAACGATTTGAACGAAGTGCTTTTCCGTTTGAAAGATAGCTTCAAATATTTTAAATTTAAAAAATAAAAACAAACAATTCCATATTAAGATCAGGCGTTTCTTGATCAAAAAATTCATATCTTTCCCCATCTGGTAGTATTATCGTCTGATCACCACTATTCCAGGATACTTCCAAACTACCAGAAAGACAAAATTTAATAATATTTCCATTTGTAGTGATTATTTGATAAAAATTTTTTTGAAATATAATCTGCAAAAGATAATTAAAATATTTTAAAATTTTCATTAGAAATTAAAGTTTTTAATTTTAATTGCCAAAAAGTTTATATGAGAGAATTTAGAAGAAAGGAAATGTGGAAGCTATTAAAAATTTTAATTTTTAAAATTTACTTCAATTTTGTTTTTGTTTATATCAGAATTGTTTATTGGCAATATTGGAACTGTTGTCCAACGAAAATTTTTGGAGCTATGCTTCTCTGAATGTACATTATCACCAAATAATTTATTAGGATATTCATATAAGAGGCAATACTGATGACCACATCCAGAGAGTTCAACGACAACAATTTTTTCATTTCCATTTTTAAACGTATATTCTTTACCCCTTTCAGTCAACTTATACATTGTATTCACCTTTTTAAAAATAATAAAAAATAAAGCTTAAAAATAAACCATCTCATAGGGTAATTCAAATTTTTGATTTAATGAAATTTGTGCAAGAGAATTAAATAAATTTACAGGCTCATCAACAAATTGAGAGTGGGAACGCTAAAAATTAATCATATAAATTTGAGTAAAAATTCCTTAAAAACCTCTGAACCGTCCAAAATTTCGCTAAAATCTTTAATTCTTTCATTATCCTTCTTAAATGATTTTCCAAAGGCATCTACTTTTTCTTCCAATAATTTAATTTGTGCATGTATTAGCTTTAAATGATTGAAATAATTTTGATCAATTTTTAACTACACCTCTAGTTCCAACTCTTTAACTCTAGTAGATTCCCTTTCTGCCTTTGCTTTATATTCAGCACGTTGAATATCTTCTATTTTTGCCCATTCATGGATTTTTTGTTGATTAAACTTAGCCATCTCTTTATGGAAATTTTCCCAATTTGCATTTAATTGGTGTTGTTTTCGTTCAAAATACTTTAAAATATTTTGAAATAAAATGAAAATAAATAAATTTTTACGTCAAACAAATTTTCAAATCGAGTAACCAAATTTTGAACAATTTTGTCATTTGTACTGTCCTTGTTATCCAAATCTTCTCGAAATGCCTCTACAATTGGAGAAATGGCACGACCTCCACTATTTTGTAAATAATGAGAGCTATTTAAAAATAAATTTTTAAAAATTCAAAAAGAAAAAGGACCATTTCAAAAGTTCAGGTTTTTGTATTTTCTCAGCTGATTGCTGAGAAGTGCTTTGAAGTAAAGGAGCATCTGTCAGAGACTGAATAAGAGGGAAGGTTATTACTTCAAAAAAGAAATTTAGATTAGAAAATACTCGAAAAACAGATGAAGTTGTTGAGGAACTAGAAGTTGGTAGACAATGTTCCCTTTCCATGAATTCAGGAAAATCAAACGAATCTTCTTCAATTCCGTTCATATCTCAGAATTTATCAGTAAAAATTTCAACTAAAAACGAAAAAAATTTAAGTCGGATTATCAGAAAATTTTTAATATGGTAAATTTGGGTATTAAGACATGAGGAAATACAGTAGGATTAAAAGGTGACTATGTGTGTCGCGATAAAATGTCAGTGTTAATATTAGTTATCAAAGGTACGGTTCATCACTGATGGAAAATTAAATAGAGTATATAATACAATATTAAAAAATCAAAATTTTGTCAGATTAATGCAAAGAAAAATATGATACGAAATCTAATATCTATCCTAAAGTTTTTATTGATAAGTCGAGAATTTTGATTTTTCCTTATCTTTTATTTTATTTATGTCAATATGTGGATCAAATTAATCAAAAAAAATTCAACATGAAATCAATCTAAAATTTGACATAAAAATTCAAATGAAAAATAAAAAATTATTATAGATTAAAGAAACTTGTGTTTCCTAAAATTTAGAAATTGTACATACAAATTAAAAAATGAAATAGTAAAATAATTCACTGCGGAGGCACTTATACATACTTTCATTATATGTGCATATTTGGCATTCAAAGAGGGCGGGGCGAAGTTTTAAATTTTTTCCAAACTTTTCTTTATCAATAGACAGATTAATTTTGAATAAAATATGAGAAAATATGAGGGGAATATTTTGATTTAAAATATGGAGTATGGCAATTTAAGTTGATCCATCTTCAAAGGAATGAGGCAAATTTTTCTTTCTCCACAATTCTTCTTCATGTAGTGCCCACATTTTTATTTAAAACATTATCAAAGGCAAATAAAATAATTTTTGGGAATTTTCCCTTGCTTCTCAAAAATAAATTTTCCTTGATTTGTGAAGGAAATTCAAAAAAAAATTTTTCTCGGTCGTATTTTAAAGTAGATTCGAAAAATCGAAAAAAATCCAAGAGAAAATCGGAAAATTATTTTTTAAATCTAGGGAGATATGTATTACCTTCTACCTCAATAATTAATCAAAGTTCAATGAAAAAATTGAAGAATAAATTTAGGTACTATAAATTTTATAAAAGATTATTTTAAAATATTCTCGAAATTAATATTTAATCAAGTGATTTCTATTCAACTCGACTGTTCACAATGTGCCTGAAATTAGAAATTATTTAAATATTTTTCTCTCATCTTTACCTCTTCAACAAAGAATAATTTTGGATTATTATCTACCCCATTTCTAATCCATCCTTTCTTCTTGGTTTTCTCTTCCTCAACACAAAATACTTGAGCTCTCACATTTCTTTTATCACGTTGATTGGATTTAAGACTTCCTTGTGTTCCAAACTGTTAACGAAATTATTTTTTTACTTAAAAAAATATTTTTAAACCGTTATAGTGGCAATTGGTTGATTTGTTGTGCAACTCAACACATCAGTTTGGCACCCATTTTTTTCTACAGGTCCTTCATCAACCGGACTTGGTTGCCCTTTTTCTGCTTTCAATTTTATAGAAGATGGATTACAGCCTGTAGTGCATTTGAAACCGGCTGGCAATCCATCTTAAAATTAAATTAGTCAAGCATAGCTAGGCGTAATGATATACTTACTATTCCCTCCTGGGCCAACTCCTCCTGTTGGATTGCCTGGTTCCGGGCCTTTGGTTCCACCATCTTTTTTGGATAAGTCAATCTTATATTAAATTATATATTCCCTCAAGAATCAAAATTCTCTACCTTCCACACATAACCTCCCTTTTGATTCGGATCATACAGACCCCAAGATGCCTTTCCGCTCGGATCCTTAGAAATTCCACCAAATCCATTATTTCCATTAAATGTAGTTTTTGGTCCCCAAGGATCAGTATTCGGCTAAAAATATTGCCAAAATTATTTTTTAAAGCAAATCACTTTTATATCTTTCGGACTTCCATAGTTTACCCGAGTATTGTCAGACCACGCGAAATTATCAATCTTTCCATTTGTGGCATTTACTTGTAATCCGGTAAAGTAAACAGGGTTGTCTTTACCCGATCCCTTTGGTTGTTTTTCCACGAGATCTAATTTTTAAATTAATTTTAACCAAAGTTTAATCAAATTTTTACTTCTTATAAAATCATCCTCCTTTTTAAAATGTATGGAAGCCATTCGAGCCCCATTCTTCTTCGCTTCCTCACTAGCTTCTTTCCAAGTTAATGGTTTTTTCTCTGGCGAGGAAATTAGAATGCAACAATTTCCCTCCTTAAAGAATTCGTAATCTGGAGGACATGGAGGCTTTGGTGTTGGCGGAGTACTAAATAAAATTTAATATAATCTATCATGGAATATTAAAACCCTTCTGTTCCAGTTGGAGTTGTAATATCAGTACGAGTTTCATCAGAAACTGGTGTAACATCTAAATTTTTCATGAATAATTGTAAATAAGATGCAAGAACGTACCAAGAAAATTTCCGACCCTATCCCCAAAGAAGGGTCGAATCGTTTTTTTCATTATTTTATAAAAAGGGTCTCTTTTTCCTTACTAAATAGATGATGGTTGTTGATGTTTACTGTAAGGAAAAATGGAGAAAAGAGAATAACTTTTTCATTTTTTCGTTTTTATTCGATGCAAAAATAAACCAAGTAAACCTATGGAAAGCCGGCAAGGCGCTTGTGCAAAACCCCGCGCTTCGCGCGGGGTTTTGCGGCACGCGCCTTGCTGGGGAATCAAAGGTCGCTGGGTTCTACCTGAGTAACATAAACCTATTCCAAGTTTAGTAGCAATGGGGATGCCTGGATACCTCCGCAGCAGTAAAAACCGACAGACCCAATAGGTAAGGAGTTAAAACAGCTCTTTTTGTTATAAAAATGTTATTCTCTTTTCTTCATTTTTCCTTACGGCAAACATCAACAACCATCAACTTTTAAGAAAAAATTGACCCTTTTTATAAAATAATGAAAAAACGATTCGACCCTTCTTTCGGGATAGGGCCAAATTTCCTTAATTTTATAAATAGCCCCCCCCCCCCCTCTTTATTTTTTAGAGTTGTGATAATGTGATATGATACGCCATTTAAGTTTAAGATATAATTTTACCACTCGTTGATTCTGTTGTGTCTTCAGACGGCGGAGTTGTATCCTCTGGTGGAGGAGTTGTATCTTCAGGCGGCGGAGTTGTATCCTCTGGTGGAGGAGTTGTGTCCTCAGGCGGCTGAGTTGTGTCCTCAGACGGCGGAGTTGTATCCTCTGGTGGAGGAGTTGTATCTTCAGGCGGCGGAGTTGTGTCCTCAGCGGGCGGGGTTGTATCCTCTTGTGGGAGAGTTGTGTCCTCTGGTGGAGGAGTTGTATCTTCAGCGGGTGGTGTTGTATCCTCTTGTGGGAGAGTTGTGTCCTCTGATGGGAGAGTTGTTTCTTCGGACGGCGGGGATGTGTCCTCAGGTGTGGGAGTTGTATCCTCTGCTGTGGGGGTTGTATCTTCAGACGTGGGTGTTGTATCCTCTGGGGTAGGAGTTGTTTCCTCTGACGTGGTTGTATCTTCAGGCGTTGGGGTTGTGTCCTCAGGCGTGTGGGTTGTATCTTCAGGTGTAGGAGTTGTTTCCTCTGGTGTAGTTGTATCTTCAGGTGTTGGGGTTGTGTCCTCTGGTGTTGGGGTTGTTTCCTCCTGTGTGGTTGTATCTTCAGGTGTTGGGGTTGTTTCTTCTTGTGTGGTTGTACCCTCTGGTGTGGTAGTTGTTTCCTCGGTTGTCGTTGTCGGTGTTGTTGTAGTAGTGGTTGTTGTAGAAGTAGTAGTATAGTAGTAAATTGGCCTATTATAATACATGCCTGGCTGCTTTAATTTAATTATATATTTAATTATAGTAAATCAAAGATTACCATATAATTCATATAACTTCCGTAATAATGAGGAAATTTATAGTTGCGAAGGTAGATGTACTCATCACTTTCTGATGAAGAAGATCCATATTTGTTGTGTCCATTATATCCCCCATAACCTCCATATCGTACTTTATGACCTCGATATTTCTTCTTATTATAGCCTTTGTTATCTTCATAACTCTTCCCGCCATATCCTTCGTCATAACCTCCATAGCCTTTTTCTTCATTATATCCTTCATTATATCCATAACCTTTATCATACCCCTCATTTCCATATCCTTCCTTATAGCCTTTGTTATCTCCATAGCCTTCTTTATTATATCCTCCATTATCTCCATATCCTTTCTCATATCCTTCATTTCCTGAATATCCCCCATTATCCCCATATCCCTTCTCATATCCTTCCTTGTATTCATATCCTTTATTTTCTCCATATCCTTCTTTATTATATCCTTCATTAGTCTTTTCGTAGTTATCTTTTTTCTCATAGGTCGGCTTCTCATAGTTATCCTCAGGTTTTTTATATTCATCTTTCTTTTCATAATTGTAGCTTGTCGGCTTCTTATAATTGGCATTATCTAACAATTTATTTTAATTAAAATCAAAATAAATGTTAAAATGTTTTAGAATTTTTTCACTTACACGCAGTCCCGCCATTAGCTTTGTAGGGATCTTACATTAAAATTTAAAACTTTGAATAATTTTTGAAATTAAATTTACACCTGTGTCATAACTGTTTTCTTTTTTGTAAGCATATGGTTTTGGGTATTTTAAATAGCTTCCTGGTTTATTGTGGTAATAAGCTTAAAATAATTTTAGAAATATTTATTAAATTATAAAATAGGAAAATTAAAATAATTTTTTAATATATGTATACCTTTATTGTAGAGATATTTGTTAGGAAAAAGTGGTACTTCTAAAAATAAAATTATGATAAAAAATTTAATCACAATCAGGGTCAATCAAAGATTGTGGTACGGTAACATAGGTATGTCCACCACTAGTTAAACCCTAGTTAATATTTAAATTTCAATTGTTATTAATGTGATTCGAGTATAGAGTAGAGTTGGGCGGGATCGGGATCCCGACGTAAAATCGGGATCGGGATTTTGGAATGATGATCCCGATCCCGGTCCCGATCCCGACTGCGGGATCGGGATTGAACGAAATCGGGATCGGGATTCGGAATAATGATCCCGATCCCGGTCCCGATCCCGACTCGGGATCGGGATTGAAAAATCGGGATCGGGATTTAGTTTAAAAAAATTTTCAAAATTTAAATTTTTATTTACATTGCATATACCTCAATGTAATTCCATAATTTTCATCTGCTGTGCTGAAATATTGATTTTAAGTCCCAGCGCGCATTTGTTCTTGGCGTATCAGGGATTAAGGAGGAGGGATAAAGTATTAACGATAAGGTGATTCTGATGGATTAAGAGGGATATCGTTGATTAATGAGATATTGGGATCTAGATGGACATCTAGGATATCCATTATATCTGTTCAAATCCATTCCGTCGATAGTTTATAAATGAGTCTCTTCTTATTCACCGCCGGAGGCAAAAATTTTGAAAAATTTCGAAGATTCTCAAGCCAAAATCTTCATTTTTAGCGCCGCAGGCGAAAATTTTGAAAATTTTGGATGGCGTAGAAGCCAAATTGCTTTCTTTTCAGCTCATTAATTTATATTTTCATCAATTTATAAAATCCCGATTTCATCGGGATCCGATTGCTAATCCCGATCCCGGTCCCGATCCCGGCTCGGGATCGGGATCGGCCAAAACCGGGATCGGGATTTGTCTTTCGGGTTCGGGATCAGAAAAATCGGGATCGGGATTCAAAAAAACCGGGATAATCCCGCCCGATCCCGACCGGGATCCCGATCCCGCCCAACTCTAGTATAGAGAAGGGAAAAGTTCCGATGATACTGAGCCTTAAAATGCAGCCCGACCTATCACCAAATCCCTAGCAAACAGCACGAGCTCGTTCAGAACTCGACGTAAAAATTAATAACTACCTTCACTATCAACGTTATATCCATCATTTATGTACACTACATGAGCAGCATTAGTGAAGGCAGCAAATAATAAAATAAAAATCAAGTATTCAAGCATTAATTTAGCTTTAAATTTATTCAAAAGAATAATTTAAAGGAAGAATTAATTTCTATTTAAGAAAAGAATTATTCATTTAAGCCATCAGATACAGTGATTCCTCCACATTTTGAGAGATTATAGTTGACGATCAGGGATTTCTTCCGATCATGGAAGAATCACTGGGATAAGCCCTCGAACCTTGATCGACGAACCCTGGATACAATACTCGATCCGAAGAAAACTGAGAGGAGGAATCCCAGTGACGAATCAACCCGAACCCTTACTCGACAACCCCTTGGCCCAACACCTGATCAGAAGAAAACTGAGAAAATCCTATCTGAATCTCAACACGGCTTTCACCCAAACCGTCCCATCCCAGAACAATCTTTTAAATAAAATCTCAAAATTAAGAGGGATTGAGGAACGTTTCAGTTATTTAAAAACGAAACTTCACTTTAAAATTTGCTAGTATTTTTTACAGAATTGTCAAAATAATTTTTGAAATTTAAAAAAGCGAATAAAGTGAATATTTTTAAATTTTAAAATAAAGAAAAAAGCCTTTTAAATATTTAATGTTATTTAAATGATTATTCATTTATAAAATTTTTTTGAAAATATACAAAACCTTTTAAAAAATTCCTCTTTATGACACCAATTTTCTTAATCATTTTTTAGAGAAACAAAAATAAAATGGCGCTGATAAAATGCTTTAAAGTACTTTTTAATCGAATAAAATTTTAAAATTTTTTTTAAATTTAAAAATAAATAGCATGTTTAAAGCTAATAATAAAAAATTATCTGTCATTATCATGTAATGTGTTAAATAGGAATATAAAAATAATTTAATAAGAAATTATTATTTTTTGCTGTTTTCAATTTGTGCCACCTTAATTCCCGAAAACCGAAAATTTATTTTCTAATGCGGCAAGATCCCTGATACACAAAGATTTTTCCATTTAATAAGGCCTAAGCCTTCAAGCTTTGCTGAAAGGTCTCAGAGTTTTCGGATAAAGTGATAATTCAGCTATATTCCAAAAAATCCAAGGTTCTCCGAGGTCTTGAGTATTTCGAATTTTTTAAAACATTTCTTTCGAGTTTTTCTCAGGTCTTGGAATTTTTCCTAGATTTTCAAATTTTTCCAAGGTTCCGAAATGTTCTAGTCGTATTTAGACGTTTAAATTATCTTTTCCTCTTCCAAAACCTGATCAGTGAATATTAAAGTCAGCAAAAAATATCACTAATACATATCGCTAACACTACTTTTTATCAACTAAAATTATATAAATTTAATTTTGTTCAGGCCAATTAGCCTTATCAAAAGCTTCTTTATGTTTTCCTTTTAAATATAAATCTACCCAATTTTCTATACAAATATCCGGTCCTTTCCAAAATTTCCAAATATCTGGAATAATTAATTTGGGATGCCCCTTTCCATGTTGTTGGTGCAATAATTCACATAAATTACATAAAGGGTTGTATGTTGGAGCATATGTGCCGTTTTGAGAGAGGATAAATGCTTGGTGATATTTTCGTTCTAGTTTTTTGTGTAGAACGTGATAATTGGTTTTACGATATGTTTTTGTCCATTCAAAATATCTGAAATTTTAATGGTTTTTAATAAGGTAGCACCCTGTTCTCGAAAAACCGACCCCCGACGAATTTTTAGGCAAAACCCCGACCCGATCCCCGAAGACTCTCCCGAAACACTACACTCCCGTCTCAGACGAGCTACTCTAGTTTTTTAAATTAAAAGTCACTATTTACTTAATTAATTGCCCTCCCTCGATGAAGTATTTCTCTAACTAGAGAAATTAATAAAATACGGTATCAGTTCGACGGCATTTATCTACATTTTTGAGCGGATACTAACAACTAAAGTATGACTATTGATGGGCTTATGATCACGTAGTACCAAACACAAAAATACCCAAAATATATCTCTTAAAACTAGAAGGCTTGTGGACAATACAAGCTACATTTACCATAATTATATTATGAAGGTTTCAGGAAGGTCGTGAGGTAAATCGAGGTATACTCCAAAATGTCTGTACACAAATATGCATCATTCGGTATCTTAGTTAATTTTTCTCACTTTAAATATTCAGTTCTATTTCGCTGTAAATAAAGTAAATAATCAGCCAATTCTGTAATATTTTTGAAATCATCTACAGCAATATAAGCACTGTCAGGCACTTTCCATTTATCAAAAATTCGTCTAGTAAGAACAACAGGAACAATTAAATGTTTTAAATTCCAAAATTTTTCAGTAACGTAACCTTTACAAACAGCATTTTCAAATGCCAAATAAAACATGTGATTTTCTAAAAATATTTTCAGACAAAAATTCATTTTAGTTTTTACCCAATTCTCGATTATAACAATATTCAAAATCACACTTGGCCCCACGGACGCATTTTCCGTACAGATCAATTTTAATCAGCTTACGCAATTCTTGAACAAGAGTTTCTCTTTTGGAGGGAGTATCTTTAAAATTGAAAATTTTTAATTTTTTTGAAATTTATGTGGAAAAGAGAGAGACTATCAAAGTATTAGCAGGATAATCACTTCTTAGATACCGGGTCGTCTTTATGATAAAATGACTCATTTTACAATCCATTAGATTCTTTTGGAATCATCAAATCCACCAGTCTATGGAAAATGAAGTTCAGATTATTATTATTCCATAGACTTTTTATAATCCTATGGCATATAGCTTATCTATTCTAGACCTCTTCCTCCAGTCCGGCATGAGTACGAAAATCAAGTTTCCGGACCTGGAGAATGATTCTGCCAGATACTAATCATATCAATTTATATCATACTTATTATCCTTATTTTCTAAATTTAATTTAAATTAATAAAAATTATTAACCGCAATCTGAGTTAACTTGCATTGCCAATCCAGTTTTTCTTATTACATTTTCCATTACCTTTAAATCGAAATTTTTTTCCCTTCACATAAAATTCCAAAAATTTTTTTCACCTCCTTTTCAGTCCAATATTCATCTAATTGGCATTCACCATTACAAGGAACAAAAGTATCATATGGGTAATAAATATCGCTGTCTAAACGATAGGTCATGGAAATGTTGAAAAAATCTGGGGAGACGTCCTTATAAAGATATTTAATTATTTATTAAGAATTTTTCTAGAACCTTGAAAAATTCAAAAGTATAATGAGGCGGTTCGTCCAAACAGAAGACATATAGTTGATTTGGTAATCTTATTTTAGGCAAGTCTAAATGCTCAGACCGGATATAATAAACAATGGCAGAAGCATTTAAGTATCTTTAAAAGGATTTTTTAGAACCCTGTCAGATTTTTAAAAATTCCCCAATCCCCCCCCCCTTCCCCCCCCCGAAAATTTTACTAAAAATTTGAGATGATTTACTTATTCTTATCTGTTGAATATTCACATTCATATGGACATTCATTAGTATTAAACATTCCAGTTAACATAGCTACTACATTATCATATGTGTAAATAGTATTCCATCCAAGAATAATTGGTTTAAACTAAAATGATTTTTTATTAATGATTATCTCTAATTCCGTATCATTTTCCAGGTGCAATAAAATTGACAGAGGTTTGGGAACAATTCATATGAGGATTACATACAATACAAGACAAATTAAAGATTAGATATGGTGGTCGTTTAAACTTTGAGATAATAGCTCGGCACTTGATTATGATAACCGAGATTTTAGAACGAGAGTTCTTGGTAGATCTTAGAATAACCCAATTAATATAATAGATTCAATTAAGTTCATAGAAATTCAATTTTAGATTTCTCAAAGTTTAAATTTATTTTTCAGCGACTATCTCAAATTTTAAAATTTTTCAGAAGATAAATTATACTATTACGAACTTAGTTAAGTGAGAGAAAATTTCATAGTCAAGTATTTATTAATAAGAGATGTCTGTGGCTAAGAAAAAACTAGGGTCGGGTTTCGGAAAATTTCTCATGTTGGGATTTGGGCCGAAAAAATGTTTCGGGTTTAGAATGTATGTTTCATCAACCTGAGATATGACTGGCATCATAGTTTAAACTTCAATTTTATAAGTGAATATCCAAAGTTAATACCTCAGAAAATTAAGAAAATAAATTTTACCTTTGGATTTGGCGGAATTTTTAGTGGTTTTTCCCTCAAAATTAAGCTTTTATCATTCGCAAATTTAAGATAAAATGGGTACAAAAGAATTAAAGAAATACAAAATAACATGAAATAAAAATAACGTAATTTATTATTTATTCTATTATTATTGCTGTGTTGTCCGTTAAGTATTTTATAATTTTGTAATTTTCTCAAAATATTTCTCATTTTGTTCTTGAAAATAAATTTTTATTATTGTTCTACATAGATTAATTATTATTATGAAGATATTTTTTAAATGGCGTCTTTAACAGGGATGCCACGAATTGAGAAAAAAAGTCGGGTTTCGGGTCGGGTTTTGAAAATTTTCCTCTGGTCGCGTAACCCGTGACATGCCGGGTGTGTAGTTATGTATTAGGTCAACTACTGCTAGCTTAAGAGCTAAGTTTAGTTTATAGAGATCGGACCGAGTATAAATTTCGAACAAGAATTTCAAATATTGAGAGCGATATCTTGAAAAATAAACCGATACTTGTCGAACATTTGAGTTCGGTTTTTAGTTGTTTCTAAATAGAGGAAACCTTAATTTTATTTTTGGGAAGTAGGGAAATTTCCAAAAATTTCTCAATCGTTCAGCTTTCGAAAAAATAGTACTTCTGGTATCAGAAGAAAATTCTGGCTTTACCAGAACAAGACGGATCTGCCTGTTTTTATCAAAAACAATCCGATAACAAAAAATTATTAGAAAGTATAAAATCGGGATTTATACGTTGGGACTCATAAAAATCATGTTAGTGTGGTCCATTGTCGGACAATATTTGTTGTTTGAAGATTAACTTGAATATTTATATTAGTACGATTTGCATTAATAATATCATGTACTATTGAGTTTTATTAAGGCTCAAAAATTTTAAACTAACAGATTTAAATAATTTTATTTATTTTTAATTTTTATTTAAATTCAAATATACAGACAGACATAAAAAACAATAAAAAGATAAAAATAGAAGGATTAAATAGAAAAATCATAAAATATTAAATTAACTTTTAAATAAACTTTTAAAAGTAAATAAAATTTAAACTTAGTCAACGTCGTCGTCACTCTCGTGCCAACTGTTGTCATAACTCGATACGTCGGCAAAAACTCGTATCTCATCAAACTAGTCTCGCCAACGTTGTCGTCATCTCGATAACGTTGTCGTCAACGTGTTTTCATCTCGCCAACGTTGTCGTCATCTCGACAACGTTGTCGTCAAAGTGTTGTCATCTCGCCAACGTTGTCGTCATCTCGACGACGTTGTCGTCAAAGTGTTGTCATCTCGCAAACGTTGTCGTCATCTCGACAACGTTGTCGTCAAAGTATTGTCATCTCGTCAACGTTGTCGTCATCTCGACAACGTTGTCGTCAACGTGTTGTCATCGACAACGTTGTCGTCAACGTGTTGTCATCTCGACAACGTTGCCGTCAACATTGTTGTCAACGTTGTCGTGATCTCGTCGACGTTGCCGCCAACGTTGTCGTCATCTCGACAACGTTGTCGTCAAAGTATTGTCATCTCGTCAACGTTGTCGTCATCTCGACAACGTTGTCGTCAACGTGTTGTCATCTCGACAACGTTGCCGTCAACATTGTTGTCAACGTTGTCGTCAAAGTATTGTCATCTCGCCAACGTTGTCGTCATCTCGACAACGTTGTCGTCAAAGTATTGTCATCTCGTCAACGTTGTCGCCAACGTTGTCGTCATCTCGACAACGTTGTCGTCAACGTGTTGTCATCTCGACAACGTTGCCGTCAACATTGTTGTCAACGTTGTCGTCATCTCGTCGACGTTACCGCCAACGTTGTCGTCATCTCGACAAAGTTGTCGTCATCTCGTCAACGTTGCCGCCAACGTTGTCGTCATCTCGTCTACGTTGCCGCCAACGTTGTCATCATCTCGACAACGTTGTCGTCAACGTGTCGTCATCTCGACAACGTTGTCGTCAACGTGTCGTCATCTCGACAACGCGTCGTCATCTCGACAACGTTGTCGTCAACGTGTCGTCATCTCGACAACGTTGTCGTCAACGTGTCGTCATCTCGACAACGTTATCGTCAAGATTGTCGTCAACTGTCGTCGAGTCTCCGTGTCGTCAACTCGTTAACGTTTTCGTCAACGCCTTGCCAACATCATCAAAACAAAAATTTTTTTCTTTTTTTAATATAAATTTCTATTTTTGTCTAAATCCATTGAAAATTAAACAAAGAGATGAAATTGTTTGTTTGTATTTTTTAATTTTTTTTCCATTATTATTTTCCCATTTTTTCACAATGCTTTTCTATTTTTATTTAATTAAATATTTATTTTTAATCATTTTATATTCTAATTATGAAAATAAATTTGTTAATGCGCAAAGTGCTGAATTAGGTAAATTAAAGTTTGTATGTCATCGTCCAAATGTAATATTAGGACGAAAGTTAATTAGGACGAAAGTTTTTTTCTTCTAAATAATCTATTATATTATCCTTCAAGGCAGATATTTTTTAAGAGAAGGAGATCATGAGTGTCGACAGTTGACGACTGCGTTGACAATAGTTGACGGTTGAAGATATGTAGGGCTTTATTTGACAACTTTAAAGGGAAAAGCCAGATTAGGGGAGCAAATGATTTGCCACCTCCGACTTAAAGTGATAAATCTCCATTATTGTAAACACACCAAAACAGAAACAAATAGAATTTTTTCCAAAAAAATAAAATTAAAATAAGGTGAACTTCAAAAACTCTGTCCAAACCTACAAGGAATATATTGTACTCATTGTGGGCACAAAAGTGTAGAGGAAATTTGCCCGTTTGAATGTCAATATTGCAACGGGGGAGGTTTACAAGGAATCAGTAGAGGTGTATATTCAAGTCAATCGTCTATTGTTCCTCAAAATTTGGGTAATTTTCTTTAAGATTTTTTAAAATAAAATTGATGGGTAGAGGAAATTCGTAGGGGGTTCGAGTTATGTGTTAGAGGTAGTAGAGGTTCGTAGTTCGTATCGTTCGTAGAGGTTCGTAGAGAGTTCGTAGAAAGAGTTCGTAGAGAGAGTAGAGGTTAGAGGTAGAGGAAATTCGAAAATTGTTAGTCCGCAGTTTGTCCTTTTACTCTACTCTTAGGCGCTGATTTAGGAATTTAAAAAGCCCGGGACACGGTATGGAAATGGAAGAAAATCTACATTGTAGACCTTAAACTTAGCCCTAAGCTTGTTTTAAATATTTTAAATATAAATTAAGACGACCTCATGCTCCAATGCAAGATAGTTCGTGGACCTTACTGTTCGATTTGTACAGTAAGCTTAAATAATTGAAAACAAATATTTTTCAAAATTAATCCCTAGAATCCTTCAATAAACGAATTATGTATTAATGAATGCTTAGAATGTGAATATAACAAAGAATATACTAATAATTTAATTAAAATTAATGAGGTTAATCCAGCTGAAGAATTTGAAGATTTGGAGGAAATAAATGGAGAATCGAGTGATTATGATAAAAGTAAAATAAATTTTTTTGAGAAAATTTTTGCCTGTGATGCTGAGAATAATTTTTGGGGACGTTGAATAACGAAGACTTTTTAGTCTATTAGACGTCCAACGATTTTGAGAGCATTTCTTGATTTGACTAACAGATCTTGTTGCTTCTCTCCCTCATAGTTCTGGGGCAATTTTTGCCACAAACTTCAACTGGGGTACATATAGTAAAGCGGTTGATCCCGTTTCCCAGTGCTTTGTTGTGGAGTGATGTTACGCGCATATTACAATCATAAGTGAACTCATATAGGGAGAGCGCTCTTCCCTATAAGACTCCATGGATAAATGAAAAGTGAGCATCTGCTTTAGCCTATTCCACTGAAGTTTATACACCGCTTACTTTCCAATCGCTTTGCCAAGGATAACTTAGTGGCGACGTTAGCAATACTTGTCATTCTCATGTCGTGAAACATTTCTTAAGACGAAAATACATAAGTATTTTTAATTTCTTTTCAGTTCCTTTCCTTCTCTAACAAAATTTATTTTTTTATAAAATTTAAAAAAATAATAAAATTTATATATAAATTTTTAGATAATGTACAAACAAATTTAAATAAATTAATTTCACAACTTTATAAAATTGAAATGAGTGAGAAGAGGAACAAAAATGTTTGTTCTTATTAAAAAAAATTTTTAATAAAAAATTTTTAAAGGAAATAAAAGATGTAGCCGCAGAGGAAGATGAAAACGACGAAAATTATTATGATTTAAATTTGGATGAAAGAGAAATTTATGATAAAGAAAATTTAGGGAATGAGCGTTTACATTTCAATAAAAAATTATTTGTGAAATAAAATTAATTGTTTAACAAGTTTTTAATGGAAAAATAGGCTATCGAGAAATTAAAAAAAAATTTTGTTTGTGTTTGTGTGACTAAACAAGCTGAATCTACGTGTAATTGAATATTTCATTCATTCAAAATTAAATATAAATTTTATTTTTCCCTCTCTTGATTTTAAAAATTAATAAAATGAATAAATTATTTGGGGTCTTATTTTTATTTTTAATATTTTTAATGGTTACTGGTGATGATTATGGGCTACCTGAAGTAATTATAATTAGCAAATTAATATAATTAACAGAAAAATGAATATAATTAACAGATTTGTAAACTTGAACAAGTCACTGGACCTTGTTTAGCTTTATTTGAACGTTGGTGGTATGACATTAAGTTAGGCAAATGCCAGGTTGGATATGGGTAAAATAAATTAAAATAGGGGGTAATGTCGCGACTATCTAGTCGGCGAGAGGGAAGAAAATGTAAAGAACAAGGAAATTGGCAGCGGCTGGAAATAACAACAGCAAGATTGCAGCGGCCGATAGGGGGATACTGGCCGAACGGACTATGTAGGGGAGTTTGGAGAGAAGGGGCCTGGATCGAAGGACAATCCAATTTGTCACAGTAAAACCATAATCCCCTAAAAATTTTGTCCGAGTAAAAAGAAAATCTGTCATCACGTTAATCATTCAAAGATGGTAAAATTTAAAAGTATATTTTCAGAATTTCACTTATGGCGGCTGTGATGGTAACGGAAACAATTTTAAAACTAAATTAGAATGCCAACAAACTTGCAAAGTTTATCAATTAATATATTATTAAAATTAAAAATAAAGATATGTGAGCTTGAACAAGTTGTTGGACCTTGTAAGGCTGCAATACCACGTTGGTGGTATGATAATGGTGAATGCAAGGTAATATTTGGAAGTTATAGGACTTTATAGAAATTTCAATCTTGTTTTATAGTACATGATTCAGAGGTTATAGTTAGGATTGCACTCGAACGCTCGGAGGCGGGTGTGTCAGGGTACGGGGTTTTCGAATTGTTTTGGGGCGGGGTCGATGTGCAACACTAGCTATAGTCCATGAAAAATCCATGCTATGAATGTCTTGACATTCCTTTGAGCGCAGAAGCCTAGTCCTTATGCCCCACTTTATCTACATCCCCTTCATTCTCCTTTGTCTCAGTTCAATTTTCTATGGTCCCAGTCATTTTTAGCCTGGGAAGGATCTTGAAACTTTAATCCGAAGTATAATTTGACAAATACATAAATATTAATTTTAGGAATTCAAATACGGCGGTTGTAAGGGTAACGATAATAATTTCGAAACCCTTCAAGAATGTCAACAAACATGCAACGTTTGTTTACACATTTTTAACAATTTTTATGATGAAAAAAGTTAAATGATAAAATTTAAAATAAGGTGTGTGAGCTTGAAAAAGACCCTGGACCTTGTGAAGCCTTATACCCCCGTTGGTGGTACGACAAGGGGGAATGCAAGGTAAATTGGAATTTTTAGAGGAGATTTTCCATTCATCTATTCTATAGCAATTTGAATACGGTGGCTGTAAAGGTAATGGAAATAATTTCAAGACTAAGAAGGAATGTCAGGAGAGATGCCAAGTTTAGTTACCTATCTCAAGTATTTTAGCTAATATTTTTTTATTTAAAGTACACTTACTAAAAGAAATACATAATTAATCAAGTTGAAAGAATAAATGTTGAAGAAATGATTAAAAATAAAATTGAATTATAAAGTGATTTTTATTAGTTTCATAATTTTCTTTATAATGATAAATTCATTGAAACCATTATTAGATTAAAAATTGAAAAATTGTTATTCATCAAAAAAATTTTTTTCCTGCTAAAGCTTCTCCATATAATATGTAGTTAAGTCATACTTTTATTTTCCAACAAAAATATTTTTAAACTAAATCATCTAAATTTAAAAATGGGAGTGTTATTAATTAATATTTTATCGCTTATCGTATTGATGAATTTTAAATTTGGAGGTAAATTTAAAAAATAGCTATAAAGGCACATTTCCATCGAATTAAAAATTGGGTGACTAGAATCTTTATTAATACAGAAAACCCCCAAATACTTAAGCTTAGACTTGCTGCTGGTAGTAAAAATGTGAAGGTTCTATGTTGCTTGTTACTGACATGGGTCGGGCGAAAATTGTATCAGAACGACCTCCGGTTTTTTCGAGCCACCTTCGAAGGTGCCAGTAATTGGAACTGACGGAAATCGAAATTCTTACCAATTTCTTACTACTAAAATCAAGAGGGTATAAAATTCGTTAAAGGATCTTTTCATACAGATTTGAATAGCATAAATAATCAAAATCAAAAAAAATTTTTTTTATTAAACAGATCCAATCAAATGTTACGTCGAACGAGATATTACTGATAAAATAGGAAAGAATACAAAAATAAAGCGGCATGAATGCAATAATAAAAAATTTCCTTATCATGCCTTTGATGATAAATGCTTAAAAAATGATTGTGGAAAATGTTAGTTTTACCAGAAAAATACTTCGAACTAGCTCCTTAAAGATAATAATTTTTATAAAGAATTTTTAGATGGCTATGCCAAAACTTGTGGTAATTGTAATTTACCGTATTTCCTATATTAGAGCCCCACCCTCTGTTAGAGCCCCACCCTCTAATACAGCCCCACTTTGGAGGATAGTTGAAAAATAGAGCCCCACCCTCAATTAGAGCCCCACCCCAAATACAGCCCCACCTAAAAATATTGGAGGAAAAAATATTAGAATAACTTTTAAGATGTATGTATTAAGAGAGTTAAGGAAATAAAGGGGGATATCTATGATTTCGTGATCATTGAGGAGGAGGGATCATGGGGATTAGGGATGAAAATGAGGGATTAATCCCGTTATCCGTCAAAATACTCTAATATCGCCTATATTCCTCTAAATTCCTCCTACATATTACCTCCAAAATCTAATCATTTTATAAAGGGTTGCAATCGTGTTAGGCACTTGATGATAATTCGCGAGATTATTAGAGATCTATTAGATATCTAATCAGTGATATCTAACCAAAATTTCTCTGGAACCGATTTCAGTTACGTAACTGCTATTTGAATTTCTTCAGTTCCAGTTCTGGAACCTGTTCCAAAGCTTTATCAAACAAATCCCTTCATATGCCTCCTAATACCCCTAGTCCAGAATATCCCTCATAATCCCTCTAAATCTCTCAATATAAACTTAATCCTCTGATATTCCCCATAATCCCTTAAAATCCATTTTTATCCCTCTAATCCATCAATGTCAAATAAAAGTCCCATAATATTTCCTTTAATCCGTCCAAATCTACCCATATTTAATAATTAATCTTACTCTCATTGAACTATTGGGACTATTTTGTAATTCATTGCTTAAAAAGTTTTGGTTTTTCTTGAAAAATCGAAAAATATAGATTCTCTTTCGATATTTTGCGGCTTTATCGACCAAACCCTCCGACTTAGGTATCTCTAGTTGCAATGGATATAATAAATGGGATTCTATCTCAAAAGAGGGTTGAAAAATAGAGCCCCACCCTCAATTAGAGCCCCACCCTTTAATACAGCCCCACCTTGGAGGATAGTTGAAAAATAGAGCCCCATGGGGCTCTAATATAGGAAATACGGTAACTAGATTAATTGATAAGCTAAATGGCTACGGGAATGATTGCACTTGTTATGAGTGCGACACTGATTTGTGTAACTCGGCCGTTGGCTTTCCTTCATATGTGGAGATTATATGCATAAGTTGCTTGATTATTTTGCTGATTAATGGTTATTGTTTAATGGCAGCAATTATTTTGCTGCTTGCATATGTATAATTTAAAAATATTAAAAATAAACTTTTAGTTAATTCTTTTACGAAAAAAATCTCCTTTGTTTAATTGTTTAACTTATAATTTTTAAAGCTTTTCAATTGCTTTATTTAATTTTAAAATCTTTAAAATTAATGTTTAAACCAGACTAGGACATGGATACGGATACAGATAGTACATGGATGTGAATACAGATGGATACAGATATTGTAAAAATGCCTGCGGATATCCGTCTGTATCCGCCGTAAATATTCGGATACGGATACCAAAATCAGTACCCGTGTCCATGTCTGGTTTAAACATTTTTTCTTTTTGAATTATGCCGAGTTGGCAATTTGAAAAATATTTTATTAATTCCTCAATTTCCTTTAAATTTTATTAAAATTAGCAGTTAAATAAATAATAAAAAATTTTATATCCCTTTTTTATTAAAAATTTTAAAATTATTGGGCATATTAAAAATTTTCACTATACTTCCTGTCTCAAAAATTCTTAACATGGAAAATTTCTGTCCTGTTGGCAAACAATTTAGATGAATAAAAACCGGCGAAAATTTTACTTTATTCATCAAAGTACTTCAAAAAATTCTATAATCTAAAATGAAATTCAGCCAATTATTTGTTCTTTTAATAATTGCTTTACATTTTGTGGTTGCTCGAGGGCTGATTTTCGAAGACGTTTGAGACTACTTACATTTTAAATTTTCATATAAAAATAATTTTTAGAAAGTAGCTAAAGGAACCGGGACCGGAAGTGGTACAGGGCGATGAATATTTGGCAGCTGTTAAGAACTATGTAATAAAAAAGCGATATCTTGATGTAATTGATAAATAAACATAACCTAAGTATCAAAAAATATTTTTAAAGGAAAATAAAAGATTTATCTTTATTTGAAGACTGATAAACTTGTTAATACTTGTTATGTACGAGACTTGTATGTCTTCGTACTAACAAGAATAACAACAAGATAAGACAGTAACTAACAAACTGTGCTTTATCTACAATACTAAATACAATAAGGACGAACAATAGGAATATTGGCTAAATGCCGAATACGTGGAGACAGAATAAAATAAGAATAACACTGCGACAATAAGACTCAGACCGCGACTGAATAATAGGAAGGCTTTTATACTAAGCCAATACGCAACAATACTGCTAATGTATGGATAGTAGAGATCGAGCTGGTCCTGGAACAAGGCCTAGGGTTTCCTGTACCCAAAGTCCAGGTCCAGGCATTTTTAGACTTTCCAAAGTTTTTCCTGGGCCTGGATTTTTCTGAACTACAAGCCCAGGATCCGGCCCGGGTCAATAAATCAAATTCAGAGTTCAGGAAAAATCTCGATCTATAATGGATATCCAATATAATAAACGTTATTAATTTACTATTAAGTAATTTAATATTTATTAAATTTTTGAAATTTTACTTTATAATGATTAATATATTAAAATTATTATCAGATTAAAATCTAAAAAATGTGTTATTCATCAAAAAATATTTTTTCCTATCAAAAACCTCTCTCTATTTATTTAAATCATTCATATATTTTTTAGTAAAAAATTTTTTTAACAAAATTATTAAATCTAAATTTAAAAATGGGATTGTTATTAATTAATTATTTAGCGCTTCTCTTTTTGATGAATTTTGAATTTGGAGGTAAATTTTAAAAAATAGCTGGAGGTAATTTTTAAAAATGATTTACATTTGAAACAGCGAGAACTTTTGGGACATCGTAGTAGTAAACCACAAAATACTTAAGCTTAGACTTTGCTGCTGGTAGTAAAACTGTGAAGACTATGTTGCTTGTTAGTATTACTAGAGGTCGGTCTGAAATGACGACCGACCTTCGATTTTTTCGCGCGACTTCGATTTCCTTCGCAAAGATGCCTGTAATCGGAGCTGTGGAAATTGGAATTCGATCGATCTGGTTACTGACAGCAAGAGAGTATTAAATTCATTAAGATTCATTACCTTAACAAAGCAAATATCATTTTTTGTTAACAGAATCGCTCGATTGTTACGCCGATAGAGATACTACTGACAAAGATGGAATTCATGTTAAAGTGAGTTCAGCAGAGTGCAATACTGAAAAATTTCCTTTTAATGTCCTTGGTAAAAAATGCTTAAAAAATGATTGCGGAAAATGTTTGTTTATTAAAAATTAAATACAGTGTTTACAATACTAGCTTCTACAATGAACCTTAAATCTAAAATTGTTATGATATCGTCAAAAATTTGATATTAATTTTTATACAAAAATTTCAGATGGTTATCTCAAAGGGTGTGGTAGTTGTAAATTAACTAAAGCAATTACTGGATTAACTGAATATGCGGATGATTGTACATGTCACGAGTGTGGTACTGATTTTTGCAACTCGGCCATTGGAATTCAGTTAAATATAAAGATTATAGCTCTAGTTTTCATGATTACATTTCTGATTAACGGTAAAATTTTGTATTATTTCGTTTAATAAAATCATTTGCTGTAATAGCTTTTCATCGGACCCGAATCCGGTCCACCCCGATGTACCGCGAGCCCAATGTAGCGCCGAGCTTTAACTTTTTCCAAAATTGTCGAATCCGTGGCGCCCTGGTATGTTTCGATTCAGCTGGTCGAGACGCATCGAACCATACCAGGGTGCCACGGATCCGACAATTTTGGAAAAAGTTATAACTCGGCGGTACATTAGGCTCGCGGTACACTGGCCTGCTCCCCCCGAATCCTTAATCAAAAATCACGAATATTCTAGCAAACAAAATCTGAACATCCGATATATGCCCAGACCATGAAATCTAACCAGTTTCTAATAGGCATTGTTGAGCAAATAGTTACCTAATTCCTATGTGTACCAGGAGGGGATATAAAATACTTCTTATCTGATTTTTACTTGATAAATTCATTTCAGCATTTATTCTCCACAAATCTAAATGAATGATGATACGATGATTGTAAATGTTTTGTCGTTTAAAAATTTAATTTTTGAATAAAATTTCAACTAAAATAAATATAAAATTTAGTATAATTTGCTCAATTTTTACAGATTCAAAATTATTATTAATATTTTTATTTTAATGATTAATTTATTAAAATTATCATTATAATTTAAAAAAGAGTTATTCATCAGAAAAAAATTTTTTTCCTATCAAAAACTCTCTCTACATATCTAAAACATTCATATATATTTGATAAAAAAACTTTCAATTGAATTATTTATTTTAAATTTAAAAATGGGATTATTATTAATAAATATTTTGACTTTTTCCGCACTTATGAATTTTAAATTTGGAGGTAAATTTTTAGAAAATCAAAAGAAATATTGTTTTGTTAACAGACACAATCGAATGTTATTGGGAAGAAGATCTTGCTAATAAAACTGGAGCACGTGATATAATACCTTTAGAACAGTGCGATGCCGAAGATTTTGCTAATTTATGTGAAAAATTTGATTGTGGAGAATGTTAGTTAATTACATAATTAATTGCTTATGTTAGGAAAATCTTGGTATCCTTATACATAAGAATAGAATCCTTAAAATTTTTAAATATATTTAATAAAAAATTTAGATGGCTTTGCAAAAAATTGTGGAGGTTGTAAATTACATGATGGCCTTGATGAACTCTTAGGCTTTGAGGAAAATCAATGCAAATGTTATGAGTGTGATACTGATCTCTGTAACTCGGCCATTGGTTTTCTGTTAAATACAAAGATTATGTTTATATTTTGCTTGATTATCATGATAATTAATGGTAATTATTGTAAAGCATATAGCTATTTAATTTCTAAGACTGTGTAGTAGATGGCGTGGTGTAAAGGTAACACATCAGTCCGATCTACTGAAGATGCCTAATTGCACTAGCTAAGAGAGAGAAATAGCTAAAAGCCCAGCTGCTTTACTTTATAAGTGTCTCGAAATAAAATCTAAAGTCAAAAAATATTTAGTCAATCAAAACTCGCGTCTGGATAATAATTACAAACTGAACCCCTTCTAACAATTTTTATTCCATGCCTAAGAAATACAGTATCCTGTATATCTATAACATGAAAAAAATTTAAATAATCAATGTATAATCTGATTTTTAATTAATAAATTTCAAAATTATTTCAGCTTATATTCTGTCGGTGATCTAAATGAATATTGACATTTATTTTTTGAAATTTTACTTTTTTTAGAATCATAATAATAATTTTAAAAATTGTTAATCATTCAAAAACGATTATTTTTCCTATTAAAATATTTTTAACTAAATTATTTATTCTAAATTAAATTTAAATAATTCATAAATTAAAAATGGGATTATTAATTAATATTTTAACTCTTTTCCTGATAATGAATTTTAAATGTGGAGGTAAATTATAAAAAATCAAAAAAATATTATTTTTGTTGCCAGACTCCATCGAATGTTATAAGGAAGAAGATTTTTGGACAACAAGTGGAAAACATTCTAAACTTGAATTAACAAAGTGCACGACAATTTTATGGGATCATGTATGCAGCAAAATTGATTGTGGAGAATGTTAGTCTATTAGAAAATTAAATTTTAATTTTAAGACCGTAATATCCTTGGCAGATTAAAAATTAAACCATCCCTTTGTATCTCTTTGCTTTATAACAGGAGTGGGCCGAGTCCCACAAAATACGAGAACGAGATTCACGAGATACGAGATTCTCAAAAAAATACGGTAACGAGATAAAACGAGTGAGATACGAGACCTCTAAAAAACACGAGATTTCACACGATATATGACACAAGACTAAGCCCACCCCTGCTTTATTAGTCCAACTAAGCTTTATTAGTCTTTTGAAAATTTATGAGTTCAAAAGAAGTCCAAACATAAGTTTAAGAGTATGATGAATAATTACGAGTTCAACAAAGTTTTGTATGTTTATGGGACAAGAATCGGTGGATGAATATTTTAAGTACGGAATACATTAGGAAAATGTCCCTAACACACCAAACTTTGGTGTAGTTATGACTTATAGAATTATTTTAATGGACTCAGAATCTTTAAATTCCTAGTTTTCAATGGAATCTGAATCGGCCCTAAATTTTAAATAAATTTTATGCAAATATTCAGATGGATATTCAAAAGGTTGTGGTGGATGCAAATTATCTGGGTGGATTAAAAAGATATTCGGCTTTGATGATAGTAGATGCACTTGTCATGAGTGTGATACTGATCTTTGTAACTCGGCCATTGGAGTTCTGTTGAATATAAGGATTATATTTTTATTTTTGTTGATTATTCTGATGATTAACGGTGAATATTTTATCTCATTTTTAAAACTCTGTTAATTAGCTAATCGACTAGGGTTCTTCTGAATTGTAAACTACATAGGCTATAAACCTGAACACGATCTGAAGACAAAAATTACTTGATGTTCAGCAGAATCGGAACTTGCGGCTCAACTCTATTTATTTATTCATTGGAGCTCCGAAGCTCCGAACCTGTTCTAACAATTTTATATTCCCGGTCTGAGAAATACGATAACACATCTTGCAAATACCTTAGATAATACTTTTAAAAATATTAAAAAATCTCATTCATAATATAATTTTTAATTAATAAATGTTTTAATATTTCAGCTTGTATACTTCCCGTGATCTAAATGAATGATGACATTTATTTTTGAAATTTTACTTTTAAAAGTGATTAATAAATATATTAATATAATTTTATTATAAAAAAATTTTTCCTATTAAAACTCTCTCTCTATAAATATATTTAGATCATTCATATGTTTTCAGTAAAAATTTTTTAATAAATTCATTCAAAATTTTATTTAAATAATTTAAAAATGGGGGCGTTATCAATAAACGTTTTAACAGTTTTCTTATTAGTGAATTTTAAATTCGGAGGTAAATTTAGAAAATAAAAAATTTATTATAAGTATTTTATAATATTTAATAGAATGTATCAATTTCCAGAGAACAGATATCTAGATTATCCTCAATGAAAATCGGATAATAAATTAAAATTCGCCTTTGTTCTTTCACAAAAGCGGATCCCCAAAATATTAGAACAATGCCATGAGCAGCTATTGGCACTGTTCTGATTTTCAGGGGAATTTCTCTTTCAGATTTATAATGATTAGCAAATATGTATAATTTTCGTTAACAGATTCAATCAAATGTTACGTTGAGCAAAATCTCACTTTAACAAATGGAAAAAGTTCTATCAGTGGTTTAAAAAACTGTGATACTGAAGACATAGGTCCGCAATATAATGAAGCCAGTGGTCCGCCAAGGTTCCTTGGTGATAGATGCTATAAAAATGATTGTAGAAAATGTTAGTTAATTTAAAAGTTAAATTTTAATGTTAAGAAAGTGACATCCTTGAAAACCTAAAAACTACGAATTTTTGTATTTTTTCTAACTCTAAGTACTTTTTAGTAGGGTTGTTCTCAGTCCCCGCCCCCGAAAGTCGGGGAATTTGAGAGATTTTTTGAAAATTCGCCGTCGCCGTCGCCGTCCCCTCCCCCACCCTCCCCCCGTGATGCTGCCTCCCCGAAAATTTTCCCCGTGGTCCCTCCCCGACGGGGAACACTACTTTACAGATTGCAAGTTGAATCATCTTTAGAATTTCAAAATAAATTTTTCAAAAAATATAGATGGCTATTTCAAAAATTGTGGAGCTTGTATTTTTATTGATAGTGCCAACAAAGAATTAGGCTTTGATAAATATGATTGTATCTGTTATCAGTGTAAAACTGATTTCTGTAACTCGACCATTGGTGTTTTGGCAAATATAAAGATTATACTTTTATGTTGCTTGATAGTAATTATAATAATAAATGTTAATATTTTTTTATATTATCTTATAACTATTTAACTCTGTTAAAGATTAATCGAGTGTGCTGAGATATCTGAAGCCTAACCCCTTAATCTGAAATCTTGACCAAATTTTTAGCTGAACCAAACCAAAACTGATCCGAAGATATAACTAAAGTATTGTATCTCTTATAATTTATTTAATTTTAATAGTCTTCAAAATTATTACTTTTTAGGGATCAAAATTTCAAAAATTAATCTATTAAAATTATCAATATAATTTAAAAGTGTTATTCATCAGAAAAAAATATTTTTCGTAATAAAAACACTCACATATTTATTTAAATAATTCACATATTTTTAAATAAAAAAATTTATCAACAAAATTATTTTTTAGTAATTTAGAAATGGTATTTTTATTAATTAATATTTTAACTCTTTTATCAATGAATTTTAAATTTGGAGGTAAATTTAGAAAATCAAAAAAATATTATTTATTAAACAGAAACAATTGAGTGTTACGCAGAAGAAGATCTTACCTACATGGATGGAGAACATTCTAAAGTTGCTTTAGATAAGTGCGAGACTAAACCTTCTGATAATGCATGCAGTAAAATTGACTGTAAACAATGTTAGTCTATTAAAAATTAAATTATAATGTCATGAATTTATTATCCATAAAAAATTAAGAGATCTTTTTTGAAATTTTGAAATAAATTTAATTAAAAAATTTCTAGATGGGTTTGCCAAAGCTTGTGGAGGTTGCAAATTTGCTAATGTTTTCATTATGATAAATGGCTATGATAAGGGTCAATGCAAATGTTATGAGTGTGATACTGATCTTTGTAACTCGGCCATTGATGTTCTATCAAATATGAAAATTATATTTCTATTTTGCTTTATTATCATGATAATTAATGTTAATCTCGACTAGTGTATAAAACTGGGCAATAAAATAAATAAGATTTTAAGACAAATAAATTGCGGATGTTTAGGCTAAGCAAAACATGCGGCTGAACAATAACCAACATGCCCTACATCAGCTTGTTCATAACATAAAACAACTCTAGGACGAGTTACAATAATCGCATTTGTTATCTGATTCTAGCAATAATTTTTTTAATTATTCCAGCTTTTATACTTCCACAAATCTACTAAATGAATGATAAAATTTATTTTCAAAATTTTGCCTTTTTTAAATGAATTCAAATAATGTTTGTAAAATAATTTTTAAAGCATTCATATATTTTTCGTTAAAAAATTTTTAAACAAAATATTTATTTTAAAAAAGTGTTATTCATCAAAAAATATTCTTTCCTATCAAAAACTCTTTCTCTATATATTTAGATCATTAATATCTTTTTCAATAAAAATTAAATAAATTATTAATTTTAAATTTAAAAATGGGATTATTATTAATTAATATTTTGACTTTTTTCTTACTTTTGAATTTAAAATTTGGATGTAAATTTAGAAAATCAAAAAGAAATTATTTTTTTGTAGACCCACTCGAATGTAACTATGAGGTCAATCTTAATTATCCGAATGCGAAAAATGTTGAATTAACAAAGTGCAATACTAAAGAATTTCCCCTTAATGAAACTGGTAATAAATGCCATATAAGTGAATGTGGAGAATGTTAGTTTATTAAGAAATTAAATCTTATTAGGCTGAGAAACCTAAAAAAAGTTTTTTAAACATTTAAATGCGCCTTCTATTTCATATCTCTTTGCAATCTCATTTCGCTCCTAAAAATTCTTAAGCGTCAGGTTGTAGAAATTTTGTACAAAAATTTAGTTGGTTATTACAAAAGTTGTGGTGCTTGTTCATTTGTTATTGTTGCTCACAAAGAAATGGGCATTGATAAGGAGTGTACATGTCATGAGTGTGACGCCGATTTGTGTAACTCGGCCGTTGAAAGTCTGGCAAATTTGAAGATAATTTTTTCATTTTGCCTGATTATCGTTATAATTAAAGGTAAATCTCTTTTCTATTACTCAACTAATTAGTATTTCACTCGATTATTTCCCTGCCGGATTCTGGCCCTGAAAAATCCTGGATATCCTTACAACTAACTCTGTTTACATTCAATACTCCATTCGAGCATTTTTAGATTAGGTTGAAATGTACCCTTTTCAGAACTGTGAAAACAAGTAAATTTTCCTACATAGGACCGCTATGTATTAGAACATGATAAAACTAAACAAGTTCGATATTTAATCAAATTTTTTTTTTATTTTCAAACAAATTTTAACTTTTATTCAGTTCTTGTTATTTAACGAACAAAATGAATGATGGATATCCAATCTAAAAAACCCGAAAATTCATTAAACTTTTATTATTTTTGTACTTTTATTTTTGTTCTTTTGTATTTCTAAATAAATAAAGCAAAATAATAGAAATAATTTTGAATACAATTAAAGCAATGTTCTAAAATTTATTATACATATTTTGAGCAGGCTGTTAGTTCGGAGCTGGCCTGAAGATTCTTCGGCTCGACTGCGCATATCCGAATATTTTTATCGGACCGACACCCAAAAAATATGAGCGTGATTTTGTAATTCGCCCGTTATCAGATTTAAGGATTATATTTATATTTTACCGAATTATTTATCTGATTGACAGTATAAAGTTTTCTATTATTTCGTTTAGATAACTACTACTATTATTTGTTTAATAACCACTATTATTTTTTTAATAACCACAAGGCCACATCCATAGAGCTGTACCTAACCAATAATAGAGTAACATTAGAACCTGATCCGTAACAAAATCTTGACATCCCAGACAAGCAAAAAGGAACCTCCAATAGGAGCTAGAACCTTGACACTTTCTAACGCTTTTCTGGATTATGACCCATCTATCCGCCCTATTGTTTGGAATTGAAGGAATAACACTAATACAATATTAACTTTACTAATTTATTTTAAAAAATCAAATTTATTTAACTATCTCATACTATGTCAGTTAATAATTTTTTAATTTAATTTATCTCTCCAAAAATCTAATATACTGATGCTAAAAGTGTGACTAATTATATATTTAAATTAAAAAGTCAATTTTTTAATTTTACTTTTTAATTTTTTATCTACTAATAAAATCATCATTAAAATTTAAAAAGCGTTAATCACTGGAAAAATTTAAAAGTAAAAGCTTCTCTTTATATTTAAATCGTTCATATATTTTACAATATTATTTTAACTGAATTAAAGCTAAATTTAATTTTAAATAATTTAAAAATGGGATTGTTATTAATTAATATTTTGACTTTTTTCTTAATAATAAATTTTAAATTTGGATGTAAATTTTATTTTAAATTAAAATAAAGAAGGGTTACTGAAAATTAAAAATTATTAATCGCTGGCTCAAGATTTTTACTTAGGATTTTTGTTAATCCAAAAAATAACCAAAGGGAATATTAAGACTAAACTGTGAGAGATAACATTCTAACACAGAGCCATCAGTGCGAAACTGATTTCAGTGCGAAACTGATTTGTGTAATTCGGCCCCTGGCTTTCTGTTAAATATGAACATTATATTTCTGTTTTGCTTGATAAATTTTTATTCTTCCGGAATTTAAATTAATGAAGTACAGAATTAAATGAATAAAGTTCAGATATGAATAAATGAATTTAATAAATTATTATTTTTACATATGCATTTTATATAATTATAAAACAATTTCAATTATTTAAAATAATCCCATATTATTATAAAAATTAGCAATTTATTTTTTAATCAAATTCTAAAGTCATTAAAGTTAAGCGGCGAACTAATCTGGATTCCATTCCATAATCCATCGAGAAATTTTTTTGAGTATCTTACGAACTCTTTCTGAGATATAAAAACTCAAAACATGTTTCTCAATACAGCAACTGTTCGGGTACAACTCGATAAAAATTGAAAATTAAACATTTAATTTATCTAATTTTTATTCTTAAACAAATTTTAAATTATAACTTCATTCTATTAATACTTTTCATTTTATAATTTTCATTGTTTGACTTTGCGAATAAAAATCAAAATTTCATAAAATTTTGAAAAAAAAATTCCGTACACAATTTAAATGATCAAAATTTCATAAAATTGGTGGGCTAAGTTTCAAAAAATCTTGGTGACCAAAATTCCAGAGACTAAAATTCCGTACACAATTTAAATTATAAATTCTTCAAAGATATTATTTTTTAATGAATTATCTACATATTAAAATCATCATTACAATTTAAATAAAGTGTTATTCATCAAAAAAATATTATCCCTGCTGTGAACTTCTCTCTATGTAATTAAATCATTCACATATTTTTCAATCTATTTTAATTAAATCATTTATTCTAAATTTAAAAATGAAATTGTTATTAATTAATATTTTAACTCTTTTCTTATTGATGAATTTTAAATTTGGAGGTAAATTTGAAAATCATATAGAATATAATTTTTGTTAACAGACACCATCAGATGTCTCCCCCCCCCCCTCCCTCCCTCCCTCCCTCCCTCCCTCCCTCCCTCCCTCCCTAATACTTAATTTTATAATAAATTTATTTAAGTGAGACGACGTCGGTTGGTATTGAAAAGATAAAAAATATTTTGTGACAGAAATTAAAAGAATTAACTGATAATTGAAGATAATTTTTGTTAAATTTTTCGTTGTAAAATTAGTAAATTAATTATTTTGTAAATAAATTATGAACTTTATTTAAAAAATTTTTTGGAACGTTAGCCAATGCGTTTAAAAAACTTTTATGCGCTCTCTGGGGTTTAAGCGTCCCATTTTCAGCCCTCATTTCAGCTCAGAGCTCTTTCGAATGATACCTCATTTGTTCAAATCAACCAAGATTCGCAAAAAACTCCATTAAAAAATTGCATCCGATCTTTTAACATTAGACCTGTTTTCATTTTAAAAAGTTAAAAAATTTTATCCACTTAAAATATTATTTAAAATGTTTTTTTTCATGTTTTATTTTATTTATTTAAAAGAAAATAATAATTAAGCATGAAAAGGTTCGAACCCTAGACCTATTTTTACGATTTTGTAGTCATTGCTCGTATCCACTTAACCAAAATTACAAGTCCGCTAGGGCCCTTGCTGGTCTGCGGTGCTTTAATGATTAAGCTATTAAAATCATAATTATAATTAAAAAAGTATTATTCATTTAAAAAAATATATTTTCCCTTTTGTTAAAAAATTTTTAAACAAAATATTTATTTTAAAAAAGTGTTATTCATCAGAAAAAAATTTTTTCCTATCAAAAACTCTCTCTACTTACATACCGTATTTATTCTAATAAAATGGCCCCTCCATTAGAATGGCCCCTCCAATAGAATGGCCCCTTTTTGGGGGTAATGAAAAATAGAATGGCCACCTCCATTAGAATGGCCCTCTAATAGAATGGCCCTTTTAACTAATAAGTATATGCCTGAATACATTTCTTTATTTTCCTATTATGTATTAAATATTACTCTTTAGTAAGGATAATCATAATATTTTCGAGCAAATCTGGAGTCATAAAAGGGAGATTAAGAGGGATATTAGGGGATTTGAGAGGATTAGGAGGGATATCAAGAAATTACAACGATTTAATGAAGATGCATGGGATTAAGAGAATTAATAGATATTTATGAATTTGACGATATAAGGAAGTTGGATATAAGGTTGTCGGATCCGGTTCGGATATTGGATCCGGATATCCGAAGATTTCCAACTATCCGACAACCTTAGTTGGATACATTTATTTTATCAGGGGATTTGCAGGGACATAGGATTTTGAGGAATAATGATGGATTGATTGAGATTTGGGATAAAATTCTGGATATTTCAGGACGCTTGAAGACATACGAAAATTTTGGAATTTTTGGTAGTTTAGAATTTTAATTACTAATCAATATCCCTCCAAATCTCTCCCAATTCCCATATATTACGTCCAAATTCCGAGATCCCACGAACTTTTATGAGCAAACTATACCGGAAATTTTGATTGTCTGGCACCAAAGTAAATAAAAAGTTGCCTTTTTGCCCAGCAGGCAAAAGATTTTTATGTTTTATAGTGTTACGAAAAGAAAGATTCACTAACCAAAGTCGAAAATATAGAATTTTACACGAAAAATCGATTAAATTTCGAAGTCAAAAAATATTCGATCGAACATTTGATTCATCCTATCTCTGATTTTTACCTATGAAAAATAGAATGGCCACCTCCATTAGAATGGCCCCTCCAATAGAATGGCCCCTTTTTGGGGGTATCGAAAAATAGAGTGGCGGCCACTCTATTAGAATAAATACGGTATATTTAAAACATTGATATTTTATTTAAAAAATTTTTAACTAAATTATTTTTTCCAAATTTAAATATGGGATTGTTTTTAATTAATATTTTGTCTCTTTTCTTAATGATTAATTTTAAATTTGGGGGTAAATTTTTAGAAAATCAGAGAAAATATTTTTCTTGTTAACAGAAACAATCAAATGCTACCAAGAATATGATTTTGAAACAAGAGTGGGGATTCCTGTTATAACTAAGTTAACAACGTGCGATACTAAACAAATTTCTGAACAAGCTGCTGAAAATGTTCCTGAAAATGTTTCTGAAATAGTGGCTGATATTAAGCTTAAATGCCTTAAAAGCGATTGTGGAGAATGTCAGTTTTTTTAAAAATTATGTCTTGAAATAAATTAAAACTTTGACATTAAATAAATTAAAACTTGAATATTATTCGAAAATTTAGATGGATATTATAAAGATTGTGGGCTTTGTGTATTTGTTAAAATTGTTAACAGAGGGCTAAAATTTGAAAAGGGTGATTGTACCTGTTATGAATGTGATACTGATTATTGTAACTCAGCAATTGGTGTTCTGTCAAATTTTAAGATTATTATTTTATTTTGCTTGACTATCATGATAATTAATGGTAAATAATTTTTGTTATCTCGTTCTTATTACTCTGAAAATTTTAGATTAATCCATAGTACTGTTCCGCTTCATTGTAAATTAGTCTATGATTCGAACTAGATCTGAAGCAGGGATGTCGCGGGTTGAGATAGAATTCGGGTCGGGTCGAAAAAAGTCGGGTTTCTTGAAAAAATGTCAGGGTTTCGAGTAATCGTGACATCCCTGATCTGATATCATAAACCGGTTGATCACTAACTCACCCACAAACTCGTTCTAACGGTTTTTTATTCTAATATGTAGAGATATTGTACACTAAAATAACTTAGACTATACAATGAAAAGAATTACAAAATTCTGATTTCTAATCTGATTTTTAATTAATAAATTTTTGAATTATTCCAGCTTATATGCTTCCGTAATCAATTAAATCAATGATAATGAAAATATTTAGAATTTAAAAAATGATTTCAGATAAAAAATGATTGTTTATTTAATAATTTCGTTTAAAAATTTATACATATAATATTTGCATAAAAATTTTAAATCTCAAAGATAATTTATACATATATCATGGAAAGTAAATGTTATGAGAGTAAAGGAGATATCGTTCAATTAGGATAGTATACATAGGAGTTCAGTGGAATTAAAGAGGTTATGATAGCAGATTTTAGCAGAATCCTCACCAATATTTAAAATAACTATTAATTTTCTTCATTTATTGTGAGGAAAATTCTGAAAATTGTGAGGAAAATTTTCGAAAAACTTTAGGTAACTAGCTGATACCGAATATTAAAAATTTGTTTCACTGTTGGCAAAGAGAATCGAGTTCGAACGTCTTGAAAATTTAAAAATATTTTTTATGCCTACGTTTAATTGATCATAACTTAGTTCAAAATCGTTCAATACCAAATATTTTGTTACTAAACGACTCATCTCGTTTATGAGCATCAAATATAGCTTATAATTTCATTTGTAAAAATTTTACTCACAAATTTTCTAATATTTATAGATCCTAATATTTATAGAATATTTGGTACTTTTCGGTTATGAGGTTACACATTTACAAATTTTAAAGTCTCAAAATGGTCAATATATCATATATGTATATATAGGGTAGAAAAAGGTGCTGAGTTGACCGGTACCAATCATTCTTTAACAGAGATTCTTGTGGACCGAGATATAGGGCTCGAAATGGTCAAAAACTATAGGGACGTTGACCATTTGAGCTTGTTCATATGCTCTCAGAATCAAGATTAGAGTTGATTTTGGTGACATTCGACTCATCTCGAGGAGCTCTTTCGAATGAGCTATCATTCAAAAAATGGAATTTTACACCCCAAAAATGAGCTTACTACTCCCTATGGTTTTTGACCATTTCGAGTCCTATATCTCGGTCCACAAGAATCTCTGTGAAAAAAGATTGGTACCGGTCGGCTCAGCACCTTTTATTACCCCATATATGACATTTTGGGCATTAATTTAGGGGGCATTATTTGAGCATTACCTAATTTAGTTTTTACTCACAAATTTTCTAATATTTATAGATCATAATATTTATAGAATATTTACTAATAGAAAAAATTATGGCCAATTTGTTACTCAGGAAGTATGAGTAACACGAAAAAATGGGTGGTCTTAGTTGATAATTTTTTAATTTGATGTATCCCCCTAAAAAATAATTAATGATACCGAAGCTAAAAGTGTGACTAATTAAATATTTAAATTGAAGAGTCAATTTTTTAATATTATTTTTTAATGCTTTATCTACAAATAAAATCATCATTAAAATTTAGAAAGCGTTAATCATCGGAAAAATTTCACATTAAAAATTTCTCTCTATATTTAAAGCCTTCATATATTTTTCAATATTATTTTAACTAAATTAAAGCTAAATTTTATTTTAAATAATTTAAAAATGGGATTGTTTTTAATTAATATTTTGGCGCTTTTCTTAATAATGAATTTTAAATTTGGGGGTAAATTCAGAAATCAAAATATGAATATTATTTTTGTTAACAGACACGATCGAATGTTACAAAGAAATTGATCTTACTCAAAGAAATGGAACAATTATTAAAAATACGTTAGCAACGTGCGATACTGATCAAGCTTACGAACAAATTTCTAAAGTGCCAGAACTGGCTGTAATGAAGTTTAAATGCATTAAAAGCGATTGTGGAAAATGTTAGTTTCTTTAAAATTAAGTCTTTAGTGTCTTTAGGGAGCTGCATGATAAATATCATTCTTAAAACTTTGAAATAAATCATTTTCAAAAATTTAGATGGATATTATAAAGGTTGTTTTGCTTGTGCAGGTATTAAATTTTCTGACAAAGGGATTTTCGGATTTGAAACCGGTGATTGTACATGTTATGAATGTGATGGTGATAAGTGTAACTCGGCAAGTGGTGTTCTGTCAAATTTGAAGATTATTTTTTTATTTTGCTTGATCATCATGATAATTAATGGTAAATAATTTTTATTATCCTGATTTTATATATAATTATGAGAATTCTAGAGATATGTACATTTTAAATAATGTTCCGCTTCATTGTAAATTACATAGTCTATATCCCGAATAAGCCGAACAAGATCTAAAACAGGGATGTCACAGATTAAGAAAAAATCCGGGTCGAGTCTGAAGACGTCAGTGTTTCGGGTAACCGTGACATCCTTGATCTGAAGCCATTAACCGTTGATCACTAGATCACACACCAACACGTTCTAATGGTTTTTTATTCCAATATGTAGAGATACCGTACACCAAAATAACTTAGACTATACAATGAAAAATTACAAAATTAACACATCTAATCTAATTTTAAAAAATAAATTTTAAATTATTCTAGCTTTTATTCTTCCGCCAATCTATTAAATGAATGATAATGAAAATATACCGAATTTAAAGAATGATTGCAGATAAAAAATGATTTTCTATTTAAAAATTTCTCTTAAAAACTTATATAACTTTTGAATAAAAATTTTAATTATCCAAGAAAATTTATATAATATAGAAATAAATAGGGGCAAATATGTATAATCAAGAATTTTTGAAGTGCAACTTTTGTTTGTACACATTGTCGAAGGTGCGTGGAAAAATTTTGAACGATGGTTCGAACCCCATCGAGTGGGATTAACTCTACCAAAATTTTGTGCGGTTTAGTTGGTATTTTAGAAAAGGAAATTGTTATTGATAAATATTTTTAACAATTTTTAATATAAAATTTTAAATGTTTAAGTAAATAATTTCTTTGATAGGTATTTGAAAATTTCTTTCGTAAAAATAATAATTAGATTATCAGAATTCAGTAGAATTGAAGGGGATATTCAGAAACACCAACCTCTGAGACAGCTATGGTCATCCCTGGTCTGCAGTGCTTTTAATGTTTAAGCTATTAAAATAATAATTATAATTAAAAAAGTATTATTCATTCAAAAAAATATATTTTCCCTTTCCATTAAAAAAATTTTTAAACAAAATATTTATTTTAATTAGTGTTATTCATCAGAAAAAATTTTTTTCCTATCAAAAACTCTCTCTCTATATTTAAAACATTTATATTTTATTTTAAAAAATTTTTAGCTAAATTATTATATTTTAAATAATTTAAAAATGGGATTGTTTTTAATTAATATTTTGACTCTTTTCTTAATTCTAAATTTTAAATCTGGAGGTAAATTTAAAAAAACAAAAAAATATCATTTTTTAAACAGAAACACTCGAATGTTACAAAGAAACTGATCTTACTTTAAGAACTGGAGAAATTTCTATATCTGGTTTAACAACGTGCGATACTAAAAAAGAATCTGAAAAACGTGGTATACCTATGAATAAATGCTTTAAAAGCGACTGTGGAGAATGTTAGTTTTATTAAAAATTTTGCTTTAGGAAGCTGCAGTCTGAATATTAAAGCCTTCCAATACCGAAAATTTTCCAAGACTAAAGATCAAGACCAGGGGTATCCGCAATTGCTTGTCGCGGATTGCGGCGACAAAAAATTTTTTCCAATTGTGGACACCCTGCTCAAGACTCTTTTTTCCAGCAAATTTTGGAATGCCAAGTGACCATATTTCTTCCATTTTGGAAAAAACAAGGAATTCAAAAAAGTCGAGACCAAGACTTCGCCCAAAGACCAAAACCAAAAAACCCCCAAGAAAAGTCTTGAGTCAAGTCTAGATGTTAGAGAGCAAGAGTCTTGGACAGAATATTATTCATAAAATTTTGGAATAAATCTTATTCAAAAATTTAGATGGATATTATAAAGGTTGTGGTGTTTGTGCAGTTATCAAACTTTCTAACATTTTTATCGGATTTAATAAGGGTGATTGTATCTGTTATGAATGTGATGAGGATAAGTGTAACTCGGCAAGTGGTGTTCTGTCGAATTTTATAATTATTATTTTATTTTGCTTGACTATCATGATAATTAATGGTAAATAATTTTTGTTATCTTGATTTTATAACTTTGAAAATTTTAATGATACATCCCGTGTACGCTTTATTGTAAATTATAACCGAACAAGATCTGAAGCAGTAAAAAAAGTCGGGTTTCGAGTAGAAATGTACGTGTTCCCGTGACATCCTTCTGATCTGAAACGATTAACCGGTTGATCACTAGATCACACCAATACGTTATAAAGGTTTTTCCCATATGTAAAAATACCGTATATCAACACTTCTAATCTGATTTTTAATTAATAAATTTTTAAATTATTTTAGCTTATATTCTTCAACAAAACTATTAAATGAATGATAATGAAAATATTTCGAATTTAAAAATAAATATTTTGCTATTTAAAAATTTCTCTTAAAACTTTTATAATTTTTGAATAAAAATTTACTTTTTGATAAAAAGTTTAAAGATCAAAGAAATTTATACAAGTATAATTTATATAAATTAATTTTCGAAGTGCAACTTTTGTTTGTACACAAAGTCGAAGATGCGTGGAAAAGTTTGAACAATAGTTCGAACACCCTAATTTTCTCTCATTCAGCGTAATTGAAGGAAATAATATTCAGGAAAATTAAACTCTGATTTGTGAGAAAGTCTATCTTTGTTAATAATGATATAACGATTTAATTTTTTCTGTTTGTCAAGGTTCCTAGTTTTAAATTAATCTCAAATTTTTATTGTTTTCCACGGCAATGGAAATAATCTTATAGCTTTGTCAAAAGTGTCAAGTTTAGTTACCTATCTTCTACTATTTTAAATAATAATTTTTTATTTAAAGTACCCTTCCAAAAAGTAATAATTAATGAAGCTAAAAATATTATGTGTTGATTAATTTATTAAATTTTACTTTTTAATGAGTAATCTATTAAAATCAACTATAATTTAAAAATTATTATTCATCAAAAAATATTTTTCCTATTAAAAACTTCTCTCTATAATTTAAATTATTCATATTTTTTTCAATAAAAATTTTTTTAATTAAAGTATTAATTTTAAAATTTAAAAATGGCATTATTATTAATTAATATTTTTGCACTTTTCTTAATCTTGAGCTTTAAATCTGGACGTAAATTTTTAAGAATTTAGAAGAAAATATTAAATTTTTTAACAGACTCACTCAAATGTCATGTCGAAATAGATTTTACTCATAAAAATGGAACTCGTGTTGTGGTTGGGCCAGATACGTGCAATACTAGAATACCTCTTCATAGACTTTTTGGAGATAATTGCGTTAAAAATGATTGCGGAAAATGTCAGTTTATTTTAAAAAATTAAATTCAAAATGCCGCAACTCTAATCTAAGAAAATCGCGATTCTAATCTAAATGCATGCTCGGATACTTAGTTCATGTTCCGCATAATCCAGCAAAATCACACATTTTAAATTTCCGGGATACGCGTGAGTTGAACAAAATACAAAATTTGCTGATAGTAAAGAGGGAAAAAGAGGAAAAGAAAGGAAAAATTTGTGATATACTCGATCTTCCCTTTAATCCCTCAAATCACCTTATGTCATCCAAATCACCTTAGTCATGCAAATTTTCCCTTTTCCCTTTTCACACTGCAGGAAAAAATTTTTAGAATTTAGAAAGGCCAAGTAGCATTTTCTTTATTTTCAGCGCCGCAGGAAAAAATTTGTTGGGGTATACACAATAAAAAATTTGCTGAACAAAATATAAATTTGTTTAAAAATTTAGATGGCTTCTGGAAAGCATGTGCGGATTGTGATTACTTTGAGTTAGGTAACATGATAAATGGCATGGGGGATGACTGTACCTGTTATCAGTGTAATACCGATTATTGTAACTCGGCCTTTGGAATTCTGTCAAATATGAAGACTATAATTTTATTTTGCTGGATTATTTTAATTCTTTCTTTAATCTAGACGAATGAAGCCCAAATATAAAAGATTAAAGAATTTATTAATTTATTAATTCAATAAATATATTTTTATTTTCAAATAAACACATATAATTATCTTAAACCATTTTTATTAATAATTTTTTAATTTAAATTACCCTTTCAAAAAAGTAATAATTAATGAAGCTAAAAATATTAACTGTTGATTAATTTATTAAATTTTACTTTTTAATGAGTAATCTATTAAAATCAACTATAATTTAAAAAATATTATTCATCAAAAAATATTTTTCCTATTAAAAACTTCTCTCTATAATTTAAAACATTCAAATATTTTTCAATAAAAATTTTTTTGACTAAATTATTAATTTTAAATTAAAAAATGGGATTATTATTAATTAATATTTTAGCTCTTTTCTTATTCATGAGCTTTAAATTTGGACGTAAATTTTTAAAAATTTAAATGAAAATATTAAAATTTTTAACAGACTCACTCAAATGTTTTGACAAAGTAGATTTTACTTATAAAAATGGAACTCGTACAGTATCTGTGACAGATACGTGCAATACTAGAAATCCTTTTGAAAAAACTTATGGTGATTATTGCATTAAAAATGATTGTGGAAAATGTCAGTTTATCTTAAAAACTTAAATCTGAGACTCAGATATGGGGGGGGGCGGGATATGAAGAAATTACCATGCTCATTGAATCATCAAAATCTTTTAAATAAATTTGTTTAAAAATTTAGATGGCTTCTTAAAAACATGTGCGGATTGTGATTTCGTTGAGATATTCAACATTGTAAATCGCATGGTGGATGTATGTACCTGTTATGAGTGTGATACTGATTATTGTAACTCGGCATATGGCATTCTGTCAAATATCAAGATTATAGCGCTATTTTGCTTGATTATTTTAACCAGCGTTCGGCGCGAATTGCTGAGTAGTTTTAATAGCTTTTGGGTATAAAGGCTGACTCCAGCGTTATTACAATTAAAAAATGCAATTTGGCTTAATTTCCCAGTATTTGAAAACTTCAGACTCAAATGTCCAACCCTCAGACTCAAGTGACACTTTTAAAAATATTTTCATACAACTCCTCATTCAATTCCCCATCGAATGACACCTCAACCATCTTTCTACGACTAATACTCCAAAAGTTATAAACTTTTAAAATTAAGCATAAAATCGACATGCGGGCCTTCGGCCCGCATGTTTTCTGCAACGCGTTTCGAATTAAAAAAATATTTCAATTCTGGCGGTTGCCTCCGGCAACGCGTTTTCTGCAACGCGTTCCGTATTTAAAAAAATACTTTTTAAGTCTGGCGGTTGCCTCCGGCAACGCGTTTTCTGCAACGCGTTCTGGATTTTTAAAAATAATTTTTAATTCCGGGGTTTGCCTCCGGCAACGCGTTATCTGCAACGCGTTCCGAATTTTTAAAAAATATTTCTTGATTTCTGGCGGTTGCCTCCGGCAACGCGGTTTCTGCAACGCGTTCCGATTTCTTCAAAAAAAATTTTAAAGTCTGACGGTTGCCTCCGGCAACGCGTTTTCTGCAGCGCGTTCCGTTTCTTAAAAAATATTTTTAATTTCTGGCGGTTGCCTCCGGCAACGTTTCTGCAACGCGTTCCGATTTCTTCGAAAAATAATTTTAAAGTCTGGCGGTTGCCTCCGGCAACGCGTTTTCTGCAACGCGTTCCGATTTCTTCAAAAAATAATTTTAAATTCTGACGGTTGCCTCCGGCAACGCGTTTTCTGCAGCGCGTTCCGTTTCTTAAAATATTTTTAATTTCTGGCGGTTGCCTCCGGCAACGTTTCTGCAACGCGTTCCGATTTCTTCAAAAAATAATTTTAAAGTCTGACGGTTGCCTCCGGCAACGCGTTTTCTGCAGCGCGTTCCGTTTCTTAAAAAATATTTTTAATTTCTGGCGGTTGCCTCCGGCAACGTTTCTGCAACGCGTTCCGATTTCTTCAAAAAATGCTTTTAAAGTCTGGCGGTTGCCTCCGGCAACGCGGTTTCTGCAACACGTTCCGATTTCTTCAAAAAATAATTTTAAAGTCTGGCGGTTGCCTCCGGCAACGCGGTTTCTGCAACACGTTCCGATTTCTTCAAAAAATAATTTTAAATCTGGCGGTTGCCTCCGGCAACGCGTTCAAGACATCGCGAATAACATTAAAATTATTTTTCAGAAAAGTATTGAAAATTAGCATTTTTACAAAATTTTCAGTCCCAGACTCAAATTTAAAAATGAGACTCAAGTGTCCTTTTTCTTAAAAAGTTATTTTTTAATATTCATATTAATTTTTAGAATTTTTTAAATTAATTTCCACTGATTTTAGCCTTCAGACTCAAATGTACCACACTCAGACTCAAGTGACCCCTTCGAAAATATTTTTAAAAAATTCGCCTGATTTTTCCGCGTCGAATGACACCTCATTCATATTTTTCCGATAACTACTTCAAAAGTTACAAAAAACGCCTCACCGTTGCTTAACTTTCCAGATCGGACGGTCTAGATCGTCAAATTTAAAAATTTTTTCCCAAAATTTTAATTTCTTAAAAAATTCATAACTCGGTGCAAAAAAGTTAAATTAACATAAAACAAAGCTTATTCGATGCAGAATTTAATTCTCTATCTTTCATCTCCCAACAATTTTCGTCTAACTCTGAAATAAAACATAGTTAAGGTCACTTCTATGCAACCTCCTCAAAATTTCAATTTTTACTCCATATCTTTTTTTCTGTTAATCCAATCAAGGTGAAACCAACTTTTTTCTTAAGAAACCCACCACGCTCTACAACTTTACTCCCAACGACTTTTTTCTAACTCGTCGATAAATACCTTAAATCCAAAGTTACCACTTTGACATAAAAGTTTGTCTTCAGCACATCTACCCTTCCCGTTGTCAGAACGACTCCAACTTTTTTTCTATCATATTCCAAATGTTCTGAAGATGATACCTTGTAACTGACCCAACTTTCCCCGACTTCATCTTTCATCTCAAATTTCACTCCAAAGTTTCGAAAAAACACGTTTTTTCACAATATCTAATTTTTTCGCTTCTTGTCCCCCAATTTTCGGATTTTTCCTGAAAACTATACGAAATTTCCCATCTATAGCAAAAAACCCCATCCCTCTACGACCTCTCAAACTTCCGGAGGACTTTTTTTTAGCTGACTGCCTTTTTACTATTATATATAGATAACCAGCGTTCGGCGCGAATTGCTGAATAGTTTTAATAGCTTTTGAGTATAAAGGCTGACTCCAGCGTTATTACAATTAAAAAATTCAATTTGGCTTAATTTCCCAGTATTTGCAAACTTCAGACTCAAATGTCCAACCCTCAGACTCAAGTGACACTTTTAAAAATATTTTCATTCAACTCCTCATTCAATTCCGCATCGAATGACACCTCAACCATCTTTCTACGACTAATACTTCAAAAGTTATAAATTTTTAAATTTAAGTCATTAAATAAACATGCGGGCCTTCGGCCCGCATGTTTTCTGCAACGCGTTTCGAATTAAAAAAATATTTCAATTCTGGCGGTTGCCTCCGGCAACGCGTCTTCTGCAACGCGTTCCGTATTTTTAAAAAATATTTTTTAATTCTGGGGGTTGCCTCCGGCAACGCGTTATCTGCAACGCGTTCCGATTTCTTCAAAAAATAATTTTAAAGTCTGGCGGTTGCCTCCGGCAACGCGGTTTCTGCAACACGTTCCGATTTCTTCAAAAAATAATTTTAAAGTCTGGCGGTTGCCTCCGGCAACGCGGTTTCTGCAACGCGTTCCGATTTCTTCAAAAAATAATTTTAAAGTCTGGCGGTTGCCTCCGGCAACGCGGTTTCTGCAACGCGTTCCGATTTCTTCAAAAAATAATTTTAAAGTCTGGCGGTTGCCTCCGGCAACGCGGTTTCTGCAACACGTTCCGATTTCTTCAAAAAATAATTTTAAATCTGGCGGTTGCCTCCGGCAACGCGTCTTCTGCAACGCGTTCCGTTTCTTAAAAAATATTTTTAATTTCTGGCGGTTGCCTCCGGCAACGCGGTTTCTGCAACGCGTTCCGATTTCTTCAAAAAATAATTTTAAAGTCTGGCGGTTGCCTCCGGCAACGCGGTTTCTGCAACGCGTTCCGATTTCTTCAAAAAATAATTTTAAAGTCTGGCGGTTGCCTCCGGCAACGCGGTTTCTGCAACACGTTCCGATTTCTTCAAAAAATTTTAAAGTCTGGCGGTTGCCTCCGGCAACGCGTTTTCTGCAGCGCGTTCCGTTTCTTAAAAAATATTTTTAATTTCTGGCGGTTGCCTCCGGCAACGCGTTTTCTGCAGCGCGTTCCGTTTCTTAAAAAATATTTTTAATTTCTGGCGGTTGCCTCCGGCAACGCGGTTTCTGCAACGCGTTCCGATTTCTTCAAAAAATAATTTTAAATCTGGCGGTTGCCTCCGGCAATGCGTTCAAGGCATCGCGAATAACATTAAAATTATTTTTCAGCAAAGTATTGAAAATTAGCATTTTTACAAAATTTTCAGTCCCAGACTCAAATTTAAAAATGAGACTCAAGTGTACTTTTTATTAAAAAGTTATTTTTTAATATTCACATTAATTTTTAGAATTTTTTAAATTAATTTCCACTGATTTTAGCCTTCAGACTCAAATGTACCACACTCAGACTCAAGTGACCCCTTCGAAAATATTTTTAAAAAATTTGCCTGATTTTTCCGCGTCGAATGACACCTCATTCATATTTTTCCGATAACTACTTCAAAAGTTACAAAAAACGCCTCACCGTTGCTTAACTTTCCAGATCGGACGGTCTAGATCGTCAAATTTAAAATTTTTTTCCCAAAATTTTAATTTCTTAAAAAATTCATAACTCGGTGCAAAAAAGTTAAATTAACATAAAACAAAGCTTATTCGATGCAGAATTTAATTCTCTATCTTTCATCTCCCAACAATTTTCGTCTAACTCTGAAATAAAACATAGTTAAGGTCACTTCTATGCAACCTCCTCAAAATTTCAATTTTTACTCCATATCTTTTTTTCTGTTAATCCAATCAAGGTGAAACCAACTTTTTTCTTAAGAAACTCACCACGCTCTACAACTTTACTCCCAACGACTTTTTTCTAACTCGTCGATAAATACCTTAAATCCAAAGTTACCACTTTGACATAAAAGTTTGTCTTCAGCACATCTACCCTTCACGTTGTCAGAACGACTCCAACTTTTTTTCTATCATATTCCAAATGTTCTGAAGATGATACCTTGTAACTGACCCAACTTTCCCCGACTTCATCTTTCATCTCAAATTTCACTTCAAAGATTCGAAAATTCATGTTTTTTCGAAATATCTAAAAAACTCGCCCCTTTCCCCCCACTTTTCGGATTTTTCCTGAAAACTACATAGTATTGCGCATCTATAGCAAAAAACCCCACCCCTCTACACCCACTCAAAAGCTCTGGGGACTTTTTTTTAGCTGACTGCCCTTTTACTATTATATATAGATAATTCTTTCTTTAATCTAAACGAATGAAATCCAGATATAATCGAAAAAATTTATTAAATTATTAATTAAATATATTTTTAATTTCAACTAAAATAATTATAAAAATAATTTAAAATAATATGTAGTAAAACAATGATTATTTTATCTTCAAAAGACCCCCATTATAAGATAAAAATTACCGTATATATAATATACCTTGGGGAATTATTATTTTAAACCCTGGCCAGAGGGACTTACTATTTGAGTGATGTTAATTATTCGAGCATATAGAGGGTCGTTATTTATTAATTATTTAGATTAATATAGCATCCAAACCTCATAAATACAGACGATTTTTTGGTAATCATTAATCCCTGATCAATCGGTGATCCCCGACTCGCGGCCTAGAAGTGTCGGGTTGATACCCTCATTTTGATTATGAAGAAACCCCTAATTTAACAAGGAGAGGTTGCGAGGTGTCCGACTAAAACATTCGAAACCGGGCTCATTCGATAGAGAATGTGTCCTTTCTAGCAAGGATTTTAGGACGAGATTAGACACTTTTCAATAAAAGAAGTTAAAAGATTAAATAATTAGTGAAGAAATTTTTGTTAATATAATTTATCTTGTATTCTTAACTAATAATATTTTATTTTTTTAAATTAATTAAATTTGAAATTAAATTTGAAATTAATTTTGAAATTAATTTCCGGGCTTAGTGCAAATTTATTTTAAATTAACAAATAGACTTACATCCTCCTTTTTAGCCGAAAGTCCATTCGCACTTTTAACTTTTATTTTTAAAAATGATTTCCTTGTTTTCTTAATCATTTGGAAATTTAAAATTAAATAAAAATTTATTTTTCTCACGATTTTGAATTTTTATTTTAAATTAATTTCAAAATTCATTTCCGCCTAATTGTCTTTTTTTGTAAAGTGCATGCATGTATTAGCACTTCAAAGGAAGGATAAAGGGCATTTTTAGGACTTCAAAGGAAGGAAAAAGGGCATTTATATAGACTGATTTTTGATTTAGATTGCTCATTAATTAGTTAAAATTTTTTAAAAAATTTTAAAAATGAAAATTTATTTTAATTTAATTATTTTTTTATTTATTTTAAATTTTTATTTTGTCGAATTGGCGAAAAGGAAGGCAACGGATTCTGAGATTCCTGAGGTCTTTTTTATTTAAAAAATAAATTGTTTAATTTTTTAGCAAAATAAAAAGCAAAATACAAGCAAACATGGTATTTTATTTTTAAAATACATTCAAGCCCTTTATTATTAAAGCCCTGACTGGGAGGGCCGTATGAGGATCGAGAGCGATATCTCAAAAATCATGATCTCGATAACCGCGATTTTCTATTGAGATCTCGTTTCGGTCCGGGCTCTACTTATGATAAAATTACCAATTTGTTTTTGAGGCTGAAAAAAACGCTAAAACACCAAAATCGGCCAAAAACGCCATGGCACACATGCATGCGAGAGACCGGAAGGGATCGGACTCGGTCGCGTTTCCCGATTTTTTTTCCCTGTTGTATTTCTGCTACAATTTCCTGTTTCCCGATCCCGGTTTTTTCAAAATTCCGATCTCTAATCTCAGCGTGTAACCTTGTTATTTGAATCAAATTTTTTTTCGATTTTTGGTTTTTCAAATGATTATATTTCGATTCAAATTTGGTTGTAGTTTCGTGTAGTCTGATAGGGTTCGCCAGCTAAGATTTTATCCACTCTATGTTATCAAAATTTTAATTATTTCTTCTTTTTTTATCCAATCAACAATTAAATCTTCCATCTTCTTCAAATGCTGATAATGAGAAGCAGAAAAATGTTTCCGCTGAAGCTGTAAAATTTATTTTAAAAATTAAAAATAGTATTTAATTATTTAGTCAAATATTCGAGGAAAAAATATTCTAAGTGATCAGACTGCTATTAAAAACAATTCGTTAACTAATCATCAATTAGGAGCCCCCTCTTCAAATGCTGGGCAACAGAGGAATCATACTTCTGACCTTGTAAATTTTTCAGAAATTTATTAAAAATTAATAATTCTAAATTTTATTTAGTTAAAATTGACAATTATAAATCATTTGTTATCCCATCGACAATTTAATGCCTCTTCTTCAAATGCTGGTGAACACAAAAATATTCCCTCTGAAAATGTAAATTTAATTAAAGAAATTTAAAAAACATTTAGTCCGTAGTTTCAAAAATAATTAACCTGGGTAATTATTATCTTCTCTCCTGAGGTAGTAATTTCTCTTTTGAGTTGTAATTAACGTTGGCAGCCCGTTTGAGGGACTGGGAACTGTTATCTAACTTCTCATAAGAAGGGTAATTAATATAGAAGGAGCCCTCCCCCGTTCTCAAAAATTTTCAATAACCTTGAGCATCATACATATGCTTAATCGAGACTAATATACCTATAAATAATTCTATTTATAGCTAAATTTTGAACAAAAGAATATTTCATATGGAAATAATAACAATTTGTTACATCAATTTATGCCGTCTTCTTCCAATGCTGCTCAGCACAAAAAAATTTCCTCCGAAAATGTAAATTTAATTTGATAAGCGAGATCCAAGACTAATCTAAAACCTATTTACAGCTAAATTTTCAACAAAAAACTATTCCATATGGAACTAATAACAAGGTGTTACATCAATTTATGCCCTCTTCTTCAAATGCTGGTAAACGCAAAAATAGTTCCTCGGAATATGTAAATTTACTTCGAAAAATTAAAAAATTATTTTTATTTAGTTAAAATATGCAATTAAAAATAATTTTTTATCGAATCAGCCATTTGATGACGACATTTATGGTAAAAAGAAAAATGTTTCCCCGGAATATGTAAATTTTTTAATTAGGGTAGCTTTCGGGGTCGGAAGTGTCGGGGATCGGCGTTTGCCGGGGAGGTCATGTCGGGTTTCGGGGTCAGGGTTGACTTGTCTGGGTTGACTTTTGGCCTTATATGTCTTATGACTTTTTAGATTCAACCCAAGCATTGTTTTTGGGGCTAAACCCTTAAGAACACGAAAAGGTCGATGAAGCCTTTAGGTTGAGGAGGGGAGGTGGGAGGGACACTTTCTCTTTCATTGCCTAATCATCTCGAAAGCTAAATTTTATCAAAAATAATCTCCTTACTTTATTCAAATAGCAAAATATTCAACAAAAAAATCTTCCATATGTTCAATATGCTATCGATAATAACATGAAATTGCCAATTCCAAAAGATCCAAAAGCACTTCCATATGATTTGTCTAAATATGTATTTAACTTACCCAAAATGAACAAGAAAAATATTTATGAAGAAGCATATGATCCTTATTATATTAATTTTCAACAATAACAGGTAATTAAAATAGAGACCCGACTAGGAGTGCCTTACGCGAATCGAGATCGATAGCTCGAAGAAGAGATGATAAGCGAGAGATCTCGTTTTGGTCCGGTCTCTAATTCAACCCTAATTAAATATAAACCTCACTATAAGAAAACCCAATACTGGATTCACCTCTATTTAGTAGACATTGTTAAAGTTGTATTAGCATGGGGTAAATAAACTGCCAAGCTTTTTCCCCTCCATTCAAAATACACCTTATTATAGGATCATAATCTTTTGGGCTTAGTGATTCTCTTAGTATACCTAATTGTTAAAGTTTGGTAGATTATAATAAATTTTTAAATTAATTTTTAGATTTGGCTAATAAAACGCTGGAAAATGGCTTTGAGAAGATATAAATTTGACATGAATTATATAAATAAATTAACATTATTATAAAATTTTTAATTATTTAAATAAAATTTTTTGCCTTTGTTCTTTTCTTGCTCAATTAGATGAATTTTAATATCCAGATATATTCGTGATCATTTACATATCTAGGTTATCCGTTTGGGTTTGAAAAATGGTTACTCTATCAATCCGTTTTTTCATGTATTTGCGAGTGACAGCCGTATCGAAAGCCACCTGTTTTATATTTAAAAATAAAAATCACGACCACATGCTTTTATACTCACTTTAATCACCCCGTGCTCTAACAAGCGTTCACATTCTTCCAGCTTAAACAACATGGGTAATCAACACATATAATTTTCCTTACAGTCTGTGGACACTTGACTTATATAACTTTTCTCCGAATGGACTCACAAATGAGCTTCTTAAATCAGAAACAATTAATATCGAAGTCAATAAGTAAAAACAAAATTTAAAAACCATGGGCATGTAATTAAATTACTATTTGCTTAAGAAGCATTTCTATTATTTTTAGAGTTCTATTATTATTTTTTTATTTATTTTGTTTTACAATCGTTTCACAATTTCTGTCTGAATGTAAGTGACCTTCTTATAAGATACTTTTCAGTGAATAAATAAATTAAATAGTTTTGAATGAAATATTAATAATTATTTCCCTAAATAGATAATTATTAATTGCGTAAAACATCGAAGATTGGAATTAAAAATAGTTTTTTTTAATATTAAAATTATTTCCTCGAAAATTCTTAATTAAATTTATTAATTAAATAACCTTCAACTAAGCGAAGAAAAGAAAATTTATTTTTGTTTGCCGAACTTAAGCAAATTAATGAACAAAAATCAAGCTGAAATGGTTATAAATAGACGATATTTTTAATAATTTTATACAAAATAAATTTTTAAATTTAAAATTTAAATTTTTTCGTTATTAAAATGAATAGCAATTTAATTATTCTCTTATTTTGCTTCGTTTTAATAACCACTGTATATAACTTTCAAACACCACAAGTACATATTTTTAAATTCATTAATAAAGTTGGACCTTGCTATGAGAACCCAATAATAAATAACCATCTGTTTAGGATAAAATTTTAAATTGGTCGGCTACTAGGTGGAGGGCCTAGCCAATACCTTCAAAAAAATCTCTATTTAAGATAGAGACCGAACCGAGACGAGATCTCTATCAAAAATCTCTGTTATCGAGATCATGAATTTTTCGAGAGTTCGATTCTCGTACGACACTGCCAGTCCGGTCTCTAATTTAAGATTTATCTAACTTGTCAAAGCTCGATATAATATTCATTCAATATTAGATAATAGATATTTAATCTAAATCTCAAATATATTTAAGACACCCTCATTATAAGGGGCTATTTTGCCCGACTTGTGTTTGTCCTTACATTAAAGTTAGGTTCAACAAAAATAATAGAATACTTAACTTAAAAATTAAAATTAGAGCTGTTATTTGCCTAAATCTGTTGGAAATTGTAGAGGAAGCTTTCAACGATGGTGGTACGACAATGGTTACTGCAGGGTAATTAAAAAATAATATTTAAATATTAAATTATATTTAAAGAGCTTTATTTACGGCGGTTGTGGAGGTAATGCCAATCGTTTTTATAGTTTTGCCGAATGTCAACGAGCTTGTCGTGTAAGTATTTTATTAAATACGATGCCTAGATTATTGTGTCGTCTGTAAAGTATAATAATATTTTTATAAAATTATTTTAAGTTTGGCGGAAAGAAATAAAGCAATGGCATAAACGAAATGAGAATAACTTAAAAATATTATTAAGACGAATGTGATTTTTAATTGAAGATATTAAATATTGTAAAAATGATGATACGTATTAAAATTATTTTAAAAATTTAAATAAAATCGGAGATGGCTTATGTGTATAGTTGGCAGTTGCTCCGAAACGAAAAGTTCCGTGTATCCAAATTTCGGGTATCCGAGGATTTCCCAGGCCTGCGAATACTACCTGATGGGATCTGGGAAGTAGTGTTGTCGGATCAGTATATCCGACGATTTCCAACTTTCCGACGATCTTATTGGGAAGGTCTGTCTACACTACATTTCTCTACAACCACTAGCATTAACTCTCGATATAGTGTAAATTTAATGGCTAAGAACTTGTAAAAATTTATTTAAGAGTATGATTTTTTAGAATTCTTAGCTATTCTATAACAAAAAATATTTTATTCGATGAGTTTAAGATCCATACTGCTAATAAACGCGTCTAAAAAAAGTTCCTAAAAAATATAATTTTAAAATAATCAAAATTCAAATTCAATCCGAAAACAAAAATTTCCAACTACACACAAAATTAGCTCAAAATTCGCTAAAAATCCATTGAACAGATTCGTTCAAATATATTTTAGGCTAATAGTGTACCAACGTGGATTTTTTAGTCCTCCCGAAGTAAATTTTAGCATTAATGTGTGTGTATTTAGCATTTTAGAAATTAAAAAAGTTTAAAAAATGGGTAAAATTGAACTAAGCAAATTAATAAACCCTTCTATTTTATTTAGCTTAAAATGAATTTTTATTATTTTAAAATCTTATATCGACTTTAGCTATAAATTCTATTATGAATTCTTATTATTAATCATTTATTTCAACGTTTTATTAATTATTAAATTTATGATTTCTGTAAAATTTAATTTACACGATCTCATAAAATTATGCCAAGTTCAACTATCCGTCAGCCTTGGGTGTATTGTTGTAGGGTTTTTATCTAGTGTGGGATGTTTATAGACCCCTCTAATTCAGTGTTTTTGAACTGCCTTTCGAGAGCCATAACGTATATAATTGAATCAACTTAATTGCATTCTTAAATACACTCAAAGGGGTATCTAGCAGAGGTGGTATCTAGTATCATCTAGATAGTATCTAGTATCTAGACCTCTGGTATCTAGTGGTATTTAAAATTTAATTATGTCAAAGGGATTAATTTTCAAAAAAATTTTTTTAGAATTATCTTATTAAAATGAAAAGAAATTTAGCTAATAATTGTCAAATATGCGGTTCTGTTGTGAAAGTTTCTCATCAATATAATGTTGATTGTTGTAGAGTTTGTGCAGCATTTTTCAAGTTTTAAAAGTGTTTTTAAATAAATTTAAATTTCAAATTTAAAAAAGGATCCAACTTAATCAAAAAGGAATCAAATTTGAATGCAAATGTTTCCCAACACGATTCAAAACACCTTTAAGGTTGATAGATTGTGAGAAATGTCATCTCAATAAATGCCTATCTGTTGGAATGAGAGAACTAGGTGTTGGCCCTAAGAGAGAAGGTTCATCTACTGGACGGCAACTGATAAATACGAACTTGATGTCTGAAGTATGCCCTAAAGAAGATGCAAGAGGTCCATTTAATAGACAACAAGTTGTAAATACAGAATTTGAATACTTTTCGGAACTGTTTTCTGATAATGATCCATTTAGACAACAATTAATAAAAACTGAAAGTTGGGAAGATGAAAAGGTTGTCGATTTTTGACATTACAAGTAATTTTCTACACCCAATACTAGGTATACCTAATCTAAAATGAGTTTTAGGATTAGATTATTAACTAGAAGTGGGTATGGCTTTATTTTTCAAACTGCATAAAAATGCTCAAAATCCACTAAAAATCATCGAAGTGATTCGTCAGATTTCTTGCATATGCTAACTCTTGTATTAAGGATTAGAACCCGGTCGGAGGGGTCGATATCGAAAAATATCGAAAAAATATTAGGCCGGGCTCTATTAAGTAGCTTAATCTAACTGTAGTAGGAACAATTTTAAAAATTATAATTCTTCAGATTGTTGGCACGATTGTAAATAAATCTGCTAATGAGCATAATCAACTAAATTTCCTCCTAAAAATCACTAAAAATAAGGAAAGGATAATGCATGCTTTTACTGATATGAACGACTCTTTTCTTTATGGCCCAATTTATTTTGAAAATATTATACTCTCAGGGGTTAATATTTTTGAACACATTGAAATGTTTTCGGTAATTTCGTATTAGAATTTACAAAAAATTATTTCGATCACTTTCAGCCAAATCCTCGGCCAATTTCTCGAGAAGAAATGCTTAGCTGGGAATTGGACAATGAAAGGGAAGGAATATTTAATAAGAGGACATATAAGTGTGTGATTGTTCATCACCTGTTATGTGTTGCTATTGCAAGATCTTTGCCTTTCTTTGATAAATTATCCATAGCTGATAAGGTCCGTTGGAATCGGGTAATAAAATAAATTTTAATTATTCTTTATTTGTAGATTGCACTTTGCCGACATGTATCAGGCCCATTCCTATGCTTTACAAGTTCTTTTATTCCATGTGAACTTGGAGTAGATACTTGGACACGTAAGGATTGTGTCATGCCTGCTCTTGGTATCATGCAAAACAAAGAGTTTATACAGGATCATAAGTACGATTGTTGCTAAAGCCAGCCTCACTATGAGATACATCCTATGCTATATGTGGCATAAATAGGGCAAAATCACAAAAAATAAAATATATTCAGTTAACAAAGGACAAACATGTTTAAAATGTTAGAAAGCCAATGCCCTCATCAGCTCTGGTTATGGCTCCGTGAGCCGGATCCGGAGACAGGAATTCGAAAACCTCTGAGCCGGAGCCAAGGTTTAAAAATGTCTATGTAGGAGTCAACAAATGCCCAATACTCGGCACTGCCCCTCATTACTATAATATGCAATTTTTATCAAAAAGGTTATCTCATAGTGATGTATTACTGTATCAAATTGAAATACCTTTTTTATATTTTTTTATTAAACAGGTTATTTATCCTGGCTGATCGAATATTTACAAAGTCTGTAATTCCCTTTAAAAAAGTGGCACTATGCAAAGAAGAATATGCACTATTAATGGCTATTATGTTTTCACACCCAAGTAGAATTCAAACTTGTTTTAAAAGACCATAATTGTTTAAGGTATTGAGGGGTTATCACATTATGGAAGAGACTTGTTATATGAAGAGTCTGCTAGATACACGAGAATGTTACTTGGATATCAACAAAATAAATTGGGGATAATTGAGGGTGCATCCAGACTGGATGAATGCTTTAGTTTAATAAATATATCATTCCAAATAGATCAAGCAATTCGTGAAATGCATATGCATCTACGTGATATTACTCAAAATAAATCTCACGATCTTATTGAACGTTATTTGAATAATTCACTCTGATAAAATATTTTTTGAATCAAAAAATGTCAATAGTATAAGAATATACAGTTGAAACTCACTTGTAGAAGTTGATATACAGTCACGGAAAAATGATAGATTTATCAACTTTTGTTAAGCTTATCGGTATCGGTATTATACGGTAGACGGTACGGAATTCCGGGCTCTAGTCTGTACGATTCAATATTACCAAAATTTTTAATAATATAATCAAAAGACTTGTAAATATGAATTAAAAATTTTTTTGAAAATAATTTATTTTAAGAAGTTTGACGTTAAAAATTAAAAATATAAATAACTTATTTTTGTTACATAAAAATTAGTCCGCAGAATATATCTGTAAGACAATCATGGATAACTCAGAAAAAGCATGAAAACAAACATTTCATTCTTATAATTTCCAATATATTCATGACGTTCCCCATCTGGTTCGACAATTGTTTTATCCCCAAATTGCCAAAGAATCTCTAATTAATAACATTTCCATTATTTGTAAGTATTTGGAAAAACTTATCTTCAAGAAAGTTTATCTATAAAAATCAAAATTAATTGAAAATGCCACTTTCACTTTTTTCCTTAGCAAAAATTTAATACCTCAAAATTACAATTAGCTGATACACGTGAAAATTAGGGAGAAGAAAGATTCAAGGTTAAAATTAGAAATAGTCAATTAATAAATCTAAAAAATTTTCCCATTAGAAATAAAAATTTACCGTAATTCTGTATTTGTTAGATTAGACTTTTCATCTCTTTCTACAAAAAAGTCGGATCGAGTTTCGGGTCGGGTTTTGGAAAATTTCTCGGTCGGGTTTTGAGTCGGAAAAAGACCGCGTTTCGGGTAACCCGACCCATCACTGGACTGCACGCAACTGAAAGAAAAATTACTAAATTTTTTCCATAATTCACAATTTTTAAACTCCACAAACGTAGTCTGCAAGTCAAAATTTTACGCAATCCGCAATTCGCAGTTGCGTGAACCCTAGCCCCCGACACCTGCTTCACAATTGTCTAGTGAGCTTGCCTGCTTCCAATTAAAACCATAATAGCAAAAAAAATTTACATAAAATATAATTTTAAAATTATTTAAAATAAAATTTCAAACTACTTCCAAATATACTCAAACATCACTCGTAAACGAAATTTGTTAACTAAATTGTATCACAAATTTTAATCACATTGTGTACTAACGTGGATTTTTAGGCTCTCTCGAATATATAATTTAGTATTATTTGTGTATTTAGCATTTTATTTAAAAAAATTATGGAATCGAATAAAAATGTACTATGGAAATTTATAAATCCTTCCATTTACTTACTTTTAAAATTTATATCGACTATATAATTTCAGCATTTTCATATTTTATAAATTAATTTGTTTAATTATTAAATTCAATTCCGTTAAATTTAAAATAATTTACCCATATTGTATTGAGATAATAGGCCTTAATTGAAAAATAGATCAGTAAGACAATCTTAAGCTCCTTATAAACAAGGGCGTGCCAGTTTCGATTAAAGTTTCGCCTTTTGTATTAAAATTAATTTAGGCACTCTCCTTTAGCAAATGAGAGTCTTAACACAGTCTAATCTCATCTTTACATATTCCTAAATTGAATACTCTCAATTTAAGATAACTTTTTTAGGGAGAGATCACTAGGCGCTTTTGTAATTATTAAAGTAAAATTTTATATGTATTATTAAAAAAATTTTTATATAATTGTTTTATATAATTATCCCCGCTTTTATTGAGATAGAAAACCTTACTTAAATAGGGTCAGTCCCAAGAGTCTGAGGCTTATGTATCTCACAAATTAAATGTGGTTAGAACAGAGCTAGTTACGAATAAAACCATTTTTTTGTCTTTTTAGTCTTTTGACTTTCATTTTTTAAATCTGTTTTTAGTAATAATCTAAGACACATTCATATTTCCAAATTTAATGTTTTTAATTTAAGTTACTTTTTTTCAATTTTGTTGGTGACTGGGTGAGGGTCAGCGGTACTAGTGCCGTTTCCGGTTACCATGGGTACTTATCTAATATAACGTTAACTGGTATAAATAAGAGTTTGTAGTCACTAACTCTTTTATGGGAGACGAAAGGAGAAGGCCACTGACCGGCCCTTGAGAATTATTAAGTACGCTTGCAAAGATATAATTTATAAAAATTTTAGAATTATTTTTATTAAAATGAAAATAAGCTTAGCTAATAATTGTCAAATATGCGGTTCTGTTGTGAAAGTTTCTCATCAATATAATGTTGATTGCTGCCAAGTCTGTGCAGCATTTTTCAAGTTTTAAAGATACTTTAAAATAAATTTAAAATTAAAATTTATAAAAGGATCCATCTTAATAATAAAGGGATTAAGTTTGAATGCAAATGTTTCCCAACACGATTCAAGACTCCTTTAAGGTTGATAGACTGTGAGAGATGTCATCTTAATAAATGCTTATCTGTTGGAATGAAAGAACCAGAGCATGCTCCAGAGATTTCAGGGGCTTGCTTTAAAATAAGAGGTTCATCGAAAAGACAGCAACAGACAAATAGAAGTTCAGACTACCTTTCGAGAGTGTGCCCTAAAAAATATTCATCTAAGCAAGAGTTGAAGGTACTTTATGGATATGTCACCCCCCCCCTTCTATTTTGAGTCTCAGAGTTTTCCTTAAACGTAGAAAATGGTCAGAGATAATTTTCTTCTCCATGTCAATCATTTTTCTTTTTTCAAGCAAAACAAGTGAGATGTGGTAAATGTAGAAACGAAATGAGTGAATTGTAAGTACAAAATATGTGAAAAGGCAAAACAAACAAGCAAAATACTTGAAGAAAGAAAAAATGATTGACATGGAGAAGAAAATAATCTCTGACCATTTCCTACGCATAAGGAAAACTCTGAGACTCAAAATAGGAGGGGGGGGGTGACATATCCATAAAGTACCGAGTTGAAATATAATAAAAGTTTGGAAGATCAGAAGGTTGGTTAGCTATGTTTGACCTTATAGATTATCCTGGGATTCCGGGATTTTTACAGAAAAATTTCTGTGATAGATATCGAGGATATCAAGAGATTTCGAGAGATATAAGCGGACTAGAGTAGGGTAATTTGAAGGGATATCGGTGAATAAAAGAGGTATGATAAGACTATTTCCAACCTCAAGTATCTTATTGAAGTTAATAAACTTTAGCAAATTATAATTTTAGATTAGTGCTATGATTGTCGAAAGATCTGTTAATGAACACAAACAAGTTAATTTACTAATAAAAATGGGTGAATATCAGAAAAGAATTATGCATGCCTTTAATTATGTAAATGAGAATCTGCTCAGTGGCTTGATTTATTTTGAGGATATTATACTTTCCGGTATCAATATTTTCGATTACATTGAAATGTTTTCGGTAAAATTTGTATTAGAATACTAGAAATTTCCTTCATTTTCAAGCCAAATCCTCCTCCAATTTCTCGAGAGGAAATGCTTAGCTTGGAGTTGGACACTGAAAGTGACGGATTATTTAGCAAAAGGACATATAAATGTGTTCTTGTTGATCAACTGATATGTGTTGCTATTGCTAGATCGATGCCTTTCTTTGATAAATTGTCTATAGCTGATAAGGTCGGCCAATGAATCTAGACAAAATAATTCTTTATTTGTAGATTGCACTTTGTCGACATGTATCAGGCCCATTCTTATGCTTTGCAAGCTCATTTATCCCGTGTGAGCTGGGCGTAGATACATGGGCACGTAAGGATTGCGTTATGCCTGTCCTTGGTCTTCTTAAAAATAAAGATTTCGTACAGGATTTTAAGTAAGCCTTTCCTATTACAGTCAAACTCGCCTCAGCCAATGATAAATAAACCTTAATTTAAGACATGTTGTTAACGGTTAGACGAGGGAGCTGTTTAACCGATAACCTTTAAGATACCCCGTATTAATTTACCCCTCATTGATCTTTGCCGGCTCAAATACTCTTATCCAATTGACTATATCCTAACTATATTCTAATATTTTTCTTTACTTAATGAACAGTTTGATTACCATGGCTGATCGAATATTTACCAAGTCTGTAATTCCGTTTAAAAAAGCGGCACTATACAAAGAGGAATATGCACTATTAATGGCTATCATATTTTCACATCCATGTAGACTTATAATAAATTTAAAAGACCATACATGATTCTTTATTAAGTTATCGAAGGTCTATCACACTATGGAAAAGAGTTGTTATACGAAGAATCTGCTAGATACACGAGAATGTTACTTGGATATCAACAGAATAAATGGGGGATGCTTGAGGGTGCAAGACGATTGGATGAGTGTATTCGTTTAATTAATGTATCAATCCAAGTAAATCAAACATTTCGGGACATGCATATCTACATGCGGAATAAAGGTCCTAATAAATCTCCTGATATTCTTGAACGTTTTTGACATAGTTTATAGCATATGGATGAATATACGGTCGAAACTCGTTTATAGTATACCCTTTGGACTTAACAACATTTGGGCCCTTATATAGAGTATAAATTATATGGAAGGTAATAGCTAGAGTCAGCCATGGATGGATCAGCTTAAACGAACACCGCTATCCTAAACCCGGACTTTTATTTGCCCGAATCCGCAATCTACAATTTTAATTTTAAAATATGCACCCACAATCCGAAACTAAAAAGAAACTTTGGCCACCCCTAGAATCGCTATCCTAGCTTTTTCCTCAACCCATCCCTGGTGCCATCTAATTAAATATAGTATATGAGTTCCGACAAATTTTAAAATTAAATTTGTTTTAAAATTAATTTTAATAGCATAATTTTTAATTAAAAATATAAATTGTTTAGCTTTGCGTCCCTTAATAAAATATTATAATTCAGTTTTCTTTGATTATTTTTAAGCTCTTGACAATTTTAATTGTAAAAAAATAAATATAAAAATAAAGGACACACAAACAGGTACTGTTTGCACATGGCTTAACTTGTATATTTTCGTTTAGTTTTTTACTCCACTTCAAAAAATTTTTTTGTTTCACAGTTAAATGTAAAGAAAAATATTTTTTTCATTTTTCTTTTAATAAATCTTTTTGATAACATTTTAAATTATTTAATTTTTAATTATTATCTGATTGGTTATTATTTATTTATTTATTTATTTATCAGCAAACCACAGGTATTTTAAAATACATTAAAGTGGTGCATAAAAAAATATACAAATTGAAAAAATATGTGAAAAAACAGCAAACAAAAACATGAATAAATTTAAAAAAAAATTAAAAAAATATGTATAAGAAAATAGTAAAAAAAACACTCTAAAAAACACACACGCTAGGGTTTTATGTCTTTAGTATTTTACTTTATCATTAAAATACTGTTTAATAAAACTTCTAAATTTTTTCGGACCAGTTAATTTAAATGACTCATTTGGAAGATTATTCCAGTTATTTACTACTCTGTGAAAAAAATTATTTTTTGTTCTATTTATATATTTTTTTGTCCTAAGAAGTAGAGGCCTGCGAAGAGATCTATTTGATAAATTAAAATATTTTTGGGAATTAAGAGATGTAAAGCCTTTTATAATTTTAAAGGCGGTGGATAGATCGGCAACCTTTCTTCTATCTATTAACTTTTCGAGTTTACAGGTAATTAATCTTTCTTCATATGGGACCTTAACTAAGCCGCATTTTTTGTAAATATTTTTAGTGAATAGTTTTTGGATTTTTTCGATTTTATCTATTTGATATTTCATTTGTGGATTCCATACTTCAGTTGCATATTCTAGTTGGGATCTTATATATGTTTTATATATATTAACGAGGAGATTTAAATCTCTAGATTTAATTATTCTTATTATTTGGAAGCTCTTTAGATATGCGTTTTTTATAATCATATTTATATGGTTATTAAATGATATTTTTGAATCAATTAATACTCCAAGATCACGAATACATTCTGTTTCTTGTACTTTTAATCCATGAATGCTATACTCTTTTTTCATGTTATTTTTACCTAAATATAAAACATAGCATTTATTTGGGGATATTTCTAAACCATTATCTTCTGTCCATTTTTCAAGTTTAAATAAAGCTTTATTAAGTTGATCTCTTTCTATGCCGTTTTTATGAGCTATATATAATTTTACATCGTCTGCATATAGTTTTACTCCAACATTTTCAGGGATTTCATTAGGAAGATCATTTATAAAAATAAGGAATAAAAGTGGCCCTAAGACACTTCCTTGAGGTACACCCGATAATGTTTCATAGTTTTGGGATAATTGGTCACCTATCTTAATCTTGAAATTCCTATCCGATATGAAGTTTTTAAGAAAAGTATAAACTTTTCCACTTATGCCTGCCTTTTCTAATTTATCTAAAAGAATATTTATTGGTACAGTGTCAAATGCCTTAGCAAAGTCTATATAAATAATATCTATGCTATATCCATCTTGTATTGCATTATAGAAATCATCCATGGTAGATAATAACTGTGTGGTTGTGGATCTTGATTTAAGAAATCCAAATTGATTTTTATTAAAGAACTTATTATCTTCTAAGAATTTTGTTAATTGCTGTGCAATAATTCTTTCAAGAACCCTACATAAGGTGCATGTTAGCGATATTGGACGATAATTTTTTGGATCTGATTTTTCTCCCTTTTTATACAATGGAATAATAAATGATGATTTCCAAATTGATGGAATTTGCCCATTATCAATAATACATCTAAAGATATCTGTGATTAGCTTTGTAAGTGTGTCAGCGCAATATTTTAATAATATATAAGGAATGTTATCTGGAGAAGTTGAATTACGATTAGGAAGTGATCTGAGGACATCCCACACAGTGCTAGTACTTAAATCTATGTCTAAAAATTTTGTTTTCGGAATTATATTTCTGTTATAATTCGATAGATTAATATTTTTATTTTGGAAGTTTTTTTGAAATTCTTTTCCTAAAATATTACATTTTTCTTCATTACTAAAGTAAAATTTATTGTAAGGAAAACATCCAACTGATCCAATAACTCTAAATAATCCCTATTCTAGAACCAGTGGTTTGAAATTTTGAAATTTGCTCGTACTTGTCTTTCGTACAGGTTCTTTTTGCTTCGTACACAGGTACCAGTACGAGTTTCCAGCCACTGTCTAGAACAACATAATCTTATCCCCAAACTTAATATAATAATTAACACCTCTACATTAATCCTTTTTAACTAAGTTTAGTCTTCTGTTACGGGAGTGTTTCTTTCGCCTTTTGTCGTTCGCCGAATTTTCGTCTTTTAGGTGTTTCATCTTTCGGGTTTCGAAATTTAAGATTTTTCTTTAATGGCTAGATGTGGGAGCTATTTAACGATCTCACCAACTAATATATCCCTCCTAATAAGATAGCTTTGGAGGCTCAAATACTCTTATATTTCACAATATGAGCTGCCATAGCCGAAAATTATCAGCCCTTTGATATATATATCCTACCTATATTCTAATATTTTTCTTTTCTTAATAAACAGTCTGATTACCATGGCTGATCGAATATTTACAAAGTCTGTAATTCCCTTTAAAAAAGCGGCACTATACAAAGAGGAATATGCACTTTTAATGGCTCTTATATTTTCACATCCATGTAGATTCATAATAAATTTATAAGACTATACATAAATTATTATTTATTAAGTTATCGAAGGTCTATCACACTATGGAAAAGAGTTGTTATATGAAGCGTATTTTATTATATGAAGCGTAAATTGTATTTTCTATTGTAAAGATTAAAGTATTATCAGCAAAATTTATTTTGTAATTTTAAACTCTATTTATTTTTCATTTTTTTGTTTTATAAAATCTCTTTAATCTCTCATTTTTAGTATGCTTACAACAATAAAAATTTCCCTCCCTTGTGATTTTTGACACTGATTTGTGAGAGAAGACAGCCGTTTTCTTTTTTTAATTTTTCACTTTCTTTTTAAATCTACCTTGAAACTTTGTTAAAAATAATTTATTTTAGAGTGTCAAGTTTAATAAAATAAATTTAATAAATATTTTGTTGCTACATTTTTTTATTTTTTTCCTTTATTCTTTTGGTAGTTTTCTTTAGTAGATCTAGATAGCCTCGATTTTTTTCTTAATCTTTGGATTTTTGTGTTCCTTATTAATCTCGAAAAATCGGTTCTAGTCAGGGATGATTCGGGTTATAACTCGATTACTCGTTTATGACTCGGTTACTCGGGTGATATTACCTGAAACTCGATCCGAAGAAATTTTAAAACTTGACCCGAGCTCAAAATTTGGAATGAATCAGAAAATACAAATCTTCCTATTATCATAATTTAATGAGATCAATCCATAAGAACCCTAGAATCTCTTCAAGTTTGCTTTTTCAGAAAGCCTAGATTAAAGGCTTTTAAAAACACAGAGCCAGAAGACAGAAAGCCCCTATGTCGGGCAAATGTGTAAGAATAAGAGCAGAGGGAAATAAAGTGGTGAACCAGGTAAAATAATTTGAAGTGATTTTGAAGAGATTCTATGTTCTTATATAAATAAATTGGGAAAAATAAGGTCGTGAAAAATAAGGTCGTAAAAAATAATTTTAAGAGATTATGAAGAGATTTTGGGTTCTTATATTATTGTTTTATAATTTTAAAAATATATTTTATTACCACATGATAAAAAAATGTTTGTTCTCACGTGAATTCTTATAAATGATAAAATTTTATACGTAAAATAACAGACTTTTTCTTCACCTTTATAGCAGGGTTGTACTATTAATATACCTAGTTTTCTATTAAAAGTCCAACGAATCTCTTTCCGTTCCCTCAGATTATTTTTTTGTTTTTACTATACAATTTTAAGTCTATTTTTTATATCCAACTGCTAACTAAATTACTAAATCTTTTTAAGAAGCAGCTGTAAAAACAATTTTTTTAGTATTTTTATCTATTAAATACCTTCTTTGTTCTTCAATCATTCTTAAATCAAAATATAGAGAATGAGAAAGGATTAAAAAAATCTTGTGATTTTATTACAAAATCCTTTCTATGTATTATTTTTATTTTATTTTTTTAATAATATTATTAAATGAGATTAATAATTATAAAGGCATAAATTAATAAAAGATTTATAAAATCCTAATTATTACACACTCTTCCCCACCTCTACCCCCTCCCTCAAGATTAATTTTTCTTTTTAAATTATCACTCTATTAATTACCCTCTCCATTGTAGGGTTGAAAAATCAAGGTAATAATCAAAGGAAATATGGCAAATTTATATTTTACGGACTCTATCCGAAGCACAAAAGACTGATAATTCGAAAGAGTGACGGGTTCTTTCTGTATATTTATATTTATTTACGTGAAGATGTTGACGACAGGAAACTCGATTTTTGATTTCAAGGAACCGTGATTTCGCCTATCGATTAATTAACGATCTAACGAATTTTTGTGAATTTTGGTTGACAAGATTCCTAATACATCATTTTTTAAATTAATTCTTTATTTAGACAATTTTAGCTGATTTAAAAAAATAATTTATCAATAAATGTCTGATCTAACTAATTCAAATCAAAAACACCCTAAACTTTCTTCTCTTGCCCTAAGAAAAATTATATTAACAATGGTTACTGCCAAACTACGTTGGAGACGAATTGAAGAATTTAGAGAAGAATGCCGAGAATATATAATTAAATGGAATAAAATAAATGAAGTAATTCGCTTACAAATATTGGATGGTATGGATGAAGCAATATTTGAATTGAAAAGATGGAGTAATTATTTAGAATAATAATTTTTATTAAAAAAGGATCCATCGGTGCCAAGACTAGTCGAGATTAAAAATATTTTTATGAATCGTGAATCTTTAAATTTCATTTCTAGCGATATGAAACGAATTTTTTCGTTCTAAAATAGATTAGGTACGTGTAGCTGATCAAAACTTTATTTATAAATCCACCTCTATATTACTTTAAGTTAATTAATAGACGTCTAATCTATCGGAATACGCTAATCAAACTTGTTGATAAGCATCAGGTATGTAGGTAGTATCAGAGATGTCAGGGATGTATATCTACCGTTTTTAGGGGGTGTATATCTACCGCTTATATCTCCCGTTTTTTAAGTACTATCCCGTTTATTCCTTCCTTCCGCTTTTAAAAAAAATTTACAGCTGAAAAACACACACAAATATTCCCTGAAGAAGAAAATCTTGCCATACGAAAAGCAGCTTTACGTCAAAAAGCTCAAAGCTTAGATTGTTCCAAAACTAATACTACATCTTTATATAAACCACAAAGGACAGCAATGAGAATTTTAGAAAAATCAGAATATTTACGGATATTTTATGATTGCCTAATTTGGGAGAAGACAATGTAAAATAACTTTATATAATGGATCTCATTATAGGATCCCCCAATTTTAAATACACCTCGCTTTAAGAGACCCCTTCTTTAACATAATAGGTCATTCAATGGTTGGGGAGCTACCTGAACAATACTCTCTATTTAAGAGACACCTCAGTATAGCGACAAATTTTTCTACCCCAAGGGTGTGTCTGATAGTGAGGTCTTACACTCATAAAAAAAATTAATCTTGAAATTTTCAAAAAAGGATTAAAATTAATGATTTTGCGACAGCCAAAAATATAGTAGAAAGCCAATGCAAAAATTGGTCACAATTAAAATTTCAATTTGCCTGTTGTTATGCTATGGAAGAATTATTGGAGGATGAAAGAATTTTTGATAAGAATAGAAGGAGGGCATTTAAGTTAGTTATCTATGTAATTTAATCTTTAAAGAAATTCTGAGCTTAAAATCAGAATTCTGATTTTCTTATGCCCAATTCTGATATTTTTCTAATTCAGAACTTTTGATTCATATAAATCAGAAAACTGCTTTTCTGACTAAAATTCTGATTTTTTTATTAAGAATTTCTGATTCATAACATAAGAAATCTGATTCTGACCCTAAATTCTGATTTCTTCAATTAAAATCGGATATAGTTCGGAGAATTTCTCCAATAAATTTATAAATTAAGTTTTAAAATTCTTTTTTAAAAAATAGAAAGAAATTAGACAACCATCCAATCTACCATTTCTGGCTTAGAGTTCTTGCTGATCGTCAGGAATGGACTAAACTATACCGATCTGATCGATTAATTGTTGATCAAAGATTAATGCTTGCTTTTAAATTTGCAATTAATAATGGATTTCTTGAATTGGTTAAAAGATTATGGTTGATAATTAAATATTAATTTTTTTAAATTTAAAAATTAAAGGGATGGATTGAGTGAGGGACAAATGGAAGCTGTTGGTAAGCATATCATACTAATTGTATTTGGAATTCTGATTTAATTAATTCTGAATTTTTAATTTGATTTCTGTAAAAATTTAATTCTAATATTTAATTCTGACTAAATTCTGATTTTTAATTTTAATATAATTCTGATTTTAATTTATTAAATTCTGGTTTTAAAATTCTGATTTACTATTGAATTTTAATTCTAATTGATTTTTATTTTTCAATTCTGATTTTTTGTTCTGATTTAATTTTGATGTTGATTCTAGTTTAATTCCGATTATATTAATTCTGATATATTCTGATTGAGAAGATAATTCTTATTTTTTAAATTTCTGACATTCAAAGAATTTAATTTCTGAATTTATTTAAAATTCGGAAACTTTTCTGAATAAAATTCTGATTTAAAAAATTATTCTGACACTTCATTCTGATTCTAAAATTAAAATAATTTTAAGGCTTTTTGTGTTGGAAAAAAGTTTGTTTTAATTTACAACACCCAGAAATGGTTCGTTTTCTTTGCACAGTGCTTTGTCGGATTAATAAAAGGGGTTAAATTAATAAAAAAAATTTTTAAATTATATTTAAGGAATGGCACAGATGAGTTGGAATAATTTTTATCACAAAACATATCAGACATTAGATGTAATTTTTAAAATAAAATTTAAATTCTATGATATTAGATGACTCCGGGGATATCATGGGTAGATAAAAATTTGGGTAGGATTTCGCATCGGATTTTAAAAACTGTTCGGATCGAGTATCGTTTCGGATAGAATTATTGTCCGCGTTTTGGATAACCCTTCTCGGTTGACTCTTATAATAAACACCCCTTGAATAACGGCGGGGATCGGTTGAACTAAATCTAGAAAAAAGAGATATCGAAAGCACTGGGTTTTGTGTGAACAAAGGCTAGTCAGTCCCTAGAAGGCACTATACTGCTCTTAAAAATTGTTTTGAACTTTTTAAAATTTTTATTAAGGTTGAAGGACTTAGCCGTGACGAAAGGCTAGAACGATTTAAAAAGCTTGAATGTTTATTAGAAAATTGGTGTGATCCTTTAAGGAAAATAATTCTTTCAAGAGAAAATTTTAGGTAAATTAATTGAAAAATTTAATTATTTATTAGTAAGAACCTCAATTTTATTCACAACTATTATTGAATACATCTCAATTTAGATCACTTTCTATAGGATTATACAGGTACCCCCCGATTTTCGGTTATCAACGAGTTTCGACCTTCGGTTCTAGGCTTCGGTTAATTTGCTAAACATCCAGTTTTCAGTTCCTGTGAGGTTAACCGTTTGTGTCTAAGCCTTATATTTTATTTAATCCAGTTGCCCTTTAGGCATTGAAGCTTCTTACCAAGTTTTTAAGCTATGCCTCGGTATAAGCTACTAATTTTTCTGCCCCGAAAATTAACTAAAATTCGGATATAACGATAATAATAAAAATATTCTTTTTCAGAGTTTTCACAGATTCTGTTTATTATAATAGGCCAGACTCATTTTTATTATTTTTGGATTATTTGGAAGATTCTAAACATTTAATTAATGGGGCCAAAAAAGAAGTTGATAGAATTTATGAACGAAAAAAGGATAAGAAAAATGTTCAATTCTTCCGGCAACAATTAATTAGGCGACAAACTGCTAATGAATAAATTAATATTTTCGGAAAGTTATTGGCTCGGAAAATTATTATAAAATTTTATACGGCAATTTGTGTACATTATTTTTATTTATTGTGTATTTACATGAATATTTTTTTAAATTAATAAAATAATTTTTTATTGCTAAGTTTGTTATAGTAAAGAAGAGGGAGGGTGAGAGTTATAAGGAGAATGAACCTGTGTACCTGCTAAGCTAGGTTTTGCTACGCCTTATCCAATCGCTCCTGCAGAGCTGAAGGGTACGACTTACTCCCTCATATTTCTCCTATTGACCTGCTATTTCAAATGCTGACTGATGAATCATCCTTAGAAGGGCTACTCAGAATCGACCGAAAACTTGCCATGCCCAGAACATAATAACTTCCTCCATAATAATTTTCTTACTTTTACTCAGTAGCCAAAAAATACTACGGCCTTTTTTGCTATTATTTTCCTATTACTCCTCAAAAATTAATTTTATTCCTAGTTTTCTGAAATATTTATTTAAAAATTTATTTTGCAGCTTAGATTTTAAAAATAATGTTGAAAAATTAAAAACAGAAATTATTATAAGAGATTCTAAAAAGAAGATGAAATACGCCGTTAAAAAAGAAATAATATTAAGTCTTCCAAATGAAGTAAAACTAGATATTCTTAAATTTCTAAAATTTTATCAATTATTATCTGTCAAACAAACCAATTATCACTTTTATTGTTTGATTAGACAGAATGAGAGAATATTATCATGCAAAAGATTATATTCAGTAGAAATTTTTGGGGTTCAATTTATTTTTAAAATTTTTGCAGAATGAGAATTTTAGGATCATTTGGACGAGCTTGTTGAAAAATACAAGGGTTCCGTGACTTTTGCGCCGAGAACATTTGCGCCGCGACTCTTGCGCCGCGACTTTTGCGCCGCGACTTATGCGCCGAGCGACTTTTGCGCCGGGCGACGTTTGCGCCGCGACTTTTGCGCCGGGCGACTTTTGCGCCGCGACTTTTGCGCCGGACGACTTTTGCGCCGCCATTATCGTTAAAAATATATAACTTCAGCCGGACTCACTATAGTAGGGTTTTCGGATAGTTTGAAATCTTCGGATATGGGGCTGAAAATCATGCCGGAATAGGGTTAGCAGATCCAAATATCATGATCCAAAAAAGTCAGAACATCAGAAATCCTTTGGGATATCGGATAGGGGGATTTCCAATGCCCAGACCTAATTCACATTTATGGTCCAGACCTAATTCATTAGCTACCGGACCCCTATTGTACATACTAACTGAACTTCCTTCAGTTCATTTTTTAACCTCAATGGACACACTAAAGTGAGGTCCGATAGTATTCATTATTTTATTTTTTTAAATTATGGCGGCGCAAATGTCGCGGCGCATAAGTCGCCCGGCGCAAAAGTCGCGGCGCACAAGTCGCCAGGCGCATAAGTCGCGGCGCAAAAGTCGCCCGGCGCATAAGTCGCGGCGCAAAAGTCGCGGCGCAAATGTTCTCGGCGCAAAAGTCGTGATACCAATACAAGTATGATATTTTAAAGATAGAATCTGGAATATTTAATATTCCATTAAATGATCAACTTATGAAAAAGGTGAAATTTTTGACGTCTATATAGCAGGGTTGCCGCCTGAAACCTGGCCTTTTTTTGTACCCAAAACCCGATACCCGAAAAGAAAACTTTCCAACCGATACCCGAAACCCGTGACCCAAACTGGAAACGCTCCAACCCGAAACCTGTACCCAAAGATTTTTTGGACCCGCGGCAACCCTGCTTCATAGTAACTCTGTAAAGATCTAAAAAATTCTTTTTAAGTGGCAATCTGCTGTAGATAGACAAATCCCTGTTTATTTAAACACTTGCGATACTCCTCCAAACAACAAAATATGTATAGTAGTGGAAAAACTTACAAAATATTACAGTCACTGGAATAAAGGTTTATGTTAAAATGGAGTTATTCTTTATTTCGAACCATATATATAGATCCTCTAAAATAGCCTCCGGGGGCTATTTTTTCGATCGACCTCTAGAGGGGCTATTTTAGAGAAAATACGGTAGAACGCCCTGTATAGTTTCCTCAAATTAATGCTGCGTAATGCAGCGGTCGTCCTCCTATAGTAATTCGGTTGTCTCCTGAACCGGATCATCTTAATGGATGATCTATATAGTTAAGCTGTTAAAATTTCAGATTATCATATTCTCAAATTGCCTGTCTTTCCAAAAAATATTGAAGAAATGAAGATTGTCCGATGCTGGTTGGAAAAATTATTTCTTTGTTATTTTGATGATGCAGATTTTAAAGATTATATTATTAACCCAGAAATGATTAAAATACTTTTTAAAAATGAAGAGAATATTCCGACTCAATTTCGTACAGACGAGTGTACATTAACTTATAACATGCATAATATCGAAAATTTATTAAAATTTAATTCGGATCATTTAATTACTAAACAATACCTTAAAATAAAACTCGAATCATTCAACGAACAAGAAAATGGCAACGAGTACCTATTTAAATTATTATTCAATGGCAACAAAAATATTGATGAAATTTGGATTGGAGAAATAAATTATCTAACAATAAGACATGATGATCGAAAAACTTTGTTCGATTCAGTTATAAAGGTGTCTTTTAGAAAGGATTTTATTTGTATATATCTGACCGGTTATCAGAACTTCAAATATTTTTCTCTAAAATATTCAGATCTCTTACATACCCTACAGTAAGCTTTAAGAAATCACATGGTTTCAATGTAAGATTTTCTTTCAATTTATCCACCAAAATTAATCCTAAAATGTCTCTCCACAAAAATGTAGTAGTTTCCACGACCAAATACTTTTCAAATATACATTTAAAAAAGAATAATTTCAAAAATTTAGGAAATTGAAACTTCAACGTTTAGTTCAAACACGATCTCAGAAATTTGTTTTGGATTATGGTGGCCTATTAAATATAGTACTATTAAGAATCGTCATAGAACAGAAATTAATAAGTTATGTATTCACAAACATTTAAAATACAAAAATGGTGTTTTTTGGAAGATTTTAGATCGATTTGCATCACAAAATTAAAGAAATATATTTCTAAATATGTAAAAAATTTTCGACATTCATTGAAATATCGAAGAATTGCGGACTGACATTTTTTACGTTTACAAATTTTGTTAAGATAAAGCAAATTCTTCAATTTTGATAAATAAATTATCATTTTTCCTGTATACATATTGTTTAAAAATTTTTTTGTAATAAAACAGATTCTTCAAATAAACTTATATTTAAGCTTTCCCAGATGTTTTAGTATTAAAAAAAACTTACTTTACTGACAGTTTATTAAATTTATTTTTATCTTTTTTATTATCTACATGCAAAAATAAAAAACCTACCGTTAAAATATGTTTAGTGTAATTACACGTATAGCTTAATAGTTAACACGAATAATTATTTTATATTTTTAACATAAATTGTTAATTAATTCGCTAGCTTATTTGAAAACTGACATTTGTTGACACCTACTAAGCTTTCTTTATTGTGAAATAAATCAAGGATATTTAGGTACTTTTGGGGTATCCCAAATCAATTTTCAGGCATCATAACAACCCACGATATTTCCCTCAAATATCCGCAAAAAGTTTATCGAATAGAGAAAGGAATAATTATTGAATCCCTGACCATTATGAGACCTTTATAATTATTAGTCCGCCCTTATTTGTGATAACCCATAAATACCAATCTATACACTCAAAAAATTCTTATGACCCGACACCGGAGATAATCCATGGACCATTTGTCTTGATTCCAAACATTTTCAAATTTTGTCCGCAAATATTTTGCGGACAATCCGCAAATAATTTTTTTTCCATTTTTTCTTTAATTTTTTCTTAATATTTAACGCTTTATTTACTTTTTATCGAATTTTTCATCACTTTATTCGTTGTTTACATACTTGCTCATCTTTTTCGTCCACTTTATCCACTTTAAACTTTTTTTATAATTTTATTCATCTTAATGACTTTCAATTGCTTTTAATTTACCTATTTTATCTTCATCAATTTTTAAATTAATTAAAATCGTTCATCATTAAAGTTAATACAGTCTGATCTCCTTGTAAGACTCCAAACTCCTTTTAGTTCACAAAATTCCCGATTTCCGAAAATCGGGACGACTAGATACATGGTTATCTTACATATGTAGTTAAAATAGATCGAGATTTTTGAAAAGCCCTGTTCCTGGACTCTGGAGTTTGATTTCCTGTCCTGGACTGGATCCTGGGGATAGTCCAGTAAAAAACCCAGGCCCAGGAAAAACCCAGGAAAGTCAAAAAATGCCTGGACCTGGACTCTGGGTACAGGAAATACCCAGACCTTGGTCCAGGCCCAGCTCGATCTCTAGTAGTTACTCTTATTTTTTACTTAAACTCCGAAAAAAATTTAAAAATTTTTTCCTTTTGATGGTTTTTTCTGTGTTGAATACCCCCCATACCTCCCTACAAATGGTCAGTGCTGTTTGCTCTTTAAAATATTTTTTTACTTTTTATTTACACTAAATTCTTCTGCTCTCTTGCACATTAATATATTTTTCTTGTTTTTGCTTACTGAAAGCCCTCACAAATATTTATCGAGTGAATAGTGGCGACTCTCCTGCTTGCTCATTAGGAAGATTTATTTTTGACATATGCTTCTCATCAATATGTATAAAATAATTAATCTATTCAGAACGCTTTTTTAAATATTTTTAAGGCTTTTTTTAAATTTAAATTTTAATTATGTCCTAATATTTTTAAAATTAGTCAAAAGTCTTTTAATTATCTCTTGATCAAAACATGAGAATATTTTTAATTTAATTTTACAAATCTTGATTTACAAGGGAGAGAGATTCAAAATTTAAGACAAAAATTTTTTCAGACAATTTTTGGAGGGGTGGAAGACTTTCAAAAAAATTTCCAGCTTCGGATTAGAGTTGAGGATCAGTAAAATATATCTATCACGAAAATTATAGAAATCCGGAAAATTATAGAAAATTATAGAATCGGATCCAACTATTTTAGAAATTTTCTTTGATAAGATTTAACTCGAATATAATTAAATTGAAACTCGAGGCTTCAAGACTCCCTCCTTCATTAGGTCGGAAAAATAATTACCCTGTGTAAAATAATTACCCTCCCATTTTGCTTTTGAACATTTTTTCAATGACAGAATCAAACAAATAGCAGAAAAATACAAAAATGATTGATGAATCATTTTTCCATGCTTTAAACATTTTTTAAATTTATTTTGATCTTTGAATTTTTACAAATTAAATTCTTCTTGTTTTTGCTCTTTTCCAAGCTAATTCCAATAATATATTTTTTTCAAAAAAATTTTCTCTTGCCGTTCTAAACCCCTATACTTTTCCTATTAGCAAAAATAGTTTTTGGGGTTGAGAGAAATGCCTCCTGCTGCTTTGGCGTCTTATTTTATTCATCTTATTCAACTATTTTCCCTACCTTTACACTAAATTCTTCCTCCCTTCTTCCTCTTCAAATTCTTCCCTTCCCTCAAAAATTGTAAAAAAAATAAGGTAAAAAGCCACATTGCCGTCGTTACAAAAAACAGAAGAAAATTTTTTCCTTGGTTCCTCAGTTATTTTCCTCAATTCCTCCCTCATTTTCCACAATTCCTCCGTCAGTTCCTCCCCCAGTTCCTTACTCAATTTCCCCTTATTCCCTTGGTTCTCTCTCATTTTCCTCAATTTCTCCCTTCAATTCTCCCTCAGTTCCCCGCTTATTTTCCTCAGTCTCCCCTTATTTTCCTCAATTCTTCCCTCAGTTCCTCGGTTCCCCCTCAATCCCTCTCCCCTCACATTTTTTCACATAAATTATATATTTTTCTATATATTTTTTTCCAAGTTGAGTCACCCCAACAACCTCCTCTCCCTCCCTCTTTTAACATTTCCTCACATACATTTTTTCATCTTTTACGAAATAAGCTCCCTCAAAAATTTTTATAGACGGGGCAAAATATAAAATAAAATAAAAATATTATGATTGCGCTCTTTTTGGACATTGTTGTCGTTTCTTTGATTTTTCTCTTTTTTGCTTCCTACCACCGCCTATTTTCGAGGCGAACAAATAAAGGCTTAATACAAACACAAAAAAGTTGGGGAACAGTTATAGCTACTACATTTAATAAAACTACAAATAAAGTCAATAATAATAATAATTTTAATAATAAAATGCCTAGCACGGCGAAAGAAAATTTAATTGAACAACAAAAAGGTGAGTAATCATCTTTAGGGAGGGGTGGGAGCAAATGAATAAGCAAATAAATAAATTGGGGGGAAAAGTATAAATTTTGTAATTTATTTATTGGATTTTGTAATATTTATTTCATTATTTAAAAAGTTTTTTTTAACTCTTAAAAAATATTTAACTAAAATTCTAAAATAAATTAATAAAAAAATAGAAAATTTTTTTGAAAAAGAATTTTTGTTTAGTAACAAAAATGAACTCGGATACTCAATCTAAACAACAAATACTTTTTGAAGATCCAGGTGAATATAAATAATTTTTAAAATTTTTTTATTTATTAATATAATTTTTAAAAATATTTTAAAACTTGGAAAGATTTTTTCTATTATTTTGGAGTTTTTGCGGATTTTTTTGCAATTTTTTTTTGTTTTGCGGACTTTTTTAATTGTGCTGATTTTTCCGTTTCCGTATCTTTCTTATTCGGTGTATTTTTGAGTTTTTTCAAATTTTCCGAATTTTTTTTATTTTTTGCGGATTGTTCCATCTCAAAAAATATTAATTCTAAAATATTTTGGAATATTTTCATCTCATTAATTATTTAAGAAAAATTTACTGGAGAAAAAGTCCGCAAATAATGTCCGCAAAATATTTGCGGATTTTTATTTTTCCATGTTAAAAAAATAAAAATATTTTTCATTATTCAATTAAAAATCAAATTTTCTTCCTTTTAAAAATAGAATTTCCTGCAATCTGGCAGAGCATATATTGCGAGGAGAGGGAGTCTGATCTACCCTCTCCTAAAGGAATAATATGGAAACGTCCTTGGGTAAATAATTAATTTTACCTTTAAAATTTCAAAAAAAAATAATTTTTTTTTAAGGAAATTAATAGTAATGCCTGTTTTATTCGTAACCAACCAGACAATTCAGCCTTCCAATTAAAAGATATAGTCCAAGGCCAATTACGCGATTGTTGGTTGGCGGCCGCGCTTTTAGCGCTGATTCAATCAGAAGAACATTTTAATGCAGTTATTGACCCAACTTTAAATAATAAATTAAATGATGAAAATTATACAGGTTTTGGACATTAAATTATTTAAAAAATTTTTTTGGGTCAATTATAGCCTCAGGCAATTTAAGAATTTTTTAATGCCTGAGGCAATATCCGACAAAGGAAACAAAAATATAATTTGATCCTTTAGAGCCTAAATATATGAGCACCCTTGGTATAATGTCAAAATAGGCATATGTGCTTAAATTTACTCATTGAATTACAGTAAGACCTTCTTTAAATACCCCTCGCTAGTGAAAGAAAAATAAACGGAAACTTATTTTTATCAAAAATTGCCTCAATCAACATTAATCAGTGATTTTTCAAATTTAAGTTAGGACAATTTCCTAGTATAATCTTATTTGTCGAGGGAGTTATTCACGGTCCCAAAATTTATAAAAATATTATGATTTTTAGAAAAAAAATTTAGGAAGATTTTTAATAGAAAAATATTTCTAATTTATTTTTAGGTAAATTTGCTTTCAATTTTACTATCAAAGAGACTACAAGGGAAGTTATTGTTGATGATCTTTTACCCACAAAAAATTGCCAACTTTTATTTATGCATTCATCTGATGGATTAACATTTTGGGCTGCTTTATTAGAAAAAGCATTTGCAAAGTAAATTTAATTAATTATGGGACTATTTTCGTATATTAAAATTGGAATAAATACCACTGAATCCGGAAAAATCGTTCGGATCAGGGTCAGATTTACGTGTGTAACTGATATCCTCCGGAAATTTTGATTCTGTAAAATGTACTCCAACTTTTTGGTATTTTTAGGCTTCAACGAACTAACCGTACATTCCCTATCGTATGTTCTCCTCCGAAATTTAACTGGATATAAAACTGAAGCTTATATTCCACTTAATCCCTTCATACATTGTATCTGGATTCAGCCGTATTTTAATGGGCTACCCGACATTTTTAAGGGTCATGTTTTCGAGGCTATTAATCTTGACCTTTTGCTTAATCTACATCAACATATCCTCAGTATTCGTGTCCTCAAAAGTCCGCAAATTTCACAATTTAAAATATTTTTTAAAGATTATATGGTTCTTATGCAGCATTAGAAAATACCAATCATTTCTATCAAGCCTTGAGGCTTTTAACTGGTCCAGGCACTATAAGATTATACATGTTAAGAGATATTACTCGATCTCAATTAATTCGGCTATTTTCTACAAGAATAACAGACATTAGATTGTGTAGATTTTGTTGTACAGTAACGGTAAATCAAAACTACTTGAAAAATATAAATTTGATATTTTTGGATAGAATGGATTTATTGAAAAGAAGGGCCATACAGGAAGAGGAGTTTTAGCCATGCGTTCATTCACTATTCTTGACTTTATTGAAGTATGTAGTTGATTTTTAATATAAGGTTTAGGCTAGTCTACGGCAAATGGATTTTTCTGGTGCCAATAATACCGGTAATGAAAATTCCGAAAAGTTTGCCTACTATACCTTTCCTGTATTATTAGTGCAAGAAAAAATTGAATACCATATTTATTCTAATATAACGACAGTCTCTATTATAACGACAGCTCTAATAAAACGACACCCTAGAAGAGGGTTGAAAAATAAAACGACATGTCGTGATATTAGAATAAATACGGTACTAGATTTTGTTTCCTTGTAGGCTCTCTTTAAGAATGAAATCCCCGCATAATAGAGTATATTAAAATCAGATATCGATATTTTAATAAACCTTGACTGGTAAAGATGAGCAGGAACATGAAGAAAACCGGGGGGACATGAATGATCGAGAATTCCTTTTTCAAGTTTCCTTTTTTAAAGATGACCAGAAACCGGTTAGGAAATGGAACCAGATCCCGTTTCCCTTTTAATATCCATGCATAAACCTATTCTTATCAAATAAAAATAATGTTTTAAGGATCGGCGGAGGAACAATTACTTAATAAAAATTAGAAATCCTTGGTCTAGAACAACAACATCACAAACTAATACTTCAAAATCAACAGAAAACAATTCTCCAAAATGGGAATACGTTTCTCCAAGATTTCGAGGAATTATACAAAAAATCGAGAATGGTTCCTTCTTATTGGGAATAGATTCATTCCATTCATTTTTTGATTATATTGAATGGTGGCAGAAGGAAGAGGAGGAAGTTGAGGAAGAAAATAAAAAGAAAAAGGAAGAAAAATTAATTCAACAGCAACCCCCACCTCCATACGAAACTACAACTTTATTGAAAGTAGAAGTTTAGAAGCTTTAAAAATATTTTAAAAAATAAAACAACAGATATATAAATGCCCAGATGTTTTAAAGGAAAATAAAAAAAAGATGCTCATCACTTAAAAAATATTTTTTGAAGAAAGATTTACTATATTTATTTATTTATTTTGATTTGTGTAAATAGACATATTACTGATTTAATTTTTAATTTGTATTTAAGCTTAAAGACTAAAATAAATTGAAAAATATATGAGAGTATATGTTTATTATCTCTCCTAGATATCCCAACAGTTTATCCAAATTATAGAATAAACATTGGCGTCAGTTGCACGAAATTGCGGATTGCGTTTGCGGATTTTTAAAAACTAATTGCGAGTTGCGTGCAGCCCTGATTGTCTCTGTAGGCTAAGGTGGAATCTTGGGTTAAATCAGAAAGAGGTCTAGCCGTGCTGGTATGATCCTCTAGCCGTACTGGTATGATTCAACTAGAGTGATCTTGAGACATACCCTCTATTTTTATTTCTAAACCCAAATATAAGAGATTAACTTTTTTGAGTTTAAAAAATTACAAAAAAGCCTTCTCTCAGATAGAGCTAATACAGTAATTTATATCAGCAATTAGTCAAAAGTGGTATGATGCTCCTCATTGAGAAGGCTCAAATATATAAGTCAAGAACACTACCAACTTAACCACAAAAGTAAACATTGATGGATTAAATAAAATATGTAATGAGTTTATTAATTTGAATCAATACTAACTTTATTTTAATATTAAAAATATAGTTATTCGTTAATCAAATTTCTTAATTTAATGTAAACTAAAGATTAATTATAAAAATTAATGTTACAGCGACTTTAGAGATTTAATAGGAAGCTCTGTTTTCTGTGCCTTGGTAGTTATTAGTACGGTTAGATTTTTAGGAAATGCAAAATTTGAATATAAAAAATAATAGCTCATTCGAAAGAGCTCATCGAGACGGGTTTCCTTGTATGCCTTATATGGAAGGTTAAAATAAATAGTCATAAATTTTTACAATCAAATCAGATTTTATTTTAATAATTATATTTTAATATTAAACTATAAAATAATGAAAGGTAAATTTGTTAAATTTTTATAATTAATGTTTTTGGCAGGTTTCCATTACCTGTTGTTTAAATGAGGTTTAAACCAGGGTTCGGATTCGTACTCATTTTGGAAGTACAGTACTTACAAATCGACCCTTGTACTTCCAAAATTAAAAATGTACTTATTTGTAAGTATGTACTTACAAATAGACTTCTTGGTTAAAAAATTAAATTTAACCTTAAAATTCTCAAAATTTTCGCCTGCGGCGCAATAAATGGAAGACTACTATTTGGAGCCAGCGGCGCCAAAAAAAGTCTTGAAAAATTTTTTTGTAGCGTACTTATATTTTGAAAATTTTTCCCCCTATGTACTTCCAAATTGAACTTTTTGTACTTACACTTAATATTTTCTCGATCCGAACCCTGGTTTAAACTATATTTATGAAATTATTAAAATATTTTTTCAAAGTAAATAATTGGGAAATGTATACAGGTATCCCAGCTAATGAGCTAAACCGATCTATTGAGTAATTCTATCGTCAAAGGCATTTGACTACTAAAGTGCAAATATAAAAATGTAATTATGTAATATTCTATGAAAGAAAAATACAAAAAACTTAAGCAAATAGTCTGCATGATATAAAGCAGTCTGCATGAATAGAGCAATTTTAGTCTTTTATTAATACCTATAAAATTTTTAAAATTCTGGGGGAAAGACTTATATTAATCCTTCTTCAACTGCTAACATAAAAGAACTTTTGACTATGAAATTAATTTTAAAATCTATTTTGCTTTAATATTTAAAAAAATTAGGAAAGTTCATTGACGCCTCGGCTTTTTCGCATGCTTGTCTCACGCATATTCTCGTCTAATTAAGCCTTTGGCTCAACTAATTGCCCTTTATCCAATTTATTACCACGCTTTTTTCATAATACTATTTCAAGCTAATCCTTAATATTTAGTCTATTTGAGTTATTAACTTAAAAAATAATCACAAAGAAGCAATTATAAAAATTTTTAATTTTTTTTAGAATTGTTTTGCTAAAATTGTTCTTATTTGGTATATTCATTATTAGGATAGCATGAGATCTCATATTAGTGCTTGAAATAAATTTTATTGCATCACTGTATACTTATAATTAGCTAACATAAAAGAACTTTGCAAAATTTATACCAAATGAAAAATTTTTAAAACATGTAAGGAACAAGAAAATGAGAGCAATAAATGACTATTTTTCGATGCTAAAAGCATAATTCATCCATTCTTTTAGTGCCGTAGGCAAAAATTATGGGAATTTCCTAAGACCAAAAGTAAATATCCTCCTTTTTATAACAAATGCAAGAAAACCGCGAAAAAGACAAAATCAATTTGTTGCGATATCAAATGATTGATAGGCCGTAATATCATTCATAAACACCGAAATTAAGGGAGATTAAAGTTGTAACAAATTATTTATTAAAAATGAAAATCTTTTATCGCTAAATTAGGATATCTTAATATGCAATTAGAAAGGCCACAAAGAAGCTTTACATGAAAAGTTTTAAGATATAAACTCAAATAAAAAATAGAACATACAGTAAGACTAATAAGGTGCAAACTGACATACCCGTTGTATAAGGACAGATCTTATGACTCGGTTCAAAATACTATTGGTTCAATTGACAAAAAATGGAAATTTTTATTTTTTAATATAGCCTAACAATAAGTCATTTACCAAATAAATATAAAAATATGACTGAGTAAATTTCAAAATATTTTAATGCTTTTTTGAATAATTATGATGTGGTAACTAACAAAAAGTGCAAATATCCATTTTGAGATATAGGCCAAATTTTAAAATAATAACAAAATAGAGGGGTAGTTATAAAAAGGGTGATGCGACTTTTGCGGCGCGTACACTTGCGGCTCAGACATTTGCGGCCCAGACACTTGCGGCTCGCCCCTATTTTGACACTTGCGGTCCCGACACTTGCGGCATAGAAATTTTCGGCGCAGACATTTGCGGCTATCAACTTGAGGCCCAGACACTTGCGGCCCAGACTATTGCGGTTTTGCCATTTGAGGCTCCCCCCTATTGTGACACTTGCGGCCCGACATTTGCGGCCTCGATATTTGCGGCCCCGACATTTGCGGCAATATTTAAAAATTAAGTAAATTAAAATAAAAAAATACTAATTTATCGTTTAATAAAATAAGTTTATTCTCCAAGTTTATTCTCCTTGGCATCATAATCCGGGAAATCCGAATTTTTTAGGGCGCTGGTCTAGTTTATGCGTCCAATGAAACTTTTATGCGTCCAATGAAACTTTATGAGTCCAATCAAAAAATAATTTGATTTTTCTTAGTACATATTGCAAAGTTGGTGTTGGTTCCAAAGCATTTCTTCATGTTCGGGACGTACGCCCACTGGGTCTGGGACCGTTCCTTGCCCTATCCCTCGAAATTTCGTTAAGTTATAGCCAATTTTTAAAAATTACGAAAAAACAATTATAACTTTCCGAAATTACGATGGGTAGGGCAAGGAATGGTCCCAGACCCCGTGGGCATAGGTCCCGAACATGCAGAACTGTTTTGGAACCATACCCCAACTTTGTAATATTAAGAAAAATTCAATTTTTTGTTTATTGGACTCATAAACTTTTCATTGGACGCATAAACTAGACCAGCGCCTTTTTTAAACCAGGATCCGGACAAGAGATAACCGAAATTTCGTTTCATTTCGTTTCGCTATTTCGTGCCCTTTTATCCATTTCGTTTCGGAGCGAAATAATTTACTCAATTTTTTTATTTACTTAATTTTTAAATATCGCCGCAAATGTCGAGGCCGCAAATGTCGGGCCGCAAGTGTCACAATAGGGGGGAGCCTCAAATGGCAAAACCGCAATAGTCTGGGCCGCAAGTGTCTGGGCCTCAAGTTGATAGCCGCATATGTCTGCGCCGAAAATTTCTTAGCCGCAAGTGTCGGGACCGCAAGTGTCAAAATAGGGGCGAGCCGCAAGTGTCTGGGCCGCAGATGTCTGAGCCGCAAGTGTACGCGCCGCAAAAGTCGGCTAATCATAAAAAGATATCTACTTAATATCAGTTATTTTAAATAGGAAAATCTTTTATTTGTATTTTATAAAATAGTTTTAATATTAAAATTTAAAATGAAAAAATTTATTATTCTTCTTCTCTCATATTTTGTTGTTCTGTTGAATATCCAAATCAACGGTAAAATGGCTGAGGTTGGATTAAAAATCAAAAATGATTGGGAAGAAAAAAGAGAATTTATTTATTTAAAAAATATTCAAATAAAGGAACGTTTTGTATTGATAATGAATGTAAATTCAAAAACGAGAATAGTTGATTATCTTTACAAGACTACTGAATCGTTTCGTAGGATTGAAGTGAACCCTGTTAAAAAAGTCTTTATTGTTAAACTAAGTCGGAGAGCTAAATTTAGCTCTCAATTAAAAATGAGAATTTTGATTGAAATTGCCAATAATGAAATTGTTAAGAAATTTTTGCCTAACTTGGGAAAACAAGTATTTTATATTTGATTATTCGAAATTTAAGCCTTCAATAATACAAAAATTTAAAGATTTGCCGAAATTATTATTTAAAAGTAAATAATAATTATTATGAAACTTCTATATTAGAAGAAACCTTAAAAAATATCAAAATAAATAAAAAAGAATTATTAAAAGAAAATATAGAATCTTATAAAAACAAAATTTTGTCAAGTTATTGGACGGAAATTAATTTAATTGGATATAAAATTGAATTGTTAGAAAAACAAAATGTTGAATTTACGGAAGAATTAATAAACAGAACAATTTTTATTGGCGATAAAATCAGTAAATATATTTTTAATTTTGTCTATCTTTTCAATTGACTAAAAAAATTTCCTTGATAATTATAGGTGGAATAATTGAGGTAAATAAACAGAATTGTTTCAATTGTCAATCAAAACAAAGCAAAAAATGGTATAGTGTGCTAAAAGAACATTACTTGTGCAAACCATGTGGCGTATATAAATACAAATATGGAAAGTTTAGATCAAATAAATTATGGTTTAAGACTACAAAGGTTATCTATATCAACAATTGGGAAGATTTTTTGATAAATCATTCTCGAAAACAAATTATATATAAACTTTGGTACTTTATGTTTATACACCCTACATACATATATATTGTGTCTCAGTGTATATAATGGTCAGACTTTCTGACCAAAACATTTTCACAATATACTTTTTCTGGTACCATGACAATTGAAAACTTTAAACAGTAGCATTCTAAGAGAAAAGAACATTTATAGGGTTAAATATGATTTACATACATAAGTAATATTTAATAAATATTTTAGCGAATAACAACTGATCGAAATTGTCGTATTTGCGGTGTAACAAAAACATCAAATTGGTACCGTCATTCAAATCCTGGGCACTATATTTGTGATACTTGTTACAAAAGACAACAAAAAATAAAGAAAGCAAATTAGAATTCAACGAAACACTATTTGAGTCTAGCAACATTAAATTTATGTTAAGCATATTATATTCATGTACATAAACTATGGTGCATTATTATTTTTCCTTAATTTTTCACAATAGTGGATAATCAAAATTATGGGAAATACATAATAGAAATTCTAATCAAATAATTAAAAATATTACAAATTATTAATGAATTTTAGATATTAAATTCAAAAATTTTGTCAAAATAATCTTTTAATGTCTCATCATAAAAAGTTCAAGATAGACAGACTTTACCTCTTTTTTGCATAAGTAATTTTTCATGTTCTTTTTTGTTATTATTCATTTCCTTACACTCTGTAACACCTAGTTTTTATCAATATCCTACCAAATATTAAATGGATCTGTTTCAAATTTTGGTAGAATATAGATAAGGATATTATGTATCAATAATCGAAAGACAAAGTTTAATGCAGTTTTTAAACAAATATTAAAGAAACAACAATCATCGAGAACATATTTGAACTGATTTTTGAGGTTTTAATATTTCCGGAAAAAAGAGTGTTACCGTCGACTCAGCACATTTTTTAGAAGACTCAGCACATTTTTTTTACTACATAATAGTAAGATTCTATAAGATATACAAAAAAATTTTTAGAATTTAAAAAAAATCAGGCGGAATCGTAGTCACAAGAAACTTCACAAGAATAAATTTTATAAATCCAATACTTGGGATTTAAGAAAAAGGCACTCAAATTTCATTTTTAATTACTTGTATTCTGATTAATTAAACATAAATTTATGTATTTTCCCTTTTGATTTAGACATGATTTTGCCATTTCATTAACTTTAAAGCTTCAATAATATTGTATATTCAAAGGTTCTTAAATCAACAATAATGGTTGATTATTAATTTGCGAAAGTTTATAATTTACTTCGTTATTATGTATTTTCACACTATTAAGCTTCTTGTCCAATTTTTTGTTTTTATTTTTTGGTTCCTACTGCTCTTTTCTTCATTCTTTATCTTCAAGTTAAAACCTTTCTGGCATAACCGATTTCATTAAAAAGTTGTTAATGAACATCGGTCACTTACATAGAATAACAGTATGATGCTTCCCCAAATACAGCATCGTTCATAATTGATGTTTGGGAAATTTTGAGTAAACAATATCATACCGTATTTAAAATTAAATGAAATAAATTAATTTAAATCTAAATTAAAAGAGAAAATGAATTAATGGATACTTAATGGATTACAGACAAATTTTAAAATTTTCGTTTTAAATCTATTCGGCTTTCCTTCTCCTAATTTCTTTAGCTTATCAAAATTCTCGAGGGCTGAATTAACTTAGATTTTAATTCTATTTTATGATGTTTTGTTTTTTTTCAATTTTATCTTTTAATTTTTTTATCAATTTTTAAATTTAGATTCAGTTTTTTAAATCCCAAGATGGCTTTTCGAGTTATTAAACGCTTTCCAAATATCCAAGAATTTGAAAAGTGGAAGAAAGAAGAAGAATTTGACAAAAATTGGGCTCCAAAAGATCCAGAAGCTAAAAGTCGACATGGTGTCGACTATTTTTTTCGATGCCCTGTCAGTTTTTTAACCTAATTTGAAATTTTGGCGTTTTTAGACATTTTGGGTTTTTACTTTTGGGTTCTCAAGACTTTTTTTTAAATTTTGGGGTTACTTCCTTTTTTCCAAGTTGCCTTTTTTCCAAAATTAATTTAAAAATCCATCATTAAATTCTATACAAGATACTTATATTTATTTTAGGCTGAGGGTTGTTTGGCCGAACGGAAAGTTGTGTATTCCGAAATTTGGAAAGTTACAGTTTTTGAGGCAGGTGAACATAGCATCCTGTGGCTGAAAAACATGTTTACAAATTGGTTAATCGTCAATCGGGCAATAATTGAAATGTATTGTTAAAAATTCATTTAGATTCGTTATGGTTTAATAATGATGCGTGAAGTTGAATGAATCAATCAAGTTATATCGAAAGTTAAACAATTAAAAAGAAATAAATTTAAACTCAAATCATAGAACAAGAACTTTTTTCTGATTCATTTAACTTCACGCATCATTATTAAACCATAACGAATCTAAATGAATTTTTAACAATACATTTCAATTATTGCCCGATTGACGATTAACCAATTTGTAAACATGTTTTTCAGCCACAGGATGCTATGTTCACCTGCCTCAAAAACTGTAACTTTCCAAATTTCGGAATACACAACTTTCCGTTCGGCCAAACAACCCTCAGCCTAAAATAAATATAAGTATCTTGTATAGAATTTAATGATGGATTTTTAAATTAATTTTGGAAAAAAGGCAACTTGGAAAAAAGGAAGTAACCCCAAAATTAAAAAAAAAGTCTTGGGAACCCAAAAGTAAAAACCCAAAATGTCTAAAAACGACAAAATTTCAAATTAGGTTAAAAAACTGACAGGGCATCGAAAAAAATAGTCGACACCATGTCGACTTTTAGCTTCTAGATCTTTTGGAGCCCAATTTTTGTCAAATTCTTCTTCTTTCTTCCACTTTTCAAATTCTTGGATATTTGGAAAGCGCTTAAAACTCGAAAAGCCATCTTGGGATTTAAAAAAATGAAACTAAATTTAAAAATTGATAAAAAAAATTAAAAGATAAAATTGAAAAAAAAACAAAACTTCATAAAATAGAATTAAAATCTAAGTTAATTCAGCCCTCAGGAATTTTGATAAGCTAAAGAAATTAGGAGAAGGAAAGCCGAATAGATTTAAGATCGAGAATGTTAAAATTTGTCTGTAATCCATTAAGTATCCATTAATTCATTTTCTCTTTTGATTTTGATTTAAATTAATTTATTTCATTTAATTTTAAATATGGTAAGTTATTGTTTACTCAAACCTTCCCAAACATCAATTACGAATCATGCTATTTATTGTATTGGGTGAAGTATCATACCGTTATTCGATGTAAGTGACTGATGTTCATTAACAACTTGTTTTAACTTGAAGATAAAGAATGAATAGAGGAGCATTAGAAACCAAAAAATAAAGAAAATTGGCCAGGATGCTTAATAGGATGTGTGGCAAAGGCGAAAATTACCAAATTAAGTCTAAATCAAAAGGGAAAATACACAACTGAATGTTTAATTAATCTGAATACAAATTTGATTAAAAAAGAAATCTGAGTGCCTTGGTTCTTAAATTCCAATGCCTTCTGACTTGCCATCTACTTGTTAGAAAAAGAAAGATTGACAATAGAAAAGTAAAATTAATCTGAGACTCAAATAAGGGTGGGATATCAATAAAGTACCCAAAATTCAATCGAACTAGGATTGCGCCTGAATTGTCAAAATCAAGAATCTCTGTACCTGGATAGAGAATTAAATTTACTACTAATCACAGAAACATTAAAATTTTAGATTCATATATTAAAAAATGTTACGTTCCAAAACACAAAATTTTTCAAAGAATGTTGATTTTGATAACTATCGATCACAACTTTTTTACCATGCAGTCGATAATTTCGAATTTTTTGAATGTTGTAGTAAATTTAATTCTCTATCCAATGGTACCAAGAACATTGACAAATGACATTTCCTTTAAAAATTATAAATTAAAAACAAACATATATTCATCTTTAGAGATTGGTTTAAGACCCAAAGCTTCTTTACTTTCTTCGTCCTCATAATCTTCTTTATTTTCTTCCTCCTTGATTGACTTGTTTCCTTTTGTAACATATTCGTTTGAGAAGCTATAAATTAAATTTAAAAAAATTCAATTAAAAAATAAACCTTCATTATTCGAAAAATTATCGGGAACACTACTAATAGCTTCAGATCCGTCCTTTTTAAAATCGATTTCACGAATTTGGCCAGAACCAATTAAAAAGACACGATCACATTGAGAAAGAAACTAAAAAAATTTGCAAGTAAAATTGTCCGCAAAATTTTGCGGACAATTTTCAATGAATTCGCAGAAATATTTGCCGACATTTTTTTCAAAAATTCGTAAATAATTCAGGACTTTTTTCAAAAGTTTTTCACTTTTTTCAAATGCCCGCAAATAATCTGCGGACATTTTCTTAAAATCCGCAAACTTATTTTCTATTTAAATAAAAATTTAAAAAAACCTCAGAATTATAAGCTACAAGTAAACGTGTTTTTGTTGCCAATTCCTTTATTCCAAAATTCAAAAATTTTCAGCAACATTTTCCGGAAACAATTCCAAATCTTTTTGTAGCTGTGCCCAACTTATAGCTTTGTAATAACGTTGACTATTCATTTGTGAAGAACCACCACCAAAAATAATATTTTCACGAATTGTTGTTCGAAGAATTGAAGGATTTTGGGAACAAAGAGCAACTGGACCAACAATGTTAATTGAGCTATAACCAAGATTGGACATCTTAAATGAAAAAAATTTTGTGATAACTAAAAAAAGATGTGGTTATTAAGTTCTCTATTGGAATTTATACGTCCCATAAACGTTTAGGTTTTTATTCTTAAAGTTTAATGTTTGTATCAGGCCCGTAGCCAGGATTTTTTTCGGGGGAGGGGGGGGGGGAATTATCTTGTAATGGGGAACAAGGCCATGCAAGATAAACGGCAGGATTTAATCGATCCGTCCAACAATCTTGTAGGTTTTAAAAAAAACGTAATAAACCTCTAAACATGTCGGCCCAATAAATCCAAATACCAAACAAAAAAGAAAAACAGCACAAGCCAAAAATAGACGAAAACGAATAAATCGAAAAACTGCAAAAGTTAGTGAAGGCTTTTGACCGAGTGAAGTAGATCCATGCTTTTCTTCGTTAAAAATGTGTTCCAATCTGAAAAAAATTTAATGAGAAAGATATTAAAGAATTAAAAAAAGTCCGCAAGTTTAGTCCGCAAATTTTAGAATCAGAATAAATGCCAAGAGGTCGAAGGATCCATGTCTGCCCAGAGCTCTATCTCTTTCCTACTTATTGTTAGTACAATCTCCCAGTTAAAAAATGATTCTAATGAGCATATGTCCCACAAAAATGAAAAATTGGTAGATTTAAATTGCGGACAAAACTTGCAGATTTATCCAAGTCACCAAATTTTAGAAAATTAATTAATCTAAATAAGCGGATCCCACAACTTTTCAGGATACAAAATTAAAAATAAAGATCCAATGACTTATTTAACCTAAAATAGCCAGGTGTAACTCAAATAACCCCCCCAGAATTCTTTTCGCAAACCTTTTAAAATTAAAAATTAAAAAAAACCTAACATTCAACACAATCACTTTCAGCTCCTTCAAAGTCTTCCAATTTAAATCTGGCCATCGCTCTATTCTTCAAAAAAGTTGCTTGACTGTAACAATCAACAGACTCAGAAAACTTGTCCAAACTGAAAAGTACATTTCCAGAATTTTTTAAATTTTCGGCCGTCAAGTCATCATTTTGTGATAAACATTCTTCATTTTGAGGCATTATTTTTAGTGTTTGTGGGATTTAATTACTGAAAATTAGAAAGATAAAATTAGAAAAATAAAATGAGGAAACTATGGAAAGGACGGGTAGCACGGCGAGTTAAATGGAAAATTAAGTGATTGAAAAATAGTGTGCTAAGTGAAGAGAGACGCACAAAAACATTAAACTTTTTGTACTTTATTTGCAGTAGTTTCAGTGCCAATAAATAATAGCCGTTTGAGTGCTGATTTTATCGCAGAGTTTGAGTGTCTACGATGGGAACTCTCTCTTTCATTATTTAAATCCTTATATCTTTCGACCCTTCCACCCGTTTTTTTCAAATTTTATGTTTATAATTCTTTGCCTTTTACAAGCAAATGATGGTTAATGATTTAAATTAGTGTTAGAAAAGACCGGTTTGAAAACCGAAATTTTTGGAAAAAACGCCTGTCTCATTTAATTTTAATAAAGAATAAAAAAAGTGAATTCCAGTGCAAACTCCGTCATGAAAATATATAAGTCTATATTTTGATTTTTAAATTTTATACTGCATAATATGAAATAAAGTAAAAAAACATAATTTACGAATAATATGTCGGATACAATCTGCATTAAATCTGCGCGGATTGTCATAAAAAGGCTTTTGACATTTTTACTTTGATTTATACAGGTGCGGCAACTTTTCCGCCCTTCTTTGGCCATATCTCGCTTCAAACTCAACACAAACCAAATTTGTATACAAATTTATAAATTAATTTGATTAGTTTTCTCTTAAAGTCCCGACAAAATTCTTTTGGATAAGAAAAATAGATTGATTCAAAAGTGTAAAGCATATAGCTATTCAATTCCTAAGGCTGTGCATTAGGCGGCGTGGTGTAATGGCTAACATATCAGTCCGGCCTACTGAAGATCAGCTGCCGAATAACCTTTCGCACTAGCTGAAAGAGAGAGATAGCTATAGCCCTGCTGCTTTACTAAGGCTATTTGTCTGAATGATATAATCATTGGAGCTAATTCAAATGTTTATGTATATAATTCGAATAAGCTCTTCTAGCCGATTTGAATGACGGCAAAAATGATCAAAAAATTATTTTGTTCATGAGCATGTTCATGAGCTCATAGAGACGAGTCGATCGGCACAATAAAAGTAGGATTGGATGAATTTGAACAATTTATGGCAAAGTAAAACTTATTCATGAAAAATATTTTTGGCAAAAAAATGCGGGCGCCAAAGTTGTCGCACCCTGTATAATAAAACATTTTTGCATACTCCAATATGTACATACGGTCAATCCAACCCCGTTCAGTCAATCATGCGTTGCAGTATGTTAGTCTAAAAATTAATTTACTAATAAATTGTTTAGTTCGAGTAAGTTGAAAAATGGAAAATTTTTGACGGAAAATATACAAGACCGTAATCAATTAAGAAACACGCATAATCTTTTAGGGTAAAATTATAGAGTAGCCGTTTCTACGGGAATTGTGTGAGGTTGAACAACTAAACCCTCTATATCCCATTTTTATTTTGATTATTGCTATATAACAGCTATCGAGCATTCTACCAAAGTTGGCTTAAAAATTGTTTAAATTTAAGCCATATTTTAGAAATAATATATAACTAACTTAGTTTCCAGAAATAGAATCAAAGTTTAGGTAATCATCAACGTCAATCTCGGAGGCGTGTTCTTGATTTTGATTAGAATAGTGATTTTGGTTAGAATTCTGTGCAGGTGGAGTTTGATGTTGAGAACTTCCTCCTGATAAAGTATTTTCCAAACTTTTTTGTATTTTATCAAGATGGGGATTGTTAGTATTATTGTCATCATCATTGTCATTTACAAATAAAGTATTATAAGCATTGTAGATGTTTTGTGACTTTGAATAATTTATTAGAGTTAGTCATGATGTAAAACCGAATATTATATTTATTGTCAAAAATAACACTGGTATTTATTATTTAACCAAAATTCATAACCGAAAATCGGGCCCTAAAAATTTTTATTAACAAAACCGGGGGGTATTGGTTAATAACCGGTTGTGTCCAACCCTACAAAGTATTATGTTTTCATTAATGGGCATTTATGTCTTCCGAGGAATATTTCGGCCTATATGATATTTGAGTTGAATTAGAATCCGAAAATATTAAGTCCTGCACTACTACAGTATTTTAAATTCAAGCATAACTCTGCTTGGCTTTTGACCGGAATATAACTCTGCGAAAAAATATTTGTCCAGTATAATTTACTGTACAGTGAACCCATTGAGACAAGCCGACTCAATAAAATATAATACTAACAAATTTCACAATTGCTTTTTTCCGTTCGACTTCAGAATCGTTGAGTTCTTTTAATTTTTCATCCCATGTTTTATATTTTCTTTTAACTTGTGTTTCAGATCCTGTGATGTCTTCTGATTTACTTTTGAGTGATTTATGTTGTTCATTGACATTAATGGTGTTGTGTAAAGCTAAAATTACATATTTGTAAAATAAACACTAATATTGTTTTTGCTATTTGTTTTGAAAATTTTTAGTACAAAATTTGTTCACAAAATATTATGGGCAAAAATGAAATGTTTATGAGATTTGTGTGCAAATTATCTAATCAGGGCTTTTAATATAACTTGGCTGATATTGGGGTAAGCCCAAAAGCAAATTCATAGCTAGCCGAAAAGTTACTGGCCCTTATCACTTTTGGTACCAATCTCTTTAGCACGATGAGACGAGTCGTTTAATACTAAATTTGTAAAGATTCGGAAATCTTGAAGCAAATCATGGCTTTGCGAGGATGTCCATATTTATGTTTTTCAATATATCCCTTCTGACTTATCCATTATGTCATATCACACATCACCTGACCTATTCATCTCCTGACATCGTCTAACTCCACCTGACATACTCCTGACTTATTCCACTCCTGACATTCTTGTGACCTATCCACCTGACCTATCTACACATGACATCCATCTGACCATTCAACATGACTAGCCACCTGACACATCTGACCATATCACCTGACATCCACGCGATTTATCCGCCTGATTTAGCCCAACACTTTGGATATTTTCAAGTAGCCAATTTAAGATTTCTGTCAATTTAGGACTACCGCAAACTAAGGATAAGGAACGGAAATCATTATTAATATACCGATATTTCCAGAGCTTCCTTGCTGAAGACTTGGATGATTTATATGACTCAAATTATGTGTGATTTGGTTGGTTGAATTGATCAAATTTTGTTGCGGCTTATTGATCAATGTTGAGTAAGGACTAGCATTTTGTGTCGGTGAAGTTTTATCTTCAGTTTTTAAAACTGTATCGTGAATTTGATTGTTTGAAGTAAATTCATTAAAATTTTTCGGTGCCTTCTCTGTCTCTGTCATATTACTTAACTTAAGAAGATGATGAAACGCCGGACTATCTTAAATAAAATAATATTAATATACGAACCTGAAAATAATACCGTAAATATCCTAATAGAAGCCCATCCCTAATAGAAGCCCATGCCCTGTTAGAAGCCCATCTGATTTTTGAATGCCTATTTTTCTATCACTTTTGTTATACTCTTCTAAAAGTATTGATACGAAATTCCAATGGCTAAAAATGATTATAGAGGCTCTTTTAAAAAAATTCCAAATTTATGAGATATACGCGGACAAAGAGGATAATGTCGGATACATATGTCAAATCCGGATCTGGCCAAATAAATTTTACACATTAAATTTTGGTCACATAATTTTTTGCATCAGCTAAAGGAGAAATAGCGAGCACCGCTCCGGACTATTTTTCGAATTATAATCTAACCGATTTAAAAATTTCAGGAAGTTCCTGAAGTGGGTCGATAGGACACTAGGTGTTTATTAATAAAAATTAATCATTTATTTAATTCAAATCACCTATAATTTTGTTCCGTACCATATAGCTTTCACGTTTATCTTTATATATAGTACCTTTGCCCCTAACTTTATGAATTTTAGTATCATGTCGTTTTTTAGGAATATTTTTTCCATTTTCTTTCACACAATTTACAAAATCAAAAATTAGGATTTTTAAAAGAATAAATTGAAGAAACAAAATAAAATTCATTTCTCTAAAAAATAATTTTATTTTAGTAGGTCTGTCAAATAGAAATTGATATAGCAGGTCATAACTTTAATTTAGTTATCACCTGTCGCCTTATTTGAAATTTTAATTATGTTTAAGATTTTAAAACTATGATCTAATTTTTGCCCTATTTCGCCCTATTTTTGCCCTATTTATGAGTGGCTGCGCTCTAGTGTTTTGGAAAGGGCCACCCTGCCTGTCACGACCTCGGATTTTTCGATTCCGGTTCGATTTCCCGTTTGTTTCTAAACATACAGTCTACAAAATACATATGTATGTATATATTTTTATTTATATGTATATTTTACTGAAAATTTTGTTGTCTGTAATAAAAAAAGGTCCCCGTCCCTCCCCTGGCGTTCCCTCCCAAATGTAAATACACAGGGATATTTATGGACACCCTACTATATTCGGAACGGGCCAGTTGAGCGTGGCCGGTTGAGCGTCAGCCAACTTTGATCGGCTATAACTTTTTTCCGCTTGATTCAATGCTAATGAATCATATATCATTCGAAAGCCCTCGTTAAGCGCTATATTTGTTTCAATTGGATGGATCATGATTGATTGCTATTTAAAAAGTTACAAGTCGATAAGTGTGAAAAACAACGATTTTCTGCACTTATCGACTTATAACCTTTTAACCGGGATCAGACTTGATCCATCCAGTTGGGATAAAGATTGGACTCATCGAGGGCTTTCGGTTGATATATGATTCACTCGTATTGGATCAAGGCTAAAAAAGTTATAGCCGTTCAAATGTCGGCTGACGCTCAACCGGCCACGCTCAACTGACCCCAACCGTACTATATTTATATTTTTTTAAGAAAAATTTGTTAAAATATTTTTATCCAGAACAAAATTTGTTTATTTTACTTTAAAATGTTTTAGAGAAAAATTCCTAAACGCTATTTTTCTAATTTTCAATTAAAAATTATTAAAATAAATTAAAATTAAATGCCAGACAAGTATAATAAATTAAAAAATTTTTTTAAATGTAAAGACATCCTCTCTAAGGCATCCCCTCTAAAGCATCTCCTCTAAAGCATCTCCCCTCTAAAGCATCCTCTCTACATCCTCCCCTACCCATTGTCTAAATTTTAAAATTTATCAATTTCACGTGTTATTGATAGATGGAGAGGAAGCAAATAAAGGCAATGCTTCACTCGATTAAACGCTTGCCTAAAAGTGATTGACAAATTGAGAGTCTCATAAGAATTGAGAGTCTAATAATAGAGTCTTGAAAACTAAAAATGTTTTTGGCAACAAGACTCTAAATTAAACAGTGGGAAGTTAATCGTGTTTCTGAAATTCGAATTGATACAGTAACTTTAGTCATTTGTTTAGGGTTGGAGGCCCGGTTCGGGTTGTAAGATCGTTCCGGGCCTCGAATCACTTTACCTGAACTCCTTTTTGAAACCCCGAATTTTGGCCCGAAAAAGAAGCGAACGGCCCGGTATCGATAAAAATGAGGCCTGGAAATATGACTCGAACGTCGGCCCGGTTCGAAAACTCCAACCCTACCATTGGGGAAACTAACCCTATTGTCGAACTATCGGGATCTTAAGTGTTAAAGAACACTGAGAATGTTTAACGTGTTATTCCCGTTATGGTTGATTTAGAAAATAGCAACACTGAATTTTCCTTTGTTTGAAAATTAGAGATGAAAGCTATCTTTGTAGGAACTAGGGGTAGGCGCAATAGACAATTGCAAAAAACCCAATACAAGGGCTAAACACAACGCAAAAATCAAGAGACGCAAAAAATAGACTGAATAAGTTAAATTATAATTTAACTTGTGAAATCAAGACTTTATTTTAAAATTTTGTAAACAAATAAAGTTGCTAAACATGTGAATTAAAAAATTTCAAAAGCGATGCGACATGACTGCGTTATAATTTTTTTCGGCGGAAATAACAATAAATATCCAACAAAATATTTATGAAATATTTATTTACTGCACTTTATTAAGGGAAAAAGCTAAACATTGTTAATTTGGATAACGGAAATTAGACAAAAAATGAGTAATTATAACGTAGCTGAAACTAAAAATGTGATTCCTCATTCCGAGCGATTTGAATCTGACTAGGAAGCCTATGTCGAGCTCTCAACTTTGTTGAGGCAAAGTAAGACACTTATCTATGATAAAAAATTATGTTTATTTAAAGTTTTTCATTGATGCCGAAAATGAATAAAAGGAGCTGATAGGTTTATTAGGGTTGTTGGCGACCGGTTATTAACCGGTACCCCCGGTTTCCGGTTAATTTAAATTTTAGAAATTCGGTTTTCGTTTGAGTTTAGATAAATACCGATTTTATTTTGGGGGAATTTTTAATAAAATATTCATTTTCACAAATTTCCGGTTTTTTGTTTTTAAAATTTTCTAAAAACATTTAATTTCTGCCAAAAAATTTCAAAAATTCCAACAGCCCTAGTATTTATATTATAATTGTAGTTAGCAGAGGGAGAGAGATAATTTAACGAGATATTTGAATATAAAGGAAAACACATTTAAGAGATAGTTTGGACACAAAGGGATAACTGGCCGGAACCGAAAATCTAAAACCGATGATCAAAAACGGTGATAGCCCATAAACGGAGGCACTTGTTAATTGATAGGATTCTTGACAACTTGTTAGGAGTTTTAATTAAAGCGATAAAACGGCATTATATTGCTTAAAATAGATCAACAATCTACTCGCATATTGAATAGTCTGGCGCTCTCATCACCTATACACAAGGCTCTAGACAGTGGAAATGCTTCGCTGCGCCCGCGCTAGCATCGCTCTCGGCAAGTCCAATAGACATGCTCGGCATTCTCCGTAGCGGCAAAAACTTTTTTCTACATATATAATAAAGCATAAATAAGATATCAGAATTTTAATATAAAAAAGAATCATTCAAGAGTCTATAAAAGAAATATAATTAAAACTCGGATATAGACCCACAGTAATAGGGCCAATTGGTAAATGTCAAGCGCTGCCTACCGTGTTTTATTGATTAATTCCCCTGGGGAATTATTTTTTCAACCCTTCCTTGGCATGGGGAATTAATCGAGGGAGGGGAATTAATCGAGTTTTGGCATTTGAACGTGCAGTAGGGTATTTGGGGGTGGGGAATTATTGTTTCAACCCAACTCTAGAATGAGGAATTAATCGAGAGGGGGAATTATTCGAGGGAGGGGAATTAAGCGAGAAAATATGGTATATGCCCGCAAAAGAAATTATGCAAAAATAATTTTTCCGCATTTTTTCCTCTCCCTCTCTTTCTAAATGATAGATTGACAGTTTGGAGCAATAATAAAGGAAGCAACATTAGACCAAATGCTAAAGTTGGGACCAAGTTTTAAATTGCTTTATTATGTAATTTGCATTATTCGAAAGAATGACCTTGAGGATCGAAATTTCGAACGTGATCTAAGGGACGAAGCTAAGATAAAAACTAAGTTAAAATCCATTAAGATGTAAATAAAAATTATTAATTTACTTTAAAGTAAAGGGCATGCTTTCAAAATTCAATTAAAGGTTAACAGGGGCGCGCATTTAAAAATTAGCAGGGGCGCCTGTAACGCATGATAGTCCCTCTTGCGATGGGCTTATTTTACTATAAACTATAATATGTAAAGAATTGTTTATTTATAGCCAGTTTATTTTATATTTTTCCCATTTTTGTTTTCTAATTAAAAATAATAATTTTTTATTTGTATATTTTTTATAAAAAAGAAATTATAGTTTGAACGACTAGCCAAATAACACCTACATTGAAATTTAATAGGATTTAATAAATTTAGTTGGTCACTTAGTAGTGATGGGACTTTTATATCCAAGGATAACTGAGGGCAGAATTTGGTATAATTTAACATTCCGATATAACATAATTATAATTAAACCGCATGTTATCGGAACCAGAGGTGGATCGGAACAGTCAGAGGTGTCGGAAATCGGAAGAGCCGGAAATCGGAACTGGCTCAAAAGTCGGAAATCGGAAATAAAAATTTTTTTTCGGAAATCGGAAGGAAAAAACGTCGGAAATCGGAATTCCGATCCACCTCTGATCGGAACTATCGAATAACATAATAATCTGCCTGTAACAAGCTGGAGTCTCGAATACCGTTGCACTGTAGCGAATACCGTTGCTACTGGGAAAGCTTCCTAGCTTTCAAGCCCCTTCTAAAACTATGTAATCTACAAACAGTTTTACTTGATGAAATAATCTCTATAATCTTAATAAACTTGAATTTATAGTTAAAAACTTGAATCATTCAAAATGTCAAAATCCTTCAACCTTTTTCTCATTTTAACATTTGTACAAATTTTACCTTCGATTTCAACCGGGGGTGCATCTTCAAGTTCAGGAAATGGTGAAAATCGAAAACTTTTAAAATTGATTGGAAAATATGGATATGAATCACTTGTTGGTGATTACAAAAAGTATGAGACGTGTTTTAGAATGACGAAGGATGTTAGTCCACAAGAATATTTTATCGTTTTTAGAGAGGTTTAGTTAATATGAAATTCTAATTTAATAAAAATTATAAATTGAGAACATATAGATAGGAAACGAACGATTGTAATAACCTGCCCATATCTAGTGGGGGCACGGGTCGATGGGAAATGTTGAAGGTATCATAGTAAATAGGACTTTCGATCGACTCCTGGTGATGGGAAATTGTTGGTTACAGCTCCGACCTTTTCCAAGCCATTGCTCCGGCTCCGGGCAATTTAAAGTGAGCCGGTGATTTTTGGACTGCTTGATGTTGACTCCGGGCTCCGGGTTAGAGCTGGGCGAAAATTAAATTTTGCCCTCAACGAAACGAAAACTAAAAAAAAATAAATTCATTAATGTTCAAAACGAAGATTTCTAAGATTTTGCTTCGAAACATATCTGATTTGCAAAAATTATAAAGAGAACTTTTATTCCAAATAATAAAGAAAATAATTTATTTATTTAAATTGCATTTAGGTTCATACGTTCCTTAGAGAATCATTGGAAAAACAAGTTGAGAACAATCAACTTGAAGCAAATAAACTAGACGAGACAATGTATCAAATTATTAATAGCGGATCAGCGATTCATATAATCAACGAATATTGTAAAAACCAAATGACAGAAATTTTGATTGGAATTAAAAAAAATATTCGAGTATGTTCAATAACTTTTATTTCATCAAAATTATTTTTATAAAATCAAGCTCTATTCAAAAATACAAAAAAATTTTGAAAAATTTAAAAGAAATTCTATTCGAGGATTCAAAAAATTTTTCAATAGCTATACGTACATAGCAGGGCTAGAGAATTTTGAATTTTAAAAAGCGGAAGCGGACCCAGCCCTGATACATAGGGGTACTTAGTTCATAACCCACACTCCATCCCTATTTGATTATCAAATTAGTTTTCATTCCTTATTGCCAATCATTTATTTCCATCAAAAATTATAAGTGAAATGCAAGTTATTAGGAAAGAATAATAGATTAATAATTAATTTCCGGATAGTAATCTGACCTGCATATTTTTTCTGACTTTTGGCCTTTTCGGTATTGGCCTTGCGGTTTATTTTTGAATAGTGATATGTTTGATAAATTAATGCTAAATAAATTTTGAATTTACCATTTATCTCATTCAAGAACAAAATGGCAAAGATTATATTTGACGAGGCGATAAAGAAAAATCAAACTTCATGTCTAATCTGTCATGCGGATTTTGAAATAGAAGGGGAAGATATACAAATTACTAAATGTGGACATTTCTTCCATTCGGCATGTATCACTTCATGGTTTCGTTCTCGATCTCCAAAACACAATTTATGTCCGTACTGTAATACTAAATTGGAGATAATTATACATCCAGAGGTTAAAAAGATGGCTAAGGAAGTAAATAGTACTGGTATTGGTGAATTTTGGGAAACAAATATAAATTTAGACTAGATGTTATAGCAAAGAGAATGAAGCAGGTAAAGCAATAATTCAAAGATTTTTATACCGATTTTTTGATTGGTACCAAGGGGTCGGTGGAGAAAAAATCTGGGAATTTTCAGTCTAAAAAAATTCTAAAAAGTGTGTAAAAATCTTTGACTTTATTGCGGATAAAATGCGGACTTCTGCAGCCATAAATTTTATAAACCAAAAAAAAAATCAACAAAAGTACAAAAAAAAAGCAAAAAATGTAAAAACAACAAAAAAATTTGTAAAAAATGAAAAAACAAAAAAAACAAAAATCGACAAAATTACAAAAAAAAAATGCGAAAAATGTCAAAAAAACAAAAAAATCTATCCTTTAAAATTCCATCTGTCTATTTAAAGTTATGCTTTCCTATTTATCCGTAAATTTTAATTTTTCAATCTTTAGTATAAAATATTTTCGGGACACAGATTTATTTATTAAATTCATATTTTATGTTCAAAAAATCCACATTAGATCCTTCCTTCTTATAAGTGCTGAGACAGACTGAGTATCATAGCTGTCTGAGATTTCATTTTTTTATGTTAAGTTCATAAAAAATAACAATAGTCCCTTCCTTTATTGTGAGGCAGACTTTGTATTAAGGGTGTGCCGAAACAGATTTTAAAAAACGAAACGTGAAAGGCGAATATTAAAGAATGCAAAAATCCGCTAAAGATTTAACGAAAAAAGCGATTTTTTAAATCGCCGCTATGAGGATTAATCTTCGCTAGATTAATCTTCGCTCCGGCAAATAGAAGTGTTGTATTATTATTTAACACAGATGGGAAAAGATGTTCACCAATATGAATGTTAAATATTATTTAATGCTCGTCCCTTGAGCAAGGAAACATACAATAAACTAATTGTCATTAATAAAATTAAAAAATGTTTTACAATTGTTTTACGCTTATATTAATTTTGGGACGCATATACTTTGAAGGGACGCTTATACTATTTTTGGGACGCATATACGTTCATGGGACGCATAAACTTTCATGGGACGCATGTCCTAAGATAGAGCCAAAATAAGATTACGCACCTCATTTGCGATAGGGCCGTTTGGATTATCCTTACCGTATTTTCCTGACTACCTTTAAATTTTATGGCAAATTATAAATCATTAGAAAGAGCTCTTCGAGATTATTCGAATGCAAAAAACATCGAAATCTGATTTAAATCAACATGTAAATAGTTGAAAAATATGACTCACTAAATATATCGACTAAAATATTTATCCAAACATTGTTAACAAAATTTATTTATTTATAAAACACTATAAAATATATTCCCAAAAAATTATTAAATTTATCCATCGAGGACTGAAAAAAACAAACTGTATTTGCAGATTTCACAGCTCTATTAATACAAGAGGTAATATTGAACCTGACAGACCCCATTTTTTCTTCCTCAAGTTTTTTCCTATATATTTGCAGAATGGTCAGTCTTTTTCCTTCAATTTTCCTTACCTCCATCCAAGGAGGAATAAAAATAGATTTATTTTGATTGTTTTTAGGCAAAATATAGAAGGGCAACTGGGATGTAATCAAGGAAAAAGTCTAACCATTCTGTAGATATCAGGGGTGGGCTGAGTCTCGTATCTCGTGTCTCGTATCTCGTGAAATCTCGTGTTTTTTAGAGGTCTCGTATCTCGTATTTTGCCACGAGACACGAGATATTTTCAATCTGTTTTACAAAAAATGTCGAAAATTTCGGACTAATTTAAGATCCTAGAATTAGGAAAAAATGAAGAAATCTTGCCCATTGGTCTTCCAAAATTCTCAAAATTTTCGCCTGCGGCGCTGAAATGGTGAATTTTTTGGCCTACGACCTTCTAAAAGTCTCAAAATTTTGCCTGCGGACCAGGGGCGGCGCTGAAAACAGAAGAAATCTGGCTGGTTGGCCTTCCAAAATTTTCGAAATTTTTGCCTGCGGCGCTGAAATAGAAAAATGGATGAAGTTGGTCAAGCGGGAAATATCGGCGATTTACAGGCATTAAAGTGAATTTAAAAAGATATATGGTGATTCGGAGGGATATCTGTGAATCCATCAATTTTGAGAGAAATTAGTGGATTGTGAGAAGCAAGTTGGATATCTAGTGACTAAGGGGATATAATGAAGATATTTAGTGATTAAGATTCTTAAAATTTTTGCCTGCGAGGCTAAGATAAGCCCTACTTATACAAAGCTTTCATCATGGAGTGCTCAGAAAAACTTCGGCCCCTTATCGGGTCTCCATATCACCCGGTATCCGATATCACTAAAATCAGTTGACAACCTCAATAATCCCATGGTATCTGTTCATTTAACTCTCCTCGATCCTTCCGAATCTCATGATATTCTCCGTAATCCCAGATATCTAATAAATCCCCTTGATCCTCTAAATCCCCAATATCCTTCATAATCCACCTGTAATCATTATCCATTCAAACCCTTATATTTTCGACTTTACAATTTTATGTATGAATAATTTTTAAAAAAATACTTAATATCTCGTATCTCGTAAAATCTCGTATTTTTTGAGAGATCTCGTATCTCGTTTTATCTCGTTCTCGTATTTTTCTGAGAATCTCGTATCTCGTGAATCTCGTGTCTCGTATTTTGTGTGATTCGGCCCACCCCTGGTAGATATATAGGGAAAAAACTTGGGTAGGAAGACATGGGGTCTGTCAGGTTCAATATTACCATACAAGAATTGTTTTATTTAATAATATCATAAACCAAATAATCCTTAGTATTTAAACGATTTAAAATTTTTTGAATAATATATGAAGAGTTGATTATTTAACAATGCATCTTTGTTTGATTCTCACTTTAAAGATACCACAAATAACAATATTTGAAATAGTGAATATCATTTTTGGATTGTAAATGTTTATAATGGTAAAGGATGGTTTGATAAAAATCTCTTCTTTATCTAAATTAAGGTCGGGGGCAAATTCAAATATAATAGCTAAGTTAAAATTTGGACAGTCATTTGATGTTTGAAGATGCTAAATAATTGAAATTATTGTTAACAAAATATATTATCAAATATGTATATTGTCGGTTACGTACCCTTGGTAATTATACTCCTCAAATTCCTGATATCCGCGAGTAAGCTTAAGAATATCAGGAGATACCTACTTACAATCCTCTGATACACCGCTTACATATATCCCGCAAAATTAAAAGCTCTTAAGAGGGTATTTGCGGATTAACAGGTATAAAATGTATTTTCGGGGATTAAGAAGGAACCAGAAGATTGTTAGGTTTAAAAGTATATAGAGTGATTAGGAAGATTTTATGAATATTAGGATTAAGAGAGATATCGGAAAATTTAGGCAGGGATATCTGAGGATTTGGAGGGATATCGAAATAATAATGTATATAACTGTTACACATCAATTAGCACATTTATATGTCCATATTTTGATATTATGTCATTTTAGTGTGAGTACCGAAGTACTCCCGAAAATTTTTCAGCGGTACTTTTCTGTTTCGGCACTTTTCGGTACTACCGGTACCGAAAAAATCCATTTGCCTAACACTACTTATAATAATAAAATCCTCATGAAGTTACCTTTACAACCAAATCGAAAAATGTTCGCTTCTTAAGTGTTCTAATAAAAATTCTTTGCATATTCTTGCCTCTGTTAAACAACAATTCTAATAAATAATTGTTGCATTTTTCATTTTTGTCGGAAGAATCAAAATTTATGACAAGGTCTCGATAACTAATTAAATGATCCAAATTAAATTCCACCACATTTTCTATATTATAGTTGCTATAAGTTATTCTGCTATAGTTTGAGCGAAATTGAGTTGGAATATTTTGTTCGTTGTCAAAAAGTATTTTAATCATTTCTGGATTGTAAAAATATTTTTCAAATTCTGCATGTTCATAAGTACAAAGAAATAATTTTTCCAACCAACAACGGACAATCTTCATTTCTTTAATGTTTTTAGGGTAGATGGGCAATTTCAAAACAGTAACTAAAATTTTAGTAGTTTGAATCAGATTTGTTATTTATTTCACTAGCTGTACCGCATAATATTTAATTTTGCCAGTAAAGATACAGAAGGTATTTTTAATAAACCCAAATTACTGGACTTTAAAACATACCGTCATGGCACATTTTGTAATCTTTTATGGGACCTAAATCCACCATTGTTATGTTGTTTGGAGGAGTATCACACGTACTTGAATAAATAGAAATTTGTCTGTCCACCGCCGACTGCCACTTAAAAATATCTTTGCATTATCTGAATGGAATGCTGCCATCTATTTTTCCCTAGTTTCAGTTTTAATTTTTAATATTTAATATATTCTCCAAAAATTAATTTAGTCTTCAAACTTGGGCTAAGTAATCTTTTAACATGCAATTTTCTAGCGCCTCAGGTAAAAAGAGGAAATAAGGAGGATAATTTGAATTTCCTAGACGAATGGTTTGTGAGACCTTTGGTTTGTTCACCTCCGTTCCCCCTACTTTTTCCTTCCTCAAAGTATTACAAAATGGTCAGTCAATCTTAAGTTATAGAACTCGACGAGCTGTGTCTAATGATACCAAAAAAATGTGATTGGACAAGAGTTGAAAAAGTTATGACATAAGTCGCCGAACCCGTTAGGTCTATTTCATGTCATGACTTTGTCAAAAAAATTATCTTACAAACGTCTCGGCCATTCATAATTCTTATATTAAAAGAATGCTTAGGTATTTAAAAAGCGACTAAAAGGTAATGGGATATGTAAGGTAGTGGGACATTCTCATCACTTAACTTAATCCAAACTAAAAATAATGAAATCAAATAAAGCTTAAATGATAGAGAATTAAATAAGGAACAAATACAATCAAGAATTTTTGAAGTGCCATTACTTTCTGGACATTTGTACTACGAAACCCTCGGCACTATATGAAACGAGGTCGGTAATCGTTTTTTTTCATTACTTTTTTTCATTACTTTTTTCCTACCTTAATTATAAATAATGGTCAGTCTTTTCTTCCTCGTTCAATTCCACTCTTTAAACCTGTGGCATATTCAAATGAGGACAGACAAAAACACACACACGGACAGACAAAACACGAGTGTTTTCTGTTCGTATCCGTTCGTGCTTGTCTGTTGTTTCGTTTGTCCGTGTTTGTCTGTCCGGGTCCGTCCGTGTTTGTCTGTCCGAGTCTGTCCGTGTTTTGTCTGTCCGGGTCCGTCCGTGTTTGTCTGTCCGAGTCTGTCCGTGTTTTGTCTGTCCGGGTCCGTCCGTGTTTTGTCTGTCCTCTCCTTTCAATTAATTCTTTTCTCTATCATTTCTTTTGATTATGCCACAGGCAAATATAATGGAATTGAACAAGGAGGAAAATGCTGACCATTCTGTCATATCAATGAAGGAAAAAAGTAATGGAGAAAAGTAATGAAAAAAAACGATTACCGACTTCGTTTCATATAGAGTCAAACCCTCTAAAGGAATTGAATAACATCCCTACCTTCTTCAAAAGTTGATCATTTAATGAAATTTTAAAAATTCCAGACTTTATTTTGAAATTTTTACAACCATAGTGTTCAAACGGGTCCTATGAATCATATTAAAATTTTATTTATTTATTCAAACTTTTAAAAATTTATTGAACCTTAGGAGTACATACATAATACAATCTTTTGCAAGCTAAAATTTTCTCATTTTGTCTAATCAAACAATAAAATGAATAATTGGTTTGTTGGACGTATAATAGTTGATCGAAATTTAGACATTTAAGAATATCTAGTTTTACTTCATTGGGAAGATTTAATATTTCATTTTTAATTTCTACTTCAACAAGTAGATTCAAGACTTGCTTTTTAGAGTCTCTCTTACTCTTCTTATGATGATTCTGTTTTACCATCTGGAAGCTTTAAAATTTTTCCTAAATTTTTTCAAAAATTGAACATAAAATCAGAATTTTAATTTATAAAACAAGTAATATGCAAGAAAATTTTAACGATTAATGGGAAAGTATTCAACTCTACGTATAATAAAAATGAACTATATTCATTAAACTCTCCCATTTTATACAGGCTTGGTTATTAAAACGCACTTCAAATTACAGCCTCAGAAAAAATGAAAGGGCAATTTTACATATGTGGGTATCTTAAGGTTAGAGCAAGACAATTTTTTGATGGAATCGTAGTAATATAAATAAACATGTTTGAAAAATTCATTAAAAAATATATTTATAAAGTCTAAATGATTATAAATTTTGTTAAGAATTCAAACTGTGATTTTTCCTAGTCATACTGAAATTTTACCAAGATTGTAATTTTATTACGTCAATTTTATTTTATTTATTAATTTTAATTAAAGGGCTAATTTTAAATATAGTTACTGCGCACATAATAAAATGACTAAAGAAATTAAAATTTATTTATAATAAATAAATACTATAGCATATCTTATGAAGATTGAATCAGTATTTAAATTTTACACGTTTTCTACTTTATTTTCAATTTTTGTTTCATTACCCACTGTTTCGTTCCTTTTAATAATTAATTCAGTTAATACATCAATTCCCTTATGTATCTGTTCCAAACGAAGTTCCATAGCATTTACTCGTTCAGTTAATCGTTGTTGGGATTGTCCAACTCCTCTAATCATTTCTGTTGCATTTTGGCTTATCTTTGAGAATTTTTGAAATTATTTAGGCAAGTTTATTTCAAATTACTTTGGCTACATCATCCAGAGAAACTCCATTCTCCTCCTGTAATACTCGTTGTTCTTTCCTTAGCCTTCTCAAAGTGCATATAGCGGCACTTAAACGTCTTTGGTGTTGAATTACTTTATCCTAAATTGCAACTATGAGGATGATTGATAAGCTAATCAGATTGAAAGTGAGATGGATCTGAACCTAATTTCTTCGGGGTCAAAATTAAGGTATCTCACAAGATGTCTCAAAGTCCCTTTCGAATATAATATGAATAGATTGGATCCATACTAGTGTTTCAACGGAACCAAAATTTTGACTGGAACCGGATCCAATTTGAGTTCCGATTCACGGAACAAGAACCGGAACTTCCGGTGAACCTCTAATCCATACTTAACTGGAATTTTAAGGGGAGAGGTAATACTAGAGGGAAGTAAGAAGAAAGGATACTTTAAGGCAATTTCAATTATTAACCCTAGCCTGGTCTATGATACGGCTAATATCCTGACATCTGTTTAAAAACAAATTTTATTCAATTACTTGATCAGCCATGCTTTTAATTTTGTACAAAAACCAACACTCTTTTAACACTTGTGCTGCAGTTATTTTTAACTAAATTTATAGTATCTTCAAAAATTTATTTTTAAACTTCTTACACTTCTAGCATGTTTAGTTCTAGCCATAAAATTGTGGACACGCTCCTCTGCGTGACTTAACGAAATTTTTTGTGAAATAACGGCAACAATCATACTGGCCACACAAACACCGATAACCCCAGTCAAAATAGCCATAAGTCTTCCACAAACAGTTATAGGATACACATCTCCTATGATGGATATGGAGGGGGTAATAAAAGGTCATTAAAGAGTTACCATATCCAATAGTTAGAAAGGTAACACACATTAACCATAAAGCATTATAATAGCTCCTCAAATTTTCATCTCCAAAATTACTAAAAAAATTTAACTTTAAATTAGGGAATTTTTTTGTGTTCCTACCCTTCACAAAGTCGAAGAATATAGCCGCCAATTAGCCAGAAAACTAGCTATCAAAATTTATTGGAAATTAATAATTAATATTTAATTTAAATATACTACGTACCACAAATATTGCTAGTGCCAACCCTTAAAATTTAATTTATTTCAAGCTTAATTTAAAATTAAAAAACGGTAGAAATTTGTTATAAGATATAACCAATAATTTTAAAAAATGTATCTCAAGCTAACAATAAGATACATTTTTGAAATTTTGTTTGGCACTAAAAGTGGTCCTCCTAAGTGATAACGATTTTGATCACGATGCTTAATATAAGCTCAATGGTCTTATAGTAAGATCTTATAACGAAGTACCTGGATAAAGATAAAGCGTTCTCTTCAAAATAAATTTTGTGTCAGTCTTTACTCTATTCATTCCAGCAATTGACTTTGCAGCAACATCATATGATAATCGTGAATGTAAATGTAAACATCTAGTTACCCAATAAAGCCTCAAAAACATTAATGAACTTAAGAAAGTATCGATGGTGGGCCATTCCAAACCAGGCAATGGACAAATTGAACAAACAATGAGCTGACAAATTAATTTAAGTTTTTATTAAAAATAAAAATTAAAAGAAAAATTTAATTGTGATATGATTAATGTAAATTAATTTTTGGATTTTTTAGAAAAATATTCTTACTTTTCGAGTTTTTTAGAAAGAGGGGAATAAAAGCAACATCTCTCGTATATCAGAAAGGATTCTTCTAATTAATCGGACAGGAAGGTGGACTCAGGTTAACTGAATTCAGACTATAACCTAGGTTAACTCTAATTATTACTCTTAATTAGAGACCGGCCTGAGGTTGTACGAGAATCAAAATCTTGAAAAATATTGATCCGTAGCCGAGAAATTTATTCGAGATCCTGTCTAGATCCTAACTCTATCAAGCTTACTCATATATTAAACATATTTAGAAAATTTCCTTCAATCTACCTCAAGAATTATTTTCATTTTAACATGCTGTGTTAACACAGTCTGCCAATTAGGTATACTATTCTGATACATATACGTCTAAAAAGATTAAATTTAAAACATATTTTAATTTATCTGCCTTAATATCAATCCAATGAAAGTTTAATGTAGCCAAAAGTAGAGTAAAAGTGCTAATAATTAAACCAATCTTTGCTGTCTTTTCGAAAATTTTATAATTTAAATTAGCACATTCGTGAGCAATAATCATTAATGAAATCCCTATAAGGGCCAATCCGAGTGCCAAGTCGCCAGCAAGTCTCCTCTGACCCATTAAATGACGACTGGAATGGAAACCGTTGCCGTTCTTTTCTATAACACTGAAAGGGGGAATTTTTATAAATTTTTTTTGAATTTCTGATTTTTCTAGGAATTCAGAATTTTTTGAAATCTTAAAAATTTTAAAACTTTTTAAAAAAATTTTTTAGATTAAAAAAATTTTTTTTGAGCTTTTTTAAATTTTTTAGCTTTTTTAAATTTTTTAGCTTTTTTAAATTTTTTTGAAATTTTTTGAAATAAAAAAATTTTTTGAGAACACAAAAAAATATTTCTTCAAATAAATTAATTTTCCTCCATTAAATCTACCCAATACTAAAGTGTCGACTGAGTCGCCATGTGGCTAATGGAAGAGATGAAAGTCTGCGACGACATCTGACTCTCACAGAATTTGGGGGTGATGAAAGCATCTCCACTGTAGAAAGCATTATAAGGATATTAATGTCTTTTTTGGCTTTTTCTCACACTTAAATGGATTTACTAAAAGAGAATATTTTTAAATAAATTATGGAGATGAAAGAAAATAAAAAATAAATAAACAAAAAGAATTAAGGCAAAAAGAAATTTATGTATTTTAATATTAATTTTTATTTATTTATGCATTTTATCAAAAACACAAAAAATCAGAATTCAAGTTTATTTTATTCTGAAATAGTTAAAAATTAAATCAGAAATAAAATAAAAATAAGCTTAAAATAAAATAAACTTTAATTCCATTTAAATTGAATCAGAATCTAAGTTTATTTACTTAATTCTGAAAAATATATTTAAACTTTAAATTAAAAATAAACTTGAATTATAATTTCTGATTTAAATTAAATCAGAATTCAAGTTATTTTATTCTGAAATAGTTAAACTTTAAATCAGAATTATAATGAAAATAAACTTGAAATAAACTTTAATTCTGCTTTAATAAAATCAGAATTATTAATTCAAGTTTATTTATAAATAAAAATCAGAATTCTGCATTTTAGAGAAAATACATAAAATACATTTTTAAATCAGAAAATATCTTGCTTTATTTTATTAAAAAATATAAGAAAAAGAAATACAAGCAATATAAAAGATTAAAAAAAAGGCTTTTTTGGTCTAGCATAAAAGCATCTAAAAATTAAGAAAGCGTGAAAAATGAAAGGAAAAATAGAAAAAATATATTTTCTCAGAACATTTATTTTTCATGCTGGGCCTTTGTCAGAATTATTTATCAAATACTAGAAATTTAAATGAACGGAAAATTGGATTAAAATGTATTGGAATAAAAGGAAATGGGCAATAAATTATTTAAATTTGTTAAAGAAATTTTTTAATTAATTAATAAAAAATAAAAGATAAAAAATAAAAAAATTATAATAATTTTAATATTTAAATGAAAATAAATTTAAAAAGAGAAACAATATTTTAAACAAATTCCGTTGGGAAAATGTAACAAAAAAGGGGCTATTATCATTTAAAAATTTATGAAGAGCCTAATAATAATTAGAAAATATGTATGTATACATATTTTTTTTTTTTTTTTTTTTTTTTTTTAAAATATTTATTTATTTATCAGCAAACCACAGGTATTTTAAAATACATTAATGTGGTGCAAAAAAAAAACATAAAAAATAAATTAATGTCAAAAAAAAAAATATATATATGTAGGAAACAACATCAAAAATAAAAATAACTTTAAAAATGAACAATAAAAATAAATGAATTTAATATTACACATAAAAAAAAAACACAATAACGCTCAAGGTTAATTTTTCCAAAAATTTTATTTAGATTGTGATAATTTAATAAAACTTCTAAATTTTTTGGGATCATTTATTTTAAATGATTCATTTGGAAGATTATTCCATTTATTTACCACCCTATGAAAAAAATTATTTTTTGTTCTGTTCGTGTGTTTTTTAATCCTTAGAAGTAGAGGCCTGCGAAGTGATCTATTTGAAAAATTAAAATAATTTTGGGAATTAAGAGATGTAAACCCTTTTATAATTTTAAAAGCAGTGGAAAGATCGGCAATCTTTCTTCTATCTATTAACTTTTCAAGTTTGCAAGTATTTAATCTTTCTTCATATGGGACCTTGATTAATCCACATTTTTTGTAAATATTCTTAGTGAATAGTTTTTGAATTCTTTCGATTTTATCTATTTGATATTTCATGTGTGGATTCCACACTTCAGTTGCATATTCTAGCTGGGGTCTTATATAAGTTTTATAAATATTAACAAGAAGATTTAAGTCTCTAGACTTAATGATTCTTGTTATTTGGAAACTTTTTAGATATGCATTTTTTATAACCATATTTATATGGTTATTAAAAGATATTTTAGAATCAATTAAAACTCCAAGATCGCGAATGCATTCTGTTTCTTGTATTTTTAATCCATGAATGTTATACTCTCTTTTCAGGTTATTTTTCCCTAGATATAAGGCAAAGCACTTATGAGGAGATATTTCTAAACCATTTAACTCTGTCCATTTTTCAAGTTTCCATAAAGCTTTATTAAGTTCATCCCTTTCTATGCCATTTCTATGAGCTACATATAGTTTTACGTCGTCTGCATATAATTTTATTCCAATGTTTTCAGGGATTTGATTCGGAAGATCATTTATAAAAATAAGAAATAGAAGAGGTCCTAAGACACTACCTTGAGGTACACCTGAGAATGTTTCATATTCGCAAGATATTTGGTCACCAATCTTAATCTTGAAATTTCTATCAGATAGAAAATTTTTAAGAAATGTATAGACTTTTCCACTAATGCCTGCTTTTACTATCTTATCTAGAAGAATATTTATCGGTACAGTGTCAAATGCCTTAGCAAAGTCAATGTATATGATATCTATACTATATCCATCTTGTATTGCATTATATAGATCATTCATTGTGGATAATAACTGTGTTGTTGTGGATCTTGATTTAAGAAACCCAAACTGATTTTGATTAAAGAACTTATTATCTTCTAAGTATTTTACTAATTGTTTTGCGATAATTCTTTCTATAAATACATATTCTGAAATATCATTTATTTTATTGTCAGAATTTAAGTTTATTTAGGTATTATTATTTCAGAATTTTAGTTAGAAAAAGTTTATTTTAAAATCAGAATTAACTTTTATTTTATAATTCAAGTTTATTTAGAATAAACTTTTAATCAGAATTAAACTTATTCTGTCAGAATTAATGTTTATTTAAAATCAGAATTAAACTATTTTTTAAACCAGAATTAAGTTTTATTTCAGAATTCAGGTTTAATTTATTCTGAAATAAAAATACAGCTAAATTTAGTGAAATAATTTCAATTAATTAAAAAAATTTAAAAAGAGTCTAATACATAAATAGATATATTTTATAAATATAAAATTCTAATAATATTAAATAAATTCATGACTTTTATTTTAAAAATATTTTTGCTAATTATTTAAATTTATTTTTAATTTCACCTTTTTATTTGTTCCTGAGCTTTTCGTTTGTAAAGTTCATTTAAACTATTCATATCCTCTTCACTAATTTCAATATCAGAGATTGAAATTTGTCGAGAAATATTTAAATAATTAAGTGTTCCACAATTGCGTTGAATAATCATTCCATGCTGAATTAACCAACGATGGAGAACCTTTATGATAAATAAACTTGAATAATTTATTCTGTTTTTAATTAAATCAGAATTTTTAATTATTTAATTCTGAAATAAAAATTATAAATCAGAATTTAAAAAATTCTGAAATAAAAACTAAATTAGAATTAGAATAAAAAATTCTAAAATAATAATTCTGGAAAATAATTCTGAAAAAAATAATAAATTTTAAACCAGAATTAAAAATAAACTTGAAATTCTGATTTAAATAAAATCAGAATTATCTACATATAATTCAAGTTTATTTAAATCAGAATTTTGTATTTTAATTAAAAACACATAAATACAAATTGAGAGATATTATTACAAAAACAAACTTGACTAGCTGTTCTCTCATATTTTTTAGATAAATCTCTTAATAAATTAATTCTCATAGTTCCATTAATTTTACATTCCCCAACACCCCCAGTTGTATCAACTATAATTAATAAATTTAGCTTATTAGCCAAATTCTTTATTTCTTCAAAATATTCTAATAATTGATTTAAAGTTATCTAAAAATTTTAAATAAAAATATTCTGAAATTATAATTCTGAAATAATATTCCTTATAATAATTCTGAAATAATAATTCTGAAATTATAATTCTGAAATAATAATTCTGAAATAATAATTCTGAAATATAATTCTGAAATATTAATCCTTAAAATAATTCTGAAATTATAATTCTGAAATAATAATTCTGAAATTATAATTCTGAAATAATAATTCTGAAATTATAATTCTGAAATAATAATTCTGAAATTATAATTCTGAAATAATAATCCTTAAAATAATTCTGAAATAATAATTCTGAAATTATAATTCTGAAATAATAATCCTTAAAATAATTCTGAAATAATATTCCTTAAAATAATTCTGAAATTATAATTCTGAAATAATAATCCTTAAAATAATTCTGAAATAATAATCCTTAAAATAATTCTGAAATAATAATCCTTAAAATAATTCTGAAATAATATTTCTTAAAATAATTCTGAAATATTAATTCTGACATAATAATTATCAAATAAGTAATTCTAATAAAATAATTTTGAAGCAATGATTATGAATTAATATTGATTTAAACAAAACCAGAATTATTTATTCAAGTTTATTTATTGAAATAAATCAGAATTTTGTATTTTATTCTAAAATACTTAAAACTTTTTTAAAAAATACATTGTATTTTTACCTGCCAATATTTAGGTTTAATTAATGCCCCATTATACACATTCTCAATTTTATCCAAATCAACTCCACAAATTCCAAAATCTTTCAAATTTCCAGAAGTTAAATATTTTTCTAAAGAATTCCAAAATTTTAACGGATAATTTTTAGCCAAATAATTATCCTTTCTTTTAATACTTGATCTAATATTTATAATAATATTTTTATTATTTTCGTCGATTTTTGCCTTCTTTTTTGGTTGTTTATATAAATTACCGTATTTATTCTAATAGAATGGCCCCTCTAATAGAATGGCCCCTCCAATAGAATGGCCCCTTTTTGGGGGTATCGAAAAATAGAGTGGCCACCTCTATTTGAATGGCCCCTCCAATAGAATGGCCCTTTTAACTACAAAACATATACCTAATACATTTCTTTATTTTCTTATTACCTGTTAAATAGTACTCTTTAGTTAGGATAATAATATTTTTGAGCAAATCTGGAGTCATAACAGGGAGATTAAGAGGGATATCAGGGGATTTGAGAGGATTAGAAGGGATATCACGAAGTTACAACGATTTACTGAAGATAACTAATAGCAAGGAATTAAGAGAATTAAGGTTAGATATTCATGGATTGAATAAATCTATTCCGATTCCAGTATATTACGTCCAAATTCCAAGATCCTACAAAATTTTAGGAGCCAACTGTACCGGAAATTTTGATTGTGTGGCAACGAAGTACATCAAAAGTTGCCTTTTTAGCCCCGCAGGCAAAAGGCTCTTATGTTTTATAGTGATACGAGAAGGAAAATTCACTAACCTAAATCAAAACTTTAGAATTTTATAAGAAAAATCGATTAAATTTCGAAGTCGAAAAATATTCGAGTGGACAATAGGTTCATCCAATCTCAGATTTTAACCTATGAAAAATAGAATGGCCACCTCCATTAGAATGGCCCCTCCAATAGAATGGCCCCTTTTTGGGGGTATCGAAAAATAGAGTGGCGGCCACTCTATTAGAATAAATACGGTATTATTTAAATTATTTATTTTTAATAATATTAAATTTGGTCTAAAATTTAAATTTGGATGATTTAATAATTCTTCAATGTCAGTAGAAAGTGTCTCATTTAAATTATTGTTGATTATTAGTGTTAGTGATATAAAAATATTTTTGTTTTCTCTTGGTGATGACTAAAATAATAAAAAAATTTTAGAGATTGTCTTATATGCAGCCTAGTTTTAGGCTGAAAATGAAATGTATCATCTGCAGTTCTAGTTTTAAGATTCAGTAAACTCGCAAATTGGACAAGAGTTTTAATAGTAGTGCCCTTCCCAGTTAGTATTACTGCCCTCTCTAATAGTATTTCAGGAAATATAGTAAAAATGATTATCTTTTCGGATTAATTCCCTAGAATAAACTTTCATGACAACTATAATTTTTAGGTTTAGAATTTGTGGCGGAAACTTGGAGCAGCGAGTAATGAAATCATAACCTGCCTTAAGTCAATTTAAGATTTTTAAACTCCACCTGATTTTCAATAAAAAATTCTTTATTACTCCATTCATTAATTAATTTAACAAATTCTATTATATTTTGATCATTTCCTGAGTTATGATATTTTATATTAAAGTGCTGACACCCTGCTTTAAATGCTGCCGTGAATAAAGGCTTTAATGCCGTATACTTTAAATTAAAAAATTAATTATTTTAAAAAATCCAAAAAATTTTTAAACAACCTTTTGTTTAGTAGGTAAATTTATACTTAAAATTTGTTTTGGAATCTCAATTAAATTTATCGTAGTATTTGTCATTTTGATGAAGATCTGTTGATATTAATAGAAAATAGAGATTATTGAGATTCTCTTAAACTAAAAAAAATTTTTTTCTAAAATTCTTATGAGCTAGCCTTCTTAAGGTACCTTTATTCTTGGTCACTTACTCGCATCTCAAACTACAAGACGAATTAGAGCTCAAATTTAGAGCTCTAATTCAAATTATGGTACAAGTACAAGACGAATTTAGGCCTCTACTTTAGGGTAACTACTGACGGGGGTAACTAGGAGGGTAACTACGGACATCCGTCCCATGAGCTTTTATGTTCCTCGATATCAGTTTAGACGGAACTTAGACAGCTCTAATAAATAATTTTTCAAAGAAACAATAATGGAAGTATATAACTTTTGTTTCTTTCTTCGTGGCAACGGAAATGTCGTATTTTTAAAGGGTTTGCCAGCTAATTGTGAAAAGTGAGAAAGTAAACAAGAATAAATAATTAAATAAATTTTCTCTATTTTTTAGTTATGCTAATTAAGTTATAATAACTAAATTAAGTAAGTTTCCCATAAAATATAATTTAATAAAATATAATTTTTGAATGAAAATATTTTTTAATTTTTGAATTTTATCAGTTAAAAACTTTTTTAAATTTAATTTAATAATTACTCGAGTAACTCAATTAGTAATTTTACTCGTATTAATGTCAAAAAACTTGAGTTTCCTTAGAGAAAATAAGTACTAACAATAAGAATGCTTCGAAATTTCAGATTTGCTAGTATCACCTCTACAGGATTTATTCTAATAGAACCACTGTGCTTATATTTTTCATATATATTAGAGACTGTGGTTCGAATAGAGATGTGTTTCTATTAGAATAAATTGGGTATTTGTGTTTTGTTAGAATTTTTGCTACGAGAACGGGTACGTATTACGGTACTAGCGTCGAAGCTGGTCACGTGTACGGGTTTGCGAATCTGGATATCTAGATCCTGAAAAAAGTCACAGCAATTCTGCTCGAATATTGCGTTTGTTGGTTTAAAAAATTATATTTAAAAAGTCGAAGTAAAATAATAATTTTAAAGACTAATGTTAAATTTTATTTTTATAAAAATTTAATTTAACTCAAAGCCAAGTTTATGCTTGAATGGGTGGAAAAAACATTAAAATCTTTAAAGAAAGGATGCGTCTTGACACTAAATACAATGGATATATCTTTTATTATTGCACTATTCTCTCTAGAGACAAAATAAGTCTTTGGCACTTTTAGTTGGCAAAGAATGTTTTTTTTGAAAAATAGACTAAACTGCAAGAATCTTAAGGTTTTATAATTTATTGAATAATAACTAATTTAAAAAAATTTTTTTAAATATTTTTGGTTCCTGTTTGAGTTATTAGCTCAACTATGAAAGCATGTGTGTGAGTATCTCTAGATCTCTCAAATATTTTACAGGGCTACTGGAGCGTCATTTTCCCTTTCAATTTTCTGCTGATTAGGATTGTCTTGTCAGACCAATTAAGAGAGGAATTTCAGTTTGGTTACAGATATCCAAAGATTTTCCAAGCACCACAATTAATATCGTTTGATCCCTCCTCAAAGGGCCAAATAACCCTCAAATTAATTTTTTAAAAATAATTTTTTTAATTATACAGCTTTGACCGGAATTTATTTTTTTAAATTTATTTAATTATTTTTCTGAATAAATTAATCAAAATATAATTAAAAAATATAATTTTCAAAAAATTATTACGTATTCAATAAAAGTAATAAATTAATTTTAATAAAAAAATAAAATTTTCGCACATTCATTTTATTTTTTTTACAACCAAAAAATTTTTTATTTTGAGAGAATTACACAACCAAATAATTATTATTAATTATTATTCGGTGTAATAACTTTTAATTGCTATTACGAATATCTTTTACTACTGAAAGACCATCGATTCAATTAACAACTAAATTATTATTTTATTTTCGCGCTTATTAAACAAAAATTTTTTTTATTTATTTTTATTAAAATTATTTTCAGAAAATAATTGTTGCAAAATAAATAGAGTAATTTTTACTTAATTATAAAGGGAGATATTACTGAGGGATATTAGTGATTGTAAAGCATATAGCTATTTAATTCCTAAGGCTGTGCAGTAGGCGGCGTGGTTTAATGGCTAACACATCAGTCCGATCTATTGAAGATGCTGGTTCGCTCCCAGCCGCCGATTAACCTTTTGCGCTAGTTAAAGGAAAGGAATAGATATAGCCCAGCTGCTTGATTGAGATATTACTTTTTGGATTTCTCAGAGCTCGAATTGGGAATAAATTGAGACTTGGGTCAAGGGTACATGTGTGGAGTAAGCTCTAGAAACATTTGGGTCTTTGGGTTACCTCTAGAAATATTTTAAGATTTTTGTTGCCTAAATTATTATTAATTATCAAGATAATTTTTAATGTTCATCAAAAAACAATGCTTCCTTCAATTATCAGCTTTTTTTATTTTATCATTTGAAAGGATAAATGGACGTCCTTTGAATGAGGGAGATGAAGGTTTTTAAATTATACTGTCGGATAGGAATCTCTCGAGTTACCGAAACCCGATTCGACTATTTTCTCAACCCTTGTTGGCTAAAAAATCATATAGAAGTATTTTTAATATTAGGGATCGTTTAGCTCTCCCTCATTCAACTAATTGGGCAAAAGATACCAGCGTCCTCTAGATATCATCCCCCTCTCTTCTTTCGTCCTGTAGTGAGGAGGGGGAGGGGGTGATTAAGGAATACCACCTATTTAAGCTGTATCTAGATAGAGGGGTCAGAGTGTAACTGTAAATAAAATTTACAAAATCAGATTTGGAATATGATGAACATAAATTAACTGAACGGGTTTTCAAATCTATCGACACAAATAAGGATGGCGGAATAACATTTTTGGAATTAATGGAATCTGTTGAAAAAGGCAATAAATGTTCTCTAAGTAGAGATCACAGAATAGAACAGGAATTTATTTCGAGAGATCAAAATGAAGATGGAGTGATTAAAATTAATGAAGCTTTATCAGCTAAAAATGGTAATTTGAAATATTATTAGGGTTTAATCAAGGATAGGACGGGTGATCCTATACCAGGGTGGCCCTTTTACCCTATTTATAGAGGATTTTCCCTATTTTTGACCTTTTCGCCCTATTTTTTCCCTATTTTCTCATTTGCCATATTTTTACCATCTTGTAAAATTTTTAAAAATTCTTCGAATTTTGTAAAAAATGGAAAAAAATTAAGGATTTCTGACTTCCTGGCTTTCAAAATCCTCAAAATTTTGTGTCTGCGGCGCTAAAAAAGGAAGAAATTTGGCTTCTTGGCCTATTTTTGCCCTATTTTTGAGTGTCTGCGCCCTATTTTAGTGTTTTGGAAGGGGCCACCCTGTCCTATACTCAAAACCTGAACTTTTATGATTTGAAACCGAAGCTTCGTTTAATCGAATCTTTTGTAGACCGCGATTTAAAAGCAGAAAAAAGTCCATGTTTCTGTAACCTGATACTAACTCTGAGCGTTAGTTTCGTATCGAAAGAGTATAGTTAGGACTGTCGGATACTTGAAATCCCAGTAAAATCGTGTTTTTAAAATCCCAAGTATCCGAACCGTAAATCTCTATATTTTCGGACATTTTTTGGATCCTGATATCATTATACGACAACAATAGGAATAGGTAGTATTAGTGAATCAAAGCTTTATACAAAGAGTTTACCTTTTATTTAGGTACATTTGATGGAGATGATAATACCTCTGCCAGAGAGTTATTTAATTCGATTGACTTAAATAATGATGGAGCTGTTACAAAAGAAGAATTTGTGGCCTATCATGCCCATCAAGTTCGAGAAGAGGAGGAAAAAACATGCAAAACTTCTTTTGCGGAAGCAGATACAAACACAGATGGAAAACTTCAATTAGCCGAAGTTTTGGCTGTTGATGAAATGAATAAAAAAGATAATTCGAAATTCCATCAAATAGCAGCTGCTATTACTTCTGCAGCTATGCAATTTGATTGTCAAGAAAAAATAATTAAAAAATAATTTTAATTAAAGTTTTTGACAGATTTGTGCTTGTAAATGGATATTTAATAAAATTTATTTTTTACTATCATGTGAGAAATTTTTCTATTTAATGTAGGTATATGTATAGGCCTTCATCCGAATATATTTTAGGAGGCCAACTTGATTTTTTCAAAAGCAATTCGCAATAAAAGTAGAGTTGGACAAAACGATACTGGTATCGGCCAACCCGAGACCGAGACTGACCGATACTCAAGAACCCGATACCGAGACCGATACCATCATTTTAAGCCGAGACCGATACCGAGAAACGATACTGACCGAGACTAACAGAAAATTTTATTTTACGCCAAAAAATACGTGTAAAAATAATTTATTCATTATTTTCATCATCCAACTCATCAGATAAATACTCTTCATCATCTGGATCCGATTCGATTGATGGCTAACATCCTTTTTTAAAAAAATACAATAGTAGGATTTATAGGTAAAATGATTATATACTCTGTTACAAAAGTATATTACATTCGATTACATTCGATATCCCACCGCCTTACATTCGATATCCCTCCAAATCCATTGATTCCCCATAAACACCCAAATCCCTCCAAATAACCCAGTATTGTATTTAAGCCTTTTAATTTTATTAAATTACTGGGACTCAGTTGAGCTAGATAAAAGAGTCGTGCGAACTCAATCGTGAGGGCTTAGATAAATACTCGGATTTTGTAAGGCAAATAAAGAAGGATTCATCTTTTCAGCGCCGCAGGCGAAAATTTTTTGAAATTCAGAAGGCCAAAGGTCAAAAATTCTCAGTTTTATTAAAAAATACAAGAAAATTGGGGTCTTTGAGTCAGTATCGTTTCTCGCCGAGAGTTCCTGGGAAATCTTCGGTTATCCGGAACCGGAATAACCGAAATCTTTGTTGCTTTATATTTCATATAACGACGCACGCAAGTCCTGTAGGTAGAAGAGCCCCTCTCACTCTGTGGCCAACCAATAGCCGAAACGAAAAATTTCGGTTATCCGGTCTTTTTTCGGTTCCTGATAACCGGAACCGCCAACCTTACTGTCAACTCCATGACTTTTCAAAAGTTTACTACACAATTCCTAATTGCTTTACATTTCATATAACGATGCACGCAAGTCCTGAAGGTAGAAGAGCCCCTCTCACTCTGTGGTCAACCAACTTAAAAAGACCTCTGAATAGCTTATAGCTATTATTCTGTATCTCCTACTGAAGTCCATATTAGCTTTATAAAAAAGCATAGAGGTAAATAAATTATTAATTAATTAAAAAACTCAAAATGAAATAAAAATATAAAATAAATTGGCTATAAATAAACATGACTAGGCAATAATTATATAAAATAGCGCCGCCTATTTCATGGGGCATCCCAGCTGCCTAATAAACTTTTGCACTAGCTAAAGGAGCAATAGTTATAGCCCAACTCAGCTTTACTGTATTTAAGTTAAAATTTCTAATAATTTTTCTTTTGAAATGCAATAAGCGGCAAATTACTTTTTATTAATTCTTACCAAATTACTTTATTATACATTGAATTATATCCAATCAATTTACCTCGATAGCTAATAATTACCATCGATAGCTAATTAATGACTTAGTGCGAATTTTATTAAATAAAGTCATAACGTAGAGGGCATAATTTTGAAATTTAAAATTAGCGACTCGCCTGTAGCTTATGACAGCCCCCATGAAATAGGCGGCGCTATTTTATATAATTATTGCCTAGTCATGTTTATTTATAGCCAATTTATTTTATATTTTTATTTCATTTTGATTTTTTAATTAATTAATAATTTATTTACCTCTATGCTTTTTTATAAAGGGTTTGCTCAATAAAATTAAAAAAAAAATAAATTTTCGATGCTTTGCTTATACATAACAATAGGTCAGTCTGTATTATTTACAAATCCAGACACAATATAAAAAATACAAAATGAAACAGTAGTTATTTGCATATTTTAGTATCTTATGGTCCTAAAAGAATCATTAAAAGAACAAGTAAAGGAAAGTAAATTAGAAATGACAATCAGGAACATGTTTGCAGACAGAACAGCGGTTACTGCAATCAAAGAATATTGTAAAAATTCTATGGATACCATATTGCAAACAGTTAAAAATAATTGTGGGGTAAGTTAAATAATTTTTTACCCAAAATTATTTTTATTAAATCAAAAACCGTAAATGAGAAAATAAGTAGCCTGTGTAATTACTATTTCAACTTCTCCATGGGTCTATACTAAATATGCCAGGGTCTATACTAAATATTAAGCTAGGGTTGCACCCAGAACGCTCGGGGGGGGGGGGGGGGGGGGTATACAAGCTGACTAAAATTACAAGGTATACAAGCTGACTAAATACAAGCTGACTAAAATTTTTATAGTCAATGATTTTTTACTAATTTTTAGACGCTTTACTGAAAAATTTCCTATACATATATTGCCTAAAATCCTAGCCCTTGTAATTAATAATAAAATGAAAATTTTTTTATAATCACTAATCTTGCTTATGAACTGTTTCCTCTTTCAGCACACTTCCAAGACCAGAAATTATTAATTTCTCATCTAGTGTTTTAATATCCGGATGCGTCATTAATTCGATTTTACCACAACGGAACGGGCATGTGTTATGGTTTCGAGCTCTGGACTGTTTAAACCAATTCGATATACATTTCCAATGGAAGAAATGCCCACATTTAGTAAATGCAATATGTTCTCCTTTTTTAAAATTTTTACCACAAATTGGGCATTCTATTTGATTCTTCTTTTCAGCTTCATTAAATGGGATCTCCGTAATTATTTTCTTAAATGAAATTTAATGTAAAATGCATAATTTAGAAAGTAGTATTATTTTATCAGATAAATTCAAAAAGGAGATACATACATGGACGGGTCGACGATGTCGAGTTTGTAATTTGCCCATTTTCTTAAGCCACTGGCCTAAATGGGGAGGGGTACAACCGAAACAGACCGAGAGCGTGGTATTTTTGGAACATTTTTCTTTAAAGAATTTCTTTCACTAAAACCCCGTACCACGACCATAGTATTTTGCTCAACCTACCCAATTCGTAAATCCCGTACACCGACATACCCCCCCCCCCCCCCCGAGCGTTCGGGGTGCAACACTAGCTTAATATTTAGTATAGGTAGATTCATTTATTATAGACCCATGGAGAAGTTGAAATAATAATTACACAGGCTACTTATTTTCTCATTTACGGTTTTTGATTTAATAAAAATAATTTTGGGTAAAAAATTATTGAACTTACCCCACAATTATTTTTAACTGTTTCCAATATGGTATCCATAGCACTTTTGCAATATTCTTTGATTGCAGTAACCGCTGTTCTGTCTGCAAACATGTTCCTGATTGTCATTTCTAATTTACTTTCCTTTACTGTCTCTTTTAATGATTCTTTTAGGACCATAAGATACTAAAATATGCAAATAACTACTGTTTCATTTTGTATTTTTTATATTGTCTGGATTTGTAAATAATATAGACTGACCTATTGTTATGTATAATCAAAGCATCGAAAATTTATTTTTTTTAATTTTATTGAGCAAACCACTAGCGTATTTGCGCGATTATAGTGGTGAAAAAAATATATTTTATATTTGTTATCCGTTTAAAAAAATCTTTGTATGTACTATCTCTACTGAAACTAGAGGGAATAACTAAATAAATTTACTAGGTAGTAAGTCAAAATTTTGTATTTAAAAATGTTAAATTAAAGAAATAATTTAATAAGCTTTGGTAAATGAAAAGTTCTGATATTCTCAGATTGCATGCGGTCATTTATGGCGCCAAAGCAGATCTAATACATATATAAAAATTTTAAACTAAACCTCTTGAACAAACGTATAATATTGCTTATCACTATTTATTTCCATTTTAAAACATTTCTCGTACTCAATATAATCTTCAAAAAATTCAGAGTTATATTCTTTAATCAATTCCAAAACAAGTTTTCGATCATGAGGCGCATTTCCTGAACTTGAAGATGCACCCCCGGTTGAAATTGAAGGTGAGATTTGAATAAATGTTAAAATGAGAAAAAGGTTGAAGGATTTTGTCATTTTGAATGATTCAAGCTTTTGACTAAATATAAAATTAAACGGTGGGGTACTATTGAGTACCGCCGATTGAGTACCGCCGTTTGAGTACCGCCGGTTGAGTACCGCCGTTTGAGTCCCTGGCCAGTTGAGTCCCGCCGGTTGAGTCCCGCTGGTTAAATTTCCCTGTCTTTGGAACAACATTCCCTGTCTTTGGAACAACATTCCCTGACTTTGGAACAACTTTCCCTGACATTGGAACAACTTTTCTCGTCTTTAGAACAATTTTCCCCGTTCTTGGAACAACATCCCCTGGTGTCGGAACAACATTCCCAGTTGTCGAACAACTTACTTAATAGTTGTAACAACTTTCTCAATAGGTTGAAAGAACCAGCATCAACATTGGAACAACTTCCCCGTTGTTGGGACAACTTTGCACAATGTTGGTCCAACCTTTCCCATAGTTGGAACAACTTTCCCCGTCGTTGGAAAGTTATTCATATATAACCAGCGGGACTCAACCGGCCGGGACTCAACTGGGCAGGGACTCAACCGGCGGTACTCAACCGGCGGTACTCAAACGGCGGTACTCAATCGGCGGTACTCAATAGTCTCGTTCCCAAAATTAAATCATTATTTCTAAACACAATCTGTCAACTAAGGTTGGCGGTTCCTGGGAAATCTTCGGTTATCCTGAACCGGAATAACCGAAATCTTTGTTGCTTTATATTTCATATAACGACGCACGCAAGTCCTGTAGGTAGAAGAGCCCCTCTCACTCTGTGGCCAACCAATAGCCGAAACGAAAAATTTCGATTATCCGGTCTTTTTTCGGTTCCTGATAACCGGAACCGCCAACCTTACTGTCAACTCCATGACTTTTAACAGTCTACTTACACAATTGCTACTTGCTTTACATGTTATATAACGACGCACTCAACTCCTGTAGGTAGAAGAGCCCCTCTAACTTTGTGGTCAACCAACTTAAAAGACGCCTTAAATTGCTTATACATACCGTATTTTCTCGAATAATTCCCCTCTCTCGATTAATTCCCCATGCTAGAGTTGGGTTGAAACAATAATTCCCCTCCCTCAAATACCCTACTACACGTTCAAATTTCAAAACTCGAATAATTCCCCTCACTAGATTAATTCCCCATGCCATGGAAGGGTTGAAAAAATAATTCCCCAGGGGAATTAATCGAGAAAATACGGTAGCTGTTATTCTGTATCTCTTAGTGAAGTCAAACTTGGCATTATAAAAAAGCATAGAGGTAAATTACTTATTAATTAATTAAAAAACACAAAATGAAATAAAAATATAAAATAAATTGGCTATAAATAAACATGACTAGGCATTAATTATATATAATAGCGCCGCCTATTTCATGGGGGCTGTCATAAGCTACAGGCGAGTCGCTAATTTTAAATTTCAAAATTATGCCCTCTACGTTATGACTTTATTTAATAAAATTCGCACTAAGTCATTAATTAGCTATCGATGGTAATTATTAGCTATAGAGGTAAATTGATTGGATATAATTCAATGTATAATAAAGTAATCTGGTAAGAATTAATAAAAAGTAATTTGCCGCTTATTGCATTTCAAAAGAAAAATTATTAAAAATTTTAACTCAAATACAGTAAAGCTGAGTTGGGCTATAACTATTTCTCCTTCAGTTAGTGCAAAAGTTTATTAGGAAGCTGGGACTGGGCCCAGCTTCCTAATAGCTTTCTGGTTGAAGCTCCGACGTGCTACAGGCGCTTCCGCATAGTTTTAAAATGAATTTTGAAAGCTTGCCCTTTACCTTACAGCCAAAAATTTAAATTTATCTAAGCTTAAATGTCAATAAACAATTTTTAATTTCGCTCTTAATATTTTTAGCTTCGAACCCAAACCTGTTTCGAAATTTCGATCTTATCATTTTTTTCCAATAAATGAAATATGTAAATTAATGTTATTTTTTATTGTAAATTTTATTTGAGTTTTTAATGAATAAAAGTAAAGGATTTATAAAATAATTTTAAAAATAAGTTATTTAAAAGTTATTTCTTACTACATTTCTGTTCGCTGGGGTTGGATACAAAAAGGTCCGTATATACGGTAATTCTCGGATATACGGGGAGTTCCACGGATCTGCCCTACCGTATTAGGAGATAAATTCAGAGAACGATCCAATAAGCATGATAATAAAAGGATTTTCCATGAAAAACGGTTAGAATACTGACCCTAAAATCACGCAGTTACATTTTTCAATCCTCCACTTAATAATAGGTTATCGTATCATTAAGCATCATTAAGCTAGAACTTTATCATAAGATGTTTAACCCTACTTGTCATCCTTCCCTTACTCTGTACACTTCATAATACTTTTAGACTCCATACAAATTCTAAAGCGGTTATAATTTTGGAACACACCTATATGACAAGAAGTTACATAATTTAAAGTATGTAAATAAAAAACCCATTTCATAGTTTTGAAATCGAATATTCGCTAAATGTAATGTTTAATCAGAGATGGGTCGGTTTGAGAAAAAAGTGAGTCAGGTTTCTGGTTGGGTTTTCAAACCCAACCAGATTTCTGGTTGAAGCTCCGACGTGCTACAGGCGCTTCCGCATAGTTTTAAAATGAATTTCGAAAGTTTGCCCTTTAACTTACAGCCAAAAATTTAAATTTATCTAAGCTTAAATGTCAATAAACAATTTTTAATTTCGCTCTTAATATTTTTAGCTTCGAACCCAAACCTGTTTCGAAATTTCGATCTTAGAAGTTTCTTTCTTCGATTAATGAAATATGTAAATTAATGTAATTTAATTTATTTTAATTCTTGTAAATTTTATTTGGGTATTTAAAAATAACAGTAAGGAATTTAAAAAATAATTTAAAGAATAAGTTATTTAAAAGTTCCGTATATCCGGTAATTCTCGGATATACGAGTAGTTCCAAGGATCAGCCAACCCATTTTTTCATCCTCCACTTAATAAATTATAGAAAATTAGAAATTATAGAAATAATTTTATATAGCCGCTGCTTCGCTACGGTCGTCGTGTAGCGAAGACCATGCCCGGCCTACCCTTCATGGCAGCAAAAAACAGTTTTTCCAGCGAAGGTTCAGTTGGTCATAACTTTGTTTATAATCCCAAAATCGAGCTTATTTTTGATTTTGGTGCCATTCGATCAGCTCGTAGTGCTGAGTCGATGGTATATATTTTGAGTTTCGATCTCATGGACCTATACTAAAGCGACCCCAATATAAGGCTTTGTTTAAGAATAATTTTATTATAATTTTATACAAGTTACCAGCGAGACTAATACTTTTTCGACAATCCTTTAATTTTCTAATATATTTCTTGTTAATATTTTGACTTTAATTAAGAAATCAACCAAAAATTGCTAAATGTTTTATACTAAAATAATTTTAAAAAATCACAATGTTTGTCAAGAAACTTGTTAGGAAAAATAAATATAATTTACATAAAGAATAATATGTACATAACTAAGAAAGTATTCTAATGACCGGCTCTTCTAATGTCTTTCTTATATAAAAATTTTCAGAAATCTCTGAGCTATAATAATTAATTAAGGATCTCTCAAAAAATATTTTCAACTAATATAAAAAAAGGACAATTAGTGAGCATCTGGTCATACTACGGCTAAATTTAAACAAAAGGGGACAGATGAAACAGAGCAATATGCTCTAGCTTTTGCGGCTCTTCAAATAAGCTCATTTTCTCAAAACCCTTGTTTGGACTTCACTTCACTTTTTGCCTAGGTGTAAACTTGTTCTTGAACTCCTCTTCCTTTTTTATGTCCATGATGAGTACCGCTACCTTGTCCATAAGGACGTTTTTCTATTATTTCCAAATAATTTTAATCAAAAAAATAAACTCACTACCAGTAATCGCAGTGGGTACTTTCCCCCTTTTGACTACATATGTTCCTTGATTCGACTTTTGTTTCTCGAGAAATTCCAAGAAAGGCATTTCACCGTATAATTTAACGAGGAATAATCGAGCTACACCTTCCATGTTCATCGTTTTTTTATCATTCATTTTTAAACAAATTGGCACGGGAAGCTTCTTTGAGGAGCTAGATTCTCCAATTTCTTTGTAGAAAATTTTTTCAGTTCCTTCCCATTTGTCTTCTTCTACGTATTCAATCCGACATACCTGAAATGGCATTTTATTTAATAAAACTAGAGATAGGTCAAATTAGTTAAGTTTAGTGATTGTTGCAATAAAATTGCCTTATATTTAAATAGTTGTTAAAAATTGAAAGTAACGACCTTGAAGTTTCTAAGAACAAAATCAATCTTTTCCTCTATACTGAACATATTTCTTATTTTTGTATCAAGATGATACAAAACTACTAGCATTTCTGATCCGCCTAGCTTTTCCATTAAAGATTTTACTTCCGCTGAATTTTCATCAACCTTTATTGTCATCCACATAGCTTTTATGGTATCATCTCCATGAACTGCTTCAAATTTATTTAAATTTCTGTGGTCAATTTGAAAAGCGTATGTTACAGATTCGGACCATGAATTGTCTGTGTTTGTCTGTAAAATAGCGAATTATACTGTAAGGAAGAGAAAGATCCAGCTGGCTAGCATTTAAAACGCTCACTAGGCGGGGGTTTAAGATTTATTAAAAAAGAGAAGGTGAAAGCAGCGTCCCGGTAGCTCAGATGCTAGAGCACCTGCACATGGTCAGCGAAAGCTCCCAGCAATAACTGCCAGGAGGGTCGCAGGATCGAAGCCTACCCGGGATTTTTATCTCGCTCTTACTCTACACCGTAGTTTAAAATTCTGTCACCTGTTTCGCATCGTGATAGCCAAATATCACCACTTCTCCATCTCCCATAAGCGTTTTCAGATGTTCTTCGTATTCAGCTTTTTCTTCTTCTCCTATCTTTTTATTAGCAAGACCTTCTTCAATTAATTCTCTCTTTGCTGCATCCTTAAACTCTTCACCTGGATTTACATATCCTCCTGGTGTTGTGATTCTTCTATCTTTAATTGATAGTCATTTTAATTCCTACTACGTGTGTTAAACATTAGGGCTATATGTGTGATTTTTTTCAAAATGCTCGCAAAAAATCTGTTTAATTGCCAAACTCTTATCAGACTCTTGGCCTTTATATGAAAGGCAAATATTTATTATACCTTCTGGTCTTTCATATCTGCCATTTATAACGCCAAGAAACATAAATCCTTTATTTTCATTAATTGTGTATAAAATAGCTCCAACTCCTTTACTTGGCCCCCATTGATACAATTCTCCACGTTTAATAAAACCAGTACGTGCAATCGGGTTGATTGGATGTCCATGTTCATTCAGCTCGTATTTTCTAGTAATTATATGGGAATTATTATTTATCATGCCGTCATTGTTAATAAGCATGATAAAGATATAACAAATTATCAGGTTTTACACAGAGCTTTTAATTATTTTGTAGGTTTCCGACATTCTATTTGTATATTTGAGGACTGTGTTTGAAAAAAATGTTTCTTTAAAAAAATAAAAAGAATATTTAGAAAATACTATCGAGGGTTAAGCGGACATCGAGAGATTTGAGAGATTAAGGGGGATATCGAGAGAGGCAGAAAGATTACGTGGGATACGAGAGTCAGATGAGAGTAAGAAGTGTTGAGTCAGCGATTTTATATAGTGAACCTCTTGCTAGTAGATCCAAAGTTATTGTAAAAAATCAAGAAATAAATGATGCCCTACGATGTTCACTTGAATCCCGCTTAACCCTTGAATCACTTGATATCCCAAGTGAATATATTTCTGTGAGGCATTTCTTGACTATGTGGTCTGAAGTTAGCGTCATGGTTTCTAGCTCCACACTAAATGAAAACTTTCTAACCCATAAAATGAGCAACGATCAATTATTCGCTTTTCATCATTGCCTATAAGTAGTATAAATACGATTTTTAAGACATTTTTTAAAAAATGTCTTAAAACATCGTATTTGAAAAGGTGTTTAAAATATTTTAAATAAAAATATCTCTTTCGGTCACAAACATTCCAAATACCAGATAAACCTAAGCATATAGGCAATATATTGAAATAAAATTTAAATAAAAAATTAAATAATTTGCTCAAAAAATAATAAATTTTTCTCTAAGTGGAAAATAAGGAAATAATATAATAAAAAACAGGTTAGAACATAGAAAGGAATAGAACAGAAAATAAAAAAATATCTTTAAATTGAATCATCATTTAATAGAAAATGGAACCATGAAATAAAAAGTTGAAAAAATAAAAATTATTCGCTTAAAAAATAATTATTTTTTTCTCTGAGTGGAAAAAGAAAATTAAAATCAAAATATAGGTTAGCACTCAGAGAGAAGTAGAAAAGAAAAATAAAAAAACAGCTGAAATTGGAAACATTAAGTACTAAAAATGTAAACATGAAATGGAAATTAAAAAAAATAAAAATTATTTACTTATAATAAATTTTTTGTGCAAGTGTAAAACAGGAAATAAAACTAAAAAATAGGGAAGCACTTAAATTTAAAAGTTTTTGCTGAATATAAAATTTTCTTTGTGATAAATGTAAATTAAAAATAGAATATTTTTAAGTTAGAAAACCAACAATTTTTTAAAAAAAATTTAAAAATAGAAAAAAATATCTGAGTGCTATTAAAAGTGTCTGAGTGCTAAAAAATAGATGAAAGGTGGAGTGAGGGAATAAGTGCTAAAAAAATTTGCGCAAAATTATTAAAAACCTGTAATAATTATTGCGAAAAAATTAATGCATCAAAAATAAAAATAAAGCGGAAAATTCCTTGAAACAAGTCGTACTTAAAATAGAGATATATAAATAAGGAAAAAACGAGAAAAAATCACAATTATCAAAAATCAAACACTACAACAAAAATTTGGAGCAAAAAAACTTTAAAAAATAAAAATAATGGAAAATTTTAAAACATGATCTAGCAATTATTAAAAAATAAAATTTGTAAAGTAAAAATTTTTACGATGCTAAGAATTAAATGTAAAAAATAAAATGGTGACTATATAAATTGAAAACGTTAATGAAATATATTCAATTAGTTCTTAAAAAATTACTTTTTCTGCTTAAATTGTGAACTGAAGCATTCGATTCAGTTTTGGATTTTTTCGTTTTTCAGTTTTGAATCGACGCACTTGATTCAGTTTTTTGAAATGAAGCATTATATTCACAATCTATGATAAAATATTGCTTCAATATTACTTCAAATATTTTACAATCTACAAAATAGTCTAAAACACAATGAAGTAAAATCCATCCCAATTCTTAACCAAACACTAATTAAAAAATAAGTCAATTTAAAATATTTTTTAGCATGGGCAAAGAAAGACGATAATTGCATAAACAATATAGGAAAAATGGAAAACTTCAGAGCATTTCAACTGTGTCCAGGTCCTATAACTCAATTATATTAATTCAAGTATACTTTAAATGTTATTGGTACCATTGGATAGAGCATAGACAAATGACTAGTCTATTACTATTGGTATGACTAGTGACTTGTATAGTTGTTCGATTTAGTGCACTATCCAAAGGTACTAAGAACAAAAAAAGTGACCATCCCTTCATGAGTTATAGGGACCGTGTGGTACCCAAACACAAAATAGATAATAAAAAATTTTCGAACTCAAAATGCTATCTTTAAATAGAGTATGACTTATTCTGAAGAAATATTATAAATTTAACAATTTTTCATGTTAAAAATCATTGAAAACTGTAATTAATATTTAAAATATATTAAAAGAAAAATAACTTTGGAAGTAAGATCTGGTTTACAAAGATAACTTGTTCACTTTAAAAAATTTTGTATATTAATTTAGTTATCCTCGCGTCAATTACTGGTGGAAAAATTTATAATCTAATTATATAATTGAGAAGAGTTTGTCCGTTTGTCTGTCCTTTTATAGACAAGTGGGCTTTTATAGTAAAGTGATTTGGGGGAGTGAGAAAATGGGGGTTTTTATAGTAAAGTGTTGCCTGTTGAAAAAAGTTGTGAGGGTAAGCAGATAGTATAAAAGCAGGGTATTTTGGTCAGTCCTCAACTGATACCAACACATTTTCAACTTTACTGCGCTCTGTTCTACGTCAAATTTGCTGGGGTCCTGTGTCCTCTTGAGTGCTGGGCGTCAACGTTCATTTGTCAAGTGCTAGACGTCAACGTTCATGTGTCAAGTGCTATCTGTCAACGTCACTTGAAGTGCAGGCGTCAACGTTCATTTGTCAAGTGCCAGGCGTCAACATTCATGTGTCAAGTGTTAGACGTCAACGTTCATTTGTCAAGTGCTAGATGTCAACGTCACTTGAAGTGCCAGGCGTCAGCGTTCATTTGTCAAGTGCTAGACGTCAACGTTCACGTGTCAAGTGCTAGACGTTCAACGTCACTTGAAGTGCCAGGCGTCAACGTTCATTTGTCAAGTGCCAGGCGTCAACGTTCATGTGTCAAGTGCTAGACGTTCAACGTTCATGTGTCAAGTGCTAGCTGTCAACGTCACTTGAAGTGCCAGGCGTCAGCGTTCATTTGTCAAGTGCTAGACGTCAACGTTCATGTGTCAAGCGCTAGCTGTCAACGTCACCTGAAGTGCCAGGCGTCAACGTTCATTTGTTAAGGGGTAGGCGTCAACGTTCATTTGTTAAGTGCTAGACGTCAACGTTCATGTGTCATGTGCTAGACGTCAACGTTCATGTGGCAAGTGCTAGACGTCAACGTTCATTTGAAGCGCCAGGCGTCAACGTTCATTTGAAGTGCTAGGCGTCAAATTTCAGTCGAATATTGAAACCGGGAATTGTGAGACAGGCGGAATATTGAAGAAGGGGGAATTGTGAAGCAGGTGGAATATTTAAGCAGGGAAATTGTAACGCAGGTCGAATATTAAAACAGGTGCAATTGTGAAGTAGGCGGTATTGTGAGAGGCAAGGGGAATTGTAAAGCAGACGGAATATTGAAACAAGATGAATTGTAAAGCAGGAGAAATATTGAAACAGGGGAATTGTGAAGCAGGCGGAATATTGAAGCAGGAGAATGAAGGGTGATGTGAAGCGGAGAATTGTAGAGCAGGCGGTATTGTGAGACAATGGGAATTGAGAAGTAGGCGGAATATTGAAACAGAGGGAATTGTGAAGCAGGCGAAATTGTGAGGAGAAAAAATGGGTAAGCGAGATGGGCCGGCCAAAGGCTTTTGAATCGGATCTTGAGTTGAATTGTTTTGTTATGCTAGCGGAGTCACACGAGCGCCTGTGTGTACCCTATCAGGTGCGCCTATTAGATGCTTTGCTTTGTTAAATGTTTTGGTAATAAGGTATTGTTTTAATGCTGGCCAATGTTTTGACTATCGGGTTTTTCTGATTATGATTGGATTAGGGCCAATTTTGAGGTTGTGATTTGGAGTTTGTTTTTTGGTTTGTTTTGTTTTTGCTAGCGGGGTGGGGCGGCCGAAGGCCGACCAACTCCGCTAGTCTAATTATATAATTGAGAAGAGTTTGTCCGTCTGTCTGTTTGTCCTTTTATAGACAAGTGGGTTTTTATAGTAAAATGATTTGGGGGAGTGAAGAAAAGGGGGCTTATATAGTAAAGCGTTGCCTGTTGAAAAAAGTTGTGAGGGTAAGCAGATAGTATAAAAGCAGGGTATTTTGCTCAGTCTTCAACTGCTACCAAAACATTTTCAACTCTACTGTGCTCTGTCACGTCAACTTTTGCTGGAGTCCTGTGTCCTGCTGGAGAGGAGCCAAGCGTCAACGTTCATTTGTCAAGTGCTAGGCGTCAACGTTCCGGTGCTAGACGTCAACGTTCATTTGTCAAGTTCTAGGCGTCAACGTTCCTGTGCTAGACGTCAACGTTCATTAGAAGTGCTAGACGTCAACGTTCATGTGTAAAATGATAGGCGTCAAATTTCAGGCGAATATTGAAAGGGGGAATTGTGAAACAGGCGGAATATTGAAGCAGGGGGAATGGTGAAGCAGGCGGAATATTCAAACAAGGAATTGTGAATCAGGCGGAATCTTGAAACAGGTGGAATTGTGAAGCAGGCGGTATTGTGAGGCAAGGGGAATTGTGAAGCAAGGGAATTGTGAAGGAGTCGGAATATTGAAACAGGTGGAATTGTGAAGCAGGCGGTATTGTGAGGGAAGGGGAATTGTGAAGCAACGGGAATTGTGGAGCAGGCGGAATATTGAAACAAGGTGAATTGTGAAGCAGGTGGAATATTTAAACAGGGGGAATTTTAAAGGAGGCGGTATTGTGAGGCAAGGGGAATTGTGAAGTAGGCGTAATATTGAAGCAGGAGGAATGAAGGGGGATGTGAAGCAGGAGGAATATTGAAGCAGTGAGAATGAAGGGGGATTGTGAAGCAGGCGGAATATTGAAAAAGGGGGGATTGAGAAGCAGGCGGAATATTGAAACAAGGTGAATTGTGAAGCAGGTGGAGTATTTAAACTTGGGTAATTGTGAAGTAGGCGGAATTGTGAGGAGAAAAATGGGTAAGCGAGATTGGTCGGCCAAAGGCTTTTGAATCGGATCTTAAGACGAATAGTTTTGTTATGCTAGCGGAGTTACACAAGCGCCTTTGTGTATCCTATCAGGTGCGTTTATTAGATGCTTTGCTTTGTTAAATGTTTTGGTAATCAGGACTGTTTTAATGCTGGTCAATGTTTTGATGATCATTTTTTTATGTTTATGATTGGATTAGGGCCAATTCTTGAGTTGTGATAAGTTGATTTGGAGTTTGTTTTTTGGTTTGTTTTTGCTAGCGGGGTGGGGCGGCCGAAGGCCGACCAACTCCGCTAGTTTGTAAAAAAGCGAAGTTTTAAGTTTATACATATCACATATTAACTAGATGTGATAGTGATTAAAAGTTATAGAAAAACTTATAGTAAATTTTATGTTTAATTACTTTTTAAAATGGTTGAAATTGAAAATTTGAGTTTGACCAATTAACTAAAACTTACAAATAGCTAGACATGTCTCGGACTGCTAGAGCTGTCCAAGACTCTCGACTTCAACTGCGGTGTTAATGTCCGAAAATTAAAAATTTTGAATTTGGTCTAAAAAGTACGGTAATTTTCTGATTAGGTCCCGAAATCCAAAATTTTCGGTTCGGATATTAGAAGTTGATTTGGGTTTAAGTTGTGATTGGTTGATTTGGGTTTAATTTTTTTAAATATTTAAAAAAATATTTAAATAAAAGTAAATATTTATAAAGCGACAGGATAAAAATGCTTTTATAATACAAACTTTGGTCACAATTAAAATTAAAAAAGTTAAACTTTAATGCATTGTGCATGTCAAGCAATTAATGCAAAATACCTGTTCTAAAATATTATAACAACTAATTAAATTCCTTTAAATTCAGCAAAAAAATTGTAAAATATCGCGTAAAAACTATTGAAGTGTAAATTTTGTGGAAAAAATTTTTCAAACAGCAGTGATCAGCAATAATAATTATAAAATCAAAACCTGTTTGTGAATATTTTTGGCATATAAAAGCCGAAATATTCCATCCATAAATTCATTCCTTTGATTCTTCAAAGATTTCATTTAAAAGATTCTTCCCACCCAAATTTCTATATCGCTGCGAAATTTCAGTTTTAAGTTCTATAAGTTTTTATTTCTAATAATTTGGTAAAACTGCCCCCTCCCTTAATTTCAAAATTTCCCCTTATAAAATTTTTCCTTTATGCTTATATTTAAATCCCTTTTAAATCAAATAATATAAAAAGTCCCCTCTATTCATTAATTTATTTCATAAATAAAGCTCCTTTAATCTATTACATTAACTAAACCCCCGTTAATCTATTCATTTATTTTATTAATTAAAGTTCCCTAATCATTAATTTATTTTTTGAATTAACTTAATTACTTAAATTAAAGTTCCCTTAATTTTTTGATTTATTTTATACATAAATTATAGTCCCCTTTATTTATTTTTTCAATTAAATTGATCCCTTTAAAATTAATGTTCCTTTATTTAAAGTCCCCATAATTTATTTTTTAAATCACTGTACTAAATTACTGTATTAATCATTTACTTTCCATTAAAGGCCATTGATTAAAGTTCTTTGTTAGTTAAGATTAAAGTCTTAACGAAAAATCCATCTTTATTTTAAATAATTTAAATAATTCTTTAACTTAAAAGCTTTAATTACAGTAATACTTAATAATCGATATTATTAGCAAAAAATGAATACTAACTCAAAGGCTGTTGCTAAAAAAGGTAATTATAATAATTTATTAAAAAATTTATATTAGATGAACCAATCATATTAGATGATGATTCACGTGGTAACGGTTAGTCACAAATCGCTTATTTTAATAGACTTTTATTTTTAGAGACTGAAACTGTCGTGAAAGATGATACTCAAAAGAACTCAACCGTTGAAAGTTTGAGTCACATCTATATTTTTAATATTTATTTCTTTAGCTTCAATTACTGCAGAAGAGATGGAGCAAGTTCGGGCTTTTATCAATGAGCAGAGAAAGAAAAAAGATGCAGCGGAGGCTAGAAGAAGAAGATCAACGACAAAAACATCTGCGTCATCAAATAAAACACCTACACCAAAGAAGGCTAAAACTACGGAGAAAAAAACTATTGCTACAAAAAATGATTTTAATAGTTCTATTAGTGTAAGTACATTATCCATTAGTCATGTTTCATTAATTAAACAGTCAATTGCTGAAAAAGCAAGTGGACAGTCCGAAAAGGAAAAACAAGATGATGAAGACTTACACCAGGCAATACTCAATTATTATGAGGAAGAGGATGAATCAAGTGATCCTGATTCAGACGAAGAAATTGAATTAGGAGAAAATGAGGAAGAATATAAGGATATGCGCCTCAGTCGTAATTTTAATATTTTTACTTAATTAAAATAATTTTAGGAAAACTACGAAAGAATTTCGTTGTGCCAACAGCACTACTTAACCGAGCCCAAATCCTTAAGGACCAACGTCGTGGTATATTCGTATATCAGTGTGAATCTTGCCGCAACCATCAGAAGAAAAGGCCCTATTTTTTATTTAAAATTGGACATCCAGGATTGTCAATTTTAACAGTAGAATTATGTGCCGATGATCTGGACAAAAACATTTCATTAGGAATGCACTACAATGGATACTTTGGTAAAAAATTAATTATTATAATTGTATATTTTTTCAGGTAATTCATCAAATTATTTGTTATCAGGCGCGCAGTCGACAAAATCCGATAACGGTATTATTATATAATAGAACATGAAACAATTAAGTTTAAGATGAGAAAACATTGAAATTTCGTCGACTTGAGGGAATTACAAAAGGAAATGAGAAGAAATTGTTAAACCTTATGAAATATTGCTGGATACTCCACCAGGTACTTTGTAATTATTTATTTAAATAATATTCCATTAGTGTTCGCAATGTTCCGACCTTACAAAGAAAATGGCTAGTGATCTTTTTCTTCAGAAGAGTGGTGAAAAATATGAACTTAGCTTCATGGTATTTTTTAAACTTAATGAAACCAACCATTGTAATTAAGGTTTGTTCTGTTTGCTCTTCGTCTAACATAGACTACCAACAAAAAACCTACGATAATAAAAGCAAAAATTAAGATAGACAACGATTAAATTGATATTAATATTAAATATTAACTTTTGAATAAAATCATTTTTTAACAAATTAATTATTAAATCGTCATTTCGATTTACATATTTAAATTAATTAATCAATTTCTTATTTAATTTAGGCAACTACAATAAAATTTTAAAAAATCAAGGTAATAGCTTAATTTGAATTAGTCACATCTTAAATTAAGATGGATCAGGAAATGTATGAACAAGCAATTGATGGTCTAAAGGAAAGCGTTATACGTTTCTCACGTCAACTAAACACTTTAGAATATGTGCGCAAAGACGACAATATGCTAAAAAATGAACTCTACGATGCTTTTATTAATTTTCACGAAAAGCGATATCCACTTTCGAAAGGTCAAGTGCATGAATATCTACTTAGAGAGAGGAATGCTTTGGCAAAAATTGTATATATTTTAATTTATAACTTATAATTTAAATTTAGGCAATTACTGAAGTTGTCAAGGAGGAGTTATATCTTGAGCTTCATAATCCGTTTAGCAAATTCTGGTCTAAAATAGATTTAGATATGGCAGTCAAGATATTTAACAAGCACGCAAGCATTCACGGACCAATCGCGAGAGAAGGTTAAACAAAAAACTAATATATTATATTTTTAAAAATTAGATTCTCCAATAATATTTATGAGAGAGCATGCGGATAGTTTGACCACGATTCAAACCATCAAAGAGGACAAAGAAGTACAAACTGAAGGAAGCTTTGAACAACAAGTTGTACCTGAAATGGCAGAAAAAACAGATTAAACGATGAACGTTTTATAAGTAAAATTAAATCGTAGAATAAACAATTAATATAAAATTTTTTTCTTAAAATGTTTATTCTGTTGTTACCTAACAATTTTACAAATTTTAATCTAGTTTTTAGATGAATTATTCTAAAAAATTTGGAAAATATTCTGTCAATCATTTTTACAGAGAAGATGCATCAGAGACTATTAAAAGCGCTAAATTCAAAATAGGAGTTTTCAGGTAAAATATAAATTTTGTTTTAATTTAAATATCTTTTAGAAATGTGTTCACTGTTACAAACATAGAAGATGCACCCGAAGGGAGCGATCAGTTAATGGAGGATTTAATTGACTATTTTATCGCAAAGGCAGACAAAGCGACAGGTGCAAAAGCAGAGAAGTGCTCTATAATTATAAGAAGCACAGTACTTGAGAAGCCCATTCAAATTCCATACCGTGGACTAGCTCAAAATACGCCACAAGTTGTTATGGAGCAATTAGATTCTGTGGACCAAAGTGGTAAAAGAATGGGAAGGCCATCTCTTTACAGTCAACCAATCCATATTGAGGTATTCGAAAATTAGTTATAAAGCCTATTTTTTATTAAGATTGTTATGGGGCCTTCTCATGAGGAGGCTTTAGAATTGATACAAAAAGGTCAAAGTGGAAGTGGTAGAAAATCACGGGAAATCAAGCATGGAATAGATACAAACAATCTAATAGAGGTTTTTCCATTTAAAGAATAATTTATATTAAGATAGGTTCAAAATGAAAATCTCGGAGAACACTACAAATATCATTGCCTTCTATTGGCTGTACAGCTTACAATACTTTACGTCAACATGTCTAAGACAGTCAAAGCAAATAAAACATTTCAAAGACTTGTAAATGGCATAGGAGCAAGCGCTAAATTACATCGCTGCGCGTATATCAAGGATATACTTACACAAATGAAGAGGCACGGAATCAGATATCCTGCAAATTTACAACATTATAGTGTGGAAGAACATGTTCCATTGATACAAAAATTTTTAAATGCACGATTTCCTGGGCAATACAGATTATCGGTTTTTGGTGAAAATGGCCAGACTCGTCCTATTTGGAAAGGACCTAACCGAGCACAAAAAGATATTAGTCTTTACTTAAAGGATGGTCATTACTATGGCATAAGGAGATTAAATACATTTTTTGGCAAAAATATATATTATTGCTTAGACTGTGAAGCTACATACCAAAATAATATTAAACATAGACAAATATGTGCAGCAAAATGTCCACGTTGCTGTGGGATGGGTCCAGATTTTCCATGTAAAGAAGTTGATAATTTTGAATTAAAGTGCTTAAAATGTTATAATTTGTTCCGTAATCCATTATGTTACAAACGACATGTAGATAAAGGAATTTGTAGGATTTTCAAAAGGTCATATTTAAAATAAAGTAAAAAATAAAAGAATATATAGATGCAAGGAATGTGGCCAAATCTATAGTGTTAAATATAATGAAGGGCATCATATGTGCTATGTTCATTTCTGTTCTCTATGTCGATCCTGGCACAATCGTGATGAGAAATGTTTTGTTCAAACTATTGTTCCTAGTCAAAAACAAAGAGATTATCTTTTGGTGGGAGTATTTTATTTTAAATAGATAAATTATTTAGGTTGTATTTGATTTTGAATGTGAGCTTATGTCACCCTTAAAAAATATAGATGAATGGTGTAAGCTTGAAAAGGACATAAATGACTTACCTGATGACGAAAATTATCGGTTGCATCACGTGAATTGTGTTTCGGTTATTTAAATCAATGATAAAAATAAAAATTTCAACTAGGCACTTTTGTTATGCTCGATTTGTATGAAAAACGATGAATGGAAAGACGAGAATACGGGTGAATGTAAAAATTGCGGTCCTGGAAGATCAAGAATGCAAAGTTGGTCAGGCGCTAAATATGAAAATCCTTTACGTGTATTTCTCGAATGGTTAATAGATGGATTGGGTAGAGAGCGGGCCGGTCGCACATATGCAATCTCACATTATGGAGGGTTTGTATTCTATTTGATAAAATTTATTTTTTACATTAGACGTTATGATATGCATTTGCTTCTTGGAGAATTGATAAGGCATTTTTCAATCGAACCAAATATAACCAGGACAGGAAACAAACTTTACGAGGTTCTTTTGAAGAAAAAAGCTGGATTTTGTCCGTATATATCATTCCGTGATTCTTTTAATTGGACTATGCTTAAGTTGGAACAGTTACCAAGGGCGCTTGATTTAGATATTGATGAAGGAGGAAAATCTTTCTTTCCCCACGGATGGAATTTTAATAAAAATATGGATGTACGTCTTGACGGATTACCTGATCGTCATTATTATTACCCCGATTCTATGGGAAAAGATAGAAGAAAAATGTTTGAAGAATGGTACAATCTAAACAAGAACGAGCCATTCTGTCTTCGGGAAAAAATAGTTGAATATTGCGAACAGGATGTAAGAATACTGGCACATGCGCTTGTTAAACTTCAAAGACTTTTCTTTGAACTCGCTCCTGAACCATCTAAAAGAGATGATATCATCGTTTCTTCAATGACTTTGGCTAGTGCATGTCTACGACATTTTTGTAATTTTTTAAAATAAATCTAAAATATTTTTATTTAGGCATAAATTATTTGAAAAATAACCAAATTGGTATTATTCCTGACAATGGATATCACAGAGATACTAATCAGTCTGCAATCGCCTTAAAATTTATTCGATGGCTCGAATATAAAACAGGCCTTCAAATACAAAACCGAGAATCTGCTGAAGGCGAATTTAGAATTAAAGTTTCAGATGGAAGTCTTCTACGACTTGATGGATATATCGAAGGCAAAAATGGTGGTGATGATATAGCTATAGAGTTTCTCGGATGTGCATGGCATGGTCATGAATGGTTAATATATTTTCATTTATATTTATATATCGATTAAGCCTCTACCGTCCTCATGAAATCTGTCTGAATGGGAAAACATCGTTGTACAATAAAGACAAATTAAATGAGAGAATAGATTTATTGAAAAACGAAGGAATATATACTTACATATTTTGGGAGTGCGAAGTAAACAAAGCGTTAGAAGAAGATCCCTTAATGTCACTTTACTTTTCTGAATTGCCAGACATTGGTCCTTTATTTCCACGTGATGCATTCCACGGTTGGGAATTTTTTTACAATTATAATCTTGCTACTCTAGGTGGAAGAACTGGTCCATTATCGCTTAAATGCAATCTTGAAGATATTGCAGAAAATAAATTTGAAATAGTGTGCTATGACGTCGTTAGTCTTTACCCAGCCGTGAACTTTTACGCTTTTTATCCTATTGGTTAGTCTCTTAATTTTAAATAATACATATTTTTAGGACATCCAGAAGTATTAGATTTGAATCTTGAAATAAATTGGACGAAACCTGAAGATGTTCATCCTTATCGAGGACTATTTAAAATATTTATCATTCCACCTGACAATTTATATTTACCTGTAATTCCAGAAAGAATTAACGGAAAATTAGTGAGTCATTCTTTTAATTTTTCTATATATGTAAAGATATTCCATTTATGCCACCGCTGCGCAATCGAAATGGAACCGGGAGTAGCGAAGCGAAAAGAAAATAAGTATGACAAAGAAAATGGTAGAAGATGGTGTACACATAACGACAAACAACGGGGATTTGTAAGCACTACTTGTACAGTTGAACTCGAGTTAGCCTTGAGAATGGGCTATCGCGCAACAAAAGTTTTTAGCATTTATCACTGGGATGAGTGGTCTGATACGTTACTACGCCCATACGTTCAAGACATGATGCGCTTAAAAATTGAGGTTTAATTTAAAAAAAGATTATTAACTTTTTTAAAGGCAAGCGGTTGGCCCAGCAGCGTTCTCTCCCCAGAAAATCCAGAATTAGAGGAAAAGCTCAAAAATGATTTTATCCATCGCAATCAGAAGGAATATGGTATAAAACTTGTACCTTCACGAATTGCCAAAAACGAAGGATTGCGTTATTTAGCTAAAACCTGTAATAATTCAATGTAAGAAAATATTATTACTTCTTATATCTAAATTTTAGGTGGGGACGATGGGCACTTAGATGCAATTTAACTCAAGATTGTATAACTAGCTCTCCTATAAAATTCCACACAATTCTTAATGATCCTAAGCTGGAAGTAGGAGCTATTGAAATGTTGGCACCGAATCTCTTTGCTATCCCTTATCGGAATCGAAGTGAATTTGTCCGACCTCATGACAAATACAATATTATTTTGGCTCTAATAACGACTGCAACTGCAAGAGTTATGCTTTATGATTATATGGATCGAATTGTTAAGGAAAACAAATGTAAACTCCTCTACACGGATACAGATAGTTGTTTCTTTGTCAAAAAACTAAATAAAAATGCACCATTTCGTGTGGGAGATATGCTTGGAATGATGAGTCGCGAATATGAAGACTGGTCTATTGTGGCTTTTTATACGGGCGGCTGTAAACAGGTATAAATATTTAATTTTTAATTAACAAAAAAATTCTTAGTACGCAATGAAGATGAAACATAGGGAAAGTGGCGAAATTAAATATATTATCAAATGCCGTGGATGTTGGGATAGTGTTGACTCTCCATTAGATTTTAACCAATTTCGAGTATAATTTTTTAATTTTTAATTCAGGTTTAATTTCTAGAGAATGGTAGAGTCTTACGGAGATGATCAGGACCCAGTTGTCCTAAAAAGAACTCATTTTCAACCAAGCTGGCGACAAGGTGAAGTAACAAGTCGTTCTCAAACAAGGTATTAGTAAAATAGAATTTTTAAAAGAAATATTTGCAGACGCTACGCTCCGATCTATGATAAAGGAATAGTTGATGCAAATTTTGACTGCTATCCTTATGGTTACAGAGGAAATCCCATTATTGATCCTACAGAATAAATATTCTTGCATAAATATACAAATTTTTAAAATCTGTATTTTATTTGTTTTCAACTTTATATATTACTTTAAATTACTTTAATTTTTAATTTTATTTAAGTAAAGTGAAGTATGATTAGTGATAATAAAATAGGTAATCAATTACTAAAGTATTAATTTAAAATTTATAGAAACGACAGCATGCATTCTTGAGCGATTACATTTAAATCACGAAGCAAAATCGTATCCTCCTGAAGAAATTCTTGGAGATCAACAACAAAATATATTTGTATTCTATTCGCAACGTTTTGGCTTTGATAATCGATTTAGAGCCAATTTCACATTGCTTGGAAGAACATTTAGTTCAATAGAACAATACTTTATATGGCAGAAGGCGCGCTTTTTTGGAGACTTGGAAATTGCTAGTCATGTTTTACTGTCCGATAATCCTTTGACTATACGACGAATCGGTAAACGTATCCGTCAATATAATCATGATGAATGGAATTCTGTTCGTAATAAAGTAAAATTTTATTTTTGCTAATTTCGCTATATAATCAGGTTATGTACACTGGTCTTTGGGCAAAATTCACTCAGAACACGCAACTATTCAACCAGTTACGTGCCACAGGCGATGGTCTTATTACCCAGGCTTCAACATCAGAACTACACTGGAGCAACGGTGTAAGTCCAAAAAGTGCTCGACTTAAAGATCCTAGTCAATGGGAAGGTGATAATATACTTGGCAAGCTTTTAATGGAATTAAGAAGCGAAATTAATACAAGTATTTATTAATTTTTTAAAAACATAAAAATTGAATTGTAAACTTTATTTTGAACATAATAAACTTCTTTCTCTGTCTTTGCGCCTGTAATTATACATTTTCCTGTTGTAAAAACTATGACAACTGAACGTGAATCATTCATCCTTAGGCACATTCCCGGGAAAAATTCAGGGTTGTAAGAAATATATCGAGCTAACCATTTTGGTGGAGCAATTCGCATCGTATCATACAAGGCTAAAAATAATAAATAGCTTATAAATTAAACAACCTGGTAAGTTAAGATGACCGGGAAATTCAAATGAAGATACAATATTTTGTATTTTAAAAGCCCGCATATTTATTGCTAAGTCACATGCAGAGGATAAGAGGTGAACAAAATTCCTAATACCAATTTCTGATTCATTAACCGATTTTGTTCCAACACATACAATCTTTCCGTTAGAAAATACCAGAGCAGTAGACCTAATGGGTTGTTCAACTTTAATTATAAGTGCTGAGAAACGTTCTGGAGAATATTTTGAATTTTTAATAATAGTTGCAATTGTATATAGATCGAATTTATTATTTTTATCAAGTAGTTGTGCCGTAGATACAACATTTTGTATGATTGCCTTAGGAAACATCTAAATATATAAGTCAAGCAAAATATTTTTAAAAATAAAAAATGTTCAAAGCACCTTTCACTATGGTTATTTCCGGTGCCACAGGCACCGGAAAAACCCAATGGATAATGAAATTTCTAAACAATTTTGAAGAATTAGTTGAACCTCCGCCAAATAAAATTCTATATTGTTTTGGCGAAATGAACGAAAATATATTTAAACTAAAAAATATGGGAATTACAACTTATAATGGGGTTCCAGAAGTTGATCTAATTAAACAACACCAATTAATAGTACTAGATGATTTAATGCTGAATATCCCTGCGGAATTTTTAGATTTACTGTTCACTCGGGGATCGCATAATTGGGGTATAAGCGTAATCTTTGTAACGCAATCACTTTACGGACGAGATATCAGGACTGCTCGTGCAAATGCACATTATATTCTTTTAACCAAAAATCCTCAAGGACTTCTCCAGGTACGTACATTAGGATCTCAACTTTTTCCAAAAATGTTAAACTATTTTCTCGAGGCTTATCGTGATGCTACTAGTGATAAATTTTCCTATTTACTAATTAATATGCATCCAAGTACTGAAGAGAATTTGAGACTTTCTACTAAAATATTTCCAGGTGAAAAACAGACTATATATTTGCCGCTATAATATATAAGTACTTGAAAAAAACTACTAAATTGAAACATGTATAACTATAGTCCATACGTTAAAGAAAATTTTGAATTTTTACAGCGTTTAGCTAAAACATCTTCCGATAAAAAGAAAAACGCCTTAATTCTATCAGCCAGCGCGGATCAAATATTAGCAATAGTTGAAATCTGTGCTAATATTTTAAAAAATAATTTTATATTAAATAGAAGACAGCGCAAAAAATTAGCTCAATTTGCTGAGTTTTATAGAGCTATCGCTCGAACACGTACAGAAAAAAGCGCCAGAAATCGAATACAACAAGGAGGTAGTGCCGCTCTAGCAGCTATACTTGTACCAGTGCTTGGAGCTTTGGCGGAACATATTATTCATAGATTCACACAAGAATGAAACATACAAAGAAAATGATTATGGTTCCTGAAAGTGAATATCTTGCATTTCTAAGCATGATTAAAGGCGTAGATTTTCTTCAAAATGAAAAGGTACAAACCGACTCAAAAATTAAACAGACTCTTACTGATCCAAATTTAAGTGAAGATGTAAAGGCACAAAAATATAAATTGTTATATAAAAAAAGAAGACAACTCAAACATGAATTAGAAAATAGGCCTCAAAAGGTGATAATCGATGAAACAGCGAGAGCTACAGAAGTTGCTCCTTACCTAAAGGAAACTGCAGCCCCTAAAGTACAGGTAATGCCTGTACAATCGAGTTCAGAATATCAAACAGATTCAGAATTTACATCGCCAAAACTAATGAAAAGAAGAAAAACAACACCTTTTAATGGAATTATTTCAAAGAGATATTCTAAGGATTTAGAAAATTATGTCAAAGATAATGCTGAAAAATTTAGAATACGTAAGAATGGAAGCTTTGAATCTAATGTCAAAGGAAGAATTGTAAAGAATAGTAATTTCACTGAAGTGCTCGAATATGTACAAGGTGATATATCGTCACCCCCTAAAGGTTTTAGTTTTCTATTTAATCGATTATCCAAAGACCCATTAGTAAAAGAAATGATCAAAGAGACGCAAGGAGAAAGTAGTACTGAGGAAAGTTCTGGTAGTCAATCAGGTAGCGGAAAAAGGAAGAAAAGAGTCTTGGTAAAAGTCCTGCCTATAAAAAAGAAAAATAAGTTTATTCCTCAAATATGGGAAAAGCTTTAGATAACTTTTTATCAAAAATATATTATTCGTTAAATTCTCCTGCTTCCTATGCAGGAATAAATCGCGTTTATGAAGAAGCGAAGCGCAAATATCCAAAGATAAAATTTCAGGATGTTTATAATTTTTTGCATAAGCAAAGAGTGTATACCATGCATAGACCCTCCAGAAAAAATTTTCCAAGGCTAGTTACACGTCCAAGTGGTTTTCACACTGATTGGCAGGCAGATTTAGCAATATTTGATCAGATAGCTAAACATAATGATAGTAACAGGTATCTATTAGTATGTATTGATGTTCTAAGTCGCATGATTTTTGTATCGCCTGTCAAAACTAAGAGATCAGAAGATATGATTGAGGCATTTGAAAAAATTTTCAAACTTTCTAATGGTATCTTGCCTCATAAACTATACACTGATCGCGGGTTAGAATTTGAGGCTAAAAAAATGAGAGATTATTTTAGATCAAAGAATATTGATAAGCGTGTAGTTTATAGTCCTGATGTGCATGCTTCAATGGCAGAAAGGGCGAATCGTACAATAAAGGAAAGATTATATCGATATTTCAGTGAGAAAAATACACTGCGATGGGTTGAGGCTATTCAGAAAATTGTATCGGTAATAAATTCTAGCGTAAACCGTATTACAGGTGTTACCCCTAATTCAGTTACTTTTAAAAATTCTCGAAAATTATTTGAGAGGCTATATAAGGGCACTGGTACAACTATTAAAACAACTTCTAAACTCGAGCCTGGACAAGTTGTCCGCATTTCAAAAGAAAAGGGTAAATTTGAAAAAGGATATTTACCTAACTATACTGACGAGCTTTTTCTTGTACATACAACGAACGACACGAATTCGCCTATAACATATAAGTTAAAAGATTTTGAAGACAATATAATTGAAGGAATATTCTATAGAGAAGAGTTGGTGCCCACACAAGAGGATACTACTCATCGTATTGCCGAAATTTTAAAGACTCGTACTACACGTACTGGGATAAAACAACATTTTGTGCGTTGGATTGGTTATAAAGACATTCATAACAGTTGGGTAAACGACAAAGACATCGTTAGACATTAATTATGGATTCATTTTATGTTGTCTTACCTTCAAATTCAGGAGATGTTGAAGGAAATACTACTTCAAAATTCACAGTAAGAATGCCTGATACTCTCGAGTTAGATTCAAGTTGGACTGTTGCACTTTCAAATATTATTTACCCATTTTCATTCTCTTTACTTGGAGATTCCGATGAGCAGGAATCTATTACAATTTATCGCCGATATGGAAAGGAACTTCTATCTGTTCGAATCGAGATACCCGATTTGTCTTTTGCTTCAGAAGAGGCCTTGGAAGAGGCCATAAATGCTGTTTTGCTTGATACTTGGAAAAAGGAATTGGATCGCGAGCGAGAGGAAATGAGACTTGAAGAGAATAAAAAAAGAATTTATGGAAATATTCGTAAAAGACGAGCTGTTGAGACTATAAGCGAACAATTAGTTAAAAATGGTTATTTTGATTTATCAAAGGAAATTGCATTTAATTTCATGAAATTTTTAGGGAAACAAGGAATTCGTTTACCTCCTATAAGTCCTCTTGCAATAGATGGTATAGAAATGGTTCGTTTCACTCCAAATCAAGATCAAATAGAGCGGATCAAACAGGCACTTGATGAATTTACTAATCCTCCCTCAGCCAATCAAACTGAAGAAGAACACTCAAATGTTACTACTATGGAAGAAACCCGTGAATCTACTCCACAAACACAGACTGAGCTTAAACAAAAAGAAATATTGCCTGCTGCTAACCATGAAAGTTTCATTCAACAATTGGAAGCGGAAGGTTACTTCGATATGCCAAAGGATCGTGCTTATAAATTTATACAATATTTAAATAAAGAAATTAAGGGGGCAAAACTTCCAGTTCTATCTTCGGTTCCGGAAAGCTCTGTAGAAACTGTTCGATTAAAGCCGCAAACTGAGCAAAAAGATTTAATAATAAATGCAATTAAAAGTTTTGCATCAACTTCCGCGCCTAAATCTGAAAATCCTTTACAAGAAGCAAGTATAGTGGAAAATGTTGATGAAAATCCTGAAACGGATACGCCTGCTCCTTCTCAAGTTCAAGTTAAAAATCAAATTAATGAAAAAACAGAAAGTTCGCATACATCTGATAGTTCTATAACTGATTATCTTCCTATCCCAAAGTCTCCTGTATCATATGCTCCTACTGAAGTTCCAGTATCTTCTGAAGACAAATCGAATGATATACAACAGGATACTGAAAAGCAAAAGGATAAAACTCCCTTAGACGTTAAAATAACACCTCTTTCTGATACTTCACCAACCCTAACAGATGAACAAAAAACTTTAATAGATATGGCTGTTCGTGCAGCTACAAGGTCATTGACTAACAGTGTAGAATTGGCAAATCAACAATCACAACTAAATAAAGAACTTAATCAGAAATATTGGGAAGATGCTCGTTATAAGTATGCACTAATAGATGAAGAGGTAACATTAAATGAGACGGGTATAACTAAGAGAAAAGTACCTGCAACTATTCTAAGATTGGTTGTAACACAATTAAAACTATTGTTTAGTCGAAGAAATGAAATAGATAAATGGATACAAGAATGTTTAGAGGCAAAAGATAGGGTTTCAGAAGCACAAATAGAAACTATAGCGGCAGAATCACGCGGCGATGTTACTGATGCACGAAAAGCTGCAGATCGTGCTAAGGCCTCAGAACAAAAGGTTAAAGAATTAGCCAGTCAAGTTGAAGAAGCTGTTGCGGGTCAGAAAATTTTATCGGAAGAAATTGTAGGAAAAGTTGAAGCTGAACTTTCGAAACAAGACTATGAAACTTCATCATCAAAACTAACAACTCATGATGATGAAGAGACTTCGACACATGAAGAGGAAAATAATGAAAGTCAAGTCGAACATGAATCAATAAATGAAGAAGAGCCTAAAGGACCTTCTGAAGATACGCAGGAAACTGCTAAAGAGCCTTCTACACACGAAGAGGAAAATATTGAGGAAAAAGCTGAGCCAATAGATGAAGTCGCTGAAGAGCCATCTGAAGATAAGTATGAAAAGGATGAAGAAACTTCAGCACCTGCAGATGAGGAAAATGCTGACGAAGAACATGATCAAGAAGACGTTGAAGAACCTCAAGGAACATCTGAAGATACGCAAGAAAATACTAAAGAGCCTTCTACACATGAAGAGGAAAATATTCAGGAAGAAGCTGAATCAAATGATTTTGTCGCTGATGAGCCATCTGAAGATACTCAAGAAAATGATGAAGATCCTTCGACAATCGTAGAAGATGAAAATATTGAACCTCATGAAGAACATGAACAAGAAGTCGCTGAAGAAACTTCTGAAGATACGCAAGAAACGGATGAAAATCCTTCGACAGTCGTAGAAGTAGAAAATATAGAACATCTTGAAGAACATGATCAAGAAGTCACTGAAACGCCTGAAGAAACTTCTGAAGAAATATTGGAAAATGTTCAAGAGTCTACGACACACGAAGATGAAAAAAATATTGAACCTCATGAGGAAATTGAACAAAAAGTCACTGAGGAGCATGTAGAATCTTCTAAAGGAAAGATTCAGGAATTTCCAGGAGTTATTGATGAAGATGAAGAGCCTTGGACTCCCCCCTTAGAAGAGCCTGTACCACTTTCAATGGACACTCTTGAAGATAATGAGTCACATGAATTACCAACAATAAGTGAAGAAGACTCTGTAGAACCATGGTCCCCTGAAAAAGAAGGCTTAGGAAAGCCACAGGAATCTCCAGCAATAATTAATAAGGAAGTGGGTTGGACTCCTCCTGAAAAATTGAATAATCTTCCCACAATTGAAGAAGAACCAGAGCAAGAAGAAATTAAACCTGAGGATCTAAGCTCGCTGCCTGAGCTCCCGCGTCCTGAAATGTTAATTGCCGACCCTCCTGAACGTCCTTCCTTTTGGAAAAGCTTCTTTGGTGATGGAGGTAGGCATGTTGAAGATAAAACCAAAGACAAAGAACTTCCACAACAAGAAAATGTATATCAACAAAAAGTTCATCCGCAAAAAGAATCTGAAGAGTTAAATGACTCTGCGCCTAAGAAAATACATCTAGCCGAATATGCTTATCCTCCTGAATATTTAAAAATGCTTCTTAGCTTCTCCAATATACAACTCGCTGATCCGAAATATCAATGGGTTTCCATACTATACGATAAAGTGCATAAGCGTTTTCATGTCTTCTTGCAAGGAAACGTACAATTTATTAAATTAAGTCGTCAACTAGCTTATACTCTTGGTTTCGATTCTGAGAAGGTTCATAGTGGGCAAGTCGCAAAGTATATGCCTGATATATCTGGAGGTGTGCGTCAATTCTTAGTTTATGCACCAAAACTTGTTGAAAATAGCATAATAGGTAACGTAACTGCACCTTTATTACGTGTTGTTAATGTATCTGGTGAACCTGGAGAAAGTGTTTCAGAAGTATATATGACCGAACATCATCATCGTTTATTAGGTAAACGCCATCCAGACATTACTATTGAAATTCGAACCTTAACTGGAAAGCTAGTAAAATTCCATTGGGGAACTTGTATATTAACATTACACTTTCAGCGCTCAATATTTTAAAACATGACACACGTTAGTTTAGACATAGATAAAATTGACTGGGAACCATTTTTGAGTGCTCAAGACGGAAGAGGAAGATTACTTGAAGATAATCGTTATTTCCAAGGAACTAGGTATCAAAGAGGATTTGGTGTACTTGGGGCTGTAGGGCGTTTTTTAATGCCTATTGTTAAAAATATAGCCACAACTGCAGGAAATGAAGCAGTAAATGTTGGAAAAAATATTCTCGAAGATGTTTCACAAGGTCGCTCAGTAAGTGAAGCATTGAAACAGCATGGAAGCGAAGGCCTCCAAAAAGTAGGGAAAAAACTTGAACAATGTGGGAAAGGCAAAAGAAGACGAAAGAAAAAACAGAATGTTATTATAGATAATTTAGGAAAGAAACGAAGAAGATATAGAGACCAACTCAGCTTTGATGATATCTGAGTATATAAGTATTAGCTTATTATTATTCATTAATCAAAATGACGACTATTAAGAAAATTGACAAAGACAGTACTGAAGGGGTTGATAATCGCCTAACCTTCTTTTCTATACCGTCAACAAATGTTGGTATTCAGCGTTCGGCGTATAAAGAATTGCTTCCCCTCAATGCTCTGAATCAATCTGCAGGTCCGTTTATTTTTCGCTATTTTGGTGACTCCCTTTACCTTGATTTAAGTAAAACATATCTGAGTCTTGTGTTATCTCTTGAACGTAAGATTGATGCAACTGGTGAATGGGTCCCAATTGTTAAAGACTTGTCAGGAAATTTCGCGGGTGATAGTTTTACAAGTGTTGCCCAATATTTAGGATTAACATGGATTCGTCGTTTAACTCTATCTATCAATGGTATTCAATGTTATGACTCGGGAATCCATTATGCATACAGATGTATACTTCTTCATGAGCTAGGATCAGATAGAGAGGTCAGCAAAGGTCTTTATGAAGCAGCACTTTATTATAAAGATGCTGTTGATAAGAATGATTTTGAAGGTTCAGGATTTAAATCGCGGGCATCTAGATTTGCTAATGGTCAGACTTGCAGATTACTTTCCCATTTGGATTATGATATGGCAAGACAAAATCAGCTTTTAATTCCTAATAGTGATGTGCTTTGGACATTTTACAGAAATACCGATGAATTTCTTATTCAAGCTCCAAAATATCGCAAAAAAGCTGGTGAAGAATTATTAAATAATACAAGCACATACCGTCTACGCCTTCATGATATGAGAATTTTTGTTAAACAAGTTGATTTAAGTATGTCACTAAATAATGCTATTGCTAGACATTTAGAACAGTCGCCTGCAAAATATGCCTATAGAAAGATTGAAATTAGGAGCGTTTTTCTTGGAAAAGGTCGCCAGGAAATTACACATGCCGCGTTCACAAGTACGTGTCCGAGACGGTTAGTGATTTGTTTTGTAAGCTCGCCTGCATATACGGGAAATACTTCGTTGTCACCGTTCACATTTGAGCATGCGAACCTGCGAACTGTTTCAGCAGAATTTGGCGGCTTCCAGTTTCCAGCGGTGCCATATGATCTTGATTTTTCGAATGACAGCTTTGTGCGTGCTTTTGTTGATATGTATGTAGGTATGGACTTAGATGCTTGGCCAAATTCTGATCAAAGAACTTTAAGTATAGGGATGAAGGAATTTTCACAATCATCTTGTTTCTTTGTTATACCTATGACTTCAACGCTCGAAGACACTAACGGGCTGGAACTTATTAGACAAGGAACAACAACGGTCCGTTGCTTGTTCAATCATCCTGTAAAGGATGAAGGATATGAAATGATAATCATGGGTGAATTCGATGCAATAATGTCCATAAATGCAGATCGTGTGTTAAGTACCGATGGATCTGTCTAATAATGAATTCTCTCCAAATCGAAAATCTACTCAAAAAATATAAACCTCTAAAAAATAAGTTTCTTGGTGTGTTTTCTTCTGATAATATACCAAATAAAGAATGGACTAAGCCTTTTTGTTTTATCGTAAATAATATGCGAAAAGGAACAGTTGGCGAACATTGGATTGCTTGTTATTCTGATAATCCGAGTACGGTGGAATACTTTGACTCATTTGCAGAAGAACCAAATTGTGACATGAGACAATCTATGCTTGGCAAGTTTTCTAAAGTGAAACAAAATAAATTTTCTTTGCAATCCCCTTTGTCAGATACTTGTGGCCATTATTGTATATATTTTCTTGTATTGCGTTCAAAAAACAATTTCTCTTCAACATTACAAAAATTACATTCAATTCCTCCAGAAGGCCGTGATGCCTTTTTAAGACGATTTATTCAGCATCTTTCGTATATAAGATAAGAATTAATATTATAATTTAGTTACTAAAATGATATATTCAATTTTAATATTATTTCCACTATTTTGTGTAATATTATCACAAAATGACAGTAATATACTATTTCCCTTGCATGGACCCTTTCCTCCAAATGTAAATGCTTGTTTTGCTATTGACGGGGGGCATGCACTTTCTATCGGTCCTGCTATAACTCCGAATAAAGATATTCTTCTTATAATAGCATATATTTTAGATTTGGGTTTATTATTTGTCTTGGCTTTATTATTCAAACTACATACAAATATCCGTAAGAAAGGAAAGGATGCGATGACAAGTATTCGATTTGCTAAAGGCCCTCTTGGTATATAAAAGGCATAGTTATTTATTACAAAACAGTTTGCTATTAAAAAATGCGTACTAGCGACAACATGACTGAACCTATAAGTCCTACACATGGAGTTCAATTAACACCACTTATTCAAATACTTTGTCGTTTCAATGGAGGATGTGCCCCAGAATCACTTCATCGCGAACTACGGAAAAAATTTAATGAAAATATCAATTACTTGCAGACTCTTACTAGCATGACAAATGATGATGTTGCCATTTCAGGAATTGGTCAAAGAGATTTTACTGAACCTAGAAAGAAAGCTCTACTCACAAACCATCTAAAGCATCAACAGATGGAAATTTATCCAAGCAAGTTAACGAAAATGGGGGCTGATCAGATATTTGCTCTACGTGGATATTTACGTGTTACAATAAGACAATATTTTTATGTTCGACATCGAATTGATATTGCATATCCGCAATTACCACTTATTTGTGTTGCTGGAGGAAGAAGGCATCAATATTTTTACCCAATTGAATGTATAGATGTACTGGAAGCAGTTGAACAATCCGAAAATTTATGAAAATATATAAGTGATATGTTCTATTTTATATTATTGTTATAAAAAATGTTTAATAAAATTATTTTTATTTTTATTTTTGGGTATGTATACTGTGAATATCGAAGAATATGGAAAGTTCAGGAGGCGAAAGTTTCATTATTTCGACGAACGCCCAAACCGAGCACTTTCCAGCATGTTTTACATTTACCCCCTCAACCAAATTTTACAAATATAACTTGGACCCCGACTGGTCATGTATGGTTTATTTACGATGAGAAAGAGAAAGAATGGAAACAGGTATACAGACCAACATTTACAATAGTGTACCACGAACCAGGTGTGTTTACTTCTGCTTGGTCCTTTGTAAAAGAGACATGCTCAGATATTGTTGTTGCTGTAAAATCATTTGTCATTGAATCGGCGAAACTTACATTTTACCTAGGTCGTAAGCTTATACCCATATAGATTATGAAATCTTATTAAAAAATAATAAAATCAAAAAAACAATAAATAAAAAACCAAAAAATTAATATAGATATAAAATGCAAAAAAATAATAAAATAAATATAAAATTCCAAAAAAAATACTAAAATAAAAAATAACAAAAAATACATTAAATTTATTTTTCTAAATTTTTTACCCTTCATTTATTTTAAATTGCCCTGTAGGTTTAGGTTTTACTATATTTTAATAAATATCGAGATTATTATGTAGTATGTAAAAATGTATAAATATATTTTTAACACATTTTCAAATACGATGTTTTAAGACATTTTTTAAAAAATGTCTTAAAAATCGTATTTATACTACTCCTATATCATGATGGATAATCAATCCTCTTTATTGTCAGTATGCCATAATTTAGCATATTCTTTAACATCTTCGACATCAGGCTTAATCCAATCACACGCTGGTAAATAACCTCTTTGCAAATGAAGTCCTACAACCTTTACTGGTTTGTATGGACCATAAAATTCAGCTAAAAATGTAAAAATAATTAGCATTCAGAAATTTGTTTATTTAATCATTGTGGGTAAAAACCGTCCTCTAAAACAACGTCCTTCTAAACAACGTCACTCTAAAACTACGTCACTCTAAAACAACGTCCCTCTAAACAACACAAAAACCGCCCCTCAAAACAATGGCCAATTTGTGTAATTGGGAAAGCAGAACTGGCTATAGCCATTTCTACTTTAGCCAATGCAAATGTTTATTCAGCGGCTAGGAGCAAACTCATCCAATATTTAAAAATAAAATAAAACATACAAACATCAATTTTACAAACTCCGTTTTCGTTAATTTTGTGACAAGGACGAGCGACAGCTGGGCCGCCTTCCATATCCTCTTTATCTCCCACTTGTTTTTCTAAAGCTACCAAGTATGGTTTTACTTTCTTTACTTTTTCAATATGATTAATATGTTTATCGCTACCCAATTTTTCATATTCCTCATACTTTTGTTCATCATTCATAATCTTTTTTAGCTCTTCATTCTGATCATTCAAAACTCTTTCAAATTCCTTTTCATTAGCCGTTGCTCTTGGAAAGGTTGTCGCTTAAATTATTTACTCTATAGAAATAATTAGTCTATAGAAATAATTTTTTTAAATCGGTTTATTTAAGGATATTATCTTTATAATCAATGTCTCCTCCACCATAGATAACCCTCATCTCTAATAGATGTCCTCCATCACTATAATGCCCCCCCCCCTATTTCAATCACTCTGAAAGGTGATTAAAAAATATTATAGAATGCCATGGCATTTTAATAGAGGAAATACGGTAGATCTAAAATCTTTCTTTATAAGCATACTTTTGTAGATTCCAAGATATTCACGCGGCAACGGTAACTGATATTTAGCCTTGTAAAGTTCTCGGCTCCGGTACAAAATATGGAATCGTTAAAATATGGAATGGTTAAAATCGCGAATAGGCTAAAAAGGGGTTAAAATACCGAATCGTTAAAATATGGAAACGTTAAAATATCGAATCGGGTAAAAAAGGGTTAAAATATGGAATCGTTAAAATATGGAATGGTAAAAATGTCGACACGGCCAAAATCTGTCAAAATGTCGAATTCTTTTAAAAAAGGGTCAGATGAGTGCCATACGTTGATTGTAGATGATTTTATCAACTTATCAACTTATTTTTGATAATTTGATTGATAAGTCTCGTATGTCATAGTCCGGCGTAATCTTTTCTGCCCGAGTTCAGTGTATTTTATGGAGTAAAACCGGACCGGATAAATCAAGACCGGATCCGGTCCGGCATGATCGTACGAATCCGGAAAACATAACGCGATCCTGATACGGAAAAATTAGAGTGGCGTGCACTAGTTTTTAGTTAAGACCTAAATTTTGTACCCTACCGTATACGGTACGGAATACCGAAAAATACCGATCAGCCTTTAAATTTTATCGGTCGGAATTCCGTACTGTACTACCGACTCGGAATACCGAAAAATACCGTCGGTATTACGGTAACGCCCGGATTCTAGGTTTTGGCGATATTTTTAAAAAATTCGACATTTTGACCTATTTTGGCCATGTCGACATTTTATCTATTCGATATTTTAACGATTCCATATTTTAACCCTTTTTTAGCCTATTCCATATTTTGACCATTCCATATTTTAACGATTCCACATTTTAACCCCTTTTTAGCCTATTCGCGATTTTAACCCTGTGCCCAAAAGGGCATAAGCCCTACACTATTTTCCCATTCCTCTCGCATTGTTATATTTACGTACTATTTTTATTTACCGCCCACAATTTATTTTGTTTAACCACGCCTACTTTTGGCTGTCAAGTTAGCGCTCGGCTGTCCCTAAAATCACTTCTTTCAATCCTTCTTTCAATTTCCAACTTCTCTCAAAATCTTATAATTTTCTAATTCCTTTAAACCCAATCAATTAAACCAACTTTTCTCCCTTCAACTGGGAGCAGGAGAGCGGAGCACTAACTTAAATTATTTGTTCGCATTTTCACCACATATTTTAATCACCAATTTATTCACACCGCGGATCCCGAGCTGTTATCGGACCGCTAAATTTATTTGTTAATTAAATAAATCTTTTCTTCTTTGGTGTGTGTATTTTTGGGGATTTTGGGTAGGCTGTCGTCGTCATCATCGCTTATAAGTTTAAGAGAACTTTTGAGTTCTCTGTCCTCCCTTTATAAGCGTCCGTCCCTCCCATAGCCGGAGGCCGTACAAATTGTGTGTCCACCCGAAAGGGCTTTTGGGCACATATAAAAATTGGAGCCCCGTACGGGTCCGCAGTCCAATCGCACTGCCCCCGTTTCTTCAGGCAATTGTGCCAATCAACACGTCTGCCTTTTTAGGCTAAATTTTGTGTTCTCATCCTGAACACGCGGTTTTGGCCACCAGAGCCAACCGTTATCTGCTCATCAGCCAGCAGCACACGAATACTTACTCTTGGAGAGTAAGTCAACATTTATCTTCTCACAAGTCAGCAGTTCACGAGTTCATCATCTATTACTCCTGGAGAGTAATCCTTAAGTCGGAAACTATCCGATTCACAGCCTTACCCCACAAGCCCGCACAACAAAGTGCGCAAAGTCGTGATCCCTCAAGCGGACCGACATACATTCACGCTCCTTGAAGGACGCAGTTTTTTCCGCGAACAAACCCGCTCATCCCCTTTTCTACAATTTCAATCTTTGCTCTTTGCTAGCAATTTTTTTGTGCTTATTTTGCACATTTTTCTTGAAAGAAGTCATTCCTTTGTTTACCAAAACTTAGGTCTTAACACATTTCATCAGTTGTGCACATTTTTGCACAATTTTACACGAAAAACAAGAAAGGAATTTATTTGGCCAAATCATCGGCCAATCAACAAGTTTACAAGTTGGTGCATTTTTGCACATTTTTTGAGAAGAAAAGGGACACGAAAGCCTTTTCTTTTGTTTGGCCATAACTTTGGCCATTCACACGATTGGCGCATTTTAGAGCGCGGCAACACGAGTTTAAAGAACACTGACTTTTCGCTCTGTGAGCAAGTCATTTCTTTTGTTTTGGCCAACCCGTCGGCCAATTACACCGTTAAGTCAGAGCGACTGACTTTACATTTTTAGTGTTTATTTACATTTTTCACACATCTGCGTTTATTTTTCTCTTTTGAGAAGAGAACTTTGTGCTGCCACTTACCAGTCGCGGTAAACATCAATTTAGCACAAAATATACCAAAAGTGCTCTCTTCTCATATTTTCATCAATTTTCTGACTTTGATAGTCAGTCTTCAGCGAGTTTATTTTTTTAGCTTAAAGGCACAAGTTCCTTAAGCTTTTGCGTTTTTGGACTAAATTAGCTAGTCCAACGCTTTTAAGCAGATTATTATAATCGCTTATCACAATGCCATCTTCAGGACATATTCGAAGGAAAATTGGGCTAGCTCTGAGAGCCCTCAAGGATCATATTATCGCGGCAACCACCCTTTTGGGTAATGAACAAGAAGCACAAAACCCGGCACGCCTCCGGGCTGAAAGACATCAGTTGATTCGCACACTTGAGCGAATAGAAACTCTCGATCACGAGTGGACAGGATTTATTGATCTCCTGGATGGAGGAGATTTGGAAGCTGAGGAGCAGCTGTACAATACGTTTCCTCCTAATGTACAGGAAGGACAAGTGTGGGTCCATTTCATGGACTTCGCAGAACAGGCCCGAGGAATTATAGGCGAGTTAGACTTCCTCCTTTTGGAAATGGAGGAAAGAATTACAGAGGCTAGTGAGCGTAGTGAACGAACACGAGAGTCACAACGCATTCAAAGTCGAACTCAAGAAGAACAAAGCATTGGAGAAAACAAGGTCAAGGACACTCCTTTATTACCAGACACACGTTTACCAGAGCTCAAAATGGAGCCATTCAATGGAGATCCGAAGAAATGGCCAGCTTTCTGGCAATTATTTTCAATCAACATCGACCAACGCCAAATGGACAATGTTAGGAAAATGAGTTATTTACTCACCCTCCTCCAAGGTCCCGCTAAAGATTTAGTTGCGGGATTCATTTTATCCAACGAGAATTACACGAGAGCATTGGATTTGCTCAAATCACGATATGGCGATAATCGAGCCATCACTGAAGCACTAGAGTCGGAGCTCATGAATCTGAGCCCGCCAAATGAGTCCTGCCATTCAATTCGATCTTTCGTAGATTCGATTGAACGAATTTGCCGTCAGTTGGAAGCTTTCAATATTGTCGATCAATCTCCATTTATATCGACAGCCATCAAGTCCAAGTTGCCCCGCTCTATTGTCTCTAAACTAGTAGAGAAAGAGCGAGGGGCAGAATCTCGTTGGAATTGCGCTCAGCTCAGAAAAGAGCTTATCAACATTGTCGAAATCAAAGAAGAGGTTCAGCGATGTACAACCTCACAAGCGCCCAAAACACGAACTGAGACGACTGAGAACCACATTTCCTCTAGAAGAGGAAATTACCAAGCACGACAAGGAGCGCAAGAGCAATCTCGTACATTCATTGCTCCTGCTCACGTACACAAGAATAGACCATTTGTGAAGTTTGGACAGAGAGAATGCTCCCTATGTCATCAAGGAGCACACTTCCCAAGTAAATGTCCAAAATACCCGACGCCACAATCGCGTTTCAACCGGTTAAAGGAGCAGCACCGTTGTATAAGGTGTCTGCGCGAGGGCCACTCATTTAAGGAATGCCACCTTCCTATGTTATGCCGAATCTGTCAGGGCAAACATAGTTTTCTCGTCTGCACCACATCAACAACGAGGAACCATACACGACTTAACAAGACGAGCAAGAAGGGGACTGCGCCGAATAGGCAGTTTACCCAAATGACAACCACGATTGAGACTCCGTTGACTGGAGCTAATTTAACACAAGAGGATCCTCCCGGCTCGGAGAGTGATCCAACTAAGACAGTTGCAGCCATGGCATTTCCTCACTTGCGCAAAAAGTTATCAGCGTACCTAATGACACGAAAATTGGCAGTAGAATCGCCAGAAGACAAGAAAAGCAGAACACTTGCTTATGTGTTCTTTGACCCGGGCAGTCAGCTAAGTTACATCACCAAGGATCTAGTGGACAAAATTCGTCCACCTCAAATATCAATCGACGACGTCGAAGTACACGGATTTGGCGGAACAATGAGAGATCCAATCAGAATCCGCTCACCAACATATGCCGTCTCAATCAGAAGAGAGGACGGTGGTTGGGAAGAGCTCGAACTCAATTGGACCAAGGAGATAAGTACCCCTTTCGAGATGGTTCAATGGACGACAGAAATGCCCACTCAAGATTTAGATCACCCAGAAGTCCAGCAAGCACTCAAGATATCATCAGAAGTCCCAGGAATTATGCTGGGAACACGACACTTTTGGAAGTTTTTCAAGGAGAGAACTGAAGTCGCTCCAGGAATTTATGTCATTCAGACTGCCTTTGGTCCAGTAGTTGGAGGGGAGTCTGATATGAGTCCATATGGAGGACGACCTTCACACTCTATGATAGCGATCGGCAAGTCTAATATTGACCAAATGCCTCCTTCCAATATTATAGAAGAATTCTGGAATTTGGAGGGGATAGGGATTACAGAGGATCCCGGAGCTGACGATGACCAAATCGCTGTTAAACAGCTAGAGTCCTCGATTGCCCAAGATAACGAAGGGCGTTACACGGTAAGCGGGATTTGGCGAGAGCCAAAGATAACACCACCAAGCAACTACAGAATGGTTTATAGTCGACTTTGTTCAACTTACAGCTCGCTTGCACGATCAAAGGACCTTTTAGACAAATATCATCAAATCATTGTCGATTATCTTCAAAGAGGGATAATCGAGCCAGCACGAAAGAATCCAGTAGGACAAGAACATTATCTGGCTCACCATGCAGTTATTACTCATAAGGTGAGACCAGTATTCGACGCAAGTGCACATCCGAGAGGGCAACCTTCATTAAATGATTGCCTCCTCCGTGGCCCTGTGCTCCTACCAGAACTAGTAGGGTTGTTGCTCAGATTTCGCCTACCAAAATTTGTGGCTATTGCTGACTTGGAGGCAGCATTCCTTATGGTAGGCCTACACGAAGAAGACCGGGAAGTTGCCAAATTCCTTTGGCTGAAGGACCCGGTTAAACCACCATCTACCGATAACATACAAGTTTATCGTTTTGCGAGAGTTGCTTTTGGCGTTATTTGTTCCCCTTACCTTCTGGCGGGAGTAATACGTCACCATCTAGAGAAATACGGCACGACGACTGCTACTGAATTAGCAAGTAGCCTTTATGTGGACAACCTTCATTTAGGAGCAAGTTCTCCAGAAGAATTAATTAGGAAGTGCAATCAAGCCAAAATGATATTCTCGGAGGCGAAGATGAACTTGCGAGAATTTACCTCGAATTCACCAGAGACAATTTCTGCTATTCCGGTCGAGGACCGGCTTGACAAATCAGAGGTTAAGGTACTAGGAATGCAGTGGGATATACAAAATGACGAGCTCGGATTTCAATGGCCGAGTAGTCAAATCAGTCCCAATCCAACACGACGTTCAGTATTAAGCACTTTAGCGGGCATCTACGATCCATTGGGACTATTGTGTCCAGCTGTTTTGCCCGCAAAGTTATTTTTTCAGCAATTATGGGATGACAAACACGACTGGGACACTCCACTTGCCTTGGAGGAAAAATCCGTTTGGGAGAGTTTCCTCCAGGGTTGGCAAGTTCAGGAGATTCGTCTACAAAGGAAAGTCCTTCAATCACACGATAAGATACAGATCCACGCATTTGTTGACGCTTCTATAAGCACTTATGCTGTTGCTATTTTCATAAGAGGGGAGCATAACAATTATTTCTCCTCTAACCTTATTTTTGCCAAAACCCGCCTTAAACCTAAGAAGGGTGGCAAAACACTCACAATACCACGAATGGAACTCATAGCTATACTTATTGGCGTAAGAGCATTGGCTTACGTTAATAAGGAGATAGGGAAACCAATTGACCAAGTTCATTTATGGAGCGACTCTCAAATAGCGCTCTCATGGGTCAAATCACCGCAAAATCAACCAACCTTCGTCCAGAGAAGGCTAAACGAAATTAAGAAGCACGAAGATATACACTTTCATTATGTAAGGACCGATGAAAATCCGGCAGATACAGCAACAAGAGGAGCCACTCCCACCGAGCTCCGTTCCGACCTAAGGTGGTGGAGAGGACCGGACTGGCTCATTCAGCCACAGGCTAATTGGCCTGAGGATATCACATTCCAATCATTCACGAACCACGACCTCAATAAATTTGAGGAATCTGAAGAAGATCCCTTTAATACACAAATATGCCTTGCGGCTACAGAGACCCCTCATGGAACTCATCAACTATTGAAACGTGTGAGTTCCTGGGGTAAAGCAAGGCGCGTTATGTTATACATCCTTCGGTTTATCAAAATAGTGCTCGGGAAGAAGAGAGCACAATCCATCAGATTGGATTCCATTTCTTTCAATGGAGTCCCCACGACACGAGACTACGAAATTTCTGAAGAATATTTAATAAGATGGGAACAGAAAGAGTGTGGCGAGGAACTCGGTAAATACCGCCACATAATCGACAATAATAAGATCATGCGTCTTCAAACTCGCCTGACGAATAGTCAGGGCCCCGAGGGTTTGATTCATCCAGTCCTACTCCCAAAACATTCAGATGTTGGGAAATCAATCATGAAAGACATCCACACACGGTTATGTCACGGAGGTGTAGATTGGACTCTTACAGAGTTCTTGAACAACTATTGGCAGCCAAGAGCTCGCCAAGCTATCCGCAAAGTTATATCAGAATGTATGGCTTGTAGGAGGATGAACTCCTACAAATATGCTTTACCAACAATGCCACCACTTCCAGCAGACCGAGTCCAGCAAAGATTGCCATTCCAGTCAATTGGAGTGGATTATGCTGGTCCGACACTCACTAAAGTCCAAGGCTCCCTCGTAAAGTGTTGGCTAGTCTTAATTACTTGCCTCACGACAGGAGCAGTTTATATTGAGCCTACATTGGATTTAACAGCCGCCTCGTTTCTCAATGTTTTTCGCCGTTTCATCAGTCGGCGTGGACGTCCAGATCGCGTACTTAGTGACAATGGACGTAATTTTGTTTTAGCAGAAAAAGCCTTGAGCGCCGCTCTCGTCTCCCACCTAGCAGAGAACAAAATCGAGTGGAAATTCATTCCAGCTCTTTCTCCTTGGGCAGGCGGAATTTATGAGAGGCTCATAGGCATGGCAAAAACATGTTTTAAAAGGACGATGGGAAGACAAGTACTCCCATATGATCAACTCGCAACGTTCACGGCTGAGGTTGAAGCCGCGCTCAATTCGAGACCGTTAACTCACACATCAGATGAGGAAGGAGCTCCTCTTCCTTTACGCCCAGTGGATTTCATCCAGCCTGGAGCAACACTCAGTTATGATTTCACGTTCAAGAAAACCAAAAGGGACAAACACGTTCTCCCTCACGACCAGCTCCTTACATTGTGGAAAAGCACTTTAGAAAATCTTGATTCCTTCTGGGAACGATGGAAGAGAGAATATCTTGTTATTCTGCGTGATCGCTCAAAATGGGAGCACGCTGGCCCAAGACTACAGACACACTCAGCTCCTAAATTGGGAGAAGTAGTGTTAGTAGAAGACATCATGCGACCAAGAAATGCATGGCTTTTAGCCAGAGTTGTAGGGCTAAATGGTCATCCAGGCCCTATAAGGAGCGTTAAGCTCCAAATGCCAAATGGTCGAATAACAACGCGACCAGTTAACAAGATTTACCCACTCGAAGCAGGGACAGAACAAACAGACATACAACCAGTCAGTAATCCTGTAGAAAGCTTTACTCCTATTGAGGAGGAGCAGGTAGAGGAGCCTGAGCTCCTTGAACCACAAGAGCAAGATAATCAGTTGATCGAGAACCAGCCTCCCACAACTAGCCTTAAGCAGAAACCAAAAGAACCTGCAGCTTTGGTTTCAAAACATAAAATGGTCACGAGAGGAAAGGCAAAATTAGGCATTCAATCAATTTTAGCCGCTTGCCTTTTAACCATCATAATTAATCCTATATTGGGATTCACTTCGCCAATTAAATGTGAAGGCTGCCCAACTTGCCATGGATGCTTAGTCCATTGTAGCAAGGCTGGGGTAAATGTCCTTTCACCGCCAAAAATAAGCAAAATTGAAATTTGTTGCTTAGACCGATGCCAATTACTACCAGGCCAAGAAGAAACAATTCATCATCTTCCCAAAGAAATATTGGTTAATGACTATACCTGTCATGCCAAATTTTGGGACACAAACCGAGAAATACCATTTGAAGTTAGTACGAAATGTTTAGCATTCCACCAATGTCAACTAGTGGATTGCACATTCTGCCTTGATTTACTAACAAATCCAACCTGTAATCCAATGGCTGCTGCCTTGGTTCTAATTGGAATTTGTTTTCCTCTCCTTCTTATACTAAGTTGTTGCTGCAAATCACTCCAAACACTGCTCCGTCCATTAGGAGTAATTTGGAGACTCACGCGCCCCCTTTATACATGGGGGAGAAGAAGAGGGAGCAAGGCATTAAGCAAAGGACGAGACCTCCTAAAGGAAAATCAAACAAACATTAAGGAAAATGCACGAAAATTCAAGAAAGGAGCTCAAAAGAGGAGTAAGGAAATGAGGCAAGCGAGTCTTGCTCGACTAGCACGATATGGCATAATACCTGCTCTCCTCTTGTTCCTAGCCCATTTGATTATCGGAGAGCCAATTTCGATAATTTCACAAACAGAGAATTGTCGAGTACGAGAAGGTACTCGAATTTGCACGATTTTAAGCTCCACAACATTGAGCTTACTACCAGCAGGGCAACCAACCACTCTTCTAATCAAGGATAAAAGAGGAGACATTTTGGGAGCATTAATGCTCACCCTCAAAGCTCTAACGCTCAATTGCAATCCAAGGACACTCACATATTTGCGAAGCTACCGTATAAGTACCAGATCAGTATGGAGATGCCCCAGTGGCGGATCATGTTCTGGTAGCTTCTGTTCACAAGTAGGAGCAAACACACACATACCCGAACTAGTCGAGGTTATGGACAAGCCCGGGAGCAGTGGCTGTTTGGAATCCTCCGCTCTATGGAGTAAAGGATGCGGATTTCCAACTGCCAGCTGCTATTTCTACCGTTGGTATGCTATCCCTATGACTCTCGATGTTTTTGAACTTTTCGAGTGTCCTACTTGGGATTTTCACATAAAGACGACATTACAACTCACTGTTAATGACCAAATCGTAGAGGAGACAGTCACATTACATCCGGGATTAACCCATCATTGGGCCAACATATCACTTACACCAATTTCAGTGACGAACCCTCCAGCTCCGGTTTTGAGCACTCCATTCCTTACTCATGGATTTTCGGTTGCTCTAGGAGACGGAGTCCCAACAGACCTAAAATGTCAAGATAGGCCGAGTGCAGCCGGGTTTGGCTGCAATATTTCATCAAATACCTGTAAAGATTGCCGTCCTACACCCGACGGATCAATTACATGCCAGTGTAGAGAATTTGACGGGGAAGCAATTTTGGCAGACCCCGTAAAACGATTACCTCTAACTATTGGCCGACACACTTTTCTGACTGAAGACGACCAAGTATACGTCGAACAGTCATATACTCCTATACAGATCAATCTACAAATGAATAATTTCCAGTTAGTGACAGAAATAACCGAGTCCACTTGTCAGATAACAATAGATGACGTTAGTGGCTGTTATCGCTGTTTAACAGGAGTTCAAATCAAATATTCGTGCTCGACCGATTTTGGGTCGTCACTTGCCGACATCAGATGTGACGATGGTATTCATTTTATTGCTCGATGTTCCTTTAATGGAACTGAAGGAGCAGCACATTTTGCCTACAATAGATCAAAAATTGACACAGAGTGTCAAGTCAAGTGCCCAGGAGGAAATAGTCAATTACACATCAAAGGACAGCTCTTATTTATTCCAATACAGTGGAGGCAAGAGCGAATTGTCCAATCAAGTAAAGGTGAAAAATCCTCAGCATGGAATTTTAATCCATTAAGATTTCACCCGATTTCGCTTATAATGACAAGTTTACCGCTTCCATCTCCATTATATTTATTACTAATATCCACTTTAGTAATAATTGCAATTTATAGTATTCTGCGTTTTAAATTCGCAATTTGGAGAAAAATGAGCTCTCTGCTCATCACAAGTTTATTAATAAACAATTTTGCTGTCGAGGGGGAAGGGGCTTTGCGCCCATTATTAATTTTTGGCAATCATAGCCTTCCACCCCCATCCATTCACATTTATTCACAAATCGCGACCTACCCACCCTCAAAACAAAAAGAGAAAATTTGGAATGGGCACGAGCAAGCCAAACAGATGGCAAGCCAACTTAAAATGTTTGCCACTCACCCATTCGTTAAAAATAAATTGTCGAGCCATTCTTTGATTCAACTAACTTTTGGCTCTTTTCGTCTTTTGTTTATAAGAAAAAATTTATTTTCTTATACAAAAGAATGTGCAAAAACACTTAACTTAGTTTTGCACACCACCAAAAGCCATCAACACATTTCCATCTCTAAACTTTTGTCAAAGAAAGAAAAAATAAATTTTTTCTCTCCTTTTACAAAAGAGGGCACAGAAATAGCCAATCCACATATGTGTAGAAAAAATAGCGCTCACTGCTTTAATAGCAAAGCGTACAAAAAAGAAGAGTTTGGGCCAATGTTCACAACTCCGCCCAACTCAAGTTGTTTATCTACTTCCCCCAGAAAATGTTTTTTCATTCTCATTTCAACAAAAATATTTTTTAATAATTTAAATAAATTTAGGCTAATTTATTTTGCGATAATGCCGCTAGGCGATTTCTTTGCTGTTCCTCCTCGCAAACCAGGGGAAACCAGAGACGAATATCTGCAAGCTTGCCTTGCTAAAGGATATAATCCCACTCTTCCGGAGAAAGGTCAGAGTATGGCTGATTATATTCCGAAAGAGCTGGGACTGATATTTTTCGACTCCTTGTGTGGAAATGAAGCACGCCGTAGGGGAGAAGGCCTGCTTACGTTTTTTTGGGAAAAACTCAGATGCCATGGACTTCCTTTGCCTGATGAGGAACCATGTTTAAGCCGGGCAGCCAGGGAGGAGCTTGTTGAGCCAAATTTAACCGTGGCTCAATTTTTTCGAAATAAAGGAAGGGCCTTGACACACCCGGACCTCCCCTGCATTATCATTAAGGGGGGAATCCGTGGCTCGTCAAGAAAGAGCCGAAGACATGCTAGAGTTGTTGGACACCAGTGCTGGAAGGTGGGAGAGTCCCACAAGAGCTTCTTTCCGTTGGAGCAAATCATTTACGATCCGACTGAACCGGATCCAAGTTTTGGAGGAAATGCGGCCACGGGTTTCACCCCGCCAAGCTCACCGCCACCAGAATTACCACCAGGAGAAGGCCCATCAACTGAGGAGGAACACGCAAAAGAAAAAGAAAACAATGAGCTTAAAATTAGCTTTCCGCGAGGAGGACCCCCGATTCGCGCGCTCTCAATTTTGCTTTTTATCGCGGTTTTTACCGCTTCCGTGAATGAAAATCTCGCTTGTTGCATTAATTCACCCGATATTTCTCTCTCTCATTTTAATTATTTCTTGCCTATAGAAATGAAAAGAAATTCTTCTAACAACGGCAACAACAAAGCGGAAAAACGAGCAAAGGAAAATCTCTACCTAGAAGTTTTCGGGCCACCAACTTCAGCTGCTCAGCAGCAAGAAATGGAACAACATTTAAAAGAAATGAATGTTGAACAACTTTTAGAAATTGGAAATAAACCAGTTATGGCGGTGGCACCAGAAGAAATGGACAACTCTACCACCAGCACTTTATTAAAAGCAACATCGGAAATTATTAAAAATAAAGAAATTAATAAAATTAATTCTGCCTCTCAAGATGGAAAACAAATGGTAGAGAAACAACAAGAAAAGAAAGAATTGCCTGCGGCAACAGCTAAAGAAAATGCATTGGTTGTTTCTGTAGGTGAGGGAAAAATTGAATTGGGGGAGAGTAATAAAGGGAACATTTTAATGCCAGATCTCAAGGCTAAATTGGAGAAAGATCGCTTAAAACAAGAGAGGCAGAACCAGAAAAATCAAGCCCTCGTTGAAGCGTTCTTCTCTTTTGCGCAGAAGCTGACTGCTCAACAAACAGTGGTCAATGCGCCAGCAGCCACGGGGGGAGTTTGTGAAGGGACCGCCACTCACAAGGAAGCGGTCAACAAAATTGCGGTAACCACTCCCGCTCAAGCACAGTGGAAATGTTCTTCTTCATCTGGGCGCTCTAATGGTGGAGAAAGAGAAAAGAATTTAGGTGAGCAAGATCGGGTTGAGTCCATTGACCGTTATTCCCGTTCAGGTTCTGGGCGTTCACATTGGGGAGTTTCTGATCAACATACAGAAACTTTGCGAAAGGTCCGAACTACCACGGGTCAACTTTGCGGTCAGATTTCTGATGCAATTCACTCTGTGGAATCTGGGAGAGCCAAGTTGACGAATGAGGAAGAACATGACTTACTGGCTATCGATGGGGCTGCGAAGAGATTGATGAAATCGATACACATTGCATTTGGACATACACGTCGTTCTCGCTAAACATTTTTTTTGTTTTTTGCCGGGGGGAGTGTGCCCAAAAGGGCATAAGCCCTACACTATTTTCCCATTCCTCTCGCATTGTTATATTTACGTACTATTTTTATTTACCGCCCACAATTTATTTTGTTTAACCACGCCTACTTTTGGCTGTCAAGTTAGCGCTCGGCTGTCCCTAAAATCACTTCTTTCAATCCTTCTTTCAATTTCCAACTTCTCTCAAAATCTTATAATTTTCTAATTCCTTTAAACCCAATCAATTAAACCAACTTTTCTCCCTTCAACTGGGAGCAGGAGAGCGGAGCACTAACTTAAATTATTTGTTCGCATTTTCACCACATATTTTAATCACCAATTTATTCACACCGCGGATCCCGAGCTGTTATCGGACCGCTAAATTTATTTGTTAATTAAATAAATCTTTTCTTCTTTGGTGTGTGTATTTTTGGGGATTTTGGGTAGGCTGTCGTCGTCATCATCGCTTATAAGTTTAAGAGAACTTTTGAGTTCTCTGTCCTCCCTTTATAAGCGTCCGTCCCTCCCATAGCCGGAGGCCGTACAAATTGTGTGTCCACCCGAAAGGGCTTTTGGGCACAAACCCATTTTTACCCGATTCGAGATTTTAACCCTTTTTTAGCCTATTCCATATTTTAACGATTCGATATTTTGTCCGGACACGAAAGTTCTCTTGTACAACCCTCATCGTTTGGAGGCAAATAAACGTTTAAATTTCCTGGCAGACCTCGAGATGATCCCTCAGATGCCTTTCCTTTATCTTTTGCTTCGCCTAATGCTATAAGCAGGGCAAATGCCCCGAAAGCGAATAAGCGCATTTTTTCGGATTTTCTAAAATTAAATGAACAAAAATTTTTAAGAATGATTAAATCGAGGGGAATTCACTGTGATTTGGGCAGTGAGGTGAATTGGGTTATGAGGAATTTGGGCAGTAAAGAAGGAAAAGTTAACAATTACATAGGAAAAAGTTAAAAAATAATAAAATTTTTAAATGAGACATTGCCCCAATTTTTAAATTAAAATCCAATGATATCCCAATTAATCTCACATATGTCCCAGATTTTCCCTTAATACACCCAAATCCCACTATAATCAGCCCAAATCCCGTTAATACTTTGATATCCATCTAATTCCTCTGTTATCACTCGATATCCGCATAATCCACATATATCCCTTGAAATAATATTATCCATTGTTTTTCCACCCGGAGCCCGGAGCTAGCATTGATCATGGGCGTATCATGGAATTTTTTCGGATTAAGAGGGATATAGGCGGATTAAGAATATAAATGGGATTTGGATGATAATCCCCTGTATTAATGTTAACAAATGCCCAATACTGAGCACTGATAATGAGTTAAAGTATTGTTTTTGGTAAAAAACTTTTCATAAAAATTACTCGATTACTCGATTTACTCGTACTCGAACTCGGCCTAAAAAGTTGAACTCGAACTCAGGGTTTTCAAACTCGGCATTACTCAAACTCGGTTTTTCCCCAATTACTCGGTTGCTCTAATTAAAAAGACTCAAAATGAATAAAAATATAAAATAAATTGGCTATAAATATACAAGACTAGGATGGGATAGATAGGACCGCCTATTTCGTGAGGGCTGCCATAGGCTAATTTGGGGGCTATCATAGACTAGGGGGGGTGTCATAGGTTAATTTGAGGGCTGTCATAGGCTAGGGGGGTTGTCATAAGCTAATTTGAGGGCCGTCAAAGGCTAGAGGGGTTGTCATAGGCTAATTTAAAATTTCAAAATTATGCACTCTACCTTATGCCATTATTCAATGAAAGTCATAATAAAAAAACCGGAATTAGCTATCGATGGTAATTATTAGCTATCGGCTAAATTGATTGAATAAATATTATTTAATGTATAATTTGGTAATAATTAATAAAAGTTAATTAGGTGCATATTGCATTTCAAAACATTTTAACATAAATACAGTAAAGCTGAGTTGGGCTATAAATATTTCTCCTCCAGCTAAAGCAAAAGTTTATTCGACAGCTGGGAGTGGACAAGCATCTTACGTTGATCGGAAGGATCTGTTGCTGTTATTGATGGTTAGGTATGTTTAGTGAATTTGTTGTGGATTTTCCTCTGTTTAAAATAAAAGTGCAGTTATAATTTTGGAACACTCCTATGTGAAAAGAAGTTACATAATTTAAAGGATGTAAATTTAAAAATCCATTTTATAGTTCTGAAATGTTATGTTTACATCAGAGATGGGTCGGTTTGAGAAAAAAGTCGTGACGGGTTGGGTTTTAAAATTTTCTTCGGGTTGGGTTCCGGGTTAAAGCTTCCCGACGTGCTACAGGCGCTTCCGCTAATTTTTAAATTGAATTTTGAAAGCTTGCCCTTACCTTATAGCCAAAAATTTAAATTCATCTAGGCTTAAGACGTCAATTAATAATTTGTAATTTCGCTCTTTATAATTTTTAGCTTCGTACCCAAACTGTTTCGAAATTTCGATCTTAGTAATTTCTTTCTTCGATTAATGAAATATGTACATTAATGTACTTTTTTAATTTAAATTTTATTGAGTTTTTAATAAATAACAGTAAAAAATTTAAAAAATATTCCTAAAAATAAGTTATTTAGAAGTTATTTAGACAGTTTCTGTTGATTTGGGTTGGATATAATTCTCGGATATACGAGAAGTTCCACGGATTTGCCAACCGTTTTGAGAAAAAAGTCGGGACGTTCCGTGTACGGGCTTACAGCCAAAGAAAGATCCAATAAGCATGATAATAACAGCTTTTCCAGGACAAACGGATAGAATACTGACCCTAAAATCATGTAGTTACTTAATAAAAGGTTTTCTCATCATTCTGCTATAACATTATCATAAGATGTTAAACCTTACTGGTTATCCCTCCCTCACTCACTCCCCTTCCTTCAATATTACTTTAGAATCTCTAAAAATTCTAAAAGTGTCAGGAAATAATTTTTCTAACAACTTTATGTATATATTTTTTAAAACAAGAGATCTTTACAAAAATTATTTCTATAATTTAAATTATAAGTTAATTAAACATCCGTCCATTCTTCTTTTCTTCGTTGTAATGAACCACTGAAAATATTTTTTAAATTGTTCAAAATTTAATTTTATTTAATTAATTATACTTTAATTTTTGTTGATTGCCTTCTTTAATTGTTGATGAAAAAAGAAAAGAATCAACTCGACTTGAACCTATTGACCTATCCATTTCTGAAGGGATACGTCTAAATAACGATTTTTAATGATTTAAAAGTATTTTTAAATTACTTAATTCCATTTGAAGGCCATCCAATCCTCTGATCATCAACTATAGGTTTAACGTCTGTAAGTATTGAAGCTTGTGAAGGGGAATATAAACGATGAGAAGAGCGGGAACGGGTAAACTAAGAATGAATTTCTGATGTTTTTTGATAAAATAATTAATTAGAAGACTGTCTAGACCTCGGTTTCGTAAACCTAGATATTATGATTTTAATGAGTGATTCGACTTGATCCATTCTGTAAAGCTTATAGCTATTTAATTCCTAAGGCTATGCCGTAGTCGCACATCAGTCAGGTCTACTGAAGATGCTGGTTCGCTCCGGGCCGCCGATTAACCTTTTGCACTAGCTAAAGGAGAGAAATAGCTATAGCCCAGCTGCTTTACTATTCGTTGGAAAAAATGATATAAAACTGGCTTGGATTTGATCAAGCTAAAAAAGAACGGCCTCATGTGCCTTCGACGGCTCCATGTGCCTTCGACGGCCCCATGTGCCGTTGTTCGAACGGCCCTCTGTGCCGTTCAGAAAGATAATACTAAATCTCTTTCTAATCGGTGATTCCTAAAAAATTTTCTGATAGAACCAATATATTCTTTAAAAATATTAGAGAATAACTTACAGGTTTTGGCAACCCATTTTGTTGAAGAGGTGTTGAAAAGGTTACTTTTGGTATCTTAGCAAAACGTTTTTCACTTTCCTTAAATTCTTTAATAAATTGTGATGGTTTTTGTGTTTTAACTAATTCTGGTTTGTCAACATTAAAGTTGCTGGTATTTCCGAACTGGTTTTGTTTTGATATTCTGCTCAAAAGTTGAGGGGGACCTAAATATTTTAAATTAATTCTAAAATTAAATTAAAATAAATTTGTGAGGTTAGTGGATTTGAAAATTAATTTTAAGCGAATTTCTATATAGAACGCAAACATTCTTGAGATTTTTCTAGAAAACTCAAAGATTATAATTTATACTCTAACTGATAAAATTAAAAAACTAGTAACTCTATATTCCTAATCTCGAATAATTCACAAGTTCGTGAATGATTTAAAAATATTCCCAAAATTCAGGGGAATATACTGAGAGAATTTCAAAGAAGTTGTGGGGCTATATTTTTCAACTACCTTACAGTGAGTTAATTTTTAAGAAAATACGGTAATCGAGTATGTTGCTACTTCCATAAGAAGGATCTAACATTCCTTATCCTTATTAGCCAAGTTTTATTTAAAAAAAATAAAATTTATACTTGTTTTTATCAGATCATTATCTGTCAAAAATAAATCTGTTGTTGTTCTCCCACCTGCCCTCGTTGAGATTGTGGATGTATCAATTGTTAATGATTTGGGTTGTAGATATTCATTATCAGAATTAAATAGGAAGGGCTATGATTTAATTTTAGGTTAAATTTCGTAAATTTAAGATGTGTTTTTTACTTTTCCAATAGAGAATGTTGTATTTTCTGGAGCTAAAGGCACAGGATCATAATGTCTATTACCTTCATCTAGATTATATTTTTTATTTTTATCATCAACAAAATTCTCTCCTCCAAAATTATTCCAATCTACATATTCGTAAACTACATCAGAATCTGTTGGGGTGTTTAAAGAAGGTTCAAAGATATTTCTCTCTCTTTTATTATTCAAATTTCTCGATTGTTGCTGTAAATTTTAGAAGAATTAGGTTACATGTTAATATTTTATCTGCATAAATAGATGATATTGGCGCATAGGATTTTCGAAACATATCGAAGGAGTATTTTTTGAGGAAGGACCTTTGAGTTACCCTCCCACGAATAGTTACTTCTCGAACAGTTGATCTTATTAACGAGAAGTTAAAACAATAATTACTCTCCCTTAATTTTGAATTATCCTCATTTAGGCTAATTTCAAACCCTAAATGTATAGAATTCTTCAATTAATGAACACATCTATCGTTAGCTCGTAAAAATAAGTATCCAGGGTGACTATCAGAAAATTTAGGGTAATTATTTTTAAAATTTCAAAGATTTTTTTAAAAAAGATTCTCAAATTGAATGCTCTGACTTTCTATTTTTCAATCACCACCTATTAAAGGGGCGTTCAAGTGCAGGAAGCGTTCTAGTATTGAGGTAGGGTTGTACCCCGGACGCTCGAGGGCGGGTATGTTGGGGTACAGGGTTTTCCAATTGTTCTGGAGCGGGGTTCGGGTCGGGGGAGCAAAATAAAGTCGGAGTACGGGTCGGGGATAAATCTGAAAAATCACTCGGGGTAGGGGTACAATTCTGATTTGAGGAATAACGTTATATCATACCTGTGTTTTAGTTTTATTTTTAATATTATGCATCGATTCTCTTTCCCATTGTTTTAATTGTTGTGATTCTATTTTATATATTGGTGATCTACACCGTCTTGAATTATTAAAATCTCGTTTAGGCTAAAAAATATTTTTTAAATTTTTTTATTTTAAAATCCCAACATCTTGTTGTGAACATATCGAAGTCTGTCCCGTAGAGGCAATCGTACCGGAAAAGTTTTTAAGTAAATGGGCCCCACAATTATCGTCTTCCAAGTCTTGCATCTTTTTAAAAATATTTTTAAGGTTTCTAGTGAAAAGTAAGACAAGATACAGTCAGAGGCTCGTGATGGGATCACGCTCCCAATTTTTTGATTTAAGTGATTTTGAGGGATTTCTCTTAAGGGATCACGTCTCGCAATGATTTTTAGTAAAAATCCCTCATACGGGATTCCTCAAACGCTAAATTTGCCTGACATTGATGAATATATACACTTAATGGGTTTTAGGTATATGAAGAATCTTTTAATGTGTCACAAATAATTACTTTAATCTTCATAAATTTTTCGCTCCGATTTTTGCCAAATGCAGCTTTTGTAGCTATACAACCGGTTATTGAACATATTAACATTAATATATTGCTAAATAAAGATATCCAAAATGACCAGCCAAAATGTTGCTAAAATAGAAAATTTTGGGGTTTTATTTGAATTTTTAAAATTCTTCTGTAATTAATACTTTGTTCCTATTAAGAGATTACAACTAAAACAGCTGTACATTCAGAACTATATGAGGATTAAAAATTAAATCTAATATTTGGACATTTTAGGGAAGTTACCTAAACCGTTTAATTTTGGAATCGTTACATTAAGTCTGTATGAATAGGGATGCGCGTGTTTTTTGAAAGAATTCCGATGTCCAGACTAAAGGTTAGAACCCTAACCAAGATATTTGGATATCCCGAACACAGGCGAATAAATCTCGGCTTTTCAGTTCAGAAAAGATTATCAGGGATTGCTATTTATTGGGGATTCATTGGAAAAACAACATCCGAAACCTCCTAAATTTTAATTTAAAAAATTATTACCTCATAAATTCCTTCTTCCTCTTTAATAATATTATTGTCTTGATCTGAGGCAAACATAAAAAAAAGTAAATTACCCGCTATACTTGAAAGAACAGAAATTACAACTAAAACAGCTGCTATACAAGTACATAAACTTTTAATTTTTTTATTAAAAATATTCTTTTAAAATTAATTTACCGATGACAAAAAGCAAAAATTAAAAAAATTATAGCAAAAATAGCACAGATGGTTGAGATAAGATTAGCTACTAATGTTGCTATTTTCCAACCTTTTTTTTTAAAGTTTAAAGGAATATTTATTAAAGTTTTCTACCCAAAAATAGATGTTGATAAGCATCCCCCCACAATCTATTTTCGTCATATCCAAGTTCATACCAATCCTTTTCATCTAGCCAGTAATCAAATTTAAAAACGCAATTTAATGCTGTTAGCCAAAATTGATCAAAAGGACGGGCAAGGTCAAAATGCCTTTAAAATTTATAAAAATTTAAAATCTGTGTTCTCTCTGGTACAAATTTAGGGGGAATAAATTATTAAACGAGAATTTAACTTTTGAGAAAGTAAAAGTACCAAAAAACTAGGATTAGATATAGATCTATGTACAGGAGGATAAGGCAAGAATGCCAAGAATTGTTCGAGTTCTCGAGATCCCGAATATTTTTAAATTCGAACTATCTTTGGTATAGATAACCTCGTAGAGTTATCGGTCCTAGAAATTCAAAAAATTATGGTTAAATATAGATAAACAGAAGATAGGGCAAGAATGCCAGGAATCCCGAATATTTCTCAATTCAACTTATCTTTGATATACAAAACCTAGTAGAGTTGTCGGTTCTAGAAATCTATAGGATATCTGGAAATAAAATATCCAACAGAGTATCAACGCTTTTATGAACTGACAAACACGCTCACATACATAATGTAGGTAGCATGGATCTTGCCTTCCCAATTTCCAAATACTGTGAATTGAAAATTTCTCTAAGGTTCCAAATTCCCGAAATTATTTTTATATTGGTATGACCCCTCGTGATAACCTAAGCCAACATTACTTTCTTTTAAAACCTGTGTAAAGTAGCATAATATTCTTTAGAACGTCCATAATCATAAGAGTAATCCCTCTTACAATCTAACCAAAGACCATGGTGATGTTCTGTTCTACCTTCCTTTGATTTTAAATTTAAATTTGCTTTAATTTTAAGTATTCGAAATTTACTTCCAAATAAACAATTTGCCAACTAGGTGTTAATAAACCCAAGATAAGTGATGTTGTTGCAATAATTAAGATTAAAAGGAAACATATTAGCCAACCCGTTGATGATGTTTGATTAGGCATTATTAAAATTTATTAAAATTTTTTTATTTAATTTATGGCACTTATTTTAAAAATATATTTATAAAATATTTTAATATAAATTAATAGAAGAAAGAGAAATCGCAGAAGATGGCAGATGATCAAGTGGAATTCTGAAATAATTTTTAATAAAGATTGTCGTACCAACTCATAAATACATCAAGGGATTTGAATGAATAGAGACATCGGATATATTGATAATAGGTATATTAATGGATCAAGGTCTAGGAAACGCCTTCAATTATTGACTAGGGTAGGAGAAGATTACGGTATCTTTACAAGATAGCCTCGCGCCGGACTAGATTTTTTCGAATTTTTTGATTTGGATGTTTCAAATTTCGTAATTTCATATTACTTCTGGAAGGTCAATTACTACATAAAATTGCAGAAAAATTAATATAAATTGTACTGATATTAAATAATAATATTTTAATGTTTTAAATGTTAATTATTTTCTACAAAATTAGACTTAAAATTTTAATTTAATTATTTAAATGAGTTTATAGTGGTTATTTTAACATACATATACTGAAAATTTGGCCCTATCCTAAAAAGAGGGCGCCTTGATTTTTTTTCCATCATTTTTTTCCAACCTTAATATATAAAAATGGTCAGTCTTTTCTTCCTCGTTCAATTCCACTCTTTTTACCTTTGGCATATTCAATTGAACAGAAAAGCACATACACTACAGACAAAACACGGACGGACAAACACAACCTTGTTTCGTCTGTCCGTGCTCGTCCGTGTTTTCTGTCCGTGTTCGTCCATGCTTTGTCTATCCGTATTCATCCGTGCTCGTCCGTGTTTGTCCGTGTTCGTCCGCGTTCGTCCGTGTTTTGTCTGTCCGTGCTCGTCCGTGTTATGTCTGTCTGTACTCGTCCGTGTTTTTTCTGTCCGTGTTTTGTCTGCGTGTTCGTCCGTGCTTTGTCTGTCCGTATTCATCCGTGCTCGTTCATGTTTGTCCGTGCTCGTCCGTGTTTTGTCTGTCTTTGTCTGTCCGTGTTTCGCCGTGATTGTCTGTCCGTGAGTGTATTTTTCTGTCGTCTCATTTGAATATGCCACAGGTAAAAAGAGTGGAGTTGAACGAAGAAGAAAAGAATGACCATTAATTATATATTAAAGTTGGAAAAAAATGATGAAAAAAATTCAAGGCGCCTTCTTTTTAGGATAGGGTCGAAAATTTTCTAATAATTTTTCTAAAAATATTTTAAAAAATAATAATATTATTGATTCTTATTTAAATAACAATTCTTTTTTTGTTTTATTTTAGGAAAAAATGGATTTTTTGAAGGACATAAAAGGCTAAAATAAGCAATAAAAAGACGAAATGCATGCGCAAATGTGTGAAATAAGAGAAATAAGGAAGGAAATAGAATGGGTTGGAAATTTTGTAAAATGAGAGAAGGAAAAGTAAAAATGACAAACGGCTGGTGCGCAAATATACAAGTAAAGCTCATTTAGGTATGAGTCAGAAGAGATTGAGAAAAAAACAAGTAAAGATGTGGGACTTTGATTTTATATTAGTGGAAGCCTGTTATTTTCAATTGGAAGCTCTGAGAGAGGTGAATCGGAATTTCGACTTGCGTTTTACGAAAATTTAGGCTGATTTTCGAGTTCCGACATTTAAGCCATTTCCGATTTTAGACAGTTCCGATTTCCGGCACCTTTGTCATTTCTGATTCACTTCTGGTTCTTTTCTGAATGTATTGTTGATGTCAGATTGACTGAAAATGAATGTCAGCACGTTCTGATATTAAAGTCAGTTCCGAAAATCTGTTAGAATTTATAAAACTTAACTGGAATATCGTTTAGTTAAAGAACCAACACGCTAAATAGAGTATAACTCTACAGTAGCCCTTCGTTTCGTTAATTGACCTGTGATCTGGTCATAACTTGATTTACTATGTATGATATCTGAACAATAAGATTTTCTATTACCGTGTTTTCTCAAATAGTACTGCCCCCTCTAATATTACTGTCCTTTAGAGGAGGGTTGAAAAATAGTATCGCCCCCTCTATTAGTACTGCCCCCTCTAGAAGTACTGCCCTCTAGAGGAGAGTTGAAAATATTTGAGAAAATACGGTAAACATGTTATGTATTTAATTAACAGAGACAGATCTTTTTCATGATAAAAATATGACTTAGCAGGATGGGACTAATGCTTAAAATCCAATTTTAACACAGAAATTCGTATTGTATTGCTAACTATTTTTTCTTGCTAAAAATTCTTAGCCCAAATAAAAAAAATTTATTGGATAATTTATTCAATTTAAGACTGGAATGTAGAAATTGACCAGAAATAGGGAAAGAATTTGTAAGAAAATAGGGGAGGTCATCGGCATTCGTTCATCAATTGCTTTATTTTTCCCCATTAATGTGCTTTACTGCGCGACATCAAAACAACAACAAAAACAAATTTTTAGAACAGTGTTCACACCTTTGGGAATGGTTATTTCCTTCTACAGCCGATGCATGTTTCCACCTATATAGGGTCTATAATAATTTTAAGAAGATTGGAATGGATATATGAATGAATAAATAATTAATACAAGGACAGGGTTAAACTATTCACTACACAAATATTTAATAAAATAATTAAAAATAAATCCTTAATGACTTAAAATTATTTTTAATTTTGGCTTGGCTTGGATATAGCGCACGCAACCTTTAATTTCCGATGGTGCAAGGATAATGTTTGAATGGAGGAACCAGTAAAAAGGAATAAATATGGTTATTTTTGTGTAAAAATAACTCTGACAAAAATTTTTAAATTTAAGGGAAATTTTTCGAGGGCTTAATCTAGAGTGGAAAAACAAAAAACCTTGAAAAAACGAAAAAATGCATGAATAAAACTTGAGAGTAAATTAAATTTTTAACATTTTACCACTATGTTTCTTTTTATTTTTCAATATGAAAAAAATTCATTTAAAGCATAAAATGTATATCTTCTAAAATAAATCCAAATTCAATAGTTCAAATCATTTTTTTCAAATTTATTCTTAAATTAGTGACTGAAATTTGATGTTGAATTCTTCCGATATCTAAATTTTGAATAGAAATACTAGTAGTATATGCTTTAGCTTTAAGGCTAAGAATTATGGAAGGTCTACTACGATATCTATTTTTAAAAGAGATCAAAATGGTCAGAAATAATAATTAGAGCACGGATTTTTAGGCATATGCCTGTTTTTATCCCAAATAGGCCTGCGAATTTCTTCGTAGTAGGGGGCTAGTGATTCTCGGGAGAAGAAAAAACCGGGATTCGAGAAACGTGAGTTAGGTCGGGAAACGGCCTCGGGAGTCTGGAGGCTAAAACTCAGGAAATTTTCCCGATCCGTGACACGGGATCGGGATACCCGAGCAATACAAGTATGGGGTTATGTATTAACTTTACTACCTCTTCTGAACCATTTGACGAAGCTTTATTATATGATGCATTTAACGATAAATTCGTAGAAATTGCCAAATATTTTTCCCCATCATCATCACATACATCTTTTGCTTCATATTCTAACGCTAATTTGAAATCTATAAACGGCTTTTTTGTTACTTTCTTTAGCTGATCATCAATTAAATTTTTAATCATCCCCATTAACATCTTTTCAACCTTCTTTTCTGTAAGCATCATTTTAATAAAATATCTAAGTACATCTTTTAGATTATCCGTTAGATTGTCGTATATACTATTCAAATAATTAAGCAGTATCACCAGCAAATCATTGAAAAGTTCGAGTAGTTTCTTCATTAGATTGTTAAAAAAGTTGAGCAGTTCATCAAACATTGTGCTATAATCATTAAGCAAATTTCTTAGTTGCTCGAACACATTAACATAATCTTTGAGCATATCTTCTAATTTGCCAACTACATTGCCAGAACCATTAAACGCTTCTTTATGTTTTGCAAGCATAACATCAAAACAAGTCTAAATATTGAAAATATTATTCCGGAGACAACCTGAAGCGAACTTAAAAGTTGGATATATTTTGGCACCAGAGGTGGGTCGGAATTCCGATGTCCGACGTTTTTTCCTTCAGATTTCCTAAAAAATTTTGAATTCCGATTTCCGAGTTCCGAATTTTGAGCCGGTTCCGATTTCTAACTCTTCCAATTTCCGACACCTCTGAGTGTTCCAACCCACTTATGTTTAATTCAAAGTATTCAGCAAAAAATAATTGGTATAATACCTTATCATTCGATTCATTATCTGCACTATCATCTGAATCACCGGCAGAATGATAAGCCGAATCACGATCATCATCAGCGTTGCCACCATCATCTTCCCCTCCTTCACCACCACCACCAGCTTCTCCTCCCTCTCCTTCATTAATAGCAACTTCTTGTCCTTCTTCAACTTCTTTAACACCTTTACCCCCACCTCCTCCTCCTCCACCAGCATCTCCTTCTACTTTACCAACTCCTTCTTTTCTAGCGCGACGTTGACGCACTACATTTAATAGGTAGTTTACTAGAGCTTGTAGTGTAAATGTTATTAAGTTTTTGAAAAGGTTTTTGAATGCATTTTGTATCTTCTCAATCAGATAGAACGGAAAATTGTGATCAATCTAAATATTGAAAATGAGCATACATATTTTTATTTATCCATTTTAATACTCCAAATCTATAACTCTTTTTAGTCTCACAATCCTTCAATTAAATATTCCCTTAATTGCTCCCACTCATAATCCCTCTTAATTGCTAAATCTTTTAATATTCAAAAAAAAACTTTAATAACTTAATATTCAACTTAATTATTCTAAAAAACCACATCCTCTAAAATAGCCCTCTTCTCTTTTTAAAATAACACTCTTCCCTTTAAATTAACCCCTTCTAGATGCCCCGAAATATAGCCCCCGTGGTTATTTTAGAGGATTTACGGTATTTAGGTATATATACATGAGAGACGTCTTAGAATTACCGAAAATTTAAATAAAACCCAACAAAAAACTAAAATTATTGTTCAATTTACCTACCTTCAAATCAAAAATAAGCAAATCCACTACAAGGTCCATTAGTATATCTTTAACAAATTCTTTTAGCAGATAAAATCTCCTGTGTTTTGAAACATCAGACTTAAACAAATTGACAATTAGTACATCAGCCATAGTTCGTACAAAAGTTGTTATTACAGGTTTCATTCGGTTTTTCAGAGGAGCAGCGAAATCCATCTGAATATACAATATTTTATTATTTAATACTCTAAGTGGCGGATCAGGGGAAATTTTTGATATCAGGATCCGATTTCAGATATCTCGTATTTTTTCGAAGATTAATACGCCAACCTTAATTAATACCCCTTAAATTGATCTAATGTTTGAGGTGGCAAGTCTTAAGAATTCAAAGAAATTCCGAGGATTCGGATATCGAGATACGCCAAAACTAATCCTATAACGCAGTAATTTGTGGATATTTCAAAATATATTTAGGAAAACTATTCTAATAAACGGGTGTGCTCAAATATTATCCTGAGATTCCTTCAAACTGCAGCTTGGAAGTTAATTAATAGAGCGTGGATAATTATTTGAGGGTCGTTATTATGCATGTACGTTAACAAGTGGCTCAAAAAGCCTGGACTTCAGGAAGGGTAACGGAGCCAAACTAGGTATCGGAGCCAAACTAGAAGCCTGTGAAATCCACAAAATAAACTCCAGAAAGGATAATACACTAGAAAATAATTGCTTGATTTACCTCATTTTGTAATACTCGTAAAGTATCCAACACCAATCTAATGAAGCCTATTATAATTTCTTTTAACGAGCCATTCAAATCGGCAAATACTGCATCTTTAGACAAAAATAAAGCACAAATTACTTGATTAACAATTGAATCTATATTTTCATTAAATGTTTCCTTAATAACTGCTTTTGTAGAAATTATTAGTTCTTCTATAAATATTAGTAGATCATCTTTTGATTCCATTTTGAAATTAAAGATAATATCAATAATTATAATTTACATAACCACCTAAAAATGTTTACTAATCAAGTCTGGAAAATTTTTAAAAATTTCATTTAAGAAAAAAAATATTTTGATTAATTCGATCTAATAGTAAAAATTTTTTTGAAAATCATAGTTCTGGATTCGGATGTAAACAAACTTAATCCGGAGACCCTGATATGGTTCGCTTCAGAATGTCGAGGATTGCGACATACCAGGGCGTTCCGAATTAGCTTATTTGAATGAGGTCGGAGAGAGGAAGATCTACTCAAAGAGAGAGATCTACTCACCAAGAGGTATTGCACACAACATAGAAGGGGCAAGTTTTTGGTGTTCGGGTATTTGGTACCAAAAAAGGTTTGGTGTTCGGGTAACTTGTCCCATTCCTGGTGTATACAATAACTATGTGTCAGTAGTTTTTTGCTGGAGCTTGTGATCATATGTAGACTCAAGGTGTAATGAGAAAATTAGTTAACTATCCCCATAATGAATATCCAATTCCTATTTTGAATTAGGCATATTTCCTCTCATAAATATAAAATATTCAATTTAAAAATAATAGTTTGATTAAACGTATAAAGTTATGATTGAACAGATAATCTGGAAAAAATTGTTTACGAATAAGTTTTTAAATTATATAAAATGTATTAAAAACTTGCAGATGTGTCTGATAATAACTGTTTACTTTTAATAAAAAAGCAACTAATTTTTTTAAAAAATTTTCTTTTAAAAAATAAAATTGTCTTTACAAAACAATAAAAAAATTAACATTTTGAGCCAGTAAGAGAAAATATCTAAAATTTACACGATCAAAAGGAAGTGCAGTAACTAAATTAAAAAACATTTTGTTATTATTTTGGAATACTAAACAATATGTTTTTAAAAATCTTTTTTGTTTAATTTTATTCGTATTAACGTGAAATCTATACTTTCTTTTGTGATGGGATAAACAAAAATTTTTTTCTATTTTATCTTCCAATTTAATAAAAAAATTTTATTTAAATAAACAAATTATTCAAAAAAAGTTAATAAATTTGGAAATTTGTTTTTTTTTATCAAAAACCCTCATCATGCCGTGATGGATTTGAATATAACAGATTTAAATATAGTAGTTGATTAAATCTAAAAATTGTTGGGCACTTATACTAGAGACCGAACTGTGAACCTCGTGCGAGATTTGTATGAAATATTTCGAAGATATGGCTCTCAATAAGATTTTCGTTCGAGATAACAGTAGTATATACACGAGTTTTATTCCACTTTTTTCTTACAAAAAAACCACAATAAAACCCGTGTATTTGTCAATTTAATTTCTTTACGAAAAATGTAACACCAATATAATCAACATCTTTATAGATTTTTAACACAAAATCAAAACCTATAGAAAGGGTGAAATCTTATTAAATGTCCTCAAGCCATCTAAAAATATAAAAAATTAAAAACTATAAACGTTTTAAAATTTTTTAAAATAATAATTGTAAAAATTTAAAAATTTTTCTCGATAAATTCATTTTTTGTTTACTTTTTATAGACATTTTTATCCGTTTACTTATTATGTACATAGCTATTAATGTAAAAATAAAGGTGACAAAATCTAACAAAGGAAATTATAATTTATTTCTCAAATAAAAAGAACTAAAAATAAACAAATAAACGAAAAAATTTAAAAAACTCGACAATTAGTAAGGGTCGTCCACGAAAGAAAAAAACACAGATGAAAAAATACTGCTATTTCTAAAAAGCAAAAATAAAACAAATATTTTCTGGCAACATAAAAAATAAATTAATACATTACGAAAAAATTTCATGAGAATTTTTGAGAGCCAAGAAGGCAGATTTCTTTCTTTAACAGTCATGTAATTTTGGAATGATATAAAAGGAGGCAGAAAATACTAATAAAAATGCCTATTATGTCCAACAATTTCCATGCAAATCCCACTAAATCTCCAAATTTATAGATATCTACACTAAAATAACACAATGAAGGCACCCGCCTCAGTTCCTTCTTTTGACAGTCAAAATAAAATAGTCAACATTGTTAAAAGCTAAATTAATGAATTCATTTGTAAGTTCGCAGTTTATTTTGATTTGTGGAAAATAAAATTAAAACAGGCATCAATTTCCCTAAAACATAATTAATCCAAAAATAATTTTTTCTAAATTACAAAAAAGTCAAAACTTTTTGTCTGACTTTTTGCAATAAAGTGCCATAAATTGATTTTTAGAAAAAATTCCAAAATTTATATCATTAAATAGAGGACAACTTAAACTATCCAAAAATATTAAATTTATAATTTCTCCATCAGATTTCAATTTTAAGGTGAATAAATTGATGGATAAATTTTTAATAACATAAATAACGGTTTTATGCTGAATAAATTTTTGATGAATAAACTTTTAATAGCATAAAATAACTGTTTTATCTTTGCTACAAAATATTAAATGAGATTTAAAATAGAAATATTTAAAAAATATTTTATATATTAAAAATAAAGCTGAAAAAGATTAAAAAAGATTATTAAACTTAATATCAAAAAACCAAAGATATAATATAATAAAATTAAAATTCATAAAATTTATACCACTAAAAAATTAAATTTATAAAAATATTTTAAGTATCCTTAACACACTTATATCTTTTAATATGAAATTTTTCTGTGTGGCGTTTTAAACCAATTAGTGAAGCAAATCGAGTGAAACACAAATTACAGCAGTAAGGCTTAACAGCGGTACATTGCTTATAATGAATGTCTAGCTAAATAATTATACTTTAATAAAAAAACAGAAACACATTTACCCTCTTATAATGAACATAAGCTGGGCAATGTTTGCATTTAACCTTCATTTAAATTAATTAAAGCTAATAAATACTCGATTAAGATATCTATTAAAACTTAAATAATTATAATAGGCTTCAAAAATCAAATATTTGATATTATGCGGATAATTTTGATTATCTAAAATGCTATTTTTACAGAGGTTAAAACTAGGAACCGCCTCTAAATTTAATATCTACAGCCTAAAAATAGATTATAATACTCAACCAAAATTAAATTATTTTTAGTTTATTGCTTAAATTCAACTTTAATAAATTTAGGCAATTTTATGTGCATATCTAGTGCTTATTTAAAGAAAGTTTGCAATTTTCATTAAATAATTAGGACTTTTATGGTATTTTATTAGCATATTTGGCGATTTTCCGTGTATATTTTGTGAGCTCTAATTTTAAAATATCAAAAAATAAAAGACTATACTATAAAATGACAACATAGGATCCTAAATAGGTTAATCAAACAATGTCTTTCTATTAGTATTACAAACTGTCTCATGAATAGTAAAAATTAAATGATTCATACAATAGTAACCAATATATTATTACTAATGAAAAACGAATAAACAAATAAAACAAATAAAACTTGATCCTTCATTATAAAAATTTTTATTTATAAACGAAACATGAAAATGAAATAACAATTAAACAAATATGGTATAAAAAATGGCAACAAATATTATGAATAAAAATATCTGGATTTTCTAAACATAAAAAATCAGAAAATAAAAGATTAATTCTAAAGACAAGTAAATAAAAAATTTTAAAGAAAAAATAAAAACATAATACATTAATTGCAAAAAATAAAAAATAAACATTGAAATAGTATTTAAATGGCGATTTTGTATAGTTAAATATTTATAATAATAAATGTTAATATAAATTTTCTACAAATTTTTATTTTATAAACCTAACTATCGTATAAACTTTATTAGGCGCATTTCTCAAATAATTACCCCACCTCCTTTAATTACCCCATCCAGCGATATATCGAAACAATAATTACCTTCAAACAAATGCCCTAAAATACGTTGAAATTTCAAACCTCATATAATTACCCTTCCTCGATTTATTACTCCCTCCAGCGGAAGGTCGAAATAATAGTTACCCAGAGTAGCTATTAAAGGATAGACTATTAAAGGATATTAAAAATAAATAACCCTATGTAAATATAAACCATAAAGCCTTTTTTGAGCTAATAAAACAAATAAAATTATTTCATAATTTAAGAATTCAATTAATTAACTTATTTCATACATTAATTATTTCATAATTTAAGATTAAGAATAATATAATTTTATTTAAAATTTAATATAATAACATCATGGGAAATAAAAATCTAAATCTACAAAAAATATTTGGCCGAAAAAAGTAAAAATTTTCAAGAAATAATAAAATATTTTTAGACGTATGAGCTTAAGAAAAAAAGCCCAAATTAAATTACGTGTGAAAATTGGGCGTGTCATAAGTGGTCAATGTTTATTAAAAATAAGAAAAAGAAATCCTGTTTTATGCCGACTTTGTGGAGAAATGATTGGAAGTAATTTTATGCAACATGTTTATTTACATATGTTAACACCATTGTTTACATGTAAATTATGTTGTATTGTGAGTTTCACTTTTAATAAAAATATATAGAAATAACCCATGAGCGAATCTAGACGTCATAATTATTTATTAGAAATTTAAATACGTTAAAAGTTCTAAATCTAAATTAATTTTATTAAATATTCAAATTAAAATATAAGGGAGCAAATGTTAGATCAGAAATTGCGCGACATTGTAAAACGGAGCACGGAAGAGTAGTCCCAGCATTGGATGCGAGACTTAAACATTGGAATGCGATACGTGTAAATATTAATTAATTTATAAAATTTTATATACTAGTTTTTAATTTAATAAAAACTAAAAAATAAAATCTAATCTTTAGAATTATATGTACATATTATATATTCAATATATATTAATATACTATTATTAAATAATATACTATTTATAATATATAATATACTATTTATAATATATTATATACTATTATATAATATATAATATACTATTTATAATATATTAATATACTATTTATTAAATTTAAATAAAAAAATCTAAATTAATTTTATCTTAGAAAATTTAATATTTTTTAGAAAATCTTAGAAAAATTAAATTAACAAACTTGATAAAAATTTTAATAAAAATTATAATGAAATGAATAAAAGTTGAATAATATTTAAATTAAAAAGAATACAACGACGCTTTGCTTCCCACAACATTTCGTCGACAAACATGCACCTTGCCGTGAAGTTTATATGAAAAAAGTTAATATAAAATAAAAATTAAATTTTATAAAGGACCTAGCACATCTGTTTAAAGCATTTAGTGATTGGAAACTTTCAGAAAAGATGAAAAAATATACATAAAACCACAATTAAATTTGATATAATAAAGTCCATTTTCTTTTATAATAAATGTAATATTGCTTAATAAATTAAAACTTAAAAAACATTTATAAAAATAATTAAAATTCTAATAAATAAATGTATTTATTTATTAGAATTCCATGCTTAAACCAAGATTTCCATGCTTAAACCATATTAATAATTACCAGATCGGATATAATTACATTTGATTGAATATAACGCAAAGTAAAATATTATCCATTTATAAATAATTAAAAAATATTTATTTAAAGTAACATACAAATCTTAAATAATATAAATTATTAATTTACTTCAAAAAACAATATTGCGTTTATAAAACTAGAATATTATTAAAAAATTTAAAAATAAATTGGGTATATTAATATTTTATACATTTATAATTAAAATAATAAAAGAATAATAATACTTGTACAAATATGGAATAAAAATGGTGATTGGTCCAATACGATAGCAACTATTAAATTATTTAATTGTTACATTAAATAGGCAACAATTATTAACTATATAATAATAAATAATAATAAATTTAATAATTATTAATAAATTTACAAATAAATATTTAAATATTAATTAAAAAAATATTTCAACTATAAGAATTAATATCTAAGTATGAAATAGAATAAAAATAGAATACGTTTAAAGATATCAAGAGAAAAGAAAAAAGAATTAGGCCAATATCTCATTTCAGTGTCGAGATATTGATACCTTGAAAATCAACGTAAAGCAGGGGTAAGCCTCTTTAAAAAATATTTTCGACCCTTTATGAGTTGTCTTGAATTTTGTTTTGAGTTTATTGTAAAGAGCTTGAAATTTGCTACAAGATAGCAGAATAAAATAATAATAAAATAAAATAATTATAATGAAAAAATAATAATACATACTAATCCAAATATGGTAACAAAAATAGTAATTGCGCCAATACATATACATTAAATTATTAAAATTTTACATTAGATAGGCAAACAAATTTGCTGCAAAATAAAAATAAAATGTTTCTTTGTGTTTTACAATATTATTTACAAGAAAAACTCCCGATATGTTATTATTTGTTTAATTTTTCAAAGATATTTTAATTGAAATAATTTATATAAAAAATAATAAAATTTATTTTACTAATAAAAATCGAAATTATTTAAATAAAAAGTTATTTTATTTTTGTCATTAAATGATAATTAATTTTTTCTTAAATTAAATTAATTTTTAGTAATTTAAATTATTTATTAATTTTCATTGATTTATTAATTGTAAGTAAGTCTCAATTAATTTTTATTTAAATTTAAGCTATAAATTTTTTAAAATTCTTTTAATTTATATATTATATTTGAAATTGTTTATTTTTAATTAATTTATTAAACAATCATTAAATAATAAAATTTTATTTCAGAATATTTTTCATTTTTTATTCAAATTAAAAAATTTTCGAATATGAAATAATTTCAGTGTTTATTGGTGATAATTAAGTTTTTTAATTTATAAAAATAGAGAAGCTAATATTTAAATACCTATTTTATATAAATATTTCTAAAGTATTTTTAATAATATAACAAAAATTACTGACAAACATCTCAGCTATTGACAAACATCTCACGCTCATCTCATGCTATTTTACCTATTAACTCACACAGAAAAGCTACATTATTAATTTATTCCAAAAATCTATAATATCATTCATTTTCTAATATCGATATCGATTTCATTCGATATTGATCCTGAACCGGATACCGGTATATCGTCCCAAATATAGATCGATATAGATATTAAATATACACCCCCTAAGTATTGTTTTTATATTTTTTATTTTAATCAAAATCACTATCTCGTACTTTGACAGCAAATTATTTTAAGAAAAATTTTTTATAATTTTCTTCCAATGTTTCTTTTTTGGACGCTGTTTGAATGGGAAAGTCGACGGGCTTCACTGACTCGGATATTTTCATAGGGATGGGTTCGGATCCGAGGATGGAAATGAGGCTTAAAAATATTTACTTTCAAAAATAATTGTTTTCGTCTGCGGCGCAAATAATGTAAGGAATAGAGAACTATCAGGATATTAAAATTGAATTGTTAGATGGAAAAAATCGAAAAGTATCGATTCGGTAGTTTTGGTAGTACCACGTTATTACCAAAACTAGTATTAATAAAGATATATAGAGAGAATTTTTAAGTATTTTCTGGATTAGGGAGAAAAAATTTGTAAAATATATCGGTTAATATCGAATATCGATCTCGATATTGTGTTAAATTTTGCATATCGAGCTTGACAATATCTATCAATTTGATATCGAATTTTTCCTAAAATATCGATACCGTATTTACTCAAATAATTGCCCAATCCCCTCTCGCTCGATTAGTTGTTGCCCACTCCCCCCTCGCTCGATTAGTTCGTTGCCCACTCCTCCCTCGCTCGATTAGTTCGAGAGGTTGGGACAATAATTATAAAGAATAAGTAAGTGTGCAAATACCCTAATAATGGGAACTTGTTAGAGAAGGAATCTATAATTTCGATGAAGAAAGGACTAAAATAGAAAGAAAATATTTAAAATAAATAATATTCTTGTTTTTCTTGATCACTCATAAAATATAAAGTAAAAAAAGACAAGAAAGGGATTGCAATAAATAAATGAATAAATAAAATTGTATGTTATTTAGTTATTTTGGTTTTATATTTAATCTTTATAAATAAAAACCACATTAATTCTAGCTTATTTCTTTTAATAATATTTGATTACCTCAAATAACAGATCAAAAATGTTTTTCTTTTAACGATATAATAAAACGTCCTACACAATTAATATTTTGTAACGTTAATAATAACTCTTCTAATATTACCTATCTACCTATCTATTTCTTACCAAAAACTATGCAATAAATTAACAATATTAAATTTTCTTTAATAAGAAAAGATTTAAAATTTTAATATGAGACTATACAGCTAGCAGCAGTAGTTTTATTCAAGATCCCTAGTACTAATCAAAGCCACAAGATTAAATTTTTAACTGTCAACAATGATGTATGTGAACTAATTCAAACAAAAACAGAGAATTTATTTAATTCTTGTAAATTTACCTTTTTATATAAATATATGGATTTTAATTCGTAATTTATAGCAGGGTTGCCGCGGGTACAAAAAATCCTCGGGTACGGGTTTCGTGTTTCGGACGGCAACCTTGATTTATAGTAATATTGAGACTATGTCTTTATAAAGTTGTCCATTTATAAAGTTGTTCCCTTCACGAAAAATTTACTATTTGGGTGTGCAGCCAATGTGCCTCTGTTTTGCCAACCAAATTCTAATGCCAACTTATAAAGCAACAACTATTTGCTTGGTTAAAGCTATTTGAGCAAGGTAAAAAAAATATCCTTAATACTATACTTATCTAAGCGTCTTCCATGCAAAGTTGGACGACATTATTTTGTGTTTATGTAAAAATATTAAATTCCCCCGTATAATAAAAAATATGATACTTTTCTGTTATACGACAAACCGAATGCCAGACGACTTTGATCGGCTATAACTTCTTGTTGCTTGATCCAGTACAAATGAATCTTGTATTATTCGAAAGCCATCGATAAGCGGTATCTTTCCAATTTGATAGAAAAAAATCACTCTAATCACTCAATAAAAGGTTATAACCCGATAACTTTGGAAAATACCAAGTAACTTATCGGTTACCCGATAACTTTGGAAAATACCAAATAACTTATCGGTTACTCGATAAATTTTGGAAAATATCGGTTATAACTTATCGGCTAAAAATTGTATCGGAATAAGGGGGTTATTTTTGCAAATTTCTTGGAGTTATCGTTAATACCATCCAATCCCTAGACTATACAAATCCCCTTTTACTTTATAAAATATTGTTAAATAAACATGGTGTCTGGAAAACAAATAATAAAATATAAAAAAGAAACAATGCCAACAATAGACAAAGAAGTTACTACGATAAAAATATATAAAATAGCTGAGCACTAAAATCAACGAGAAATATATAAATAAATGAAAAAATAAGTTTATTCAATTACAGATATTCATCCATTATAATTTCAAATTTCCTGCGGATGGATATGACTCAAAATTGTACGGATATAAATGGATACGGATATTGACAAGGATAGCAAAATCTGTTTCCATGGCCAAGTCTTCTTTATTAGATTTTATTATACAAATTATTTTTCAAGATAAACCATTTCCGTAGTTATTCTCCAATTGATTCTCTATGGTATTCTATTAGTAATGCAAATCAATATATATTTCTTTGGTTATTATGATGCGAATGCACCTTCTTTTTTACTTATGGCCATGACTTAAGACAAAAGAATCTATTAAATTACAATTAAATATTTATAGATATAAAATACTAAACATTGTACATGATAATTATTTAACGACTTTTTTGCTGTAAGTCGTTTAACATATTAGGTAGATCCCTTCTATCTGATTTGGACGACACTAAATTTCTCTCAATTTAAATTTTCTACCGTCAATACACTTGAAAAAATCAATTGGGCTGATTTGTTAATCATAGTTTAATTTAAGAAATATTAGTTATGTATTGAAAAATACTAAGAACTAATTATTAACTAAAATAAAAAACATTTTGAATTAAGACCAAACATTTTATAATCAAATTTATTGATTGATGTAGTCAAGTTTTTTCAAGTATTGATTGTAAAAAATTTTTATTGTTTTGTCTTTAAATCATAATTAGAAGTGGACTAAATGAAATTTAATATCAACGTAAAATACCCTAAAAATTAAAACGTAATATTAAAATATATTTCAAAAATACTCATATTTATTTTTTCTCGTCTATTGATTTCATCTAGCTGACTTATCTACACAATTCTTTATTTTTTGTTGTTATAGTCCTAAATATTCACTTTTTCCTTAAATATTCAGAAATTGAAAATTTTAAATGAATTTAAATAAAAATTTCCAAAATTATTTTAAAAATATTTTTATTTATAAAAATTTTTATAAAATAGATTTTTTATTTTTTTAAATAAAAATAAATAAAAATATTTTTATTTATAAAAATTTTATAAAATAGAAATTTAAATAAATTTCTGAAAATTTAAAGAAATATTTTTTTGTTTTATAAATTTATCAAATTAATTTATCAGACAGTTGGATCTAAAATAGGATTTCCTCGGTATCCATAGGGATAACAATCCAAATCTGCATCTACGAATCCTTTATCATATATAGGTGCATAGCGTCTGAAATTTTAATAAGTATTGCAGAAAAAGAATTAAATACCTTGTTTGCGAACGACTTGTGACTTCCCCACAACGCCAGCTAGGTTGAAAGTGTGTTCTCTCCAAAACAACAGGATCCTGCTCCTCGCCATAAGCTTCTACCATTTTCTTAACAAAAATTTTATAAAATAATATTTTTGAATAAACCTTGAATTGATTAAAATCGAGGGGTGAATCGACTGTGTCCCAACAACCTCGACATTTGACAACATATTTAATTTCACCACTTTTCCTATGTTTCATTTTCATTGCATACTGTAAATACTATTAAAGATATATACTATCTAAACCTGTTTGCATCCTCCGGTACAAAATGCAATAATGTTCCAATCTTCATATTCGCGGCTCATCATTCCAAGCATGTCTCCTACGCGAAATGGTGGTTTTTTATTTCGTCTGTGCAAGTAGAAGCAGCTATCGGTATCCGTGTATAGAAGTTTACATTCATCTTCATGAACAATTCTATACATATAATCATATAACTTAACCCTAGCATTTGCGGTAGTAATAAGTGCTAATATTATATTGTATTTTTCATGTGGGCGAACAAATTCTTTTCGATGTCGAAATGGAACTGCATATAAATCGGGAGTTAAAAATTCAACAGCTCCCACTTCCAATTTTGGATCATTGAGAACTGTATGCAGTTTGATGGGTGAATTTGTAATACAATCTTGCGTCAAGTTGCAACGAAGTGCCCAACGGCCCCACCTTAATAAAGTATATTTATTTCCTATTTTTACTTACATGGAATTATTGCAAGTTTTTGCCAAATAACGCATTCCTTCATTTCTTTCCATTCTTGTTGGATCAAGCTGAATACCATATTCGTTTTGGTTTAGATCAATAAATTCATTTTTGAGCTTTTCTTCTAAATCAGGATTTTCAGGGCGCAGAACACTAGCAGGCCATCCACTTGCCTATTAGTTTTAAAATTAATATAAGTAATAAAATACTTATATTAATAAAATACTTATATTACCTAGATTTCCAACAATGTAAATTTTAAATTTAATAATACCAATTGGATAGAAAGCATAAAAGTTAACTGCTGGATATAAACTGACAACATCATAGCAAGAAATTTCGAAGCCTTCAATTTCTTCAAGGTCACATTTGAGTGCTAAAGGTCCGGTTCTTCCTCCTAAATTCAAGTTACATGAATTTTAAAATTTTTACCGTGAAAAGAGTCTCTAGGGAATAATGGACCTATGTCCGGTAATGCATCAAAGAAAAGTGCCAATTCTTTATCTTCTTCCAACTTTTTATATACATCACATTCCCACATTATATGTGGAATGATATTCTTCTCTTTAATCAATATAATTCTTTCAGCAAGCTTGTCTCTATTAAATAATGCAGTTTTGCCATTAAGGCATATTTCATGTGGTTGATACAGGCTTAAAGGATAAATATATAAAATTTAATAGAAAAATTACCAGTCGTGTCCATGCCATGCGCAACCTAGAAACTCTATAGCATGGCCTCCATCGGTTCCTTCAATAAAACCATCAAGTCGTAAAATACTTCCATCTGAAACTGCAAGTCTGTACTCTCCCTCAGCACTTTGTTGATTTTGAATAGGTTTCTTCAATACATGCTCAAGCCATTTTATAAATTTAATAGCTATTGCAGACTGATTTGTATCTTTATGATAACCATTATCAGGAATAATGCCAATCTGGTTTTTGTTTAAATAGTTGATACCTAAATTTTAAAAATATCTTTATAAAAAACTTAGAAAATTACAAAAATGCCGAAGGCATGCACTCGCTAATGTCATTGAAGAGACAAGTATGTCATCTCGTTTAGAAGGATCTGGAGCAAGTTCAAAAAATAGATGCTGTAGTTTCACAAGAGCATGAGCAAGTATTCTAACATCTTGCTCACAATACTCTACAATTTGTTCACGAAGGCAAAACGGTTGATTCATGTTTAATTTATACCATTCCTCAAACTTTTCTCTTCTTTCCTTCCCCATAGACTCAGGATAATAGTATTTTTTGGGAGGTAGTCCATCAAGTCGTAAATTCATGTTTTTGTTGTAATTCCATCCATGCGGAAAGAATGATTTTCCGCCTTCATCTATATTTAGACCAAGAGCCTTAGGCAACTGTTCCAATTTTAGCATCATCCAATTAAAGGAGTCGCGAAATGAAATATATGGACAAATGCCGTTTTTCTTCTTTATGAGGACTTCATATAATTTGTTTCCGGTTCTAACTATACTTGGCTCTAAGCCAAAGTGTCTGATTAATTCACCAAGAAGTAAATGCATATCATATCGCCTATAAAGACAGTTAAATATATTGCTGATTTATTCATACCCTCCATAATGTGATATTGCATATGTACGACCGGTACGTTCATGATCTAAATCGTATATCAGCCAATGAAGAAATTCACGAAGAGGATTATCATAATCGGCTCCTGTCCAACTTCGCATTCTTGATTTTACTTTGCCGCAAATTTTACATCCGTTTGTATTTTCTTCTTTCCATTTCTCGTTTCGCATACATTTTGAACACATCAACATTGCCTAAGTTAAAGTTTATCTTGAAAAAATATTTTTAATACCGAAACACAATTCACATGATGAAATTGGTAATTTTCGTCATCAGGGATGGTGCTTGATCCTTTACCAATATTATCCCATTCTATAGCATTTTTTATTGGTGACACTAGTTCGCACTCGAAATCAAATATGATCTGTTTAAATTATTTTCAGTTTTATTTAAAAAGTTAACCAAGAGATAATCCTTTTGACTTTGCTTAGGAATAATTGGTTGTACATAACAATGTTCTTCACGTCTATGCCATCACTTGCAAAGTGAACAGAAGTGGATGAAACATAAATGGTCCTCATCCTTTTTATTCCGATAAATTTGGCCACAACCCGTACATCTAATATATATTGGTTAAAGTATGAAAGTTAATTTACCTTTTAAAGATTTGACAAATTCCTTTTTCCAAGTGTCGTGTGTAACATATAGGGTTACGAAATAAAATAGAACACTGTTGGCAAAAATGTTCAAAACCTTCGATTTCTTTACAAGGAAAATCTGATCAATTCCACAGCATCTTTGGCATTTTGCTATACAATTTTGCCTATGTTCAGTCTTTCTTTGGTATGGCGATTCGCATTCAATACAATAATACATATCTTTGCCGAAAAGTGTGTTGACATTCCTTATTCCATAATAATGACCATTCATCAAGTAAATGCAAATATCCTTCTTTGCCCTTTCACGTCCTTTCCATAAACTTTTCATTTGACCTGTTTCTCCGAATATCGCAAGCCTATATTCTCCTGGGAACTGTTCATTAAGCAATTTTTGTATTAGAGGTGCATGCTCTTCCACAATATATTGTTGTAATCCCAGAGGGAATCTTATACCATGTTTTTTCATTTGTTCCAACATTTTCTTTATTAATATAATACGATTTAACTTATATTTTGCGCCGTTCTCATTCACAAGCCTCATAAAGTTTTTCTGAGCTGACGTAGTTTTTTCCAAATTTACATAAAGAATTGTAAGTTGTACAGCCAATATTAGACAATAATATTTGAATGGTTCACCAAGATTTTCATTGTGAACCTTGATATTAAATATTTATTTATTTTTTAATTATTTACCTGTATTCGATTGTTCATATCTATACCACGCATAATTTCTCTTGGTTTTCTACCACTTCCGCTCTGTCCTTTTCTTATCAGTTCCTGAGCTTCATCATGTGAGGGACCCATCACTATCTAAACAAAAATCTAATTTTTAATTTATTGTTCTAAAAACCTCAATGTGTATTGGTTGACTGTAAATTGATGGTCTTCCCATTCTTTTTCCACTTTGCTCAACAGCATCAAATTGTTCCATAACAACAGATGGAGTATTTTGTGATAAGCCCCTATAAGCAATTTGTATGGGTTTTTCAAGCACTGCGCTTCTTATTATAATAGAGCATTTTTCGGATTTTGATTCAGCCGATTTGTCCGCCCTTTCTAAAAAGTGATCGATTAAATCCTCCAATATTTGTTCTCGACCAGTTTTAGCATCTTCTATATTTTTAACCGTGAAAACACTCCTTAAGTATTTTTAAATTTATAATTAGCCATTAAATAACCTGAAGACACCAATTTTAAATCTATTGCTTTTAATAAATTCGGATGCTTCTTCATTGTAAAAATGATTAATTTCTAATTTTCCAAATTTTTTTGAATAACGTTTCATCTAAAAGCTAAAAGTATAAAATTTTAAAATTTTTTTAGATATTTAGTGCATTGCAACACTGTTCGAGGAAAACATAAGATATTAATAGTTTATTAGCAGAAAAAAATTTTTAAAATTATTCTGTCATTTCTTCGGGTACAATTTGATCATTTGAGCTTCCTTCGTCCGCAATGTTGTCTTGAATAGTAAGATTCGAATCCAGACGTTCACTCATAAATACTATTGGCGAGTCTAAATAAAAGAAAACATTTATTTATATTTTCAGTAACCTTCTCTCTCATTAGTCAATAATTTTTGTTTCATATTATCGTCAACTTTGCAAATGTTTATTGCCATCTCTGGATCAATTTGTTGCCAAAATTTGCTCAATGGGTCATATAGCTCATAATATAATTCCTCTTTTACAACTTCAGTAATTGCCTAAACTATTTAAGTTTAAGCTTTTTAAAAATTAAAACAAACAATTCTAGCCAGAGCGTTTCTTTCTTTGAGCAGATATTCATGTACGCGGCTAGTTGATATTAATGGATGTCTTTTTTCATGAAATTGTATAAACGCAGCATACAAATAATTTTTAAGCTTTCTTTGATCGTGTTGTACATTTTCGAATAGACTGCGTTGTTTAGATAAGCTAATAATGTTTTCTTTTATTAGTCCAATTGCTCTATCGGCTAATTGTTGTTCCATTTGAAAATTAGAATTTAGAATTGATAAATATTCCTAAAATTAAATTTAATTTAGCAATTAATTTAAATATTAATCCGATAGTATTACGGCTACTTTAAAATTAAATTAAATAAAAGTTTTATTCGTTAAGATATTATTAATCATATTATTTTTCATGTTTCATATCTATTTCTTTTTTATCGATTATTTGATGTTGTTGAATAAGTTGTAAGTTTTTTGATGATAATCTACATTTCCAGTAGTACATTCAGAACAAGTCTTAAAAATCATTATTAATTTTTATCTTTTTGACATACCACAAAGCTGAGTTCATACTTTTCACCATTCTTTTGAACAAAAAGGTCGCTTGCCAATTTTTTTGTAAGTTCTACGCAGTTGGTACACTAGAATTTAATTTAATTCTGTATATAATTTTAAAATACTTGGTGAAGAATCCAACAATATTTCATGTTTAATAGTTTTTTGTCGTTTCCCGTTGAAATACTCTTTCCTTTTTGAAAATTTAGAACATCTTAAAACAATTAATTTAGATTTTTAAATAACTACAACATTACCATTATTTGATGTCCCCTCTAAAAGTTCACCAGTTTGATTACCTAGAAAAATTTTTGAAATGAATGATTAAGATCTCACCAAAATGAAAAGAATAGTGTTTTTCCAGCAAAATGTTTTTGTCTAAATCCTCGCCACATAATTCAATTGTGAGCACTGAAACTCCTTGTTGACCTGTTTTGAAGAGAAAACATTCCCTTTTCTTTTGATTTAGACGGCAAGGTTCGCACTGGTATACAAAAATACCAGATTTTTGATTTTTAAGGGCTTGAGCACGATTGAGTAATGCTGTTGGCACTATAAATTTCGCTCTCTCCTTTCCTTAAATTATCAAATTATAAATAAATGTAAAAAACATACTATTTATACGCATCTGTTTGTAATGCTCCTCGTCGTCCCCCAATTCGATAACTTCATCAGCGCTGGGATCATCCGATTCATCATCCATATTCATGATTGCCTGATGTAAATCCTCATCATCCTTCATTTCTTTTGTTTTTTCAATCTGAAATTATTAACTAAAATCTCCGTAAATGACTAACCGATCCAGATGAATCTTTGCTCTCACTTAGTTTTTGTTTTTTAGACTTTTTTGGCGTTTTGTTTATTGTTTTAGTTGGCGATTTTGTTCGTCCATTTCCTTTCTTTTTTCGCTGTTCACTAATATAAGCAAAAGCTTGATTAATTTCCTCAGCAGACATTTTATCTGAATCATTAAAATTTTTAAAACAGTAAGCCTTTTACCTTCAATTGGTGTGACACTTTTATTCTCGGCAGATCCCTTTCCTATAAGATATTTTTTATAAATTCGATTAAATTTAAATATAATATTCACTTACCGGTTTTAGCAGAGTTTTTAGAATTCATTTTATTAGTAATGATAAATTTATTTAAGATAATTCTAAAAATTAATTAATTTAGGGAGATTGGAGAATTTGTTACTATTTCAGTATCTTTTATATTTAAACAGAAAATTTATCTTATGGGGTGTAAATATTGAGGGTGTGCTTTCAGATGAGAACTTAGAAATAAGAATTTTAGGCTTAATAGAACAATTTTATAAAAAATAATATTTATGTATTCAGATATCTGCTATTAAATATTTCAAAAATACTATTGTTATTTACATAGTTTAATTAAAATAAAAATAAATTCAATATTTTAAGACAATGGGATATGTAATTAGTTAATGCAAATAAATTAATTAAAACAATTGACGAATATATATTAAGGAATGTTTCGAAATTTATTAAAATAGAATAATATATTAATTAGAATTAGCTTAATTGAATAAAATTTAATTGACAATTTATTTTAAAAGCTTATATCTGGGAAAAATAAAGATAAGTAGATATTATAGTGGAAAACAAAAAGTTGGATCCTACTGTTTAACTTTAATAAAAGAATGGCTTAACAAAATTTTGATAAAATAATAAATAAAAATTAATAAAAGATTAAAAAATAATTTAAATTTTTACTAAAAATTTGAACGCGATATTGGAGATGAAAGTTATTTTCTTTAAAAATATTAATGAGTGACTGATATTGTACAGATGAGCTGCTTTTATAGCTTTTTTATTGTCATAAAAACTAAGTTTGTTTGTTTAAGATCACTTAACATTTTCCTTTGTGTAACAACTTTGATTTGTTTTAACATGTTTACCACGTTCATAAAAACCCGTTTGTTTGTTTAAGATAAATTAACTTTTTCTTTGTCTTGATAAATAGCTTTGTAATAAGTCAATTAACTTTTGACTGTTTTTTCTTTGTTTACTTAACTTTATTACTTAACTATTAACATTACTCATTGTAATGTTTGTTTACCTATCATTTTCTTTTGTTATTAGTATAAGTAGAAAAACGACCTCATTCATTTACCGTTCTTTATCTATATCAATTAAAACACCAATTTACTATTTTCTTTTGTTTTATTATATTAATATGTCTCTTTTGTTTTGACCCTAATAAAAACAAAGAAAGTGACAAACAATAAAAATTTTTCATCTATATTTTATTTAATCATTTATTATATACATATTTCATTAGTTTATTTATAAATTTGTTTTAATTTATTTGTATTTTAATTTTAAATTGGCCATAGTTTCTTGAGTTAAACCAATCATATAGGAGGGCGTGTCGCTTTTATTGTTTGTCTGTAGGAAATACAGTAAGCATCGCTAGATTTTTAACTTGAGTGTAAGTTGTGCATTTGGTCTGTTGGACATTTTGAGATGTGACAAAATAAATTAGAACAAATGTTTGGTCTAAGTTTCTATAAACATTGAACTGGGGGTCGTAACCGTCATGCCTAATGTTATAACACACTCTAATTACAGACAGATTTGAATCAAATATCATATTGAATTCCTACATACCCTTTACAATATTTTGTATACATCCCTTTTTTACTTCTTTTTTATCAATAATAAATTCATTTATTAATATTTTACATACAAATATTGTTTGTACTTTTACAACTTGCACATTGCGATTTTGCACATTTTTCTTTTATTCTGGAACAATTTTTACTTCTTTTTAGATTACTTTGTAATCTAGTTTCATTTAATTATATATTATACTGTCTTTTATTTAATACAATAAAGACAAATAATATTTGCGACAAGTTAAAAAGGAAACAAATAGAGAAATTAATAAAAGTTTTTTTGCCTTTTAAATTTAATTCATTTTTTATCGTTTTTTTACTTTTTCAGATAGTTTAACTTTTATAAAATACGATATTATATAAATATAATACGATATTATATATGTTTTTAAAATTTTTCGATTTAGCAAATTTCAATTTAAGTTAAAAAATTTTTAAATTTTTACAGTTATTATTTTAAAAAATTTTAAAACGTTTATAGTTTTTAATTTTTTATATTTTTAGATGGCTTGAGGACATTTAATAAGATTTCACCCTTTCTATAGGTTTTGATTTTGTGTTAAAAATCTATAAAGATGTTGATTATATTGGTGTTACATTTTTCGTAAAGAAATTAAATTGACAAATACACGGGTTTTATTGTGGTTTTTTTGTAAGAAAAAAGTGGAATAAAACTCGTGTATATACTACTGATAACGCCTCTTTATTGTATACTTCGATAGGATAAAAATATTTTTAAAAAATTTTAAGTCCATATTAATTTGATACAAACTTCTAACTTGAAAAGATTTGGGGATTTTGCTTAAAAATAAAAACTGACTAGGAACTAAATTAAAAAATTGACCAATTATAGCTAACAACTATTGAAAAAGGGCAACAAACTTAAGTGGAAAAATGAAAAATAATTAATAAAACCCAAAAATAAAATTAATGAAAAATAAATATTTACTCAGGTTTATTTTCAATATGAAAAAATCAGTTAAAGCATAAAATGTATTTTATCTAAAATAAATCCAAAATTCAATGGATATTTTTATTAAAAAATATTTTCGACAGAAGAGGATTATTTTAGAGAAAATACAGTATAGAAGTATATATTGAGTTGTAATAAATTTTAAATCGTTTTATAAAATTTTAAAAATAAAATTGTATTGTCTTATTGTCAACCAAAGTAATCGTATTGACCGCAGTGTCGTTGAGATTTAGCTTCCGAAAATAACTAAATTTTGAAAATAAGAATTATACTTTTTAGAGATTCTAGAGCTAGGTATTTGTGTTCAACTTTGAAAAATACGAAGTGCGGCAAATTAAGCGAGGCAAAGCCCAGGGTATGTTTTTATCATAACTTACTTCAACTTGTACAAAAATTAATAATTATTTTTTTTCAACTCGCAATATGTACATTAAGAAATTTTTGATATAAGATAGATTTTATTTTATAATTTAATCTTAATTTTTAGTTAATATTTGCCTAAAAAATTTATTTGATAAAAATTTGTTTCAACGTCAAGTTTAAATGAGAATGTTTAATGTCTTTGTTCTCCCTGGTTGGTGTGACAAATGCCAATTTTGATTTAAAATTGAAGTTAGTTATGCTAAAAAGACATCGCGCACCGAATTTGTCGCACATTGTATTCTATTTGACAAATAGCTTTTTACTTATTTATAGCACAAAATGCTTATATTTTAATTAAAATTACAAACTAAATATGAGATTAAACAGAAGAATAGAAATGAACTCTTAAAATGGATCTTAAAAAGTGGATTTATTCATTGTGACAGAACCTCATCTTTTGAAACATTTACCTAACACTTGCAGAAAGACTTACCGAAGCAAATGCTGAAACTCTTTTCGAAACAGCTTCTTTTACCATAGATACTTGTTGAATTTGTTGTCCTTGAATTTGTTTTTCTTTACTTAGTTCGATCAAATATACTTTTTGACTTTGTACTAGATCTTTTACCAAATATTCTAACTTTAATTGTAGGTAATTTGTAAGCGATTTTTTAAGGTCATCTTGTAACAAATCTTCAATCATCTTCATAATCACCTTCTCTAGCTTAATTTTATCACTTTCTTCAAACTTCTTTTTAAGTTGATCTTTTAGTTGCTCCAACAGATAACCAAAATTAATCTAAATTTTTAATTTTCATATGTACAATTATCAAAATTTTAATACAGTTGAATCTCTCTAATACGTCAATTTCCTTCATGCGCTGCTCATATCAGTCATTAGGAGTGACGTGTCAGAGATTTCACTGTGCTTAATAGTATCAGAATAGTCTAACTGACGCCCGAATGATTTGATTGACAAAAAATTTTTAGTCTTAATCTAATCTAAATGATTCTTATATCATTCGAAAGCACTCATAGGAGAAATTTTTTTCTATAGAACACATCTAATCCTCATAAACCGTTACAACAGAAAATACAATTATTTGGTGTTTTACACATTTATCGGGTTATGTTTATTGGGTGATCAGATCAGGTCTGGCCTTTGCAAAAAGGCTGCACATATCAAGTGCTCTATATGATATGAGATTTAGATTTGATACACGCTGAACAAAATTATAGTCTTTGACCCACACCCAAATCCATATACTAATTAACAATCATTTTTGTATTAAGAAAATTTTTAGTGTTAACTCTAAAACTTATAGCTAAACATGAGATTTAAATTAATATATTTTAGACTTTGAATAAAAAATTAATTAGAATAAGATGAAAAATAAGTAGCATACCTCCAATTCATCATCAGGACCACCACTAGAATAATCATTATCCTCATCAAAATCCTCATCTGAAGACAGCATATCTAACAAACCACAACCGCCACCACCACAAACACCACTAATATAATCATCATCATCAGAATCATCATCTGAAATTAGCATATCTATCAAATTTTCTATCATTTCTTCTAGATATTCTAGCATGACATCTTTTAGAAATTTTACTATAAGTCTCAGAAAAAATTTTATCAGATTTTTGAGCAAATCTTTTAGAAGATCTTTTAGAACATCTTTTATTGTCGTCAACAAATAGCCAAAAAAATTTTGATGACTCTAAAAATTGAACATAGTTAATTATTTATTCCCTGGTTGAGGAAGGACGCAAAGCCTGTTAATTTAGAGAAGGAAAAGGAATTATACGAATTCAATTTAACCCCTACTAAGTGCCCGACCAAATTAAAAGAAATACAAGAATTAAAAAAAATAAGAACTTTTTAAATCTCAAGTAAGACTGTGTACCCAGATTAGGTTTGAATGTATTTAAGAAGACATTTAAACGACTTACAGTAGTATAATAAGTTAAAATAATTGTTTGATTTACCTCGAAATTTAAAGTTAAAATATCCATTATCAGTTTTTTTAGCATACTCAATAGAAATTCAAATAGCAGTTTATCCTGAAGACGCTTTGAATCATCAGAATTTATGAGATCATCAATCAGATTGTCAAGATCATCATAAAGCTCATCCAGAAAATATTTTAATGCTTTTACAAGTTTTTTAAGCATTTTTAAGAAATACACGGAAGTTCTTTTTAATTTTTTTAGAAGTTTTCTCAAAAAATAGGCTCTTGGTGATTCATTTAACAGCAATGACCTCATCTTTGAAATTAAGGTCAATATCAACAAATATTAACTAAATTCAAAAATAAATTTTTAAAAATAAATATCCAAAATTAATGTTTAGAATTTGCTAATAGAGTTTAGCGATTAGTAAAACTAAAATTTTCCCTAATGGCATAGATTGGACAATATGATTAATTATTATAAATGTTTTAAATTATTCAAAAATTAAATAAATTAATAATAAATAAATTTAATTTATTAATGAAATTAAATAAATAATAAAAATAATAATTCTGCTACGTTTTTATGTTGTAAATAATCAACATTTGTCTAACAATAAGTTTAAAATAAATAAACTTGTACATAATTTAGGCAAATAAAAATCAAAATAGGCCACACCTCTCGTTTTTTGTTTCATTCATTTTTGGATGCCCCTCTCTATTACGCCTTTTTTCAATTCAACTTTTTTTTGATTTAGATGTTAAGTAAGGTCAAGTCTCCCATAAATAAATTTTATTTTTCAAAAAAAATGAAAGGGAAAGAATACAAAAAAAAAGAATGTAAAAGTATTATAATTTAATTTAGAACATTTTTTGTTTATTAAATGCTAAAAATATTGTTTAATTATAGGGCTGCGATCGAGTTTTGTTTAGTTGTATGTACATAGGAAAATTCTAAGAATTTTAAGCTTCAAAAAGTCAATTTACAAGTACGTGTATTCAAGTTTTTTAAAAACTCGGAAGTTCCTGAGACTTCAAAAATAAGTACGGATCGAAGCCCTGAATACAATGTAATTTTTTTATTAAATTGACGTTAATACTAATTATTAAATAAATAATTCACAATTATCAAATAAAAAATTTACTAAAAAGTTTTTTTGTATTTTAAATAAAAATTTATAAAATAATAAATTACGATAAATTTTATTAGTTACTAAACTAAAATGTAATAATCATCGTCAACAAACAGGAGTGTCATGGATGTAAAGAGATTTCACAAATCCCAAGTTTCCTATTTACATATTGAATTAAATTTAAAGTTGCTACAACGCCTCGATATCAAATAAAATTGAATACCGTAAATACTCTAATATAAGCCCACCTCTATTAGAAGCCCAGCCTCTAATATAAGACCGCCTCTAATAAAAGCCCAGTCAAAATGCCTATTGAAAAATATAAGCCCAGGGCTTATTTTAGAGTATTTACGTTATAAAACGGGTCAGAAAGGTTTATAAAAATTAGCTTTTTTAACATTTTTTGTCCACAGCACGAGATTTATTTATTTTATGCCTGGATTTTAATTTGTCTCTCTAGTCATTATAGATATTTTTATTCGGTTCATTATCCTTTAAATTTTTAGTTGTTTTCGTCATTGTTCTACGTCGTTTATGGTAACATTTATTACACAAATCGTTTTGAGGTATTGAATCACGGTACCAACGTATCGTTTGTTTTGTACCGCAAATAAAGCAACTTCGATTTTGTGCATATCGCTAAAAAATTATATGAAAAGGATTGGAGCATAAATATTTAAATTATAATTATCAATACAGATTTACTGAAATAACATTTCGAAGATTTTAGGTACTAGTTAGGTACCTAAAGAAGATCTTTAGGTACCAGTTAGGTACCTAAAGAAGATCTTTAGGTACTAGTTAGGTACCTAAAGAAGATCTTTAGGTACTAGTTAGTTACAATGTAGTTTAGGTACTAGATATTTAGGTAATAATAGGAAGATGTTTATGTATCTTTAGTTACTATTTAGTAGCATGGCCAAGAAGCCATATTAACTACTTTTCAAGCTCCGCGAGCAAAAAATTTTAGAATTTTGGAAGGCCATATGCAAAAAAATAAGAAAAATTTTGAGAAATTTGAATATCCTTAGGTAAGATTTCTTCCATTTTATTACCCAGGATTATCTATCGTTATATCCAGGTCATATATCCTGGGTAAACGCTACAGTATCTGTAAATTCTTCTGCATATAAACACGGCCCGAACCACAAAAATTAACCAAATATTGATAAAGATAACCTTTCTAGTCTTAAACCAATGTTCCTTTGGTCTAAACTTGCCAGATCTTTGTTTATAAACGCCACAATCTTTACACAAATAATGTTCTTTAAGTAAACTATACCACCCTTTTGCTTGTGTAACTCTACAATTGAAACACTTTCGTTTATTTACTTCAATTATTCCACCTATAATTATCCAAGAAAATTTTTAGTCAAATAAAAAGATAGACAAATTTAAAAATATATTTACTTATTTTATTGCCAATGTAAATAATTTTGCTTTCTAATTCTTTCGGATATTCAACATTTTGTTTTTCTAACAATTCAATTTTATATCCAATTAAATTAATTTCCGTCCAATAACTTGACAAAAGTTTGTCTTTGTAATTTTTTATATTTTCTGTTAATAATTCTTTTTTATTTATTTTTATATTTTCTAAGGTTTCTTCTAGTATAGAAGTTTCATAATAATTTTTTTTCGTTTTATTAAATTTATTATTCCTGAGCAACTTAAATTTATAAACAAATTAATTATTAAAGGTAATTACTAATAGTTAATTACTCTTGATTTTTTAAATTTATTATTCTTTATTATTAATAGATGATATTTAATAGTTAATAAAATTACATATCAATTACCTATTTATAAAAGTTTATAGTTAATAAGTGATAGTTACTCGAACACCTATCAACTAAGAGTTGATAATTGAAAAGTTTATAGTTGATCGAAAAGGTTTTCGGCAACGGAAAAGAATGTACGGAAATGACTTGATTTGACTTATAAGTATTGTTAGGCTAGCGGAGAATTATGTTAGCGGAGGAGCTCACCCGAAGAGAGAGGCGAGCTCCCGCAGAAGGGAGGGAGTGAGCTCCCGCCCGAAGCTCCTCCGATCGCCCGAAGGGCGAGCACCTTCTCTAGCAAAATTAAAACACCTGTTTTTCAAATCCAATCAAAATATTTTGTATATTTTTATTATTTGCAATATCAATCAAAACTTTATTTTTTAATACTTCAGAAAATTTACATCTTTGATCTATTTCAATATTAAAAATATTTCCTTTAGGGTTTACGTCAATACGACGCAAAAATCCCTCAATATTATAATTGAAGCTAGAATCATGCTGATTCATATGTTTTTCAATTTTTTTCAATACAAAACGCTTTTTTAATTCAACATCTTTTAAATAAATAAATTCTCTTTTTTCTTCCCAATCATTTTTGATTTTTACTACAATACTAACTTTTCCCCCAACATATTTAATATTCAATAGAATAAGTAAATATAGGTAAGAAGCAATAATAAATTTAATCATCTAAATTTTACTATTAAAAATAGTATAATAGTTAATGCTCCCTAGAAAAAAATATTAATTATTGAGATAGAAGTTACAAAATCTTTGAGGATTTCAGTGGATATTATTATATAATGTTCATGCTGTGGAAAAAACATCGGATGGGATATGGAATAGAACCAACATGGAAGGAGCTTAAACATAAGCACAACTGACTATGCCACCATCCAATCCGATGATGGGTTAATTATTTTCATTTATATTCTTACTGAAAATACGGACACAACAGATAAAATTTTTAAGACAATCCCTTAATTAAAAATAAATAGATATCAATAATAAAAATAAAAGTAATATAGATATTAAGCTTTTCCGCCATTAAATAGCCTTGATATAACAAAAGTGCAAATGACAACCTTATCTATTCATTTTGAAATATAGCCGGCAGTTAAAATAAATACATACATATTGCACTTTTTATTAATCGCTAAATTCAAATTATTAGACAAAAAATATTAAAATACATATTTCTAAATATTCTGAACTAATCATATTAAACAAGTCAATCAACAAAAAGTGCAAATAACATTTTTTCTCACCGATTGTCAAAATAAAAAATAAAATTTCAAAATATTTAATGACTTGTAGAATAATCATATGAATTTTTTAATAAATATAAAGTGCAAATATTTATTTCTAAATGTTTATTTAATTAAAAGATATAGAGGGATTTAGGAGAATAGGGGGAAAATATTGTGATTAAGATGAATCCTTGTTAGCATGTAATTCTCTTTAGCTCGAAAACATGTTCTGTTATATTTTTTCTTGTTTCTTCTACCCAGGCTCGCACGTCTAGTGAGGTGGGTCGGAACAGTCAGAGGTGTCGTAAATCGGAAGAGCCAGAATTGGAACGGATCAAAAGTGGGAACAAAAGTGGAATCGTAAATAAAATTTTTTTCTGAAATCGGAAATCAGAAGTAAAAAAACGTTGGAAATCAGAATTCCAATACAACTCTGCAGTCTAGGTAGAAGAAATAGTTTTATAATTGGGGAAAAAAATTTTAATCCATTGAAAACATTTCCATTAAAATTTTATTTAATATTATAAATATTATTTCACAAAATTATCATTCCACTTTTTAATTTTATCAATCTTTTATTTTTATTTCTTAGAGGTATACTCCCTCATAATTCTTTAATAATATTACTAAATATTTGGTGGTGTTGTAGTATAATATTTTTTGTTATGATGATTGTGGTGATTTCCTTTGTGAAATCCTCCTTCTGAAGATGAAGAGGACTTATCTCCTCTATGTAATCCCTCTCCTCCTCGAGGATGTCCAAAATGTCCATCCACATTTTCAAAATTAATTTGAATTAAAATTAGAATAATTAAAGAGAAAATTAATAGGTGTTTGATCATTTTTAAGGGAAATTTGGTTTTTTATGACAAGTTTTCTTCTTGAGGTAATATTTTCAATAAATTTATATACTCCATTTTTTTGAATTTATTTAGTAAATTCCTTTAGATTTGCATATTTAGTCTCAAATATTTTTTTCAATAAAGATAAACAAAAATAGCAACAAAGAACTTTGACTACCTTTCTACGAGGCTTTAAATTTAGATTTTATGTCGGGATCCCGATCAGTGCAATTCTGCTAAAGACTTCTTATATACCTAATTCCAGAATCTCAACAATGGCCCAAACCCCTCATTAAATTTATGGCCATTCTTTCTCTTCCTCTCCTCCGTCCCTCTCCTCCTATTAAAAATCAGAATATGGCGAGATAACCTAGAATACTATTGACGTAAAGTTTGTCGGGATTTTAATCTCGACTTTTGATTGCTACTCAAGTTTGTTCTCTATTTGGTGAAATAAACAAAATAAGTTTTAAATACGCCCAATTTAAAAATTCAAAATAAAAATATGACTCACAAAAATATTTTATTTATGTCTTCACTATGAATCATTAAATATTTCAAATATTTAAATCTCATCCAAATTTTGATATTTATTAGTTTGATTAGTAATACTTTTCTCGAGAATTATCAAAACAGTTAAGAGTCCAGTGCCAAACACTGACGAAAGTCGAAAAACTCCTACCGCCCAATGAGTTTTCTATTGTTATAATTTTAAAGCCTCTTATTTTTCAGAATAATTTTTGAAAAGAAATTTTTTTGACTTTTTTAAAATTTAAAAGGAAATAAATTTCAAATTTTTTCGAAAAAATATTCGTCAAAATATTTGAGGTATTTAGTAAATGATTTTTTTGATTATTAACAATTTCCTTCCAAAAATAAATAAAAAATAAATAAAATATCCAAAATTCATAAAATGTATACAAAAATATTTTTTTTCTTTTTATTACATTATCTTTTTAATTAAAGCGGGTCAATTAATAGAATTAATTTTGAACTTTAAAAGCTAGTTATTATTGAAATTTAAATTTTTATTACAATTTTATTCCGAATCATAAAGAAAATAATATATTATAGTAATTTAAATTTTATATTTTAGTGTCCCATATTCCTTAAAAATCATAGAAAAACGGGTGGATGAAAATCAACTAGAAGAAAAATGTAAAAGAAAGTTTTGGAATTAGATAGAATTTGCTTCTTGAACTTAAAGAATGATTTAGAAAAATAGATTCCAAATGAAATATAATTGTAGCTTATTAAAAAAGAAAATCAAAGAAATAAAAATATTAAAATCAGCGACATATGTGTTGGTTTGTAATATCATCAAGCTCACAGCCTGCACAACAATTGTCATTTTTAGGGTCACACTTTCCATTGAGTTGGCATCTTTTTTTGCAGTATCCTGTGGTATCTCCTTTTACCCAATTGATTACACATCTTACATGGGTGCTATCGCAACAATCCCCGTCCTTTTTGCATGTAGTATCTCCTAGTTTTTTACATTGATCAGAATGTAAAATTAATTGAAATAATAAAAAAGTTGAAAAGAGAATAATACAAATGTTGATCGAAGTTGTCATTTTTGGTTTAAATTTTAAAATATTTAAATAAAATTTCTAAATAAAAATAAGAAATTATAAAATAAAGATTTCCTTTTTAAATGTACTGGAGAATTGAAATACATATAAATTTATTACTAAGCAATATTCATAATTATATTCATAATTACTAGAGATAAGTTGAAATTCAGATTTCTGACGTTTTTTCCTTCCGATTTCCAACGAAATTAGCGAAGAGTTCCTATGGTTTTTCAATTTCCGGAGACCTATATCTCTGTCCACAGGCATCTCCGAATGAAAAAGTTACCGTTCAACTCATCTCTTCGAGACGAATTGAATATGGGTTTATATCGAGCCTTTCCACCAAAATACTATAGTAATGCTTCGATCCTCTTATAGTGTGGTTATATTAAGAAGTGTGCTTCTACTATAGAATGCTTTCATTTTTCGATCCTCTCATAGGGTGTGGTTATAAGGGAGAGTGTGTCTCTTTCAGAGAATGTTTCTATTAGGAGATACACGCAGTGATGTCAAAGTTCCAAAATTTCTCTGGAACTAGTTCCAGTTCCAGAACTAGATTTTTAATTTTTGTAGTTCCAGTTCCAGTTCCGGAACCAGGTTTTTAATTTTTGTAGTTCCAGTTCCAGTTCCGGAACTACATTTTTTAAATTCCTTAGTTCCAGTTCCAGTTCTGGAACTAGTTCCAAGCTAGTTCTAGTTCCAAATTTTTAAATTTTTGAATATGAAAGAATTTATCAATTTTAACCTATAAAGGCATAACACTACTCCCACAATTGATCAGTGTCAAGTGTTGAGCGTTGAGTGTCAATGGTTTGGTCCGTGCCTTTTTTATTTCGATGTATTTCGATGTACACTTGATAGTCGTCTATGTCGAGTGTCGAGTGGTTTCTCATGCAGTCTGCACCATGTACTCTCTAGTGTTGAATGTCAAGTGCTTTTCAAGATTTTTTTGAAAGTTAAAACACTTGACACGGATGTCATTGTAGGTACACTTGACATCGACAAAACACTCGACAAAACACTCAACAAAACACTCGACACGGCACCCTGGTGCGGTAAAATCGCATTCACGGGATCTCGTAACGGGATTTTTTTCAAAATTTTTTACGGGACAGGATGCCGCGGGATTAATCCCTAATCCCGTTCTAAAATTTAGCGGGATCCCGCGGGATTTCGGGATTTTCACATAAAAATTTTAACGGGGAGATCAGAGGATGTGAAGGGATTAATGGATTTAAAAGGATATCTGGGGATATTTTTGGTGATATCTGGGTTATAAGAGGATTATGAGTGATAACGGAGGATTTAAGGAGATTGGAGGATAAATACGAGGATTAAGAGGCCGAAAAAATTAAAGTTTTCAGCGCCGCAGGCGAAAATTTTGAGAATTTCTAAGGTCGTAGGCCGAAAAAATTCAAAAAATTCAAATTTTTAGAATTTTGGAATTCAAGCCGCCAGATTTCTTCCATACTCAGCGCGCTGCAGGTAATTTTCGAGTAAATTTTGTCAAAAATATACCTCCCAAGAACTAGTTCCAGAACTAGTTCCAAAGCTAGTTCCAGACATTTACTAGTTCCGTAGTTCCAGTTCCAAGCTAGTTCCAGGCATTTACTAGTTCCGTAGTTCTAGTTCCAAACTAGTTCCAGATAATCGTTAGTTCCGTAGTTCTAGTTCCGGAACTGGAACTAGAACTAATTAGTTCCGGAACTGGAACTGGAACTTTGACATCACTGGATACACGGTATATATTTTAATTTGAATTATAAAATAAAGAAAATATTTAATTAAAAATGAATTATTCTAAAAATAATATTATTATTTAAATACACAAGTATATTTTATTTATTTAAAAATATTTTATTTAAATTATTTGCTTATCTGAATTTCAATATTTTAAAAGAGGGAGAAAGAATTATTTTCCAATCTTGATTCGTCCCAAAAAATAGAATTCCCATTTCGTCCAACACGCCAATCTCCTCAATTCTCCTTTTCTCAATTCGTCCTATCTAAAAATTCCTAAGAAGCTTTCAGACGAATTGAGGGGGACGAATTATCAGAGGAATGAATTAGAGGTGGGAGAAATTATAAGCAAAGAATTTAGAAGAGTATAGGGATTAACGTGTAAATTATAGCTAAATTTAAAATTTTTTAATTATTTGATTAACTGCATTTCTGTTAATTTTAGAGGATAGAAATTTGCCTCGTGAAGAATAATTTAAGAGCCAAAAGCCATTATTTTCCTGGGTTAAAAAGCAATATATGTGGCTCATCCAAAATTACGCTTTTTAAATTCAAAAAAATTTATTTGTCAAGGCTTTCGAATGACGCAAAAATTAAACCAAATTTTATGGAATTATCAACAAATTTCAAAATTATTTTTATTAGAAATCGGCCTGAATCTTGTTCCAATTCGGATTAAACCGGGTTTTCCGGGCCCAATAGTAGAGAGCAAAAGAGAAAATTATTTATTTATTTCACATAAATACAAGTTAGTGAATAGGTAAAAACATGTTCAAAAATCCAATCTCTCTCCTCTACTTCTTCACCCTCATCCCTTTCATCATCATCTTGTTAATCCTCATCGCCAACTAAAAATATATAATTAATCTCGCTCATATTTTAAATAATTTTTAGACCAATCCCAACAAATAAATTTTTTATGAAGCTTAAAGCTAAAGTGTGCACATGATAAGAAATCGAGAAATATATTCAATCTTTTCATCGAGATCTTTTCACCCCCATCAATGAGAGGTTAAAACAATAATTGACCAAGCTAGTTATTTCAGTTTCCGTATCTCCTATAATAGTACGGTAATAGTGTCGTTACCAGACAAATTATAGGTAAAAACTTGGTGAGAAAAAAGGGGGACTGGAAACGACATTTTTACCAAGTAAAAATGTAGTACTCCCGGGTTTACTATTTTTCAACCCTCCTCCAAAGGGGAGTATTATTTGAGGGGGAGTCCTAATTCAGGGTGAGTACTACTTCAGGAAATACGTTATGTGGTGTTTTTAAAAATTCTATAGTAAAATTTCACCCTTTATTGTATAGACTAAAATATTCCCCCAAGTCTTCTCACAATAAATTCTGAATATAATTTCTGGATTAAAAGTATTTCTGATAATATAAATAGGTTTTCCTTTAATTGGTGTATGTTGTCCATTTAAACTTTTACTGTCAACGATTTTAATATTCGAAATAAAATTTGAACAATCCTCTGTTTTAATATGCTAAATTTTTTAAGATTATTTTTACATATATGTATGTATCAGAGTTGCACCCCGAACGCTCGGGGCGGGTGTGTCGGGGTACGGAGTTTTCTAATTGTTTCAGAGCGGGGTGCGGGGACGGGGAGCAAAATGATGTCGGGGACGAAGTCGGGGAACGGGGGTCAAGGAAAAAAATTTTTCAAAGAAAAATGCTCATAAAATAGTTCACTCATGGTACATTTCCGCTAATCTATTTAAAAATTATGAGATTAATCATGTGGAGATTGGAGATTAATTAAAACCTTCATTAATCAAGTTCACGATTCTTATATTGTTCTCCCCTCCCCTATCAGATATCTTTGGCTTTTTGTCCCTAACCCTCAATATGTGATCAAAGTTGCAGATTTTTGGAGTGTCTAAGTTTTGGTGACATTTCGAGTGTCCTTCGAAGGAAATAAGGCATAAAATAAATTACCTGATAAAGGATTGAGAACAATTTTGAAGAATGAAAAAAAACCCATTATCTGACGATTTAGGAAGAAAAGTGGGAACGTTCTTAACTATGGTAGCTCCCCGTCCCCGATGATTTTTTGGCAAGATTTTTTTTCTCAAATTAACTACCTTTATGATCAAATCAAGCAATGTTTGCTTTTCTGTACTAATTCTAACATTAGGAATATTTTTGCCTCCATTAATTAACAATTCTAGTAAATGCTTGTTGCATTTTTGTTTTTTGCCGAGTTCTTCGAAGCTTATATCAAAGTACTTAGTAATTAAATGATCCAAATGAAATTTTACAGAATTGTTGATATTATGGTTAGTAATCCATGAAACACAATGTACTCCTCGAAATTGAGTTGGAATATATTTTTCGTTGTCAAAAAGAATTTTAATCATTTCTGGATTGAAAAAATATCGGAAAAATTCTACATATTCAAAATAACAAAGAAATAATTTTTCCAACCAACAACGGACAATCTTCATTTCTTCAATGTTTTGCGGATTTATAGGCAATTTCAAAATATAATTAACTGAAATTTTATATTCAATTAAGGGTGAAAAATAGAAAGATTTAAGCTCAATCTTATAGATAGGACCGATCAGAATATCGCTGATATGATTGTAAAACAAACTATTTAATTCCTAAAACTATGCAGACACACCAATCCGGCCTATAGTTATCGATTCAAACCCAACCGAAAAATTGAACCGAAGAATTTGGAAAGACAGCCTGAAAACCTCCGATCAACTGAAAATGCTAATTCACTTTCAACCGCCTAATTAACTTCTGCAATAGCTGAAGGTTAAATAGCTATAGTATTCGATTATGGATATGACTGTTCAAACCCGATGCCCGTCTGAATGCACGGACATTCTACTTCTCAATAACCTTTCAAATGGAAATTCCCTAAATAAATGTGTCCGCAAAAAGGGAAAAAGTCTGCAAAAATTTTGGTGAGATAACGAAACTCGAATGCCCGGACATGTAAAATTAACATTTTAATCTCTTAAAGGATATTTATAATTTTAAAACCTGCAAATCTTTTATCATTCAACTTTACAGATGTAAATAATTTTTGGGTTGGAGGAGTATCACAAGTACTCAGATAAACAGGGATGCGTCTATCCACCGCAGACTGCCACTTGAATAGGGTAAATTAATTTTTTTAAATCAAATCTCTTTACTATTAACCTTTTTCAAGAGACTATCTTCCAATAAAACATTAAAACTTTCAGATTCCAAATTAACAATTTTATAAATAAATCTTGCACGGCATCTCTTTAAATCACACTAAAATTTTAGTTTATTTAAAACCCTCAAAAATTGAGGTAATTCCAATGCTGCCCCCCTTTTTTTCTGTTCCCCTGACCATTTTGAGCTTATTTGCATGTCATATAATTTACAATATATCATTCGAAAGAGCTGTTCGGGCTGAGTAGAATGATACTATGATCGGTTCGATTTGGCGATTCTGAGCAGAATTATGAAGCTAAATCCTCGATGGACATGCTTTTTGTGATGTTGAAAGGGATTAAAACAAATGGTCATAACTATGTTTATTTAAGTCGGATTTCGATAAATTTGGTACCGTTCGACTCAACTTGAAGAGCTCTTTGTAACGATATAGAATTTGCCAAAAAATTTAAAAAATCGAAAAAAATAGAAAGGAAAAAAAGGGAGAGGCCAGCCTTGGAATTACCAAAATTAAATTTGACCATGTTAGTTTTAACTGAATCCAATCTTCTACAAGCTAACATTCTCTCATTTTGTCTAATCAAACAATAAAAATAATAATTGGTTTGTTGGACAGATAATAGTTGTTTAAATTTAAGAAATTTAAGAATGTCTAGTTTTACTTCAACAGGAAAATTTAATAACATTTTTTCTATAATTTTAATTTTTAGAAAATAAATTTTTAAAAAATTAAAATTTTTTTAAAGCGAAGAAAAAAGGAAAAAAATATTCAATAAACCCCTAAAAATGACTAAGGCTCGCAAAAATATTGATGAAAAACCCTAAAACTGACCATCAACAACAAATTCTCCCCCATTTTATATGTTCAATTTGAAAAAAGATGGCTTGCTTCCCCTTACATTTATTTGAATTTACCCCTACATATTTGCCCCTTGAAAGGGGACTAATAACATAAATTCTCACAAAAAATGAGAGAATAAATCTTTAGATGGGGCAATTTTAGATTAATACTATTAGTGACTCGCCCAAAACGACGCGCGGCCATAACTTGCTTCAAGATTTTTGAATCTTTGCAAATTTAGTATTAAACGATTCCTCTCATTGAGCTAAAGAGATTAGTACCAAAATTAATCCGTTAAAATTTGTTAATCCGTTAAAAATTGGGAACTTATGCAGTTTAAGTACACACCCCATTTATTCGCGAAGAAAGTTTATTACAAAATGGTCAGTAAATACAAAATGATTAACTCATTGAGCTGAATCGAATGGCAACTGATCGGTCCATGCGGACATCTCTGATCTGATGCACAGATGAGCAATATTTTGATAAAAAAAATATGAGGTACTTTTCTGTTTTGCCACACCCCACCCATATATTCGCAGGATATATGTTCTATTTTTCCTTAATTCGTACAGAAAGGTCAGTTTTCTTTCTTCCTCAATTTCACTTAATTTTCCCTGTGGACTCAATCTTCCGTGCTCACTTGATTTTCCCAAATGTTGATTTCAATTTTGATGACGTTGGAAAGAAAAATTAATCTTTTCTTTGTTGGTGTCTCTCATTGAACATGCCAGGGGGAAAATTGAGTGAAATTGAGGAAAAAAGAATACTAACCTTTCTGTTCGAATTAAGGAAAAATCGAAAATATATCCTGCGAATATATGGGTGGGGTGTGGCAAAACAGAAAAGTACCAAATATGATTCTAAAACACGCAAAAATCCCGAAAATACGCAAAAAGAGGACCTTAGTTATAAAAACGCAGACCTGGGAACTTTATTGCCATTTAAATACTGAAATGGATAAAAAATAAAAATATTGATTCAAATTTTAATTTCTATTTTGGTGACATTGGAAAACAAAAATTAATCGTTTCTTTGTTAATGTCTCTTATTGAGTATGTGTAACAGAGAAAATTGAATGAAATTGAGGAAGAAAGAAAGCCATTCTGTACATATTTTATTTTACAAATGTCTCCTCTCTTCGCGAATAAATGGGGTGTGTACTTAAACTGCATAAGTTCCAAAAATTGTTTGGCGTATCTAAGAAATTTATAATAGAAAGAAGAAGAGTAATTACTTAGTTTTTACTTCGTTTCTAAATCTAGAAAATCAGCAAAGATTCAAACGAGTTTCGATTCATGCTGTTATTATTTTTATTTGATAAATTAAAAATTAGTTATCTTTAAATACCCGCTTAAGAAAATCCCCAAACTTATTTTGGTCAAAATCCTATCAAATTATCCATTAAAGCGATTCTTCCACACCCGCTGCCAGACATCTATCTTGTATCCCCCGTTAAATCTAGTTAAATTTTCAAAAGTTTTAACCAAAAAATGTTTAATAAAAAAAGGATTATTTAACACATTTAGAATTAAAAAAGCAATATAAAATAAGAATAAATTATAGCTTTTCATCAATTTTCTTAACGATCAAAATATGCCCACACATTTCATCACGATAAATTTTGAATAAGATTTTTGGATTTCGAGAATTTTTAATTATATCTTCTTTAATAACTGTTTTATCTTGATTCAATATAATTTCAATATAAGAGATAAAATTTGAACAATCCTTTGTTTCAATATGCTAAATATTTGAAAATATTTTTAAAATTTTAATAACGGTCAGACATTTTTCCCTCCTTAGAGTTTGGTAATTTAACTAACAGGAATGGACAATTTTGAATGATAACGTAAGGGAAATATAAAAAAACGGAAGACGGAAGGCTCAAAAAGGCAGAATTTTGCGGTAGGTGGAAGCGGATTTTTGATAAAAAAATATCTTGCGTTCCGTTTTGCGTCGTTTTTGGACTTGCGTCGCGTTTCTAAGTTGTCTCTTGCGTAGTCCCAGTTTAATTTAGTTTAAAATTGTAAAAAACAAGCATAATAAAGCTTTCTATTTTAAATTTTAAGTATTTTTAAGTGTTTAAAACAATGCCCTATTTTTTGCCAATTTCGCCCTATTTTTGCCATATTTGACACGCTTCGCCCTATATTTGGTCTTTTGGAAAGAGACACCCTTATTCATTATTAAAATTAAAATTATCATTTTGTGACTACATTTCTGAGTGTAGTAAATTATTAAAAGTGACCAAGATCAGGAATGACAAATCACCAAAGATCCAGATCCGAAATGCCTCTATAACTACCTTTATAATCAAATCCAACAATGCTTGCTTCTCTATATTAAATCTAATTAAATGGATATTTCTGCCTCCATTATTTAACAGTTCTAAAATATAATTGTTGCATCTTTCTTTTTTATCTAAGCATTTAAATTTAATTCCAAGTTCATTAATAATAATTAAATGATCCAAACTAAATTTTAATAAATTTTTGATATTGAGGTTGCGATAAGTTAATGTCCCGTATTTTGCACGAAATTGAGTTGGAATATATTTTTCGTTGTCAAAAAGTATTTTAATCATTTCTGGATTGAAAATATAATCTTTAAATTCTGCATGATCAAAAGTACAAATAAATAATCTTTCCAACCAACAACGGACAATCTTCAGTTCTTCAATGTTTTGTGGATAGATAGGAAGTTTTAAATAATCTTAAAGTTAAAGTTTGAATAAGAGTGTTGTGTAAAATAGGAAAAAGGGATTTTAGGACAAAAACGGATTCGAGATTCTCAGACATCGTCTTTCCCAGGACCTTAGTGTTGTGTAGTGGTATCGCTATAGTATAGAAGCCAGTGAAAGCGTCAGTCTAGTTGAATCATACTAGCGCGGCTAGTCCCTGATTGCCTTCGTCTGTTCCAAGCCCTTTCCAACTTCGCCTACATTGTTTATTTCTACACCGGATAAATGTTATTCTATTGCACGTCAACATCAGCTAAATCTCGGCCACCTCCGGTTGTAACACTTAGATCCGCCCTAGCATCCGTTAACCTAATCCTTAACCCTTATTACTTTGCGCGTACACGTATCAGGTAGTTGTAGATACGAGTATACGAATTATGGTAGGAGCGTATAAGTACTTGTTAGGAGATTAAATAAAAATCCACACTAGTAAGACTTATTTAGACACAGACTAGGACATGGATACGGATACCGAAATCAGTATCCGTGTCCATGTCTGTTTAGACATACAAATTATAAAAGTTAACACACCGACATAAATCCCTTCTACTCTTGTATATATTTTGTTGTCTGGAGGATTACCGCATGTACTTAAATAAACTGGGATTTGTCTATCCACGGCAGACTGCCACTTAAAAAATAAAATTATTTTTATCAAATTTTATATCACAATTTACTTTTCTCATAATCTCATCATCTAATAAAATTTTAAAGGTTCCATATTTTTTAACAGTCTTCTTCGGATCCCCATAATGTTTTATTTCTTCATTACTTTTAACAATATATTGGATCATCATAGGTTTTACGGAATACATTCTTCTACAAGCTAATATCCCCTCATTTAGTCTAATCAAACAATAAAAGGAATAATTGGTTTGTTGGAAGGATAATAGTTGATTAAAGCTAAGAAACTTAAGAACATCTAGCTTTACTTCATCTGGGAGATTTAACTTTAGTTTAGTTTTGTCTTTCAAAATTATTTGTTTCCCTTTAGGATCTCTATTTTTGTTCTCAGATTTATTCATTTTATTTTTAGAATTTTTTTAACCTAGAAAATAATTTTTTAAATAAAATTTTATTAATTGAAGAAAAAATTATTTTAAAGGAATAAAGTAAAAATATTGAATAAAATCTTCTTTGGCGGTTGTAAGAAATTTATATTCCCTGAAAAAAAGAGAGTAATGCCGCTTGAGAATTTGCAGAAATTTTATAAGGCAATAAATGATGAAATAATTTTTTCAAAACTTTGCCTAGATAAATTATTAAATAATTTTCTACAATTTTAAATGATGCCTGGAAATTATAGATTTGCTTGTACTCGTATTTATTGTTAGCAAACAATTAACTGCAAACAATTAACAACACATACAATGTCAATATCAATACCAAATCGTTCACAAAATGCTGGAAATGTACTAAACAAAATTATATTGCAAGACTGAATATTACTCCAGATCAGGGCTGATCGAAATTTCGTTTCGTTTCGTTTCGCTCTTTCGTGCCCTGTAACATAATAAATATTTTTCTCCATATGTAACATAATAAATATTTTTAAATCATTTTAATTTGATTCTTTGAAATTATATTTTTAAAACATTTACGGATTCATATGCGATTAAATTTTTATGATTTACCGTATTTCCTATATTAGAGCCCCACCCTCTGTTAGAGCCCCACCCTTTAATACAGCCCCACTTTGGAGGGTAGTTGAAAAATAGAGCCCCACCCTCAATTAGAGCCCCACCCCTAATACAGCCCCACCTAAAAATATTGGAGGAAAAATAAAAAATATCCCAATAATTTTTAAGATTATTAAGAGTTAAGGAAATAAAGGGCCATGGGGATATAAGGATTAAGGGAAATATGAGGGATTAACTAAGGGGAAAAGGAAGAGATATAGTGGGTATTCCTTTTATCCCCGATAGATATCCCTTATATCACCGATATCCCTCTTCACAAAAAAATCCCTTCATATGCCTACTAATACCTCATTCAAAATATCACTCTTAACCCCGCTAAATCTCTCAATATAAAATTAATCCTCTGATATTCCCCATAATCCCTTAAAATCGCTTGTATACCTATATATGATCCATCAATGTCAAATACAAGTCCCCTAATATTCCCTTTAATCCGTCAAAATCTACAAATATTTTATAATTAATCTTACCCTCATTGAACTATTGCGATTATTTCGTTACTCATTGCTTATAAAATTTTAATTTTTTTGAAAAATTGAAAAATATCGATTGTCTTTCGATATTTTTTGGTTTTATCAACCAACCCCTCCGGCCTATCTCTAGTTGCAATGGATATAATAAATGGGATTCTATCTCAAAAGAGGGTTGAAAAATAGAGCCCCACCCTCAATTAGAGCCCCACCCTTTAATACAGCCCCACCTTGGAGGATAGTTGAAAAATAGAGCCCCATGGGGCTCTAATATAGGAAATACGGTATTTGGTGATTTTTTTAACTTTCTTTTGAGGCATGGTTTATGAACCTTCAGTTTTTTGGAGCATAAGTAAAACATGCTCTTATGAAACAAAAACAACAACAATGAATATATCGAGTATACATACATACAATATATAATGAAGCATACTAAAGTTATGGATATGATTCGACTTATTAAAAAGAATATATATTAAAATAGCTATTAAGTAATAATTAAAATGAGAAAACTATTTTTTGCTATTTTTAGTTCTTTTTTTCATTTCTTTTCACAATATGAATTATTTCAGAAATTTTAACGATTAAAGCATGTATAAATAAACATAATTCAGATCAAAAGATAGGATTTTATTACTGGGATTGTTATGATTGCAGAAAATACAAACTATTAATTAAAATAAAAAAGCTATTATTTTTAGAAGTCTATTTACTGTAATGTAAGTAAAAATTAAACAAATATCTAAAAATCTTGGTTCTAATATAGATTACGAGTCCGAATTAGGGCTGTCCGCTTGAATACCTTAAATCCTCTAAAATAGCCCCCGCCCTCTAAAATAAGCCCCCCCCCCCTTCCAAAATAACATCTAAAATAAGCTCCCTCCTCCATAAAATTTTTAATTGTGATTAATTGTTATTTACCTTCAGTTGAGTCCCCATGGAGGGATATAGAAGGATTAGAAGTAATTAAGAGAGTATTTGGGAGATTAACAGATATATCTCCCGTTTATGTGTAGCTTTTAAATGCGAAAGGGTTGGAACTTTTTAAAATTTTTATTTTCGCTCATACTCATAATCATTTAAAATTCATAACAATATAAAGATAATAACGACAGATTATACATAAAAACGTGGCGCGACACTTGAGGATATGACTTTTGAGGACCAGACATTTGAGGACCGACTTTTGGGGACGCGACCTTTGAGGACGCGACCTTTGGGGATGCGACTTTTGAGGACGCGACTATTGAGGATGCGACCTTTGAGGATACGACTTTTGAGGATCAGACATTTGAGGATACTCTAATGTCAAAAAAAATAAAAATGTTATTTTATGTTAAAAAATTTTTAATGGGTTGATCAAGGCATAATGAGCAAATAGTGATCATTATTAAATATAATCATTTCAGTTTTCGAAGTAGTCCGTGTCCGTCCTTGTTTTGTGTGTCCGACAACACAAAAACAAGTCACAAAAAAGTAATAATTTTTTGCTCTTAATCTTTTCTCTATCATTCATTTGAATGTGCCACAGAGAAATTCATTGGAAGCAGAGGTGGGTCGGAACAGCCAGAGGTGTCGAAAATCGGGTGTCGGAGATTTCAAGGGGTTAAAGTGAATATAAAGGGATTTGGGCCTGATATCGGGATATTAAGTGGAGTAAGGTGTATATCACTGATTTAGATATCTGGTTATTTGGCCTTACAAAGCTTGGCATTTCACATCTGGCCTTCAGAAATTCTCAAAATTTTAGCCTGCAGCACCAACTAAAGAGATCTGGTCATAACCTTCCAAGAATATCAAAATCTATTAGGTTGTTATTAAAATTTTAAATCATCCTTAACCGGTACACTTCATATCTTCTTATCCTTCCTAAACTTTCTTAATTTTATATCCTTCCAGACATCGAGGTATTCCTCCGATATCCATTTGAATCCGCTGATATCCTTATTTGGGCGTGATATCGAAAGATCAATAGGTTAAACTCATTTGATAACACTTAAATCCGCCCTGATCAAAACCTCTTAGATCCAACAAATTCACTTATACACCACCGCTAATACTTAATAACTCCTTAACCCGAAAAAAACTCGCGAATCATAAAGAAGAAAACAATTTCCGTCGTGATCATCTAAATATCTGGAAAATTCAATATTGTAAGGATCAAAGGTGTAATTCTTGAGAAACTATTGAAAAGTATGAAAAGCTTAAATGTGTAATACTTGAGAAAGTAATAAAAACCCCGCCTAGAGAAAAGGTGCATTTAAGCTAAAGGAAAATAAGGAAAAGCAGCTTAGTTGATGTTCATTCCAACTTAGTTCTTCATTAATCAATGGCCTAGTGTTCGGTCGGCTATAAGCCTGACCAAGTGGTTAACCAATAATCATTCACCCCGCTCGCTTGCATTACCTCTGCGTATTCTCTTCAATTCTATTCTATTCATCGCACGCATAATCAACATCTCTCTTAATTAGGGCTGGCCCCTCTAATTAATAATTTACTATATTTGCTCGTTAGGCCTTGAGCAACCCATAAAATTATAAAATTTAAATTTTTAACATAAAATTAATATTTTTATTTTTTTTTTGACATTAGAGTATCCTCAAATGTCTGATCCTCAAAAGTCGTATCCTTAAAGGTCGCATCCTCAATAGTCGCGTCCTCAAAAGTCGCATCCCCAAAGGTCGCGTCCTCAAAGGTCGCGTCCCCAAAAGTCGGTCCTCAAATGTCTGGTCCTCAAAAGTCATATCCTCAAGTGTCGGGTAGCCCATAAAAATACGTTAAAATAAACTTACATCCTCCTTTTTGAATATTATAAGCTTATCACCATCCCAATGAAGATCGAATATCACATTGGAATTATAAGAGTTTGTAATAGTAAACGATTTCTCTGTGTTTTGATCTGAATCAATTTCAGGAACAGAAAAGAAATCGATTATAACACACGAGACAAAATTTGAACAATCCTGTGTCATGATGTGCTAAAAGTTTGAAATTATTTTTTAAGTGTGTCATGTGTCCAAATGCTAAAGAATCACTTTTTGGGAGGCAAAAGATTGAGGACGTAGTCCTAAGCAGTAGCGATGGTCGGGAGTTAAAAAACTTAGAGTAGAAACCGAGACAGAGATCAACCCTGAGAGTGGCAATGTACTCGACTCACTTGATGTCCCTCCTAATCCCCAAAAATCCCTTGATATCTCTCATAATTTCTAAAATCCGTTGAATCCCTAAATCCACATATACCTCATCTCACGCTAAATATCTCGATATCCACCTTAATCCACTGATATTCACATTAATCGCTTAAAATCGCCTTATATCCCTCGATATCTCTCCAAATCCAACAATATCTTCTTGATCCCTCGTCTCCACACACAAGTCCTTTAATGTTCACTTTATTCCTTCAGAATCCCCAGATATCCCTCTTAATCCTTTATAATCTCATTAACTTCTTGTCTATTTCCCTACGTTTTGTTAATAATTAATTAAAAACTGATAGACTGACTTTTAAAAGAATTAAATCCCCCCGTTGTTTTCTTCCGTTTAAGGAAGGAACAACTCAATTTTACAATTGCGATAAGTTAACTTTTTACCATTAGAATCATATTTAGCAATTTTCGCGTCTCTAGACTAATCCAAATTGAAACAATATTCTTGCCTCCATTATTCAACAAATCTAATAAATATTTGTTGCATTTTTCTTTTTTGTCGAATGATGCAAAGAATATTCTAAGTTGATTAGTAATTAAATGATCCAAAGTAAATCTTAATACATTTTTGATATTAACGTTGCAATAAACTATTTCGACTCGTTCTGAACGAAATTGGGTTGGAATATTTTTTTCATTTCCAAAAAGTATTTTGATCATTTCCGGATTGAAAAAATAATCCGTAAATTCTGCATGATCAAAATAACAAAGAAATAGTTTTTCCATCCAGCAACGGACAATCTTCATTTCTTCGATGTTTTTTGGATAGACGGGCAATTTTAACATATAATGATCTAAAAGATTAAACGTTTGAGTCAAGATGTTATTTTAGGACAAGATTCTATGGGGTATACCCAACGTACCGCGAGGCCAACGTACCGCAGAGCTATAACTTCGTTAAAAATCGTCGAATTCAGGACACCCTGATATGATTCGATTCAGCTCGTCGAGATGCATCGATCTATACCAAGGTGTAGTTATAGTTGGCCTGATCCCCCCGTAGTTATAGCTGGCCTGCTCCAGATTCTCGATTGTATTTCTTGGAAATCTTGAGATATCTGGGGAAAACCTAGGAACCGAATAGATATGCTTCGATTCTTTGGTTCGGTTTAGAAGATAATAAGTAATGAATTTTCAAATACAAACCTTCACACTCTTTCATTTCCACCCTTGTATAAAGTTTGTTGTTTGGAGGAGTATCACACAAACTTAAGTAAACAGGGATGCGTCTATCTACAGCAGACTGCCACTTAAAGAAGGAAATCATCAACTCTATACAGATCAGAGGTGGGTTGGAACAGTCAGAAGTATCGAAAACGGAGGAGCCGGAAATCGGAACTGGCTCAAAAGTCGGAACTCGGAAATCAAAATTTTTTCGGAAATCAGAAGGAAAAAAAGGTCGGAAATCGAAATTCCGACCCGCCTCTGATCAGATCATTAATTTACCCTTTCCACAAGTTGATCATTTAATGAAATATTAAAAATTCCAGATTCGATTTTGAAAAAATCCTCTTCAATAAGTGCCTTTGAATTAACCTTAAATTTTATTTTTTTCAAAAACCCTTTAAAATTAAATTTAACCATAATAGGTTTAACAGCATGCAGTCTTCTGCAAGCTAATATTCCCTCATTTTGTCTAATCAAACAATAAAAATAATAATTGGTTTGTTGGACAGATAATAGTTGATTAAACTTAAGAAATTTAAGAATGTCTAGTTTTATCTCCCCAGGTAGATTTAAAAATTGCTTTGTAGTGTCTCTCAAGATCGGAAGCTTCTCTTTACTCAAAGCCTTTCTCTCCCTTCTCTCTTTAGCCTTCTTCTTAGACTTTCTAATCTTCCTAATCTTCTTCTTATAATTTTTCAATTTCTTGCAAAAATCAGTTCGGATGGTGCATACTAGGTTACCAAGAAAATATAACCGTATAATGCCAGAATTTATTTTGAAAGGCTGTTTTGTAGAGTTTTTCTTAAGTAATATCAGTTTCTTTCTACAAATTCTATTCTTTTTGTTTAAATTTTTTGCATTCTTTTTAGATTTTTTGATTTTTTTCTTTGAATTTTTCTTTCTCCTTTTGTTGTTTTTCAACATGTTTAAAATTTAATCTAGAAAATAAAATTTAATTATAAAAAATTTTAGAAGGAATATGTTGGGTATTGGGGTTATTATATGTAGTATTATAGTTTTTTTACGGTTAAGGTCTTGCCGAGGCTGAGGATCGATTCACTTCGGCCCTCGGAACCTTGTCTCGGCCAGAGCCAGAAATCTAGCCGAGGACCAAGGCTAAATACACACCTCTAGGAATGAACTTTTTTGGAGAAATGGAACAAATCTGCTTTGTAGCCTTCCAAAAATTTCGAAATTCTTTTTGGCTTTCATTGCCCGCAGACCAGGAATACTATCATATTATCTACATCCGTCCCTAAAATTATTCTCAAGACCTTTCTTCCAGAGGTATCCACTAATCCGCAGGATTTCCCAGCAGTCTATGTTTTCTGTCTATCTGTGGATTATTTTAAGTTTGGCACATTTTAAGTCTAACCATATCAGAAATTGAGGAAAGAGAAAAGGAGCGGAACGAAATTCAATTTCACTCAAATCTTGAATAATTAAAAAATTTTAGCTCGAATAGTAGAATATATTTTGGAACAGTAAGGGAAAAATTTTTAAATAAAAAATAATAATACTTTTTTAACAAACTCTCGCATTCTATTTATGTATGTATACAATTTAAAAAAATGAATTAGGTAACTTACTTCCATATATAACATTCTTTGCCAAATAAAATAAAAAACATTTTTTTCAGTTGTAAAAAATTTTAAACATTTAAATCAAATTACATGCTCAATTACGAGAAAATAAATTTTTTTCTGCTATTTTTGGGTGTTTAAAATTTTGTTGGTTAAATAAAAGGGGTTGCGCATGTATTAATTAATGAATTATTTTTACTGCAATTTATTTGATTGATTTAAAGGCAAAATAAGAAATGATTGAGTGAGAAAAGGTAAAGAGGTTTAAAAACGAGAAAAAAATTTTTAGAAAAAAAATTTCTAGTCCGAGCCTCAGACTAAAAAATGTCCTGGTTGGAAATTCTAATGTCCGGGTCGGGTGACATTAGGACGAAATTAATGATTACTTAGGTTATGTCATAAATAATTAGCCCCCCTTGAGCAAATTAAACAGATTGGAGATCTGAACATTGAGATTACATTTTCAAACTTTAATGATTTAAGGGGGCTAATTATTTATAACACAACCTAAGTATTTAATGTAATTTTATTAGGAAAGGAAATAATTTAATACATAATCCTCCAAAATCATTCAAAAGGAAAACAAGGATAATTTATTTAATTATTTTAATTATTTAAAATTATTTTCTGAAATAAATAAAATTAAATAAAAGTTTAAGATCAATGTTTCCTCTTGTCAGACGAGATTAATTTAACCTCAATTTCATATTAGGGCTATCGATTTAGAAGATACTGAGATAACATACACAGACACCCACAATTCAAACAAAAATATTAAATGACCATTAAAGCTGTTCCTCGATTGTGGGGAAAGAAAATATTTGTATATATATATATTTTAGCTAATTCTGCAAACATTTACTTTAAATGCTGAAATAATGTCCCTCTCTCAAATAATTACCCGCGCCCTATTAATTACCCCCTCCAGCGAGAGGTTGAAACAATAATTACCCTGTGTAATTATATTAGCAAATACGGTAATCCTAAATTTAATTCTATTTTAAAAAAATTTTTAATTTATTAAAATTATTTATTTATTATTTTTTAATTTTTTTTTGCACTTTAATAAAAATTTTGTCAGTTGACTTTGATTTTTTAAAATTTTTCAATTAAAAGACACGAGCATTGAGAAGAGAAAGGGCAAGGCACTTTACAATGGTAAAGGCTAATTTTATTAAATTGAATACAAATAGGCATAAACTACAATAATAAATTTTTTTAATCCTGTGATTTTATATTTTTTCGAAATTTCGAAACTTTTAGGTATAGAAAAGTACAAAATAAAAGTAAAGAATCGTAGAAAAAAATTCTTTAAACACATGTTTGTTTGGTGAAATAAACGTGTCTGGTGATATCGCCAGTGAATGATTTGGGTAGTGAGTGATATGGGCAGTAGTGATTTGGGCAGTAAACGTTTTTAAAAAACTTTTTCACGCAAAAACAATTCGAGTAACACTAGAAGAATAATTATGCGTAATTTCGGCGTTAAGTATATTTTACTCACCCGATATCCTCACTTTATCTGTCCAAATCCCCCAATGAAAAATAATTCATTGGTTTTCCACCCGGAGCCCGAAGCCAACATAGAGCGGCTCCGAAAATCGCCAGCTCCGGAGCCGGAGCCAACAATGACATTCAATGGCAATAACATAAGAAGAGGATACCGGAAATTATTTCGTCAGTTTTTGAAATTAAAAGAAAAATACTTTAAAAATTTGTTTTCTTGTGAATGCCCTTTTAATTTTATAATTTGGTAAACAACTTATAAATACCGTATTTCCTATATTAGAGCCCCATGGGGCTCTATTTTTCAACTATCCTCCAAGGTGGGGCTGTATTAAAGGGTGGGGCTCTAATTGAGGGTGGGGCTCTATTTTTCAACCCTCTTTTGAGATAGAATCCCATTTATTATATCCATTGCAACTAGAGATAGGCCGGAGGGGTTGGTTGATAAAACCAAAAAATATCGAAAGACAATCGATATTTTTCAATTTTTCAAAAAAATTAAAATTTTATAAGCAATGAGTAACGAAATAATCGCAATAGTTCAATGAGGGTAAGATTAATTATAAAATATTTGTAGATTTTGACGGATTAAAGGGAATATTAGGGGACTTGTATTTGACATTGATGGATCATATATAGGTATACAAGCGATTTTAAGGGATTATGGGGAATATCAGAGGATTAATTTTATATTGAGAGATTTAGCGGGGTTAAGAGTGATATTTTGAATGAGGTATTAGTAGGCATATGAAGGGATTTTTTTGTGAAGAGGGATATCGGTGATATAAGGGATATCTATCGGGGATAAAAGGAATACCCACTATATCTCTTCCTTTTCCCCTTAGTTAATCCCTCATATTTCCCTTAATCCTTATATCCCCATGGCCCTTTATTTCCTTAACTCTTAATAATCTTAAAAATTATTGGGATATTTTTTATTTTTCCTCCAATATTTTTAGGTGGGGCTGTATTAGGGGTGGGGCTCTAATTGAGGGTGGGGCTCTATTTTTCAACTACCCTCCAAAGTGGGGCTGTATTAAAGGGTGGGGCTCTAACAGAGGGTGGGGCTCTAATATAGGAAATACGGTAAGTTTGCCTATAGTTCAACATAAATGATCAGAGTTGTTCGAAATTTCGATTTTCAAACTGTTTTTTGTTTCGAAACAGCTCTGTAAGCAAACCTAATAAAAGGGCAGCGATTAATGTAAAATAAAATAATTATTTGCTAAAAAATCTTTAATTTAAATTTTAATTAAAAAATTTTATTATTTTTTTTTATTTATTAATTTTTAAAAAATTTTTTAAATTAAAAATTTATTAATTTTTAATTTAAAAAATTTTTTAAGTTTTCCTTTCTAATTGTTAACTTTTCCTTATTTACTGCCCAAATCCCTCACTCCTCAATTCACCTCACTGCCTGAATCACTCACTGCCCATTTAACCCACTGCCACTTCAAACGCAATCACCAGACACTTTTTTAATTAATTAATTTTTTGTGGGGTAAAATTTTGAATTTTATAAAGTTTCCGCGACAATGTAATTCAAAAAGATATGGTACCTTTTTTCCGGCGGAGTTTCTTGGTGGTATGTGTGTCCGCAGAAAAATTTTTAATCATTTTCCAAAATAGGCCTTCTATTATAGAGAGAGATAGGCCTTCTAATAGGCCTTCTAATAGGCTAAAGATAGGCCTTCTAATACATAGGCCTTCTAAATCTACAATGGAGGAGGCATTGAATAGCCTTAGAAACTAAGCCTAGTGTATATGTAAATTTTGTCAAATGATAATTTTATCTTTTTTCTTCTATTTCCTTCGATCTTTTACTAGATTAATTAGGGCGGAGTTATTAGATTTACGTATAAAATTGTATATAGACGAAATCAGCAGCAAATAAATACAGTGAATTCCTCTCGATTTAATCATTCTTAAAAATTTTCCTTTATTTAATTTTAGAAAAACCCCGAAAAAATGCGCTTATTCGCTTTGGGGGCATTGGCCCTGCTTATAGCATTAGGAGAAGCAAAAGATAAAGGAAAGGCACTTGAGGGATCATCTCGAAGTCTGCCAGGAAATTTAAACGTTTATTTGGAACCAAATGATGAAGGTTGTACAAGAGAACTTTACCAGCCTAAATATCAGTTACCGTTGCCGCGTGAATATCTTGGAATCTACAAAAGTATGCTTATAATAAAAAAAGCTCTTTCCTCTATTAAAATCCATGACATTCTATTTTTTAACTACCTTCAAAATGTCATTCTAATAGAGGAATACGGTATTTTATAAAATAATTGTCATGTCCGATGTTCATACTGTGGAAAAATTCTGTGTGCGCTCTCGTATACGTGGTTCATGCTGTGGATGGGAGATGGAATTGAACCATCATGGAATGAGCCAATGAGTTGGAAGGTGGCACAACCGACTGCCACTATCCAGCCCGATGTTGGGTTATTTATTTTCATTTATATTCTTTCTGCAAGTGCGGACACAACACTAATATCCCTAAATAAAACTATTAAAAATTTAAAAACCGTTATAAACCGCAAACGTCGACTAATTATTTCTATACAGTAAATAATTTAAGCGACAACCTTTCCAAGAGCAACGGCTAACGAAGGGGAATTTGAAAGAGTTTTGAATGCTCAGAATGTTGAGTTAAAAAAGATTATGGATGATGAACAAGAGTATGAGGAATATGAACAATTGGGTAACGATAAATATACTAACCATATTGAAAAAGTAAAGAAAGTAAAACCATACTTGGAAGCTTTAGAAAAACAAGTGGGAGATAAAGAGGATATGGAAGGCGGCCCAGCTGTCGCTCGTCCTTGTCATATAATTAACGAAGATGGAGTTTGTAAAATTGATGTTTGTATGTATTATTTTATTTTATTTTTAAATATTGGATGAGTAAATGATGAAAATTGCTGTTTAATATAATAGTAAGAGTTTGGCAAAAGTTTATCCACTGAGAGGGATTCGAACCTGCGTCCTCCTTGCAGTTATAGGAGCTTTAACACTGAGCTACCAGGGCGACTACTTATGCTTTCTCTTTTATCCTTATGTTCGTTTAACCCCGCCTAAGCACTTTAAATGCTGTAGGTGAATCTTTTTCATAATGCTATACTGGAGGAGGCATCCAATCAAAAGGAAATTTGTTTTGCTCCTAGCCGCTGAATAAACATTTGCATTGGCGAAATGGCTATAGCCAGTTCTGCTTTCCCAATTGCACAAATTGTCCATTGTTTGGAGGGGTGGTTCTTGTTTGTTTTAGAGGGACATTGTTTTAGAGGGACGGTTTTTACATTTTACCCTTGATGATTAAACAAACATAAATTTATGAATGCTAATTATTCTACTTTTTAGCTGAATTTTATGGTCCATACAAACCAGTAAAGGTTGTAGGACTTCATTTGTTAAGAGGTTATTTACCAGCAAGTGATTGGATTAAGCCTGATGACGAAGATGTTAAAAAATATGCTAAATTATGGCATACTGACAATAAAGAGGATTTGATTATACATCATGATATAGGCAATGATGAAAAGCGAATAATTGATCGTTGCTCGTTTTATGGGTCTGAAAGTTTTAATTTATTAATATAAGATAAATGGAAGCTAGAAACCATGATGCTAACTCAGACCTCATAGTCAAGAAATGCCTCACTGAAATATATTCACTTGTGATATCAAGTGATTCGAGGGTTAAGCGTGATTCAAGTGGACATCGTAGGGCATCATTTATTTCTTGATTTTTTACAATAACTGTGGATCTGCTTGAAATAGGTCACTATTTATTAAATCGAATCGCTGACTGCGCACAATTACCTTACTCCAATATTTTGATATCTATTCTCGATATATCCTTAATTTCTTTAAATGTCTCGATATCCGCTTAATCCCTCTATATTATTAAGTATTCTTTTTACTAAAAAATTTTTTTTTCAAACACGGTCCTCAAATATACAAATAGACTGTCGGAAACATTTTCGAGATTATAAAAAGCTCTGTGTAAAACCTGATGTGTTATTCTTTTATAATGCTTATCAATAACGACGGCATGATAAATAAAACATAATTCCAATATAATTATTAGAAAATACGAGTTGGGTGAACATGGACATCCAATCAACCCGATTGCACGTACTGGTTTTATTAAACGTGGAGAATTGTATCAATGGGGGCCAAGTAAAGGCGTTGGAGCAATTTTATACACAATAAATGAAAATAACGAATTTATGTTTCTTGGCGTTATAAATGGCAGATATGAAAGACCAGAAGGTATAATAAATATTTGCCTTTCATGTAAAGGCTAGAAGTTTGATAAGAGTTTGGCAATTAAACAGATTTTTTGCGAGCATTTAAAAAATCACACATATAGCCCTAACTTTCTATTAAGCTAACCGATGTTTAAAACACGTAGTAGGAATTAAAATTGGGGTTGCCGTTTTCGGTTCGAGCCGACGTTCGGTGCATTTTTTCGAGCTTGGTTTTTTCGATTCGGTTCGTTTTGAGCTGAAAAGTCTGGGCTCGCTCGATCTTTCGAGTTTCGGGTCGAGCGAGCCGGCAACTAGAGTTGCAGTTTTCGATTCGAGCCGACGTTCGGTGCATTTTTTCGAGCTTGATTTTCTCGCACGATTTTTTGAGTTTCGGGTCGAGCGAGCTGGCAACCCTAATTAAAATGATTATAAATTAAAGATAGAAAAATCACAACTCCAGGAGGATATGTAAATCCAGGTGAAGAGTTTGAGGATGCAGCAAAGAGGGAATTAATTGAAGAAGGTCTTGCTAATAAAAAGATAGAAGAAGAAGGAGAAAAAGCTGAATATGAAAAACATCTGAAAAGGCTTATGGGAGATGGAGAAGTGGTGATATTCGGCTATCACGATGCAAAACAGGTGATAGAATTTTAAACTACGGTGTAGAGTAAGAGCGAGATAAAAATCCCGGGCAGGCTTCGATCCTGCGACCCTCCTGGCAATTATTGCTGGGAGCTTTCGCTCACCATGTGCAGGTGCTCTAGCATCTGAGCTACCGTTACGCTGCTTTCACCTTCTCTTTTAGTAGATCTTAAACCCCCGCCTAGTGAGCGTTTTAAGCTCGACAGCTGGATCTTTCTCTTCCTTACAGTAGTAATTCGCTATTTTACAGGCAAACACAGACAATTCATGGACCGAATCTGTAACATACGCTTTTCAAATTGACCACAATCATTTAAAAGGATTTGAAGCAGCTGAAGGAGATGATGCCATAAAAGCTATGTGGATGACAATAAAGGTTGATGAAAATTCAGCTGAAGTAAAATCTTTAATGGAAAAAGCAATGAATCACCGATCAGAAATGCAAGTATTTTTGTATCATCTTGATACAAAAATAAGAAATATGTTCAGTATAGAGGAAAAGATTGATTTTGTTCTTAGAAACTTCAAGGTCGTTACTTTCAATTTTTAACAACACTTGATTTCATTAAGGCAGTTTTATTGCAACAATCACTAAACTAAACTAATTTGACCTATCTCTAATTTTATTCATTAAATAAAATGCCATTTCAGGTATGTCGGATTGAATACGTAGAAGAAGACAAATGGGAAGGAACTGAAAAAATTTTCTACGAAGAAATTGGAGAATCTAGCTCCTCAAAGAAGGTTCCAGTCCCAATTTGTTTAAAAATGAATGATAAAAAAACGATGAACATGGAAGGTGTTGCTCGATTATTCCTCGTTAAATTATACGGAGAAATGCCTTTCTTGGAATTTCTCGAGAAACAAAAGTCGAATCAAGGAAAATATGTAGTAAAAGGGGGAAAGCATCCACTTCGATCCCTGGTAATGAGTTAATTTTTTAAATGAAATTATTTGATTTAATAGAAAAACGCCTTCAAGGATAAGGTATCCAAGCTTACGCAAAAAGCGAAATGGAAGTCAACTCGAGGACATTAAGCGAATGAGTTTATTTGAAGAGCTGTAAAAGCTAGAGCATATTGCTCTATTTCATCTGTCCCTTTTTTTTTAAATTTAGCCGTAGTATGACCAGATGCTCACTAATTGTCTTATTTTATATTAGTTGATATTTAGTTGAAAATATTTTTTCGGAGATCCTTTATTAATATTTGTTAGGTAAAATCACATTTTCAGGATCCTGTATCAGGATTGGGTTTTAAAATTTCATACAAGACCTTATCCTGCAGGATTAATCCTGAAAATTCTGAAAACTGAAAGAAGGCAGGATTTCGGACAGGATCCTTTAATCATGTGCAAGATCTTGTCTTGCGCCGGCCACTATTATACTAGATCACAGATTTCTCTAAATTTTTATATAAAAAAGACATTAGAAGAGCCGGTCCTTAGAATACTTTCTTAGTTATGTACATATTATTCTTTATGTAAATTATATTTATTTTTCCTTACACTTTTCTTGACAAACATTGTGATTTTCTAAAATTATTTTAGTATAAAACATTTAGCAATTTTTGGTTGATTTCTTAATTTAAAGTCAAAATATTAACAAAAAATATATCAGAAAATTAAAGAAAATTTTTAACGCGAGAATTTGAAAATCTTTTAGACAATTAGGTAATAGTGTCGTTTCCAGGCCCCATTTTCTTCTACCCAAGTTTTTGATCTATATTTGAACAGAATGGTCAGGCCTTTTCACTTCTTCCAACCTAATTGCCTTTCTATATTTTACCACAATCATGAAGGATAATTCTTGTATTTAAAAAATATTAGTGAGAAAAGTAAAATATAGAAAGGCCTTTGGGTTGAAAGAAGGGGAAAAGCTTGACCATTCTGTTCAAATATACCTAGGAGGAAGCTTCGGGAGGAAAAAAATGGAGCCTGTAAACGACACTATGTATTACTGAGAATTTAACTGCCGGATCCTGTTTACTTTTTAAACTGAACGGATAAAGACAACAATAAAACTTTATAATTAATCGTAACATTTCATGGAACGTGAAATCAATATCAAACACTAAAGTTTAAGCTAATCAGCAATTAGCAAAAGATAATGAATTAATTTTTAATTTTAATCACAATATTGTTAAAATAAAAAAGCGATTTACAAGAAAAAATTTTGGTAATAGTCTGGGGCCATTCCTTGCCCTATTCCTCGAAATTTCTGAAAGTTATAGCCAATTTTTAAAAATCTCAGAAAAACGATTGTAACTTTAAGAAATTTCGAGGAATAGGGTAAGAAACGGTCCCAGAACCAGTAGGCGTAATAATTACCCCCTCCCTTTTAATTACCTCCTCCAGCGAGGGGTTGAAACAATAATCACCCTGTGTAATTATATTAGCAAATACGGTAATTCTAAATTTAATTCTATTTTGAAAAAATTTTTAATTTATTAAAATTATTTATTTATTATTTTTTTATTTTATTTTTTTTACACTTTAATAAAAATTTTGTCAGTTGACTTCGATTTTTTAAATTTTTTATTTAAAAGACTCGAGGATTGAAGAGGGAAAAGGGCAAAGCAATTTAAAAGGGTAAAGGCTAATTTCATTAAAAATAGGCATAAACTACAATAATAAATTTTTTTAATCTTATGATTTTATATTTTTTTTTAATCTCGCAAATTGAAAGTACAGAAATTTACAAAATAAAACTAAAGAATCGTAGAAAAAAATATGAAAAAATTTCTTTAGAAACATGTTTGTTTGGTGCTGCGTGATTTCGGCAGAAGTGACGTGGGCAGTGAGTGATTTTGGCAGTGGGTTAAATGGGAAGTGGAGAGGGATTTGGGCAGGAAACTAGAGTTTAATCGGAAGTTCCGGTTCCGGTTTGGAAAGTTCCGGTGTTTTATTGGTTCGGTTCCGGGAACCGGAACTCAAATTGCAAAATTTTCAAAATTTTTGCCTGCGGCGCAAAAAGCGATTGATAATGAGAGAATAAATTTACTAGCTCTTATTCAACCAAATCGCTGACAACCAATCCGCTTAATCCAATTTAATTCCCCGATATCGCCCTCAATCCACCCAAATCACAAGATAATCCATCCAGATCCCGCCTAATCCATTGATACCCTACTTAATCCTCTGATATCACTCGATATTCTCACTTGATCTGTCCAAATCCCCCAATAAAAAATAATTCATTAGTTTTCTACCCGGAGCCTGGAGCCAACATGAGGCGGCTTCGAAAATCGCCGTCTCCGGATCCAACAAATGGCAAATACCCAGCACTGTCGGAAACTTTTGTTTCTGATTTGAGATCGGATATCTGAGCACTCAATTGAATACCCTAAATTAAACATAAGAAGAGGATTACCGGAAATTATTTCGTCAGTTTTTGAAATTAAAAGAAAAACATTTTTCAATGACCTTCCAAATAGGCCTTCTTTTAGAGATGTCGGGGCATCTATAATGGAGGAGGCATTGTATTAGCCTTCAAAACTAAGGCTAGTGTAAATGTAAATTTTGTCAAACGATAAATTATTCTTTTCTTCTATTTCCTTCGATCTTTACTAAATTATATAGGGCGGAGTTATTAAGATTAACATAGAAAATTGTATACATAAGAAAATAAATACAGTGAATTTCCCTCGATTTAATCATTCATTAAAGATTTTTTTTCATTTAATTTAAAAAAACCCTGAAAAAATGCGCTTAATCCTTTTTGGGGCATTTGCCCTGCTTATAGCATTAAGCGAAGCAATGGATAAAGGAAAGGCTCCTGAGGGATCATCTCAAGGTCTGCCAGGAAATTTAAACGTTTATTTGGAACCAAATGATGAAAATTGCACAAGGGAACTCTACAGGCCTGAATATCAGTTACCGTTGCCGCGTGAATATAATGGACTCTACAAAAGTATGTTTATAATATACAGGGTGCGGCAAATTTAGCGCCGACTTTGTTTTGGCTATAACTTTTTTAATTTTAAACGAAAATTGATAATTCTTTTTTTCCTGGATTCCCAACACTTTAGGAAAATTGTTGATACCAAAATCGTTTTTAAATTTTATAATTAAGTTTGATTAATTTTCTATCAAATTTCGAGCAAAAATTTTTGGATAAAATATGGCCTGGATTCAAGGCTATTATTTTAATTTATGAAGTTTATATATCATTCGAATCAGCTCTCCAATCTGATTCGAATGACGTCAAAATCAGGCGTCTATCACATAAATGGACCGAGATATGGCTCACTGAATGATAAATTAAACAAATTTTGGCAAATACGAATTTTTTGTGTGAAATTTTCAAAAATGAGATTATTAGCTATTTCGATACGCCTGAACGAGATAAGTCGATTGGTACCAAAATTATTCGGATTGGATGATTTTGAACAAAGTTATGATCAATTAAACTTTGGCATGAAAAATCCATTTTTACCCGTTTTTATGTTCGGACTCGTTTTTCATTGAATGTTTATTATTTGGTGTTTATTATTTGGTACCAATAGATTTCCTAAAGTGTTAGGTGTAAAACAAAAAAAGAATTATCAATTTTCGATTAAAATTAAAAAAGTTATAGCCAAAACAAAGTCGGCGCTAAATTTGCCGCACCCTGTAGAAAGATTTTGGATTTACTGTATCTCCTCTATTAGAATCCCGTGGCATTCTAGAATATAATATTTTTTAATCACCTTTCAGAGTGAGTAAAATGAAGGGCATCTATAGTGATGGGGGAATCTATTAGAGATGAGGGATATCTATGGTGGAGGAGGCATTGCTTTTATAAAATAATATCTTTAAATAAACCGTTTTAAAAATTTAAAAAAACCGCTAATAAATCGCAGAAGTTGACTAATTATTTTTATATAATAAATAATTTAAGCGACAAACTTTCCGAGAGCTACGGCTAATGAAGAGGAATTTAAAAGAGTCTTGAATGAACAGAATGAAGTGTTAGAAGTGTTTATGAGCAAAGAAGAGTATAAAAACATTATGGGCGAACATGAGTATGAGGAATATAAACAATTGGGTGACGATAGACAGATTAATTATATTGAAAAAATAGTAAAAGTGAAGCAATTAGAAGAATACTTGAAGCTGAACAAATTAGATACATACTTGGAGCAATTAAAAGATATAAGAGAAAATGAGAATATGAAAGGTGGCCCAGATGTTGAACGTCCATGTCACATAATTAACGAGGATGGAGTTTGTAAAATTGATGTTTGTATGTTTTATTTTATTCTATTTTTAAATATTGGATGAATAAATAATGAAAATTGTAACGCCTTTTAAAGATTTATAGAAATAAATAAAAAATAAATTTAAAAAGAGGATAAGAATAAAGGATAAGAACAATTTTCAAAGGAAATTTGTTTTGCTCCTAGCCGCTGAATAAACATATGCATTGGCTAAAGTAGAAATGGCTATAGCCAGTTCTGCTTTCCAAATTACACAAATTGTCCAATGTTTTGAGGGGCGGTTCTTGTGTTGTTTAGAGGGATGTTGTTTTAGAGGGACGGTTTTTACATTTTTACCCATGATGATTAAATAAACAAATATATGAATGCTAATCATTTTTACATTTTAGCTGAACTTTATGGTCCTTACGAACCAGTACAGGTTGTAGGACTTCATTTGTTAAGAGGTTATTTACCAGCGTGTGATTGGATTAGGCCTGATTTCGAAGATGTTAAAAAATATGCCAAATTATGGCATACTGATAATAAAGAGGATTTGGTTATACATCATGATATAGGCAATGATGAAAAGCGAATAATTGATCGTTGCTCGTTCTATGGGTTTGAAAGTTTTAATTTATTTGTTATAAAATATGTGAATGATGCTAGAAACCAAGAGGACCACATACATATAGTCAAAAAATGCCTCACAGAAATATATTCACTTGAGATATCCAGGGATCGAGGGTTAAGCGGAATATAAGTGGACATCGTTGGGCATAATTTATTTTTTGATTTTTTACAATAACTTGGATTTGCTTGAAATAGTTCCCTACATACATATATGCATAAATAAAATCGCTGACTGTAATTATAATCATCTGACTCCAATATTTTTATTCCTATTCTCGTATCCCCTTAATCTCTCTAAATTTCTCGATATCCGCTTAAAATCCGCGGTAATAGTTCGGTTCGAATACACCGTCCTTTTTCCATGCTAAAAGTTTTAAAACTCAATCTTGTTCAATTACGTTGACTTTGATGTCATTCGAATCAGCTAGACAAGCTCTAACGAATGAGCTATTATTTGCTTAATCTAATTTTTAGCCCAAAATTTAGCTTGGCTATTTTGTAGTTTTTCACTTTTCGGCGACGAGAGATGATTTTAGTGTCATTCGACACAGCTCGACGAGTTCTATAACCTATGATTGACTATTTTTTTAATACTTTTGGAAAGGAAAAAGGATAGGCGAACCGAATATTACAGAATACGCTTTTTCTAAATATTTATTTAATTTTTAAAATTATTTTCAAATACGGTCCTCAAATATAAAAAAAACATTTTGGAAATTTTAAAACAGCTTTGTGTATAGCCTGATAAAAATGCTATATTTACACTAATAATAATATCTAAATAATAATCACTATATAATTACTAGAAAATACGAGTTGGATGAAGATGGATATCCAATGAACCCAATTGCACGTACTGGTTTTATTAAACGTGGAGAATTGTATCAATGGGGGCCAAGTAAAGGCGTTGGAGCAATTTTACACACAAAAAATGAATATGGACAATTTATGTTTCTTGGCGTTTTAAATGGGAAATTTGAAAGACCAGAAGGTATAATAAATATTTGCCTCTCATATAAAGGCTAAGAGTTTGATAAGAGTTCGACAATTAAATAGATTCCAAGCTTGAGAAATATGATACGCTAACAATAAGCATTTTAACTGCTCTCGAATAATATAATAATACATATAGCCCTAACTTTCTATCAGGCTAACCGATGTTTAAAACATGTAATAGGAATTAAAATGACAATCACTTATAGATAGAAGAATCACAACTCCAGGAGGATATGTAAATCCAGGTGAAGAGTTTGAGGATGCAGCAAAGAGAGAATTAATTGAAGAAGGTCTTGCCAACAAAAAGATAAAAGGAAAAAAAGGAAAAGCTAAATACAAAGAACAGCTGAAAGAGCTTATGGGTAAGGGAGAAGTGGTGATATTTGGCTATCACGATGCGAAACAGGTGATAGAATTTTAGATTATGGGTGCTAATCCAATATTTAACAGACAAACACAGACAATTCATGGGCCGAATCTGTAACATACGCTTTTGAAATTAAACACAAAAATTTAAAAAAATTTGAAGCAGCTGAAGGAGATGATGCCGTAAAAGCTATGTGGATGACAATAGAGGTTGATGAAAATTCAGCTGAAGTAAAATCTTTATTGGAAAATGTAACAACAGAAATACAAGTATTTTGGGATCTTCTTGCTGAAAAAATAGAAAAAATGTTCAGCATAGAGGAAAAGATTGATTTTGTTCTTAGAACCTTCAAGGTAGTTACTTTCAATTTTTAACAACACTTGATTTCATTAAAGCGATTTTATTGCAACAATCACTAAACTTAATTAATTTGACCTATCTCTAATTTTATCGCCTCATTAAATAAAATGTCATTTCAGGTATGCCGGATTGAACGTGTAGAAGAAGTTGACCCGGAAGACCCGGAAGGAACTGTAAAACATGAATACAAAGATATTTGTTTAAAAATGAATGATAAAAATACATCGAACATGGAAGGTGTTGCTCGATTATTCCTTGTTAAATTTTATGATGAAATGCCTTTCTTGGAGTTTCTCGAGAAACAAAAGTCGAATCATGGAACTTATGTAGTCAAAAGGGGAAATGTACCTACAGCGATTACTGGTAGTAAGTTTATTTTTTGATTAAAATTATTTGGAAATACTAGAAAAACGTCTTTATGGACAAGGTAGCGGTACTCGTCATAGACGCGGAAAAGGAAAAAAGAGTTTACACTTAGGCAAAAAGTGAAGTGGAAGTTCAACGCGAGGGAATTAAGCGAATGAATTTATTTGAGGAGCCGTAAAGACTAGAGCATATTGCTCTTCATCTGTCCCTTTTTGTTTAAATTTAGCCGTAGTATGACCAGATGCTCACTAATTGTCTTATTTTATATTAGTTGATATTTAGTTGAAAATATTTTTTCGGAGATCCTTTATTAATATTTATTAGAAATCGGTAAAATCACATTTTCAGGATCATGTATCAGGATTGGGTTTTAAAATTTCGTACAAGACTTTATCCTGCAGGATTAATCCTGAAAATCCTGAAAACTGAAAGAAGGCAGGATTTCGGACAGGATCCTGAAAAATCATGAGCAGGATCTTGTCCTGCGCCGACCACTAATTATTATACTAGATCACAAATTTCTGAAAATTTTTAGAAAATTTTTTATATTTAAAAGACATTAGAAGAGCCGGTCATTAGAATACTTTCTTAGTTATGTACATATTATTCTTTATGTAAATTATATTTATTTTTCCTAACACTTTTCTTGACAAGCATTGTGATTTTTTAAAATTTTTTAGTATAAAACATTTAGCAATTTTTGAATGATTTTTTAATTTAAAGTCAAAATATTAACAAGAATTAGAAAATTAAAGAAAATTTTTAACGCGTGAATTTGAAAATCTTTTAGACAATTTGGTAATAGTGTCGTTTCCAGGCCCCATTTTCTTTACCCAAGTTCTTTCCCTATATTTGAACAGAATGGTCAGGCTTTTTCACTTCTTCCATCCTAATTGCCTTCTATATTTTGCCACAATCAAGAAGGATAATTTTTGGTATTTAAAAAATATTAGTGAGAAAAGTAAAATATAATGATAGGGATTTAGGTTGGAAAAAGGGAAAAAGCCTGACCATTCTGTTCAAATATACGAAAAAGCTTGGGGAGAAAAAAATGGGGCCTTTAAACAAAACTACAGTGACGTGCAAAAGATTATGCCGCGTCTTTAAAACATCATAAAACCTTTCAGGATTGATCAATGTTTACATTCTTGGTCTTAAAAAATAGCTTAAGCGATAACTCAGTTGACTCTTTCGGCATTTTTTTCAATTTCGACTGTTTTAAAGCCGCGGCATAAACTTTTGCATTCTGTTTACCGATTAATTGTATTTATACTTAGGGCCCGAAATTTTTTATTTTATTTACATAACTGCTTGACCCTGTTTAATTCTTAAATTGAACAGATTAATTCAACAATAAAACTTCACCCACAATCCAAACCAGAAATATTTAATAACCAATAAAGCTGTTCCTCGATTGTAGGAAAGGAGATACCGTAGATACCGTAAAATAACCTCATGGAGTTTTTTACGATGGACTTCTAGAGGAGGGCTATTTTAGAGAAAAATTGTGTACATATAAAGTATTTTTATTTTTAAGTTAATTATGAAAATATTTAATTTTGAATTTAATTCTATTTTAAAAACAATTTTTTAGTAAATATTTATATTTTTTTAATTTTTAATAAAAATTTTGTCATTTGACTTTGATTTTTTAAATTTTTATTTAAAAAAGACACGAGGATTGAGGAGGGAAAAAATAAAGAAAGCACTTTAAAAGGGCTAATTTTATTAAATTGAATGAAAATAGGCATAAACTACAGTAATAAATTTCTTTAATCCTGTGATTTTATAAAAAAATTTTTATTTAGCAAATTTTAAGTAGAGAAAAGAAGAAAACCAAAGTAAAAAATAGTAGAAAAAAAATTAAAAAATTTCTTTAAACACATGTTTAATTAATTAATTTTCTGTGGGTGGGTAAAGCACTTTAAAAGGGCTAGAGTTAATTTTATTAAATTGAATGAAAATAGGCATAAACTACAATAATAAATTATTTGAATATTATGATACATATTATAATTTTTTTAATTTCGCAAATTGTAAAAATTTTGAAAAATTTTCTAAAAAGTTTTGGCATACAATAAATATATAAAGCAAAATATATTGAAACATTTTTAAAAAAAGAAACATTTCTTCCGCCAGAGATTTTTTAGTGATATGAGGGTCATTTTTTATTATGTATTAGCGTATGTCTGCAACTTCTGTCCAAAGAAATGTCTTCAAACACCTTCCAAAATAGGCCTTCTATTAAAGATGGGAGGCATCTATAATGGAGGAGGCATTGTAGTAGATTTCAAAACTAAAGCTAGTGTATATGTAAATATTGTCAGATGATAATTTTATTCTTTTCTTCTATTTCCTTCGATCTTTACTAAATTATATAGGGCGGAGTTATTAAGATTAACATAGAAAATTGTATACATAAGAAAATAAATACAGTGAATTTCCCTCGATTTAATCATTATTAAAAATTTTTTTTCATTTAATTTAAAAAAAACCCTGAAAAAATGCGCTTAATCCTTTTTGGGGCATTTGCCCTGCTTATAGCATTAAGCGAAGCAATGGATAAAGGAAAGGCACCTGAAGGATCATCTCAAGGTCTGCCAGGAAATTTAAACGTTTATTTGGAACCAAATGATGAAAATTGCACAAGGGAACTCTACAGGCCTGAATATCAGTTACCGTTGCCGCGTGAATATAATGGACTCTACAAAAGTATGTTTATAATATGGAAAGATTTTAGATTTACCGTATTTCCTCTATTAGAATGCCATGGCACACTCTAATATTTTTTACTCACCTTTCAGAGTGATTGAAATGGAGGGGCATCTATAGTGATCGGGGCATCTATTTGAGATGGGGGGGGGGGAATCTATTAGAGATGAGGGATATCTATGGTGGAGGAGGCATTGCTTTTATAAAATAATATCCTTAAATAAAACAATTTGAATTTTAAAAAAACCGCTAATAAACCGCAAAAGTCGAATAATTATTTTTATACAATAAATAATTTAAGCGACAACCTTTCCGAGAGCTACGGCTAATGAAGAGGAATTTAAAAGAGTCTTGAATGAACAGAATGAAGTGTTAGAAGTGTTTATGAGCGAAGAAGAGTATAAAAAGATTATGGGCGAACATGTGTATGAGGAATATAAACAATTGGGTGACGATAGACAGATTAATTATATTGAAAAAATAGTAAAAGTGAAGCAATTAGAAGAATACTTGAAGCTGAACAAATTAGATACATACTTGGAGCAATTAAAAGATATGAGAGAAAATGAGAATATGAAAGGTGGCCCAGCTGTTAATCGTCCATGTCACATGATTAACGAGGCTGAAGTTTGTAAAATTGATGTTTGTATGTTTTATTTTATTCTATTTTTAAATATTGGATGAATAAATAATGAAAATTGTAACGCCTTTTAAAGATTTATAGAAATAAAGGATAAATTTAAAAAGAGGATAAGAATAAAGGATAAGAACAATTTTCAAAGGAAATTTGTTTTGCTCCTAGCTGCTGAATAAACATTTGCATTGGCTAAAGTAGAAATGGCTATAGCCAGTTCTGCTTTCCAAATTACACAAATTGTCCAATGTTTTGAGGGGCGGTTCTTGTGTTGTTTAGAGGGATGTTGTTTTAGAGGGACGGTTTTTACATTTTTACCCATGATGATTAAATAAACAAATATATGAATGCTAATCATTTTTACATTTTAGCTGAACTTTATGGTCCTTACGAACCAGTACAGGTTGTAGGACTTCATTTGTTAAGAGGTTATTTACCAGCGTGTGATTGGATTAGGCCTGATTTCGAAGATGTTAAAAAATATGCCAAATTATGGCATACTGATAATAAAGAGGATTTGATTATCCATCATGATATAGGCAATGATGAAAAGCGAATAATTGATCGTTGCTCATTTTATGGGTTTGAAAGTTTTCATTTATTTGTTATAAAATATGTGAATGATGCTAGAAACCAAGAGGACCACATACATATAGTCAAAAAATGCCTCACAGAAATATATTCACTTGGGATTTCCAGGGATTCGAGGGTTAAGCGGAATATAAGTGGACATCGTTAGGCATAATTTATTTTTTGATTTTTTACAATAACTTGGATTTGCTTGAAATAGTTCCCTACATACATATATGTATAAATAAAATCGCTGACTGTAATTATAATCATCTGACTCCAATATTTTTATTCCTATTCTCGTATCCCCTTAATCTCTCTAAATTTCTCGATATCCGCTTAAAATCCGCGGTAATAGTTCGGTTCGAATACACCGTCCTTTTTCCATGCTAAAAGTTTTAAAACTCAATCTTGTTCAATTACATTGACTTTGATGTCATTCGAATCAGCTAGACAAGCTCTTGCAAATGAGCTATTATTTGCTTAATCTAATTTTTAGCCCAAAATTTAGCTTAGCTATTTTGTAGTTTTTCACTTTTCGGGGACGAGAGATGATTTTAGTGTCATTCGACACAGCTCGACGAGTTCTCTATGATTGACTATTTTTTAATACTTTTAGAAAGGAAAAAGGATAAGCGAACCGAATATTACCAAATCCACTTTTTCTAAATATTCATTTAATTTTAAAAAATTTTTTTAAATACGGTCCTCAAATATAAAAAAAGATTTTCGAAATTTTAAAACAGCTTTGTGTATAGCTTGATAAAAAGGCTATATTTACAGTAATAATAATCACTAAATAATAATCACTAAATAATTACTAGAAAATACGAGTTGGATGAAGAAGGATATCCAATGAACCCAATTGCACGTACTGGTTTTATTAAACGTGGAGAATTGTATCAATGGGGGCCAAGTAAAGGCGTTGGAGCAATTTTATACACAGAAAATGAATATGGACAATTTATGTTTCTTGGCGTTTTAAATGGGAAATTTGAAAGACCAGAAGGTATAATAAATATTTGCATTTTATATAAAGGCTAAGAGTTTGATAAGAGTTTGACAATTAAACAGATTCCAAGCTTGAGAAATATGATACGCTAACAATAAGCATTTTACCTGCTCTCAAATAATATAATAATACATATAGCCCTAACTTTCTATTAGGCTAACCGATGTTTAAAACACGTAATAGGAATTAAAATGACAATCACTTATAGATAGAAGAATCACAACTCCAGGAGGATATGTAAATCCAGGTGAAGAGTTTGAGGATGCAGCAAAGAGAGAATTAATTGAAGAAGGTCTTGCTAACAAAAAGATAAAAGGAAAAAATAGAAAAGCTAAATACAAAGAACAGCTGAAAGGGCTTATGGGTAAGGGAGAAGTGGTGATATTTGGCTATCACGATGCGAAACAGGTGATAGAATTTTAGATTATGGGGTGCTAATCCAATATTTAACAGACAAACACAGACAATTCATGGGCCGAATCTGTAACATACGCTTTTCATATTGACTACAAAAATTTTAAAAAATTTAAAGCAGCTGAAGGAGATGATGCCGTAAAAGCTATGTGGATGACAATACAGGTTGATGAAAATTCAGCTGAAGTAAAATCTTTATTGGAAAATGTAACAACAGAAATACAAGTATTTTGGGATCTTCTTGCTGAAAAAATAGAAAAAATGTTCAGCATAGAGGAAAAGATTGATTTTGTTCTTAGAACCTTCAAGGTAGTTACTTTCAATTTTTAACAACACTTGATTTCATTAAAGCGATTTTATTGCAACAATCACTAAACTTAATTAATTTGACCTATCTCTAATTTTATCGCCTCATTAAATAAAATGTCATTTCAGGTATGCCGGATTGAACGTGTAGAAGAAGTTGACCCGGAAGACCCGGAAGGAACTGTAAAACATGAATACAAAGATATTTGTTTAAAAATGAATGATAAAAATACAATGAACATGGAAGGTGTTGCTCGATTATTCCTTGTTAAATTTTATGATGAAATGCCTTTCTTGGAGTTTCTCGAGAAACAAAAGTCGAATCAAGGAAAATATGTAGTCAAAAGGGGAAATGTACCTACAGCGATTACTGGTAGGGAGTTTATTTTTTGAATAAAATTATTTGAAAATAATAGAAAAACGTCTTTATGGACAAGGTAGCGGTACTCGTCATAGACGCGGAAAAGGAAAAAAGAGTTTACACTTAGGCAAAAAGTGAAGTGGAAGTCCAACGCGACGGCATTGAGCGAAAGAGTTTATTTGAAGAGCCGTAAAATCTAGAGCATATTGCTCTATTTGATCTTTCCCCTTTTATTTAAATTTAGCTGTAGTATGACCAGATGCTCACTAATTTTCTTTTTATATTAGTTGATATTTAGTTGAGAATAGTTTTAGGAGATCCTTTATTAATTATGTAGAGTACCGGAATTTTGGTCACCAAGGATTTTCGGAAATTTAGTGACCAACTTTTTTGTAATTTTGGTCACCAGCGGAATTTTGGTCACCAAACAGAAAAATTAATCTTTTCTAAAACTGATATCAAAGTGATAAAAAATGATTTTTCGACCCCCAGTTGATCAATTTCAATGTTTATCACTCTCCCGGCTGATCACTCTTTTGGTTGATCACTATTAATCACACTCCTGGAAATCACTATTAATCAACATTGAAATTTATTAACTAGTAGTTGAAGAACAATTTTTATCGCTTTGATATCAGTTTTAGAAAAGATTCGTTTTTCTCGTTTGGTGTCCAAAATTCCTATTTTTAACCAAAATTCCAGTGCACAAAATTCCGTACACCTTATAATAGATCACTCATTTCTGAAAATTTTTATATAAACAAGACATTAGAAGAGCCGGTCTTTAGAATACTTTCTTAGTTATGTACATATTATTCTTTATGTAAATTATATTTATTATTCCCTCACTTTTCTTGACAAACATTGTGATTTTTTAAAATTTTAGTATAAAACATTTAGCAATTTTTGGTTGATTTCTTAATTTAGAGTCAAAATATTAACAAAAAATATATCAGAAAATTAAAGAAAATTTTTAACGCGTGAATTTGGAAATCTTTTAGACAATTTGGTAATAGATTTGGAAATCTTTTAGACAATTTGGTAATAGTAATAGAGTTTTTTCGCTATATTTGAACAGAATGGTCAGGCTTTAACCCTTCTTACTTCCCTTTTGCCTTTCTATATTTTATCACAATCAAGAAGCATAATTTTTGGTACTTAAAAAGTATTAGTGAGAAAGTAAAATTTATAGATAGGGATTTAGGTCGGAAGAAGGGAAAAAGCCTATTCATTCTGTTCATAGGAGGAAGCTTGGGGAGAAAAAAATGGGGCCTGTAAACGACACTATGTATTACTGAGAATTTAAATGACCGACCCTGTTTAATTTTTAAATTAAACAGATTAATTAAACAATAAATTTCTTGGAACGTCAAAGCACTATCAAACATTAAAGTTTAAGCTAATCAGCTTTTACAAAAGAAAATGAATTATTTTTTAATTTAAATTCAAATAATAATTCAATTTGAATCACAATTTTTTAAAGCAAAAAAGCGATTTACAACAAAAAATTTTTCAGTTGTAAAAAGTAATAAAAATTAAATCAAATCATTCAATCACGAGAAAATAAATACTCAATAATTTTTTTGCTGTTTTTGGATGTTTAAAATTTTTGTTGGTTAAATAAAATGGATTGGATGTTTTAATTTATTTAATGAACATATTACTGCAATTTAATTAATTAATTTAACAGTAAAATAAGAAATGATTGAGAAGGAGAAGGAGAAGGGGAAAGTGTTTGAAAACGAGAAAAAAATTTAGAAAAAAATTTTTTCTAGTCGGAGGAAACTGGGACGAAATTAATGATATTTAATTTATTTTATGTTAAGAAAGAAAATTAATAATTTAATAAACCTTTCAAATCTTTTAACAGGCAGACTTTTTTATTTATCTTATGAGTAAATTTATTAAAATAAATTTTATTTGTTAATTAATTATAATCACTGTATTTTTTCACCCTTATCAATAATTTTGTTAAAAATTTTTATTAGATTATAGAAAGCCTGGTCTATAAAATTTTGTGGTAATCACGAGAAATAATAGTATTAATTTTGCTTTTAATGCAGAAATGCCTGAATGCTTTAAAGCTTTAATAGAAGGCCCATGACGAAGCTGGCCAACGTAGCGCGAGCTTAACGTACCGCAGAGCCATAGATTCTTTCAAAATAGTCGAATTAGGACGAGCTGAATCGAACCATATCCGGATTCTACGATTTTGAACGAAGCCTCTGTGGTACGTTGGCCTCGCGGTACGTTGGGGTGTGCCCGTCCCATGACAAGACGTTTTGGATAATAAATTTGGATAATAAATAAATTCCTCAATCATTTTACTCAAAAATTATTTAAGCTAGATTATTCTCAGAAATCGGAGATATCGTGTAGAATGTAGGACTATCCAGTCTACACGATATCCTCGGGCCCTACAGTGTAGACTGTAGGGCCCGAACTTTTTTTAGTTTAGCGCCTACATCGCTAATTTAATTTCCTTCAAAAATTCACCCTCTGATGCCAATTTATTTCCTAATTTCCTTAATTTCCAATTTTACATTACACTTTGACTATTTCTTAAAACTTAAAACACGCGCATCAAAAGTTTGACTAAACAAGCATTGATTATTACATCATTATTACTTAATTAAAATAACATCCGCCATTCACTTGCCCTTCTCTCCTTTTTTCCCTTTTTTATTCGCCGCATTTTAATATTATTAAAAATATAATTTAAATAAATTTATTTTTATCAAATTTTAAAAAATAAAAAAAATTATTTAATTTTTTCCTTTTTTCTCGATAATTCCAAAATTATTATTTAATCAATTAAAAAATACTAATAAAAATATGTACATTAATATTTACCACACTTTTCTTTTCTTTCTGATAAGAAATTTTTATTAATGATATTAATTCGCTTACAAATAAATTAAAAAATAATTTTAGAACAAAAATTAACTAAAAAACTTCTTTAATTATTTTATTAAAAATATAGTCGGACCTCACAGAAAAACTATCATTTACCTTATAATGAAGTGAATTTTGTAAATATTTAGGAAATATTTAGGCAGTTCGGTCACCTACTCATCGATAAGAAAGTGGGTACCTGATTTTGGAGTATTTGTTTATGCTGGTTCGACTGTATGTATCGACTTATTAACGAAAATCATAGCCTTAGTTTAGTCCATTTTATGTTACTGAAACATGTGACAATCCCCGATGAGTAGGGGGTTGGTTATCTTGATACCTTGCTTGTATCTCTGTGGACCTACTATTAACAACTACCTATTTTAAATCTTAAACACTTATCTCCTTTTTGTAAGTGCATAATTATTACCCTTAAAAAATTTTTTTAATTTTCCAAAATTAATATTAGCTTGGAAATTCTCATTCTACTGTCTCATTATCTTATTTTTGAATTATTTTTCAAAATAATTAATATTTTAAAAGTAATTCATTTCAATGATTTCTTCATCAACAAATCAGTCTACATTAGCCCAACAACAACAACATCAACAACATTTACAGCAACATCAACAGCCTCCACAAAGAGGACATAATGTTCAGACGAGGGATTATGCATCGCTACAATTGGAAGTTTTTGAATTGGTTGGTGATAAGAAATAAAACTCGCCGAGATCCAATATCTGATTTGGGTCTCTTAATATAGTGTCGGATCTCTTAAATAATTATCGATAATTCCAAAAATGTACGGTCTCGTGCCGATCAACTATGAAATTAATGAGACAGTCAATCGAAACCTTCCTAGGGATATATGAATCCATGACAGGCAGGTCACACCAAATATCCTTAAGTACAGGAAATGATAATTTAAAAAAATAAAATTTAATTTTTAAATAAATTTTCATAAAATTATCCTTTCATAACTAAAAATCTGTAAAATAATTTTTTAGCTCTGCATTTTTCAAAGAGTTAAACGAATTCAATCAAAAGATACCACTCAATGTGGCCAACTTGTCCAAGACAATACAATGAATGATGAACAAAGGAGTGAATATATTAATCGTTCAATGTATAGAATTTTGAATGAAGTTGAAGCTAAAATTGTTTGTTTGCCAAATAATACAGGCAATTTAAATTAATAATATTAATTAATAATTATGAAGCTTGACGCGCTTTATGTGTGGCTCAATATCTCTAAGAGCTCAATATCTCAAAAATGTCGAGCTAGATAATCAAGCATTTTTGTTCGAGATCTCGTCGCAGACTGATCGTCGCAGTCTGATTTAATTTTAAGTATATAGACTCTCCTTTAAAAATTATATAGCATAATTAAGTGTATCTAGGCGGTATCACCTAGAAAGCTACCAATCGAATTTTCGGATACTTATGTTAAATTGAGTTATCTATTGGGTATTTTATATCTTGTTCTCATATAGATAGATATCTTCTCGAATCACTATCGAGCCGATCATTTATTTATATTGTAATTTTTAGATCCAATAACTCCAGATTATTTTGATGAATGGAGTTTTTTAACATGGGCATTATTACAAATAATTAACAGATTGGAGGCTATGAATAAAAATGAAAGTAATCTTTTGGATTATTGTGGAAAGCATTTTAAAGTATAAATTAAAGTTGTGGTATTTTAGAATAAACATTATTAAACAGGAGAAGATACATACAGCCCTAGTTGATTTGGTTAATAAAGCTCATCGAATGCAACCCCCACCTACATTACAACCTAATGATCAGCAATTTGAAAGATTCTATCAAGTAAACAAAAAAATTTATTTTTAGGGCAGATCTGATAGAAGGAGGAATGGAGGGTAAGGGGGATTAGAAAGGAGGGTAAGGAGGAGAAGGGAGGAGGGTAAGGGGAGTAGAGTGGAGGGGAAAGGGGAGTAGAGTGGAGGGTAAGGGGGAGTAGAGTAGAGGGGAAGGGTGAGTAGAATGGAGGGTAAGGAGTAGTGTTTCACCGGAACCGAAATTTTGACCGGAACCGGAACCGGAACCGGATCCAATTTAAGTTCCGGTTCCCGGAACCGGAACCGGAACCTTTCAAAGTTCCGGCCCGGAACCGGAACCGGAACCGGAACTTTTAAAAAATTTTTTGCTAGCACATTTTAAAAAATTTTTATTTTAAGTAGGGGTGCGGTTTCGCCAAATTTTTCGATTAAATTCTGCCAAATTCTTCTGTTAATCGAAACGAAAAAAAATCCAAGTTTTGGAAGACCAAATCCCCAGCTATTCAATCCCTGATATCTACCTTGCACAGCTCATTCCCTGGACATCACACCCAAATCCCTCTATATTACCTATAACCCCTTGAACTCACATAATGTAACTAAAAATCCACCTTCATCCATCCAAATCCTTCGATTTACCATACAACTTCCCTTCATAGCGCCGCAGGCGAAAATTTTGGGATTTTAGGTGAACCAAGGATACAAAATTCTTCCTTTTTAAGCGCCGCAGGCGAAAATTTTGAGAATTTGTGTGACCAAGTAGCTAGATTTCTTCCTTTTCTGGCGCCGCAGGCGAAAATTTTGTTAATTTTGGAAGGCCAATCGGGGAAAATATTGCAAGGCCAATCCATATTTCTTAAAAAAACTAATCCTTAGGGGTGTAAAAAAGTTCCGGTTTGCCCGGAACCGATTTGTAAACCGGAGCCGGAACCGGAACCGGAACCAATTTGAGTTCCGGTTCCCGGAACCGGAACCGGAACCAAAAAAACACCGGAACTTTCCGGAACCGGAACCGGAACCGGAACTTCCGGTGAAACTCTAGTAAGGAGGAGTAGAGTGGAGGGTAGGGGGGAGTAGAGTGGAGGGTAAGGGGGAGTAGAGTGGAGGGTAAGGGGGAGTAAAGTGGATAGTACGGGGGAGTAGAGTGGAGGGGAAGGGAGGGAGAGGAATACTTGGCGGATAATAACGAATCACTCGGAGTCCTCTTATAAAGAGAATAACACTATAATTTAATTTTTTAAAAGTCGTATGTCACTGCACTCATTTCCCTCCATGAACTTTATACAATGACTCAACAACACCAACAACAAAATAGTGCAAATATTTTTGAATTTGAAGCACATATAGCCCATTTTAAAACACAATTAAATGCTTGTTTTGCTTTACAAAGAGCATTTGCTAATTCTGTTAGTTTCAAAAAGGATACTTCAAAAATTAATTTTTTCAGCACGGTTCAATGATTTGGAGACAATTAAGAGAACATCAAATACGAAAAATGACAAATTATGGATATGAAAATAAAGGGTTTCTTGATTCTGCCGTTACATTTTATGCTCATATGTTATACAATTTGGGGGTTTTGGCTGCTAGAATACAGGGATTCGCTTATGAAATTCGCAACAACAAAACTTTTGTTTCTGGTCATTCTGATTTGGTTAAACCTTTATTGGCAATTGTAAATGACATTAAACAATTTTAAAATATTTTTATTTCCCCAATAGGTCTATAAAATGGCAGATGTTTTACTTAGTGATAGCATTATTTGTCTAGAACCAAGTCTAAATCCAATTTTGGTTACTAATAATTTGTATGTTTTGTCCTTTGATTTGACATAAATCAACCTGCAAAATTAAAATTAATTTTTTAGGTTCCCAATGAAAATTGTTTCACTATGCCGTTTCTCGTTTTTCCGGGATTTTTCTTTACAAATTGTATCGGAAGAAATGGCACAACAAATACAACAGGAGATGCTTCATCACAAAACTTTTGATCCACCCTCTCCCATTCGCAAGTATTTTTAAATAATTTAACTGAGTCTCTCGGGAGCGGTTTATTTTTATGGAGGTTTACGTTTAGAAGGGAACATTGTAAAAATATAAAAAATATTTTAGAAAAAATACAGTAATTATTTAACAATAATTTTAGAACACGTACAGCTGCTTTATTAGCAATGAAACCTGCAACTGGAGTAAAACGGAATAATGCTAAAGCATCTGAAGGTGATCTGAAAATAATTCTCAAAAAATTTTTGAATTTAACAGAAGGGGGAAATACGGCACATAAAAAATCAGATGTAAATTCAAAGGAATGGATTTCTATCCCTCCCTTATACGATACAGAACATGGAGGATGGTGTGCAACATATCCTCATTTACTCTGTACAACAAGACAAAAAGTGTTTTAAAAAATTAAAAATTTTTTATGAATTTATTTAAAAGGATACTTTACTTGAAACTCGTTCTGCTGTCCAAACAGGCAAACGCCCTCTTTTTTATTTTCATGTTAGGGCAGAATTGTTCAGCTTTTCTGGTGCTTTTACAACAGCACATACACTCTCATTACCTTTTACTATTGCAACGAGAAGAAATCAGGTGAATCTAAGGAATATTTTTTAAAGTTTCAATCCTACCGATAAAATCAAAAAAATTTATTTCTCGAAAAAATATCTTGTTGGCATACGTACATAAATTAGACAAACTGTGTATTCCAAATATTCGAGTGACATAGGTTTTTCGGTTCCAAAAGGTTTCAATTTTTTGACAGCTCCACGGTTTCGACTCTCAACGTGTTCTTATGGTTTGACAGTTCTATTGTTTCGTTTCTACTGCGGTTCCAAAAACCGATCCCTATAGTCAAGAAAACAAGACAATTACGTACCTTAATTCTAAGGATTGTCAAGTTCAACGAATGATGAGTTCTTATACAGCTACATGTTTTTGGCTTTATGGAACAAATGTCTTTGATGGTCTTTTACTTCAATGGCATGATGGGGGTAAAAAATAAATTTAAATGAATTGAATTTATTTTCTAAAATTTAAAGAAATTGACTGGAAACATTTTAAATTGCTTTATTCCCTTTATTTTGCAATGAATGCAGAAGTAACAAGAACCTTTATTGATGAAGACTTTAATATCTTACAACAAAAAATGCATTGTTCAGAGTGTACTGAACGCAGTAAGTTATGCATACATATTTGGAAATTTACTTGTTTCTAATAATCCTTTAATCCTATTGATAAGAACCTTAAACGTAAAAAACGTGGAACTTAAGTTAACATAAATTTATTTGATAATTAAACGAGCTTGCAACCTACTTGACATTTGAACTAGGAACGTGTTTGCAAGTGTCTATACTTAAAATCTTGACAATTGAGCTTAAGCTTATTTAATACTTACACTTAAAATTTGACAATTTAACTTAAGCCTGAAACTTATTTTATCATAATGCCATTTATCTTAGATTTAAGGCCAGAAGCTTTAACAGCTCCTATCCGCCTTCTTCCTATCTTCTCTCATAATCCACGCATAAAATTAAATTAAGAAATTTAAAATATTTTTAAAATTAAAGCTACAATTGACCTAACAAATGAATACTCTTTGGACCAACCTTCTTTAATAAGTTTCAAAAATGTTCTCTGTCCTCATTTACATTTTACTTCACCAAATTGTGATTTGAGATTTAGTGTTTGGTAATTAAAATTTTAATTGAAAAATATTTTTAAAATCAAAAAAGGAGAGGAATGTTGGAACTTTTGCATTTATTCAGTGACCAAAAAACAGAAACAAGAAATTTATGGGAGGCTGGATTGCTTCAAGGATTTATGGAATTAAATACTGTAAATATTTATTGAGTCAATTAAAATTAATAATTAAACATTGATAGCTGAACTTGAAACATCTTGAAGCTTAAGTTTGAAATATAAACTTGACAAAATCTTAAGTTTAAACTTATAATTTACTTAAGATATCAAACTTAATTAAACTTAATAGACATCAAGTTTAAACTTGAAACTTACTTGATATTCAAGTTTGAACTTGAAAAACTTAATAATTAAGATTAAACTTAAAACTTATGTAACCCTATATCTAAACTTGAAATTTATTTGATTTTTAAGCTTGAACTTGAAAACCTATTATTTGTGTTTAATTTAAAACTTGGAACTTAAGCTTAACTTGAACTTACTTGTTATTAAATTTCTCTTAAACTTAAAAGTAAACATAGATTCCGGGTTAACCTTAAACTTAAAATTTGATAGTTAAGGCTTAGTTTAATTAAAAAATTTATAACTATAGGTATATTCAATGCTACGAACACTTCCCGGTTCAGGACTTGTAATGCGGTTATCATTAGTAGCAGGGGCTTGTGTTTGTATTACTGTTAAATGTTCAAATGATGAATTTCTTGATTTAGTAATTAAATAACTAAATATATTAACAAAAAAATAATATTTTAGGAGCCATTGGATGTTAAAAAACTTCAATCTAAAAATTTAAATGATTATCTGAAAGATATAATTCTTTCTGAGAAGGTTAAAAATGAGTTATTTAAATTAATCCAAAGATATTTAATAAGGTTGATTTCGTTCTCGATTCGGATAAACAATGGGTACATGTTGCGGAGGTTCTAAAGCGTTGTCAGAAGGTTTCTGGAGATAATCAGGATCCTGCACAAGAAATAAAAGCGAGAGAAATACTGTCTAATGCTCTACATCCAGGCCCTATTGAGAAACAACATTCAATCACGTAAAATTTTAAATTTATACTCGATCGGACGGTTGTCTTAAACTTGGGAAAAAAATTTTCTAAACCTAAAATTTTTTTGAATTTTATAGAGATTTATAAAAATTTATTAAAATTAAGTTTCACTCCAATGCGAGTTGCTGTTGTAACGTGTAAAACAAACACTACAGATAATAACAATGAACCAGATGATGAATTTGCCACTGATAATGTATGAAAAATTTTTATCAAAATTTGCTTTCATATGCTTAAAATTTCAGACTGTAGCAAATTCGAATTCTCAACAAGATCCAAACAACCAACAAACCCTTAATGGTGGGGAAGCGAATTTTGAGGCTGAGCTAAGGCAGTTAATGCACAGATATGGAAAGACACCAAAGGATGTTGTTAATATTTTTTCACTATCTTTACATGAACAACAGCAACCTTTGGAACATTTGGAGGCAAGAAAATTTTTCTAATTAGAAAATTGTTTTTTAGCTAAATATAACTCCAAATTTATTAAATCAACATTCAATTCAACATCAACAAAAACATCCAACTTCAACAACTGCTTTCCTTTTATGTCAACAAATGCCTATAGTAGGCAATGATGTTCAGCAATGTCAAAAGCTTGATAAAAGTGGAGGAAATGGTGCTGGACTTATTCGTTCTGTACCTTCTTCCTCAACATTATCCTCTCATTTGGAGGAAGATAATATATCAACCACATGTTCTATGCCTAAAAAGCTTTCACCCAATTCATCAAAAACAAATAATCCTCCATTTCAAACACAATCTGACAGATTTTATTTCACAAATAATCGTAGTAGTGGTGGAAGTTTAATGCCAACAATGAATAAACCAATTATTTTAATGCCCGCAATTGCTACAAACGTAATAAAATTAAACCTCGATTTACATATACACCCGTGGGGGTTAAAAATTGTATCCCTAACTGAGTTATCCATTATTGTTGATACGGTCTCTATGCGCTTTGATACATAGGTCTCTTCCACCATTTTTCATAGACAATCTCTCACTCAATTTTACGTGCATAATATCCTATAAGCTTTAAAAATTATCTCAACCTGAGAGGGTATCTAATAGTGGGTGTATATAAAATCGAGTTCCTACGATTTTTAAAAAAAATCTTTTTATAAAAATCTTATTAAGGCTAATCCATCTTACATGATTACCCCATCAATATCTTCAAATGGTTCACATAGCCAAGAGTCAATATTTAGCTCAACACTTGACAGAATTGATAATAATTCTTCACTTTATTCCTTATCAACTAATAATTCCTCTAATACAATTTGCACTTCTTCCTGTTGTTCTTCTGCATTATCCACAACAATTAGTGGAGATATTAATGAATCTTCACCAATTAATTCAATTTTGTGTCAACAAATGTCAATCCAAAAACAGCCATTAATTATGCTGTCAAATTCTCAACAACAACAAATAACAGAAGGGAATGTTTTTCAAAATTTAAATTATAACCAACAACATTTAAATCCCTCGGCTGAACAACAACATCAACAACAATTATTGCAACAACAGCAATTTCATTTCCGAATGTCTTGAAATTTAAATAATTTTAAATATTTTGGTCTACGTCGGACCTCCCCACTACTGCTTTCCTTAAAAAATTAAACTACGGTTCCAGTTCCAAACCGGTCCGTACCGTTACCGGTTCCACCTTTTCAGTTCCAGACCGGTTCCGGACCTTTCCCGGTTCCACGGTTTCAGTTCCGGAACTAGAACTGGAACTTTTGCGTCACTGTTGATTATTAGGTAAGCCATTGTTTTTCAAAAAATGATATGAAATAATTTTTTTAGACAAGAAACTATTTCATTGTGAGGTCCGACTGTACTTATATAATAATAGTGATATAATAATAATTAAAATTATTTTCTGTTATAAGCACGTAATCCACATTTCCAACAAATAATCCGGTTTTTCTATTAATCGTCAATGCATATGTACTCAGATATTTTATGTAATAAATTTATTTAGCAATTTTAAGTTTTTCTGTTATGTTTTATTTTATTTTTAAATAATTTTTTCAAAAATAACGTTACGCTTTTTTATTTTCTTGGTTAAAATATTGAGAAATTTTACTTTTTACGCAAAGAGAAAAATAATTCACGTATTTAGTCACTAGAATTAATCCGGTAATTAACCAAACTTTTATTCCTATAGTACAAAAATAGTAAAGAATTTTATCCATATTCAATGCATTAATAACGAATTTTAAAAATTATTTTATTTATTAACTTAAAAATTATTAACAAACTAAAAAACTTAAGTATACTTAAATATATAAACTTAATAGTCATAAAATAAACTTAAGTAGAACTTAAGTTAACTAAAAAATAAACTTAAGTGAATAAACTTTAGTAGAACATTACTTAAAATAAACTTAAGTAAAACTTAAAACTTAAGTTAGTAAAAAATCAAGTTTAAACAAAGTATTATAAACTTAAAACTTAGTTAGCTATGGACGTAAAGTTAATTAAAACTTTGTTTGTTCAAACTTTTAAAGTGATCTGACTTCAAACTTAAGCAAATATTAATAAGCTTGAACTTAATAAATTTCTAAATTATAATATTCTATTCTTATTTGCATGTATATTTAATGTTATTGAACTGTTCGAATTTGAAAATTTTATTTATATTTCTGTTATTAAATTTAATGATCGAACTAATATCACTACAGATTGAAGGTAAGAAAATTTATTTTTAACAATAATTTAAAAAATGTTTAAATATAGAAATTGAAGAAGACGAAAATCAACAAAAATATTTATTTGAATTAAATCCACAAAAATTGGAATTATTATTTCAACGAGCAGCATTAATGGCTTTATTAAAGTCTATAGCTAAATTAAAATTAAAACAAGTAAAACAAACAGAAAAAATTTTATTTAATGAATGTTTAAATTTAAATAAAAATTCTTTATCCCCTTTAAATTATGCAAAATGTTTATCTAAATTAATTGAATCTAAAAATTTATTTGATGAAGATGAACAACAAAAACAACAATTAAATTGTTGTAATGGAATTGTTGAAAATACTTTGGTATGTTTATTTAATCTATAAAACATTGTCCGGAAAATGTTTTGTTTGAAATTTATTTGTTTTCGGAAAATATTTTTTTTAATTATTTGTTTTCGAAAATGTTTTGTTTGAAATTTATTTTTTTCGGAAAATGTTTTGTTTGAAATTTATTTGTTTCCCGGTAAATGTTTTGTTTGAAATTTATTTGTTTTGTTTTCAGGAAATGTTTTAAAATAAATTTATGTTTTCGGATGTTTTGTTGAATTTTATTTGTTTTCCGGAAAATGTTTTGTTTGAAATTTATTTGTTTTCCGGAAAATGTTTTGTTTAAAATTTATTTGTTTTCGGAAAATGTTTGGATGAAATTCATTTGTTTTCCAGAAAATGTTTTGTTTAAAATTTATTTGTTTTGTTTTCCGGAAAATGTTTTAAATGAAATTTATTTGTTTTCCGGAAAATGTTTTGTTTAAAATTTATTTGTTTTGTTTTCCGGAAAATGTTTTAAATGAAATTTATTTGTTTTCGGATGTTTTGTTTTAATTTTATTTGTTTTCCGGAAAATGTTTTGTTTGAAATTTATTTGTTTCGCAAAATGTATAATTTGTTTGTTTCTCGGAAAATGTTCTAGAAATAATTTGAAAATTCTTTTATTTTTAAAACAATTTTATAACAACTTAATTCAGAATTTATTTTTTAATGTACAAAATTTTCAACACCATCAAAGATTCGTGCAAAAACAACAAAGTAAATTTAAAAATAATATTCTAAAGAAAAAATTTTAGCTAATAAAATATCTATTAAAAGACAGTTAAATCGGCATAGGAAAAAGAGGTTATGGTTGAATAATAGATATATGAGATCAAAGAGAGCTAAAGAAAATTTTGGTAGATTTCATTATTTTTTTATTTATTTAGTTAATTTATTATTCAGAAAAACACAAATATAAAAATATAGAATTATTAAAACGTTTTCAATGGTATTTTGAACAAAATAAATATGTAAATGATTATCTGCAAAGAATTAGTCAAAATAATATAAAGTTTTGATTTTTTATTAAATTTTATAAAAAATATTTTTTAAAGTCAAATAAATTCGTATTTACCATCAACTAAATTAATTAAATATGGATGGCATCAAAAAGCTTTTGATTTTGCCGACCAATTAAAATTAATTTTCGGAAAGATCTCAGAAGGAAAAGACGACAGTATTTCTTTTCTATCTCCAAGGATTTTTTCGTTATTTTCGAATGCTAAAAATAGACAAAAATTATTATCTCCAGATTTATTCAGTTTTGGAGATAACGGCGACCTTCCTTTGCCAAAATTATTTCAGGTAGTGAAATTTACCTAAAACATGTTGTAATTGTTTCTGAATGAGTTTATAAATTATAAAACAAAGTTTTTCCGGAACATGTTTTTGAATTATAAAATAAAGTTTTTCCGGAAACGTTTATAAATTATAATGTTTTTCCGGAAAGTGTTTTGAATTAATAATCAATGATTTGAACATGTTTTAAAATTATAAAACATTGTTTTGATGAAAAAGTTTTTTAATTTAAATTAATATTTTTTCCGGAAAAAGTTTATAAATTAGAAAACAATTTTTCCGGAATGGGTTTAGGTATAAATTATAAAACAATGTTTTTCCGTAAAAAGTTTATAAATAAAAACAATGTTTTCTTGTATTTCCTGAAGGACTTTTAATAAATAAACAAAGCTTTTCCAGAAAATGTTTTTGAATTAATAAACAATTTAAACATGCTTTGTTTTTAAAGTTAATTTCACTGGATGAAATCGAAACAAATGAATGGTTGGAAATGCTGTTGGAAATGAGTGGGGCCAACAAGCAATTATTAAAATTAATGGAAAAGCTCAAACCAGATATTGAATATTTTGAACAAAAAATATTACCAGCAATAAAACGAATTAAGGAATATGAAAAGAAAATTGAAATATTAAAAACAAGTTTGAGTGAAGAACAAAAAATGGATTTGTCATTAAAACAATACACAATTTTGGATAAATGGCAGAGAAGGGAAATATTAGGTAACATATAATATGTAATTATATTTATCTAAACTGAATCTTTTTCCGGAAAACATTTATAATTATTTGATGTTTTTCCGGAAAGCTTTAATAATTAGGTATCTACATGTTTTCCGGAAAATTGAAATTTAATGTTTTTCTAGAACATGTTTGTAAAATTAAGAATGTTTTGCATAGAATGTTTCCTTAAACGTTTCCTTAAAATATTAAAATTCGTTTTTTAACTAACCCTAATTTGTTTATAAAATTAATTAAAAAATGTTTATAATAAAAAAATACGCGTAATTTATTTAGGAGAATCAAATCCAATGAATATTGATCTTTCTCAAATTGAAGAAAAAATAATTAATTTTGCTAAACTTGGAGATTCTTCAGGAATGGATCAGGAAAATAATACTCATGAAATTTTCCGACGAGATACATTAATAATTGGAGGTGTTGAACAAAATAAGAGTGACATAGAGGGTAGTGGAGTATCCCCAGAGGAGGAAAAACCTGGAGGGCATTTTCCAAGAACTGTTATATTGACAGCTGCTGCGTTTGTACAAAGAGTTGATGGTGTTATATTAGAAGGAGTAAGTTGAGAATAAAAGCAAAAAATAATTTTTTAAATATATTAAATGTTTTTTCGGATAAGTTAGAATTATAATTAAATGTTTTTAAATGTTTTTCCGGAAAATGTTTATAATTAATTGAATGTTTTTCCGGATAAGTTTCATAATTAATTAAATCTTTTTCCGGAAAATGTTTATAATATATTAAATGTTATTACGGAAGTTATTTATAATTATAAGTATTTTAATGTTTTTCCGGAAAATGTTTATAATTATTGAATGTTTTTCGGAAGTTGTTTATAATTATAATACTTTTTTAATGCTTCTTCGGATAATGTTTAGAATTTTAGATATGTTTCTCCTAATAATTTATGAATTAATTAAATGTTTTCCGGATAATGTTAAAAATTAAATGATTTTCCGAAGATGTTTATAATTATTTTAATGAAGGATGTTTAGAATTTATTAAATCTTTTTCCGTATTTTTAGGTTTATTTATCAGCCTCTGCATTTGCAAGTGAAATTTTATCACCAGAATTTATGACGGTAGAAAATTCTAAGTTAAAAATTTTATACTAATCATTTAATAAAAAGATACAAGTTCTTTCTCCACAAGCATTTATCGCTTCAATTCTTTCTCCAGTGGCTATGGTTGCCCGAATTCTCAATCCTTGGGCGTTCCGAGCAGAGGTTCTTTCTCCTGATGCTTTTAGTGCTTTTGTTTTAAATCCTGATGTTTTTATGGCTCAAGTATTGTCTCCAAAAGCTTTTGAACCAAGAGTACTTAGTCCAAAGTCTCTATTTATTCAAATATTAACGCCATGTAAAAAATAGTTTTTTATTTATTAATTAATAATTTTATAGTTGGTGGTTCTCCTAGAGTCGGTTCTCCGGAATCATTAGGAATTGTTGTTCTAAGCCCAAATTTTCTTTCACCTCGATTTAATTCAAAAGAATCTTTTATTGTTGAGGTTAATAAATTAAAAAAATATTTTTCGAAATTTAAAGGTATTATCTCCACATATATTGGGTGGTAGTCACCATGCATTAGAAGAGGATGAGCATGAAGAGCTGGGTGGGGCTGTTCGAATTATTGGTAGAGGACATGATACTTTAAATAATGGGATACACGAAGGGGCTGGAGCACATGAAGCACATCCAATACATGAAGGAGATGGAATGCATCAAGAACATGAAGGAACTGAAGGATGAGAGAAACTCAAAAATAATAACAACAGACTGATCAGCAATAAATTCCTTTGTCTTGATAATTGCTTAAATTATAGAAAACATTTTTTTGATCCAAGCATTTTAATTTTTAAATTTGGTCATGAAATTATAATTATTAGAAATGTCTTAGACAGAAAATTTTCCAAGGCTCGAGATCTAGACTACACCCCAAGACCAAGACTTGTCCCAAGACTCAAGACCAGATAAATATTAAATTTAAATTATAAATTGGATTTGATTGATAAAAATGATTAATATAGGGAATGTTTGGTGATAAGATTTTGTGATTATTTAAAGTTTATTGAACTATTTTGTGTTGTCTTTAAAATTCAAAATAAAATAGAATTATAATTCACTTTTTATTTATTTTTCTATATCAAATTTTTTAGTCATTTGAATTAATCTCCAACAGATTTAGTCTAACAATAAGCTAAAAATATATTTATTGAAAATATAAATCTCGTATTCACAATAGATTGAATGGAAAAAAGTTACGTAGAGAATGTACTTAAATAAAATTATTTTTATATTTAGAAAATAATCCTTTTAAAAATATAATATTTTATAAAATAAAAATGTCTGTAATTTTATTTTTTATAAAAATTAAATTATTAATTAAATTAGATTAATTTATTAAATTTAAATAAATATTAATTCTATAATTATTTTTTCTCTAAAAATTTTTTAAAAAAATTTCTGAAAATTTCTGAAAAGTTTTTGCTGAATATTTTATTAATCGGATGATATTAAATTATTATTCAAAAATAATTATTCTAATTATTTTTATTCTCATAAGGATAACAAAATCAATTAGATTCGAGGGTAAATTATTTTTATTAAATTAATAATAACAGTCAGAATTAGTAATCGGACTGATAGTGTCTACGAGAATTAAAATTGAGATCTCGAAAAATCCTCGATCTCGAAAACTGAGATTTTTGATCTAGATCTCGTCTCGGTCCGGTCTCTAGTCAGAATTAATTCTTAAATACCCTCAAAACTAACTAATTTTTTGACCATTGGGTGCCTAAGCGATACCTCCAAATTTAAGATTACAACATGTAATAAGGTATCATAACAATAAAAAATTTATTTTTAACTATAATTTACAAAAATTTCAAAAATAGAGATTGAAGAAAAAGAAAATCAACAAAAATATTTATTTGAATTAAATCCACAAAAATTAGAATTATTATTTCAACGAGCAGCATTAATGGCTTTATTAAAATCTATAGCTAAATTAAAATTAAAACAAGTAAAACAAACAGAAAAAATTTTATTTAATGAATGTTTAAATTTAAATAAAAATTCTTTATCCCCTTTAAATTATGCAAAATGTTTATCTAAATTAATTGAATCTAAAAATTTATTTGATGAAGATGAACAACAAAAACAACAATTAAATTGTTGTAATGGAATTGTTGAAGATACTTTGGTTTGTTTATTTAATTTATATCTGATTTAATCAACCCATGAATCTTCCATTACAATCCTTATCCTCCCTCGATGGTATATTTAATCACCTTCCGAAGCTTGAAATAAATGCTTAAAATTCCTTGATACTTGAGATCAGACCTGGTAATGAATGACAGATAATTTCGAAATAACTGCGGATATCCGCATGTGTCCACCGTAAATATCCAGATACGGATACCAAAATCCATGTCCATTACCAGGTCTGCTTGAAATTCCTTGATCATTTTCTTTTTATTAGCTAACCCTTCATATTTTAATTCAGGAATTTCGAGTTTCCGTTTTTCATATTTCCAAACATCTATTTTATTCCTCCCTCAATTATTTAAAAAAATTAATTGTGGGGGTGAATAATTAATAATTTTATTAAGCCTCCTATATGGCCTAGTAAATTATAGCAATAATTAGGTGGAAAATAATTTATTTGGCAAAAATCCTTTAACATTCTCAAAAGATATCTATTCAATTTAAAAAATAAATAAATTTATTTAAGAACTGGTTTCTAAAATTTCCAAATTATAATCAACATTCAATTAATCAGAGGCAACAAAAAAATCAGAGACAACAACAGAGTATGTTACTTGACTTATTATTTATTTAAATTTTTTATTAAATTAGTCAATAGATTAGCTTTAATCAAAAAATTAAAAAGACAATTGAACACTAAAAAGAAGAAAATAAATGTTAACTATAAAGCAAGATCAAAAAGAGCTAAAGATAATTTGGGTAGATTTCATTATTTTTATTTAAATTAATTTATCAAATTTTTAGAAAAACACAAATTTAAAAATATAGAATTGCTAAAACGTTTTCAATGGTATTTTGAACAGAATAAATATGTAAATGATTATCTACAAAGAATTAGTCAAAATAATATAAAGTTAATTTTTAATAAATTCTTTTAATAAATTTAAAAAAAAATTTTTTAAAGTCAAATTAATAATTATTTGCCATCAACTAAATTAATTAATTATAAATGGCAACAAAAAACTTTTGATTTGGCTGACCAATTAAAATTAATCTTTGAAAAAACTTTAAAAGGAAGTGATAAAAGTATATCTTTTCTCTCTCCAAGAATTTTTTCGTTATTTGCAAATACTAAAAATCGACAAAAATTATTATCGCCAGATTTATTCAGTTTTGGAGATAATGGAGATTTTTCATTGCCAAAAATATTTCAGGTATTGAAAGTTTCCTACACATATTTTAATTGTTTCTGAAAATGTTTTTGAATTATAAAACAATGTTTTTTCACTAAATATTTTAAATTGGGAACTAATGTTTTCCGGAAATGTTTTTAAAATAATAATCAATGTTTTTCCGAAAATGATTTCAAACTAATATTTAATATTATCTTAAACATGTTTTTGAATTATAAAACAATGTTTTTCCGGAACATGTTTTTAATTATAAAACAATGTTTTTCCGGAACATGTTTTTAATTATAAAACAATGTTTTTCCGGAACATGTTTTTAATTATAAAACAATGTTTTTCCGGAACATGTTTTTAATTATAAAACAATGTTTTTCCGGAACATGTTTTTAATTATAAAACAATGTTTTTCCGGAACATGTTTTTAATTATAAAACAATTTTTTTCTGGAACATGGTTTTGAATTATAAAACATTGTTTTTTTCGAAACATGTTTTTGAATTATAAAACATTGTTTTTTTCGGAACATGTTTTTAATTATAAAACAATGTTTTTCCGGAACATGTTTTAATTATAAAACAATGTTTTTCCGGAACATGTTTTTAATTATAAAACAATGTTTTTTCGGAACATGTTTTTAATTATAAAACAATTTTTTTCTGGAACATGTTTTTAATTATAAAACAATGTTTTTCCGGAACATGTTTTTAATTATAAAACAATGTTTTTCCGGAACATGTTTTAATTATAAAACAATGTTTTTCCGGAACATGTTTTTAATTATAAAACAATGTTTTTCCGGAACATGTTTTTAATTATAAAACAATTTTTTTCTGGAACATGTTTTTAATTATAAAACAATGTTTTTCCGGAACATGGTTTTGAATTATAAAACATTGTTTTTTTCGGAACATGTTTTTGAATTATAAAACAATGTTTTTCCGGAACATGTTTTTAATTATAAAACAATGTTTTTCCGGAACATGTTTTTAATTATAAAACAATGTTTTTCCGGAACATGTTTTTAATTTAAAACAATGTTTTTCCGGAACATGTTTTAAATATAAAACAATGTTTTTCCAGAACATGTTTTTAATTATAAAACAATGTTTTTCCGGAACAATTTTTGAATTATAAAACATATTTTTCCGGAACATGTTTTTGAATTATAAAACATTGTTTTTCCGAATATGTTTTTGAATTATAAAACATTGTTTTTCCGGAACATGTTTTTGAATTATAAAACATTGTTTTTCCGGAACATGTTTTTGAATTATAAAACATTGTTTTTCCGGAAACGTTTATAAATTATAATGTTTTTCCGGAATTTGTTTATAAATTATAAAACAATGTTTTTTTTTAATTAAAAAGGTTATAAATAAAAACAATGTTTTTCTTGTAGATGTTTTAATTAATAACATATGTTTTTCATTTTAATAACATATTTTTTTTAATTAATAATTAATAACATATATTTTTAATTAATAACATTAATAACATATGTTTTTTCCGAAAAATGTTATAAATTACACGAAAATTCTTCCGGAATTTCTTTATAAATTATAAAACAATGTTTTTCCGGAACATGTTTTAATTATAAAACAATGTTTTTCCGGAAACGTTTATAAATTATAATGTTTTTCCGGAATTTGTTTATAAATTATAAAACAATGTTTTTCCGGAACATGTTTTTAATTATAAAACAATGTTTTTCCGGAACATGTTTTAATTATAAAACAATGTTTTTCCGGAAACGTTTATAAATTATAATGTTTTTCCGGAATTTGTTTATAAATTATAAAACAATGTTTTTCCGGAACATGTTTTTAATTATAAAACAATGTTTTTCCGGAACATGTTTTAATTATAAAACAATGTTTTTCCGGAAACGTTTATAAATTATAATGTTTTTCCGGAACATGTTTTTGAATTATAAAACATTGTTTTTCCGGAACATGTTTTAATTATAAAACAATGTTTTTCCGGAAACGTTTATAAATTATAATGTTTTTCCGGAATTTGTTTATAAATTATAAAACAATGTTTTTCCGGAACATGTTTTTAATTATAAAACAATGTTTTTCCGGAACATGTTTTAATTATAAAACAATGTTTTTCCGGAAACGTTTATAAATTATAATGTTTTTCCGGAACATGTTTTTGAATTATAAAACATTGTTTTTCCGGAACATGTTTTTAATTATAAAACAATGTTTTCCGGAACATGTTTTTTAATTTGTATAATTTAAACATGCTTTGTTTTTAAAGTTAATCTCTCTGGATGAAATCGAGACGAAAGAATGGTTAGAAATGTTGTTGGAAATGAGTGGGGCCAACAAGCAATTATTAAAATTAATGGAAAGGCTCCAACCAGACATTTTATATTTTGAACAAAAAATATTACCAGCAATAAAAAGAATTAAAGAATATGAAAAGAAAATTGAAATATTAAAAACTAGTTTGAGTGAAGAACAAAAAATGGATTTGTCATTAAAACAATACACAATTTTGGATAAATGGCAAAGAAGTGAGATATTAGGTAACATGATAAATATATAATTTATTGCATATGAAAATTTCTTTCAATTATATCCGAAAATTTTTTTCTTAAATTTTAAAATTAATTTTTCTGTTTTTAAATTTAGCGTTAAGTTCGGATGTTTCCCGGGGAAATAGCCTATCTTCATCATTCTTCTTCAAAAATTGCTTCATACTTTAATTTAAATGCTTTCAGGAAAGGGATTTATTTTTTCGAAATGTTTTATCTCCCAAAAACCTTTTTTAATATAACTCACTTTTCATATCTACATACTTAGGTGAATCCAATCCTACAAAAATAGATGTCTCAAAAATTGAGGAAAAAATAATCAAATTTGCAAAATTTGGTGATATACAATTACACCGAATCAAAAGAATGGCTGAAGAAAATTTTAAAATAATTAATGATACTGAAGGGATTTCAAATAAAACATTCGATTTAAGCATATCACCAGAACAGGAAAACAAAACAGAAAAATATCCAAAAAATATTCTGTTCGCACCCTTTGCAGATGTAAACAGGGTAGATGGTGTTGTACTTGAAGGGGTTGATTGAATAAAATAAAAAAAATTATTTTTAAAAATTAATTTTCAAGGTGTATCTATCACCGAGCGCTTTTGGGACAGAAATTATTTCTCCTGAATTTATGACGGTACAAAATTAATTTTTAAATTAACAAGGCTCAAGATGTTTCTTAAAAGCTTTAGCCTTGTTATAAAATTAAAATCAAATTAATTTATTATTTTAATTAAAATAGATTCAAGTTTTATCTCCACAAGCATTTGTTGCTTCCATTCTTTCTCCAATGGCAATGATTGCTCGAATTCTAGGCCCATGGGCGTTCAGAGCTGAAGTTCTTTCACCCGAAGCTTTTAGTGCTTTTATCTTGAATCCTGATGTTTTTATGGCGGAGGTGCTAGCTCCAAAAGCTTTCGAAGCTAGGATACTTAGTCCTAAAGCTTTGTTTATGCAAATATTAACACCAAGTAAAATAATTTCTTATTATATTTTGAAAAATTATTTTGAAATACACTCGAATCATATACATATTTAGATGAAACCAGAATTGGATACAATTACTTTAAGATACTTTGCATTTAATACTAGGTTGCCCAATGGGTGAGGGAATAAAACGTAACACAAAATTAGTGTGCCTCATATCAGAGGTCCGACGTTTTTTCCTTCCGATTTCCGGTTTCCGAAAAAATTTTTGATTTCCGATTTCCGAGTTCCAACTTTTGAGCCAGTTCACCTCTGACTGTTCCGACCCACCCTGCCTCTTTTCAAAGGCCAAAATATGTATCTAAAAGAGAGGCACGACCGTAATAAAAGAAAATTAGTCAAATATTCGAAAAAATATTAAATTCTTAATAAATATAATTTTTATAGTTGGCGGTTCTCCACGAGTTGCTTCACCTGAGACTTTGGGAATTGTTGTTCTAAGTCCAAATTTTCTTTCACCCCGATTTAATTCAACGGAATCTTTTCTTGTTGAGGTTAATAAAGATAGAAAAACTAAAATTAAATTTTAAAGGTTTTGTCTCCCCATATTTTGGGTGGTAGCCACGAAGTTAGTGAAAATGAACATGAAGAGATGGGTGGTGCTGTTCATATAATCGGTGCTGGGGAAACAGGTGAAGGAGAAGGAACTGAAGGTGGTGGTAGACATTAATTATCTAGTTTTATACTTCATTATATAATAATAATTTGCCATTTAAAAATTTGTATCTTATGGTTAAAATAAATTTTCAAACGCATTTTTTGTAGGCAATAGACAATTGGACTCCTTGAGGCTAAAAACTTTAACTCATTATTGGGGGGGGGGGAGGGACTGCGACTTAAATATACTAAATCCCAAACTTAATAGGGAACGTCCTGACATAAAAAATAAATTCTCAACGTCGGGAATCTGAAATTCCAACACAACAAACAAAAATAAATTCCCAATGTCGGTAGGCTCCCTTATCCATAGACACTAAGTATTTGAATTGTTAATTTTGTCAAAAACATTTTTTCGTAACGTTATTAAGGATTTACTATTAAATCATAATTTGACTAATTATGTATATTTTTTAATTTTTATATTAAATTTTTATATAACGTAAATACTCTAATAGAAGCCCTGGGCTTATATTTTTCAATAAGTCTCCTCAGATGGGCTTATATTAGAGGTGGGCCCATACATGAGGTGGGCTTCTATTAGAGTATTTACAGTATATTTACATTTATCTTTCGTACATATACATATTTTGGGCGCGTAATTTAATAGATAGCTAAATAAATAATTTTATTCATTAATCGAAACAATCAAAGTGTATTATCCAAATAACGTTCAATAAGATCATGAGACTTATTTTCAGCTTTAAAATGCAGATATGTATGCATTTCACGAAAAGCTGTATCAATTTGGAAAGATATATTAATTAAACGAATACATTCATCCAAGCGTCTAGCACCCTCAATTACCCCATATTTATTTTGTTGATACTCAAGTAAGATTCTCATGTATTTAACAGACTGTTCGTATAATAACTCTCTTCCATTGTATGATAAACCTTCAATAGCTTTATAAAAATTAGATATATTTCTTTAAAATTTTTCTATTAATTTTACTTGATTTTGAAAATAAAATAGCTATTAGTAATGCATATTCTTTTTTGGATAATGCCGCTTTTTTAAAGGGAATTACAGACTTTGTAAATATTCGATCAGCCAATGTAAACAATCTGTTTATTAATAAAAATATTAAAATTGTAGGTATTTCGATTTAATAAGTCATATTTCACTATAGATACCTCCTTCGAGGTTGAAAAAATTGTATCTCATAATGAGGTATTTTAAATAATGGGTATCGTTCTGATATCTTGCTAGATCCTAAGTTAAAACCGTATTTTAAATTGAGGTGTATTAATATTGGGACACACCCAAGGACACGCCCAACGCCCAAGACATAACCAGCTAGGAAATTTCTGGACCTTATTAATTATGGTATGCACTAATCTCTTTAGCTCGATGAGAGAAATCGTTCAATACTAAAGTCGTAAATCTTGAAGCAAGTTATGGCTTTGCGCCTACTTGGCTTAAGGGCCGCGCATTAATACGTATTGAAAGCCGACTGTAACAGGGAAAAGCTTACTTATAATCCTCCATAAACTCTTTGTTTCTAATAACTCCAAGAGCAGGCATGACACAATCCTTACGCGTCCAACTATCTACGCCAAGCTCACATGATATAGCTGAACCTGCAAAACAAGCAAATGGACTTGCTACGTGCCTGCAAAGTTCAATCTACAAATAAAACATATCAAAATTATTTTGTCTAAATCATTCGACCTTATCAGTTAAAGTTAATTTATCGAAAAAAGGCAACGATTTTGCCGTAGCAACACATATCAGCTGATCAACTTGAATACATTTATATACCCTTTTATTAAACACCCCTTCACGTTCATTGTCTAATTCCCAGCTAAGCATTTCTTCTCGAGAAATTGGACGAGGATTTGGCTGAAATTGAGTGAAATATTTCAGTAAGTTTTACTAAAATTTACAGAAAACATTTCGATGTGATCAAAAATATTAATTCCTGAGAGTATAATATCCTCAAAACAAATAAATCTGAGCAACTTTTCGTCTACGTCAGTAAAAGCATGCATAATTCTCTTCTGATTTTCAGTCATTTTCAATAATAAACTAAGTTGTTTCTGTTCATTAACTGATTTAATGACAATCGGAGCAATAATCTAACGAATTTATAAGATTTTTTAGGATTAAAGGTAACATGTATTTTAAGTAAAGTTGGATTAACTCAAAGAGAGACCCCTTGGAACTGAGATGTTTTATCATATATTGGAAGCATCATAAATAAATGTTATCCTTTAAACCATCCATTCGAGGCCAACCAACTCTTTTAAAAAAATGTATCCAATGTCAGTAGTCCCTATAGAGCAGAGGTCGGTCGGAATTCCGATTTACGGCTTTTGAGCCATTTCCGATTTCCGGCACCTTCGTCATTCCAGACCGACCTCTGCTATAGAGTGATTATACATATAAGGTCAACCTTTTGATCTTCCAAACTTTCATTATTTATTAATTGCTGTATGAATGAATCTTCTATAGGGCAGATTTCAGAAGAATATTCTGATTTAGCAGTTATCAGAAGTTGTCCATTATATGAACCTATTGAATCATTTTTAGGGCACAATTCCGAAAGGTATGTTGAACTCAAAGTTGTCAGTTGTTGCCTATTCGTTGAACCTTCTTTTTTAGAACAAGCTTCAGTCTTAACTAAAACTATTTCTTTCATTCCAACAGAAAGGCATTTATTAAGATGGCATTTCTCACAGTCTATCAACCTTAAAGGTGTTTTGAATCGTGCTGGAAAACATTTGCATTCAAATTTGATTTTCTTATTTTTGAGATAGATCCTTTTTTAAATTTAAGATTTAAATTTATTCAGAAACACTTTTAAAACTTGAAAAATGCCGCACAAACTCTACAACAATCAACATTATATTGATGAAAAACTTTAAAATTAGAACCGCATATTTGACAATTATTAACTAAATTTCTTTTCATTTTAATAAGAATAATTCTAAAAATTATTATAAATTATATCTTTATGAGCGTACTTCACAATTTCAAAGGCCAGTGTGGCCTTCTCCCTTTGTCTCCTAGAAAAGAGCACTATAGAACTTTAGTGACTACAAACTCTTTCTTAATACATATAGGTAGTTTAACATTATTTTAAATAATTATCCATGGAAACGAGAAACGGCACTAGTACCTCTCACCCTCACCCAGTCACCAACAAAATAGAAAAAGGCAACTTAAATTGAGGTTATTAAATTTAGAAATATGAACAAGTTCTAGACTATTACTAAAAACAGATTTAAAAAAACGAAAGGCAAAGGCTAAAAATGCAAAAATCGGTTTATTTGGAACTGGCACTGTTCTAATCACATTAATTTATGAGGTCCATAAGCCTCCGACTCTTGGAACTGATCAGTATTTCAAGTAAGGTTTTCTATCCTCAATAAAATCGGGGATAATTATACACTCTGTTAATAAAGTATAAGCACCCCTAAAATTTTTGTGAAAATACATGATCCCTAGGCATTATTTGTTTTATTTTTTTCCTATATTATCAGGGATCCAAAACATAAGTAAAAATAAAGTTTCAAAAAATTTTATTGCTTTAAACATTTTAAAATTGAAATTTCTCGAAATTAACGTGTTAAGAAAGTATAAGCACCCCTGTAAAAATTTAGTTTCTACTGATTGTAAAATTCTACAAAAAATACAGTAAATATGTCTATCGATATTATGGAAAATAAAAAAAGAATTAGGCCAATATCTCATTCCAGCGTCGAGATCTCGAACCCTTAAAATCAACGTAAAACAGGGTTTTTCAACTTCAAAAAAATTTTTCGACCCCTTATGGTTTATTTCGATTTTTCATTATGAGCTCTTTCGAAAGCCCTTTAAATTTGCTACAAGATAGGGATATTTATATATCTCAGTAAAAAATTCAATAGAGAGTTACAGGGCGTTAATCCTCCAGAGATAATTTTATGGGGTATTTTGGACGTTTTTTGTGCCTTAGAAATTTAAAACTTAATAACTTGCTGAAATAATTTTTTTGGAAAATAAAACTTATGCTACTTGTAGCAAATTTAAAGGGCTTTCGAATGAGCTCATAATGAAAAATCGAAATAAACCATAAGGGGTCGAAAAATTTTTTTGAAGTTGAAAAACCCTGTTTTACGTTGATTTTAAGGGTTCGAGATCTCGACGCTGGAATGAGATATTGGCCTAATTCTTTTTTTATTTTCCATAATATCGATAGACATATTTACTGTATTTTTTGTAGAATTTTACAATCAGTAGAAACTAAATTTTTACAGGGGTGCTTATACTTTCTTAACACGTTAATTTCGAGAAATTTCAATTTTAAAATGTTTAAAGCAATAAAATTTTTTGAAACTTTATTTTTACTTATGTTTTGGATCCCTGATAATATAGGAAAAAAATAAAACAAATAATGCCTAGGGATCATGTATTTTCACAAAAATTTTAGGGGTGCTTATACTTTATTAACAGAGTGTAGTATTATAAAAAAATTTAAAAAAATTTATAATTTTAATAATTAATTTTTAATTATTAATAAAATTGTCAAGAATATATATATATATAGGCAGTCGATATAAATTTTAAATGAAGAAAATGGCTTTAAAAACTTAAAAGGCTGTAAGGATTTATTAATTCTCATAGTTCATTTTTATTCGTTTTTATAATTTTTTATAATTTCTAAACTGCTAAATACACACACATAACGCTAAAATTAAATAGAGACGAACCAAAAATTCCACGTTAGTGTACCATAATTGCTCAAAATATTTCTGAACCAATTCGGTTAACTAAATTTGAACCAATTTCAAGCATTTTATTAGGTGCGGACATAATTAGTGGCCGTTTTTTAATTTGGTTTTTTAGCATTAATTTCCTTAAAAATATTTTTTATTTTTATACCGAATAATTTGTCAGTGTATTTTCTAAAGGATTCCAGAATTTGGAAATTTTTGGTTAGGTATTCAGGGAGTTATGATCGAAAATGTCAAAATTTTCGAAATCATCGAAAATCAAATTTTTTCGAGTATATGTAATGCTAATATTTAGTGTAATATATCATTCGAAAGCTCTTCAAAATCTCTATCAGGAGGGCACTAAGTCGAATTTTTAATCCGAAAGGTCTAAATTTTTCGAAAAAGTCGAAATTCGAATTCCGGGTTTGACACGATTTACAGACTTTATATTTCGGATTTAGTATAAGCCCTCTATGAGATTTAAAAAATCGTTTAGATCATCCTGATCGGATGATTTTAGGCTGAGTTATAAGGAACAACTTTTTGGGGGAGTGTCGTGTCGTTTTCCCATCTGTGCAAAAGAGAGTACACGCGGCATCTGATTTGCCTTCCTTAAGCGCAGCCCGCGTTTTTTGAGTCACCCGTGGACATACATATAGAGCAGATATCCTTCTATAATTCAGCAGTAGAAATGAGCGGATTCCATCTAAGCCGGCCGAGCAGGACCGTTATTCTTAAAACAGCCGTCTCCCTCGACCATGTTTGCTTCTGAGAGTGATACGGCCTTAAAGATAAAGCCTGAACCCTATTTTTTGCTGTTTAGCATAGACAACGATCCCAATGACTAGATCATTAAGTTTATTTGATTCTTTTATTGCATTTTTGGTAATTTAAAATTTTTGGTGTAAATGCTTGTGAATTTCACTACGAGGTAGTGAAGTTCAAAAAATCATAACTCTAAGAATTTAATCCTTGTATGGCTAAACCTGGTATTAAAATGAAGAGCAGATCCGGATCTTTATGTTGATTAATAAGTAGAAAGAATATATGTAATATAACACCCCTAAAAATTTAATCTAAAAAAACGGCCACTAATTATGTCCGCACCTAATAGAAGTATGTAGTTTGAAATTTTTTATTGCGTAATTAATTTTATCTTGAGTTTATTTTTAAATTATATTTTTCTGAAATGACGGCTTTTAAACTGATTGGAATCACGGATTTTAAACTGATCAAAAATTTTTGTTTTGCTATAAAACTTGTTCTGAACATAAATTCACAGTTCAATCGGACCTCATTTATATGTAACATCGACGAGTTGAAAACTCATACACTTAAATGAGGCGTACACAATACTGGAGCTTTGTATACAATACTAGGGTGGTCCATAAGTTCGTTCGTTTTTTAAGCTGTCTCAGATAATCGTCTATAACTTACCTTGGAATTGATAAAATTAAAACTTCATTGGGTTCATCTTATTCAGCAAAGAATTGTCTATCAAATACAATTTATTTTATAATTTTTCGCTTTTTTAAAAATTTTTAATGGATTTTAGAAAAAACATGGAAAAATACTATTTTCGCGCATTTTTACTTCACTATTGAAAACAGAAATTAAAAGCAACGGAATCTGCGTGAAAAATTTTCGAAATTGAAGGTGATGGTGTACTTTAGCTCGACTGATACAAAATTGGTTAAAAAATTCAATGATGGCGACCTAAGTCTCGAAGAAAAGCACTGATCGGGTAGACCAGTCTCGACGGATTCTGAGATTCATAAAAACGAACGAACTTATGGACCACCCTAGTACCAGGGCTGGAAGGTAATGAAAAATATTTTCAGCAGCCTCGTCCTATCATGCCGCAGGTGAAAATCCTATCAATCCTATCATCGTCCTATTGGTGAAAATCTTATCATCGTCTTATCGTCCTATCATCGCCGCAGGTGAAAAAAATTTTGGAAGGCCAATAAGACTTTTTACTTCCTTTTAAGCGCCAAAAATTAAATTTTTTTCAAAAAACCACGAATTTTTTACATTGATTATGATTTCAAAAAACCACGCAATTTACGCAATCTATTGATAATTTCTATAATCCACAACCTCAATATAAATTATAACAACTCAAAACACTCAAAAATTCAAACATTCAGTTAAACTAGAAAAGGTCATATTGACATGTTTGTCAATTTGCCTGCCTTCTCAAGATCAAAATCAATCACAATCAATGTAAAATTGATTTAGATCTTTGTTAACTCTCTATCTAATAAAATTAATTAAATTTATTATCCCCTCTTCCTCCACTTATCCCCCCTCTTTCTTCTCTTTCTCATCTCTCCCCCATCCCCCTCCTTCCCTCGCAGCTCCTTACCCCTCCTTTCTTTCTGCTCTTCCCTACCCCTCTTCCCTCCGCTCTTCCCTACCCTCTTCTCCCCCTCCGCTCTCCCCCCTCCACTCTAATACATTCTCAAACTACTTGTGGCATTTTACATATACATCCATGCCATTAAATTTTTCTTTCTTAATTTTTTAAATTTAAAATTAAATTTAAACATAAGTAGTTAACCCCCCCTCCAAGTCGTCAGGGGCAGCGGGGTCCAACCATTTAGCCCCTCCCACATATTTAAACGGTATTTAGACACACCCAATCCGTCGTCAGAGTCCAAAGATTCAATGGACACCCAATGGATCAAAGGGTTTAAGGGTAATATGATCAAACCGGTTTAATGGCAAAAATTGAACTTTTTTAAAGAAAAACTATCATTCGCCCTATTCTTCACCAATTTTTATTTAAAAATTTCCTAAAGCTTCAAGATGTTCAGAATTTCTTTTGAACCGGTTCAAAGGATGTACTCTTAAAAAATTCTTAGAGAAACATCTTTCCAACCCTCTTCTCTATTTTCTAAATATCTTCTTTTATTTTTACCCTTTATTTTGAAAAATATAAAAATTATTAAAAAAGTAGGCGGTGAAAAGTGAAAATATATAATAATTATAAAAATTCATTCATGCAATAATTGTTACAAAAATTATTGTTAAATAGGTCAAAAATCTGTCATGCAAAAATTACATTGCAAAATTATATTTAGAAAGGAAAAAATGTCAAATTTATAAAATTTTCAAAAAATAGTAGTTAAACCCTCATATTGTAACAAGACTTAAGTCAAACAAAAGTTCGCTTTAACCAAAAGGTTTAAACCAAACGGTTTAAGAGTACTTTGATCAAACCGGTTTAAGAATAAATTGAACTTTTTAAAGAAATCACCTTACTTTTCACAAGATTACATATACAAACGGCTTCCAAAGGTTTAAGGTTCAACAAGTGGTTTTGAATCGATTTATCCGTTTTGAAACACGATTTTCACAAGATTACATAACCATAAGTTTATAATGTTTCCCAAAAGTTCAAGAGTTTAAGAAGTAATTTTAAACCAGTTTAATCGGTTTTTCCTACATCAAAACCTCTCATATCAAACTTAACTTCTCATATCAAATCTCAAACATTAAACAGCTCTACATACTTTTTAAAATTTATATTACATTTAAATCCGTCTTATCTTGATCTAACCCTTTCTTTTTATTTTAATCCATTCTTGAAAAATACAATAATTATAAAAAGTGGAAATTTGCTAAAATCAATCATGCGCAAGAAAAATGGTGAAATTTAGTAAATAGATATTGAAAAGTAAAAATTGGGTAAATTATTAAAAAAAGTAGGCGTTGGAAGTAAAAATAATGTTAAAAAGTGAAAATATGTCACAAAATACGTCATGTGAAAATTGTTTCAAAAAATGATTAAAAAGTAGGCGTGGAAAAGTGAAAATAGAAAAACTGTCAAATAAAAATGACATTTATAAATCCAAGTTTTTGAAAAATTTCCTCATTCTTTGAATAATTTAAAAATATTGATATTACTTTACTAACCTTAAATGTCTCCTCCACCTCTAAAGAGATCGAGGATGTTCCTCATTGACAACCTATTGCAAAAGGGTGGAGGTGATTATGTTAAACAACTCGGTGAGGAAACTAAACTCACTAAGAAATTCAACATGACCAAACTGACTACAAAATTTCTAATTAATAGACTACCTCCAAGCCCCGAAAGCCTACTCCAGGAAATATTCCAAACCTGTATCGACAAAACAATATCTACAAGCCGCGAACACCAACTTGAACCTGATCAACTAGGATGTATTGTCAGCAGTCAGCTGCTCGAAACTGACATTTGGATTCCCATTAGAGACATCACCAACAACACCATCGACGCCATACTTAATCAATTCCTCAAAGTGGCGCAATCAAAGAAGCAAGATAATGGTATGCTTTGGGGCGAACCATTCACAGTCTCCGTTACTACCATTGACAAGCAGAATATCCCTAGAATACGCGTCATCAGCGGAAGCGGTGGGAAATCTACTCGTAGGATAAATGATAAAAACCTCATCAAAATACGCAATACCGACAATCTATGTTTGTTTTATGCATTAATGGCTTCATACGTCTACTCAATATTTTCCTGGCCAAAATGGAAGTTCTATGATTATATGCATAGCAGAAGAGGTATGACTCATCAACTCGAACAAGATACCAAAAAACTATTGAGAGATGTTGGAGCTCCTCTTGATCAGCCAAGCTATGATGCGCAGAACTGGGTTCCCAAAGTGGTCAATTATTGGAATACATTGAACATAGGCATGTTTAAAGTTTATATCTTTGGTGAATTTGCCGAAGAACCTATCTTCAAATATGGACAGGAAAAGTTTGATACCCCAATTATTCTTTATCACCACAATCAACATTTCGACGGTGTGCGAAGGGCATCTGATTTGTTTGGTGAAGCTTATTGCCTTTTTTGTGAAAAAACGTACAATCGTCCAAAAGATCATGCCACTTCATGCAAAGTTAAATGTCAAAACTGCTCCAGGATCGGTCCAAAGTTCCCATGCCAACCCCTGAACAACTTTTTCAAACACTGCTCTGGATGTGACAAAGAATTTAAAAACGAGGACTGCTACAACCACCATCTATTCTCAAACTTCTGCGACAATTCTAAAAAATGTGAAAAATGTGGAGTGGTATGGTTTGTCAAAGATAACAACCGAAATGGTAGAAGTGGTCATGTTTGTTCCGAACGCTACTGTAACACCTGCTTCAGCTTTCATGATCCAAAAAGAGGATGTTATATCAAACCTCTTGCTACAAGGAAGCCGAAACCTTACCGCATCATAGCTTTCGACTTTGAAACTATGCAACACCAACAAGGGCAAAATGGAAAACTCCACGAAGTCAACTTTATTTGTGCTAAAATTAACTGCCCCGAGTGTATTGCTAATTGTTCGGACGTCTGTACTGTTTGCGGAGAGGATCGAACTATAACATTCTCCCACCAACCCTTTTGCAACACTCAAGTGGATCAACAAAATGTAACTACCGACCCTCTAACTGATTTTGCTTCATGGATCACCAACACTTCAACCGACACAGTAGCCTTCTCTCATTTTGGTGGAAGGTTCGACATGGTACTCCTCTTCAAGGCTTTGTATCTTCAAGGCTTAATACCTGAAATGATAAAGAAGGGCAACAAGATGTATGAGATGAAGGTGAAGAATTCTAAAAAATGCTGGATAATCTTCCACGACACCTACAATCTTATGCCAATGCCTCTTGCTTCACTTGTGCCTGCTTTTGCTCTACAAGTCGAAGACAAGCCCTTCTTCCCACACTTGGCCAACAATCCAAATAATTATGGAAAAGAGGTCTTCCCAACAAAAGAAGACTATCTCGCCAACACTATGATGCCTGAGAAGCGTGCCCAATTTGACAAATGGTATGATCAACATAAGGATGAGCCTTTCCTTTTGGATGAACAACTGGCAGCGTATTGTACCAACGATGTGGAGATCCTGATGGCTGCGCTCATTGCCTTCCGTAACGAATTTTTGGAGGTCTCCAACGGCCTGGATGTTCTTCGGGAAGCTATGACAATTGCTTCAGCTTGCATGAAGCACTTCAGAATGAATCATCTCAAGGCAAACCATGTTGGGATTGTTCCGGAAAAAGGATACGACAATGCGGACAACCAAAGTAAGATGGCCCTTAAGTTCCTCAAATGGTATGGCGAGAAGAACAACGTTGAAGTGAGGACTGCCCACTCGAAGAATGGTGAAAAAAGGATGGGCAACTATAGATTGGATGGATGGGTCGAGGAAAAGAAGTTGGCAATTGAAGTCAACGGCTGCTGCTGGCATGGATGCCCCAAATGTTATCCGGAAGATGACTTGAAACTCCCCACTGGACTTACAGCTGGAAAGCAAAGAGAGAAAGACAAACAACGTCTGAACTTTATCAAGAATTTGGTAGTGGATGTGGAGATCTACTGGGAGTGTGAAATACGAGTTATGTTATCAAAGGACTATGATATGAGGAAGATGTTTAAAAAATACCTGGATGACGGACCCATCAACATTAGAGAGGCCTTCTATGGTGGCAGAACTGGCCCTCTCAAACTCTTTCATTCTGCAGAGCAAGGAGAAAAAATCTCCTACTACGACGTGACTTCCCTCTACCCGTTTATCAATGTTTCGACTCGATATCCTGTTGGACATCCAGAAGTCCATGTCATCAACAAAGATGTCAACTGGACTAAACCGGAAGACAACATTTACAATCTTTCCCTTCTAAAATTATTTGTAATTCCACCTCGAAAAATCGATGTTCCTGTCCTACCTATGAAAATTGGGGAAGACGAAGACGAAAGACTACTATTTCCCCTGTGTTCTACTTGTGCCAAAGAGCACCCAAAAGGGGACGTCAACGAAAATTACTGTTGTCCCCATTCAGATCAACAAAGAGGGTGGGTCAGCACATGCACATCTATTGAATTGAATGAAGCCCTCAAGGAGGGATATATTGTCACTAAATTATTCAGAGTATTGGAATACAAAAGCTACGACGACAAACTGTTTACCCCATACATCAGTGAATTTATGGCGCAAAAAATTCACTCGTCTGGGTTTGACAACTCAATTAAAGGAGATAAAGAGAAAGAAGATAAATTTATGAAGGAATGTATGGAATTGTTTGGGATTAAAATTGAAAGGGAGAATATGGTGGTCAACAAAGGGAAGAGGACACAAGCGAAATTGTGTCTAAACAACTTATGGGGAAGATTTTCCCTTCGTAACTTTGGCCTCTCTCAGTGCAAAATTTCCAATGACCCAAGCGAATACGTGAAAATGAGCGACGACCCATCAATTACTATTAACCATTGTCATGAATTGACTGAGGATGGTACTGTTCTAATCGACTACACCAAAAAGAAGGATTGGGTGGAAGAACATGACTCATCAAATGTCATCATCTCGCTCTGGACCACCTCAGCAGCGAGAATCCACCTTCTACATGCCATGCAAAAAGTTGTAAGAAGTCCTGGTTGCGAGCTCCTTTACACTGACACCGACTCATTAATCTTCACACACCCAGACAACAATTGTCCTCTTCAATTAGGGCCTCATCTGGGACAGTTTACTGATGAGTACCCCGATTTCAATATCTTGGAATATTGCTCTGGAGGTGCAAAACAATATGGTTTGAAAATTCAAAAGAAGGCCGCTCCACTCAACTCAACTGACTATGTTCTCAAAGTCCGTGGAATGACTCTCAACTGGGATGTGATCAACAACCAAGGATTGTGCTATGAAAACTTCAAGAAGCAAGTTTTTGATTTTACAAAAGATGAATATGAACCAATAATGATTAATTATCCAAATTTTCTTAAACCATCTATTAAAGATGGTTCTATAATTACTCAACCTCTTTCTAAAATTTATAAGCCTTATGTCGGAAAAGGCATTGTTCGCCCTTCCGATTTTGTTGTATTAAATTTTGGTCACATTAATAATTAATTATCTTGTTGTAATTTCTTCATGAGTTGGAAAGTAGCCAGGGGTATGGGCACCCAGACTCTATACCAACTATCGAATGTTGTGAGGTAATCCTCACATGTAAAATCGGTGGTAGCGGACTTGAGTAAATTCTCACTTCCCTGGTTGAGTTTGGGCATGCCTGTCAAATGGCGAAGCCACACTCTTATCTTTTCTATTTCTTTATTCTTATCTATTTTCAATAAAAATTTTACATATTCTTAATAAATAATTTCTTTATTCTTATCTATTTTCAATAAAAATTTTGCATATTCTTAATAAATAATTTTCCACAATATTATTGTATTAATTTTATTCGTGATAAAATTTTAAAGATACAATTTGCAAAAATTATTCAATAGGAGTCACAAGTTTTAGGGGTAAAAATGCATAATTAGTAAAACAAAGATACAATTAAAAAAAATATTAAAAAATTAAGAAAAGAAAGACATAGTTTTTAGGGGTAATTTTACAGAATTAGTGAGACAAAGTAGTAAATTTCAGAATTTTATAAAAGGAGGTGTTCTTTTTAGGGGAAAAATTACAAAATTAAGAAAACGAAGATAAAATTTATCAATTTTCATCTTTTTGAGTGTGCATGCGAGGGCGTGCATATGTAGAGGGGTGTGTTGCGAGTGAGTGGCGTGTGGGTGTGTTAAGGATGTGTTGTCGACAAGAAGTTATTACTTATTGTGAAGACTTGATAACATAGAAAATATTTCTTTTCGATTATTGTTTGAAACCTAGCAACAACAATACTATTGATTCCTTCTAGATGCCTTATTAATGTCTTATGTAAATTGAAACACAAGAATAATCATTAATTTTAATATTTGATAGATATATATTACACATTGTTAAGAGATGTTCTTTTAGGAAGACCCTTCACATTTACTCCTGTGACTTTCACAGTAAAAGGTTCACCCCTCACTAAATACGCTTTTCTTATAATTCTATATAGAATGTCGTCCAAAGTATTATTATTATTAGACATTTCACATATTGGACTACATACATCATCATAAAATAGATCGCAACTCACAATACAACCTAAACTATCAGGCTCAATTTCGTTTTTAATACCTTCTCCAATTGTTTTTTCTATACAATTCTGGATAATTATTCTCATAATGTTTTCAATGTCAGAAAAGTCACTAATTATAACATACTCAAATATTCCTTTAGTTAGATGGAATTTTGTATTAGTTTTAAAGTGTTCGTGTATTTTAATAATTTTCTGATCTTCAATTAGTTTATCTAAGCTCATTATAGAAATATAATTTAGTGAGAATGAATATATTATACATAAAAATTTTTGTTATAAAGAACTCTCTTCACACAGATGTAGCACGAGGTGTAAAGTAGTACCAGAGATGTGAAGTAGTACCATCAAACCTTAGATAAACTAGTTAAATTGGAAGTTGTTACAAAAACGTACTTTTTGTTGTGTGTACGGTCCAATGTTGCATTATTCTCTTTGAATAGTGAAATGACTAAACCAAAAATTTACTGAATCGAAATTCTCTTTCAAATATTTCACTTTTTATTTTCTTCTTGGCTAGTAGACATGTGATAAAATTTTAAATACAATTGAAAATTTAATAAAGAGGAGTTTGAACATTTAGAGGTAAAAATACAGAATTAGTAATTCAAAGATACAATTTTTAAATATTAAAAAATTATTAGAAGGAAGACATAGTTTTTAGGGGTAAAAAATAGTTTTTAGGGGTAAAATCAAATTAGTAGATTTCAGAATTAAGGAAAAGGAGTTGTTGTTCTTAGGGTAGAATTACATTCTTAAGGAAAATAAGATGAAAATTGTCAATTTTCATCGTTTTCAGTAGGTAATGACTGTGCGTGTGTTCAGTGTGCGCATGTGTGTTGAGGGTGTGTGTGTTTTAAGTACACATGTTTCGGAATATTTCTATATTTACAATATTTGCACATATTTTTACAATCGTCTTCGATAAATGATTACCGGGCTTTTCTCTAACTGTCTATTGATTAATTTATCAGGATCTTGATTAATTCATTAGGGTCAGGAGGTAAATCACAATGAAAAATCCCGCAATTGATTCCAGCCCCCATTTGAATCCATTTGGAAAGGCCTTGGGGAGATTATGATTTTTAATATAGGTATTGCTAATAAAAATACCGGAAGATTTGTTGAATTGTTCATTATCCGATTTTATTTTTTACTAAATTCAATTAAAACCCAAGAAAAGCGATATGATTGAATAACAAAGGTTAATTTTATAAAGAATAACTACGTATTCGTAATATTTTATATATTTTGATAAATTTTTGAAATTTAATTTTTAAAATTAAAAAATTATTTTCTGATTTTATGTACTATGTACATATGAAAATTAATTTAATTTTCTTTGAATATTAATACATTAAAAATTATTTTATTAACGTGTGATATAGTATAATAATTTAAAGAAACATTTATTTATTCCCATTAACGCAAAAACTTAAATATTAATTAGATTTTTTAAATAATTCTATATAATTTAATTTTTAAACGAAATTAAATAATACTTTTTGAGGGAAAAATATTAAATGTGACAATTTTTAGTTTGAATTGAAAATTATACTTTTAAATGTAAACAAGCAATTTAGGAACAATTTTTTAAAAATTTATTGTAAATAAAATTTAATAATTATCACCTATTTGCCGCTTTCTAACGTCAAGAAGCGTTGTACCCCTATGTTCCCACTGGATATTAATTTTATTAAATTATAATGTATAAGCAACGTTTCTTGAATTTTAAAATTATATATTGAATTTAGCTTAAAAAATTTTACTTGAAAGAAAAAAACGCCTAAACGAAAATAATTACCTCATAATCATCTAAGAGGTAATTATTTTCGTTTAGGCGTTTTTTTCTTTCAAGAAAAATTTTTTAAGCTAAATTCAATATATAATTTTAAAATTCAAGAAACGTTGCTTATACATTATAATTTAATAAAATTAATATCCAGTGGGAACATAGGGGTACAACGCTTCTTGACGTTAGAAAGCGGCAAATAGGTGATAATTATTAAATTTTATTTACAATAAATTTTTAAAAAATTGTTCCTAAATTGCTTGTTTACATTTAAAAGTATAATTTTCAATTCAAACTAAAAATTGTCACATTTAATATTTTTCCCTCAAAAAGTATTATTTAATTTCGTTTAAAAATTAAATTATATAGAATTATTTAAAAAATCTAATTAATATTTAAGTTTTTGCGTTAATGGGAATAAATAAATGTTTCTTTAAATTATTATACTATATCACACGTTAATAAAATAATTTTTAATGTATTAATATTCAAAGAAAATTAAATTAATTTTCATATGTACATAGTACATAAAATCAGAAAATAATTTTTTAATTTTAAAAATTAAATTTCAAAAATTTATCAAAATATATAAAATATTACGAATACGTAGTTATTCTTTATAAAATTAACCTTTGTTATTCAATCATATCGCTTTTCTTGGGTTTTAATTGAATTTAGTAAAAAATAAAATCGGATAATGAACAATTCAACAAATCTTCCGGTATTTTTATTAGCAATACCTATATTAAAAATCATAATCTCCCCAAGGCCTTTCCAAATGGATTCAAATGGGGGCTGGAATCAATTGCGGGATTTTTCATTGTGATTTACCTCCTGACCCTAATGAATTAATCAAGATCCTGATAAATTAATCAATAGACAGTTAGAGAAAAGCCCGGTAATCATTTATCGAAGACGATTGTAAAAATATGTGCAAATATTGTAAATATAGAAATATTCCGAAACATGTGTACTTAAAACACACACACCCTCAACACACATGCGCACACTGAACACACGCACAGTCATTACCTACTGAAAACGATGAAAATTGACAATTTTCATCTTATTTTCCTTAAGAATGTAATTCTACCCTAAGAACAACAACTCCTTTTCCTTAATTCTGAAATCTACTAATTTGATTTTACCCCTAAAAACTATTTTTTACCCCTAAAAACTATGTCTTCCTTCTAATAATTTTTTAATATTTAAAAATTGTATCTTTGAATTACTAATTCTGTATTTTTACCTCTAAATGTTCAAACTCCTCTTTATTAAATTTTCAATTGTATTTAAAATTTTATCACATGTCTACTAGCCAAGAAGAAAATAAAAAGTGAAATATTTGAAAGAGAATTTCGATTCAGTAAATTTTTGGTTTAGTCATTTCACTATTCAAAGAGAATAATGCAACATTGGACCGTACACACAACAAAAAGTACGTTTTTGTAACAACTTCCAATTTAACTAGTTTATCTAAGGTTTGATGGTACTACTTCACATCTCTGGTACTACTTTACACCTCGTGCTACATCTGTGTGAAGAGAGTTCTTTATAACAAAAATTTTTATGTATAATATATTCATTCTCACTAAATTATATTTCTATAATGAGCTTAGATAAACTAATTGAAGATCAGAAAATTATTAAAATACACGAACACTTTAAAACTAATACAAAATTCCATCTAACTAAAGGAATATTTGAGTATGTTATAATTAGTGACTTTTCTGACATTGAAAACATTATGAGAATAATTATCCAGAATTGTATAGAAAAAACAATTGGAGAAGGTATTAAAAACGAAATTGAGCCTGATAGTTTAGGTTGTATTGTGAGTTGCGATCTATTTTATGATGATGTATGTAGTCCAATATGTGAAATGTCTAATAATAATAATACTTTGGACGACATTCTATATAGAATTATAAGAAAAGCGTATTTAGTGAGGGGTGAACCTTTTACTGTGAAAGTCACAGGAGTAAATGTGAAGGGTCTTCCTAAAAGAACATCTCTTAACAATGTGTAATATATATCTATCAAATATTAAAATTAATGATTATTCTTGTGTTTCAATTTACATAAGACATTAATAAGGCATCTAGAAGGAATCAATAGTATTGTTGTTGCTAGGTTTCAAACAATAATCGAAAAGAAATATTTTCTATGTTATCAAGTCTTCACAATAAGTAATAACTTCTTGTCGACAACACATCCTTAACACACCCACACGCCACTCACTCGCAACACACCCCTCTACATATGCACGCCCTCGCATGCACACTCAAAAAGATGAAAATTGATAAATTTTATCTTCGTTTTCTTAATTTTGTAATTTTTCCCCTAAAAAGAACACCTCCTTTTATAAAATTCTGAAATTTACTACTTTGTCTCACTAATTCTGTAAAATTACCCCTAAAAACTATGTCTTTCTTTTCTTAATTTTTTAATATTTTTTTTAATTGTATCTTTGTTTTACTAATTATGCATTTTTACCCCTAAAACTTGTGACTCCTATTGAATAATTTTTGCAAATTGTATCTTTAAAATTTTATCACGAATAAAATTAATACAATAATATTGTGGAAAATTATTTATTAAGAATATGCAAAATTTTTATTGAAAATAGATAAGAATAAAGAAATTATTTATTAAGAATATGTAAAATTTTTATTGAAAATAGATAAGAATAAAGAAATAGAAAAGATAAGAGTGTGGCTTCGCCATTTGACAGGCATGCCCAAACTCAACCAGGGAAGTGAGAATTTACTCAAGTCCGCTACCACCGATTTTACATGTGAGGATTACCTCACAACATTCGATAGTTGGTATAGAGTCTGGGTGCCCATACCCCTGGCTACTTTCCAACTCATGAAGAAATTACAACAAGATAATTAATTATTAATGTGACCAAAATTTAATACAACAAAATCGGAAGGGCGAACAATGCCTTTTCCGACATAAGGCTTATAAATTTTAGAAAGAGGTTGAGTAATTATAGAACCATCTTTAATAGATGGTTTAAGAAAATTTGGATAATTAATCATTATTGGTTCATATTCATCTTTTGTAAAATCAAAAACTTGCTTCTTGAAGTTTTCATAGCACAATCCTTGGTTGTTGATCACATCCCAGTTGAGAGTCATTCCACGGACTTTGAGAACATAGTCAGTTGAGTTGAGTGGAGCGGCCTTCTTTTGAATTTTCAAACCATATTGTTTTGCACCTCCAGAGCAATATTCCAAGATATTGAAATCGGGGTACTCATCAGTAAACTGTCCCAGATGAGGCCCTAATTGAAGAGGACAATTGTTGTCTGGGTGTGTGAAGATTAATGAGTCGGTGTCAGTGTAAAGGAGCTCGCAACCAGGACTTCTTACAACTTTTTGCATGGCATGTAGAAGGTGGATTCTCGCTGCTGAGGTGGTCCAGAGCGAGATGATGACATTTGATGAGTCATGTTCTTCCACCCAATCCTTCTTTTTGGTGTAGTCGATTAGAACAGTACCATCCTCAGTCAATTCATGACAATGGTTAATAGTAATTGATGGGTCGTCGCTCATTTTCACGTATTCGCTTGGGTCATTGGAAATTTTGCACTGAGAGAGGCCAAAGTTACGAAGGGAAAATCTTCCCCATAAGTTGTTTAGACACAATTTCGCTTGTGTCCTCTTCCCTTTGTTGACCACCATATTCTCCCTTTCAATTTTAATCCCAAACAATTCCATACATTCCTTCATAAATTTATCTTCTTTCTCTTTATCTCCTTTAATTGAGTTGTCAAACCCAGACGAGTGAATTTTTTGCGCCATAAATTCACTGATGTATGGGGTAAACAGTTTGTCGTCGTAGCTTTTGTATTCCAATACTCTGAATAATTTAGTGACAATATATCCCTCCTTGAGGGCTTCATTCAATTCAATAGATGTGCATGTGCTGACCCACCCTCTTTGTTGATCTGAATGGGGACAACAGTAATTTTCGTTGACGTCCCCTTTTGGGTGCTCTTTGGCACAAGTAGAACACAGGGGAAATAGTAGTCTTTCGTCTTCGTCTTCCCCAATTTTCATAGGTAGGACAGGAACATCGATTTTTCGAGGTGGAATTACAAATAATTTTAGAAGGGAAAGATTGTAAATGTTGTCTTCCGGTTTAGTCCAGTTGACATCTTTGTTGATGACATGGACTTCTGGATGTCCAACAGGATATCGAGTCGAAACATTGATAAACGGGTAGAGGGAAGTCACGTCGTAGTAGGAGATTTTTTCTCCTTGCTCTGCAGAATGAAAGAGTTTGAGAGGGCCAGTTCTGCCACCATAGAAGGCCTCTCTAATGTTGATGGGTCCGTCATCCAGGTATTTTTTAAACATCTTCCTCATATCATAGTCCTTTGATAACATAACTCGTATTTCACACTCCCAGTAGATCTCCACATCCACTACCAAATTCTTGATAAAGTTCAGACGTTGTTTGTCTTTCTCTCTTTGCTTTCCAGCTGTAAGTCCAGTGGGGAGTTTCAAGTCATCTTCCGGATAACATTTGGGGCATCCATGCCAGCAGCAGCCGTTGACTTCAATTGCCAACTTCTTTTCCTCGACCCATCCATCCAATCTATAGTTGCCCATCCTTTTTTCACCATTCTTCGAGTGGGCAGTCCTCACTTCAACGTTGTTCTTCTCGCCATACCATTTGAGGAACTTAAGGGCCATCTTACTTTGGTTGTCCGCATTGTCGTATCCTTTTTCCGGAACAATCCCAACATGGTTTGCCTTGAGATGATTCATTCTGAAGTGCTTCATGCAAGCTGAAGCAATTGTCATAGCTTCCCGAAGAACATCCAGGCCGTTGGAGACCTCCAAAAATTCGTTACGGAAGGCAATGAGCGCAGCCATCAGGATCTCCACATCGTTGGTACAATACGCTGCCAGTTGTTCATCCAAAAGGAAAGGCTCATCCTTATGTTGATCATACCATTTGTCAAATTGGGCACGCTTCTCAGGCATCATAGTGTTGGCGAGATAGTCTTCTTTTGTTGGGAAGACCTCTTTTCCATAATTATTTGGATTGTTGGCCAAGTGTGGGAAGAAGGGCTTGTCTTCGACTTGTAGAGCAAAAGCAGGCACAAGTGAAGCAAGAGGCATTGGCATAAGATTGTAGGTGTCGTGGAAGATTATCCAGCATTTTTTAGAATTCTTCACCTTCATCTCATACATCTTGTTGCCCTTCTTTATCATTTCAGGTATTAAGCCTTGAAGATACAAAGCCTTGAAGAGGAGTACCATGTCGAACCTTCCACCAAAATGAGAGAAGGCTACTGTGTCGGTTGAAGTGTTGGTGATCCATGAAGCAAAATCAGTTAGAGGGTCGGTAGTTACATTTTGTTGATCCACTTGAGTGTTGCAAAAGGGTTGGTGGGAGAATGTTATAGTTCGATCCTCTCCGCAAACAGTACAGACGTCCGAACAATTAGCAATACACTCGGGGCAGTTAATTTTAGCACAAATAAAGTTGACTTCGTGGAGTTTTCCATTTTGCCCTTGTTGGTGTTGCATAGTTTCAAAGTCGAAAGCTATGATGCGGTAAGGTTTCGGCTTCCTTGTAGCAAGAGGTTTGATATAACATCCTCTTTTTGGATCATGAAAGCTGAAGCAGGTGTTACAGTAGCGTTCGGAACAAACATGACCACTTCTACCATTTCGGTTGTTATCTTTGACAAACCATACCACTCCACATTTTTCACATTTTTTAGAATTGTCGCAGAAGTTTGAGAATAGATGGTGGTTGTAGCAGTCCTCGTTTTTAAATTCTTTGTCACATCCAGAGCAGTGTTTGAAAAAGTTGTTCAGGGGTTGGCATGGGAACTTTGGACCGATCCTGGAGCAGTTTTGACATTTAACTTTGCATGAAGTGGCATGATCTTTTGGACGATTGTACGTTTTTTCACAAAAAAGGCAATAAGCTTCACCAAACAAATCAGATGCCCTTCGCACACCGTCGAAATGTTGATTGTGGTGATAAAGAATAATTGGGGTATCAAACTTTTCCTGTCCATATTTGAAGATAGGTTCTTCGGCAAATTCACCAAAGATATAAACTTTAAACATGCCTATGTTCAATGTATTCCAATAATTGACCACTTTGGGAACCCAGTTCTGCGCATCATAGCTTGGCTGATCAAGAGGAGCTCCAACATCTCTCAATAGTTTTTTGGTATCTTGTTCGAGTTGATGAGTCATACCTCTTCTGCTATGCATATAATCATAGAACTTCCATTTTGGCCAGGAAAATATTGAGTAGACGTATGAAGCCATTAATGCATAAAACAAACATAGATTGTCGGTATTGCGTATTTTGATGAGGTTTTTATCATTTATCCTACGAGTAGATTTCCCACCGCTTCCGCTGATGACGCGTATTCTAGGGATATTCTGCTTGTCAATGGTAGTAACGGAGACTGTGAATGGTTCGCCCCAAAGCATACCATTATCTTGCTTCTTTGATTGCGCCACTTTGAGGAATTGATTAAGTATGGCGTCGATGGTGTTGTTGGTGATGTCTCTAATGGGAATCCAAATGTCAGTTTCGAGCAGCTGACTGCTGACAATACATCCTAGTTGATCAGGTTCAAGTTGGTGTTCGCGGCTTGTAGATATTGTTTTGTCGATACAGGTTTGGAATATTTCCTGGAGTAGGCTTTCGGGGCTTGGAGGTAGTCTATTAATTAGAAATTTTGTAGTCAGTTTGGTCATGTTGAATTTCTTAGTGAGTTTAGTTTCCTCACCGAGTTGTTTAACATAATCACCTCCACCCTTTTGCAATAGGTTGTCAATGAGGAACATCCTCGATCTCTTTAGAGGTGGAGGAGACATTTAAGGTTAGTAAAGTAATATCAATATTTTTAAATTATTCAAAGAATGAGGAAATTTTTCAAAAACTTGGATTTATAAATGTCATTTTTATTTGACAGTTTTTCTATTTTCACTTTTCCACGCCTACTTTTTAATCATTTTTTGAAACAATTTTCACATGACGTATTTTGTGACATATTTTCACTTTTTAACATTATTTTTACTTCCAACGCCTACTTTTTTTAATAATTTACCCAATTTTTACTTTTCAATATCTATTTACTAAATTTCACCATTTTTCTTGCGCATGATTGATTTTAGCAAATTTCCACTTTTTATAATTATTGTATTTTTCAAGAATGGATTAAAATAAAAAGAAAGGGTTAGATCAAGATAAGACGGATTTAAATGTAATATAAATTTTAAAAAGTATGTAGAGCTGTTTAATGTTTGAGATTTGATATGAGAAGTTAAGTTTGATATGAGAGGTTTTGATGTAGGAAAAACCGATTAAACTGGTTTAAAATTACTTCTTAAACTCTTGAACTTTTGGGAAACATTATAAACTTATGGTTATGTAATCTTGTGAAAATCGTGTTTCAAAACGGATAAATCGATTCAAAACCACTTGTTGAACCTTAAACCTTTGGAAGCCGTTTGTATATGTAATCTTGTGAAAAGTAAGGTGATTTCTTTAAAAAGTTCAATTTATTCTTAAACCGGTTTGATCAAAGTACTCTTAAACCGTTTGGTTTAAACCTTTTGGTTAAAGCGAACTTTTGTTTGACTTAAGTCTTGTTACAATATGAGGGTTTAACTACTATTTTTTGAAAATTTTATAAATTTGACATTTTTTCCTTTCTAAATATAATTTTGCAATGTAATTTTTGCATGACAGATTTTTGACCTATTTAACAATAATTTTTGTAACAATTATTGCATGAATGAATTTTTATAATTATTATATATTTTCACTTTTCACCGCCTACTTTTTTAATAATTTTTATATTTTTCAAAATAAAGGGTAAAAATAAAAGAAGATATTTAGAAAATAGAGAAGAGGGTTGGAAAGATGTTTCTCTAAGAATTTTTTAAGAGTACATCCTTTGAACCGGTTCAAAAGAAATTCTGAACATCTTGAAGCTTTAGGAAATTTTTAAATAAAAATTGGTGAAGAATAGGGCGAATGATAGTTTTTCTTTAAAAAAGTTCAATTTTTGCCATTAAACCGGTTTGATCATATTACCCTTAAACCCTTTGATCCATTGGGTGTCCATTGAATCTTTGGACTCTGACGACGGATTGGGTGTGTCTAAATACCGTTTAAATATGTGGGAGGGGCTAAATGGTTGGACCCCGCTGCCCCTGACGACTTGGAGGGGGGGTTAACTACTAACATAGCATTTATAAAAATAAAAAACTTGTAAACTCGTAAAAAATTTATTTTTCAAACTTTTGTGGGAAAAGGCAAATCCATTTCACAATTAATCGTATTTATTATTATTTAGTAAAATTTACTTTTTAGTGAAAAATTTTTATTAATACAAATATTAGCTAAACAAATATTAAATATAAAAAATTTATTTTCCTTTTTTATTTTTCCTAATAGAAAATAATTGTTTATTATAATTTGAAAAAATTATAATAACAAAAATTATAATAACAATTTTTTAATTTGAAAAAAACCTGAGAATTCGGAGGGTGGAAATTGAGATTCCGTCCTGGCCCTTTTGAAATTCTCTCTATTAATTTTTCCATTATTTTCAACTTCATTTTAAATTTAAAATTTTATTTAATTTAATAAATATTCTTTAAAATTAATTTTCAATCAGTTTTATATTTATTATCTTATTATTAACAAGATAACACAGAAAAAACAATTTTTAAAAAATGTATTTATTTCAATTATTTATTTTATTTCTTCATTCAATTCCAAATTGTTCTACTCCTCCATATCCATACCCCATATCTCGTAAGTTATAAATATATTCAAAATATCCACGGAAAATCGCCAAATATGGCAACGTAAAAACATCTTGTTGGCTTCTCACTTCAAGTTATATCCATATAAAAAACTTTATTTTAAATTAAAAATTGAATTTTTTGGCAAGTCCTAAGCAGAGCTGAGTTGAAACAAATATCGAACTCGAAAATCGAAATTTTATGAAAAAATTCGAAGATCGAAAAGCGAAAGACGAAAATCGAAATTTTTAAAATAAATAAAAGAATATTTAAACCAGGGATGGGCCGAGTTGAGAAAAAAGTTGGGTCGAGTTAGTTAAAATTTGAACATGAAGCCAGATTTTTTGGAGCTGTTGGGGGATATCAGATATTTAGAGAGTTAATATGTATCATCCTCTAGTCTTAATTATAAAATTTTAAAGAAAAATTAAAGAAAATTTCAAAAATAATTTTTCTTAAAGTTTTGTATGGTTGGTATAACGAAGCATTTTTGCATGGTAATATTGGCAAAAATGGAATTAAAGTGTTGGATTGGCATTATTCTGAATACCTCGGTGATATAAATTCGAGTAATGAAAAAATGACAAAAATAGCAATTGTTACCCAGACAATATTATTTAATGAATCGTCTACTTTATACGCGACAAATTTGATAAGGATAAGGTGTTTTTATCATCAATTTTGTTTCATAAATAATAATAGGGATAGGAAAAGTTTCTGGCTTTATTAGAACGGTTCTGATGAGACCGGGAAATGCATATTCTGGCCTAGCCATTACTCTTGGATTCCCTAATCCTGTCCGGGGTTTCTCAAAACTTTTATCTATATTAATCAAAATTGATTATTAACTGTTGAACTTTCTTTCTGAAAGATTGTGATAAGACAAGGACGTTGAATTATATTTTTCCAAATAAAGTTTAGCTTTGTAGGGAATTTTTTAAAATTCTCTGAAATTATTGGGCTTCTCTATTTTTTAAATATTAAAGCAAAAAATTAAAATCGAAAAAAATTATTATAAATTATGATTGTACCCCCTCCGGAAAATAATTTATTTTTCAGAAAATAATTTAAAATAAAAAAATTTTTTTAGTCACTTACTATTTTGGCTTCATTATCGTTTTGTAAGCCATTATAATCTATGTGGTATATTGCAAGTAAGACAAAAGTTGAGCGATTTTTTAGTTTCAAATGGTAATGAGAAACATGCAGAAAGAAATTTACCTGAATGTGATCCATCATCACCCCAAATAAATAAACAAATTTGTGAGAGTTATGCTCACGTTATTGACGAAATGAATTTTTTAATGTTTTTGAGGAGAATGGAAACGGAAGAATTTCAACAGATTATAAAGTAAATATTTTGATAATATCGTTTGCAAGACATTTTAATAGATGAAATGTGCTAGCTATTTATCCTTCAATTAAGATATAAAGTTAAGAAGGCGGCTTGAAGTGAACCAGATCTTGCGTCTATATGGCAAGATCTTGCGTCTATAGGCAAGACCCAGTGCCTTAGATCCTGAAACGAGTTGAGTAGAAGTCGTTATTGAAATATCCGGCTGTAGTACCGTGGAAAATATACCGTGGAAAATAGTATACCGGCGGAAATTGGACTTCCAATAAGATTTTTAAACGCCTTTATTATTATTAAAAACATGTTTAATATTCTATTATTTTAAGAAAAATATCCAAAAGTAAAGCAAATCTGAAAAAGATTAAAGAAAAACTTGATAATTTATTTGGTAGTGCTAGAACTGAAATTCTTCGTTATGCATTGCCTGAATTTAATTATGTTTTTGGTTAGTTTTAAGAATTCTTATTTTTTTTCTTTATAATTTATTCCAAAGAGTAAGCATTCGGTTGTTGATATAATTAGTTACTAAATTCCGCTCTCTATCTATGTTTGGTTAATTGTAAGGCCGGGATCATCCTGAAATCACGTGACGATAATGTCGCTCTAAGCTTTGCGCTAAGTAACGGAAGTTCCCAGATAAAAGGCAAAGAATGCCATAAACGGCCATTCCCAGAGTTATTAGCCGCCCATTATCTAAGCTAAACATCGCCACTAACTTATCCTTGGGAAAGTAATAGGGAAGTAAGCTGGTGTTTATAAGCTTTAATGGAATAGGCAAAGGCAGATCACTTTTTCATTCATTCAACAGAGTTTGCCCATCGAGTAGTTGGAATTAGTTATCCAGAGTAGAAATACAATGTAAGCTAAGTATCTCTGGAAGAAAATTATTCGTAGAAAATATACAATAATCAAGTATATTTTCATTTTTTAATTTATAAAGCTTTTGAACGATCAGAATTTTCTGAGCTTAAAGAATTTTATATGACCTATTTTGATGATAGTTTATTAATTTTGAAATGGAGGAACAAACAATATATTGAATATAGTTTGATTATTGAAGGTCTTATATTTTTATTTGTATTTTACATTAAATCTAGGTCTATTTTAAACATCGTATACCGTATATACTCTATCAATTACCCTTCCTCAAATAATTACTCCACTTCTATTAGTTACTCACTCCAATGAAAGGTTCAGGAATAATTGCCCCCATAAAACTAGTTATAATTAGCCGGTATTAAATAACCTCTAATAATTACCCCGCCTCAAATATTTAATACTCTCACCAGAGAGAGAGGTCGAAACAATGGCTCCCGGACAATCCGTCAGTGGACAATCCGGCAGTGGAAAATCCGTCAGTGGACAATCCGGCAGTGGTCGGACAATCGGTCAGTGGACAATCCGTCAGTGAACAAATTTGTAATTCCCACCAGAATCCAAAAAACCGCGGCCAAAAATTTTCATTTTTTCTTGTGAGAGGTTATAAGAGATAACGAAAATATGAAGATTAATGAGGAAATCGGCGGATTTAGCTGGATTAAAAGCATATCTGTGGATTTGGGAGTCATCGGGGACTTCAAAGATATTGTGGGATCAAGGGGAATATAAAAGATTTGTAGTATTGTGGTGGTTATCTAGGAATTTGGGAGATTAAGATGGATCTCGTGGATAAAGGAGGAGATCAAGGGATATAGGCGGGTTAAGAGGATTTGGAGGTTGTTCCATGATATCCATCTAAAAACAAACTCAATTATTTATCGAGTTCCATAATTACACGATATTTACCCAAATCCTACAATAATGCCACACGTTAATCACGTAAATCTAATCCATCCAAATCCCCGATATCCTTCTAAAGCCATCGACATTGGCGTAATTCAACCTCATTGCCCACTGAATTGCTTTTAATCCAGCTAAATCTGCCGATTTCCTACCTAATCTCCATATTTTCGATATCTCTTATAATCCCCTACACGATAAAATGAAAATTTTTGGCCACGATAGTTTGGGTAAGGGTAGGAATTACAAATTTGTTCACTGACGGATTGTCCACTGACCGATTGTCCGACCACTGACGCATTGTCCACTGACGGATTTTCCACTGCCGGATTGTCCACTGACGGATTGTCCGGTCACGGAAACAATAATAACCCAGGGTAATTAATAGAGTATAACGGTATGTAAAATTACCATGGGTAATCATTTTCAGCCTTCCTAGGAGAGAGAGATTAATTGTAAGGGGTAATTATTCGAGCATATAGGGTAACAGTTTTTAGGGGGCCAACTTTTATTTCCTTAAATTAACGGCAAATATTATGTATTTTATTGTTGTTAACTACGTAAGGATTGGCGTGTTAAAGCCTCTTGAAAATTTTTTTGGGTAAATCTTTTGACTTAACTCCTCAAAATACGTTATTTTGTTTTTTAACACTGTCAGTGTATGTTTTTCTAATTTCTATAAAGAAATAAATTTTAAGACAAAAATTTCGACGACGAAGAAAAGATGATTTGGTCAGAAATGACCAAATATTATTGGTATGGTGATACAGAAATGCAAATTCAGTATGTCGAATTAAATGATTTAACAGAGAAACAAATTGCGCAAAATATTTCGGTTATCTTTTTACTAAAAAATATTTCATTTAATCAGCCGGATCCCTTTTAAAATTCATCACCTTTCTAGGCCGATAAATTAACTTTATTTTTGACAAATTCAAAAATTCACTCCGACATCCACGATCCCCAACTACTTAAAATTTAGGCTTATTGTTAGCACTTAAATTTAATATCTGTTATTATGGAGAGCGACAATAAACTGGCTCAGGATTTGGAATAATCCAGATCCCCTCAATCCCTCAAAATCCCCTACATATATACCCGATATCCTTCCAAATCATTATTCATCCAACTACACTCTGTCCCAAAGTGTAGCCTCAGTTAAAATCACTGTTACAAATAGTAGCTGCAAGTAATGATTGCATAATTAGAATTTTTTCAAATTTTAAATATAGTCTCAAAATGTCTTTTTGCATTATGTATTAAATTTCAATTCAAATCCGTTAACAACTTAGGGACTTAAGCCACAAAATTAGGTGGATGTATATTTTTGAGACAGAGTGTATGTATATCATAAAATCGCTACGAAACTCACAGCTATCTATGCTGCTTCAATTTTTATTAGGGTAATGTGTAATAGTGTGTTATCCTAACGGTACCCAATTTTTTGCGTATCTAAAAATAAACTGTAAAAAAATTAATTTTAGCGTTATTATTTAAATATTGAGACAATTGCTGAGAAAGAATTACATCCAAAAACACCGTCATATATTTTAGCTGTAAATGAGGCTATTGAAGAAATTAAGTTAAATACTAAAATTGAGAAGAAAAATTTGAAAAATAAGCAAGAAATAATTAATAATAAAATATCAAATATTAAAAAAATTGTTTATAAAAAAATGAAAAAAGATAATTCAGTTTATAAAAATTGTGAGTCAAGAAGGAAAATGCATGCAGATAAGCTTGTCGAATTTATGATAAATAAAAATAGTGCGATTAAAGAAGATAAATTAGAGGATTCGGTTAAAAAGACTACAAGTAATTATTTTAAATTTAAAAAATTTTCATTTCTAAGTCATTCATATGGTTCGGTCTGAAACCCGACAAAAACAAACCAAAAAACTTAAGATTTTTGTTTAGGGGTTTCGATCTCCATTTTGATTAACCGAAGAATTCTGTAAATAGACACCCTATCAAGTCTTTATGAGTTCTCGAGTCAATATAATGATTGAATGAAGTATGAGTTTAGCAAAAGTTTAGCTCAGCATGTAAAATACTTTCCTCTTTCTTAGGAAATCTATTTCACCTTCCTATTTCTTTAATAGGCAACTAAAATATCTCAGAATTAATTATTCCCTCAGAATAATTAACCTAGATAAATAAATTAACACAAATAACACAACTAAAATCTTTATCTCTAAATATCACACAGAAATTTATAAGGAAATGATGTTATGTTCCTTATGTTCGTTTAACCTCCGTCTAAGCGTTTAAATGTTGTTGTTATATGAAAAAACTCTCGATCCAATTAAGTAGTTAAAATAAATTTCGAGTTAAATATGTGTATCACATTTACCCCCTTATGATTATAATTAAAAAATGAATTTAAAGATGAAGAGCTTCGTAAACTCACTGGTTATTCTAAAGAATTATTTTTTGAAGAAATTGAAAAAAGAAAAAATAATGAATTAAAAAACGAAAATGAAAATATTGAAGAAAAAATAAATGAAGCTGATGAAATTGTTGAGTTAAGGGATGAAGAAAATGATGAAATAAAAAAAGAGAATGAAAATATTGAAGAAGAAACGGTAAATAAAACAAATTTAGATGAATCTGCCGAAATTGTTGAGATAAAAGATGAAGAAAATAATAATAAATTAGAGGTGCCTCTTGAAGAAAATAAATTTAAAGACGAAAATTTATTTGGACAAGAAATGGTTGAAGAAGGAAAACTATCATTTAATAAATTGGACCATGAAATAATTGCGCTTATAAATTTGAACGGTAATAAAAATATACCTAATGAATATGGTCTTAAATAAGTAAATCATAGAGTAGATAGTAGTCCTGTCAGAACTATTTTCCGGGGCTGGAAACGAGCTTGAAAACGATTATCTGGAAACGAATATTTCTGCATTGATCCTGACCTGAAATATTTCGAGATTGCGAAAGAATACCCCGGATTAGCTGCCCGATTCCAGACTAAATCCGATCCAGCGCCGGACACACGTAAATAGGATTGCTATAATTAGAATTTATTTACTATAACTATTCATTTTAAATCCTAAATCCTTTTGCAAAACTAACATTCTCGCCTGCACATAGTGGCGTTGGACGTGATCGTGATCCCGATCGGTTCTATTGAATCGAAAATGAGTCGCGATAAAGTTATTGGATAATCCCTATCACAAGTCGGTATCGGGATCTGCATCATTATTCGAAAATTTCAAGACCGATTTTATGCTAAATATCGCACAACACATAAAGTTATCCCATGGACACATTAATCTTTAAATCCAAACATCCCTCGTTTTTAATAATTAAATATTTAAATTTTCCAGATTTATTCGAATATAGTCAACTAGAATCAACTGAATTAACAACCAAATTCAAAAATTATTTATCAGAATTATATTCAACACTAATGCAGAAAACCCAGAAGGATAAATTATTTGATCAAATGTTATTATTTATTAATATTTGTTTAATGACTAAATTAATAGAAGAAAAATTGGAAATTAAATTAATATTATTAAATAAAAATTTAATTGAAAAACAAAGGAAAAATGAAGATTTTATTAAATTTAAAAAATTAAAAATTAATTGGACAAAATTAAAAAAAATAAAATTTATTAAAAATTATAATTATGTTGATGATAAAAAAGAAATTTTTGAAGATATTTTAAATGAATTAATTAAATTTTATAATACTTTAATTATTTTTGAGGAGGAAATTATTTCAATTAAAAATTTTGGGTAGAGCATTTTTTTAACTTCGATAATATATTTCCTCTAAATTGTCCATCCTTTTCAAAATATTTTTTAAAGAGTTAGCGTGTCTTATGAGATATTATTTCAATGCTGAAGCAGAAGCCAGATTTTGAACTGCTCTGAGGCAGAGCCATGCCAGTCCCATTATTCAGCACTGAATAGAACATTTGAAACTAGATCAGCCATCCATCGTTGCTTTACGAGTATACTGACTCTCTGATCCGAATTTTTGATTCAATAAGCCTAATCACAAAGTTGATTTAATAGAATATTCTTTCTTTCAATATTAGCTTTGGTTAACCCAGTGATGAAGTTTAAGTACATAAACAAAGGTGCATTAAATACTACCCTATTTTAGTAGTAAGATACTCGTTATTAAATAAATTGAAAATTTTTTAAATAAATACCTAAATAATTTTTTAAATTTAAAGTCAGATCCATTTTCACATATTTTCTTTATTAATGTCAAAGAATACAAAAATAGATGAAAATAATGGAATTATTAATATTCCTTCCAAAAATTTTCTAAATTTTGAAAATTTTGTTAAAAATGATGGAGAAATAAAGGAATTATTTTTTGAAAGATTTTATTCGATTATTGAGGAAAATAACGAAGAAAATAAATTATTTGTTAATAGTTATAATGAAGTCTTTATTCAACTTTTAGTTGGAAATATTAAAAGCCATATAAAAATGTTTGATCAACAATTAATTGGTAGTTCGTTTATTAATTGAGAGATTTTCTGAATATTTTTGTGTATTAGTTGTATAAGTCAGCATATGTAGTAATTATAATAGACAATGGGTGTGTCAGTCTAATATAGGGTCCGATATTATGGAGCGCGAGCTCTGGAGAGACCTCTCTCGTTGACCGTGGTATTTCTTTCCTCGATGAACGGGAATATATACTACGTGGAATAGAGTGTATTCGCGGAGCTTGCATTTTTGAGTTGGAGCTTATATTTAGGAATTAAGATTATTTATAAATTTAGATGATAATTTAAATAAACACATGGAATTATCAATACAATCAGAACCATTAAAAAATAAATATAAAAATGGAAAATGGATTTTTGGAGAAGGATTTTATGAAATTAGTCAATTAATTTATTCAAATAAAAGAAAGGAATCAAAATTAGAAATTAAGTTAAAAGAATATTTGGATAATATTTACAGAATTAGTCAAAAGGAAATGAAAGAGAGAGAATTAACGGAGGTTTGGATTGAAAAACAGGTTGAAGAATGGCTTAAAAATATTTGTAAAAAATCTGGAAATAAATATGGAGGTACTTAAAAGTATTTTATACGTTTTCCCGAGAGTTTTTAATGCCTTTTCCCTTTTTTCATTTAAACATGCTTGTTCTCAATACGTGGGTGGTTCGGGCGAAAATAAAGTTCCATTTTTGCCTCATAATTTACAATAATTTAAAACTGAAGTTTTTAGGTTATTCAAAAATAATTGCTGGATCAAATCTTTATGGTATTCAAACATCTTCATCAGATCTGGATATAATTTTTATTATTCCAAAAAATTGTTTAATTCCCAAATCAATTAAATGTCAAAAATGTAAAAAGGAAATAAATTCAATTAATTCGAGAATGTGTAAAGAACATGATAAAATTTTCGGAAACAGTCACGATTCGTTATATGAAACGTTATACAAAGTATTTATTGATGATAATGAAAAGAAATTTTCAAAGGTAAAAGAGTGATAATTTATTAGTTATTATCTGTTAAGGGATTTTTGATTAACTACATAAAACTCAATAATAACCTATCCCAAAATAGAAAAAACGAGTGATGGGATTTATCCATAGAGCTCTTACTATTACTAAAACTTTTATGTATATCCCCACAACTTGTAAGCACTTATTTAAAATTTCTAGTTTACATTAGGTGTCCGATCTCTCTAGTTTACATCTATGTCTGGACAACCATTTCTTTTATTTTTGAGCCTAAATAACGCAATAATTTAATAATATAGCTAAATACAATTGCAAATACAACAGTACCTCTTTTTGATATAAACCTTAATGGAATTGATATGGACATAATGATTGCCCCAATTGCAAGAGATGAAGTTTCAGATACTTGGAATTTTAATTTAAATAATGACGAAAATTTAATTAATAAAAATTCAGAATTAATTGATAAATTAATTAATGAAATGTTAATTGATGGAAATAAATTATTTACAAAAAGTATTGTTATGTTAACAGGTGTAAAATAAATTTTTATAAAAAATTTAATTTATTAATTATTAGGTTATCGAGCAGCTTTTAGACAAATGTTTGTTTTGTTGGATAAATCCGAAAGAGAAATTTTCAAAAATTTGCTTAAAGCGATTAAGCATTGGGCAAAGCGTATGTTTTATTATATGCTGTCAAAATCATCTCCCCGATACTGATTCTGTTCAGGAGCCAGACCGATCTAGCTGGATTTTCCTGGATAGTCTAGTCTGGAAATAATCCAGAGATTGCGAAAATAAACTCGGATTAGGTCCTAAGCTTCAGAAAAATCCACCGTTTCAGGTATTTAAAGCAAAAATTGTAGTTATGCTGATCGGTCTGAAAATCGAACAAATATTGTAGTTTATGCTGCTCGGTCTGAAAATACTGGCTTTTGATAACTAGTACGCAATTGACTAACCCCGACGGATTAGTCACTATTGTATTCCGAAGTTTGAATATTAAGTAGCAGAAATAATTAGTTTTTAGCAATAAAAATGTTTTTCTTAATTTATAAGTGTTTTACGAAAGCCCGACGGCTTTTCGATGACACGATGTATGTTAAAGAGAATTGTGTTAGTCCTGATCCCAACGTATACTCTAGGGGTTTTATCCGGTTGATACTCCCCTATTACATACCTTACTATTTATGTCGAAATATACTTAAACGATTTATTTAATAGATAAATATAATAAAAAAATTTATTATTAAAAAAAATTAATTAAAATTGAACAATAATGAACATAAAATCGGTTAAAAAATTTTCTTATATATGTAATAGCGGCATGGGGTGTGGGCAGTCATATTCTTCCTTCTGTCCAATAGTCTGGGAAAAGTAACTTGGCTTTGTTGGCGATCGTTATGTTCCTAGCTTGCAAAACTATTTTTCTTACTGTTCCAAGGTTATTATGATTTTTGGCATTCTTTGGCAGTCGTTAAATAAATCAAAAATATTTTTTTACCTAATTTATGAAATTTTAAAGAGAAACAAATATATTCAAACATGTTTGGATATTTGAGTGGAACTATTTTATCAATAATGGCAAACAAAATATGTTTATTATATCCTTCTGGATCCCTCTCATTTTTATTTCACAAATTCTTTATTATTTTCTCAAAATGGTTAGAGAACTTTATTTTAAAATTAAATTATTTTAATTTTAAGGGATTGGCCCAAACCTTTATTATTAGAACCTTTAAGCACAAAAGACGATTTAGAAAAATTGGGAAGAATAAAATTACAATTTAATTCGTGGCAAATTAAAGATATTGAAAGCGAAGGAAATTTAATTCCTGTTATTTCAACAAAATATCCAGAATTAAATTCGGCTAGAAATATTAATGAAGTAGGAAAGAAAATTATAATTGATGAAATGAATAAAAGTATAATTATATTTTTATAAAATTTGTCACTAGTCTAATTCAGCTGTTGTTTTAAATTTAAAAAACTTGAAGTTTTATGAAGAATAACTGATTTAAAAAAATTCTCTAAAAATAACTAAAAACTGAAACTGAAATTTTAAAATTTGGATTAAACACTAATCGAGGGCACTGTAATAACCGTTCTACAATTCTTTTATTATTCTTGAAAAAGACTCACAGTACTGTCTCTACTCTGTATATCTAGCTAAGATCAGGGCTGTGCGCCAAAATTTTCGCGTGGCGCGCCAAACGCCAAACGCCAATTTTTTAAATTTTAAAAACACGCCAAACGCCAAACGCCTTTTTTTGCCGCCGGAGCGAAATTTTTGAGAATTTTGGAGGCAAAGATGCCGAAATTCATCCTTTAAAAAATTTAAAAAAATAAAAAATTCATAGAACTCCTTGAGATTAAGGTGGATATGAAGGGATAAAGGGAGTAATGAGTATAACATAGGTCATGAAGAGAGTAAACGATTGACGGGACTAAAGTTTTTTTCAACCATCTATTAGTTTAAAATCCTCCTTTAAGCGCCGCAGGCGAAAATTTTGAAAATTTTGGAAGTCCAAGCAGTAGATTTATTCATTTTTTATGCGCCGCAGGCGAAAATTTTGAGAATTTTGGATGACTGTATGCAGAAAAATTTCCTTTTTTGATAATCCCTTTCTCCATTTATTTAAAAAAATTCCATCATTAGGGGTGTATATTTTTGGCGTTTGGCGCGCCAAAATCGGAAAATCACGCCAAACGCAAAACGCCAAAAATCGGCCAAAATTAACGCCAAAACGCAAAACGCCAAACGCCAAACGCCATGACGCACAGCCCTGGCTCAGATATATGTATACAGACATGTATCTCAGTTTAGCTTCATAACTATATCAGCCCATTTTCAGCTAATATTATGAGGAAAATATATAAATTTTTAAAAATTACTAGTAAGGTTGATTCAAAGAAAATATTTAAAAAATCAAGAAAAAATATGAAATTGGTCCTATACGGAACTAGAAAATTTCTTAAAATATTTTTTAAATTTATTTATAGCTCTTCAACAATTTAAATATTTAAATAGTAAAAATTTTAACAAGATGGATAATTTTTGGAAGGAAAATATTTTTGCTGAATTAAATTACAAAAAATATTTCAAATATTTTTTAATAATTACTTGTTCTTTAAATTCTGAAGAGGAAAATGGAGATTCGCTTTTTGGATTTATAAAATCAAAAATTAGAAAAGCAATGGAAATTTGGTCAAAAGAAAAAGAATTTACAGTTCATTTGGAAAATAAAACCGTAGAAACAAATTTGAAAGAAAATCTTTTGGAGTATAGAATTTTAAGTGGATTTGAAGAAAAAGGGAGATGTAGAGTTGATGAGGAGTAAGTCTAATTGGGTAGACCCCGATGTACTGCGAGCCCAATGTACCGCCGAGCTATAAATTTCTGCCGAATCCGTGGCGCCATGGTATGGTTCGATTCAGAGCGCCACGGATTCGATAATTTTGATTATAGCTCTGCGGTACATTTTGCTCGCGGTACACTGGCCTGCTCCCGTTTAATTTTATTAGAGACCTTGGAAATTAAAAGCCAACAGGAATGGCTGTGGGATGGGATTGTACGGATTGCGGGTTAAAGGGGTACTGGATTGGGGAGGGGTTATGGGATTGGCCTCAAAATTTCGAATCTGAACGAACTCCTGTAGGATTAGATTCCAGAATGAAGCAAACCGAAAATTCCAAAAAAATCGGGATTAAGAAACATTACTCGTACTTTTCAAATCTAAACTAACCTAAAATATTTTAAGACCAAGGTTTTCGGTTTGCTTCATTCTGGAATCTTCACCTTTCTCTAGAAAATTTTTTTTGAATTTATTTTTAGTGAAAACCCAAGACAATGTTCTCTATGGGTAGTTGGAATTAATTTTAGCAACAAAATTGATAATTGGGAAGTTGCTAAGAGGCTTATAAATATTGTTTATGTTCAATTTCAATGGTATACAAAAAATAATGTAAAAATTCAAACAATACCGGTTCAATCAAAAAATCTACAAGAAAAGTAATTTTAGATATATTTAAAAAATCGAACTTAATTACGAGATATCAGTTGAAAAATCGTATTAATTATGTGGTCAAGTTAAATAAAGGTAAAGGGGATTATATAGGTAAGGGTAATATCTTTATAACTAACTCCCTTACCTATCCTGCCCTCACGATTCATAAAATCGGGAATTGCCGATTACCGAATATCTGCAATTTATTTTTATCTGAGTAGGATACGTGTCACACAGCAGAATCGTCTAGAGAGTGTCGTTATAACGAAATTCCATTCAATGTAATTCTGAGGGATCCTATTGTCAAGAAAATTTGAAGATTTTATAGATAAATTAATTTATTTATTATAGAATTAATTCTATATTTGAAGCAAAAAATGAAATAATCAAAAAACCACTTTTTGTTTTGCCAGAAAATAAGGATAAAAAAATAAATTTAAATAATTCCGATCTAAATTCAATTCCAAAAAGTTTAAAAGTTGAAGAAGAAAAAGATTTTGTTTATTTTAAATTTCATCCATTTGAGGTTTATAAAAGAACTTTTTAAATGAAGGGGTTTCATCGTTTTCTGGGACATTGGATGTCCGAAATTTAGTAGTCTAAGAATACACAGAAGTGAATATCAAGTAGAGAAATTGATATAAGTAGTTGGCATGATAACCCTATTAACTGACCCTTAACACTTTTACTCCAACAATGAGAATCGAGACAGTTATCTCAATATGGATCTCGATAACCTGGATTTTTGTTCGATATCTCGCCTCGGTCCGATCTCTATACATATGACACGTTAAAGTTTCTTGTTTAATAAAGCTAATAACACCTTACTAGCAAAATTATTGTTAGATAATTATACCAAGTTTTGGTCAGTTGAATAATTTTGGGACAAAAAACGATGGGCCTATCTTTAAAAATAAATTTAATTAAAAATTATTTTTTAAACTAAACAGGCAAAAAATGATGAAAAATGTACAAATTTAGAGGAAATTTCCATTACGGGCAAAAATATAGAGAAAAGCGAAGCTAAATTAAGAAAACAAAATAAAGGAGTAGTAATATCTCCTTAATTGAAAAATTAGCCTCAGAACGAGGCACAAAATTTTTTATTATGTAAAGCATTTATCTTTGTATTTTATTTAAAAATATTTTGTAAGTTTTAAATCTGTTAATTTAACATTTGTATTGTGTTCTATACCCAAAATGTTCACTGTTTTAATTTAATTTTAATTAAATTTTACTTGACCATTTAGTTAAAAAATATTTATTTAAGCTATTTTTTTGATGACATTCGTTTTATTGTGTATAATTTTATTGCATTTATTTATATATTTTTTTCTGTGGAGTTCATTTTTTAACTATATATTTTTTTAACTGTATCACCAATTTATTTTTAATTTTTTTTTGTATAATTTAACTATCTCCATAAGTGATCCTTGTGGATCCAGGAGTATTTATTTTATTGTTTCACATTTTATTTGTGTCGATAAAGAAAAAAAATTAACCCTATTAATGAAATTTTAAATCAAAAAAGTTTTTGACAATGGGTGTTTTCTTTAAAAATTCCACAAAAATAAATCAAATGATTAACTAGAACATAAAAACAAAAATTTTGATTAACTGAAACCATTTTGTCGGTTAATAACCTGTCCATAACAGCCCTAGTTTAGACGATTCGAAAAAACAGAGCCGTTCAAATTTTTCCTCTCGCCATTTTTTGGAAAGGAAAAGTCCAGGTTTCAGATAAAGTCCATCTTAACTTTTAATACAAAGAATTCCCGTACTGGCAGCTTGATGAATCAAAAGATTATGTACATAATAACGGCATTGTCTTTGTTGGTGTGTTCAATAACATTTAAATCTTTAAAAAATGTTGAGGACATAATAGGTTAATGTTGTTAATATTTTAAACATTTCAATATTTGCTGATCTAAATACTATTTCTTGGGGAGGCGCATGAGGAGGTGGTTGTCTAATTTTCTTTTCAGACGAGAAGAGTGGCGAGCCGCTTGAACAATAATATTGCTCATTATTTTAAAAATAACCTCCGTGCGGGCAGAGGAGAAAAGTTTCATTTTAATTGGCCGAGTCCGTTTCTTTTAAAATTTAAAAAGATAATTTATTATAAGTTACTTACTCACCACTCAACCAGGCCTTTCATTAGGCTAGCGGTATTTCCATTAGATAAAGCTCGTGGTGTGGGTAACTACTAGCCACAACATTAAATTAAATATAAATTTTAATAGATCAAAAACTCAAAAATTCAAACTTTCAGTTTAATTAAAACAGTCATAGCGCCAGTTTTATTCGACTTGCCAGCTTTTCTAAAATAAAATTCAATAAATTTAAATCAATGAAAAATTGATTTACATCTTTGTTAAAGATGTATAATTTATAAAATAAATTTTCTCTCCTCCCATAAAGTAAAATTCTCTCTCTCCCCCCCCCCCCATAAAGTAAAATTCTCTCCACCTCCCCTCCCAGAAAATAAAATTCTCTCCCTCTCCCCCCCCCCTCCCCCCATAAAATAAAATTCTCTCCTCCTCCCAAAAAATAAAATTCTCTCCCCCTCCGTTAAAATAAAATTCTCTTCACCTACCAAAAATAAATTCTCTCCTCCTCCCATAAAATAGAATTTTCAATCCTCATAAAATAAAATTCTCAATAAAATAGTAACTCCCCTCCTCTTCCCAAATTACTTCATTAACTTTGAAATTACCTTAGTGGAAAACTTTGAAATTACTCACTAAAAGTAGTGTTAACATTCGTGGGTGTCACATAAATAAGTGAGGTCCGATCGTATAAACCTGTCGCGTTCACAAAACGCGATTTCAAAAAAAAATAAAATTAAATACATTTAAATATAATTACTCATTATTATAAAACTTTCCCAGACACTCTTTATCTAATTTAACAATCTAAAATTTTCTCCTAGCCATATTTAAATGACTTTCAATTTTCTGCTAATTCGTGCTTCTTCTCACTTCATTTTTAGTTTTCCTTCCATCACTCCTAAGTTTTTTCACACATTCATTCCTTCGCTTTTAATGCTTCTACACATTCTTCACTTATTATATTATATTTTTAATTGAAAGAAAATAAATAATTTTATTTGTGTGGAAATTTAAATTAAGAGTTTTAATAATTAGCGCTTTTGAGCCGAACGCTAAGTTTGTAATTATTTGAAAAATAATTTTTATTTGTTAAAAATTAAAAATAATTAAAAATTTAAAAATTAAAAATAATTTTTAACTAAATTATTTGAAAAATAATTTTAATAATGAATGTTTACAAACTGGCCAGATCAAATTTAAAATTAAAAATTTAATTTTAAATTAAGAATATAATTTACCGGAAATTCAAAGTTTTTCAGAAAAACATTTAAAACAAGTCATGTTGTCAGCTTTCCGCTGATAAAAATTAATAAATGGCAACATTGTAAAATTGATTGACATCTTTGTTTAAAAATTCTCTACCCCCCCCCCCTCCTCCCCTCCATTCTCTACCCCCTTTTTCTTCTTCTCCCACGTTTTCTCGTCCTCCCTATCACTTGCTCATCTCACCCTCCCATGTCTTCCTCATCTCGCTCTCCCATCCCTTCATTTATTTAATTTTTTATTGAATTTTTTCTACATTTTTTTTAAGTTAGAAATTTTTAATATAAAAATGTCAATTAATTGTTTGTTAACTCAAATGTTTGTAAACTCGGTTGAAATTTATTTTGTAAACTTTTTTTCGATAAAGGGTATTTCAAGAATAAGCGTATTACTTTATAAAATTTACTTTTTATTGGAAAATGTTTATTCAAACAAATATTTATTATTTAAAGAAATATTAATTTAAAAAAATTTATTTTTGTCTTAAATTGCCAAAATAATAAATAAAAATCTAATTTTTTTTCTTATTGTTAGGGATAATTTGAATATATTGAGGTCTCGGAATCGAAAAATTAAAAAAATTAACTCAAAAGAATATACCTCGGAGATCCGAAGGCTGAAATTGGAATTTTTATGAAAAATCTAAATTTCAAAAATTATTTTATTAAAACATGATAACAAAAAACAATTTTTAATCAAATGTTTTTATTTCAAATATTTATTTTATTTCTTTATTTAATTCCTAATTATTCTACTCCTCCATATTTTTACCCAATATCACGTAAGTTAAGAAATCTTCTCAAAAATTCGAATAAGATTTTTAAAGTTTTTCATGGTTGGTATAACGAAGCATTTTTATATGGAAACATTGACAAATATGGAGATAAAGTGTTGGATTGGCATTATTCTGAATACCTCGGTGATATAAATTCAACTAATGAAAAAATGATGAAAATATCAGTTGTTACCCAGACAATATTACTCAATGAATCGGCTAAGTTACACTCGAGAAAATCGACAAAGCAAAGGTGTTTATATTATTAGATAATATTTTTCTGCCTATATTTTTGGGCAGCAATGTATAGATTGAATAGAAACTTTTTTATCGTGATGAGATCAGAACACATTCGTATCTAATGTTAGGGGATCTAGATTTCTGGATCCAAAAAGTTTGGATATCCGAAAATTTTATTTTCCCCGAATCTCTTGGAAATTTTAAGATTCATGAAAATCCTCCATCCAAAAATTCTTTCTTCAGAAAGCTTTTACAGTCACAAAGAAAAGTTTGAACGCACAAATTTTCCAACTATGTTAGAAAAATTTTTTAGGTCAGCACAGCTCACAAAGTTTTATCGTAAGGAAAACAATTATAATTTATGTATTCTTTTGATGGTAAGACAAAAGTTGAGCGATTCATTAGTTCCACATGGTGTTAAGTTATTTGAAGAAAGAAATTTGCCAGGATGTGATCCAAAATCACCCCAATTAAATCGTCAAATGTGTGAGCGTTATGCTCACATTATCGATGAAATGAATTTTTTAATGTTTTTGCGAAGAATGAAAACTGGAGAATTTCAACAGATTATAAAGTAAATATTTTGATAAAATAATAAAGATGAAATGGGCCCACGTAAAAAAGAAAAAATTTTCCCCGTCACCGTCTTCCCGTGTCGATGCCTTCCCGAAAATCGTGGCGATGCCTTCCCGGTTCGGAAATAGGATCAGGATATCCGAAGATGTGGAAATTTTTTTTCCGCATGTGGAAATTCCTGATCCGTAGTTTTTTCGTGTCATAGAATTCCCAAAATATTTTCAAATCCTTTTTATGTAGTATATATTTATCAATATTTTAAGAAAAATTTCCAAAAGCAATGCAAAACTAGGAAAAATTAAAGAAAAATTTTATAATTTGTTTGGTATTGCTACAGCTGAAATTCTTCGTTATGTATTTCCTGAATTTAATTATGTTTTTGGTTAGTTTTAAGAATTTATTTTTTTCGTTATAATTTATTCCAAAGAGTAGGCACTCGTCGATTAAACTGATTTCTAAATTACGCTCTCAATGTTTGGTTAATCGAGCTCGAAATACCCTATTGAATATTCTAAGAAAAAATTTTTTAATCCGTTATAGGGAATTATTTTTGGAAATCTACTATAATGCATATGTATTATCGTTTAAAAAATTATTCTTAGAAAATATCCAATAAAGTCAAGTATTATCATTTTTTAATTTATAAAGCTTTTGATCAATCTGAATTTTCTGAAATTAATGAATTTTATACAAACTATTTTAATGATAGTTTATTAATTTCAAAATGGAGGAGCAAACAATATATTGAATATAGTTTGATCATTAAAGGTCTTATATTTTTATTTATATTCAATTTATGCTTAAATAAAAATCGCATGTGTTTTGCGACAGAAAAGCGCAAGTGATTTTTATCCATTCTTTTGAGTGTTATTTTCTGTCGCAAGCCGCAAAACAACATTATTTATTTTGAGATCTTATTTATTTTTTGAGTTTTTATTTATTTTTTAAATAAATAAATTTTAGACAAAAATTTTAACGACGAAGAAAAAATTATTTGGTCAGAAATGACCAAGTATTATTGGTATGGTGATACAGAAATGCAAATACAGTATGTCAAATCAAAGGAATTGACAGATAAAGAAATTACAGAAAATATTTCGGTTACCTTTTTGATTAAAAAATTAATTTTAATATAGTCAACCCTCAGTTTTAGTTATCACACGGGCATAATATCTTACCATATAACGAGGTTACCTAGGAAGTGTGGATAGCCTCTTAAGCATCTCACCCACCAGTGGTCAAGCAACACTGCACCCTATTTTTCTCGATTTAAATAAAATAACCGCTTGCTTTATTTTTAAATTTTTTTGCAGGCGGTGGGTACATTTGTTGAATATGAGGATAACCCCAATACGGCCCTATTCTTTGCATTTACATATAAAGGTTGCATATGCGGAGAGTACTGCATATGTGGCTGTGCAAAATTAATTCTCTTGATTGGCCCACGCGCTTGGCTTTTCTCACAATTTTGTTTTCTCGCTTTTTTGCCATATTTTCTTTTTAAAATTTTCTTTAAATTTCTACCTTTTTCTGGCAAATCGGCGGCCATAACATTTTCTTATTCACCAATTAATTTCTCAACATTTCCTTGGTCAAGTGCAGCTTCTCCCAAACTGATCTCATCACCATCCAAAATTTCTTGTTCCAATCCCTCCAAATTTTGACTCATGTTATCTGTGAATTTGTAAGTGATTATTTTGGGAGCAATATCTGTTTCTTCCACTTCCTCCAAAAAATTAAATCTCCCTTGTGTATCTCGAGTAATAGAAATCTACTTTGCATCTTTGTCCAAAATTAGACCAAGAGCTTTTGCTTGACTACGAGTCATTTTTGCATCCGTCTTGCCAAAAAATTGACCCTCACCGAGGTTTAAAAAATGATGATTACCCACCGAGGATAATTTTCCAAAATTCAATGTAAATGGCTCACCCCGTTTTGTTGCTTATTTTATTTTGAATAAAATAAATAAATAACCACCACGACGCCGATTGGCTTACTTTCATTACAAAGAGCGCTAAGTAATAAACAAAATATACTTTAACTCAATAAAAGAAAGTGTCCACTTGATTTAAATCAAAGTCACCAAAAAACATGAATATTTTAATTAAATAAATTAATTTATTTTCCTTTAATAAAAATATATGTACGAATGAATTTGGGGAGATTGAAAGTTTATTTATATTCGGAAAGGTCACAAAGAAAAGGGGGATGCATAAAATAAAATGCCAAAAACAAAAAAATAAATTTAAATGAATTTAATTAAAATGCAACACAAATTCTTAATTTTGCGTTCCTGCGATTTGCTTTGATTTTTGGCCTGTCGTTGCGTTTTTAGAAATTCCTTCTTGCGAACCGCCCATGCACCGGTCTGCGATATAGTGTGTTATCCTAACGGTAACTAATTTTTTATCTAAAAATACGCTGTGTAAAAAAATTAATTTTAGCGTTATTATTTAAACATGGAATCAATTGTTGAAAAAGAATTAAATACAAAAACACCGTCATATATTTTAGCTGTAAATGAGGCTATTGAAGAAATTAAGCTAAATAATAAAATTAAGACAAAAAATTTAAAAAATAAAGAAGAAATAATTAAAAATAAAATATCAAATATCAAAGAAATTGTTTGGAGAAAAATTACACGAGGTGATTCTGTTTATAAAAATTGTGAGTCAAGAAGGAAAATGCATGAAGATAGGCTTGTCGAATTTATGATAAATAAAAATAGTACACTCAAAGAAGATCTGTTAGAACATTCAATTAAAGCTACTACAAGTAATTATTTTGGTTCTACTTGACTTTATGAGTCCAAACAAATTTTATAAATCCGACATGTCTTATTATTCTAAGTAAAAATTGTGGCCCTACTACGGTTTATGATTCCAATCACAGCGTATGAGTCCAATCGGATTTTTGTGAGCTACGAAGGTAGGTCGTCAGATCAAAGCTGGTGATGAAAAAACGGATAGGTTTATGTTGCCGACCCAGAACCCAGCGACCGTTGACTCTCGTGAGGCGCGTGCCGCAAAACCCCCCGCGAAGCGCGGGGTTTTGCTCAAGCGCCTCGCCTATGTGCAAAAGGTCTAACAACATAATCCTATTCATTTTTAATCGTGTCCGGTAGTCTCGTCAGAGGTTACCCTATAGAGTTATATGAATTGTCGAGTCGATATTTATTTAATATTTGTTAAAATGGCACTAAACTCTCAACAACTATGGTATCATCTTTAAATCACTTCGTTTAAAGAAGATTCATTTAAAGATGATTTTTGAAACGCAGTGTATATCACATTACCCCCTTTCCGATTATAATTAAAAAAACGTTCTTAAAGTTGATGAGCTTCGTGAACTCACTGGCTGCTCGAAAAAATCATTTTATGAAAAAATTGAGGAAAGAAAAAATGAAAAATTAAAAAAAGAGAATGAAAATATTGAGGAAGAATCAATAACTAATACAAATTTAAATGAATCTGATAAGCTTTTTGATGTAAAGGATGAAGAAGCTATCGAAATAGAAGTAGAAAATGAAAATATTGAAGAAAAATTGAGTAAATCTGATCAAATTGTTGAAGAAAATAAATTTAATGAAGAACAGACAATGGTATTAAATAATGACTTGGACGAATCTTTAAATAATTCTAATGAAATTATTGAAATAAATGAAGAAAATTATAATGAATTGGATAAATTGGATGAAGATAAATTAAAAGAAATTAAATATAAAAAAGAACAATTAATTGAACAAAAAACTAAAATTAATGAACAAGAAAAAATAATTTTTAATCAATTGGATCATGATATAATTGCTCATATAAATTTAAATGGTAATTGAAAAATAGGGTTGTTCCCCGTCCCCGAAAGTAGGGAACTTTGAAGATTGCCTAATAATTTGCCTAATAATTAAAATTCAACTCTGGACTGTGGATCTTGGAGTAACGTGGCATTATAATATGGATCGCCACTTGCTTATATCTGAAATTTATATTGGTTGTCTTTAAAAAACTATATCCAAGTAGATCTCGTAAAGGCGATTATAATTCCAACAAGAAAACACATAAAGTTATCCCACCTAAACATTATCTGTAAATCCAACATTAATAATTTAATTTCTAAATTTAACAGATTTATTTGAATTGAGTCAACTAAAATCAACTGAATTAACAACCAAATTCAAAAATTATTTATCAGAATTATATTCAATTTTAATGCAGAAACCTCAGAAGGATAAATTATTTAATCAAATGTTATTATTTATTAATATTTGTTTAATGACTAAATTGATTGAAGAAAAATTGGAAATTAAAAAAATATTATTAAATAAAAATTTAATTGAAAAAAGAAAGAAAAATGACGATTTAATTAAATTTAAAAAGTTAAAAGTTGATTGGACAAAATTAAAAAAAATAAAATTCATTAAAAATTATAATTATGTTGATGATAAAAAAGAAATTTTTGAAAATATTTTAAATGAATTAATTAAATTTTATAATAATTTAATTATTTTTGAGGAAGAAATCATTTCAATTGAAAATTTTGGGTACTTTATTTGCTTAAATTTTATCTCATCTTTCTTTAAATTGTCTACCTAAGGAATATTAATGAAACTCTGGACGGATTTCGTATACCTTCTGGGTTTGAGTTATTAACCTCTGGGTTAAAAGACTTTTTTTGTTTTTTCGGTCTTGGTTTTGTTCAACTTAAAACACTTAACTGAATAAATATTTTTAAATTTTTAGTCAAATCCATTTACACATATATTCTTTATTAATATCAAAGAATACAAAAATAGATGAAAATGAAGGAATTATTAATATTCCTTCTAAAAATTTAACAAATTTTGAAAATTTTGTTAAAAATGATGGAGAAATAAAAGAATTATTTTTTGAAAGAATTTATTCAATTATTAAGGAAAATAATGAAGAAAATAAATTATTATTTATAAATAATTATAATGAAGTATTTATACAAATTATTGTTAAAAGCATTAAAGATGTTAAGAAAATGTTTGATCAGCAATTGATGGGTATTTAATTTAATTTATAAATTCAAGATAAACTTAATAAATTAAATTACCTACCAAACCGATTATTTTTGAGCTTTTATAGAGGAAACTTATTGCTATATACATATGTATTAGTGAATAAGTTAGTGGGACTTCAGTGGGATAGTAATATAACAATAAGTTTAAGAATTAGCATGATTAGACAATACTAGCGAGCTTAGATCCTGAATTCAACGACTACACGGATAGACTCAGACTTTTTTGAGAGGGCCAATTCTTGAGCGAGCCTATGATTTGTTAAGGGATATATATTTGTGAAAAATTCGTATTCATAAATTTAGATGATAATTTATATAAAGAAATGGAATTATCTATACAATCGGAAGAATTAAAGAATAAATACAAAAATGAAAAATCGGGTTTTCGAGGAAAGTTTTATGAAATTAGCCAATTAATTTATTTGAATAAAAGAACTGAAACAAGTTTAGAAATTAAGGTATTCAAATTAAACTTAATTTTTTAAATTAAAAAATTAAGTTAAAAGAATATTTGGATAATATTTACAAAATTAGTCAAAAAGAAATAAAAGAAAGAGAAATGACAGAAGCTTGGATTGAAAAACATATTGAAGAATGGCTTAAAAATATTTGTAAAAGATCGGGAAATAAATATGGAGGTATATAAAGAACAATACGATTGTTGGACCCGTAATCTATGAACGGGGGTTTATTGCTCACAATCCAACTGACTTCCAATGCCTTCATTGGCCGTTTATAATTCCCACGAAAAAATAAATAAAATAAAACTAAAAACAGATTGTTATCAATATCTCGAAAAATATGATCTCGATAGTACACGATAGTACATACACTTTGGGATAAAATTAGAATCATTATAATTTAGTTTTTCCTTAAGTTTTTCTAATGTTTCTCACTTACTGATGCTTATTTCCTTTTACATTTTTTACCAAACTGATATATTTTACAATAATTGAAATCAAAATATATTTTAGGATATTCAAAAATAATTGCTGGATCTAATCTTTATGGTATTCATACATCCTCATCAGATTTGGATATAATTTTTATTATTCCAAAATATTGTTTAATTCCTAAATCAATTAAATGCCCAAAATGTAAAAAAGAAATAAATTCCATAAATTCTCGAATGTGTAAAGACCATGATTTAATTTTTGGAAATAGTCGCGATTCTTTATACAAAATGTTATACAAAGTATTTGTTGATGATCTTGAAAAGAAATTTTCAAGGGTAGATACTTCATTATCTGTTGTTATTTATGATATTATAATTAATTACATAAAACTTCTCGAGAGTGCTTATTAAGAATTTAACACATGTCCCAGAAAATAATAAAAGAGTGTTGATATTACTCATATTTAACCTCTCAAACATGCCAACACTTGATCTGATTTTTGTTTTAACAACTACATAGGTTACAAATACATATGAGGCTTAAATTTATACGTATAGCATGCGTATAGCATCTAACCTTGACATAAAACCCTGATTATTTGTTGTCAAAGAATCTGATTTGTTTAAGTAATAATTTGCGGTTTGTAGATAAAACGATTATTTAGCTAGCCTAATAATTCAATTTACAATAAATATTCAGCTAAATCCAATTGCCAATACAACAGTACCTCTTTTTGATATCAACTTTAATGGAATTGATATGGATATAATGATTGCCCCGATTGCAAGAGATGAAGTTTCTGATAATTGGAATTTTAATTTAAATAGTGATGAAAATTTAATTAATAAAAATTCAGAATTAATTGATAAATTAATTAATGAAATGTTAATTGATGGAAATAAATTATTTACTAAAAGTATTGTTATGTTAACAGGTGAAAAATAAATTTTTATAAAAAATTTAATCAATTAATTATTAGGTTATCGAGCAGCTTTTAGGCAAATGTTTGTTTTGTTGGATAAATCCAAAAGAGAAATTTTCAAGGATTTACTAAAAGCTATTAAGCATTGGGCAAAGCGTATGTTTTATTATATATTGTCAAAATCATCTCCCCGATCCGGATTCTGTTCAGGATCCAGACCGGCCCAGCTGGATTTTTCTCGATAGACTCGTCTGGAATTAATCCGAGATTGTAAAAAACTCGGATTAGGTCCTAGGCTTCAGAAAAATTCACCTGGTTCAGGTATCGAAAGCAGAACAAATATTGTAGTTTATGCTGATCGGTATGAAAATACTAGCTTTTGATAACTAATCCGTAATTGACTAGCCTCGACGGATTAGTCACTGTTGTATTCCGAAGTTTGAATATTAAGTAGCAGAAATAATTAGTTGTTAGCAATAAGAATGTTTTATCTTAATTTAAAAGTTGTTTACGAAAGCTCGACGGCTTTGTCAATCGATGACATGATTGAATCTTATTAACAAGTGATGACACGATTGTATGTCGAAGAGAGTTGGGTTAGTCCGGATCCCAAAGTATAATCCAGGGATTTTCTCCGGTTGATACTCCCCTATTACACACCTTAGTATGTCGAAATATACTTAATGGATTTATTTATTAGATAAATCTAATAACAAAAAAATTATTTATTAAAAATAAAATTAATTGAAATTGAAGAATAATGAACATAAAATCGGTTAAACAATTTTTTAATATATTTAATAGCGGCTTAGGGGTTGGGCAGTCATATTTTTTCTTCTGTCCAATAGTCTAGGAAAAGTAGCTTGGCTTTGTTGGCGATCGTTATCTTCCTAGCCTGCAAAACTATTTTTCTTACTGTTCCAAGGTTATTATGATTTTTGGCATTCTTTCGCAGTCGTTAAATAAATCAAAAATATTTTTTTAATTTTATAAATTTTAAAGAAAAACAAATATATTCAAACATGTTTGGCTATTTGAGTGGAACCATTTTATCAATAATGGCAAACAAAATATGTTTATTATATCCTTCTGGATCCCTCTCATTTTTATTCCACAAATTCTTTGTTATTTTTTCAAAATGGTTAGAGAACTTTATTATTAAATTAAATTAATTTTTAAGGGATTGGCCTAAACCTTTATTATTAGAACCTTTAAGCACAAAAGAAGATTTAGAAAAATTGGGAAGAATAAAATTACATTTAAATTCATGGCAGATTAAAGATATTGAAATAGAAGGAAATTTAATGCCTGTTATTTCCACAAAATATCCAGAATTAAATTCGGCTAAAAATATTAATGAAAATGGATTAAAGATCATAATTAAGGAAATGAATAAATGTATAAATAAATATATTTAATATTAGTTTCAATAATTCAAATTTTTCCTCGAGCTCAGGTCTTAAGTAACTAGACCCATCCCTGCCTCTTCGAAAGGAAAGCTCATAAGATTTCTCAATTTACGTGTATTTCAAAAATAACCCTCCCAATCGTTAAGTGAAAGGCAGATCGGTTTTTATATCAGGTCAACAGAGATAAATATAGGAACAATGTGAAAAGGCTCCTTTACTACACTAGAAAATTTATTAAAATATTTTTTAATTAATTTATAGCTCTTCAACAATTTAACTATCTAAATAGTAACTAGCGATGGGTTTGGCCACTGGGGTGCCTATTACGATACTGTGGCGGTAAAATACACCGGGGGGTTCTTTAAATTACGAAACTTCTGCCCGTTGGAAAGCCTAACGGCTTTGGGGGCGCGCTTCGCGCGCCGCTAGCGATTTTTTATGCCTGGAACAAAAGATTGCCTTCATTGGGACTCATCCTTCGACTTAGAGTCACTTCGGGCCTTCGGCCCTCGTCTTCACCTCAATTGGACTCATCCTTCCACTTAGAGTCACTTCGGGTCTTCGGCCCTCGTCTACCCCTCGATTGGACTCATCCTTCCACTTTGAGTCACTTCGGGCCTTCGGCCCTCGTGTTCCCTCTGTTTGGACTCATCCTTTCACTTAGAGTCACTTCGGGCCTTCGGCCCTCGCCCTCTCCCTTCCTTTTAGATGTGTGTCAGCTCGGGCCTTCGGCCCTCGCCCTCCCTTTTAGATGGTTGTCAGCTCGGGCCTTCGGCCCTCGCCCTCTTTTTTAGATGGGTGTCAGCTCGGGCCTTCGGCCCTCGCCCTTCCATTTAGATGTGTGTCAGCTCGGGCCTTCGGCCCTCGCCCTCCCTTTTAGATGGGTGTCAGCTCGGGCCTTCGGCCCTCGCCCTTCCTTTTAGATGGGTGTCAGCTCGGGCCTTCGGCCCTCGCCCTCCCTTTTAGATGGGTGTCAGCTCGGGCCTTCGGCCCTCGCCCTCCCTTTTAGATGGGTGTCAGCTCGGGCCTTCGGCCCTCGCCCTCCCTTTTAGATGGTTGTCAGCTCGGGCCTTCGGCCCTCGCCCTTTTTTTAGATGGGTGTCAGCTCGGGCCTTCGGCCCTCGCCCTTCCATTTAGATGTGTGTCAGCTCGGGCCTTCGGCCCTCGCCCTCCCTTTTAGATGGATGTCAGCTCGGGCCTTCGGCCCTCGCCCTACCTTTTAGATGGGTGTCAGCTCGGGCCTTCGACCCTCACCCTCTCCCTTCCTTTTAGATGTGTGTCAGCTCGGGCCTTCGGCCCTCGCCCTCCATTTTAGATGGTTGTCAGCTCGGGCCTTCGGCCCTCGCCCTTTTTTTAGATGTGTGTAAGCTCGGGCCTTCGGCCCTCGCCCTCCCTTTTAGATGGTTGTCAGCTCGGGCCTTCGGCCCTCGCCCTTTTTTTAGATGGGTGTCAGCTCGGGCCTTCGGCCCTCGCCCTTCCATTTAGATGTGTGTCAGCTCGGGCCTTCGGCCCTCGCCCTCCCTTTTAGATGGATGTCAGCTCGGGCCTTCGGCCCTCGCCCTACCTTTTAGATGGGTGTCAGCTCGGGCCCCTATTCCTATAACGATTAAGTTGCATGCCTGGCCCCTATGCCTGGCCCCTATCATCCTTTCAAGTAGATCATCCTTCCACATAGACCCTTGTCTTTCTTTAATTCGGACTCATCCTTTCACTTAGAGTCACTTCGGACTCATCCTTCGACTTAGACCCTTGTCTTTCCTTTATTCGGACTCATCCTTTCACTTAGAGTCACTTCGGACTCATCCTTCCACATAGACCCTTGTCTTTCTTTTATTCGGACTCATCCTTTCACTTAGAGTCACTTCGGACTCATCCTTCGACTTAGACCCTTGTCTTTCTTTTATTCGGACTCATCCTTTCACTTAGAGTCAATTCGGACTCATCCTTCCTCTTAGAGTTTTTCGGGCCTTCGGCCCTCGTGTTTCTTTCATTCGGACTCATCCTTCCACTTTGATCCACTAAAAACAAAATTTTATAAAAGTTGAAGCAAAACTGCTTCGAAATCAAAAATTTGGAAAACTTGAAGCAAATTTGCTTCAAGTTTCGAAAATTCAAAACTCGAAGCAAATTTGCTTCAGGTTTCGAAAATTCAAACTCGTCGAAAATTTGCTTCAAGTTTCAAAAATTCGAAACTGAAGCAAAAATGTGAAGCAGAAGCATGCTTCTGCTTCGGATCCATAACAGGATCCAGCTTATCACCCCACAAAATTTTTCCCAATATACAAAATTCACCCCTAAGTTCTTCGCCGGTTTGCCCGGCATGGTCAGAGACGGAGAAAAATTTCTCCTCTCTTCCTTACATTTGACCTGTCAATCATTTTTCTTCCCTCTCTCCCATCATTCTCGGGTACTGTACTCAGCCCCACAAATTTTCGAAGCTCTGTACATTCGTCAAAATGTACCGAAAAAGTTCGAAAAAAATATTTTTATATCCAGCTCGATGAGAGCTTTCGATAGATATCTCATTTGCCCTATTTATACCCACTTTGAAAAAATATTTTTTTCGGCCGAGAATTTCAGCCGAAAAAAATCACTGAAATTTTTAAAAAATCATATCTCGCCCAAAGTAAACCTTTTTTATAAATTTTAAAATTCTATAAGATGCAGAAAATTCTGCTCTATCCAAGAAAAATACTGTCGGCCAGAACCGCCGGCAAAAATCCCGAAAAAATTTCGAAAAACCAAAAAAGTTTGGGTTTTTCGAAATCCGACCCTTACACCCCCAGTTTCGAATTTTTTCGAAATTTTTTAGGCTCAAAAAATTTCTAATTTTTTACTCTATTTTATAAAGCAAACCCCATCACATTCCGATAATCCCACAAAAAGTTATGATCCCCTAAAAAATCCCTCATATCCCCCAAAAGGGGTACCCCTTTTGAAAAATTCGAGGGGTCAAAAATTTTCGAATTTTGACCAAAAAATATCCTATATGGTGGAATGATATGCGCTAAATCCTATCAGGTGTCAGAAAAATTCTAAAAAATTTTTCAAAAAAGTTATAGTCCAAAAAATTTCGCGACATTTGCGAACATTGGCCATAACTTTTTCAGACTCAAACAGACCCCCGACATATTATACCTTTTTCGAAGCCCCTCATTATCCCCTTTTGAATGACTACTCATTCACCCATATCCACTTTAATCTCAAATCCCGAAAATCCCGGATTTCGTAGTTCGAACTCCGAACTTCGACTTTCGACATTATCCTATATCCCAATAAGCTCCCCTCATTATTTGCTCTTGAATGATTACTCATTCGACCGTACTTCCCAATCCCGAAAATCCCGGATTTCGAAGTTCGAACTCCGAACTTCGACTTTCAGCTTGATCCTTTATCCCACTAAGCTCCCCTCATTAACCCCTCTTGAATGTGTACTCATTCGACCCCACTTCCCAATCCCGAAAATACCGGATTTCGAAGTTCGAACTCCGAACTTCGACTTTAGGCTTAATCCCTTATCCCATTAGACTCCCCTCAGTCCCAGCTCTTGAATGACTACCCACTCACCCATATCCCCCAACCTCGTAAATCCCTGATTTCGAAGTTCGAACGCGAAACTTCGAATTTAGACTTTATCTTTTATCCCGATAGACTCCCCTGATAATCCCCTCTTGAATGACTACACACTTGCGAATATCCCCAAACCCCGAAAATCCCGGATTTCGAAGTTCGAACACCGAACTTCGAATTTCGACATTATCCCTTATCCCATTAGACTCCCCTCACTATCCCCTCTTGAATGACTATCCTCTTGCCCATATCCCCCACTCCCGAAAATACCGGATTTCGAAGTTCGACTTCGAAATTCGACTTTAATCCTTATCCTTTATCCCATTAGACTCCCCTCAGTTCCAGCTCTTGAATGACTACCCACTCACCCATATCCCCCAACCCCGAAAAACCCGGATTTCGAAGTTCGACTTCGAAATTCGACTTTAATCCTTATCCTTTATCCCATTAGACTCCCCTCAGTTCCAGCTCTTGAATGACTACCCACTCACCCATATCCCCCAACCCCGAAAAACCCGGATTTCGAAGTTCGAACTCCGAACTTCGACTTTTATACTTATCATTTATCCCATTCAACTCCCCTCATTATCCGCTTTCGAATGACTACTCATTCGACCATATTCGAAAATCCCTAAAAATCCCGAAATCCCGGATCCCTAATTTCGAATTCCCCCTTATTCCACTATCAATAAACCCTCCCTCAACTCGAAACTTGCTTAAGTTTCGAGATCCCACTATTTTAACTCGAAATTTCTCCTATCAATCAAAATTTCTCTCTCACCTATGAGATTTGCCTCCTGGCTTTCCTCAATTTAGAGAAATCCGACAATTATCGGTAAGACAATTTTCTTACAAAAATTTTTGCCCCCCTATAAGTACCCCTAAAGTTCGAATTTCGGATTTGAAATTTTTCCTACCCATATCTACCTATCCCAACTTAATTTCCTACCAGCAGAAGTTTTCCCATATCTTTATCCATTTTCGAGTTAGTTAAAAAAAAGCCGAATTTTAAATCCCGACACATGCGACAATTCACAGGAAATGTCTGAATTTTGTGTCAAGCATAAGTACCCTCCAAATTCGAATTTCGACTTCGAGTTTTTTCCTACATATATTAGCTTGGTCCAACTTAAAATCCTACCAGCAGAAATTTTCCTCTAAGTCCACTCAGTCCCGAGATAGCCCCGGCACCTATATTATTTAGGTACCATGGGGGTTCCAAAATCTTCCGTCCATAATTTTCCTAGGTGCGGCATAAAATTTGACCCCGGACATGTCAAACTTTCATGCCCGTATCTCAACTCTGTAAAGAGCTTTAATTTTTCCGACACTTTCTGCCAAAACTTTTATATAATATATTAAAAAATTTTAACAAGATGGATAAATTTTGGAAGGAAAATATTTTTGGTGAATTAAATTACAAAAAATATTTCAAATATTTTTTGATAATTACTTGTTCTTTAAATTCTGAAGAGGAAAATGGAGATTCTCTTTTTGGATTTATGAAATCAAAAATTAGAAAAGCAATGGAAATTTGGTCAAAAGAAAAAGAATTTACAGTTCATTTGGAAAATAAAACCGTAGAAACAAATTTAAAAGAAAATCTTTTGGAGTATAGAATTTTAAGTGGATATGAAGAAAAAGGGAGATGTAGAGTTGATGAGGAGTAAGTTTAATTTTATTAGAGACCCTGAAAGTTAAAATTGGAATGGCTGTGGGATGGGATTGTATGGATTGCGGGAACTTTTCAAATAATCGCACTTTTTCTCGCACTTTTCAAATAATTTCACTTTTCAATCACTAAACTAAAATATTTCAAGGCAAAGCCTCGCTTTCCCTAGAAAATTTTTTCTAAAATTTATTTTTAGTGAAAACCCAAGACAATGTTCTATATGGGTAGTTGGAATTAATTTTAGCAACAAAATTGATAATTGGGAAGTTGCTAAAAGGCTTATAAATATTGTTTATGTTCGATTTCAATGGTATACTAAAAATGAAGTAAAAATTCAAACAATACCGGTTCAATCAAAAAATCTACAAGAAAAGTAATTTCACATAAATATACATACTGTAAATCTTCTAATTCTATTTTTCTCTATTTTCAATCATTTCGTAACCTTATTATAATCATACCTTATAATAAGGTTCAATTGAATAGGGGTTATCGCTTAAGCAGCTCCCTTACCAAGAGACCTCTCTAAACAACACACACTTCTATACATATTACTTTATTTCTTACCTCCGCTTCGGAATCTGGATGTATCTGGATGTACAGAATCTGGATGTATCCTATTTTAATAGTTCAGCGAGTAATTTATTTGGGAAATCATTGGGAACATGTTAAAATGTATTAATTAATTTATTTATTATAGAATTAATTCTATATTTGAAGCAACAAATGAAATAATTAAAAAACCACTTTTTGTTTTGCCAGAAAATAAAGATAAAAAAATTAATTTAAATAATTCTAACTTCAATTCAATTCCAAAACGTTTAAAAGTTGAAGAAGAAAAGGATTTTGTTTATTTTAAATTTAATCCATTTGAGGTTTATAAAACGATTTTCAAGATTATGGGTTCCTTCTCTTTATGGGGAATTAAAATTTATATATTTTATACTCGAAACAATGCTCCCTTTAAAAGGAGCTTGGAAAGCTGTGTTGAGCAAGTAATGGTATTTTCTGTGAAAAATTCTGTGAAAATATTAAGTCCGTATTTAGTAGACGAAGCAAGTAACCTATCAACTGACATTTAACAGTTTTGCTTCAAAAAGTTAAAGGTCCTTTTTCCATCCACAATAAAGTTGAAGGGCATATTTAGAGGATGGGCTGGATGGGGCTATGAGAATCTCAAAATCGATCTCGGTAACCGAGATTTCTTTTGAGATCTCGCCTCGGTCCTATCTCTATAATTATAATTCGTTGAAATTCCTTGCGTTGCTAAAACGAATAACACCATTCTAGCCTAATTAGATAATTCTGGACCAAGTTTTGTCAGTCAAATAATTTTGGCCCATCTTTAAAAATAAAAATTAATTAAAAAATATTTTTTGAACAAAACAGACTAAGGATGATGAAAAATGTACAAATTTAGAAGAAGGAAAAAATATCGAGAAAAGCGAATCTAAATTAAGAAGACAAAACAAAGGAGTAGTAATATCTCCTTAATTAAAAAATTATCCAAAAATGTTCACTAAAATTTCTCCATTTAAAGCATTTATTTTATCCAAAAAATTTTTTTTATTAATTTATGTATTTTATTATTTATTTAAAATGCATTTTTTTAATTTACTTTTAATTTGTTCATTATTTTTTATTAAATTAAATGTGAATTATGTTATTTATAAATTATTTTTAGTGAATTCAATTTTAAAAATCTAAAAATATAATTTTAAAATTAATTTTATTTTTTTATTTCTAATTTATTAACTTAAAAAATGTCTTTAGGTTTTTTTAGGTTAAAAGGGCATTATTATCTGAAAAATAAAAATTAAATTATTATTTTAAATAAAAAAATTTTACTTTAATTAAATTCTATTAATATTTATTTATAGTCTTATACAGACACCCACACAAAATAACATATGTACCTGGGATGGATTTTCTTCCGCTTCCGGCTTTCATTTTTTTAAATCCAAAATTATCCATCCTTGATATTTACCAAGAATGGGACCTGCCACATTAATTTTTTAAATTAAAAATAAAATTTTATCAGAAAAAGTCATTCTTAGGTGTGTAAAAATTTCCTGACTTAGTCGGGAATTGACTTCGGGAGTCGGGATTGGGAATTTTCCCGAGTCGGGAGTCGAAATACCCGAGCCTCACTATGTTATATCTACCAGGGTACGGATCTGCTACACTTTAAAAGAGGATGACGGAAGGCTTCAGAAACTCGAACGAAATAAAAACGATAGACGAATCTCGGCAACAGAAAACAGCTTATTCCTGTTACACCTCTCAATTTTTTACACAAACTTTTCGGGTTTACTTCCATTCCCTCTTCTTCCAATTTACATATCCAAATAATTTATACACGTTTTGAGCTTATTATGCTAAGATCTTACAATTAGTATAATGTGCTTTGTTTCTATTTATCTTTTACTCATTTGCAAAATTTATTTAGCGTTAAAGATATAAAATTAGTATTCAAATAAATTGGTAGTTTGCGTGAGAAAATAAAATGGAGAAAAAACCCTGTAGTTTGTTTAATATTATTATTTAAATAAATATTTTTGTATAATTTTTTTGCTTTTGACATTAAAATTGTAACTTGATAAGTTTATTTTTTTGTTTTATAAAAATTTCCGATTTGTTCTGATTCTGTGTCTTAATTTTTCGGAAGATTCAGAGGCTATTAATTTCTATTGAGAGTGAGAGACTAACCTGTAAACGGTTTGTATAAATAGCTATTTATTGTGGAAAGATAATAGATTCAAAATTAAATTATAATGTAACGAAGTTATAAATTGCATATATTCTAAGATATTTTCAGTTACTAGATTCACGCAAAAAATTAGAAGAATTTAAAATTTTTTATTATTTTTATTAATCTATGCTATTCGTGAGATTTTCTTGATTTTTTTTACTGTATGTATTGAGGATCTAGACGACCCGATTACCGATAATTGGGGAATTCTCTACGCTTTTTGTGACTGGATCCAGATTTCCCGAAATCGGAAATTTATTTTTTATGTCAACTAGATCCCTGGTTGGTTCACTTCACTTCTCTATGAGACATACATACTATGTTTTATTCAGAGTTATCTTCTAGCAAAATTCCAAGAAAATCACACGATTATAAAACAAAAATCTTAAAATGAATATATGAGAGAAATATTTGCAAACTGTAAATTGCAAGAAAAAATTTATCTTGAGTTTTAAAACATTCTGTTTTATTTTATTAAAGATTTTGTTCATTTATTATTTATTATTTCTGAATTTAAACAATTAAAGAATTATTAAAAATTTTTTATTTAATTTTCACATTTTTAAATTAATATTTAATTGAAAAGCATGCTTAGAAACATTTTGAGTAATTAGAAATAATAAATTATTTAATTAATTTTTTATGAAAAATTTTTTTTTGTTTTCTTAAAATAAAGCCTAATAAAGCATTATTATTAACAACATTCTAAAGTATGGCTTTGAGTGTAAGGTTTTTCTAAAATAAAGTCTGACTTTCTTTCTATAAATTCAAAGTACTTCTGTTTAATTTTAAAATATAGGTTAAAATATAGTGTTTAATTTAAAATATAGTTAAATTATAGTTTTTAAAATATAGTCAGATCTCGAATATAAATTATAGAACGATTTCTGGAGAGTTGTATGAGAATTGTACGGTATATCTCGAAAAACCGTGATCTTTTTCGAGATCTCGTCTCAGCATGTTCCCTATTTCTGCAGCTACAAGGTATCATATTTTAAAATGAGATAAAATTGAGTGTATTGCTTAGCAACTCCACTTAAGTTGGCTAATCTAATTCTAACAGACGTTTATATGATAGAGGTGTGTCCATTATTTCGAGGATATTAGAGTGATCATCTATGAATGTGCTGGGGCGCTATTCGTTTTTCAAATATTTGATTTTTTGATCGCGATATTTTCGCATTTTCCCTGAAAATCTCTTTAAAATTTTTTTCCTAAAAAATTTTTTTGTTGCCATTTAAATATCTTTTGTATTTATAAAAAAAAATTAAAGAAAATCATAAGCTAAATTTTGCCATTTATAGAATTATTGTTTTATTCCCAGTATGTTTTCGTGTCTTGCATGTTAACAAAGAAACTTTACTATAAAAAATTATTATTCTAAAATATTATAAGAAAATTTTATTCTTTGTTTGATTTAAATAAAATACTACAAAATTTATTTTAATATTTAAAAATATTTTCTTTGTTCAAATTTTATAAATATTTCCTTTATTTTACTAATTTAATAATTTAATTAAATTATTTTTTAAATATTTCTAAAATATTTAAATAATTATTTTAATATTTTTATCAATTAATTTTTAACTAACTTTATAGCTAAAAATATTGAAAATTTTAAATTATATTTAAAATATTTTATAATGTTTTCTGTATATATTGCGCGGGTTTTATTAGTTTTTTCGACATTTCTGCTTGGATTACAGATCCTCACACTTCCGGTTATTTTTATTTTATGTAATTTAAAATTATAATAATACGATGGCCGATCTTAAATGAGGTACTCTCCCTCATCTTCTCCTTCTCCCACAGATTTGCAATAAACTTAGACTAAAATGAGAGATTTTTTGGAACCTTGGAAATTTATCTATAAATATTTTTATAATTTTAGTTATTTATAATCCACAAAGAATACAGAAGTATGATTTGCTATAGACAAATGGTTTCAATTGGAATGTTTGAAAGTTGTATTTTACTATTGGATGTTCTTTTTAGTTTTGCGACATGTTTTGATATTAATTATTTTCTTTTATTTGAGAGGGTAAATTTAATAATAAAGATTAGTAAACTTAAGTAGGACGGACCTCGCTATAAGAAATAGATAATCTCTATTTAAGAGATGTTTATAATTTAGCTTGTTTGTGGGTAGTTTTTTTGTCTCCTGCTCCAACCTCTATGAAGCCTAATTTCAAAATCTTAGCCTCCTCTCTGGAGCTAGTCTCTGAGAGATTCTAATTTAGTAAATAATTTAACAGATTTGTGGAAGTATATATGCAGCATCTTTCATGTTATTAATCTTTCAACAAGCCTGTCTGGCGGCTAACCGTTTAATTGTAGTAATTAAAACATATCGGCTATCTAGCGTTGAATATAGTGAATCCAAAACAGAAAAATTTTTATTTAATGTAAGAATATTTTAGTTAAGGGATCTTAATGATTTTCTGACTTATTGGTTTAATTAGGAAAATGGAACCTTTAAATAAGCCATTCCTAAATTCACGAGAATTAGTCAAGAGTAGAGATCGGACTGGAAGTGTCGTACAAGAATCGAGATCTCAAAAAACTCTCCACCTTGATAACCGAGAGTTTCGATCAAGATCTCGTCTCGCTCCTTTTTTAATCGAGATCCTCTCTAGGCAAGAGTGCCACGGCAATAATGCCTCTCCCAACCTACAATCTTCCACACACATATACATAGAGGGAATTGATACACTTAAAACTACATTTTAAAATCAGAAAATTATATTCACAAATAAAGTCTAAAAAATCTTTCAAAGTCACTTATTGTTGCCTCATGGATGTTAGCCCTTCTCTATGTGTGTGCCGCTTCAAATGGCAATTCTGGATTTGTATATGACCGCTCAACTCTAGCATTTAATGAATATGAAGATATTGAAGAACGTAAATTAATGAAAAGATTTGACGTGAGAGGAGTTGTAGTTTTGTTACCTATGCCAATAACAACATTGGCAATTTATGGGGTTGTTGCTGGGTTGCTAATAAAAATGGTTTAGTTTTTAGATTTCTTTAATGGCACTTATTAGGGTCATTATTAAATTAGTGGAGAATGTATTAAATTACGAAGATTACGATAGAATTCCTTAGAGTTCTAAAATGAATGGATGAACAAAATGATCCATTTTCCTTTGTCTTAATTAGTAGGGAAGAGAGAGATCAATTCAGCTGCTAGACAGATGTTTAGGACAAATTATAAGTGAGAGCAGGACAAGCTCCTACGGTATAACACCAAGCGCCTAGCGATAAACAGTCAGGAGATCGCTGGTGATTTAAAACAGCAGGAGATCGCTTACATTATAGCATAATTAATTGATCTTGATCACTAAATTTTGAATTCCAACAAATTATGACACGCCCCGAATATATTACCAGTTTTAATATTATAAGTTGATAGTGATGTTAAGGCTTAGATAACGCAAGTTGAATGAGCTGACCTTGACTGAACTAGACCTTGGTTATTAGCTCATTATACGATAAAACTAAATTACCCTATTTTCCGAGACAAATCCCAGCCTTGAAATATTATAAATACTATATTTAGAGAGCTGAAAACAACAAGAATTCCGTTCTCCGTACAAGTTTATTAAAACCTGAAGAATATAGACTATTAGTACAGTCCATATTTATGTTCTTTATAATGAATGTCACACTGTTAACATGGTTTTTGAAATCTTGGATTGAACAAACATCTGATTATAAAATATTTAAAGTAAATATAATATTTTAATTAAGAAATTAAAATTTATGTAATGGCTAGTAATGACGAATCTAAATTTTACTGCATCCACTGGGGCAGAAAAATTTTACCTTATAATCAGTGGGCCTTAAATAGGCGTCTACCCCTATTCAGTTGCCAGCCAACTTTTAAACATTAAGATATGTCAGAAATAGATACCGTATTATTTTAATTAGAGCCTCATGGGACTCTATTTTTCAACTATCCTTCAAAGTAGTGTTCGGCAAATGGATTTTTTCGGTACCGGTACCGGGAGTACCGAAAAGTACCAGTACCGAACGTGTACCGAAAATTCCAAAATTTCTTCGGGACGGTTCCGGTACCGGGAGTACCGAAAAATCCCGATACCGAAAAGTACCGAAGAAAAATTTTCGGGAGTACCGCGGTATTTCGGTACTGACAAAAAAATGAAATAATATCACAAATATCACTATTTAAACGTTATCTAATTAAATTAGATCAATGAAAAATTTTCAGATCTAAGTTTATAAGATGAGTATACTTTGTAACATTAATCTAGTTAAGGGATTTGAGGGATGTCGTGGGATTATCATCGATTAAGCGGGATATAGTTAAATTTGGAAGTATAACGTAGGAAGGATAACGTATAAGGGATTTCGTTGGAAGGATAACGTATAAGATATCAAGGGATTTGAAGATATATCGAGGGACGTATAAGATATCAAGGGATATGAAGATATATCGAGGGATTTAGAGGATCTAGAGGATGAAAGACTATAGGGGATATCGGTGAATTAGATTATGAATATCTGCCATCATTAAGTAGTATACGGCAAATGGTCTTTATCCCAGTTATATCTCATCAAATTTTTGATATCCCCGCAACTCAAATTTCCTTACATCACTTCAAATCTTCTCATATCCCCGTTATCCATCAAGATATCCCAATTAACCTCTCCAAATCCACCGATATCCTCCTTAATGTCGTCAAATCCGTCATTATCCCCTTTATTTCCTTCAGATCCCCTGATTAATCTAGAACTTCATTGTGTAAGTCTTCAGGATTTAGGTCAAAGGGTCAACCCTTAAATCCATCAACACTTAAATCGGATATAAAAGGAGATTTTAGTAATGGCAGAAGATTTGAAGGGAGATTTTTTTTGGAAATTTTTACAATATTTATTAGTTTTACTAGCAATATTTTACATTTTTTCTTCAAATTTCTCCGGTACCGAAAATTCGGGAGTACCGCGGTACTGGAACCTTGTTCGGGACGGTTCCGGTACCGGGAGTACCGAAAAGTACCGGTACCGAGTGGTACCGAAATTTTCCAAAATCTCATCGGGACGGTTCCGGTTCCGGGAGTACCGAAAAATCCCGATTCGGTACTTTCGGGAGTACCGCGGGAGTACCGAACCGTGCCGAACACTACTTCAAAGTGGGGATCCTCCAACCATCTCCAAAAAATACGGTAGTTGGTTTACGTAAAATAAGGTCAGGTTGCATAAAAATTGTCTTGTTTTCGGGTTATATTTTTGAATTTGTCGGAAAATTTTTTGGAATTTTATTAAAAAACACTACGACGAAACCCCAACAGTGTTTTTCCACCGATACCCAAAAAATTGAAAACTATTTAACCGTACACCTACCACCTAACGTCGGAGAGTGCACCTTTAATAGAGACTAGTCTAATCCAAGAATTACTGGCTTTATTAACAATTATATATTCATTCTACTTGAAAATTTACAATATAAATTTGAAAAATTTAGCCTCTCTGGATGTTAACTTTCACCTGTATTTGTGGTCTAAATCCAGTAATTTATTTATGTATGAGCAGGTAATTAATGGTCCTAAATTTGTAAATAAATATTTTTTAGAAAATTAAGAAAACAATTATTAGCTTTTATTCGATGGAGTAAATTATAAAAATATTTTTTAATCAGCAAGAAAATTATGAGATTATTGTATTATAATATTCAAATCAGATATCAGATTCTGTGATAAAATTTAAAATTTTGTAAATTTATAGCATTTTAAAGTTTTAATGCTCTCTGCAATTTTTTTATTTTTTAATTGACTTAATTAGAGTTGGTCCACAACCCATCTTGCAGAAGTTTTTTGGTGGAACGAAGCCAGGACTATCCGCAATTGAAAAAAATTTCCTGCAGTCACGATCCGTAATTTTAAAATCCGCAATTCCTGACAGTCTTGGACGGAACTGAACTGAATCGGGGTTGAGGACCAACCTTAATGCCCAGATAAAAAATTTGATGTCCCAGATAATTCTTTTATTCAGAAATTTTTTTTATTTTACCTTACATGTTATTTTACTATAGTATTTTGTATATATACCTCGTTTATGTATAAATTTTTATTTACTAGATATTTATTTTACCCTAAAAATGGTCAACTTTCATGGTAATTTAGGAAATTTAATAAATTGCCGAAAACTAGAGAAAGATGTTGGAAGTCAGAATTTCGACCATAATTCCTACCACCCTCTGTTATATAATCTAGAGACCGGAATTTCGTACTGAACGGTATTCAGTATTAAAATACAGAAAAATACCGATATCGATAAATACTGATAAATTCAGAATTTTACCTTGCCGTATTCCGTACCGCATTGCCGACTGTAATATGTACCGATAAATACCGTCGTAATACGGTAACGTCCCGTCTTTATATACAACATAGATTTTTATATAAATCTCGAATTTAGTCCCAGAAAAAAACTTTTTATATTTTATTTTCTCTATTCTTTCAATTCCCCCCTTAAAGCCTACTATGTAAAACACCCCCACTACTTCAGCTTTTTCTTTCCTTTTTCAATTTCTAACCATTTACGTCATTAAAAAGCTTTTCTTATTTCTTAAAACAAAAATGCTCTAAAGCTTTTTAATTTTTTTTTAAAAATGTAAAGAATTAATTTATTTAAAAAATATTTCTTTTTAAATTAAAAAACTTTTTTTTCCTTTAAATTTCAGTCACTTTTTTAATTTTAAAAATTAAGGAAGTTAATTTTCTTATGTATTTCCCCTTAAAAATTCTAAAAAAAAATTTTTTTTCTTTTGTTTCAAATTTCCAATTAATATCAAATAAATACCTCTCTCGTCATTTTTTTTATTTGAAAAAAAATATTTTTAAAAAAAAATAATAAATAATAACCACGTAATATTTAAGAACACTTTTTATTTTTTTATTTTCTCTCATTTTCTCTCATTCTTATGGGTACATTTTACCGCGGCCAACTTGGCGCGGGTCTTAGCATCAACCCTAGTAAAGTCTGCACCTAGTCAAGTTTGGTATGGTTCGACGCGTCTCATCGTGCTGAGTCTGTTGGTGCCTAAATTGACGAGCTCTGACTTTTCTAAATTAAGTTATGACCTCGCGCCGTACTTGGCTTGCGGTAAAAAGTCTTGCCCCTTACTTTCTAAAGCTTCTAAAAAATAAGTATAGCCTCAACCCTCTTTTATCCACTGCTTGAATAAATAAATAAAATGGCAATGACATATGTAAAAGCATAAAAGTAGAGACTAAATAAACTAGAAAGAACATTTATTCTTTTTTTAAAAAATGTCAAAGAGTTGTTTAATGCCAACAGAATATTTTATTCATATGAATTAATGAATAAATAATTAAAATGTCCAAAATAGGCAAATTTTTTTTCTACTTGACGACATTTGCAGACAAAAAATATAGTGCATGTCGAGCGTGTAGGACTAGATTAAACTCTTACTTAAGATATCTGCTAATTGAACACCTCAATTTAGGATGCTTTTTAAGGTGTAGTTGGTCATGGGGGCGGAAGCTGTTTAAAGGGGTATGAAGATACCCCTTAAATGAAGATACCCCTCTGTTTCCGATTCCAACAGTTCCGAGTCCCATCCTCTTCTAATTCAAAAAAATTATCCGCAAAAATACCTCCGCTATTTAAGCTACCCTCGTTATGAGATTTAAAAAAATTTCAGGCCTAAGGGGTCTCTTTACGATTCCAACAGTTCCTAGTTTCGGCAACTTCGTCATTTAGGCTGACTTCCGTTTTCTAATTTAATCCAACTTTAATTTACGCCTCCCAATCTTAATTCATTTTCTATAGAGAAATTTAAAATTTGTCCGCAAATATTTGTCCGCAACTATTTGTCCGCAAAAATTACCTCCGCTCTTCCTGTAAATGACAAATTTATTTTATTTATCACCTTCTCTCCCCGACATTTTTCAGCGACAAAAAATTTTTTTCGTTAAAATTTTTCATTTCCATCCTTAAAGAAAAATTTTGACGTCATCAGATTCTTTATTTCCCTTCCTCTTCCAATTCAAAAAATTCTATTGTTTGTTTGGATTGTCTCCCACACCTGCTACTTACTTTTAAATACCATTCTTTCTACTAATAAATAAATATATTTATCGACCTCATCACATATTTTAAGCTTTTCCTCAAAGCTTTTTTAACTCAATTTTGTCCTCTTTTCAATTCGGTTACTTCCGTATAAGCTAATTTTTCTTGGATTTTTAAAAATATTTTTTTTTGTTTTTTAAACAATAATTTATTTAAGCAGATTGCCCACACATAAAAATTATTTACTAAATAACTTTTCTCTATTTAAAGGGTTTTAAAAAATAATGATCAGGGCTAACTAGAGTTGATCAAGACGAGACCGATACCGAGACAGATACCGAGATTCTCGGCTTTTTTCCAATATCGGTCTCGGTTTTTTCATTCTCGGTCTCGAAACCGATACCGATATTCTCGGTCCATTTCTCGGCGAGAAACGATACTGACTCAAAGGAACAAAATTCTCAATATTGTCCAAGTTTTCGGCCATAATTTTTTTCGGATATCCGTCCATAACAGAGAAAGTGAATTTTTTTCGAATAAGGTCTTCTAAAATTCAAAAACTTTTCGCCTGCGGCGCTGAAAAAGGAAGAAATTTGGTGAATTGGCCTTCCAAAATTTAATAAATTTTCGTCTGCGGCGCTGAAATGTTGAATTTTCCGAGACCTCGGCCGTTAGATTTTCAAGATTTTTATTACAGAGCCTTCCGATTTTCGGCAACTGTTGTTCCCACCAGTGGATTAAGGGGATTTAAAATGATCGGAAGCAGGGATGAGCGCATTGAGTTTGCGTTATGAGGGATACGGACAAAACTTAGTATCCATTGCCAAGCCAGATCTGATCCAGATGATGAAGAGTATTTATCTGATGATTTGTATGATGAAAATAATGAATAAATTATTTTTACTCGTATTTTTTGACATAAAATAAAAATTTTTGTTAGTCTCGGTCAGTATCGTTTCTCGGTATCGGTCTCGGCTCAAAATGTTGGTATCGGTCTCGGTATCGGGTTCTCGAGTATCGGCCAATCTCGGTCTCGGGTTGGCCGATACTAGTATCGTTTTGATCAACTCTAGGGCTAACCGAGTGACTCGACTCAATCGCTCGGTTTTCTCGAGCTCGATTTTTTCTCAATTACTCGGTACACAACGTATTCTATTAAACTTAGATACATACCTATTTCTTAAATATCTATTTTGATCTTAGATACTTTAAAAGTTAAAAAATTTAAGGAATTATAGTAATGACTCACTAATTTTTAAATTATTTGTTTTTCATAAAAATTTTTATTTAACAAAAAAATTTTTTGGTTCAAAAACTCTGAGAATCACATAAAATATTAATCTCTTAAATAAATTTTAAATTCTCAGAATTGTTTAAAAATTTTTTTTCGGTTTTTTCAAAAAAAATGTAGAGAAAAATTTTCCAAAATTATTTTGAAACAAATCGATACTTCCAAAATTGAGAAAAAAAAATCTGAGAAAAATTCGAAGATTTTGGTGCTTTTTGTAGGATGAGGTCACAAACCCTTGCAAATTTCTCCTTTGTCTTTTCAATGCTTTTTAACTGAATTATTTTAAATAAACTTTGAAAAATTATTCTTTATTATTCTAGTTTTACGTTTTAATTTTATAAAAATAAATACACAAAACTTAAAAACAGAAACATTAAGAAAACACATTTTCTGCTAATTTATTAGAATATTATTTGCCATTTTAGTTATTTTATTGTTTAAAATAGATTTTATTTTCAACTTTTGATTAAAATATTTACATATTTTTTCAAATTATTTTAATTTTTCTGGGGGTTTCTTAATTTTTAATTCTTTGAAAAAAATTTTTCTGCTTAATAATGTAAAAATAGGAGAAATCAAGCTGCATATTTTCAACTTCCTGGAATTTATTGTTAGGGTACTACTGTCATGAGTAGGATTGTCGGTTCTTGGAAAATCCGAAACAGAACCGAAGAAACAAACTAAAAAATTGTCGGTTCCAGATATCCGAAAAGATTTTCCTAGAACCGACAACCATGCTTGGTGACTCACTCGATAGAGTATCTACATACACCAGGGATCGCGCCAACAGAAAACCAAATTCACGATTTTCGGGAATCGTTAATCGGGTCGGCGCGATCCCTGATCTGCACGTTGTGAGCAGAAGCTCCTAACTATATCTTACATGAAGTCGATGATGCCTACCAAGTTGCTAAACTTTTGCCAGCCTTTCACTATAATTAATTATCGTTTTTTATTCCAATTTCCTAATTTTTATTTATTTTTAAAGTTAAAAAATCTCCTCTTGAAAATTTGTAAAATTTATTAAATATTTTAACAAGTCTTTCCTAAAAATTTTTGAGAGAAAAAAATTTTTTCCCTCTTCTCTAATTTAAATATAAATTTTCATTTTCATTTATTTCTTGTTTAATTAGAAAGATATAATTGGCTTGAGCAAAAACAAGAAAAATAATAATTAATATAGACAACCGCATTAAAAAATAAAACACGCACAATGGATGGGGGTAACTACGTCAAAACTCAGCGAGATGAGAGGAAAGCATTTTTTGCTGTCACCTTTAGGCAAAGCAAATAATATTTGAAGAGGAGAGAATTTACGTCGGAGGTCGAACGCTTTTTTAAAGCATTTTAAAAAGGGAAAGAAGAGGATAGAGGATGTTTGTGGGGAGAAGGAGGATGTTGGGAGAGGAAGAGGCTGTTAGGAGGATGTTGGGGGGGGGGGGGGTGATAGGATGTTGGGTAGGTAAGAGGCTGTTATAATAGAAGGATGTTTATGGTGACGGGATGTTGGAGGAAAGGGAGGATGGGAAAAGGAGAATGTTGGGGAGAAGGATGCTGTTAGGAGGGAAGAGGCTATTAGGAGGATGTTTGGGGGTATAGGATGTTGGGTAGGAAAGGGAGGATGGGAAAGGAGGATGTTGGTGGGAAGGAGGATGCTGTTTGGAATGGATCCTTCCCTTCCAAACAGCTTCCCTTCCAAACAGGGGGGGGAGGGACAAGGGATCCTTCCCTTCCAAACAGCATCATTCTCACCAACCCTCCTGGGTTTGGGAAGTGGAAGAAGATGTTGGGGAGGAGGGGAGAACGTTGGGAAGAGGAGGTTGTTTGGGGGTATAATGGAAATGGGAGTAGAGGGAGGGGGAGAGGGGGGAGGGACACAAAAAATAGAGGAGAGTTTAAGGAATGAAGATGGGGGCCGTTCGCCCATCTTTATACTATTTTATTTTATAGTTTATTATTTATTTTCTCATCATTTATTATTTTATTTTTTTATTGTCACTATTACAGCTGTTAATAAAAAAATATATTTCCTTTAAAAAAGTATTTTTAAATTTAAAAGCTAGCTTTTAAAATTCAAAGAAAACTCCTCAACTCCTCCCCCTTTGCGTGTGTTTAATGTCTATAAATTTTTAAATAAATTTTTACAATTTCCCTTTTTTCTACCTTTTTCTTCATTAAAAAATATATTTTTTAAATGAGAACATTTTAATCCTTACGGAGGATTTATTTTTATGTTAGAATTATTTTTCTTATTATTTTTCTATTTATTTTTATTTTTTTTAATTTTCAAAGAGGAAAAGCATTGATTACTTTTTAATTTTTATTTAATCGACGCTAATGATTTTTTCTTTAAAAAAATTTTTTTCTTTGTTAAATTGATTTAAAAATTGCTTTCTTTAATTTTTATTTAAAAAATTTTTTTATTTGACAAATTAATGCATTAAATTTTAAATTTTTTAAATTTATTAAAAAATTATTTTTTTATATTTCTTAGAGGGCTGTCTGTAAAGTAAAAATAATTTAATTATTTAAAAACCCCACAATTAATTTTAAAAATTCCCACTTGTGAACCCTTTTTTCTACCTTTTTCCTTTATTATCCCCTTACCTCTATTCAAAACAAAATTTTAAAAATTCCACATGTATTTTTTGCCTTGATTAAACACAATAAAAACTACCTCAATTCTATAAACGAACGAAATTTTTTGAATAAAAATTTTTGTGAATATACAGTATTAATTGTCAATAAAAGGCCTTCAAAGGTGGCTGATTAATGGAATTTCTAGGGATTATTCAGACATGCAAATCTGATATCCTAAGCGAAAAATTCCGTATGTCCGTACTCTTTTCGGATCCCTAAAAATCCTTACTACTCTACTAAATACTACTCTTTTCGGATCCCTTAGAGACAAAGATATATTTTTTAAATCAAAATTTACTTCAATATTCTAGCATTTATCTAGCAAATTTACTAATCTCTTTCTTATTATGGCAAAATTTTGAAATTTTATTTATTATTTTTAAATCAGACTAGGAAATTTCCTCATATCCAGATTTTCTTTAATTTAATTATTCCCTCAACTTTTTCATTGTTTATTAACCTTAATTTTCATTATTTTTAAAAATTTTTTGTTTAAAAATTTTATCTTTAAAAATTAGAATGGTACAAAGTCAACAACAAAAACAAAAATCACTTGTTGGGGAACAGCCCAACACCAACAATAGCGAAACAGCGCCTTTAGGCGAAGATAAATATCAACAATCCAAAACACAAATAAAACAACCACTAACTTGTATTAATGAAAATATCCCTCAAAAGGAAATTACAACAACACAGAGACCCGAAACAATAAAAGTAATTATATAAAAAAAATAATATTTTTTTGAAATATTTTTAAAAATAATTTTTGAAAATTTCTATGCATTAGGACCTCAATTTAAACTAAAACCTCTTCTTTAAAAACCTCCAATACCATTTTGATACGTATTTATTAAGTAATAACCCCCCCCCCCCCTCTTTCTAAAATATCCCCCTCTATAGGTCGATCGAAAAAATAACCCCCGAGGGTTATTTTAGAGAAAATACGGTACGTTTTTAAAATTTGGTTAGGCACTGGATTAAAGAGCTGCTTAAACAATACCAAAGCTTTGACATTTCTATTTCCGTTCCAAAACAACTCTAAGCGATGCTCTCTGTAGAGACCTGACCGAGACAATATCTCGATCGAAAATCTCGGTTATCAAGATTTTATCAAGATCCATTTAGGATACTTTCTCATTAGGATACCATTTAGATACGTCTTTATTTAGGATACCTTTTTAAAATTTGGTCCTTCCAGTCCGAGCTTTGATCTCCATTTAAGACACAAATTCAATTCTAAGATTATTCAGCCCCAAAAACTTTCTAAAAACGTGGGTGAATACATTCCAGAACCCAAATTAATTTTTCATTTGTTTTTTGGACGCTAATTAAAACATTCTTTATTCATGTTAATTTTTATACTTTTTTTATAATTTTTTTATTTTGGAGAGAAAAGTTTGACGAAAATAGAAAATTTTTATTCGTTGATTTTTTAAATTTTTTAAAAATTTCAAAAAATAAACTACAAATTTTTTTTTTTAAATTTTTGCTTTATTTTTTTTTTAATTTTCTAAATGTACAGCTGATTGCTATTTTTATTTTGTATTGCGTAGAAAATAGGGCGAAAATAGAAAATAAAAAAATATTTTATTTTAAATTTTTGAAATTTATTTTTTTATTCAAATACAAACTATTCTCTTTATTTTTCTTTAATCTTAGAATATTTTTAAAAATGAAAAATTTAGCAAATTTTTTGATTAAGGTATTTAAACTTAATTTAATATAACACTAGCCTTAAATATAGTTAGGGGTGGGGTTTTCGAGTCGGGCCGACATTCGGGTCATTTTTGGGCCTCATTTTTATCGGGCCGGTCCAACCGAGTCTTTTTCAGGCCAAAATTCGATGCCCGACTCGATCTTTCGGATCGGAAAACATTTTTAGATCGTCTAGTTCATCCCAGGGATGCTAACATAGAAAAATAAATGACCGATTTCGGAACTTACGATCCCTAAATATCTTAACATATACTCATACAACTCATGTCTAGCTACCGTAAAAATTCCCTTCCTTCGAATAATTCCCCACCCTTGAATAATTCCCCTCCCTCGAATAATTCCCCATCCCACGGATGGGTTGAAATATTAATTCCTCGGGGGAAAATATTAAAATTCTCAAAAAATCAAAAATATTTATTCACAAGTTTCTCAACAATCTAAATTCTAAAAATTTAAAAAATATTTCTTAATTTTCTAGGTTGGGTTTTATGAGGTTGGCCGAACTATCGGAAAAGGCAATTATGCAGTTGTTAAACTAGCAAAACACAGAATAACCAAAACAGAGGTAAATAAATAAATTTTTAAAAATAATAATAGCCAATAAAATTAAAAAAAAAATGAATTTAATAATCTCAAAAAAAATTCTACCGGAACTACCCAATAATTAATTTTTAATTTTAATTTATTCCAAAAATACTTTTAAATTCCAATTATTTTTTAAACTTAAAAAATTTATTTTTTTTAATTAAAAAATATTTATTAATGATCGGTTTGACGTAAAAAAATATTTTTTTTTATTATTGTCGTCAGTCCTCATTATTTTATTTTAATGATAGGTAAATAACCTCCCTCTGTTTATTGACGCAAAAAAAATAAAATTTTATAATTTATAAAAATATTAATTAAAAATTAATTAAAATATTGATTTAATTAGACAATTAATTAATTAATTAAAAATCTGAATAATAAAATTAAAATAAAAATTAGATTGGGGTTTGGCTAATAAAATAAAAATAAAATTGCCTTAAGACGAGATCAGTTCCAGACGAGATCTCGATCAAGAATCTTGGTTATCTAGATGATATTTTTTGAAATCTCGATTCTTGACGACTTTCTCAGTCAGTTCTCCACCAGTGTTTGGAAGCTCGAACCAAAATTTTTACTCATTCTTGTGTACGAAATACGAGTACGAGAAAATTTTAAAATTCCAAACACTGGTCTCCTCTTAATCTAAGGTTGTCGGTTATTGAAAATACTGAAGAGCCGAAAAATACTCAGTTCTTCTGTTCGATTCTGAACCTAAAATTCTATTTTAAACAGTCAATTTATTTAATTGTTTACAAAAATATTAATCAAAAATAATTATAAATATTCGGGATAGTTAAAATTATTTCTTGGAAAAACGAAAAAATTTCTTAGCTTTGCTGACTCTTTAAAAATAATAAATAAAAAATATTTTCTGTAAATAATAAAGAAAATTAAAAAAAAATTTAAATTTTCTTTTCAGGTAGCAATAAAAATTGTTGATAAACGCCGTCTTGATGCAAATAATTTAGCCAAAATATATCGAGAGATTGAGGTGCTTAAAAGGTTGAGACATCCACATATTGTTAGGCTTTATCAAGTGAATATTTAATTAATTTCTTTTTATTTTTTCAAATTTTAAACAAATTTAAAACTGTTAATCCTTGCATACCTTACTATAAAATACGCCCAATATTAAATAATCCTTAATTTAAGTTAAGATTTTTTTTCTTTGGTCAATGTCACTAGTTATCGGCCTGGGTTTTGACCAAGGCCTGAGTTTTACTGTACCAAGAATCGGGGCATTTTTTGACCTTCCTTGGGGTTTTTCCGTGACTGTGTTTTCCCTGGATTACAGGCCCAGGATCCGGCCCAGGTCAATTAATCAAACCCAGGGACAGGCCCAGGCTTTTCAAAAATACCCATCTCTAATATCCACTGAATTGAGGAGGAAAATTTAAAGATAAGGAACTCTATCTTTAAATTTTTTTAAATTTTCATCCTAAGGTGTTATTTAAAAAATAAGTTTCGCTGTATTTTTCTTTAGAAAAATTTTTTTAATTAATTTAAAAATATCTAAAGGTAATGGAGACAAATAATATGCTTTATTTGGTTACTGAATATGCCCCAAATGGTGAAATATTTGGTAAAATTAAATTTTGGATTTAATCTAAAATTTTTTTTAAAGATTTAATATCAAAACAGCACAGATTAACTGAAGAAAATGCTAGAGAAAAATTTTGGCAGGCAAATAAATTTTATTAAAAATATTTAGTCAAAAAATTATTTTATAGATAATATCGGCTGTTGATTATTTACATAATATTAATATTGTTCATAGAGATCTTAAGGTGAATTTTTGTTTTATAAAAATTTTCAAAAGAATTTTTCCTTATAATTTTTTAAAATATTCATTAGTAAACCGATATTTACCGAAAAAAATCAAAAGCCTAATAATTTTTGAAAAAACGGTCCCACGGTTTAGCTAGAAATTGGACAAACGGCAAAATCAAATAACAAATCAAATAGTTTGATATTTGGAAATGTTTGATTTCTTTTCAAAACACATCAAACAAATACTTGATCAATAAAATCAAATAAAATTTGATCAAATGTTTGATTTTCCAACGTCAAATACTTACCGTATTTACTCGATTAATTCCCCATCCTCGAATAATTCCCCACCCCCTATTAATTCCCCATGCCAGGGGTAAATTGAAAAAATAATTCCCCACCCCCAAATATTCTAATACACGTTCAATTTTCAAAACTCGAATAATTCCCCACCCCCAAATATTCTAATACACGTTCAATTTTCAAAACTCGAATAATTCCCCACCCCCAAATATTCTAATACACGTTCAATTTTCAAAACTCGAATAATTCCCCACCCCCTAATAATTCCCCATGCCACGCATGGGTTGAAAAAATAATTCCTCAGGGGAATTTATTGAGTAAATACGGTATTTGATCCTATCTCTATTTCTAGCACATACTTTCGCCAGTGATTAACGTGTATTTAGTTTGATAAGATATTTGATACCCCTTTTATAGTGAAATTATTTATCCGGAATTACTTGTCCGGAAATTCGAATTTAAAAAATATCCTCAGCAAAAAAACAAATTACATATTTGTTCACTAATTTAAATCCACAAAAATTTCCAAACCGGAAATTTTTGTAGAAAATATATTTAGAGAGTTCAAGACGTCATAAAAAACATAAAAAATTAATTTTATTTTTATTGACGTTAATAGGCGATGATCGTTCTCTCTCTCCCTCTCTCTCTCTCTCAGAAAAGAGAGGAAAGGAAGGAACAATCATCTTTACTTATGCCGATCATCATTCACTTTTTCTTCCAAACATTTATTGAGTCCGTTCATTATAACTGATTTTTATTAATAGACCAAAAAAGAAGATTTGTGTTTGACGTCAATAAAAATAAATTTTAATGGAAAATTAAAGAAAATATTTTGAGGGAGAATATTTTTAAATTTAAATTGGAAAAAAAATACAGAAAAAATATTTTAAAATTTAATGAAATAGGGGAAAATCGGGATTTTTTAGGATAAAAAAATTTATTTTTCAAGGCAGAGAATTTATTACTTGATTCGACTTTTCAAATTAAATTGGCGGATTTTGGCTTTTCAAATTTCTTCTCTCGAAATGATACTTTGGATACCTTTTGTGGCAGTCCGCCATATGCCGCCCCTGAAGTTTTTGAAGGGAAAAGATATGCTGGGCCAGAAATTGATATTTGGGTATTTGAATTTTAAATAATCAAGAAAGGAAAAAAATATTTTTAAGAGTCTCGGTGTGATTCTTTATGTAATGGTTTGTGGAGCATTGCCTTTTGAAGGCGCCAATTTACAATTGTTGAAAGAAAGAGGTGTGTAAATTTAAAAATTTTTTTAACCTTAATTAATGTACTCAAAGGAATTTTTGCCGAGCAAAGCTTAAAGCCAGTCTTAAAGCCAATCCTCTATTCTAAGCTAAGCGAAGGACATCTTTTCAAGTGCCTTTAAATTAATAGTTTCATTTTCGAGTCGATCGAAGCTTGAAGCAATTTTTTGAGCTTCTTTTTAGCTTCATTCGAGCTACTTTTCGAGCTCCCTTCGTACCGAGTCGGGTGCCGAACTGCTTCGGGGCGAGTCAGGTCTTTAGCTTCTTTCTGACCAAGAAAGAAGCTTTCTGACCGAGTAGGACCATTTTGGTAGCCTTTCTCTTAATCCTTTCAAGGTCGTAATTTAATTAATATTAGAGGCTGAAAATATTTGGAGAGGTCTCTAGCTTCTTTTTGTTATCAATGACCTTTCAATGTTCACCTAACACTAAACTCTTCAAAATAATTTTTTAAATCAAAACAAATTCTAAAAAATGTTTTTTAGTTCTTAGCGGTCGAATCAGAATTCCTTACTTTATGAGCTCTGATTGTGAGAATCTTATTCGTCGAATGCTCACAGTAGATGCTCGAAAAAGGCCAACAATCGAACAAATTAAACAGCATCGTTGGATGCATTCTAACGATTTTAATTTAAAATATCAAACACTTTTTGATTTGGCAAAATCTTCAACTGAAGGAATTTCTAAAAATTTAAATGATTTACACCCACAAATTCTTCGCTTGATGAATAATATTGGAATTGAGACTGTTAAAATTAAAAATGTTTGTAAATATATTTTTTATTAAATGAGGGTTATGCGTTTGAGTTTGACCTTGAGTTTCATTTTACGTTTTTGGAACTTGTTTCTTATGATCATCCCTGGGTCGTACTGAAAAGAAATATTCCTCGGATCGAGTCTAAAGGCTCAGGGATATGAGGAGGCATCCTATCCTTGCTTTATGCTACAATAGCTATTTAGTAGCCACGAGTTTATTTATAAAAATGCCCCAGTATCAGTTGTTCACGCTATCCATTATACTTGAGAAATTCATCAGAATATTCCATATTATTGAGAGTAAGAACATTTTTTATTTTCTCCTGTACCTGGGTCGAGATTTATTAGAGAGTTTACTGTAATAATTTATTTTTTAGTCCCTCCTAGCTGATGCTTATGACAATCTTCAAGCTATTTACTTGCTTCTATTGGAAAGACTTCAACAACGAGGATCACCCTCGCTATCCCCAAACCAATCGGGTAATCAAATAAATATTCAAACACAACAACCACCAATTAATCAAGAAGCTACAAAAATTCCAGACGAGACAAACGAACAAAATGTTAAAACTGTTAATACTCCATCTGTAACTACTACTATAGTACCAAATATAAATCCTCAAAATGCTACAGCACCAACACTTATTCTAGGTAAATATTAAGGCTGAACGATACATATTTTACGGATAGTTTAATATATTGTTATGGAATAGAACGGATTATGTCCGCAAATTTTTTTGTCCGCAAAAAATTTTTTTGTCCGCAAAAAAATTTTTTTGTCCGCAAAAATATTTTTGTCAGCAAGTATTATTTTTTCATTTTTTCAGACAAACAAAATTCTATCGCTGATTCTTTCCACTTCCAACAAAATGTTACTCGAGGAGCTAAAGTCAGACGTCAATCAGATGGTGTAACAATTGTTGGAGGTGGACCTATGATTTGTCAATGTTGTTGTTGTCTTGCTTCTTTTAAACAAAATTCTAAAAAGTTTAAAAAAATAAATTGAATTATTAACCTTCGTGATTTTTCCAGTTTACTTCAAAATGGACTAATTCCTTTAGAAATAAAAACTGGTTTCCCTCTAATAACTCAACAATCTATTCCTCAAAGTTCTACCAATCCAGAACTTCAAGGCGTACTTGAAGCTCAACAACAACAATTTAGACAGCAACAGGTTGATCAACGCCAAGTTGTGGTAACTTTTTTTGTTACATTGAAAATTGTCCTTAATAAATGCCCACAAAAAATCTCCACAAAAATTTGTCCGCAAAAATTATTCACAGAATTTGTCCGCAAATTCTGTCCGCAAAATTTGTCCGCAAATTCTGTCCGCAAAATTTTGTCCGCAAATTCTGTCCGCAAAAATCTAAAATAATTATCTCTCTAAAATCCCCAATTTTCTAGCTTCCCTCAACATCAGACTATGAATCAGAAAATTGTTGTTCGAGTTCTTCTGCAGCTGGTTCTTCCCTATCTAGACAGTCTACTATAGGAACAATTAATTCTTTTGACGAAGTTTTTAAATTTAAATAAAATTTAAAAAAGACAAAATTTTTAAAAGGGTATTATTGACGAAACTAACAATTCTGGACTTTTAATGTTTGCTAATGCAGCAATTCATGGAAATTTACAAACAACTGGATATGGATTGTTACAACATATAAATCATTGTCATGAACCTTTACCTGCTTTTGATAGTCAATTAAGCCAGGTAGAAATTAAAAAAGGAATGAAAATGGGTGGGTTAAGTACGGTTGAACCTCGTGTCCCTCGGATACGAAAAATCTTATGATAGCTTATAATGAATGTTCCTTAAATTGAGGGTATTGTTATCAACCGTGTTCACTAATGGGGGTAAGGGTAACTAGAGATTTTTGGTAAAATTGGATCTAGATATGCACCAATATATATGTCCGCAAATATATTTATCCGCAAAAAACTGCAGAAAATCCGCATAAATATGCAGAAAATCCGCAAAAGTTTGCGGATACTGACAAAAAATTTTCTCTGATAATATATCCAAATTTCCACTTAAAAATAATACTAGAATTTTAAATTAAAATTTTTAGAGAATTCTTATTTTAGGATCCACTCTTCTCTTCCCAATCATCAAACAATAGTGCAAATGCATTTCGTATGGGTAGTTCCAGTAGTAATGGAAAAACCCCAATAGAAGGTGATTATTGCCTTAAAAGTTTTGAAGATAAAAATGAAGGGGATCCAGATACTAACAAAAATAATTTACCTAAAAAGAGGGGAAGTAAACGAAGGAGGGATGAAGGGTACATTTAGTTGATTAGAATTGGCACTAGATATCGAGATTTTTGAAAAGCCTGGACCTTTTTCTGGACTCTGGGTTTGATTTTTTTGACCTTGACTGGATCCTGGGCCTGTAGTCCAGTAAGAACCCAGGCCCAGGAAAAACCCGGGAAGGTCAAAAAATGCCTGAACCTGGACTCGGTACAGGAAAAACCCAGGCCTTGGTCCAGGTCCAGCTCGATCTCTAGTTGGCACTAGTCTTTCTGTAAAATTCAAAATTAATTTTAATTTTTTGTTTGCTCTTTTTCAGTGTTTTTCTGTCCTTTCAGATTTTTTTAAATTTTTTTTTTAAATTTAGATACTCATTTGTATGCTTGTTTTTAATTTTAATATTGTTTGTATTTATGTTTATGTAACACTAATATTTTTTAAAATTTTTCAATTTGTTTCACTTACATATAATAAAACATTTTATTTGTGTTGTTTTTATTGTTTTTGTGAATTGATGCACTTTTATAAAAAAGCACGGATGTTTTTCACGTCGATTGAACATAAAAAAACTTTTTACTACCGTATTTACTCGATTAATTCCACTGTGGAATTATTTTTCAACCCATCCGTGTTATTCGTATGGGTAGTTCCAGTAGTAATGGGAAAACGGCGAATTAATCGAGAGAGGATGATTATTCAAGGGATGTGAATTAATCGAGTAAATACGGTATATGTACACAAGGGTGGAAATGTTTTATGGAAACTTTTAAATTCAAAATTTTAATTGAATAACAGATTAATTTCGTTCTAAAATTTTGGAATCTTTAGCTTTGAGTATTACAAAAAATGCTCCACAACCTCTACCACCCAAAAAATATTCTTTAGGGAAAATTTACTTTTATTTTTGTGGTTGTTTTTCAACCCCTCGAATCATTAAATTAAAGATTTCTTTTTTAAAAAATCTTCTCTTAGTATCCTCTCCATCAGTTGCACGATGTTGCTGTTCTAATTCAAGTACAGGCGTTGCTGGTGGTGGCACTGGCGGTAATTTAATGAAGCATGTACAATTACATCCTCATTGTGGAGGAACTTCTGGAAGATTTCAACATCGTCATATTGGCTTAAAGTAAATATTTTTTACTAAAATGCGGACAGCAAAATCAATGATGTCCGCAAAAACTTGCGGAAAATCCGCAAAAATTTTTCGGACAATCCGCAAAAATTTTGCGGACACTGCCATATTCGGGCGGATGGATATATAGAATACTAATTAAACTTCTCTAATTCTAGTCATCAACATTACCATCAAAATCAACGTCATCAACATTTATTAAAACCCTATTTTTATCCTCAACAGCAACCACAAACAAATTCAGCTCGTCCCGCAGCTGAAAATGAAAATAATCAAAACGGAATAAATAATCCTGCATTTCATCAATTATTTCTTTTTGGGGGAGAAAATTTAAGAATTAGGTGGGAAGGGATTTTTAAATAAAATTTTAAATTTTTTTAGTGATAATTCTATTGGAAATGCCCCTTTACCTTTCCCTACTGGAAATTTGGGGGAGAGAAATAGAGCTATGGAAGGGTTACATCGGTAATCTGTTAATTAAAAATTATTTTTTTTAACATTTAATTTTCTAGTCCTCAAAATAACAATGGAATACCTCTACATAACCAGTTTAGAGGAATGCGACTTTCTACGGGTTTGGCTAGGTAAAATTACTTAAATTTTGCATCAAGTTATACTAATGGTTATGTCCGCAACTGGTAGAGGGGATATGGACGGATAAGAATAATCCAGCTGCTAGTTAGATAGTTGCACAGTAAATTGTGCCCTTGATTAGCCTTTTTCATGATGGGAAAAAATTTTTCTTTTCTATGGTGTCCGAAAAAATCTTGCGGAGATTATTATTTTATAAATCTTCAAAATTTCATCCTTCATTAGGGACAATCTTCCGCGTTATTAGGGAAATCCGAGCTAAAAAGGGAAAAGATAAAGCATTAGTCAATGCCCCGGTAACTTAGTGTAAGGGCTCCTATAGGAGATGAGTGAAGCGCCTAGCGATAACTACAAGGAGGTCGCAGGTCGAATCCTGCCCGCTGGCTAAACTTTTGTGGTGGCTATACTTATATAACTTTATTTTGTTAATTAAATTATTTTCCAGCCTTGCAAAAACATTGCCAATAGCTATCGGAGTCAATACTTCGCCTATTTTATCCTCAAATACATCTTCTACTTCAACAAGTACAAACAGTCAACAATCCTCCCCTTTATCTTCCCAAACTCCTTCCCCAGCAGAAAATCGGCAAAAATTTTCGAATGTTAGACAAGCACTTGGTTGTCTTCCAAAAAGAATTTCTTTACCAGAAAATTTACAATTTCAACCACAAATTTTACTCAATTTAAAACAGTCAATACATGTCGAAAAACAATTAACTAGGTAATTGTTAAGAAGCGTTTTCGTTGACAATTTAAATTTATATTTTCTGACATTTTTTGCGGACATTTCTGCGGAGATGTAATACTTAAAAAATATAATCGGCATATTTATCAACCTTTGGGCGTCACTGATAAATTCAAAACTAACTTCATAAGGATCAATTAGAAACGATCACAATTGTAATGTTTAGTAGTGTTATTCAAATGCGTTTTTCCGGCACAGGTATCGGTATTTTCGGCAGCAACAAAAACGGCCGGTACGATATCGGTATCGGTAATACCGAAAACAATACCGCCAGGAATACCGTACCGTGAATAACACTAGTAGTTAGTATCGTGCCACTTATGAAAAATAAATGAACCTTAAAAAATGTTTGCAAAATTTTTTCCACAAGAAACCCCAACTTTTTTTATAAAAAGTAAAAAAAATCTTTCAGTAACCCATCCGATGTTGGCACATCTTCTCCTTCATCCGAATTAATTACTGTTTATGAAAAACCCGTTTTAAAAGCTTCCCGTTTACAACAGCAATATCAACACCAACAACAACAAAAAAGGAAAGCTGCAAGAATGCAATTACTTAGACAACAAGTAAATATATAATTTAGATTTTGGAAAGGACTTAAGGAGGCTGGACGGGTTAACATTAAGAACCCAGTTATTAATTCAACTGCGGGATACGTTCCGAACTTCCGTTTAGTTATAACTTTTGCGGACTTAAGTTTATTGGACAAATGTAATTGATACGTTCTATTAGCTACCGTCTTACATTTTTTTTCTATGAGCCGCGGGTCTATACATTTTAAGGTTTCTAGAGAAGCTCCCATCTAACCAAGAAAATTTTTTAAATTTTATGTTTATCACATCTACATTAATATTTTTAATAATCCTCTTAAATCTTTTTCAGAGCCATTTAGCTCAAAAACAAAATACTTCATCAATATCTTGCCAAAATATAGAGGGTATACAAAGTCCCGACTTTACTTCATTTTCTCCAAATATTAAAGTAAATAAATTATTTAATTTTAAAAATATTTATTTTCAAATTATTTTAGATAGAAAACAACAATTTAATTGAAGAAATAAATTCACCAGAAATTTTAAATTCGGATATTCCACCCCCTTTAATTGAAGAAATTATGGATACTAGTTGAAATTATTGGTGGAACTTTGAAAAATTTTTAACTTTAATTTTCGATCTCTAATTGATATACAAAAAAGGATATGTTTATTTTTATTTCATCAATTACTATTAGATTTTTATAATTAAGAAATTATTATTGATAAAAATATTTTTGTGATTAATTTATTGTTTGATATAATAGTAAAGCAGCTCTCCTTTAGTTAGTAAAGCACTGATGTGTTTTCCATTACACCACGACGCCTACTGCATAGCCTTAGGAAATAAATCTTATATTGTCAAGCATGGTGATATATCAAAAAATTTGGGGGTCTTGAATGTTTTATTTACTGGATCATCTTTCACATTAACCTCATATCAGGCTATTTATAATAAATTTTAACAAATTTTTAGAAAAAGAACAATAAATTTAAAAAATACAAACTGATAAGTACTGTAAAAAATTAAAAATTCCCCTTCAATTCCTCTACCATCCCTCAAATCTCCTGTTATCACCGTTTTAAGGTTTAAGACGTATACCGGAGTATTAATCCTCCAAACCCCTTGATATCGCAGATGTTGATAATATCGGCGGATTTGAGGGATTAAGAGGGAAGATACAAAAATTTGGGGAATATATTGATGGATGGAGAAGGATATCGAGAGACGGATATTAAAATGATATCGAAAAGTTTATGGGTATATAATGATGGTTTATTAAATTATGACCCATTCAAATCATCTTGTATTCTCCAACGATATCCCCATTAATCATACATTATCCCCCGATTTCCCTATATCCTTATAATTTCATTATATCTGCCAAAATCCGATGATATCCCTTATATCCATCAACTCCAACGTTATCTCTCAAAATCCATCTATATCTCTATTAATCGTTCATAATCCCACGATATCCTTTCAAGATTCCCGGACAAGATTAATGTTACATAATTATCTCATATAATTAGATTATAATTTTTTTATCGGTTTATGTGATTTAGTGAGGAAAGGTTTAAGCAATAATTTGGTATATGTATAATGCCTTTTTTGTTCAGTACAGAAATACCGCGTTGCTACCGAAAATTTTTCCTAGATACTCGTCGGTAATGGGAATCTTCGGTACTCCCGGCAGCGAAAAAATCCATCCTCAATAAAAGGCTGCCACTTTATTTCTCCAATTTGGCAACCTAATTGAAATCTTTTACAACTTAAAACTCCGCGCCATATTATAATTACATTACATGTTAATTATTGACAAATTAGCAAATTTGTAAAGGGCATGCTTTTGAAATATGTAAAGGGCATGCATAATGTAAAGGGCATTCTTTCGAAAATTATTAAAAACACAGTCGCGGCGACGACTGTGTTTATAGACACTTATTTTTATATTCTTATTCATTTTAATGATTTTAATTATGTAATTAATAGCTAATTCAAATGTCTTATTTATTCACATAATTGCCCTCTCCTTCAAATAATTACCCCCTTCTATTAATTTGATTCGGTTTATATCCAGCTAGCTACACACATTTCCTTAAAGGCATTTCTGTAAAAATCATTTTTAGCTTTATTCTACTCCTTTGCCTTTCTTTTTTTGACTAGTTTTTTTTCCTTTTTTGCTGATCTTTCGTCTGAACGTAGGCCCTCTTAATACCGCAAAATCTCATAGACAATTTAATTTATCCCTCTAACCCCACTTTATCGCTTCAATCCTCCTCGCATATCCCTAGATATCTCTGTTAATCCCATAAATCATTCTTAATTACTTCTAATCCCTCTTATCCATTCATTGGACTCAACTTTTCACCGTAGATGAAAAATTTGAGAAATGGACGCATATACAATTTTAGGGACGCTTATACTTTGATGGGACGCATAAAAGTCCATGGGACGCATAAAAGCCCATGGGACGCATGCCCTAAAGTTGAGCCTAAATCTCACCTTTTAAAATTGTAAATAATATCAGATCGGGATTCTGGAATAATGACTCCGAAACCGATCCCTGCTCAGAAACGGGAGTGCGCTCACGGTATCGCTATTTACTAAAAATTTTTGACACTGACATTGAATCGCTTAATAGTAAAATAATTTTTTATTTTAATTTTATAGTTAAAAACTTGAATCATACAAAATTTCAAAAACATTTAATCTTTTTGTCATTTTAACATTTATTCAAATTTTACCTTCAATTTCAAGCGGCGGGGGTGAATCTTCAAATAAAGAATATGGCTATAAAGATCGTGATTTATTTTCTAAATTGGTTAAAAAATATAGCTCGAAATCTTTTGAAGAATATCATAAGTATTTGATTTGTCTTTTGAGAATTTATAGAAACCCACAAGAACATTCTTCCATTCTTGACCAGGTCTATCTATTATATTTTAAAATTTCGGCTGTAGTGCAATGCACCCCAAAAATCAGATTACTCCCCCCATGGTTTTTCAATCTTTCGGGAGTGTTACCGTTCGATTCAGCTCGTCGAGACGAATGAATGACATATGTCACGCAACGAACTTTTATCACCGGCAGACTACACTAATCCAAAATTTCTATAACATACCTATATTCGTTTTGAAATTATCATAAGGGCTACTATGCTTTTTAATAGAATAGGGATTTTTTCAATGAGAATATTTTTCATTTATCAAAATTTTATAACAATATAATTTAACTTTTATATAGAAAATCGAAGGTTTGATCAAATTTAGCTTGAAATAATTTGATCGAAGGCTTCGATTTTGGCAGTTGACCTGTTTCCCGTATTCCGAAATCCAGTTATTTTCAAAAACACTAATTTCAATTTTAATTTTAAATCGTAAATAAATTATGGATTTATTTAAATTGTATATAATTTAGTGTCATATGATTATAAATAAGTCGTTAGAAGATAAAGGTGTGGCTGAAAATCAGATAGAAGAGATAAAGTATAAAATGATAAATGACAGATCAGCGATTAATGAGATTAAAAAATATTGTGAAAATTATATGGACAAAGTTAGAAATGAAATTAAGAATAATTGTTTAGTAAGTTAATCATAACTCTAAGAATATCAACCATATATAGCCTATACCTGGTATTAAAATGAAGAGTAGATTCAGATCTATATGTTTATTAATAAATAAAAAGAATATTTTTAAAATAACACCCCTAAAAATTTAATCTAAAAAAACGGCCACTAATTATGTCCGCACCTAATAATTGTTGAGAATTCTACAAGATATTCCGGAAAATTGATTGATCTTTTTATAGACATTTTTAATTTACCTATAAAAATTTAGTATTTAAAAATATACATATATGTATATGCGTACAAATCTAAGATATCCAAGCCTCTTGGTTTTGAGCTTGTAATATGGCTAAATATATATACTAATTATTAAATTATCCATCTAAATTTAATTCTTATTTAAGACCAAAATGAAAGAGATTGTATTTAATGATGTAAAGAAAAATCAGAAGGCATGTGCAATCTGTCATATAGATTTTAAAAAGGATGACGATATTGAACTTACTAAATGTGGGCATTACTTCCATTGGGAATGCCTATTAAAAGGGCCGAAACAAAAGTCATCTGAATCAACGGAGTCAACTTCGATAACTGGATATGGACATTTCCCCTTTTGGAGATATATATCGAAACGGTTTCAACGAAAGTCACGACCAAAGTCACAAAATGAACAACAAATTTCACAAAACGAAGGTCGCTTATGTCCTTCGAGTCATCATCAAATGGAAATAAGTATACATGAAAAAGTTACAAAATTAAACGAGAAATTAGAAAATAGTGGTATTGGCGGTTTTGATTTGGAGAAGCTTCATAAAATAGTTTAGTAATTACAACTAAAAAATTTTTTATTAAAAAGTCTTCAAATTAATTTCTTGTTACAGTCTGGTCTCAATTTTACATAAACCTAAAAATAGATAAAACCAGACCTGCTCATGATAATATCAAAATGCCTGCGGATATCCGCCTGTATCCGCCATAAATATCCGGATACGGATACCAAGACTCTCTATAAGATAAAAGTTCACACTTTCTCAGACTATGTAAGAGTGAAATTTGACTGTAATAAGTAATTATTTTATGCAAAAAATTCAGGCTCTTGTCCAGTTTATGCGTCCCATGAAAGTATATGCGTCCCATCAACAAAAAATTGGATATTTCTTGGTGTTGCAAAGTAGGGGTATGGTTCCAAAGCATTTCTTCATGTTCGGGATCTACGTCCACTGGGTCTGGGACCATTCCTTACCCTATACCTCGAAATTTCTAAAAGTTAAAATCGTTTTTCTGAAATTTTTAAAAATTGGCTATAACTTTCAGTAATTTCGAGGGATAGGGTAAGGAATGGTCCCAGACCCAGTGGACGTAGATCCCGAACATGAAGAAATGCTTTGGAACCATACCCCTACTTTGCAACACCAAGAAAAATCCAATTTTTTGTTGATGGGACGCATATACTTTCATGGGACGCATAAACTGGACAAGAGTCAAAATTCAAACTGAAAACCGAAAAGTGTGGTCCTGAAAATTGAAATTTTATGAGTGCATTTTACTATATAAATTCAAATTTGATGAGAAAATCTAGTACAGGGGTTTAGATCTATAATGGTGAGCCCTGCGCTTAAATTGAGCTTACTCCCCCTATAATTTTTGGGGTGCCGGAATTTTGGTCACCGGAATTTTGGTCACCAAGGATTTTCGGAACTTTGGTCACCAACTTTTTTGGAATTTTGGTCACCAGCGGAATTTTGGTCACCAAGTCAAAAAACGGAATATTGGACACTGGAATTTTAGGCGCGGGGAATTTGGGCGTAGGAGTGAATTACTGAATTTTTCCGAAAAATGACACAAAATCTAACAACGTAAACCTATGGGTGTCGGCGAGGCGCTTGTGCAAAATCCCGCGCTTCGCGCGGGATTTTGCGGCATGCGCCTTGCGGGAGTCAACGGTCGCTGGGTTCTACAACAGTAACACAAACCTATCCCTTTTTTACTGATTTTCAGCTTTGAAATGCCGACCTACCCGCTATGTATCAGCACAAAATTATTTATTCAAGCGAGATTCAATTAATCATAATTTTGTTGAGAATGATTGAATCGGGATGATTTTGGAGTCGTTTGACCTAGTTCGACGAGCTGTTTCGAATGACATATTTTGTCCAAATCTATTTGTAACCTATAGTAACGTAGTTTGATTTTGTGTTATTTTTGAATAAATCAAAAAATTCACTCCGACGCCCAAATTCCCCGCGCCTAAAATTCCAGTGTCCAATATTCCGTTTTTTGACTTGGTGACCAAAATTCCGCTGGTGACCAAAATTCCAAAAAAGTTGGTGACCAAAGTTCCGAAAATCCTTGGTGACCAAAATTCCGGTGACCAAAATTCCGTACACCAATTTTTGACCATTTCGAGCCCTATATCTCGGTCCATGAGTGAGACCAGGACCTATTTTTGGTGTCAAATAACATATTATTTGTTATAATCGGTTTTCGGGACTAAAGACGAAAATTTTCCAAAACATTTTTATTTAATAATTTAATTTTATTCAAGAAAAAAATGAAAGAGATCGTCTTTAAAGCAGCAGTAAAGACCAATCAAAAAAATTGTTCAATCTGTCTCAAAAATTTTAAAAAAGACGACGATATTGCACGTACTAAGTGTGAACATTACTTCCATTGGGAATGTATATTTAAATGGTTTAAATCATCCGTATCAGCAAACCACAAATCATGTCCGTTCCGTTGTCCTGGTAGATTGGAAATAAGTATGCCTGAGGAAGTTAAAGAGTTTAATGAGGAATTAAAGAAGAGTGTATTTGGAGGGATTGATTTGGAAACTCTTCATAAACTAGTTTAGTAGTTAAAATTTATCTGATAGTGCCGATGTGATGGAGAGAAGAAGGGAAAATATTTTTTTAATCTGTACAAAAAGCCATTGACTTTACTGGTGAGAAATTTTGCGAACTTTTGTCGCTACATATAAATTTAAAAAAATCAAAAAAAGAAAAAATCAACAAAAAAGATAGACAAAAAATTTAACTATTTATTTAAAATTTAAAATTTATTCTTTAATTTTTTTGTTAAATTTGTAATTATTTAATCTTTTGTATAAAATATTTTCCGGGCGAATATTCGTTTTTAATCCCTTTATTATAAATTTCAAAATCAGTCTGTACATATATTAATTGTTTCAAACAGACACACATGGATACGGATAATATCCAGATAAAAATAAATTAGGAAAAAAAGTTTTAGAGACAAATTAAGGGAAAAAGGTCCAAATCCATGATTGGGAAATATTTATACCGTATTTTCTCGATTAATTCCCCTCTCTCGAATAATTCCCCATGCTAGAGTTGGGTTGAAACAATAATTCCCCAACACCAAATACCCTACTGCACGTTCAAATGCCATAACTCGAATAATTCCCCTCCCTCGATTAATTCCCTATGCCAAGGAAATGTTGAAAAAATAATTCCCCAGGGGAATTAATCGAGAAAATACGGTATATCTAGACAATGCTTTTTTCCAGAAATAAAAATTTTTATTCATACATTAGTCAATTTTTCGGCTTCATGGGGAATTCAAAAAGAATTTAAATACCCAAATACAATAAAAAAATATTTCATATCTGGATTTAAAAAATTTATTATTGTATTTTCAGCTTACAACAGAGTATCTGATTTAAATATGTATATTTATACTCCATTAATTAAATAAAAATTTTATCTTTTTCCTTTTTTTTAATCATCAACAATCACCTTCCGTATTTAATCATTTATTTGCATAATCCATTGGAATTACATTTATTATTACCACAACCACTGCATGGTTTTCCTTTTTCATAAATTGTCCTTCCAATAACATTTCCGCTAAAAAATTTTTTAAAAATAATTTTTAAATTAAAAAATTTAACTAGGGATTATATTGACAAACAAGATAAGTTTTCCATTTTGAATTTGGGCATCTAGCCAGAGCGCAACCAATTTGTGTGGTTGTAGCCCACGCCATTTGAGTTGCGTGTCCATTTCCTGGGAGGCTTCTGTCCATAATTAAATTTCCTTGAATCCCTATATTTTTTACTTCTGCCCACCAGGCATTGCAGGCATAGGTTAATGCATCGGCTAAAAATTTATTTTCAGTAATCTTTTAGATCGGATCCCATTATAAAATACACCCTAATACTCGATAAGCCTCAGTTTATGATACTATTTTTTATCTTGATGACCACTAGGTAGCAATGAACCCAAACCCAAATCCGAGACCCGAAACCCAGACTTTTTTGACCCAGAACCTGAAACCCAATCCTAAGAAAATTTTGAAACCTTGATCCGAAACCCGACTAATTATTCTTTCTGTCTCTGCATGGAAGGAGAGATGTTTAAAAGATCTACTCTCAATCTAAGGCACCTCTCATTATAAGGCACAATTTTCAACCCCAAATGTGAATCTTACATAAGGTCCTAGATATGATGATGCCTAAACGATACCCTCTATTTAAGGTATCCCTCATTACAGAATACAATATTACAGCGCCAAAGGTGAATCTTATAATGTGTTCCACTAGTAAATTTATTTTTTACCAGTTTTTGTTTTGGGATTTGATGACATAAAAAGATTTTCGCCATAATTTCCATGAGAATGGCTTATTGTACATTTTTCTGCCCATTTTGCGGCTGATGCTTCAACTTCTTTGCTATAGCTCAATTGTTTAATATTAGCCCCTTGGGGCATATTTCCTGTGTGATTTTGTATTTTTCCATTAGCAAGTTGAGAACGATAATTGTTATGACAATCTACAATTACTTTCTGATCGTGCTTTGAAAGAGCATTAACTGCTGAAATAATAAATTTTTTATTTATAGTTTATTCCGAGCAACGGTATAAGTTTAGTAGTTGAAATAAATTCAAATATAAAATTAATTAATGGCGAGGTCATTAGAGAAAATTTAATATCAGAAGAGCCATTCATTCTAGTCTGGATCCGGGAAAATCAAGTCCATAAATTTTTGTTCAGATTTAGAATCCGAATCTGAGTATATCAGAAGATTTCCTACGATCAACTTTTCCTATTTTTATAATTTGTTATATTCCTTCTTCAATAGCCTCAAAAAATTTCGGTTTAACAGTTAGGGTTTCCAGTTGAATCATCCTTAAGATAGAATAGCTAGGTTTGAAAAAAATTCGTTATGAATTTTCTTCAAACTTAGCTAAGGTCGCGGAGCCTGGGAAATCTTCTTTTATCTGACATCCTAAACAAGAAATCATCGATAACCAGACTATTTCGGAACCGAATATTCGGATCTAACACCGCAAATTATTCTTAAATTTTTTGTTCTTTTTTAATTTAAATGATTTTTTAAACTATAAATTAATTCGTTCAATAAAATATTATTTTCAATAAAATTATTTACCTGTTGAAATAATTAATATTGTGAATATTAACAAAAATAATTTTTTATTCATTTTATTATCTAAAAAAATTTAATTTTATTATTCAAATTTTGAATTAAATTTTATAAAAATTTAAATCCTTTTAAAGTAAAAATAAAGTACTTTGCCAGCTGATATATGCAAATATTTAGGTATAAAAAATAAATAAAATTGTGTGGTCATTTTTAAATTAAATTAAAAAATGTAAACAAAATTCCTTTTTTAGACAAAATTTTTTTTATTTTGACAGGAAGCTTTCAAATATTTTTAAATTTAATTAGCCAATTTAGAGCTAAATGAATGTGAACTTTTCACCTGACATAAAAATAAATAAAAAAATATTTTGAAAATATTTTGATAAATTCTTAAAATAGAAAAGAATTTTTAAATAATTTTAAAGCAAATATTGAAAGGGGGAATTTATTTAGAATTAGAGTTAGTAAAACCACTCGGGACAAGAGGTGTCCGCAATTGCAGATTGCTGCTGCGGAAATTTTTTTCATTTGCGGACACCCCTGCTTTTGACACCGGCAAGGACAATCCTTAAAATAGATATGGGAGCCAGGTTGATCTCTAGATTTGACAGACCCTGGGTAATTCAGTGGATGTCCGGATACGTATCTTAAATTTCCATTGAAGTAGTAAACATTGTCCGTTGAGGAGGGAACCTCGAGAATAATTTTTGGAGGGGTAAAAACAATGTGGCCGATAGTATGTACTCCGAGTGTTCCTTTTCAACACAGCAGATGAAAATTTTGAGAAGTTAAAATGAGCAAGAAAACAAAATTCTCCTCGTTTTCCTTTCTCCTTTTAAATATTTTAACCTCAAATGTTGCCAGATGAATCACCCTTAAAATAGAATGGCAGCCTATATTTGAAAGCAACTTTCTATTTAATTTATACGTTTATCAGAAAAATATTTAAATTCAGAGTACTCAAAAGTTAAGATTAAATAAAAGTAATTTTAAAATATATGAATGTACCCATTTTATAAAAAAAATAAATATTGAAAAAATTTATTTATATTCAATTTATTTTTAAATTAAAAATTTATTTCCTCTTTAAATTTTAAGAAAAGCAATTATAAATATTTTTTTTAGAATTTTTGTTTTCACACAAACAACAACAATAACCAAAATAATTTTTTGCCTTTTTTTAATTTTATTTTTAATAAAAAATATTTTTTAATAATAAAATTTAGAATGTTACTTTAATCTATCATAAACACATGACAGAAAAACAATACATAATATATTAAAAATAATATTTTTAATTTTTTTAAATTAGTATAAAATCGAATCATTTAATCAGGGATAGGAAAGGATGGGACGGGTTCTGGGATAGACGTATATCCAAAACCGTAAATCCGAAACAGACTATTTTCAACTTGAAACTTGACTCGAGAAATTTTTGAAAACCCTGTCTCAGCTTTTTCTCAACACTTTCTAAAACTGATCCTTATGTACATACTCCAAAATGAGGCTCATTTTAGTTACCCGCACCAAATAAAGTGCATATTAAAATTGGTGCTATTTGAAAAAATAAATACAATAATAAGTTTTCTGATATTGGAACTCCGAGATCAGAACCGAAAATTTCCGGATTTCCGACCTTTTTCGGATCCAGACATTCGGATCCGACATACTTATTGACAAAATATATTTCGACAAATTTGGACCGTATACAATAAGTGTCAAATTTCTGATGAATCGACTAGCTACATTATATTCATTATGCGTCATTTCCTTGTTCGTCACTTCCAACTTTGTCAACTTATTGTTGAGTAAGGCGGAAATAAAGTGAAAAATGACGTAGTAAAATAATTCTAATTTTAGTAATCTAACAAAAATTATAAATTTGTTTTTTTTATTTTATTGAGTTCAAATTTCTTCGTTTTTAAATTAGTGATACTAAAAATAGATGGATATGTAACTCTTGAGCAAAAACAGCAAGAAGGATTATTTTTTTGTTTTGTTGTCAAGTAATTTTCATTTTCTTGACCAGAGGACAATGACTACATACATATAAATCTTATCATCAATTTTTTTATTTCATAGCATCCCTACCATCTTCTCTATTATCAATTCAAATTCTGCTAATTTCTGGAACTTTAACTAAGCCAACTTAAATGAAGTATATAAAATTGTGTATTATTCGACACGTCCCAAAATACTCAGACCCATCTCCGATACTCCGATCCATATCCAAACTAGAGGTCGGCAAAATCGCACTTCCGGGATCCCGAGGGATAAATCCCAAAAAAATCCCCGATCCCGCTGATCCCGAAAATCAAAAAAAATCCGGGATTTGAGGATCGGGATCCCGGAGAATCCCGTCGGGATCCCGGAGAATCCCGACTTCTTTCTCGACGTGACTGTCATAGTTAACAGCTATAAAAAGATTATCAACTAGAATTGAATTATTTATTTTTTATTTTTAATTATTTTTAAAATCGAAGTCACGAAAATATTTTTTATTAAAAATACAAGTACTTATTTCCAATAAAAAAATACACTTGGAACAATTCAATAAATAAGCATGTACTAAAATAATATTTATATGTAGTGTCTATCTATTAAAATAAGCACAAAACTTTTAACTAAAAAAATATTTTTTTTTATTTATTTACTGGCACAGAATTACTAATTTTACTTTTTTCGCTAATAAAAGCATGGAAAAACCTAATATGTATTTTTTCTTTTTTGCGCTTCAACCAACACAATATTCACTCATTCAATTATATTCATTTATACATAGACAATATATTTTTGAGGGAAATGTGTCATTTTTTTCTAATTTTTCTTAGTAAAAAAACTTTTTTTTCATGCCGTTTGTTTTTCATACCAATTTATGTCAAATTATTTTGTTACGAAATAAATGTGTATAGAAATAAATATGTAAATTTAATATTATTTTTAAAATTAAGTTTAATTTTATTTTTTACGTTCATTTTCTTAGTTAATTCCTTTGTTTTTATTAATTTTATTATCAAAATTTATTATTAGAGCTTGATTATTGTTGCTAGGTAGGGCTGTGCCAAAATTTTCACAAGGAAACGCCAGACGCAAACGCCAATTTTTCAAATTTTGAAAACACGCCAAACGCAAAACACCAAAAATCGGCCAAAAATTGACACCAAACGCCATGACGCTCAGCCCTGGTGTAAGGTGAATATCCCATTTTAGCATTTTTATCGTCTATGCGGGGATTAAACCCTATAGAAAGAACACAGAATTAGGTATCTCCAGATAGCCTGGTATTTAGAGCACCTCAACTGGTTGTTGGCAAGTCAATTCAATTAGCCCTATGTCAGGCAATTCGCATAGGACTGATCGGCCTTTCGATCAGATTTAGTGTTTTTGGATCTTCTAAAATCCTCGGATATACGAAACAGTACCTACCCCCATCTTGGTTCTTGGGAGAATTAGGAGAATGAAATAAAGCCAAAATTTTGTTATGACCTTCCAAAACTGATTAAAATTATCAATCTTGAATAACCTTACTAATCCAAATATAATTTTAATTTTTTCCATTTTATTTTAAAAATAATTTTAAAAAAAATTATTTATTTATTTAAAATATATCCACATTTTTCAATAATCAATCAAATAATGTTTTTATATCCCCTAAACAATATCCAAACAATTAATCAAATAAAATAAAAATTTATCTAAATAAAAGGCTAAATAATCAATTTTAATAAAATAAAAAAAAAAATTTCTTTTTAATTTTAAAAATTATTTTTTCAATTATTTATAAAATTAATTATTCAAAATTAAAAAAAAATTAATTAATTTTTCTAATATTAAATTTAATTTTAATTAAAAATATCTTTTTTAGTTCCAGGTGTTACTGAATTTTCAATATTAAAAAATTCAAAAAAAAAATTTTTTTTTTGCTTTTTTTATGTTAAATTAAGAAATTAATTAAATAAATAATTTAATACTTAATTTTATTTTTTATTAATTTTCAAAAATAATTTTTATTTCTAATTTATTTTGTGTCCAAAATTAAATTTTTGTATATTAAATTAGCTTCTCATAAAAATTATTTTTTCAATTTAAAAAATTTTTTTAACAAAACTTTTTAAAAATAAATTTTTTATTATTCACATTGTATTTACTGACTCGTTCAGAAAGGGCAAAAAATGTTTGTAAAAAATTAGATTAGTCATAAAAACAAAAATAAGAACAAAACATTCATTTATTTATGTTTCCAAAGAGATTTCCTTTATTTTTCTGTTTTAATTTTTGTTTAAATTATTTTTTCTGTTTGTGATTTTTGAGAATTTTTATTAGAGACCGTACCGAGACGAGATCTCTATCAAAAATCTCGGTTATCGAAATTGAGAATTTTTCGAGATTTCGATTCGCATACAACACTTCCAGTCCGGTCTTTAGGTTTTATTGTTTTTTGTACCATTTGCCTTATATTTTTACTTCAAATTTATTAAATAATTGAATCTGGCAATGTGTTTGGATTTTTTTTCTCTACAAATCCTGATACTAATCCTGATAGATAAACTCTTTCTCAATACATGTTGAGAAAGTGACACGGTTGAAGTGACACAAAGTGACATAGTGACGCACACACATTTCGGCACACCCACGGGTGTGCCGAAACTGATTGTAAAAAGCGAAAGACGAATGGTGAAGATCATAAAGCTAATTTAGTAAGCGAAAGGCAAACAAACGAGCAGTTACCTAATTTAGGTATTTGCCTCTATGCTTAAACGTGACAAAAATTATGTTCACGCTTTACCAAATAGTTACCTAAATTATTGTTTAAAAAAATTTTTTTTTACATTTAACATATAATTTTAAGATACAAATTTAATTTTTTTGTTTTGCTCTTTTTTCTATTTTGATGTTTAAATAAATTTAATCCTTTTTGTTCCAAATTTAATTTTATTTTATTTTATTGTTTTTGTTTTAAATAAATTAAATTAGATTTTCCTGTTTTTTTCTTATTTTTTATTTATTTTTTTTATTGTTTTTATATTTTTTTTAAAGTTTAAGGGAATTTTTTTATCCTTTATTTAGTCCTTTCCCAAGTACCTCAAAATTATTTTTTTTCATTTTCTAATTCATCATTTCCTTTCTTATAAAATACTTCAATTTTAGTTATCGAACAGCGCTTAAAGGGTTTTAATAATCAAACAATCTCTTCAATACAATCGACATTTTTTAATAGTATTTTACTCAAAAATTCGTCCCTTTTTGCTTCACCTCCTACGCCTTTCCTTTATTGGCACACAAAGTTATTCTCTCCCTTTATGCCAATCCCTGAGGGGAGCACCCTCTTTGGCGCGACTTGTACTAGTCGCGGGGACGGTAAGCTAGCTGGAAATGGTCGGAACTCGTTGAAATGGGTATAATTCGATGCGTTTTGAAGAAAGGAGTCGAACGATGCCAAAAATGAAGGGATTTGAATTTTTTATAGATGAGAAGTGTATTGGGATTAAATTGGGTAGGCGGTGAGGTGTATGCCTTCCCAAGCTTATAAAATATTTATTAACAATAAGATTAAGCTAAAAAATTTTTTTTACTCCTTTTTAGCTGTTCCCTTCTTAAAAAATACATAACACAATCAAATAATAAAATATATAAGTTTTTATATATAACTTAAATATATAACTTAAATATATAACTTAATTTACATAAATAAACATAAAAATTATTTTTCCTAAAAAAAAGATTTTAAAAAATCTTTTTTTTATTAAAATTCAGCAAAATTTCATTTTAAATATTTCAAAGGTATAATTAAATTAAAGCTAGGTACCTACGTTTTTTAAATCATTTTTAAATATTTCTAAGATAACCTCGCTTTAGGATATGTCTCTTTCTTAAAATTAGATTGGTCACCACTGCGTAGTGAAGTTATACCTATGAGATACCTCCTAGTTTAAGCGATATCTCACAGTTAAGATACGCAGATTATTTTTCAACCCCAGAGGTGTCTTTTGTATTGACCACAGAATAGGAGAACTAACGTAGCTCTCTAGTATTGAGATTGAGATTTTACAAGCTCTCGATTCTCGTACGACTCTACCAGTCCGGGCTCTAATCTTGAAAGTAAAATTCAGCTTCTTAAAAGTTTGTTGAACATTTTTATTGGCAAATCCATTCTCCATAAATTTTGGTTTGTTAAGAATCCGCAAAAAATTTTTGTCCGCTAATTATGTCCGCAACAAAAAATTTTTCCGTAAAGTACCTTCATCGATAAGAAAATTTTTTTTATTTTTATTTAATAAATTTATTTTCGTGCTTTACTCTTTTTTACATTTATGTACTTCCTTTTAAATTTACAAAAAAATTTTTTTCTATAAAAATTCCCAACGGAAAATAAAAGGAAGATGTAAAGAGATTTTTCTATTTAAAACAATTTTCAATTACTTTAAACTGACAGAAAATAGCTTTTCCCAAGAGAAATTTTATGGAAGAAAAAAAAACTTTTTTGGTCTTTAATCTTTTTTAACCAACCAAAAATTGTTTCCTTTTTTTAAATTTATTAAAAAAAATTTTTTTAATATAGGTATGTAACTTAATTACCTATTTATTTGTATTATTTAATTATTCAGAAAAATTTTTTTCCTTGATATAATGCCACAATTTTCAATTACTTTAAAACAGAAAGTTCGAGAAAAGGTGCATTAATCGAATAAATCAAACCGGAAAAAAGGAGTTAGTTAGATATCGCTAGAGAGCGAGCTAGATCTGGATCCAGACCTTAATAGTTAAAAATAATTTTTTTAAAATAAAAACTATGTTCCATAGCTAAATTTAATTGGCAAATTTACTATAAATACCGTAACTGCTCGAATAATTACCCTGAATAATTATTGTTAATTGTTTGAGAAAAGGTGCATTAATCGAATAAATTGAACCAAAATTTTTGTAATAATAAATTTTTAAATTTATTTTCAAATATTAGACGATCAAAGACTTTTTTTCTAATTTTATGACTGATAAAAATAATAATTTTTTAATCGAGTTAAAGGTAGTGTTGACAAATCCTGTCATTTTTAGCACGGAAAAAAGGAGTTAGTAAAAAGGAGTTATCTCTAGAGAGCGAGCTAGATCTGGATCCAGACTTTGATTTTTTTTGGATCCAGAGTCCAGATCAAGGCATTTTTCAGCATTCCTTGATTTTTCCTTGACTCAAGGTCAAGAATCTGGTCAAGGTACGCAACCAAGGTCAAGGATCAAGGTCAGTGTTTTTTGAAAATCTCGCTCTCTAGATATCTCTAAAAATCTCAATTCTCAATTAGTTATAGTACTCTTTTAACAGTATGGTGAAGTACCCAAAATTTGTAAATTAATATTTGTAACAATTATTTTTAAATTTATTTTCAAATATTCGATCAAAGACTTTTTTTTCGAATTTTGTGACTGATAAAAGCGTATAAATTATAATATAATTTTTATTGTTTTTTTAACCAATTAAAATAAATTTATTTAGTATTGAAAAAATATTTATTTGTTGTTAATTTCTTATCGTTCCTTTTCATTTTTATTTTTCTTTTGTTTTTCCGTCAGCTTTTTTCAAAATAAAATAAAAAATAAATAAAATATGCATCACAGACTAAGGAATGCTCTCCTAATTTAGAATTGAAACACACACATTCCCAACAAAAACTTGCTAATTTTTTGATAGAAAAACAGAAAAAAATAATTAAACATTAAGTTTCGTATGAAATTAAATTTTAAACTCAATTAAATTATTTTTTAAAATTATTTTAGGTAAATAAAAAATTTGAAATTCTTAGGAATCCGTTACTTGTTCTCCTGTTGTTTTAAATATCAATTTTCCCCCAGAAAACCAAAATAAAGGATAAATGGACCCTTTCCAGGAGTTAACATTTTTCTGTTTTTTGTTTACGTGCAAGGGGTCCTACAGCCTAAGCATTAGTGTTTCACCGGTCAGAAATTTTGAGCTGCCCGGAAAAGGATCCAATTTGAGTTCCTAATCCCGGACTTCCGGTGAAGCATTTTCTAAAGCAGGTTTGACCCTTCAAAATATAGATCGGACTGGGATGGGATCTCGAATAGAAAATTTTGTTGAAATTTCGATCTTGATTCTCTTACGACCACCTAGTGTCCGGTCTCTACTTCAGACCCTTTAAAATCTCTTTTAGATCCAATAGCTTACATACTTATTTACCTAATTTTAAAATTTAATTTTTAAATTTTTTTAAAGAAATTATTTAAATTATATAAATGATACTTTTAAAATTATATGGAGATACTCATAATTATTTTCACAACAATAATAATATAAATAATAATTTATTACAAACAACAAACTTTAAGGATCTTAATTTAGCTAATAATTCTTATAAACATTCCCTTGTTGAGTTCAACGGAAATGATGTAGATTTTCAACCTCAATGGTAATGGGAAAATTAATTTGAGGAGAAACATTTGCGGACAATATTTGCGGATGACACATAATTATAGGGACGATGCTTTTCTACATATATTTGGGTAATTGAAGGGCCGATTTTTCGGCTAAGATCATGAAAACCTGTGAACCTATATTTTTGAAATGTCAGGGTCAGGCCAACCCCTGAAAATTCTGATAGAGCCTGGCCGGTGTTCAAATTCTAATTGTACATAAAGATAGTAATGTCCCATGTATTCTTGCATAGATACATTGGATTAAGACAGCTGCTAATGGCACTCAGTAGAGGCGTCTGATACTCCTGGCTCTGAGTCTTGATTCAAGACTTTTCTTGGGTTTTTTTCGGTCTTGGTCTTGGGGTGAAGTCTTGCTCTTGAATTTTTTGAGGGTTTGAAAAATAAGTCTCGCACGTCTCTAGCACCCAGTCTTTTATTTTCAATCACCTTCTAAAGAGCCATTCAATTAGAGGCCATTCACATGGAGAGATGGCATTCTATTAGAGATTTCACTTAATATATCTGGTTTTTAAATGTCAGCAAATGTTTGTCCGCAATGTGTCCATATTTAAAAAATATTAAATAATTATCTCCAATTTATTTTTTTCTTAAAATAGGTTTTGGCTTATACTTGTTGCTATGCCTATTTCTTGTATTATTGGTATATGAATATTAAAATAAAAATCTCAAAAAATTTTTTAAACATCGAAAGGTAACACCCTTGTTGTAGCTGCCGTTCTTTCAAACAAATCACTTCAAACTCCTACCAATTATTTGTTATTAAGTCTTGCCTGTGCTGATTTAATGGTCGGCACAATGGTTATGCCTTTCCATATTTATATGACTGTAAATTATTTTTTTGGAAATTTTTAAAAAATTTTTAAAAAAGGTTAATTCACTTCATTGGCATTTATCTATAACTATTTGTTATATGTATTGTGTACTTGATGTTCTTGCCTCAACTTCTTCGATTATTCATTTATTGTTAATTAGTATGGATAGGTTATTAAATTTTCTTTCTAAATGATAAATTGGATAAAACCATCTTTTGGGTTGAAAATTTTATATTGTGCTGTGTCTTATCTTTGATAAGGGTATCGTTTAGATAGCACACACACTTTAGAAACCCAAAGAATTTTTTAGATAATTCATTTATTGTTAATTAGTATGGATAGGTTATTTAATTTTATTTTTGATTATTTTTTGATAACGATGATGGATTCCATTGTAACTATCTTCGAAAATAAGGAGTTCACGACATTTTTTAGGTCGTGATTCCCCAACTCTGAAATATCTAAAAACGGACTTCATTATAGGAACCACCATGGGTTGAAAATTTTTATCCTATAATGGAGTGTATCTTAAATTGGAGTTATAGTTTAGACAGCGCCTCAAACTAGTGACCAACCAAATTTTTATTTATAAGACGTATCCTTCTGATTCCTATTAATAGTGATACAATGAAATTTAAGTTCAATCATGAATGACCTCCTATATTGCATGTTCCTCCCAATTAGATTATTTTAAATAATTCGCCTTTAAAGCTTCAACATATCCTCCAAGCAACAAGTTCAGGCTCTGGCCAAAATTCAAGTAATAACAGTAACAACACAAAAGAAGACCGACCAAAAATATTATTTCGTTCATCAATCGAAACTTCAATTGATTGTGATGATCTGAGCAGTATTAATTCAATAAATAGTAGACCACCTTCTATTTTATTGGATGCAATAACTGTTCCGCCTAATGAAACTGAGACTTATCAAAAAACTAAATTGAATATTTGTGGTTCGAATTTTAAAATTATTAAAAATATTGTTGGTTGAATAGTAATGGTTGATCAGTATTTCATTTTTGAAAAAACAGATCCTAGAATAAACATACACCTACTATAGTCAGACCTTACAATAAGTTTCTCCTTCGAGGCTGATAATATTATACCTTATAATGAAGTGAATCTTATATGTATGGGCTCCAATCAAAGCCTAAGCTCCAATAAAATTCTTAGGCTTCAAACAAGTCCTAAGATCGATGCCTAACCATTGTCCAATCCCACCTGGTGCTTCGAAGCTCGTACCAAAATCTCGAAGCACTGATTCCCGCTTATTTGTTAGTGGCTAATTAAATTTAAAAAAACAACTTAAATTGTGGTGTGATTTTATATTGAGATCCTTACTAGATAATATTTTTTAATATACCTACATAAATGTTAAAATCATAGAAAAATTTTTTTAAAGAATTAGAATCCCGCTTTCTAACTACTAATAATTTACTTGGAGTTCCACAACAATTTACAGCCACAAAAAGAAGAAGACATTCAGAGGTCGTCTTAAACGGATCCCAAATAAATACAAATATTGGGAAGGAAAATAAAAATGGGAATGCTATAAATTCTTCGCATGCTTTGAAGCTTAAAATGCAACGCCGAAGACATTCTTATCAACCACCCGGTCAAAAGAATAAAATTTCTGGAAGAAATTCGTTACTATTTCCAGAAGATAAGGTAATCTTAAACGGAAGCACTTTAAGGATAACAGAAGAAGAATGAGACGACTTTCTTGGGACAATTTTTGCGGACTCTTCTTGCGGACAATTTTTGCGGACTTTTATCAAAGCGTTCTATGCAAGAAAGAGTCCACAAAATACAAAATATCTCCGCGACCTTTTTAAAGGAAAGATTAATCGCAAAAATAGGCTTCAAGGTTGGGCTCTACGTTGGGAAGTACTGTATGAAAAATCAGAAATTGACTTGTGGAAAATATGCACGAATGTCCGCAAGAAAATCCTCTCTCCTTTTCATAAGCTAATTAAAAGCAAAATTCCGTATCAAAATAAAAATTATTGAAGGATAACAGAAGAAGAATGAGACGACTTTCTGAGTTAATTTCTGGATGGGATAGACCAACACATCCCTCTATAGGCCAAATGATTCAATTTGCAAGAAGAGATTCTGTTTATATGGCCAGAAAAAAATTGGCTGGATTGAAGGATTGGGCACTTGGTTGGAGATTATCTCTTAGATTATAATATTTAATTTTAAAGATTTAATCGCAAAATTGAGATCAAAACAAGGATTAGCCATTAGACGGGAAACTCGTGCGACAAAACTGGTAGCTACTGTGATGGGTATGTAATCTTTTGCGGACAAGTTTTGCGGACCAATATAATGCTAACCGTTTTCCTTCTAAAATTTAAATACGATTTTAGAAGTATCCCAATATTACTATCATCGGATTATATACCTCGGACTACCCTACATATTAGTGTTAGTCATTTGCGATTTTTCGAGATCGAGATCGAGATTATCGAAAAATCTCGATATCGAAAAATCTCGATTTTTTCAAAAATTAATCGAGACGAGATCGAGATCGATAATCTCGAAAAAAATCTCGCGATATCTCGAAAAATATCGTCGATATATCGTCTCGTGACTAACACTACTACATATTCTCCTCCACACATTTTATCCGCAAATCTTATCCGCAAAATTTTGTCCGCAAAAATTTTTATTAAATGCCTAATTATCGTTTAAGGTGTATTTTTAATTTGTTGGGCTCCATATTTTTCAATGAATATATACAAAATATATAAACTCTATACTGATCAATGGATGCATGATACAGAATATATATTTCATTGGCTTAGTGCACTTGGCTATTTAAATTCTTCTTTGAATTTTTTTATTTATTCTGCAATAAATAAAGTATGAAACCGATAAATATAAATTTTAACTTTCTTAGGTACCCCCAATATTAGATTCACTGAATGTAAGATACCTTTAGGTGCATTACTGTTACCTGTTTCATAATGGCCAGAGGGTCCACAATTTAAAATATAGAGAGGGGGGTATAGGGGTTTTGTATCCTAAATTATTGCATCTTATCCCCCCTCCCCCATTTATTACCTGTCTAAATTAAATGTTATGTTCTTTTATGGTCAGAGGGTCCCCCCACCTCAATTTAAATTCAGAGAGAAGGAGGGGAAGTGTAGGTATTTGTAGCCTATATTATTACATTACCTCCCCTTCTCCCATTTAATGTACCTCGTATTATATTGTACGATCTCTTCAGCCCCAAGGGTGTGTCTGAAAATGAGGATTTTTCGACCCATGGATTTTAAACTAAAAAATAATTTTTAGAAATTTCGAATAACTTTTTGGCGTTTACTTGGACTAAAAAGAAGTTGTAGAAGAAAGAGTTGGATGCTTCCACCTCGAAGACCAACAAATTCTGAAAGAATAAAACGACGATTTTCAAAAAAAAATGAAATGAATAATGAAAATAGTCAACAAAAAAGTAACAATAATAATTCTAATATAACAGCTATCGAAAGGGAATTAAATCAACAAAAACAATTAAATTCTCAAAATAATTCTTTTAAAATAAAAATAAAGAAAAATATAAAATTATTAAAAAATAATAAAAATGAGGAGGTTAAAGAACAACAAAAATTGCCAAAAAAAGAAAATTGTAGCAGAGAATTTAGTTATAGAAAGAGATCTCGCCTTGAAAGTCTCTCTGCTTTAATGTAAATTTTTATGTTGGAATTATTTAAAAAAAAAATTTTTTTAGTCCACCATTAGGTAGGCGCCATTCATCAAAAAAGCCTCAAATTGTTGTGGAAGATTTGGCCAACAGTCCGCCAAATTTTCGCGAAAGAAATTCAATTTCTATTTCGGCAGGAGGGGAAACGACTTTTAGGTAATTGGAAATTTTGAGAACTAATGGAGTCCTAAACCTAATTAATTTTGGAAAACGGTCATTAGGGCCACTGGTATTATGTAGCCCTACTTGTTTCGAGGTAGGATAGCAAATAATGTACCGTATTTATTCTAACCTAACGACATGTCGTTTTATTTTCAACCCTCTTCCAGGGTATTAATAAATACTGTATTAAAAAATATGGAACTAATGGTCCGGTATTATTTATGTACTATGTGTACATAGTATTATGACTCTGGATGAGTAGATCTTTTTATTGACACTAAAAAGTTTTATGGCAATTTTTAAATATAATTTATTTTTAATTGGGGGTTTTAATTTATTTTTAATAATTATTTTCATACGGGAAGTTCTTATAGGCAAAGGTCAAGCGAACTGATCTGTCGTTGGAGTGAAAATCTTTCGTAATAGAAGGGTCTCACTATACTAATTTTTCCAATTTAGCATAAGAATTAAGGGTGGCTATTCCTTTACCTAGCTGTTCGAGATGTCCAAATCTCTTGGTCTTGAGTCAAGACTTTTCTTGGGTCTTGGTGTCGAGTCTCTAGTCGTGGAAAATTTTCGTTCTTGGACATCTCTACTGTCTTTCCTCCCCTTTTTAAATATTTATTTTTAATTTAGGCGTTCATCAGAAGATTGTATTCAACGTTCAAGTTCCGAAGTTTTTGGAGGAGGAATTTCTTTCCCAAGTGGAACACACCATTCACACAGAAGAGGTTCTGATATGAGTAATTCTTCTGCTTCTCTCCAATTACATGATGTACATCAAATAGAGGCACAAAGTGCTGAAGAGATGGCACAAGTAGAAATTAAAACTACAGAAATTTTTATTTAGAAAAAATTTTTGAAATTTTGTTTTATTTATTTTTATATTTTTTGTTTTCTAGTTAAATTCCCAATTTCAAATTTCATCATAAAATTTAAAATTATTTAAAAATGATTGAGACTTTATGAATAAATGTCTCATTTTTAAATTCTAATGAAATATAAGGACATAAAGCTGGTAGAAAAAATTACAAAATTGCTCAAAAATTAATTTTGTTTATCAATTATATTAGCCGCGTCAACTGGAAAAAGTGCAAATTTCTAAATTATTTTATACCATTTTGTACCTTAGTTAATGTCGAGTCAATACAATGTCATTAACATAAATGAGACAAAATATTTAATTATTTAATCATAATAATAATAAAAATAAAATTTATAATATTTCTATTAATTAATACACAATAGTCTTCGGATTTTGAATTATTAAACTTATACATGTTAAATTAGGGACTCAAGAACATGCAAATGCATGTTTTGTATGCGGATAAATATTAATATGTATAAAAATTTCTATCAAATTTAAATATATTTTTCTTAATCACGGACATTTTACGCGTAATGAATACTGTATTCGGAAGAGTTAAAGTAATTTTAGACAAAATCTCCGCTTTTAATTTATACATATTTTTTATTTTTGTCGTTTAATTTAATTATCCTTTTAAAACAAAATTGTTAAAACAATCTTGGAGGGCCCAGATAGATTAATATTTATGTCACCTTTTCCTCATGGTGACCAGAATCAGGGCTGTGCGCCAAAATTTTCGCGTGGCGCGCCAAACGCCAAACGCCAATTTTTTAAATTTTAAAAACACGCCAAACGCCAAAAATCGGCCAAAATCAACGCCAAAACGCCAAAAGCCAAAATTTTTAGAGTCTATAAAGACTTAAAAATCACTGTTCATCTCACTTTAGCGCCGCAGGCGAAATTTTTTTAATTTTCAAGATTCCCAGAAGCCAGATTCATCCTTTTTTTAACGCCTGAGTGAAATTTTTGAGAATTTTGGAGGCAAAAAAGCCGAAATTCATCCTTTAAAAAATTTTAAAAGATAAGAAATTCATAGAACTCCTTGAGATTAAGGTGGATATGAAGGGATAAAGGGAGTAATGAGTATAACAGAGGTCATGAAGAGAGTAAACGATTAACGGGACTAAAGTTTTTTTCTACCATCTATTAGTTTAAGATAAGGGCTTCCTCCTTTAAGCGCCGCAGGCGAAAATTTCGAAAATTTTGGAAGTCCAAGCAGCATATTTCTTCATTTTTTATGCGCCGCAGGCGAAAATTTTGAGAATTTTGGATGACTGTACGCAGAAAAATTTCCTTTTTCGATCATCCCTTTCTCCATTTATTTTTAAAAAATTCCATCATTAGGGGTGTATATTTTTGGCGTTTGGCGCGCCAAAATCGGAAAATCACGCCAAACGCAAAACGCCAAAAATCGGCCAAAATTAACGCCAAAACGCAAAACGCCAAACGCCATGACGCACAGCCCTGACCAGAATGTTATTGCACACTATTCCTCCCATCATAACTTTTTCATATTAAGAATATTGAGATCAATTAATGATTATAAGATAGAGAATTAAATAAGGAACAAATATAATCAAGAATTTTGAGGTAGGTTGCTTAATGAATTTTAGAGATAATCAAGAATTAAAAAGTAGGCCATCATTTTTTCAAAGAAAAAAAAACAACAAAAAAGTAGCATTTAATTTTGAAATTTCAGATGATTAAATTTAATTTTATCATACTCATATATTTAATTATATTTTTGAAAATTCAATGCGCTGCGAAACTCATTCGTGTTGAAGTGAAAATTATAGATGATTGGAAAGAAAAAAGAGAATTTGTCTATTTAAAAAATGTTGAAATAAAGGATCGTTTTGTAGTGAAAGCAATTGAAAAGACAAATAATCAACGTGATGGCTTTAATAAAAATATAGAAGGATATTTGCGTTCAATTGACCTAAATCTAGATAAAAATGTGTTTGAGGTCGAACTAAGTGATAGATCAAAATATATTCCAACCGATCAATTAAAAAAGAAAATTTTGATTGAAATTACTAATAATGAAATAATTCAAAATTTTTTGCCTGCGTTTGAAAAAATGGTATATTTTTTAATAGAATTTCCATTCCTTAGTTTAACAACTTACTATCAAACAAAAAAAGTCGGCCGCTATAACTACTATAATTTGTTAAATTTAAGGTACTCCGAAATACTTTTATTGAAAATAATAATTGTTATTCAACTTCAATATTGTACAAGAATGAAAATAATTTTAGTTCAATTGAAGAAAGTATAGAATCTTATAAAAACAAACTTTTGTCAAGTTATTGGACAGAAATTAATTTAATTGGATATAAAATTGAATTGTTAGAAAAACAAAAAGTTGAATATCCGAAAGAATTAATAAGTAGAATTATTTACATCGGCAATGAAATAAGTAAATAGTTATTTCAGTTTTTTATTTGTTATATGCATAAAAATATAAATATTATTCTTTAATATTATAGGAGGAATAATTGAAGGAAATAAACGAAACTGTTTCAGTTGTAGATTTAAAATTTCCAAAAAATGGCAAAGCTATCTAAAAGAACATTATTTGTGCGATTCATGTCGTTCGTATAAAATATATAATGGCAAATTTAGACCAGAAGGAAGTTTGCGACAAACAAAAATGGTTTAAATTTATTCATATTATTGTTAACAATGTTTTTAAAAAAGTATATGAGTAGTATTAATTGTTTCGAGCATATTTATATGCCATTATTAGGCAAGGAACCAGCACGGAAAGTGTGTTATTCGTGCGTTTCACACCATAAGCAAAAAAAATATGGATTTCCATATAATTTTGAGCCTTAATTATAAATACAGACAAGAACATACTTTTCCACTTATGGAAAATGGGAACTTAGAAAAAAGGAACAAGTAAATTAAAAGCCTTCTAGACAAGATCTGTTAATCGAAAATTAGAAGAATATCTTTAAAAAATTTTTTTGTCTGAGATCTGGTTTCATTTTCTATTTTTATAAATAATTTAGCGAATCACGAAAGATCGAAAATGCTTTACTTGCGGATCAACAAAAACACCAAAATGGTGCTGTCATTCATTACCTGGGAAATATATATGTAAAGCTTGTTACAGAAAACAACAAAGAATAATTAAGAAAACGAATAAAAATCAAACAAAACAGGAAACGAATAAATAATATTTAAATGATTATAATTTTCTAGCTTTAATTTTCTGAGTTTATTGAACAAATTATAAAACTTTAATCTATGTAATTTCAGTGAAAAATAAATTCTTTAATTGTTACTAAGAAAAATATCAAACCTTTAGATTTATTTTGAGTATTTTGTTTAATCTTATGAAGGATAACATTTATGAAGACTCAATTTTTTTAAGATTAGAAATGGCCCAAAATTGTGTTTATCAAACTAATATAAATAGTTTTACAAAGGCTTTTATTGCTTCTTCCTAAAAATGTTTTTTTCGACCTGAGATTCGACCTGAAAATTATTTTCAATTCTTTTAAAATCTAAGGACCATTTCTGTATACAATAAATTTAAAAAATTATTTTTGAGATTGGAAATAAAAAGCCATTTTTCCATAATTCATTTTACATAATAGAATCTGCGCCAGTCACCCATCATCCAAGCTATCATCGGCAGAGGTGGGTCTGAACAGTCAGAGGTCTCGGAAATCGGAACTGATTCAAAAGTCGGAACTCGGAAATCAAAATTTTATTCGGAAATTGGAAGGAAAAAACGTCGGAAATCGTAATGGCCACCAATCTCTGGTCACCAATCAACAGAGGCAAAGGAGTAAAATGCAGAGAAATTTTCTTATCAAAGATGCATTTTGCGCACATGTGGACATTTACACACATGTGGACATTCCATTTCTTTTTCAAAATCTCAATTGTTTTTATTTTTAGACTCGTTTTCTTTTAAATATTTCATTTGCTTCTTCTTTATATATCTTTGTTTACCGTAACAGGAAAAGCATAAATATTGCCCAGGTTCTGAATGACGGATCCAAATATGAGTTTCTGTAGCATGGCAAATTGCACAGTGTCGATCTTCCTTAAATTCAATAGAAAAAATTTTTTAACAATTATGAACCATTTTAGTTTTAATCCAAAATATTTTTGGTCTATTTTCTCCGTTATTTCTACGTATATAATGGTTACAATCTTTGCATAAATTGTATTTCTCAAGGTATATATACCAGTTGTACGCCTGTGTAGTGTTACAATTGAAACAATGTCGTTTATTTTTCTCATTGAGTTGATCTATAATATTTAGGAATATCATAAGACGCGCGGTATTGTTAACGGAAGAAACAAATTTTTAGCACAAGTAGATATATCGTCATAGAATCTGTTCAAGTAGGGGTGTAGGGCAGAGGTGAGGCGGAACAGTTATAGGTGTCAGAAATCGGAAGAGCCGGAAATCGGAACTGGCTCAAAAGTCGGAACTCGGAAATCGGAAATCAAAATTTTTTTCGGAAATCGGAAGGAAAAAACGCCGCAAATCGGAATTCCGACACACTGGTGTGGGGGAACAGCGCTAGTACATAAATGTTCCCGAAGTATCAATTTAGATGGACACACACAAATTTACCATATGCAAGAAAGGAATTTCCTTGGCCAAAAAATTAAAAATTTTTATTACTTATTTCATTGCCGATGTAAATAATTCTACTTTTTAATTCTTTCGGATATTCAACTTTTTGTTTTTCTAACAATTCAATTTTATATCCATTTAAATTAATTTCTGTCCAATAACTTGACGAAAGTTTGTTTTTATAATTTTCTATACTCTCTTCAATTGAGCTACAATTATTTTCATTCTTGTACAATATTGAAGTTGAATAACAATTATTATTTTCAATAAAATTATTATTTCGGAGTACCTTAAAAAAATATTTTTCAAGTGCACTTATAAATTCTTAACACACTGTAGATGTGAATAGATGTCGGCAAAATTGCACATCCGGGATCCCGAGTCGGGATTTTTTAAACCAGGGCCGCGATGGGATCCCGAGGGATAAATCCCGGATAACGAATCCCGAAAATCAAAATAATCCGGGATTGGGATCCCTGAAAATCCGCAGGAATCCCGTCCTGCGCACTCTAGTTGTGAGCTATGGAATGGAAATTTTATTAATCAAAATATACCATTTTTTCAAACGCAGGCAAAAAATTTTGTATTATTTCATTATTAGTAATTTCAATCAAAATTTTCTTTTTTAATTGATCAATTGGAATATATTTTGATTTATTACTTATTTCAACTTCAAACATATTTTTATCTGGATTTAAGTCAATTGAACGTAAATATCCTTCTATATTTTTATTAAAGCCATCGTGTTGATTATTTGACTTTTTAATTACTTTCACCGCAAAACGATCTTTTATTTCAACATTTTTTAAATAAATAAATTCTCTTTTTTCTTTCCAATTATCTACAATTTTCACTTCAACACGAATGAGTTTCGCAGCGCATTGAATTTTCAAAAATATAATTAAAATTATGAGTATGATAAAATAAAATTTAATCATCTGAAATTTTGAAAATTTATTTGCAACATGGCCGGTAACCAACGGTTGTAATTTTGAAATTGAATTTTAAGTTGAATTCTGAAATTGCTCGTACTCGTACCCGCACCTGTCCATTTTTTGCTCGTGCTCGTATTTCGTACACAAGTACGGGTACGAATTTTGTACGAGCTTCCAACCACTACCGGTAACATGAGAACTCGGTTGCTTTTTTCCTCTAGAAATAGTAAATTTATGACAATTTTTAACAAAAAGTATCTTATTTTCTAGTTAAAGAAAATTAGTAGCAATTTCACAATTTAAGAAAGAATTAATTAACGTATTATTTTATTAAACATTAATAAAATTTAAGTGTATAATGAAGCGTAAATCACACAGAGCATCAAAGATATCGACTGATCAAACTCGTGGTATTTGCCTTAAAGTGCAAATATTAATTTTGTAATTTGTCTACGAAAAAATAAATATAAAGATAATGATGCAAGTTTTGAAATTTTTAATGTACTTTAACTTAATTAAAGTACATTAACAATTTTGAAAAAATCGGTGTTGCCCTTCTAAAATAACCCCCCTCTAGACATCAATCGAAAAAAACCCCATGGGGCTATTTTAGAGATAATACGGTATATTGAAATGTTATAATATTTTGTTCAGAATCATAATATCGAAAATCTAATGGCATATTTGGGCTCTTCTCGACGAAATGAATTGCAAAAAATCATTTACATTAGTGAAAATCTACCCTCTACTAATTATTTGAGAATATATTGAGTAGGGTTTCACCGGAACCGAAATTTTGACCGGAACCGGAACCGGAACCGGATCCAATTTGAGTTCCGGTTCCCGGAACCGGAACCGGAACTTTTCTAAGTTCCGGCCCGGAACCGGAACCGGAACCGGAACTTTAAAAAATTTCTAGCAAATTTAAAAAATTTTAAAAAAATTAAAAGAAATTTGAATTCAAAGTAGGTTTGTCGGTTTCACCCAATTATTCTGTTAACCGAAATGACTAACCGAATCGAAACTTTCGGTTAACCAAAATCGAACCGTAAAACCGAACCGTTCTATCCAAATCGCATGATATGCCCGATACCACACCAATTATATGATTCCCCTTTAATCCCCGAATTTCTTCGAATTATCCTTCATCCCACCAGATACCTAGATATCAAATCACCGATATACCATTTTAACCTTTGGTACAAGAAATCACCCAGTATCTTCCAAATCCCCATTAATCCATGCAAATTATCAAAAATAACCTATTCTTCCTTCCTTTTAGCGGCGCAGGCGAAAATTTTGTGAATTTCGGAAGGCCAAGTGAGAAATGCCAAGTTTTGGAAGGCCAAATCCCCATATCCCTGCTATCTACCTTGCACAGCTTAATCCCTCAATATCACACCCAGATCCCTCGGTATTACCTATGACCCCTTGAAAGTAAATGCTGTAACTTAAAATACACCTTCATCCATCCAGATCCTCCGATATAAACTTCATTTAACAGCGCCGCAGGCGAAAATTTTGAGAATTTGGAAGGACAAGAAGCCAGATTTCTTCCTTTCCTGGCATCGCAGGCAAAAATTTTGAGAATTTGTGAGGACAAGGGCTAAATTTCTTCCTTTTCTTGCGCCGCAGGCGAAAATTTTGAGAATATTGTAACGCCAGCCGGGGAAGACCAACCCATATTTTTAAAAAAATCAATCTTTAGGGGTGTAAAAAAGTTCCGGTTTGCCCGGAACCGATTTGAAAACCGGAGCCGGAACCGGAACCAATTTAAGTTCCGGTTCCCGGAACCGGAACCGGAACCAAAAAAAGGCCGGAACTTTCCGGAACCGGAACCGGAACTTCCGGTGAAACCCTAATATTGAGTAAAATGGGATCCCGGTGGGATGTTCCACTTCTATTTTATATCTTCAATTAATTATTCTCTGCGCCGAAAGGGCTGAACCCTTCCCAGATATTAAGGAATTTTGTAACGGGGAGAATGTGATCGGGACAATCCTAGATTGACCTTCGAGGTTGATCAAGTCCCTTGGTTTCTTCCCAACACCAAAAACACCGAAGCAATAATGCGCTATATGTATTTCATGAACTAGGAAAATACAAACAATTATAAATTAGCTAATACATAGTAAAATAATAATTAATCATAAAAGCTAACAACTGAACCGATTGTAGTTGAGAATAAAATCATTAAATAGTTGTAGGAATAAAATTGTTTGTCACATAGAAAATATTATTGGAAATATTTTTGGACATTGAACCTGGATATAAAATATGTATATTATTTGCTCAGTATTACCTTCGGGATTCGATTCTGTCTTACAATTGTATTAAGATTTAGAACCAATAAATAAAACAATTGCATCTAAACTTAAACTTAAAACTAGCCTGTTTTATGTTAGATACATAAATTGGTTAAATAAATTAGTTTAATGTTAAATAATTTGATGGGATAACGTTTTACGGAAACACTTGGATTTGAAGTTGGAAATTTATTTTTAAATTAATTTTGTATTTAAAATAGTCTGCTATAGTTGTGGCTAGTCTCCCGTAGCTGGCCAAAATTTGACTATCCACCGGCTATACATGAGTAGATTTAAATTTCATTTTTAATACATGCATGTCAAACTTGGAAAAAAGTAAAATCAATTTTAAATATTCCACGTTTTTCAGCAATTTTAAATTTATATTTAAATTTATTTTAGCCCAGCACCTTATTTAGCTCAGCATTAAATTAATAAAAAAAATTTTTGGAGCTCTCATTCAAAATTTTGCCAACAATTAAATAATTATGGATAAAAAATCAAATGGTTCTCCTCCCCTCTATTTGAGGAGAGCGTAAAGCCCGACGTTAGCTGAATGCTTAAGCTTGTGTGTTAATTTAATTTAATAAATTAAATTATTATTTAAAAATATAATCGAGAAAATTATATCACATTTTTGATTTTACAAACGCATACATAAATACAAAATAAATTCGAATAAAAGGAAAAAACCTTAACCAAAATTTTGGCTAAAAATAAAATATTTTTATTAAACCCTTTTGAAATGCCTAAAATATTTTTATGGCTTCTCCAATTTTGCATTTTAATAAATCTAATTTATGGATCATCGAAAATAAATAATAATCCAGATGAAATTAAATCGTTACCAGGCTTAAACGCAACACTTAATTTTAAACATTATTCAGGTAAATTATTTAATTTTACGTTAAAAAAATTTTTAAGGTTATTTGGATGCTGGAAATGGCAATTTATTTCACTATATGTTTGTGGAATCCCAAGGAAATCCAGGAACAGATCCATTGGTTAATATCAATGATTCTCTAAAATTATATAAAAATTCCTACAGGTTTTGTGGCTAAATGGAGGTCCTGGCTGTTCATCTCTTGGTGGTCTATTTGAAGAGTTAGGCCCATATTTAATCAACAAAGATGGAAAAACACTTCGCCTAAATCCTTATTCGTGGAATAATTATGCATCAATTATATTTTTAGAATCCCCTGCTGGGGTTGGATTTTCGTATAATACTAAAAGCAAGAATGTTTTGACAAATGATGATGAGGTGCCTTTAAAACTATACAGTCGTACCTCACTTTAAAATATACATAGGATTAAGTAAACCTCAATTTGTGATAATTTTTAAAATTAGGCTTGCCATTCAGTGAAGCAAGTTAAGAGATACATCCTAGTTACCTCCCATTTACCACTTATATTGAGGTCCAAACTTAAGTTGGTGGATTCCGGGAACTCTTCGAATATCCAGATCCGCCAACTAGTCCAAACTAGAGACCGTATCAAGAAGAGATCGCGAAAAAGAACTTCTGTTATCGTGATCTCGTTCATTTTTGTGATATCGATAAGAGTCACTTATGACCCTCGAGTCAGGTCTCTAGTCCAAACATGTATGATATACATAAAAAACTATTTTCAGGTTGCTGTAGCTAACTATGCAGCATTAAAAGATTTTTTCAATAAATATCCTTTATTTAAATCAAATCCATTTTACCTCACTGGTGAGTCTTATGCAGGAACATATATTCCATTGCTTGGTGTTAAAATTTTGGAAAGCATCAAAGATACAAAAATAAATTTAAAAGTATATTTTGATATTTAACTTAGAGAGAAAAAATAAATTTCGTTAAAGGGTGTAGCGATTGGTAATGGAATTTTGAGTGATATTCTTAATACAAACACATTACCTTTATACATTTATGGCCATGGTCTGGTTGATGAGGAAGTTTGGCAAAAATTTCAAAATCAATGCTGTAATGGCTGCATTGGTTAGCTTAATAAATATTTTTAGCTGGGGTTGTTAGTAGATTCCTCATCAGAAGAGTCCGACATTTTAGGTTCCGACCTATTTTTTTGCAACCTTGTAATGTTGAGTAAAGCTCAAAAAACACTTATTTGGCATGGTACCATACTCCTACATTGGACCTATTTGAGCCTAAAAAACCTATTTCGGCTTTTTTGGACCTAAAACCTATTTGAACCTATTTTGACCTTTTTTGGACCTATTTTAGGTTTTTTGAAGATTTTTATTAAAATTAGACTATTTTCTGTCAATTTTTTGTTAAAATGAAGCTAAATATTAAAGATTCTTTCAAAAAATAATTATTAAACATGAATTTGGGGTAATCTTAAAATGGGTGTTAAAATGTGTGATAAAAATAACTTTGTTCAGAATTCCCCGACTCAAGATCAAGACTAGACTACTTTTCCTCTTTCCTTTGCTGGTTGACAGCTTGGCATGCTTTCTTTGGGGCTTAAGTCATGAAAAGTCGGCTCAATGAGCTCACCAGAAGAGCTCGTTAAACCGAGTCAAATGACAACTAAATCAGCTCGATTGATAATTCTGAACAAAATTATAACTAAGTAAATCTTCGGTGGTGCTACGGGGGGTATCGAATAAGCGACAAGAGTTTTTTTTAGCTAGATTCAATGTACTCCCACGAATTTGAACCTATTTGGTCAAAATTTGGACCTATTTTGGCCTTTTTCGGATTTTTTCGAGCCTATTTTTCCACTTTAAAAACCTAAAATAGGAACCTATTTCTCACTTTTTCGGACCTAAAATGTCGGACTCTACTCATCATTTCGATCGTAGATTCCTGTAGATTGTTGATACAAGGTTTGCGACCCGATTTGTTTTCCATATTTGGATTATCCCAGCAAATTTTATATTGTATATTTTAAATTACTAAATTAAATTTTTAAAGATGGTTGCGACATTTTAAGCATTCCTGCAAACACTACATGTGGAGATATGGTAAAATTTTAGTTGTGCAGAGTTAATAAAACCATAAACTTTTAGCAAATGGATTTATATCCTGGTTATACTAATGATTTGCTAAATCCTTACGATATTTATGATGATTGTGGTACAAATATTTATTTAAATTTTTTATTTATTTTTTAGAACCAGCAAACAGAACAATTGCATCTAAACTTAAAATTAAAACTAGCAGTTTACTTTTGAATAGACTGGCTAGAAAGGATCGGCCATTATATTTTAATACACTCCCCTGCACAGATGGTAAGAAAAAAGTGTATTCCCGGCTTTTCTAAGAGCTTGAAAATAAAATTTCGTAATGCAAAAAAGAATCCATACAAGGACTTGGATCACCCTCAAGTTATTCGATCACCTAATAAAGACTACAAGAGCTTTGTGTCTGTTCACCCTACAAGAGCTTTGTGCCTGTTTCCCGTCGGCGTAGTGACAGAAAACCCATAAACAGAAGACACATAGAGATCTTCTGTCCTTGGGTCTTCTGTCTGTGGGCCTTCTGCATCGACACGTCCCGTCTAGGCAGGAAAAAGAGCCAAGACTTTTGGTTAATGAGGTTTTTCTCAGTCCCAATTTCCGAAAAACACTTTCCGTTTTTTACCAAATTGCGTATTATTAATTCTAAAAAAATTTTAAATTCAGTCTCTGCTTCAGAACATTACTTAAACATGCCTGATGGTTATTTTTCTTATTGGAAATTAATTATAAAATAATATTTTAGTACAAAAAGCATTGAATATTCCGTCTAATTTAAGTATTAAATGGCAAGAATGTTCAGATGATATTTACCATAATTATACGACGATTTATAGTCGATTTAAATTTAGAAATAAAATTAATTATTAAATAATTTGTAGAAGAAATGGCCAATTTTACAAAAACTATTTTAAATGCAAATATTCGAATACTTTTTTATTACGGCGATTTAGATGTGATTTGTAATTTTTTGATTGGACAACGCTTTACCGAACAACTTGGATTTGAAGTTGAAAAATTTATCTCTAAATTAATTTTACTGAATGAGTAGATTATGTTTTATACGCGTATTAAAAAGGCGGTTCTCGACTTAAACCTGCCAAAAATCTTAGATCATAAGCAGTATGATTCCATAATATGTCTCACCTGTGTTTCAATCTATTTTAGGATATTATATTATAAGTATGATATGATATTCAGCATAGATGATGAAGACATGAGACAGCTAGATTTGACGTGGTGTATGATACGTGGCCAAACTTAAATAAGACATGTCACTGTTTCTCTTATTCTCCCAAAAAATACCTCTTTATAAAAAATTTTAATAAGGAATAAACCTATAAGGTTGAATGCTCCGAATATATAAATTATAAATATATATAACCAACACAAATTATGTACAAAACAAGGATGAGCTGTCCTCTTTGTTCCGTTTTGGCAGAATTCCGCATAATTCCACACATTCCGCATATGAGCATAAATTATGCGGTCATATGATAGTGCCGCATAATGTATGATCAAGATAAATTATTCTTTCCCCCTATTCTTCCACCTTCTGTCTTCCGCTTCATAAAAGCGGCGGGACTTTTATCAAGAGTAATTAGTGTAGTAACTCAAAAAATATCATACATATTTTTAAAGTTAAAAACGCCAAAACAAGCATGGATTGTAAATGAACAAGTTGGTGGGTTTGCAACAGAATATAAAAATGGATTAACCTTTACTACAGGTAATAAATAAAATTATAGTAATTTTCAAACATTATTTTATTTTTAGTAAGAGGAGCAGGCCACACGGTTAAAATATAAAATATAATTTTTAAAATTATTTTCAATAATTTATTAAGGTCCCCCAATCCAAACCGCAAGAAGCATTGTATATGTTTAAACAATTTTTGGATAATAAACCTCTGTAAAGAATAATATTTATTTAAGGCTTTAAATGGGAATTTAAATTAATTTCTTTAAGAGGCAGCCGATATATCGGGACGGACATATCGGGATATTTCAATGTATGAACAGTTACCCTACTGATTTCGGGACCTACGGCCTCTGGATCTTGGATATTACTTTTGCCTATTGAGGAATAGTGTTTTTATGTTTTTGAACAAGAAATTATTTTTGTCACCCCAATCCCGATATGTCCGTCCCGATACCGCACACCCTTTAACATAATTACGATTTTTGGTTTATCATCTGGGTTTAATATTTTTAAATTTCTAATTGTGATAAAATGATGACAATAAACATATATGTATTAATTAAATATAATGGACTAAAACGATCCGTAGACTAGGCAATATCGTCCCAATGATCCTAATAAAAAATCAAAAAACAACTGAAATTTTTTCTTAAGATACATATAATTCTGGATAAAAATGGAGATTTTTATAATTCATAGCGCTTTAAAACACTTTAATTTTGTTCACAATTCGAGATTAGGTATATTTGAAGGTGTTCTGGGGGAGGGGGGGAATCGTGTACGATAGTTGTAAAATTGAAAAGAATGGATTTACAACGCTAGAGATCGGACCAAACAAATATTTGACGTTGAAAATGAGATATTTGATCAAATTTTATTTGATTTTATTTGATCAAATATTTGTTTAATGTGTTTTGAGAAAAATCAAATTTTTCCAGGGTTGGGCTAATTAAGACTATATTTTTAGATTTTGTCCAGCCCTGATTAAATTTGTCTCGAATTTAGGATTTTGATATTTTTGTTCTCGATTTTCAATATCATCTACTTTTTTCCTTCAATATTAAAAAAAATTTCTTTCTCAAAACTTATGAGTCGGTCTTTGATTTAAAATTTTAAATTAATAAATTATTTAATGTGTCTTTTTTTAGAAATTGTATCGAAAAAATTATATGGAAGTTTATTCAAAAAAGAATCTGTTCAAACAAAAATTTAATTTTTTTTAAAACACAAAACATCAACTTCAAAAATTAGCTAGCTTTATAATTTTGGAAATCTATCAATACTTTATTTAATTAATTTATTATAAAATTTTAAATGCTTCTTCTAATTTTATTAACTATTTTAATTAAATTATATTTAAATTCAATTGTATGTTGTCAGTCTGACGAAATAAGTTCCTTACCTGGGATTAATTTTACGCTTAATTTTAAGCATTATTCGGGTAAATTGTTTATTTATTTAAAAGAAAAAATGAAAAAATAGGAGGATTAAATGCTATATTTGTAGTAGCAATATAGGAGTACCACAAGATAAAACAAGAGCAAAAATATGGTAAAATTCAAACTTCAATACGAACAAGAACACCTAAATAATCTTTTTCTGCTTCCATAGATATATTTCCTCTTATATCCTCCTCAATCCAACCACTCTTCAGATCCCCTGACATCAATTTAGACACCTTTAAATTCCTCAAAATCCTCTTATATCCCCATTAATGCATTCTTAATTAAAAAATATCAGTCTTTAAGATGTGTCCTTCAAATAGAAGCTGCCATCTATTTCATACATATAGCCTCTGAAATTCGTCATTCTATTAATAGTGTTATTCATTTAGAGTGTCATTCTATTTGATAATTCACCTTAGATAGATCGTATTTATAATTCTATAGAATAAGAAAATATATCTTGAATTAAATTAAATAATTTTAAGGATATTTGGATGCAGGAAATGACAATTTATTCTTTTACTGGTTTGTGGAATCCCAAGGAAATCCAAAAACAGATCCATTGGTTAATTTCAATGCTTCTCTAAAATTATCATAAAATTCCCACAGGTTTTGTGGCTAAATGGAGGTCCTGGCTGCTCATCTCTTGGTGGCCTATTTAATGGATTAGGTCCATATTTAATCAACAAAGATGGCAAAACTCTTCGCCAAAATCCTTATTCATGGAATAAATATGCCTCAATTTTATTTATAGAATCCCCCGCTTGGGTTGGATTTTCTTACAAAAATATACCCAAAAATGTAACCACAGGTGATAATGAGGTATTAAATTATCATTTTGATGGTTTATATTTCTAATAAATTTTATAGGTTGTTGTAGCCAATTATGCGGCATTAAAAGATTTTTTGAAGAAATATCCTTCTTTTAAAGCAAATCCCTTATTTCTCACTGGCGAGTCTTACGCGAGTACCTATCTTTCTATGCTTGCTTCTAAAATTGTGGATAATATGAAAGAAACTTCTTTGAATTTAAAGGTACCTAGTCAACATAATCGGGAATTCATTTATAGATAATAATTTTAAGGGTGTTGCTATAGGTAATGGTGTAATGAGCTATATAATTTTACAAAATACTCTGTTGGATTACAACTATGGTCATGGTCTGATTGACGAGCAACTTTGGAATAAATTTAAAGTAAATTGTTGCAAATGTGTTGGTAATTATTTTTATTTGGTTAAATAATAGTTCTGTATTAATAAAAATACATGCCAGGAAAAAATTTATTAAGGCGGATCCGGATTTGACATATCTGACCATATCCTATTTACCCTGGTATATCTTAGAGATTTTAAATAAATAAAACGCTGAAATATGCCAAACGAGATATGAATTAAGCTTTCGAATGGCACATAGAACATGCATATTCATAAAGTATTCATCGAAAAACATGCTAAACCGACGAATTTATGTAACACTCTAATAAATTGGATTAACTATGTTTTACGAAAAAATTAACGAATGTAATCGGCTTAAAAGTTATTAAATTTATTACAGATGGTTGTGATGTTTTTCATTTTGATCCCAACAGTACTTGCACTAAGCAGGTTAATAACTAGTCATATTTTAGAGTAATATTTAATATATTAGTTAAACATTATGCTAAATAATTCTAATAATGAATTGCTAAATGCATACGACTATTACTCTGATTGCGGTACAAAAATTCTTAAAAATAATTATTTAAGTTTTGGATCATAATTTAAATTTAGAAGGTTTAACCAATGCATCTAGTACTTCAAAAAAGCATCGTAACACTCAACAATCTTTGCTTTTAAAGAAACTTAGATCTAACGCTTTACTTAATACATTTGCAAAATTAAATAAAGAAGATGACCTTCAATCAAATTTCCGTACAAAATTTGGAGTGTTAGCATGTGCTGATTGTAAGTACACATTTTAAGACAATGAAATTCCCGAATAATTGCCTCTGAAAAAATTGCCTCCTCTTGATTAATTACCCCCTCTAGGGGAAGGCTGACACAATAATTACCCCTTTAAAATTTCAAAACTCAAATAATTCCTCCTCTTAATTAATTACACCCTCTAGAAAATTTTGAGACAATAATTACCCAGAGTAATTATCTGAAAATTTACGGATGTTGAAGCCATCCATTGAAATTACGAATAAATTTTTTTTGAACTTATTGGACAACTTCGGGAAATTGTTTACCGATTATCTGTAAATTTTTTTGGCTCATTCATAAATTAATTGCCAGTGGTTGGAATTTTGAAATTTGCTCGTACACAGGCCTTTTTTACCTCGTTCTGTAACTGATGGTCTAATCATAACCAAAAATTATAAAATTTTTTTGATGTTTAAATTAATAGTTTTTAAATAAAGTATTTCCTCTCGAATCATACTTGAATCTGCCTGAAGGTAAAATAATTCTTAAAATAAATATTTTATATTCGTATTTAGTCCAAAAAGCCATCCATATTCCTTCAAATAAAACAATTAAATGGGAACAATGCCCAGATGATGTTTATGACGAATATTATATAGATTATCGTAATTCTCGAAAATTATTTTTCCAAAAAAAATTTTTTTAAGTTGACATGTTTAATTTCACCAAAAATTATTTAAACGCAAATGTTCGTTTATTGCTGTATTATGGAGATGTTGATGGAGTTTGCAATTTTTTGATAGGCCAAAAATTTTCTAGACAGCTTGGATTTAATGTGAGGGGGGATTTTAATTTAATTAAAAATTAATTTAAAGTTAAAAACACCCAAACAAGCGTGGATAGTAGATAAACAAATTGCCGGATTTAAAACTGAATATGATGGAGGGGTGACTTTTACTACAAGTAAAGGAAAACTTTTTGAAGTAAAAAAATTTTTTTTAAATTTTTCAGTTAGAGGAGGCGGACATTATGTAAAAAATTATATTAACATTAATTAAAAATTAATTTTTTTAAGGTTCCTCAAACAAATCCTAAAGAAGCGTTGTATATGTTTAAACAATTTTTGGATGATAAACCTCTTTAAGAGAGAAAATTAACTTTTTTAATACCTCTAAAAATAAACCAAATTTTCTGACTAGGGTTGTCTGTTCTTGACCGATGATTTTTCGGTTCGGTTCGGATATTCGAAAATTTCGGTTCGGATATCCGAAGATTTTCCAAGAACCGACAACACCATTTTTGACATAAAATGGGCAACGGGATATGGGTATCGGGATATGGTGTGGCATCGGGATTAATCGGAACTGGTATCGGGGTTACTTATACTTTTCTAATACTGACTCGGGATTGTGATGTGAAAGTCAATATCGAAACGATTCGTATCGGGCTTCAAAAATACCGATATTACCAATCCGAACTTTGATACCGCTTAACCCTAAAAATAAACCACATTAAATTAACAAATATTTTTGAAATAATTCTTTATCTATCCTGTGATATCTTTCATGATTTAATATACTGAATAAAGCTTTATTGGGAAACTAATTCTATCCAAACAAAATTTGTTTTTAATTATTCTTCCTTATTTTTTGAAGCTGTCAGCGCTAAAACACACCCGCCACCCGCCTAAGTGTTTTAAATTTTGCCTGATCAATCCTAATATTCAATCGAAAAATTGCCTCCTCTATCTAAACACAAACCCTCATCGTTTTAATTCATAGTCTTTTTTGTCAAGGGACATAAAATATGCATGTAAACTGGGCGAGAGTTTGTTAAAAAGATTATTAGAATATTTTTTACTAAAAAATTTTTCTTTCTTTTTTTAAATTCTTTATCTATCCTGTGATATCTTTCATGAATTAATATAATGAATAAATTTAATATACTGAATAAAGTGATTTAAAAATATACATAAGTGATTTAATAAATCATATACTAAATGATTTAAAAATAAGTCTAAAAATAAAAACTGAGAATTAGTACTTAACCTCTTTCAAGGATTAAATTAATGATTTTAAAGAATTTTGTTATAAAAGAGGTTAAATAATTTTAATAAACAGTTCGAAATTAAAAATAGTAGAAGAGTTTTAGTCTATAAAATTCGCAATTAAAAAGGCTTAAAATATAAGAATTAAATTTATAGAGTTTAGAAGAAAATTAATAAATTAAAGAATTTAAGAGGCACAGAAAAAAATTTTTATGAAATTTTTGAAATTTTTGAAGTAAAAAGGAATGTTTGATTTTAAAAATTATTTTCTTAGGCAGTTGCAAATTATTTTCTTGAAAATTTATTTTTTTAATTGTTTATTTGAAGAGGATGGGTGATTGAGACTACCAGAATAGACAGTGAGGGACTGGAGTTTAACCAAATTTTTGTGAATATCAGAGTTTAAATGAGACTGACGATTTCTACGTTTAATTTGCACACCACAGATATTGCATGTCCATTTTTTCTTTTTGCTACTTTTGCTTTTTGTTTCAGGCGACTTTCCCTGTTCTTTAATATAAAGTTTTTGTTAAAAAAATTTTAATTGATTTTAAAAATTATTTTTTACAAAAAACTTCAAAAACGATTAATTTTTTAAATAATTGACCAAAAAAGATAGATCAGTCCAAACAATAATTGCCAAAAAAAATTATCAAATTTTCAATATACCGTATATCCTTTAATAACTACCCTGGGTAATTATTGTTTCGACCTCCCGCTGGAGGGAGTAATTAATCGAGAACGGCAATTATACGAGGTTTGAAATTTTAACGTGTTTTAGGGCATTTGTTTGGGGGGTAATTATTGTTTCAATCCATCGCTGGATGGGGTAATTAATGGAAATGGAGTAATTAGTTGAGGGAAGGCAATTAATACAGGTTATACGGTATAACAAAAATAAATTTTACCAGGTGAAGAACAGGGATTTCCACTAACCGATGTTGTCTAAAATTAAATTTTTTTAAATAATCTAATCCTTTATGGTTAACCTCAAAGTTTGCTTCTTGTGAACTCATTAAAGCCTTAAATTAGTTGTTTTATTTAACTTTTAAATGAAAGAATATTTGAAAATTTTTAAAAATAAATTAGCTAAATAATTAAATTATTTTGCAGGTGTAAAAAGAATAACACTAAATGTTTGTGGAAGAGAGAAATTGTGTGTGTGTCTAAGTCTTACTTATTTAAAAGTTATTGAATGATAGATAGAAAAGGAGAAAGAAGAAAAGAATGAGGGGTATATGTCGCCTCCACATAAAATGTCGAATCCATAAAATGGCGCTAACTTTAAAAACCCACAAAATGTCGAATCCATAAAATGGGAATCCATAAAATGGCGCTAAGGCCAAAAACCCACAAAATGTCGAATCCATAAAATGGGAATCCATAAAATGGCGATAAGGCCAAATACCTACCCACAAAATGTCGCTAAAATTTTTATTTTTTGTTTTTATTTGTTTTGTTTGTTTGCTTTGATAGTTTTTTGACAAGTAAAGGTTATTAATTGTTTCCTATCTTATATTTTTTATAAGAATTTTTCCAAGATGGATAATTTTATTTATTAGATGAATATCAGGCTTAAAATCGCCGAGTAAATAAGTCAAGAAAACGGCGATTTCCAATCGATGAATCGTCAAAATTTAATCAAGAACAGCAACAATTTTCAGATGTAGCTGAACTACTAACTCTCCATGCGTGATTTCCTTCTGTCCTTCATGGTGGATGTCGAAAAACAAGTGCCACAACAACTTTTAAGCGTCCTAACTCAGCTTGGTTTAAAGATTAGTGGATATCTTGATGGTTCGCGCACTATAGCTCATCCAGAAGAACATGATTTGGAAGATATAGTGTCCTATTTTATCGATTCGGTGCTTTTATGAATAAAAATGTTTTATTCTTCCAGTTTAATTTAGTTTTTTTAATTTTGCCTTTTTTCGACATTTTGTGGGTATCTGGCCTTTTCGCCATTTTATGGATTCGACATTTTGTTGATTTGGCCTTAGCGCCATTTTATGGAACGCCATTATATGGAAACGACTTTTATGGGGGAGCCGTATATGTATGAGAATTATTTTAGTGAGAACAACTTTGTAAAAATTAAAGAAAAGGTCACTCCCTATTTAAAATTAAGGGCTCACCCCTGTCCTTAGTGACGAATATTCCGCTGGAGACGAAAATTCCGAAAATGTTGGAGACGAAAGTTCCGAAAAGTCTTGGAGACGAAAGTTCCAGAGACAAAAATTCCGTACACCTTCAAAAATGGAGTTACGGAACTGGAACTACAGAAATTAAAAACCTGGTTCTGGAACTGGAGCCAGTTCCAGAGAAATTTTGAAACTTTGACATCACTAGAGCGTGTTTTTTAGGTTTTTACCTATTTTTTTGCAAACAGCCCTTGATGAGATAAGTCGAAAAAACACTGTTTTACCGCATAGTGTAACGTACTTTTCGAGTTATTAAAACCTAAAAAACCTATTTCGGCCTTTTCAGACCTAAGACCTATTTTGAGCGTATTTCGACCTTTTTTGGACCTATTCTAGGTTTTTTGAAAATTTTTCTTAAAATTTGATTATTTTAGTCAATTTCCGCCAAATCTAGCATCTCAGACACCCAAAAACACAAAAATTTTCGCCTACGGCGCTAATATTCTGGTATAACTACATTTAGTAGGAACTAGAATCTGTCATCGTACTAGGAACTGCCCTCGAAAATTGTCAAGTTAACATTTATATTAGACATTTCAGTGATTTTCCCTGACTATTGAACTTTAATACCTACACCATTTTGATCAAGAAATTTTTTAAATTTTTATTTGTCTATTTGGGAATTTTGCGGATGAAATAAGAGGGTAGATTTGAAGGGAAAAATAGTCTTCTGATATAATGCTAAATCAAAGATTTTTTTAATCATTCTATATCCAAATTATATGCTACAACCCCCGCATATTCAGATCCCATTAACCCAATAAATCCCTATTCAATTCAAATCCACCGATATCCCATTTTATCCCGTCAACTACCCTTATATCACGATATTCCTTCAAATGCTACGGTATTTAGGGTTAGGCATTGTTAAATCACTCTAATTTCGATAAATTTCTATTTAAAATAAAAAAATATCATAAAAAATTCAAATTTAGTAAATGTGATATCATAAATTTTTTAATTTCAACCAAAATTAGAACCTATTTTGTCAAAATTTGGACCTATTTTGGCCTTTTTCAACCTATTTTGGACCTATTTTGGAAATTTTTTGGACCTAAATAGGATCCTATTTGACGATTTTTTGGACCTAAAAAACACGCTCTAGACATCACTGTACATAGGTATATTACAGGGATAGGGGGCGCCGAAGCGAAATATGGAAGGTGCAAGTCCCTGATGTACTTATACGTATTTAGATGCTACAACAAGTTAATGTCAAGAAAATAAATTACTTAAAATTTAAAGTTACTTTCTTGTCAAGCTGTATAAAAACAAAAGTGTAATGAATTCAATCTTTTATTTATTTAGAAATTATAATTTAAATTTAAAATAAGTAGTAGATCACAATTAAGCAAATCACAAATATAATCTTTAAATTTAACAGAATGCCAAAGGCCAAGTTACAAAAATCTTTGTCGTCGCACTCATAGCAGGGACAGTCATCCTCAATGTAATTTGCCTCTAAAGATTGCTGATAAGTTACACATTCACCACAGCCTTTCATTGCGCCATCTAAATTTTTGAATTAAATTTATTTAAAATTTTAAAGCATTTTAAATAAATTTTTAAAGATTTAGGGTAGGGTTTAATTTTTAATAATCTAACATTTGCTACAAACTGCTTTGACGCATTTATCACCAAAAAGACGCCAAGGATGTTTTTCAGTATCGCACTCTATTAACTTAAAACTTGTTCTATCTTTAGAAAATTGATCATCATCTTCGTAACATTTGACCGAGTCTGTTAATAAATTATATTTTTGTTTTTTTTTAAATTTACCTCCAAATTTAAAATTTATTAATATGAAAAGAGTTAAAATATTTATCATTGACAATCCCATTTTTAAATTATTTAAAATTAAATTCGTAATAAATAATTAGGTAGATGGTAGAGAGATGTTTTTAATGGGAAAAATATTTAATTTCTGCTATCAATTTTGAAATTATAATGAATCATTATAAAGTATAAAATTTCAAATATTAATAAAAGTAGTAAGTGAACCGACAGGGAATAATCGAGCACTACGGATAACTCTGAATATATAATAGATACAAATTAGGGATGGGCCTTGCTGCATTATAAACAATCATTTATTCGCCAGTCATGTCGGCGGAATTTTGTTCACTGGAATTTTGGTCAAAAGATTTTTCGGAACTTTGGCGTTTGTCAAATCAAGTCAGATTTCGGTGATTTTGCTGTCATTCGACTCATTTGTTTATTTGAATTTTTCACACCAAACTCGACCTTACTCCCCTTATGATTTTTCAATTTTTCGGGACTTATAGCTCCGTCAGAATTATTGCCTAATTAAGGGTGTGATACCATTCGACTCAGCTCGTCGTCGAGACAAATCGAATAACATATGCCTTATTTTCTCTAAAATAGCCCCATGGGGTTATTTTTTTCGATCAACCTCTAGAGTGGGGTATTTTAGAGGGGGTGGGGGGCTATTTTTTCGATCTCTAAATTTTTTGAAAACCAAAATTTTTTACCAGATTTTGAATAATATTTTTCTAAAATTTAATAGAATTCATTAGAGTTGTACCCCGACCCCGAACCCCGACCCCGTTCCCGAACGATTTTTTCACGATTCTCCCCGACCCGAACCCCGCCCCGAAAAAAAGTGAAAACCCCGTTCCCCGGCCCAAAAAGTTTCGGGGTTATCGGGGTTTTATGCCCCTAAAAAATGTCATTTTTTGGAGAAATTAATGAAGAAAATTTAAAAAATTTCCACCCATTTTACTTTGCTTTTATTATTTTTGAAAGAAAAATGAATGAAATATCATAATTTTCTTTCATTCTTTATTAAGAGACTTGTGGTTGAGTGGCTTAGTCGTTGGTTTTACCCTATATTTCATTAATATATGATTGGATTCGGATCCATATAAGGATAACTCTGTTGTTTTTATATTTTTTCACAAAAACAAATTATTAACGAGTTAAATTTTAATTTGAAAATATTAATTTTATTTTTAACTGATATCCCTTAAACCAGCCTTAATCCTTCAAACCCTTTGTATCACCAGTTCTCAACCATAACAGCTGGTAAACTATCGAGGTCATGTTAACGGGAATCAGAGATATAAAGGGATTTGTAGGATATCGAAGAATTAAGGAGTTTTAAAGGGATTTAAAGGGATATAAGGTTTAGATTAAAATGGATTTGAAAGGATTACGTGAATTCAACGGAATTAACAAGGATTTCGTGGGAGATTTAAGGAATAATCGAAGATATCTCCTGATATCCGTCCAAATACTCTTATCGGCAATACTCAATATTCTTATAAATCACTAATATCCCTTGAACCAACAAAAATCACTCCAGATCACCTTGTATCCCTAGTCATACCATTTAATCCTAAAAATCCCACATAATCCCTCCAGATCCACTTATATCCCAAGAAAATATATCGATTTCTAAATATTTTTGAGCATTTTTTTCTCTAAAAATTTTTCCACCAAACCCCCGTACCCCGACCCGAACCCCGGCCATATTTTGCTCCCCCGACCCGAACCCCGCCCCGAAACAATTGGAAAACCCCGTACCCCGACATACCCGCCCCCGAACGTTCGGGGTACAACCCTAGAATTTACATATAAATGAATTAAAAATAAGTCTAAAAAATAAAAACTGAGAATTAGTAATTAACCTCTTTCAATGATTAATTAATGATTTCAAAGAATTTTGTTACAAAAGAGGTTAAATAATTTTAATAAACTTTTCTAAATTAAAAATAGTAGAAGAGTTTTAGTCATAAAATTCGCAATTAAAAAGGTTTAAAATATAAGAATTAAATTTATAGAGTTAAGAAAAAAATTAATAAATTAAAGAATTTAAGAGGCACAGAAAAAAATTTTTTTGAAATTTTTGAAGTAAAAGGAATGTTGGTAATTCTTGCGTTCGTACGCCCCCCCCCCCTCTTTTCCTTCCTCAAAGTTTAAAAAATGGTCAGTCAGTCTTATGATAAAGAACTCGTCGAGCGGTGTCGAATGACACCAAAATCAACCCCCGGTCTTAATTTTAGGCCTGACAAAAACAATGCAAAGCAAAGGGTTTTGCAACAGCTTCTTACTGATGACAATAGGATTACTTTATGTCATAACTTTGTCAAATCTTGTTCAATTACGCTGATTTTGATGTCATTCGAATGACTGAACATTTTTTAACAATTTGAGGAAGGAAAAAGAAGGGGGGGGGGGGTACGAACGCAAGAATTACCGGAATGTTTAATTTCATAAATGATTTTCTTAGGCAGTTGCAAACAAAAGTTGAAAATTTATTTTTTTAATTGTTTATTTGATGATGGTTGAGTGAGTCTACCAGAATAGACGGTGAGGGACTGGAGTTTAACCAAATTTTTGTGAATATCAGAGTTTAAATGAGACTGACGATTTCTACGTTTAATTTGCACCCCACAGATATTGCATGTCCACTTTTTCTTTTTGCTACTTTTGCTTTTTGTTTCAGGCGACTTTCCCTGTTCTTTAATATAAAGTTTTTGTTAAAAAAATTTTAATTGATTTTAAAAATTATTTTTTACAAAAAACTTCAAAAACGATTAATTTTTTTAAATAATTTTGACCAAAAAAAGTAGATCAGTCTAACCAGAGCTGCGTCGAAATTTCGATTTTCGACGTAGTCAATTAACCACTAATATCTCAATTAATCCATTTACCTTACCCTAATAAGAGGGATATACTGGTATCAAGTGGTAAGTAGAATATCGGAGTAATAGGGGGTTTAAGATGTCTAATCTGCGTATTTAATTGGTCTCTAATCAACCCCCTAATCCTGTATATCCCTCCGATCACTGATATCCTTTAAGACTACACTTAATCCAATGAATCCCCTTATATCTCAAGATTAACCCTTATATCTCCATATTGCGGATGTTTAATACTTTTCTTTCGATTTTCAAAGATTTTTTATTTCGACGCAGCTCTGGTCCAAACAATAATTGCCAAAAAACAACAAATTTTCAATATAGGTATAACAAAAATAAGGTTTACCAGGTGAAGATGAGGGATTTTCACTAACCGATGTTGTCTAAAATTAAATTTTTTGACTAATCTAATTCTTTATGGATAACCTCTAAATTTGCTTCTTGTGAACTCATTAAAGCCTTAAATTAGTTGTTTTATTTAGTTTTTAAATGAAAGAATATTTGGAAATTTTTAAGAATAAATTAGCTGAAAATTTAAATTATTTTCCAGGTGTAAAAAGAATAACACAAAATGTTTGTGGAAGAGAATGTATAGATGGTTAAAAAAATTATTTAAAAGTTATTGAATGATAAATAAACAAGGAGAAAGAAGAAGAAAAGAATGAGGGGTATATGCTTGAGAATTATTTTAGTGAGAACATCAACCCTCTTCACATACCTGAACATCAACCCCCTTAACGTCAACTACCCTGAACATCAACTCATTTAAAAATATGTTTGTAATGGGTACACCCCAGCTTAACGCCGAACAAAATTTCCAGTTGACGGATTTGCAGACCCGACATTTGCAGATAATATTGGCTCGACAATTGAAGATCAGACATTTACAGATCCGACCTTTGCAGACACGACATTTGCAGATATTAATTTCTGAAAAAAAATTTTTTAATTAAAAAAATTTAAAAATCTTAAAAAATCAATAGTATAGTATACCGGTGGAAAGTTTTCGATATAAGACCCATACCATTCGTCTCGACGAGCTGAGTCGACGGATCATTCAAAAACTAAATAAAACAACTAATTTAAGACTTTAATGAGTTCACAAAAAGCAAACTTAGAGGTTATCCATAAAGAATTAGGTTAAAAAATTTAATTTTAGACAACCTCGGTTAGTGGAAATCGCTCGTCTTCAACTGGTAAACTTTATTGTTTGTGGATGTTACAACAAAGAACACGGTTTGTTAACTTTGTTCTTGGAGATTACAGTATATTTATTACTCTCAAGAGTCACATTAATAAAAGTTATATTGAATACATCTTTATTGAATACACCTCCGCATCACTGCCAACAAATGCCAAATACCCAGCAATAATGATGAATAGTTTTTAGTAAAAGTATCATTTTTATTAAAATTATTTTAAAATACTGTTTTATAAAAATTACTCGATTTACTCGTACTCGGCCTAAAAGTTGAACTCGAACTCGAGGTTTTCAAACTCGGCATTACTTGAACTCAGTTTTTTACCCAATTACTCGGTACTCGACTTACTCTACCTACTACTACATACTTTCTATTGTTTATATTACCAAAATTAATTTCAAAAGTCATTCAGCCGCTAGTTATCTTTGTTTGTCTAAACGATATACCCAATCTCATATACCTTTGAAATAGCTTTTTAATTGATATTTATATCAGGTCTATTTATTTATTCAGTGTTTTTTAGTTGTAGAAACATTTTGACATCCCTTCCAGAGGTGGGTCGGAACTGTCATAGGTATCGGAAATCGAAAGAACTGGAAATCGGGACTGGCTCAAGAGTCGGAAATCGTGAATCAAAATTTTTTTCGAAATCGGAAGGAAAAAACGTCGGCGGGCGGAAATTTTGGAATCCCATCAGACCAGAAAATAATTTTCTTACTGGAATAACATTTATTGTCCTAAATTCTCTTTTAGTCTACCCAAAAGAGAATTTACGTATTAATTCATTAAATTAGATTAAATACTTCAAAGTATTTAATTTTATTTTAAGAAAAAGTTAGTCATAAACCTGTTTATATTCAGTCTATGTGCAAATCACCCGAGGCATCCAGCTGGATCGGAAACATTTTTGTTATAAAATTACTTTTCTTTTTTATATTTTCTCTTTTTAAATTTTAATTTTAAACTGTACTTAAATCTGGTTTTTAATTTATCTAAAAATAATTTTTCCCCAAATTTTCAATATATCGTCGTCCTTCATTCCTCAGTATGGAAATGAAGTACATATTTTTGAAGAGAAAAAAAATTTTCGTTGGTTTTTGGCTCATAAAATTTAAAATCTATTTTAAAACAAATTTTAATGATAAAGGATAAGATGTTGAATAAAGAAGGTTAAACAAGGAAGGAGAGAGACAGCTGAGACAAAACTGCCATTCTTTACCCAGAGTAAACCCAGCCTAAGAATTATTGTTACAGTCGAATCGTACTCGTAAGACACACCTTCCGTTTAGGAGAATATAACATTCAAGTTAGTGTATCGAAAGGTAAGATTGGATCTCGATATGTTTGCAATTTTGGGGTAGAGAAAATCTGACGTTATTAAGAGAGTCTTGTCTAAAAAGGAGACGCTTAACTGATGGGTCACTCAAATTTGAGTCAAATCTCGTTGTGTCTTCTTTTGATTAAAAAAATCTGACGCTAATTTGAAGCATCTCATTTGTACAACAGTGCAACTGAGGTGTGTCCCGTTGTATTTTTATAGAAATTTTTATGTATTTTTTTAAAATTTCAAAAATATTTTTTATAAATTAAAAAATTAATTTTTTATTTTAATTTAAAAAGTAAAAAAATTTTTTTTATAAATTTTTGCTGACAATCACAAATTCTTTTTTTTACTTTCTTAATTTAAACTGCGCAAACCCGCTACCCCCACAAACTACGCACAAATTCCATTAACCCTAAAAATGCTGCGCGCGTTGCTTTTTATTTGTAAATCATAAACCAAAATCAGTCACAGCGAAAAATATTTTTTTTTAATTTTAATCATTCTCGCATTTTTGATTTTACGCAAAATTTTATTTTTTTAATACAAAATAAAAATAATTTTTGAAAAAATTATTTTAAATTTTTTAATTAATCAATTAAAAAAAAATATTTTTATTTATTTTTTTGAAAAATATTATTTAGTATTTTATCCAAAATTAAAATTAAGTAAAATAAAAATATGTACTCATGTTTTTATTTGTTTGTGAAAAAAATAAATTAATTAATTTATTAGTAAATAATACTACTTTTTTTATGTAAAAGGTTGTTTTTGGAAAATAAAAATTTTTTTTTTAAATTTTTTTTAGATTTATAAAAAATTTTTGAATTAGATTTTTGAAATTTTTTCAAAAAAAAATTTTTGTTTTTTATGGCATTTTCTAAAACGCAAAACTTTTTGAAACAAAATTATACAAAATTAATTTCCTATAAAATTTTTAATTTGATTGGACACCTAAAAGGTAGAAAAATTTTTTAAAGATAGGGGTGTTCACTACCAGTTATTAACCGATTATTTCAGTTTATCCAAATTTCAAAACCCCGGTTTTCAGTTTTTGGTCAAATACTGGTTTTATTTTGGGAGAATTTTTATCAGAATTTTTATTTTGTAAAAACAGTTTAATTTTTGGCAAAAAAATATCAGAATTTTCAGATTTCTTAATATCTCATACTTCTTTAAATTTTTTATTAATTTTCAATAATATTTGATATTTAGTCTTTATGCTAATTCTTTCCAAAACGAATATTTTATTAAAACTAAAAAAGATTTTTTCATAAAAATATACACAAATGATTAATTTAATTAATTTTTTGCTTGCCCTAATTATTTATTCTTTCATTTTTTTGATTATAAGATTTTTTGTTAAAATCATTTCTCGATCATTTGGCGTCATTAAAGCGAGATCAATAATTAATTTTTTTAAGATAAAATTATATATTATATTGAAATGATTTAGAGGAGAGGGTATAAATTTTCCCGTATAGATACCGTATTTCTCGATAAATTTTGATTAGCTGCCTCCTCGATTATTTGCCTCCTCGATTAATTACCCCCTTTAATTAGAAGTTGAATAATAATAATGATAATCAACTGTAATTTTAAAATTCGAATACTAGCCCTCCCTGGATAATGATGTACTAAGGCTTGCTTTTCTTAAACTCAAAATCTGGTTCAGCATTGCGCCTCAAAGACTCAAGACCAGACTTAACCTCAATACTAAAATTTTAAAAGACACAAGTCAAATCCTCTCTCCTCTCATGGCAACTTTATAACATTTACCAGTGAAAAGTAAAATTTTAAGGAATACATATAAAATTAATTAAAGATTTAATTAAAATTTATTTTTAATAATTTATATAAAATGTCATCGCAAATTGAGCGTTTAAATTGTGCCGTAAAAAATTATGCTTGGGGCAAGTTGGGTGAAAATTCAGAAGTTGCCCGACTTTATATTGAAGGCCATGAGGATAAAGAAATTAATAGTGATACTCCATATGCAGAGCTGTGGATTGGAACACATCCTGATGGTCAGAAATAAAAAGATTTTTCCTTTTTTTTAATATACATACTACTAGGCAACCTCAATTTAGGGCAAAAATCGTATTTAAAATCTTGAGACATCTAAAAGGGTACACCTCTCGTACGGGCCCGACGTTCGAGTCATCTTTTTGGGACTCATTTTTATCGGATCAGGCTGGTCGAGGCTTTTTTCGGGACAAAATTCGATGCCCGACCCGATCTTTAGGATCGGACAAAATTAGGAAGGATTTACATCTAGTCTTATATCCATATACTGTCATAACATAAGTCAATTTTAATAAATATTTTAAGCGTTTTACAAAAGATAAATAATGACTTTATCATTAATTAAAAAATTATTTTAACTAAAATAAAAATATAAAAAATTAAAAAAATTATTTTTTTATTAAATTTTGAGGTCCATCAAGAATTCATTTAACCAATGTCCAATTAAGTGAAATCATTACAGACAAGAATAAAAAGAAAAATATGTATGTTTAGTAGGGTTTCACCTGAATCCACTTTTGAGTTCCGCATCCCGGAACCTGAACCGGGACCAAAAACGCCGAAACTTTCCGGAACCGGAATCGGAACTTCCGGTGAAACCCTAATGTTCAGTTAAAGTGTATTCTTATTAATAATTCGTTAATTTAGTCAACTACCTTTTATTATGAAAATAATGTCAATTCGGCATACACTATCACTTCAAGTCCATCCAACTAAAGTATTTATAAAAAATAATTTTTATTTTTTAATTAAAAATTATTTAAAGGAACAAGCCATTTTATTAAACAAACAAAATCCAACTAATTACCCCGATCAAAATCATAAACCAGAATTGGCTTATGCATTGACTAGATTTGAGTTACTTTGTGGATTTAGACCTGCAGGGGAAATTTTAGAAAATATGAAAGGTGATTTTTGATTTTGTTTAAATTTTTTTGAAAATTTCCCCTCGAAAAAATTCATCTGTGAAAAATTTATTAGTCAATCTACCGTATAACCTGTATTAATTTCCCTTCCTCAAATAATTACCAAGCTTCCATTAATTACCCCATCCATCGATAGATTGAAACAATAATTACCCCCTAAAAATGCCCTAAACACGTTCAAATTTCAAACCGTATATTACCCTCCCTCGATTAATTACTCCCTGCAGCGTAAAGTCGAAACAATAATTACCCAGGATAGTTATTAAAGGTATACGGTAGATCCATTGAAATCAAAAGTAATTAAGACTCGAACTAGGATACAAGACCCAATGAAAAATATTTGGGATAGGAGTTTATCATGGCCGGAAGGTCCCATAAAGAACTCGATCGAGTATTCAAAAATAAAAAGAAACAAAGGGGTCTTGAATATCCTAAAAATTGTCTTGGTCGGGTTTTGTTTTAATGTTCAAATTAGGATAGAAGACCAAGCGAATTATGGCTATTCAAAAAATTTAAGAGGAACAACGAAGAATAAAACCAGATCACACTCTCCCTAAATTAATAACCACTCCCTTTACTTAAATTAAAATTAACCACCCATTCCTTAAATTATTTTTAAAGCATTTCCTGAATTATGTCAAGCAATGGGTTATCAGAATACCAAACAATTTATTGAATTATCTAAACAATTTTCGCCTGATTCATATGAAATGATTAATGCTTTGAGGAAATGGTCTAAATAATTTTTCTAAGAAATAAAAATTTAATTTAAAGTTTTTCAACAATGATAAATTTTAAAAAAGAAAATGTTAACAAATTAATTATAAATTTAATTAAAAGAATAAATAATGGAGGTTTTTGAATTAAACTTAAGCTAAAGTTAAAAAAAATAAATTTAGTTTATGGATGTTTGAATATCAATACAATAAAAATAATTAAGGATATGTTTCAAGTAATTTATTAAAACTTTTTAAAAATATTTTTAAAAATAAAATTGATTCTTGTTATAACCAGAGGTGGATCGGAATTCCGATTTCGAACGTTTTTTCCTTCTGATTTCCGATTTCCGAAAAAAATTTTGATTTCCGAGTTCCGACTTTTAAGCCGGTTCCGATTTCCGTCTCTTCTTATTTCCAAAACCTCTGACTGTTCTACCTGTTCCGACTATTCCTCTGGTTAGAACGAATTAAAGAATGATAGGTGGAGTTTTAACTAGTGAACGACTTTTAGAAGACAGGGCTTAGGATACGCCTCCATCACAGGGCTTAGTACAGGGCTTAGCGCCTTAACATATAGAAAAATGTTCAAGTAGTCATCGAGCTCTTACAACTAAGTTCTAGCCTGTCTTATTACCGGGAAATGTGAGATCGGGCACTAGGCCACACACCCGATAATGCCGACTACAGAGAACCTATGCATATGTAGTCCATCCCTTCCCAGACATAATTTTTAATCTGTTTGATTTTATGTCAGAATATTGGTTAAGCCGGGAAATGTGAGATCACCGGGAAATGTTGGGAACGACTTCTATCTGATTTGTAAGGTTTTATCCATTATAGTCTTATCTATATGTCGGTATAACTCAGATCAACTTTAATTAAATATTTTAAGCGTTTCCCAACTGATATAGGCTGTTTATCTCCCATTTATTTAAATCATATAATTCTTGAACCTGGCGAATGTGTTTATTATGGAGCACAAGAATTACATGCATATCTTAGTGGAGGTGAATATAAAATTTTAAATTTGAGAAAAAATTTTTCAAAGAATGTGTTGAATGTGTAAGTTGTTCAAATAATACAATACGTGCTGGATTAACTAATAAATTTGTGGATAAAGCAAATTTAATTAAAGTGCTTAATTATAGAATGACTGATCCAGAATATTATTGTAAATATTTATAATTTTTTTGGGAAGCATTAAGTTCATTCTGATTATATGTAGCAGGAATGTGCTGAAACTGATTTTAAAAAGCGTAAGGTGAAACTGGCTCATCCCGGAATGTGTAGTAAGAAAGTTCCGAATTACTCGAGAATCACGTATTCTTGTCGGGATCCTTTAGGGGAAAGCTAAAAATTTAAAAATATTATTGAAACCCCCTTGATCCCAATACCTTCTTTTAATTTTTTCCGATTTCTCACATTGGTCATACTGTATTTATTCTAATATAAAGACAGTCTCTATTATAACGACACCCTAGAAGAGGGTTGAAAATTAAAACGACATGTCGTTTTATTTGAATAAACACTGTAAACACGCTACACATAGTTATCGTTTTAAACTTAGTTACAGGCCTGTAGTAACTTGAGCTCGCGGGTCACTGTCCTGCTCCTCCTCGGCTCCATGACAATTGTACAGTGGGACAATTGTACAGTGAGACAATTGTACAGAAGACCATTGTACAGTGGACAATTGTACAGTATTAAAAGCTTTTTTAAAAAAATTTAATGTTAACCCAGAGTATCGAAAACATATGATCAACAATAATCAAAGACGGAACGAACTTCAACGAACTTCCAATGACGGAAAATCCAATAACGGAACGAACTTCAATTTTTTAATTTATATGCGAAGTCTGTGATCAATTGTGTGAGTGATCAATCAATCAGTGGAGTGATCAACCTTGAAAGTGAAAATCGGAAAAAGTTGAGAAATATCGAATCGAAAACCGAGTGATGATCAACCGGAAGAGTGATCAAACGATAGCGATAAACGACACCGATATCAATCACCTTAGACACCGATATCAATCACCTTAGACACCGATATCAATCACCTCTCGGTTGATTAATTGAAAAATTTGATCAAAATAAGCTTCCCCGTCATTAGACAACCTCCCATGTTGTATAATAAAATTTAAAAAATTTAGTGTTGATCATATGGTTTTCGATACTTTGGGTCATATTTCTTACTATTAGAGCAAAATTATATTTCTTTTTAAAAAGTACTAAATACTGTACAATTGTCCACTGTACAATCGTCCGCTGTATAATTGTCTCACTGTACAATTGTCCCACTGTATAATTGTCGTGCCACCCTCCTCCTCCTGGTGACACGACTCGGGCACAGTGATCCAATTGCACAGTAAGTCATTTGCACAGAGGGCATCTGCACAGTAGACAATTGCACAGTAATTTGTGGTTAAGTGGATTTGTGTTAGGTTTTACTTATTGTTATAAGGGAATAAAATGTTATTAATTATTAGAGATTGGACCGAATGGTTTTTTTCGATATTTTTGACATCGAAAAATATCGACTGAGAAAATTTTGACTTTTTCGATATTTTTCGGTATTCGTTATTTATCGAAAACTATCGACCGACCTCTTCGGCGATCTCTACCTTTTCCAAAAATAAGATTTCTGAGAAAAATCTTTAAAACACAAAAAGAATCAAACGAACAAAAAATTAACTGAACATAATAATTGCCCCGAGTCTTAACATTTTGTAAACAGGAAAGAAGTTTTTGGATACCCCTTTTAAAAAATCTGTTTTCTGATGCACTGTACTACCCAAACGCAGTCTCACACTAAGCGTATTCAGTAAAGTGCCTGTCCCGTAAGAAATTTTTTAAAAATGTGAAAAAATGTTTATCCCATAGAGCAGACTCAGAACTACAAGGCGGTACCTAACCAAAAATTCTCAAATGCGGAGATCCTCTAGAACATACTCTAACAGATGATTCGTAATAAAAATAAAAAATAATTTCTAAAAACTTAATTTTAAAATCAAAAAAATCCAAATTAAAAAAGCGACACTAATTATGACCCGACCTAATAATAATTAATAACATTTTATTCCCTTATAACAATAAGTAAAACCTAACACGAATCCACTTAACCACAAATTACTGTGCAATTGTCTACTGTGCAGATGCCCTCTGTGCAAATGACTTACTGTGCAATTGGATCACTTTGCCCGAGTCGGAGCGCCCTCCTCCTATATTTGTTTTTTCTTCAAACAAAAACCCAAATTTTTGTTTAAAATAATTATTATAATGCAAAAACATTTTAAAGTTGTTAACCCCCAATCAGTTATTGGTTACCCACATGTTTTGGAATATGCACCAAACTGCAGAGATTTTACTCTTCATGCTGTGGAAATTAAATATAATAACAGAAATGTGAACGAACAATTTAAATTTGATTTACCAACAATTGAATGGTAAAATTAAAAAATATAGTCGGACCTCATTTTTAGATGACAACTTGTTTGTAAAAAATCGTATCTTACAATTAGAATGAGGTGTATCTTAAATGTGGAGATTAGTGATGTTCATGAGAAGAAAGAACCTGGGAAATGGGAGTCGGGTCAGGGAATGACCTCTGGAGTCGGGACCAGGGCTGATCGAAATAAAAATATTTTTTATTTCGAATCGAAACGAAATAAAAAAATTCCTATTTCGTTTCGGAGCGAAACGAAACGAAATGAGCTTGTTTCGGACGAAACGAAACGAAATAAACGAAATAAAATAAAAATTAAAAAATTTTTATTTTTCAGTTCATAAAGGCTTTTTATCGATATTTAAATCATAGATATGCACCCCACGAGCTAGATGCGTAACAAAAGCAACCCAGAAAGACGAGTGGGTCCCATAAATCTGCCGATATCCCCATTAATCCCCTTAAATCGACATATATCCGCCTTAATCCTCCGATATCCTATTAAAATCCATCGATATATCCAAATTACTTTGGAGTATACCACTTTAGATATCGATCAAAAGGGACATTAAGAGGGATAAACGAGATATCTTCTATATCCCTTGCGATATCTTGTATATCCCACTCCCAAAACCACCTATATTAACTTAATCCATAAAATCCAAATATACACAAAATCCACCTATATCCCCTTAATCTCGCCAATACCACAATATCACTTTAATCTTGCCAACTCTCACTTAATATCAATAATCCCTCGAGATCTCTTTTAATCCACCGCATAAAATAATAAAAATTTTAGTACAACACCAATTTGGAGTACAACTCCAGCATATTCAAATCTAGGTTTCAAAAATTTTTATTATTTTTAGATCACAGAAATAAAGATTTCGGACTATGGTAGGTTGGGCGACGGAAGGCTGGTCTGCTCTAGCAAAACCTGTAAAAGCTTTCTTCCTTTTTAGCGCCGCAGGCGAAAATTTTTTGAATTTTAGAGCGCAAGAAGCCAAATTTCTCCCATTTTCAGCGCCGCAGGCGAAAATTTTTTAATTTTAGGTGCTCATAAGACAGAAATCACTAAAAAATTAATGATTATTTCAATAAATTCCCGTCATTAGGGGTGCATTTTCTTAATTTTTTTTGTTTCGTTTCGTCCGGAATTTTGGCTATTTCGTTTCGAAACGAAACGAAATAAATTTTTTTCTGTTTCGTTCCGAAACGAAACGAAATGGATAAAAGGGCACGAAAGAGCGAAACGAAACGAAACGAAACGAAATTTCGATCAGCCCTGGTCGGGACTGTGAGGCCAAAAATTCGGGAAAATTTTCCTATTCGGGAGTCGGGATAACCGAACATCACTATAGGAGATATCGTTTATCGTATATTATAATAAGGTGTACATATGTATTACTCGGTGTTAATCAAAAATTTAGTAAAATGTTACATTGAGATCAGTGGTTATTAAGCGACTCCAGCTATGACTCCCGCTCCGACCTTTTTCGAATCGTGTTCCGACCCAAGACACTTCAAAATTCTAGCTCAAATCTATTACTAAGTGAGATATATCGGGTGGATCATAAAATGAGGGTCGGCTGTAATTTTGTAATAATTTTAATTAAATTTACAAATTTTTTAGTTCCTCTACCTTTATATTAACTGAAGGAGAAAATATAAAATGTATTGAATTAAATTCAAAAAAATGTTTTGTGAAACAATTTATGGCTAAAAGAGGATATATTTATTATATTCCTCCAATGCATACAATTCGGTTTCTATCAAATAATGGACTTTATCTTAAAGGATTCCGAACTTTTAGTTTTGAGGTAAAAATATCTTCAATTTATTCAAAAATATTCTCAATGAAACAAACATTTTAAAAGTCCATTTTTAATAAGAATTGACTGTAATTTAATGAAATTAAAAATAAAAATGTTAAAAAAGTAAAAAAAAAGTTAGAATGTAATGTAGGATTTTGAACTTTTAAGCTAAGAAAGTATATTCTCTTGTTATTTTTAGAGTTTAATATTAGAGGTAAGGCAATGCTAAAATCGAATTTTTAGTCGTTTGAAACATACTGTATATCCTGTAATAACTACCCTGGGTAATTATTGTTTCGACCTTCCGCTAGAGTGAGTAATTAATCTAGGGAGGGTAATTATACGGTTTGAAATTTGAACGTATTTTAGGGCATTTGTTGGGGGAGTAATTATTGTTTCAATCTATCGCTGGATGGGGTAATTAATGGAAGTGGGGTAATTATTTGAGGGAGGGTAATTAATATAGGTTATACGGTACATAGTGTTACATACTATGATTTGAAAATTATCCGATTTTACATAATAAACGGTCGAGATTAGAAAATTGTGTCAAAGTTCGAACAAATGAGCGTAGCAATTTTAAAATATATTTTCACTGTAAAAAAATTTTTTTCATCAAATTTACTATTAAATTATTTTCCAATAAAATTAATTTCAGGACGGCCCAGACCATTCCAAAAGAATTTTGTTCAATAATGAAAAAATAAAATCAAATAATATAATTTTAAATAATGATACTTCAATGGATGTTATAAAACAACAAACGACTAAAACCAAACTTATACTTAACCCTTCATTAAATATTTTCGATATTGAAACAGAAATGGATGGATTTCTCTAAATATTTTTAAATAATTTTTGAAAAAAAAATATTTTTTTTTGTCTTTCATTATAATTCTTCCACTGCCTTTTTATATTTTATAATTAAAAAAATTTTTTTGAAAGAATATTTTTTATTTAATTTTAATAACTCTGAAATTAATGTAAAACAGTCAAAAAAAATTTTTTTTTAAATCAGAAAATAAAAATTTTTTATGTGAATTTTTAATTTAATAAAAAATTTTAAAATTATTTCCGAGTACGTTTACCTACTTAACACGTAATGGAAAAATTTATTTTCACATAAGAATGCCATATTTTCTCTATAAATTTAAAAAGAATTTAAGGCGGAATATTCAATTTAATTTGTTTTTTTTATTAAATTTTAAATTTTTTAAAATTAAAGAGGCGTGTCAGAATATCTATTTCTGCCTTTCGAGTTCATAAATTTTTTCCTAGTGCCGCTTCTCAAAATCGAGAGAGAGAGAGAAATCTTCGAGTTCCGATTCCATTTTTTACAATTTCTGATTTCCGACCCTTCCAATTTCCGACAATTTCAGCTGTCCATAACCACCTTCTCTTACCCTCCATACGCCTCTAAAATGAAAAAAAAACATAAAAAAACAACTGAATACATGTTTAAAAAATAAAAAATAAAATAAATTATTTAGAAAATAATTTCATTGCATCTGTCATTTAATTATGTATTTTAATAATTTAATTATTAAACGAAAAATATTATTTATTCAAATATAATTTGAGTAAAATAATTTTAATTTAATTTAAAAAACAACTGACAAATGACAACGGAATTTTTAAATGCCAATTTTTGATTTTTTTTTGTTTAAACTTTTTTATTGTTTAAACTTGTAGGATGGAAAATAATTGAATAAGTTACACAAATAATTCATTAAATATTTTTAAGGGGTCTTACTTCGTTTTACGCTGATTTTCGAGGTGTTAGTAGGAACTTACGGGCTCAATTTTTTATACTATCAATATAGGTATTCATGTTTGCGTGAATTTCTGTAAATGTTTCCTGATGTTTGAAAATGAATATTTTATAAAGTTTTTGTTTAAAATGTTTTTAAACTAATAAATTAGTAAAAATCCATTCAACTTTTGTTAATTATTTATCAAGATTTTTGGAAAATTCGGATCATTTCTACTCAATAAAGAATCTAATAAAGGAGGGACATATATTTTCCGTTCTAGTATATTATACTTATGATTAGGTATAATATGTATCAGGGGTGGAGCTCGTGCCACAAAATACGAGACACGATTTTCACGAGATACGATATTTTCAAAATAATACGAGAACGAGATAAAACAAGATACAAGATCTCTCAAAAAATACGAGATTTCACGAGATACGAGACACGAGATACGAGACTAACGTATTACTGATGAGTATGCTTTGAAAGATTGATATAGTCAGGCATTTGGTGAATATACGTGGATTAGGGAAGATTAGGGGAGATCTCAAAAAATACGAGATTTTCACGAGATACGAGACGAGCTTGACCCCTGGTATATCCTCTTAGTCACTCGATATCCTTTTTAATTCTCACAATTCATTAATATCTCTCGAAATTGATGGATTCCCAATATGCAAGAATATTCAAAACACGCTAGTTCTGTAAATACACAAGTCGAAATATGGAAAAATATGCAATTAGAGCCATGACCTAAATAACTTCGCACGAGCTGTATTAAAGAATATAAATATGCACTTTACTTGTTTCACTCATTTACGTAACCTCGATTATTTTAAATTTTAAAGTAAATAAAAGCAAAGTTAAATTTAATTATATTTAATTAAATTAATCTTTGAAAATAATTTTAGAGTACATTAAAAATATTTTTGTTTATAAAATAAAAAGTCTTACGCCTTAATACAAAATTAATTATAGACTAGAGAATTTTTTATTTAAATAATACTTTTAAATAAAATGTATTAGAATTTTCTTTATTTTTCATTTTTAAATAAGCTGACTATTAGTTAGATAATTTAGAAATAAAGCCAAGTTGGGATAATTAATACAGTCTAACCTTATTATAAGACACACTCTTGACGTTGAAAAAACTGTACATTTATAATGAGTGTTATATGTACATTAAATTGTGGGTGAGTTGCCGTTTCCGAGTCGGGCCGACGGACGAAGTATTTTTAAGCTTGTACGAGTTACTTTGCCTGTACGAGTTACTTTCGGGCCTAACTTTATCGAGTCGGTCATGTACGAGTCTCTTTCGGGCCTAATATCTTAGGCCGGACTCGATCTATCGGTCCGAGTCTGTCCATTTTGGCAACCCTAAAATGTGGGTATCACTTTGGCAGCTCCCTCATCGAGAGGTCAACCAGATTTTAAAAAGCATACACTAAATTGGAGAGTACCTGATTTTGTGTATCCATTGAGGTGGAGCACTCCGACCCTTCGGGGTCGTGAGTATCCGTGATCAGGATTTGCCGGTAAGGAAATGTCGAGGTAATTCAATATCAAACCTAGCTTTCTTCTAAAGTCATTATTTTACTTTTAGATTCATTTTTTGAATAAAATTTTTCTAATTTTTCCTAATCAAAATGACTGACATCTACAACATAAATAATACAGTAAATTATATTTTTTGACAAAAAAATTTTTATTAAATATTTTAAGTTGTACACTACCCATATTAACCCACAATTTTATTCTGATCTTTTCTTACCTGCTTTTATTAAGTGGATAATTTGTTTGCCTGGAATTGTTAACAATTTGGCGTTAATTTGTGTTACTTTTAGAGAAAAGTATTTTTTGTTACTTTATTTATTCCTTATCTGACAGAGTTTAATTGACACCGGTGATGGGCAAGGATTATTTTAAAGCGAAATCGAATACATAAAGAAATTCAAAAGCAACGTAAAAACATAAAACTCCAAAACACTGACTAGGACATTGAACAACCTTAATAAAAACCCTTTGCGAGAATGAAGAAAATCTTTTCTTCGATGTGGATTTAGGTTTGATAGGTGTTTAGGTTTAAGAGGCATTTCAGCTATGTTTATGAGACGGATTGGAGTTTTAGTTTGTCAAGTGTGTGAATTATACTGTCATCCCATATTCCGAATAAAATTTTTGCCCTATTGAATGTATCTCAAACGGAGATATCTGACCGTATAAACAGCATTCTCCACAAAGTTTCTGTCGGAGAGAGGTCGACTTCTATTTTAAATCATATTTTTAAAGATCTCTCCGTGGGCCATGTAACCTTCTGTTAGCATTAGGTGCCCTCTTTGATTTCTTCTATTTGTTTGGTTTTACAATACCTTTTTTACTGGCATTGACAACAATTAATTATATCCCGCTACAAACTTGCTTCTATATTCAGGCAATTCCTTTAATCTCTCTTTTTGCTTCAGTAAATACTGTTTTGTTCGTTGGAATTGATCGTTTGTTAAATGTTATTTTATCTTTAAAGTATACTTTTTTGAAATTTACTTTACTGGCCAATCCATCTGGTCTTGGCCCAATCCATTTTGTACAACCGGATATACATAGTGTTAAGTAGTATAGAAACCTATGAATCCCAGACATAGTTTATGGCTTCGATTAATTGACCTTCTCCTTTACTTAGGTACCCAAGAAGCATAACTATGGTATCTAAAGAATGAACAGTGGGTAGACTTTTTATAGACTGTTTAGGAGAAGCTTATGTTATACCTCCTATCTACGGTACCCCTCATTATAAAGTTCAGCTTTAAGAGGTGGGTACTCCCCGATGTACCGCAAGACCATTGTACCGCCGAGCTATAACTTGGTTCAAAATAATCGAATCCTGGATGTCCTTGTATGGTAAAATTCAGCTTGTCAAGGCGCATCAAACCATACTAAGACTAATTTTGAACGAAGTTACAGCTCGGCGGTACAATTGGGTTTCGGGTCAGGGTTTTTGCCAAAAAAATCGTCGGGATCGGGTCGGGGTTTCGGGTGACGGGGAGCTACCCTAATTTAAGTATTTAATAAATAATTTTAAGATATCATTCAATAAATAAGCCCATTTATTTCACGATTGTTTCTTGTGGAATTCTTGTTTATCCAATTTATGCTTTTTCTTTGTCCATTAATGGAGTTTGGTCACATCCGAATTGGTTAATTTAAATTTATAAAGCAAATTACTAACCTATTTAACCTCTAAAGGTTAGTGATTTGTACAATTACACCTCCTGATCTCTATGCATTTTATACTGGCGCAATTCAATTAAAAACAAATGGAATTTATATGAATTCGGCTTCTTTTATTTGTTATATGTTTGTTTGGTATTTTGTTTGGAGGGCAAAAAAGCAAACTGAAAATAGTATTGGCGTTGCAAGTACGTCAAACCTCTCTATATTATACCCCTCCAATTTAAGACACTTTTTAAATCTTGCCCGGGATTACGAGGAATCTGTTAAAACTGTTTCCCTATTTAATATACCTCTCATTTTTAGATGAGGGTTTTAGCTCATCAAGGAGTGTCTAAAAATGAGGTTCGACTTTATATTAAATATCACTATAATTCCATCAAGATCGACAAGGGAGAGATCTCATGTGGGATTTACTTTTAAGCAGAAAAATGGGATTGCCGGGATCCTGGACGATCTTGGACGATCCTGGACGACGCTGGATCCCTCCGATCACTCCGCTTGATCTCTTGAAACTCAATCCCGTTAGAGGATTATGGTAATGTGATTTTGCCGATCTATATACATAGAATATCTTTAAGATTTTTAAATTACTCATTTTTAAAGACAATCAAAGTCATCGAATTTTTAAATCTGTTCTCTATATAATGTTTTTTGTTGTTGGTACTTGGCTTTTGAATACAATTTATGGGTCATTTATATCCTTTATGTTTACTGATACTTTCTCTACCCAATATGTTGCACCCTCAATTAATTTCTTGACTTGTGTAATCGCTTCTTCTAGCAATGTTTTTATTCTCTTTACTTGCAGGTATTGTTTAAGAAATATTTTTGGGAAAAGTCCGGATAGTTAACGTTGGAAATTATTTGAGAAAAGTCAAAAAGCCGGGATAAACTTGTCAAGTGAAAAACAAAAATATCCGCACGTTAGGTGCTCTACCGATAATATTTTATTATATCAATCATATTCAAGTTGTTAGATACTAGCCTAGATATTAAATCGAAACCAGTGCTTCGAAGCTCGTACCAAAATTCGTACTCGTACCTCGTACTCGTACTCGTACCTGGTACGAAGTACGAGTACGAGTACGAGCAAAAAAATGGAGCAGGTACGAAGTACGAGTACGAGTACGAGGCCAAAAAAAGTGAAAAGTACGAGGTACGAGGCCTAAATCGGAGGATTTATGGCTTCAAAGCCTTCCAAGATTCAAAAACTATCGCATACAACGCTTAAAATTTAAAAATAGATGCCTGGGCTTCAAAAAATCATAAAAATTTTCGATTTTTTGCTTTTTTCTTAAGTACGAGTAAGTACGAGGTACGAGTACGAGGTACGAGGCCAAAAATAGGGGTGGTACGAGGTACGAGTACGAGTACGAGCAAAAAAATGGGGGTGGTACGAGGTACGAGTACGAGTACGAGGCCAAAAAAAGAGGTGGTACGAAGTACGAGTACGAGTACGAGCAAATTTGAAATTTCGAAGCACTGATCGAAACTAATACTGTTAAGACTAACGAGATAGGCCAACGGTAATTCCTTGAATTTTACTGGTAATTATTAGGGATCAGATTTTTAGGTCGTAAAAACCTTCAGATAGGCACCTAAATAGGTTGTAAAAAATGCTAGAATAGGTGACAAAAATAGACAAATATTACCATTATTTTATTATTGCCCTGGGTAATAGAGGTTATACTAGAGGTTATAATAGAGGTTATATGGTAACGAAAAATATTAATAATATCATTTATCTTTTAATTTCAGTTCCGATTATCGCCGAGCATTTAAACATCTTGCTTTAGACCTTCCAATTTTAGGCAAATTGATTAAAGGAATGTATGGGGGTACGACAAGTAATACAGTAAAGCCGACAGTTCAATCAGTAAAGGCGATAATTCATCCAAAACAAAATTTAATGCGAAATCCCGTCCATCCTCAAAATTAAATTATTTTTCGAATAAAGAAAAGAATTGGTGAACAGATGAAAATTATTGAAAAAATAAAAATAATGAATTAAATTGAGTAATTTTCATGAAAAAATGTACTTTATTTTTTCCTAAAATTTTTTTCTCATTTCCCTCACATTTTTGTAAATATTTTTATAAAAATTTTGATGGATAAAGCTGTAAAAATAAATATAATATTCCTTGTCTGTTGGTAATTTTTAATTAATTAGAAAAAAATATTTAAAAGACCACACAACCTATCGTCTATTTAAAATAGTATAAAAGGGAAAATAATTACTAGCTAATTAATTCAAATTAAAATATTCACTTATTCAATATATTCCTAAGAAAATGAACAAATTTATATTAGTCTTGGTTTTCCTCACCGTCTTTTCTTTTTTCGCCACTGTGATGGCATCAACTGAGGATAGTCAAGGTGAAAATAAAAAAAATTAATTTTAAAACTCACTAAAATAAAATTTTTTTAGAGATTCTGGAACGTTCAAAGCGTCAATTTAGCTTTGTGAAAGTGGCACCAAACGGTGCATACAAAAAATTTTTTAAAATCTTTTCAATTTTTAGATGCCATAAGTCGTAAAAAGCGCCAATTTTGGTTCAGTAAAACGGCACCAAAAGGTAGATATATAAAAGTTGTAATCGAATCTGCTCTATCCTTTTTCAGATGTTATAAGTCGTAAAAAACGCCAATTTAAATTGAGGGCAAATAGCAAGAGAGAGGTGAATATTGTTAAATATTTATAGATAAAAGCCTTTAAATTTTAGGCCATTCATGGAGATCAAGCTGACTCTTTTCATGTTTTAGATAAGACATTCAATTAAGAGGTAGTCTATAATCAATAAAAAATATTTATAAGAACTCTTCATTACAACATAAAAAGACCTTTACACATTAAGACCGGGGAAGTGGTTTGAAATTTGCAAAAATAATTCTCGAATACTTTTCCGGTTTAATGGAGTTAACGTTAACTAGTAACTCTTAAAAAAGATTTTCTAACTTTTTTCTAATATTAAGTTTAAAATTTCAGTAAAATGAGCAGACGACAACTGAAACATTTGAAGATAATGACAATATATGAATTAAATTTTAATAAAATAAAAGATAAACATAGTTAATAAGCTCTTATATAAATTGGAAATAAATATTTACAGTAAAATTTTGCATAATATACATTCAGAATTTAATTTTTTTATGGATACATCTCAACTTAGCGCGCGTATTTTGCGACAGATGCGTTAACATGCGTTAACATTATGTTTGCCTTTCGTTGATTTTTTCCTTTTTTTTGATGTTCCGTCTTTTGTCATCCATTTTTCGTTTTTTAAATGAAGACAAAAGTATTGTCACCTAGTTTGTTAGCATATTGCAAACCAAACTTTTTTTCGATATGTCATAACGTTCGTTTTATGTAGGTTTTAAATAATAAATTAATTCACAAAATGTGTATTTATAAAAATATATTTACAGAAATCTGAAAGAAATAAGATAAAAAAACATTTTATGAAAATTCATATCAAATTTACATAATTCATTAATTTTTAATTAATTCTCATCTTTTTAATTCCACTAATTTCTTTATACAAAAAATAAATTCTAATTCTTCGGGTAGACTGCAGTTCGCAAAAAAGTAGGTTTTAAATGAATTGGCGGCTTTACTTGTATAACATTATTTGCACTTGCAGACTCTCCTTTAAATAATTTTCCTACTATTGGAAGGTCAAATGCAAGACGTTTAAAAGCATTGCGATACTTTGAACTAAAGTTAAATATAAGTTAAATAATATTGTTTTTAAATCCCAAGAGTATAATGGATGTCATCTTATATTAGATTGTTATTTTGGTCACTCCAATGATTTCCAAGAGAGTTTTGGAATAAGATTTCAAGCTTTTTAACATCAGAATTTGGCGCTGGTCTAGTTTATAAGTCCAAGCAAACTTTATGAGGCCAATCAAAAAATAATTGGATTTTTTTGGTATTGCAAAGTTGGGTATGGTTCCAAAAGATTTCTTCATGTTCGGGACTTACGCTCACTGAATCTGGACCGTTCCTTACCCTATTCCTCGAAATTTCTGAAAGTTACAATCGTTTTTCCGAGATTTTTAAAATTTGGCTATAACTTTCAGAAATTTCGAGGGATAGGGTAAGGAACGGTCCCAGACTCAGTGGGCGTAAGTCCTGAAATGAAGAAATCTTTTGGAACCATACCCGGACTTTGCAATACTAGAAAACCCCAATTTCTTTTTGATTGGACTCATAAAGTTTGATTGGGAGCATAAACTAGACCAGCGCACAGAATTTTTCTCTAAAACATAAGAAATACCTGCAAGCAAATAGAATAAAAACATTGCTGGAAGAAGCAATTGCACAAGATAGAAAATTAACTGCGGGTGTAATATATTGGGTAGAAAAATTATCGGTTAATACACTCGGTATAAATTTATTCCAAATTGTAAACAAAGTCCAAGTTCCGACAACAAGAAACATTATATAGAGAACAGATTTAAAAATACGATGATTATGATTATCTTTAAAAATAGTAATTTAAGAATTCTTTAGGCTTATTCCCTTATTCCATACTTCCATATTAAAGATATTATATATATTTAAAAAATTTCTAAAAATTAAAAAATTTTAAACGAAAAAGGCAAAACGAATTGCGCATTTGGACCAAAAAGTTCCAACCTAGTTCCAGGCATTCACTAGTTCCGTAGTTCTAGTTCCAAACTAGTTCCAGATAATCGTTAGTTCCGTAGTTCTCGTTCTGGAACTAGAACTAATTAGTTCCGGAACTGGAACTTTGACATCACTGCAACCGACTGTGCCACCATCTAACCTAATGATTACAGGGTGACCCAAAAGAAACCGGGTCCTTTATAACTTCTCTTTTCATATCATTTTTAAACAATTCCAAGTTTATTTTGTAGCTCATTTATTTCTCTATCATATAGTAACCTTATACTTTAACCTTATCTCAAAGTAGAATAGGGAAAATTCTAAAAGATTTTTATATCTTATTCTCCATTTAGTTCTCTATAATTTCATCTTTATTTGATCGCATTATCTTTAAATTGAATAAAGTTATGGCAAAAATAGCGTGCCTGTTATATTCTTTCTGCAAGTGCAGACACAACACGCTCTATTTGGAACTATTAGCGTTGAAAAATAGTAACTTACAGTTATTTATCTAATTCCAAGGATGTCAAAAAAATACTCCAAAAATTGCGGAAATTTTCCAAAATTTCGGAAATCGTAGGGAAAAAACGCGGAAATCGGAATTCCGACCGACCCCCTGATCAGGGTGGAAGGAATAATAATAGTTATTGTCTTTGTTCTGATTTTTCTAGGACATAATCTCGGTCAAGACTAGAGACCGGACCGTACTACGACGGTATTTTTCGATATTTTGCGGTATTTATCTGTATTACAGTCGGTAATACGGTACGGAATACGGTACAGTAAAATTCTGAATTTTATCGGTATTTTTCGGTATTTCAGTAAAGAATACCGTTCAGTGCGAAATTCCGGTCTCTAGTCAAGACACATGCTTTATTAGATGAATATTAATGTAAGGTCCGACGTACTTGTAACATTATTTGCTTTCGAAACAAAATACCAAACGAACAAATAACAAATAAAAGAAGTCAAGTTTATAAAAAAGCCTGTATCAAGTAATTGAGTTGAGTAATAAAAGTTATAGGGCTCAGTTGTAATACAAATTACTAGCCTTAAAAAATTTAAAAAATTTTTGGATTTAAATTAAAACCGATTGTAATTTGACCAAACTCCATCAATAGCCAAAGAAACGGCATAAAATGGATAAGCAAGGATTCCAAAAAGAATAATTGTAAAATAAATGGGTTTATTAATTGTATGATATCTTAAATTAAATGTATTTTAAGGTAGTTAAATTAAGGCTGAATCACTTGTAATATATTATTCCCCTTGGAGCTCAAGTCCAAGTGTGGAGTATCATAAATAGGAGGTATAACCAGGGCTGTCCGCAATTATGGATTGCGTAAATTGCGTGGTTTTTTGGACTTGCGGATTTAAAATTAAAATTGCGGACAGCCCTGGGTATGACATAAGCAGCTTCTCCTACCCAATCTATGAACCCCTGTTCATTCTTTGGATACCACAACTAGGTTTCATAGATACCGGTTAAGAACAAGAAGGAATAGTAGAAGTCCTTTGATACCCTATTATTCGTTCCTATTGTCCTTTGATATCCCCAATTTCCTTATAGTATACCATTTAAAGTAAGAAGGCCAATTAATCCAAGAAACACCTCTCTACGAAAATTTGGGGCAAGGCTGGATAAATTGAGGCAAGGCCCAGGTTAACTAAATTTCAAAAAAAGTATAATATTTACTTTATTGGCAAAATAACATTTAGCAAACGGTCAATTCCAACAAACAAAACAGTATTTACTGAAGCAAAAAGGGAGATTAAAGGAATTGCTTGAATATAGAAGCAAGTTTGTAGCGGGATAAAATTAATTGTTGTCAATGCCAGTAAAAAAGGTATTGTAAAGCCAGATAGATAGAAGAAATCAAAAAGGGCTCCTAATGTCAAAAGAAGGTTACATGGCCCACGGAGAGATCTTTAAAAAAGAAATAATTAAATAAGAGTTGTACTCATGACTTCAATTTACTGCCACTTTTGCGTTAAATCGCGAATTTATACCGGGAGTGGAAATAGGTAATAATAATAATATATATCTGACTTTGTGTATGGTTAAAACATCTTTGATATTCCCAAATCTTGTGATCAAAATAGCTAAAGATATTGGAGGATTTTGATCTACGGTAACTCTTACAGGGTGTTTTGCAGCTTAGAGTCCGTTGCGATTTTTGGCATAAGGACTGAATCTTTCAGGAGAATTAGGCAGGTTTTATCTCGTCTCAAAAATGGTTTCCATAACACGTGATTTTAAATTCAAAGGATTATTTTGAGTAGGTTTGTCATTTAAAACAGAACAGAACCGAACACAACAGAAGTTTCGGTTCGTTTCCTAAGGCACGAAAAATAAATCAAAAATTTGCCTGTGGGTCATGAGTTTTGTTAAAGTTTGGTCCTGAGATTTTAAAAATTTTCAGTCGTAGACAGCTCTAACAAACTGACATCTTTTAGAAATTTTAACTCATGCCCCTTGTATCAAGGGGCATTTAACTCATGCTACCGTAAATGCTGAAATAATTACCCTCTCAAATAATTACCCTTTCAAATAATTACCCTCTCTAATAATTACCCTCTCTAATAATTACACTCTCAAATAATTACCCTCTCTGAAATAATTACCCCCTAGTTATTTTACTCAAACTTTAAAAATATTTAAAGAATTAATATCAAATTTGACTATTGAAACATTTTTAGACTAAATATCAAAAAATAAAACAATTTCACCTCAATTAGATTGAGATATACCCTAAATCCAGCACATCCTCCCTAATAATTACCCCCTCCAGCGAGAGCTTCAAACAATAATTATCCAGGATAATTATTACGATATATCAGATTTACGATATGTTAAATACGTTAAAAGAACAAATTTTATAAAAAAATAATACTTTTCTCTAAAAGTAACACAAATTAACGCCAAATTGTTAACAATTCCGGGCAAACAAATTATCCATTTAATAAAAGCAGGTAAGAAAAGATCGGAATAAAATTGGTGATTAATATGAGTAGTGTACAACTTAAAATATTTATTTAAAAAAATTTTTTTGTCAAAAAATATAATTTACTGTATTATTTATGTTGTAGATGTCAGTCATTTTAATTTAAAAAATTTTTTAGTAAAAGAATTTTATTTCAAAAATGAATCTAAGAATTAAAATAATAAATTAGAAGAAGGCTAAGACCTCGATTATGGACCTCCATATATTCGTACCGGCAACCCCCGATCTCGGATATTCACGACACCAAAGGTCGGCGAGCGACGCTAGTCGCGTCACATTTTTTTAATTTAAAAAATCCAGTATAAGAAGTTTATTTAAAAAGCTGTGCTTTCCTGCTATTGCGTGGCACATTTAAAAATTTTTTAAACCATATTAAAAATGACAACATTTAAACAAAAGTATCAAAGAGGTGTTTTAAATGTAGCAAGGTGTTTGGCTGTAAACCTTTGGATTTAGTGCAAGCTAATGTTGACTAGGTAGCGTGTCATAATTTTTACCGACCTAATATTTTAGCATTATTATAGCTATAAACTTGTCTTTCTCCCTGAAATTTTTTTCAATAATTCGTAAAAATTTACTTAAAACGGGTTTAAAATTAAAATTTAAGAGCAAAAATAATAAAAATGGATTGCGTCATAATTATAGTACCACTTTGAAATTTCAAGTTTCTAACATTAAGAAAAATCTACAAAAATTTGTGCTAATTTGTGCTACCGCTCGACTCAGCTCAGCTCGTCGAGACGAATCGAATGGTATGGGGCTTGTTTCAAAACCTTTCCACCGGTATACTAATCTAAAAATTAAAATGAATTTCTCAAGAAATAGACTTATGTAAGACGTTAATATGTATTATGTATGTGAAATAATATTAATATGTATTTATGAAAAACTTATGTGAAAAAATAATTATCTTATGCACTCGCGTTTAAAAGTAATGCACCAAGTTGTTTTTTGGTGCAAAAAATTTGTTTTGCCCTCAACTTTTTTTTGTTTACATCTTGGATTGTTAAGTTTGGTTTTATAAAAAGGCAATTTAATTTTATATCTTTTGAGAAAAAGATTTAAATTCTAACAAACTGATATAAGAATTTATAACCCTATGAGTAAGTGATATTCGGTTATTACTATGACAATAGTATTGCACCAAAAGTTTTCATTAGAAAATGTGTAAACCTGAAATAAAAAAGCTATTTGCTTATCAAAATTAAATAATTAATTTTTTGTGATGTGAAATATGACAAAAAATAGGGTAAAAGTCGAAATCTGGAAAGTTGAAAAAACGCGAAATAGGTATGAGCAACTTTAAAATAAATTTTGACTAACTTAAGGCTCATAGTACAATTTTCTTTTACACATGCATGAAAGCCCTTAAAATTTGCTATTAAATACTTCAGGTATCATACATATATTAAAAAAAAATTTGAATTGAAGTTAAGGAGGAACGAATTACTAAAAAATTAAAAATGTGTATTTTATAGGATATTTTAAGTGATTTCGGCTCATAATGAAATGGTGAAAACTACTCTATAAATTTTGTTACCCTTATGAAACCAATTGTATTTTATAGCAAATTTTAAGGGCTTTCAGACAAGCATAAAAGAAAATTTTATTAAAAGCTTTATCCAGGTCAGAATACCTTTTGAAGTTACTTACCTCTATTTCCCGTTGATTTTCGGCTTTTCAGATTTTGATTTTTACCTTCTATTTTTCGGCATATTTCACATTTCACATGGTTAATTATTTAATTTTGATAAGCAAAAATCTTTTTTAAATCAAGTTTACACATTAAATCATGATGATAAATTTTTGGTGCAATAGTACTTTTGAACGGGGCCATTTTCACTTTTGTTAGTTTTTATTTTAAAATATTTCTCGGGCTATAAACTTTTTGTTTTGATTTTAAAGGCCACTAATAGTTGTTTAATTATTGCTAACCTAATTGGTTATACTATGTATAATTTATTAATTTTGAATAATTTATAAAAAGTCATGGTTACTTAGCTTGGTGCAATACTTTTGAGCGGCAGTGTACAATTTTCTAATAATTTTTTTTCTTTCGTGTCCGCTACAATTTTTTTGTGTCGATGAAAATCGTAAAAATTTTCAACTTTTATGTGGCAAATTATGTATATTTGTTAAATTATTTTAATTCTTGTTCAAATTGAATTTGGCCGGCCAATTGGCGACTGAACCGCAAAATTTGGTGTTCCCCTTGAAAAAATAAGGGGTGAACGGCTAAAAAATTAACGAAGAGTAAACAGGTACAATTAACGAAAGACAATTCACAGAAAAGTCGCCAAAATTGACGACAACAACATTCCAAACCAATTTATTTACAAACAAACAATATTTACAAAACATCACACAGGAAAATAGGGACAATAAGAATCACACAAGAAAACCGGGGGAAATTACATGAAGATATACAATTATGAAGGGAGAAATGTTTTCCTATATTATCACACATCTCGACGTCATCATCTTCCATCAACCGCTTACATGTTGTACTCGATTGGAAGGTTCTTGCGGCGAACCATACCGTCACCCTGGAACCACTCGCGGCGGAATTGCTTGGCTGCTCCTTCCGGGGTGTTGGTCCATTCGACGGTGACACGGTCGTTGTTGGTCGCTTCAGCAGCCGGATCGAAGGCGTCGCAAGAGATGGCGATGTTGATGGCCTCCTTCGGGTCGAGCACACCGTTGGGCGGGTCCATGTTCAGACGGCGAGGGTTGGTCGTCTTGAAGGCGAAGCCGATACGATGCCCACCAGAGTTGATGATCTGTAAAAGTGAAGAGAGATGTTAATGTTAGAGTAATAAAAAGTTCAGAAACTTCACCTTCATGTAGTAGGTGTGCTTGTCATCGAACGGAGCGTTGAAGATGACCTTCACAGCAGGAAGAGTCGCGATGTCGCCGGGTGGAACAGAAGCCATTGTTGAGAACGGTTTGTTGTCGTTGTTTGTGTAGTTGAACAGAAAGCAGGTTGGGGAACTGGCGTATAACTGGGTTTTTATAGTTTCTCTCTCAAGAATTCTATTCTCGAGGTATAAAAAACCAATAGAACGATAGTCGGTATCAACCAGTTCTCTTCAACTTCAATTCCTGCTACAACAACAAACCGTTCTCAACAATGGCTTCTGTCCCACCCGGCGACATCTGGACAATGCCGGTTTTCGGCATCTTCTTCAACGCGCCGTTCGATGACAAGCACACCTACTACATGAAGGTGAAGTTTCTAAACTTTTATTAATCTAACCACTAATAAACATTTCTCTTCACTTTTACAGATCATCAACTCTGGTGGGCATCGTATCGGCTTCGCCTTCAAGACGAACATCCCTCACCGTCTCAACATGGATCCGCCCAACGGTGTGCTCGACCCGGAGGAAGCCATCGACATCGTCATCTCTTGCGACGCCTTCGATCCGGCTGCGGAAGCGACCAACAACGACCGTGTCACCGTCGAATGGACCAACACCCCGGAAGGAGCAGCCAAGCAATTCCGCCGCGAGTGGTTCCAGGGTGACGGTATGGTGCGCCGCAAGAACCTTCCAATCGGGTACAACATGTAAGCGGTAGATGAAGATGATGACGTCGAGATGTGTGATAATATAGGAAAAATAATTCTCCCTTCATAATTTTATATCTTTATGTAATTTCCCCCGGTTTTCTTGTGTGATTCTTATTGTCCCTATTTTCCTGTGTGATTGTTTGTAAATATTGTTTGTTTGTAAATAAATTGAATTTAAATGTTTTTGTCGTTTTAATCTAACATATCTATGGTTGCATTGCTATAAATATGTAATTATATAATTAAGAACGGTTTGTCCGTTTGTTTGTCTGTCTGTTTGTCCTTTTATAAACAAGTGTGTTTTTATAGTAAAATGATTTGGGGGAGTGAGGAAATGGGTGCTTTTATAGTAAAGCTTTACTAGTTGAATTAGGTTGTGAGGGTAAGAATATAGTATAAAAGCAGGCTAATTTATTCATTCCACAACTGCTAGCGACACATTCCCAACTTTACTGTGCTTTGTTCTACGTCAACATTTGCTGGAGTCCTGTGTCCTCTTGAGTGCTGATCGTCAACGTTCATATGCTAGACGTCAACGTTCATTTGTAAAGTGCTAGACGTCAACGTTCATGAGGGATAGTTAAACAGTGGCATTGTGAAGCAGGCGGAATATTGAAACAGGGGGAATTGTGAAGCAGGAGGAATATTGAACTGGGGAAATGTGAAGCAGGCTAAATATCGAAGAAGAGGGAATTGTGAAGCAGGCGGAATATTGAAACAAGGGGAATTGTGAAGCAGGCGGAATTAAACAGGGGGAATTGTGAAGCAGGCGGAATATTGAAACAAGGGGGATTGGGAAATATTGAAACAGGGAATTGTGAAGCAGGCGGAATATTGGGGAATTGGGGAAATTTAAACAGGGGGAAAAAAACAGGCGGAATATTGAAAAAAGGGGGATTGGGGAAATTTAAACAGGGGGAATTGTGAAGCAGGCGGAATATTGAAGCAGGGGGAATTGTGAAGCAGGCGGAATATTTAAACAGGGGGAATTGTGAAGCAGGCGGAATATTGAAACAAGGGGGATTGGGGAATATTGAAACAGGGGGAATTGTGAAGCAGGCGGAATATTGAAACAAGGGGGATTGGGGAATATTGAAACTGGGGGAATTGTGAAGCAGGCGGAATATTGAAGCAGGGGGAATTGTGAAGCAGGCGGAATATTGAATCAGGGGGAATTGTGAAGCAGGCTGAATATTTAAACAGGGGGAATTGTGAAGCAGGCGGAATATTGAAACAGGGGGAATTGTGAAGCAGGCTGAATATTGAAACAAGGGGAATTGTGAAGCAGGCGGAATATTTAAACAGAGGGAATTGTGAGGCAGGCGGAATATTGGAATAAGGGGAATTGTGGGACAGGCGGAATATTGAAGCAGGGGGAATTGTGAAGCAGGCGGAATATTGAAACAGGGGGAATTGTGAAGCAGGCTGAATATTTAAACAGGGGAATCACGAAGGAGGCGGAATTGTGAGGAGAAAAATAGGTAAGCGAGATGGGTCGGCCGAAGGCTTTTGAATCGGATCTTGAGTTGAATTGTTTTGTTATGCTAGTGGAGTTACACGAGCGCCTGTGTGTATCCTCTCAGGTGCACCTATTAGATGCTTTGCTTTGTTAAATGTTTTGGTAATAAGGAAATGTTTTAATGCCGGTCAATGTTGTGATAATCGGAGTTTTCTTATTATGATTGGATTAGGGCCAATTTTGAGGTTGTGATAAGTTGATTTTGAGTTTGTTTTCTGGTTAGTTTTGTCTTTGCTAGCGGGTGGGGCGGCCGAAGGCCGACCAACTCCGCTAGTGAGTCCAAATTTTAGAATGTTTTATTTTCTCCTCCCTTTAAAATTTGAATAGTGTAAAATACATTTTAACCCTATAGATAGGGTAAAACGACAACCCTGTTCCGAACCAGACATTACCTTTAATCCCAACCAAACGTCCCCTTTAATCACATAAAATTTTCAGATATCCCTCTATATCCCAAATCCAGCAATATCCCTCTTGATATCCCTCAGCTACCTTTGATGTCACGAGTGTTTAATGTCCCGCTATTTCTCAATTTTACAATAACTAGCGGATTTTTCTGAGCAATTTTTACAAAGAAATTTTTTGAATATCCGTGTTTCAGCTGTATACTAGGGCTGTGCTCTATTAGAGACTGTGCTTCAAATAGATACTGTGCTTCTATTAGAGCATTTACGGTATATTTGCACGTTGAAATGGATCAACCGAACTTCTCCGATAAAAAAGCAAAAGAAATAACAAAAATAATAATAAATTTAATCCAACAAATAAAAGAATAATTAATAGAGTTGTTGTCTCTAAAATAACTTTTCCATCACTAACACCATCACGAAGGGAAGAAAATTCTAAAGAGGGGGAATGATGATTATCTGCTCGGCGAGTTGTTGTACGAAGATCACATGCTTCCCTGTCCATCCATCAAAACACAAACATTGTCCTGTACTTGTACAGTCCTTTAAATAAATAAAAGAGTATGTAGGTTTGGACAAAAGATTAAATGGTTCTGAAAAGAAGTCCTAAAGAAAATCCCAAAACTTTTATTTGACAAAACTGGAAATCGAGGCCCAAAATATAAGACTACTATTACCTAGCAATAGGAAATAGATGGAGGGAGGATTTTAAAAATCCTTGATTTAAATCAATTTATGGATCCGTAACTAGATTTAAATAAAATTTTAAATAATAATCTTTAGTGATTCTAGTGATTCTTATTGTCCCTATCTTCCATTGTGATGTTTTGTAAATATTGTTTGTGAATAAGTGATAGTTGTTTTATTGCAATGTCGAGTTAGTACCTTATTTACTTTAACAACTCCAAAATAAAGAAATCTAAATTCAATTCTCTTTTTCATTAGATGGACTCTTTGTCGTTAAAATCACGAGAATCATCAATAGCCATAAACAATGTATTAATATTGTTCTCCTCCTCGAAGTCTTCAACATTCACCAACTATACAAACATTAAATTATCAACAAAATAATAATAATACAGGCATTTTCGGTAACTGTCCAGTTGACTCCCTACATGTCCGCAAAGAGAATGCACACTTTTCTTCCCTTTCTTTGCATTTTTGGCGTTAGGAAAAATGCCCGCTTAAAGGAAAAGTTCTCTTTCATTTTTCTCGCCTTTATGAAAAAAAGAAGAGAAAATAAAAAAATTTATTAAACTACTGTATATAGCGATGAATGGCGATCAAAACAGGAATGTCATGTCGAGTTTCGGATTGGGGTTCTGTTCGAAAAAAAGACCTGATATCGGTTCGGTTAATTCAGTTATTTTTCTTTATTTTTCCATTATTTAGTGCCGTAAATAGGTAAAGTTAGATCACCTGCTTCTAGAAAAATTCATCCTTGTCTTGATCAATTAGGTTATGAACTTATACCCCCATTAAATGCTGTTATCCCACTGATCTTTTTACTGATCTTTTAGGCTCCCTTTATTATTCGCGCCAATCTTTCAATCTAGGTATTAGTTTATAACCTAAGGAAAATTATGGTGGAGGAAAAGAGAAGAATGCATCAAAAATTCATTTTGCAGTCATTTGTGTGGGTATGTGGAAGACGAGCGGAATATTTACGGCTATTATAAAAATTGGAAATAAATATTTAATGTAAAATTTTGCATAATATATTCTGAATTTTAATTTATTTTTATGGATACACCTCAAACTAGCACGCGCATCATGCGCAGACGGGCTTTCATAATAGTGGTGTGTTTATTGAAATATTTATTCTATATTATTTCTATTTTATAAAATGCCAATATAGGACCAATCAGTATGATACCAAATTTTATATAAATAGACATTGATTATGTAATTTGTTTATAAAATAGAACGAATTCTTTGTTCAATTTAATAATTCTTTATTCATGTAAGGAAAAAGGCGGGGATTTAAGATATTATTTTAACAAGGTTTAAGATCTATTAAAAGAGGAGGCGAGTTCAGTCAGTAGAACACCCGTACTTGGTAAGCGGTAGCTCCTAAAAAAACAAAAAAATTAATTCAAAACAAAAATTAATTCACTCAAAAATAATTTAATAAAAACAAAATTTTAATCACTCAAAAAAATTAAATTCAAACCAAAAATTTTTTTTCATTATCTCCGCAATTCTTTTCCTCCATTTTAGTTTAATGATCCTAAACGTATTTTTAAGTAAGAAAACCCTCGTTAAAATAGGAAAATGTATAGAATACGGACCACAAATGAGCTCGCAGCTAAGGCTGAGATATGTGGCTCGAAGTGGTCAAAAAATTACGGGGTTCGAAATGGCAAGAGCCAATTAAGTATATTAAATATATATGTCATTCGAGAGAGCTCACGAGTTGAGTCATATGACAGAAAAATCACCATGATTAAACTAGCTTAGACAAAGTTACAAAGAAAAATAAACCAAAAAATATATTAGAATGCCCCTCAAAATTTTGTTAACCTCGACTCAACTCGTCCCCCCTTTCTGATATATATTTTGTCCACTTTCCTTTGTGGTTCGTATGCTATATACTTAACATTAATACCTCAACACCACCAAATATAAAATGAAAAACATCCCCATTATTATGCATGTGTACATGTGGCCCAGATTGGTACACGTAGACCTTCCAGTCTTCCCAAAAAATAATTTTCAAACGGGCCGCACATCCTTCATTCTAAAAAAATATTTTTAATGTACAAGGCCGAAAAAAAGTAAGTTGTAGCACCCTACTTTTCAATATTTTATGTAATGTTCGATTTTCTAAAAAAATTTGTTACGAATTATAAAGGGCCAGGGGATAAACAATATCTAATAATGAAACGAGTTTTCTAGTTTACAGCCGTTGGATTATTTAACTTTTTCAAAATAAGGATGTTCCAAAATTATAACCGTACTCTGATTTATCTCAGAGAGAAAAATCCACAAAAATTTTTTCTGAACATATCTATTAATAAATGTAGATAAGTAATAAAAAATGAAATACAAAAGAAACCCCGCTAATCAAGGTAAACAAGGGGTAAATGTCCTTTAAAATTATTTTCAACCCTCATAAATACGAAAGTTCAAGAAACCCGAAATTATAAAAAAATTACCGCGCAGCCATACAACACAACCTCACTTCGTTCATTAAAATAAGTAAATCTAGGGGCCCAAATATTATTGATATTTTCTTCCTCCTCCCATTCATCAAAATCAGCTCTAGTTGAAAATCTGTGCAGGATTTGGTAACGCATCTAATAGTTAAAGAAAATGATTTTAAAGAAAAATGGATGAGAAATTAAAGGTAGAATTGACAAATTACAAAGCATAGTAAAATAAAACTAAAATACATCTGTAAAATATTAAATAAATAAAATCTAAAGATGTACATAATCGAGCCTCAAAGTTATTACCATTAATACTTCCAAACGCCCAAATAAATAACGAAAAACTGCTCCCTCCACATGCATATGAACATGTTCCCCCGCCAGATGCACTTCAACTGACCAATCATCCAAAAATAGTAATTTCATTCTGGCGGCACAACCTTCATCCTAATAAAAATTATTTTATGTCGAATATTTTAAAAATTATTTTTAAACTTTAAAAATTATTTTACCCCTCATAATAAGTTCAAGGAACCCGAAATTATAAAAAAATTACAGCGCAGCCATATAGCACCACCTCGCTACGTTCATTGAAGTAAGTAAAACCCCCCAGATATTGTTAATATTTGCCTCAATTTCCCATTCATCAAAAGCTCTTGTTGAAAATTTGTGGAGTATTTGGTAACGCATCTTATAGTTAAAGAAAAAGATTTTAAATTAAAAAACGACTAAAGAATTGAAGAATAAAATTGAAAAATACTACTACTGGAAAATACTACTACTTCAATTTTATTCTTCAATTCTTTAGTCGTTTTTTAATTTAAAATCTTTTTCTTTAACTATAAGATGCGTTACCAAATACTCCACAAATTTTCAACAAGAGCTTTTGATGAATGGGAAATTGAGGCAAATATTAACAATATCTGGGCGCCCCGTTTTACTTACTTCAATGAACGTAGCGAGGTGGTGCTATATGGCTGCGCTGTAATTTTTTTATAATTTCGGGTTCCTTGAACTTATTATGAGGGGTAAAATAATTTTTAAAGTTTAAAAATAATTTTTAAAATATTCGACATAAAATAATTTTTATTAGGATGAAGGTTGTGCCGCCAGAATGAAATTACTATTTTTGGATGATTGGTCAGTTGAAGTGCATCTGGCGGGGGAACATGTTCATATGCATGTGGAGGGAGCAGTTTTTCGTTATTTATTTGGGCGTTTGGAAGTATTAATGGTAATAACTTTGAGGCTCGATTATGTACATCTTTAGATTTTATTTATTTAATATTTTACAGATGTATTTTAGTTTTATTTTACTATGCTTTGTAATTTGTCAATTCTACCTTTAATTTCTCATCCATTTTTCTTTAAAATCATTTTCTTTAACTATTAGATGCGTTACCAAATCCTGCACAGATTTTCAACTAGAGCTGATTTTGATGAATGGGAGGAGGAAGAAAATATCAATAATATTTGGGCCCCTAGATTTACTTATTTTAATGAACGAAGTGAGGTTGTGTTGTATGGCTGCGCGGTAATTTTTTTATAATTTCGGGTTTCTTGAACTTTCGTATTTATGAGGGTTGAAAATAATTTTAAAGGACATTTACCCCTTGTTTACCTTGATTAGCGGGGTTTCTTTTGTATTTCATTTTTTATTACTTATCTACATTTATTAATAGATATGTTCAGAAAAAATTTTTGTGGATTTTTCTCTCTGAGATAAATCAGAGTACGGTTATAATTTTGGAACATCCTTATTTTGAAAAAGTTAAATAATCCAACGGCTGTAAACTAGAAAACTCGTTTCATTATTAGATATTGTTTATCCCCTGGCCCTTTATAATTCGTAACAAATTTTTTTAGAAAATCGAACATTACATAAAATATTGAAAAGTAGGGTGCTACAACTTACTTTTTTTCGGCCTTGTACATTAAAAATATTTTTTAGAATGAAGGATGTGCGGCCCGTTTGAAAATTATTTTTTGGGAAGACTGGAAGGTCTACGTGTACCAATCTGGGCCACATGTACACATGCATAATAATGGGGATGTTTTTCATTTTATATTTGGTGGTGTTGAGGTATTAATGTTAAGTATATAGCATACGAACCACAAAGGAAAGTGGACAAAATATATATCAGAAAGGGGGGACGAGTTGAGTCGAGGTTAACAAAATTTTGAGGGGCATTCTAATATATTTTTTGGTTTATTTTTCTTTGTAACTTTGTCTAAGCTAGTTTAATCATGGTGATTTTTCTGTCATATGACTCAACTCGTGAGCTCTCTCGAATGACATATATATTTAATATACTTAATTGGCTCTTGCCATTTCGAACCCCGTAATTTTTTGACCACTTCGAGCCACATATCTCAGCCTTAGCTGCGAGCTCATTTGTGGTCCGTATTCTATACATTTTCCTATTTTAACGAGGGTTTTCTTACTTAAAAATACGTTTAGGATCATTAAACTAAAATGGAGGAAAAGAATTGCGGAGATAATGAAAAAAAATTTTTGGTTTGAATTTAATTTTTTTGAGTGATTAAAATTTTGTTTTTATTAAATTATTTTTGAGTGAATTAATTTTTGTTTTGAATTAATTTTTTTGTTTTTTTAGGAGCTACCGCTTACCAAGTACGGGTGTTCTACTGACTGAACTCGCCTCCTCTTTTAATAGATCTTAAACCTTGTTAATACAATATCCTAAATCCCCGTCTAATAATAATTACAAATTATCAGTTAAAATATACATAAAATACAAACATTGTGTCACAATATGTGGAAATATGTATAATTAATGATCCCCTTTTTTCTTGGAAAATAGGCACAATTTTTCAAATCCCAGTTTTACAAAAAAAATTTTTTTCAAGTCTTATCTTCAACTCCAAAAGCATAAGCAATTTGTGTTAGACTAGCATAAGTACCAGTTACAAGTCCCAAAACTCCAAACCCGAATAGAAAAATATTTTTAATCCAAATTCCCCTTGTCAATTTCATTTGGCTGTAACTTTAATTTAAAAAAATTTTTTTAAGAAAAAAATTATTTTATTTTTACTTGCAGAGAAGGTCAATCATTGCTGGAAAAATTAATGCTAATGCAGTTCCGGCAAATGCTCCAACAAGTGAAATAAAAAGTCCCAAATGAGGAATTAATTCTGCAATTAGGCCTTAAATTATAAAAAAATTTTTAATAATTAGAAAAAAATTTTTTTGGTTATATTAAAATTGCGGATACCCTACTATATTTTCGGACGTTAGCGGTATACTCATATATTATCTAGGAATTATTTTTTTAATAAACTATCAGAGTAAAAAAATTAATTTCGCTAATATAGGCACGTAAAATATCGATCCGCAAAATTAGTCCGCAAAGAAATGCGCAAAAAATCTTGAAAAATAGTACGCAAGAAGGAATCCGCAAAAAATGATTTTTGGTCGAAAATTTTTTAAGGAAATAAAGTTCGCGACTAGGGTTGGGGGGGGCAATCCAGCCTGGCCCTAAAGATCGAGTCGGGCATTGAATTATGGCCCGAAAAAGACTCACAAGGGAACATATGTTACTGTGAGTATGAATGTATAAATTTTTTGGTACCATGCGAAAGAGGACCCTCGATTTACTATTGTAGTTTGCGGGTTTTCTTGCAAAATTAGTTTGGGCCGAGTTATGGCCGTTCAAAGTTTCAGTCCTTGGGATTGATTGAGTATAAGCAAGAGGGAAAATAAGCGCGCTATAATGATGAGGAAAAAAGAATGCAAGAGTCGCGAGGAGAAAAGAAGAGAGAAAATGTCAGACACAATAAACAAAGAGAAGGGGCATGGCTTGTTCTTTGAGTATGAAAAATAAGAGAGAAATTGTTTTCTTACCCTATAACTCCTGACTCTAGCGGTCAACTTTGAACGGCCATAACTCGGCCCAAACTAATTTTGCAAGAAAACCCGCACATAACAATAGTAAATCGAGGGTCCTCTATCGAATGGTACCAGAAAATTTATCAAATTCGTACTCACAGTAACATATGTTCCCTTGCCAGACGGGCCAGCCCTAAAAATGACTCGGAAAAATACGGCCCGACTCGAAAACCCTAGCCTTATTCAAGTCATTCAAATTCTAATTAAAATAAATTTGTGAAAAAAATAAAATTCTTACATGTCAGAATAACCATAGAATAACGCAAAATATACACAATTGGATTTTGCCATTCAATCGGAATTTTTCGAGAAACCCATTTCTCTACACGTTCCATTGGGACTTTAAAAAAATGTTTAAAAATATTTTTTAAAAAATTTAAAAAAACCATAGAATTGAAGAGGATAGGAAACAAGAATGCAACCAACAAGCATTATTTTAATAACTTGATAGAAACTAGAAAAAAAATTAAAATTAAAGTGCAGAAAATTTTGTCCGCAAAAATTTGCGGACAAAAATTATTTACTGATGGGAAATTTATCTGTGACAACTTGGTATTAGGATTGGTCCCGACCCATTTGGAAAACTTTTTTGAGAATTTAAGAGAAATCCAGACCTTCTAGATTGAGGCTAAAAATCAACAGGCATCACGGAGAGGAAAACTAACCCTAAAAGCTATTATTCGTCAAAAATGAATAATCAGAACCGTGTTCAAAATAAAAAAAATAATCCAAAATTTTGTACATAAAAAAGATCGGAAATCGAAATTTAGGGGCAATTCAATTCTAAAAATTTTGTCCGCAAAAAGTTGCGGACAAATTAAAAAGTTGCGGACAATTGTCAAAGAATCGAGTCCCTTCCTTACCCATACATTTTATCCGCAGAATTCAATCCGCAAATTATTAAAAATTAAAAAAACTTCTCTTACGGTTCATTTGGCAAATTAAGAGTAACAGTGTCTTTAACATGACTTCCAAAAGCCAAATATCCATAAAATCCAGTTGTAGCATATACAGCCAAAACAATAAAGCAAGCTGTGTTTAAAACACCATTGGCAGCAATAAAGTCAACAGGATTAATTAATTTATTTTCAATTGGTAAAACCTGTGAAAAAATTTTTTTTGAAAAATTTTGGGAAAAAATTTAATATTCGATTTCGAAATTTTTTTCTGGAATTTTTAAAAATTTTCACAATTGAAAAAACTAATAAAAATTTTTAGAATTTTTTGAAAATATTTTCGAAATTGCCTTATCCATTTTTCAATTGAAAATTATTTAAAAATTCCAAAAATTTTTTTTTGAAATTTTGATAAAATTTTACCACAGCAACACCCTCAAATGCAAACATAACAGTCCCAAAGAAGAGAGGTAATTCAGTCAAATTCCCAACTGCTGGTGCATCCTTTATTGGAATCAAATGGGTAACCAAATAGGCAACAATAATTGCAACAGCAGCCAAATAAAAAATATTGGCAATTAAAGCTAATGGGGCCAACATTTTTAATTGACGAATTGTGCATAAACTTAAAAAAATTAAAAAAATTTTTTTAATTTATTAATTTTGAAAAAAGAAATGTATAGGAAAAATGACTAAAAATTATTAGAGTAAACTAACGAGAAAACCCCTAAGAATAATAGTTTAACAAAGAAACCCCTTATTTTTAGTTAGACTGGAAATTTTAGGGGAGTGTAAAAAACTGATTACATTTTTTATAATGATAATTATTAAATTATCATTACATTTGAATATTTATTAATATTATTAAATATTTTTAAATATTAATTTTTATAAATTTATTTTTAATCTTTAATCTTAAAATTTATTTTTATTTATAAATTTTTTAGTTTTTCTCTTTTAATGCAGCTGCGCAAAAGAACAAAAGATGTTTACTGTTAGAAAATTTTGTGACAGCTTTTTGATATTTTCCTTCGCTTTTTAAATTCATTCTATTAATTTTCTACAACTTTTAAATTTATAAATAAAATAAATATTTTTTATTTTTTTTTTATTGTTTTTAATAAAGTTATTTAAACTTTATAAATTTTTTGGAGAAAGTCTAAATTGGTTTTAGACTTTTATTAACAACATTTATTTTTCGTTGTTCGCGGCCCCCTTTTTTCTTTAGTGGCGACCAACGCTAAAAGAAAGAACGCTGTGGTCTTCTAGTGGACTGATTTTTGGATTTCATCAATCCTGCTAATAAGCGGACCATATTGGGCAGATAAGTTTAAAAACAAAATTCTTTTTAACAAATATTAATTTGTATATAAAACGTAAATAATTTTAAAACAAATATTAATTGAAAATTTGTTAATAGGTTTAAAAACAACGTTTATTTAATTTTTTAGAAAAATTTCGATTTTAAATATAAATTAAATTTTGTTTAAATCATTTTATTAATTTTAGACTAGATAACAGAATAAGTCCTCATTTTCATTTCCCTTTTTTCCCCATTTTCATTCCCCCCCCCCCCAAATTTTCTCACATTCCAATTTGAATTTTATTTAAAGTTTTTTTATTATAGAATTGAAAAATTTATTAAAATTTTCATTTCGTTCGTTTATAATATTTTTTTTATTCCCCGCCCTTTAATTTTTTGATTAAAATTTCATTTCAAAGGAATTTATTAAAATTATAATTTTTTTCAAGAAAGATGGAAAGAATTGTAGTAAGGTATCGCGATAGAGAAATGAAGTATAGGGGAAGAGGTTACAATCCGGCAACCCCAAGCCGTATAGTTGAATATTCGCTTAACGAGTTCCAACCCGAAGAATCCTTTGATTTTATTTATCTATTGAGAGATTGTAATGACCCGAATATTATAGGAATTGATCAAACAGATAATGCTCTTATTAAAGAGTCGGTACGATTTCCATTAAACTTTAGATCAAGAGTAATTAATAAATGTAAAATAAGATCCAGAGTGATTAAGTCGAAAGAGATAAAAGAAAAAATCTCCTATTTAGGAGAAAAAGCTGAAAATGAGAGAAAAAAGGAGAATATAGAATGCACAACAAAAAATGAAACCAAAGACAAAACTATTGAGTTTTGTGAGTTTTGGTCAAAACTGGAACAATCGCCGGAATTATACAAAGATCTGGAAACCAAAACTGATGAAAATAAACAAATTGAAATAGGTCGCGATAACAAACTTCCTATTAAGGAAGAAAATTTAAAAGATTTAGTAAAAAATGACAAAACTATTGAGTTTTTGCCAAATTCGGAACTAACACAGGAATTTCAGAAAGACCCGGGACTGAATGGTGAAACCTTTAAAGAAAATAAACAGGTATTATTTATCGAGAATGAAAGTCTTCCTATTAATGAAAAATTTCCCATAGATACTCAGAAAAATCGGATTAGACAAAAAGAATGAGATGCAATTTTTAAAACGACCCAATATAAAGATTAAACTGTTAGAGTTGTTTCGAAAACCTCACGGACTCCCCGAGCCGAGAAGAGCTTCATCGAAGGGGGGAGGGTTGCATCTCGAATTACTAGATAAGACTCCTATTAAGGAGGTATTTCACTCAGAGATTAAACTATCCAGTAATTTAGAGATGCAATTCTTAAAACACACTCAAACTCATTATACTCCCAAGCATGGAGCTTCATCGAAGAGGGAAAGGTTGCATCTCGGATTACTTGATAGAGTTAAAAAGTGGTTTAATTTAATGAGAGTCGGAGCTAAAAGAATAAGAAAGCATGTAAAATTTAAGAAAAAAGATGAGACAAATTCTGAAAATAGAACCCGGACCAAGGACTAGGAACAGCTAGAAAAAAATTGATGTATGAGAATTTAAAGATCAAGAACTAAAATTTCCTATTAAGGAATCAAGCTAAAAAATAAATTTATTTTTTATTTATAAAATTTCTGTTCATTCTTTTAATTTTGTTGGTGTGGAATGTAAAAAACTGATTACATTTTTTATAATGATAATTATTAAATTATCATTACATTTGAATATTTATTAATATTATTAAATATTTTTAAATATTAATTTTTATAAATTTATTTTTAATCTTTAATCTTAAAATTTATTTTTATTTATAAATTTTTTAGTTTTTCTCTTTTAATGCAGCTGCGCAAAAGAACAAAAGATGTTTACTGTTAGAAAATTTTGTGACAGCTTTTTGATATTTTCCTTCGCTTTTTAAATTCATTCTATTAATTTTCTACAACTTTTAAATTTATAAATAAAATAAATATTTTTTATTTTTTTTTTATTGTTTTTAATAAAGTTATTTAAACTTTATAAATTTTTTGGAGAAAGTCTAAATTGGTTTTAGACTTTTATTAACAACATTTATTTTTCGTTGTTCGCGGCCCCCTTTTTTCTTTAGGAGAATGAAGTGAAAGTTCTTAAAAAAAGTCTTCGCTTTCGATTTTTGACCTAAGAATTGTAAAATACCTATTTTTTGGTATGATCCCGGAATACTAAAACATCTAAAACCAAACAAACAAAAAACGCCAAATACCAAACCAACAAGAGCCGTCGATATACCAAAACTGTGTAAATGAATTGATAAATAAATCCCAAATTAATCAAAACCTTCCCCATTGATAGAACAACCTTTCAACAATTTTTTTTAAAAGTTTGATATTTCGGCGGCTCTTGGGGGTTTAGTACTCCACGTTTTGTCCCCAAAAGAAATTAAAAAATAATTTAAAAAATACCCCAAAGTAGGAACTAACAGCATCGCAATCCATCCAGCCTGGGATATATGGATACATGAAGTTTCGTCAAAGAACTTTAAAAATTAAATTAAAAATTACTTTTCCATCAAATTTTAGAAGAAAACCTGTTTTAAATTATCAGCCATGAATACAAAATAAACACAACAAAATCCAAGTTGCGCAATAAACATTGTACTGTTGACTAATTGTCTTAAAATTAAACAAAAAATTTAAAAATAATTTCTAAAAAAATACTTAAAGAAATATCCACGTTGATTAATCCATGGAGGTCCACATTCAATTGCATTTCTCATAACTAGAAAAAAATGAATTAAATATTTTTTGTAAATTTCAGGGAATTGAAAAGGACTTGAAAAAAAGACTCGGATTTACTATACTAATTGTTAAAATTAGAGAACGGTGAGGGGCTAGCTTCCAATGGGAAATTTAGGCAGACTGAATCCGAGACGCTTTGGTATGGTTCGATGGAGCTGAAATCGAAGGGCGTTGCTGATTCAATCATTTTGGACGAAATTATAGGTCTGCGGTACATTAACCGCTTTCAAAGGAGAATACCTAGGAAGGTTATCGACAAAATGCATGCGAGGGCATTGCTTTCCCCAATTCTTAATTAAAAATTTCTCTAAATAAATAAACCGTTTCCATAGTCCATAATTTCTTGTCGCTTTCGATTGCATAGAAATACAGAAGAATGAACCAAATTTCGACAGCAGTATGTACAAACACCGCAAATAATGATGAGAAGAAAAAGTCCTAACTTTAATAATAAAAAAGATTATTTTAAAAATAGATTAAGAATCGGAGTCCCAAAACTTTTCTTAGCCCAAAGATAATTTTCCTTCATTTTAGAACCTTTCATAAAATTTTAAAATTAATTTTAGAATCCCGTTTAGACGACTACTGTTCGGCACGATATATACCTGTATTTATTCAGGTACACCGAAAAAGGCCATTTACCGAACACTAAAAATAACTTAATCCAAATGTTTTCACGAAAACCAATATAACTTCCAAATAGGAAGTCGGGGGTTACCCCAACCGAATCGTACCAAAAAATTCAATAGATTCCTTGTCACAATAAATAAAGTTCCCCCGTAAGCAAAAATTAATTTTTGTGATGAACCGAAGGAAATTTATGGGTCTACTACCTTGATAAAAATCCTAATTTCTTAAAGATAAAAAAATATAAAAATAAACCCAAAGTCCAGAATGTTTAAAAGCCAACGGCAACGACAAAAGTCCAGTTCCAAGCATAACCTTTTTAAATTTAAAAAATAAATTTTTCGAGAAAATATCAAAACAAAACCTTAACCAAACTGAAAAGTGCCTGATCCGGAGACATTGTAAAAGCAGTCCGCGGGCGTTCACTGAAGAGCATTTCATGGCTAATTGTTGGGTCTATATTCATTCTGAAAAAAATAAAAAATTAATTTTTAATTTTAAGAGCTGGACAAGCTAGTTAAATAAACACATTTTTCTCCTTTTTCCCTTCAAATCAGATCTCTAGTCTTCCATTTTTAGGTTTCACTAAACCCCAAAAATAAAGGGCCCAAAACGGCGCGTGACCATGACGGCGCAAAGCCATAACTAGCTGGAAAATTTCTGGTCCTTGTCATATTTGGTATCATTCTCTTTAGCTCGATGAGTGGAATCGTTTTATACTAAATTTGGTAAGATTCGAAAATCTTGAAGCAAGTTATGGCTAGGCGCCGTTATGGCAGCGCGCCGTTTCGGGCGTGTCCCAGGTTTTTTGTAAGGAATTTTTAAAAAATTAAGAATTTTCTGAATTTAGCGATTTTCTGATTTTCCGAAAATTTCTCCATAAAATTGCAAAATTTTCAGTTTTAGACCTCCCAATTTTGCCCGACCCCATTTTTATCGTTAAAAGAGAAAAATGTTTATTTTAACTAAAAGTGCATTTTAATACAAATAAAAGATAAAATAAATAAATGATAAAAAATATTTTATGAGAAAGGAGAAGAATACAAAAATGATTTTTGTAATGATTTTAAAATAAATTTATATTTAAAGAAATGCACCTTAAAAAAGACTAAGAGCTAAATAAACTAGAAACTTAAAAATGTTAGCAGGGACACGCCCTCCTTGTCGCGGGCCACCTTGTCGCGACCACTTTGTCGCAGGCCACCTTGTCGCAGGCCCACCTTGTCGCAGGCCACTTTGTCGCAAAGGGTGAAAAATTTTTATGCTGATATGGAGAGTAGGAAAAGGCATTCTGGGCACGATCGGGGTTTTCTGGAGTAATCTGGTTCAGTTTTACTCTGTCACAAACTCCGGCAGAATTTACCCGGATAAGAGAAAATAATAAAAGGAAAAAACACTTAAAAACTTTATCAAAAAAATTAAAAAAACCATTGTCGCGCTTCACTAATTAAATTTGTGACCCTAATCAGAGCAGTTTGGGTTTGTTTTTCTTGTCGGCGTGTTCCTAATTTCAACACCTTCGTTCCTTCAGAAACTTCTAACTTGAAAATTGCCAGTCAGAAACTGACGGAAATCAACAAAAAAATTAAAAAAAGAAACAAAAATTCTAAACCTTTTCAAATTCCCATTGTTGTAGCCGTGGGATGAAGTACGGCACGTGGTGAGCAAAGTTTAAGCCAAACTTAAAAGAAAAATCAAAGGAAGGCTTGCGACAAAGTGGCCTGCGACAAGGTGGGCCTGCGACAAGGTGGCCTGCGACAAAGTGGTCGCGACAAGGTGGTCGCGACAAGGTGGCCCGCGACAAGGTGGGCCGTACCCATGTTAGCATTAGTCATACAAAGGAAAAGCCCCCCGTTATAAAGAAATCAATAAATAATTAAAAATTCGATTAAAGTCAGACCTTATTTGGGTTAGTGGTCGGCAAAATCGCGTTTGCGGGATCCCACGGGATAAAATTTTTTTAAAAACCTTTGCGGGACGGGATCCCGCGGGATAAATCCCGCATTCCCGTAAAATCCCGCAAATTGAAAAAAGTGCGGGATTGCGGGACGGGATCCCGCAAAATCCCGCGCCGACCTCTAATTTGGGGGGTATACGTATCAGGGATGAATGCAATTGCGGATTGCGTTTTTTGACTTGCGGATTTTAAAATTAAGATTGCGTGTTGCAGATTACGGCTACGGAAGTTTTTTTTCAATTGCGTCCATCTTTGATAACTCGGAACATTATAAAACTCTACCAAACAAAACTACAACTAAAACATATGGAAGCTTTTTATATTGACAGTAAGAGAGAAAAGACGAGAACACAATCGATAACTATAAATCCCACACACACAGGTATCACGACTTTTGCGCCGAGAACATTTGCGCCGCGACTTATGCGCCGCGACTTTTGCGCCGCGACTCTTGCGCCGCGACTTTTGCGCCGGGCGACTTATGCGCCGCGACATTTGCGCCGCCATTGTTTAGAAAATCCGGATCCGAAAAATGCCGGATATCCGAAATTTTCAGTTTGGATATCAGATCCGAAGATTTCCAACTATTCGAAAACCCTACTAAAGTGAGGTCCGGCTGTAGTTATTGATATATTTTTAATGATAGTGGCGGCGCAAAAGTCCCCCGGCGCAAAAGTCGCGGCGCAAAAGTCCCCCGGCGCAAAAGTCGCTCGGCGCATAAGTCGCGGCGCAAAAGTCGCGGCGCATAAGTCGCGGCGCAAATGTTCTCGGCGCAAAAGTCACGGAACCCACACACACACTCACTAGTCAAAAAGGGACATTCACAAATTTAATTTCGAAAAAATTTTTTAAATTACAAGGGTAACTTAAGTTGAAAAATTTCAAAAAAAAATTTCAAAAAAAATTTTTTTTTAATTTTTCTCTCAAAAAAAAACTCACGGTGTAGTATTAGACACACCGGACATTGCACTTTCTGTTTCTGGGTCAGGATATTTGTTTTGCATTGAAGTTCAATTAAGGTTAAATACAAGTTAAATAAGTTAATATTTAGGGAGGGGGTTATCTAAAATATGTAGAATTAAATTGATATAAAAGTACACAAAAAGTTGATAGAAATACTAGAAAAAATGCCTGAAAAGTGTTTGAGAAACAGAAGGGTGCCGAAAAAAATTTAAAAAAGCGAAGCATGAAGGGCGAAAGACGTAGCGCCAAAAAAGGCGAAAATTCTGCGAAAGATAAAAGGCGAAAGGGCGAAAAACTAGTGCTTCACCGGAACCGAAATTTTGACCGGAACCGGATCCAATTTGAGGTCCGGATCCTGGAACCAAAGAGACGGCGGAACTTTCCGGAATCGGAAATTCCAAAAAAACTCTAGCGAAGACACCCCCTTGTTGAGAATAATATTTTTAATTAAATTTAAGGACAGCACATCCTTTCTGCCCACATTTATCGAAAAAAATTAATTTATTGAATAATGAACCATAAGTTGTAAATTTTCTCAATTTATAACCTCAAAAAAAGGTAAATGACCAATATACAAATTTGAGCAAAAGAAAAAATAAAAAAATATTATGCAAAAGAAAAAATACAAAAATATTAAATGTGCACTACTTTTGTTTTTGAAAAAACAAAATTTTTCTTATCTTTTCTAATCATCTCATAAAATTTATTTTTTTTGCCCCTTTCATTTGTTTCAGAAATTAATTTGATAATAAAAATTAGAGATGTATGATAAAAATTTTTTTAATAAACGAGAAAATTAAATTTCAACGGACACAAGGTATACCTACTAGGGTTTCACCGGAAGTTCCGGTTCCGGTTCCGGAAAGTTCCGGTGTTTTTTTGGTTCCGGTTCCGGTTCCGGGAACCGGAACTCAAATTGGTTCCGGTTCCGGCTCCGGTTTACAAATCGGTTCCGGCCAAACCGGAACTTTTTTACACCACTAAGGATTGGTTTTTTAAAAATTAATGAACTACTCGTACTCTCATACTTGGTATTAAAAGAAAAATCGAAAAAAATATGTTTATTTTCTTTCATCATCCCTCGTATGACCGGGTGGCCGAGTGGTTAAGGGGTTAGACTTTACCCAAAGCGTTGATGATTTAAAGTTGGGTTCTATGCCTTGTCAGAGAATAAAGAATTTTCTTATTTTTCTTTCCATAATTAATTTATTTTATAAGTTTAATCTTGTTTTAAAAATTATATTCTATTTTTACATTGAGGAATTAGGGCCTTTTGGCTCTCCAAAATTTATAAAATTCCTTGTTCGACAAAGAAAAATGGTTAATTTTTTCGCCCAAAGCCTTCTGAAATTTTAAAAAATTTCGCCTGCGGCGCTGAAAAAAGAAAGCTGGTAGCTTATTCTTCTAGATTTCTTTAAAATTTTCGCCAGCGACCCTAAAAAAGTAAGTTGTATGTTATATCGGAGGATTTGGAAAAAATCCCCATAAAACGTATACCCCTCCTTATTTCACTGATATGCCTAAAATCACCCTTACAATTCCGAACCTTTATATATCCCATTATCAAACACGTATATCCGGCTTTAATCCACATATATCACTTAATCGCTGACAAATTTTCGGTTCTGTTTCGGATAACCGAAAAATTTGGTGAAACCGAAAACCCTGCTTAAAATAAAAATTTTAAAAATTTTCTAGCAAAATTTTTAAAGTTCCGGTTCCGGTTCCGGTTCCGGGCCGGAACTTAGAAAAGTTCCGGTTCCGGTTCCGGGAACCGGAACTCAAATTGGTTCCGGTTCCGGTTCCGGTCAAAATTTCGGTTCCGGTGAAACCCTAATACCTACTAAAAAATTTTTCGCTCTACTGCAGTTTATGAGTCCAATCAAAATAAAATTGGATTTTTATTGGTGTTACAAAGTTTAAAGTGGGCCTCAAGTGTTTTTTGTTTTATCAATTCCAAACGGAATAATAGAAATAAAATCCCGTACGGGGTCCCGTCCCGTGCCGAGCTCTAATCATTAGAAGGAAAAAGAGGTTCAGAACGCCAAAATCTAATGGCGTATTTTCAATCTTCAAAACAATTCTCCATCCTACGGATGGGTTGAAACAATAATCCCCCAGTCTCTATTAATTCCCCAGTCTCTATTAATACCCCACCCTAGAGATGGGTTGAAACAATAATCCCCCTGGGGGATTAATAGAGCAAATACGGTAATCCTGGGTGGGCTTCAAGTGTTTTTTATTTTATCAATTCCAAACGGAATAATAGAGCTTAACTCTATAATCCTGGGTGGGCTTCAAGTGTTTTTTATTTTATCAATTCCAAACGGAATAATAGAGCTTAACTCTATAATCCTGGGTGGGCTTCAAGTGTTTTTTATTTTATCAATTCCAAACGGAATAATAGAGCTTAACACTATAATCCTGGGTGGGCATCAAGTGTTTTTTATTTTATCAATTCCAAACGGAATAATAGAGTTTAACTCTATAATCCTGGGTGGGCTTCAAGTGTTTTTTATTTTATCAATTCCAAACGGAATAATAGAGCTTAACTCTATAATCCTGGGTGGGCTTCAAGTGTTTTTTATTTTATCAATTCCAAACGGAATAATAGAGCTTAACACTATAATCCTGGGTGGGCATCAAGTGTTTTTTATTTTATCAATTCCAAACGGAATAATAGAGCTTAACACTATAATCCTGGGTGGGCATCAAGTGTTTTTTATTTTATCAATTCCAAACGGAATAATAGAGCTTAACACTATAATCCTGGGTGGGCATCAAGTGTTTTTTATTTTATCAATTCCAAACGGAATAATAGAGTTTAACTCTATAATCCTGGGTGGGCTTCAAGTGTTTTTTATTTTATCAATTCCAAACGGAATAATAGAGCTTAACTCTATAATCCTGGGTGGGCTTCAAGTGTTTTTTATTTTATCAATTCCAAACGGAATAATAGAGCTTAACACTATAATCCTGGGTGGGCATCAAGTGTTTTTTATTTTATCAATTCCAAACGGAATAATAGAGCTTAACACTATAATCCTGGGTGGGCATCAAGTGTTTTTTATTTTATCAATTCCAAACGGAATAATAGAGCTTAACACTATAATCCTGGGTGGGCATCAAGTGTTTTTTATTTTATCAATTCCAAACGGAATAATAGAGCTTAACACTATAATCCTGGGTGGGCATCAAGTGTTTTTTATTTTATCAATTCCAAACGCAATAATAGAGCTTAACACTATAATCCTGGGTGGGCATCAAGTGTTTTTTATTTTATCAATTCCAAACGGAATAATAGAGTTTAACTCTATAATCCTGGGTGGGCTTCAAGTGTTTTTTATTTTATCAATTCCAAACGGAATAATAGAGCTTAACTCTATAATCCTGGGTGGGCTTCAAGTGTTTTTTATTTTATCAATTCCAAACGGAATAATAGAGTTTAACTCTATAATCCTGGGTGGGCTTCAAGTGTTTTTTATTTTATCAATTCCAAACGGAATAATAGAGCTTAACACTATAATCCTGGGTGGGCATCAAGTGTTTTTTATTTTATCAATTCCAAACGGAATAATAGAGTTTAACTCTATAATCCTGGGTGGGCTTCAAGTGTTTTTTATTTTATCAATTCCAAACGGAATAATAGAGCTTAACTCTATAATCCTGGGTGGGCTTCAAGTGTTTTTTATTTTATCAATTCCAAACGGAATAATAGAGCTTAACACTATAATCCTGGGTGGGCATCAAGTGTTTTTTATTTTATCAATTCCAAACGGAATAATAGAGCTTAACACTATAATCCTGGGTGGGCATCAAGTGTTTTTTATTTTATCAATTCCAAACGGAATAATAGAGCTTAACACTATAATCCTGGGTGGGCATCAAGTGTTTTTTATTTTATCAATTCCAAACGGAATAATAGAGTTTAACACTATAATCCTGGGTGGGCTTCAAGTGTTTTTTATTTTATCAATTCCAAACGGAATAATAGAGCTTAACACTATAATCCTGGGTGGGCATCAAGTGTTTTTTATTTTATCAATTCCAAACGGAATAATAGAGCTTAACACTATAATCCTGGGTGGGCTTCAAGTGTTTTTTATTTTATCAATTCCAAACGGAATAATAGAGCTTAACTCTATAATCCTGGGTGGGCTTCAAGTGTTTTTTATTTTATCAATTCCAAACGGAATAATAGAGCTTAACACTATAATCCTGGGTGGGCATCAAGTGTTTTTTATTTTATCAATTCCAAACGGAATAATAGAGCTTAACACTATAATCCTGGGTGGGCATCAAGTGTTTTTTATTTTATCAATTCCAAACGGAATAATAGAGCTTAACACTATAATCCTGGGTGGGCATCAAGTGTTTTTTATTTTATCAATTCCAAACGGAATAATAGAGTTTAACTCTATAATCCTGGGTGGGCATCAAGTGTTTTTTATTTTATCAATTCCAAACGGAATAATAGAGTTTAACTCTATAATCCTGGGTGGGTCTCAAGTGTTTTTTATTTTATCAATTCCAAACGGAATAATAGAGCTTAACACTATAATCCTGGGTGGGCATCAAGTGTTTTTTATTTTATCAATTCCAAACGCAATAATAGAGCTTAACACTATAATCCTGGGTGGGCATCAAGTGTTTTTTATTTTATCAATTCCAAACGGAATAATAGAGTTTAACTCTATAATCCTGGGTGGGCATCAAGTGTTTTTTATTTTATCAATTCCAAACGGAATAATAGAGTTTAACACTATAATCCTGGGTGGGCTTCAAGTGTTTTTTATTTTATCAATTCCAAACGGAATAATAGAGCTTAACACTATAATCCTGGGTGGGCATCAAGTGTTTTTTATTTTATCAATTCCAAACGGAATAATAGAGCTTAACACTATAATCCTGGGTGGGCTTCAAGTGTTTTTTATTTTATCAATTCCAAACGGAATAATAGAGCTTAACTCTATAATCCTGGGTGGGCTTCAAGTGTTTTTTATTTTATCAATTCCAAACGGAATAATAGAGCTTAACACTATAATCCTGGGTGGGCATCAAGTGTTTTTTATTTTATCAATTCCAAACGGAATAATAGAGCTTAACACTATAATCCTGGGTGGGCATCAAGTGTTTTTTATTTTATCAATTCCAAACGGAATAATAGAGCTTAACACTATAATCCTGGGTGGGCATCAAGTGTTTTTTATTTTATCAATTCCAAACGGAATAATAGAGTTTAACTCTATAATCCTGGGTGGGCTTCAAGTGTTTTTTATTTTATCAATTCCAAACGGAATAATAGAGCTTAACTCTATAATCCTGGGTGGGCTTCAAGTGTTTTTTATTTTATCAATTCCAAACGGAATAATAGAGCTTAACACTATAATCCTGGGTGGGCATCAAGTGTTTTTTATTTTATCAATTCCAAACGGAATAATAGAGCTTAACACTATAATCCTGGGTGGGCATCAAGTGTTTTTTATTTTATCAATTCCAAACGGAATAATAGAGCTTAACACTATAATCCTGGGTGGGCATCAAGTGTTTTTTATTTTATCAATTCCAAACGGAATAATAGAGTTTAACTCTATAATCCTGGGTGGGCTTCAAGTGTTTTTTATTTTATCAATTCCAAACGGAATAATAGAGCTTAACTCTATAATCCTGGGTGGGCTTCAAGTGTTTTTTATTTTATCAATTCCAAACGGAATAATAGAGCTTAACACTATAATCCTGGGTGGGCATCAAGTGTTTTTTATTTTATCAATTCCAAACGGAATAATAGAGCTTAACACTATAATCCTGGGTGGGCATCAAGTGTTTTTTATTTTATCAATTCCAAACGGAATAATAGAGCTTAACACTATAATCCTGGGTGGGCATCAAGTGTTTTTTATTTTATCAATTCCAAACGGAATAATAGAGCTTAACACTATAATCCTGGGTGGGCTTCAAGTGTTTTTTATTTTATCAATTCCAAACGGAATAATAGAGCTTAACACTATAATCCTGGGTGGGCATCATGTGTTTTTTATTTTATCAATTCCAAACGGAATAATAGAGTTTAACTCTATAATCCTGGGTGTGCTTCAAGTGTTTTTTATTTTATCAATTCCAAACGGAATAATAGAGCTTAACTCTATAATCCTGGGTGGGCATCAAGTGTTTTTTATTTTATCAATTCCAAACGGAATAATAGAGCTTAACTCTATAATCCTGGGTGGGCTTCAAGTGTTTTTTATTTTATCAATTCCAAACGGAATAATAGAGCTTAACTCTATAATCCTGGGTGGGCTTCAAGTGTTTTTTATTTTATCAATTCCAAACGGAATAATAGAGCTTAACTCTATAATCCTGGGTGGGCATCAAGTGTTTTTTATTTTATCAATTCCAAACGGAATAATAGAGTTTAACTCTATAATCCTGGGTGGGTCTCAAGTGTTTTTTATTTTATCAATTCCAAACGGAATAATAGAGTTTAACTCTATAATCCTGGGTGGGTCTCAAGTGTTTTTTATTTTATCAATTCCAAACGGAATAATAGAGCTTAACTCTATAATCCTGGGTGGGAATCAAGTGTTTTTTATTTTATGAATTCCAAACGGAATAATAGAGTTTAACTCTACAATCCTGGGTGGGCATCAAGTGTTTTTTATTTTATCAATTCCAAACGGAATAATAGAGCTTAACTCTATAATAATGGGTGGGCTTCAAGTGTTTTTTTTTTATCAATTCCAAACGGAATAATAGAGCTTAACTCTATAATCCTGGGTGGGCTTCAAGTGTTTTTTATTTTATCAATTCCAAACGGAATAATAGAGTTTAACTCTATAATCCTGGGTGGGTCTCAAGTGTTTTTTATTTTATCAATTCCAAACGGAATAATAGAGTTTAACTCTATAATCCTGGGTGGGGCTCAAGTGTTTTTTATTTTATCAATTCCAAACGGAATAATAGAGCTTAACTCTATAATCCTGGGTGGGAATCAAGTGTTTTTTATTTTATGAATTCCAAACGGAATAATAGAGTTTAACTCTATAATCCTGGGTGGGCATCAAGTGTTTTTTATTTTATCAATTCCAAACGGAATAATAGAGCTTAACTCTATAATAATGGGTGGGCTTCAATTGTTTTTTTTTTATCAATTCCAAACGGAATAATAGAGCTTAACTCTATAATCCTGGGTGGGCTTCAAGTGTTTTTTATTTTATCAATTCCAAACGGAATAATAGAGCTTAACTCTATAATCCTGGGTGGGCATCAAGTGTTTTTTATTTTATCAATTCCAAACGGAATAATAGAGCTTAACTCTATAATCCTGGGTGGGCATCAAGTGTTTTTTATTTTATCAATTCCAAATGGAATAATAGAGCTTAACTCTATAATCCTGGGTGGGCTTCAAGTGTTTTTTATTTTATCAATTCCAAACGGAATAATAGAGCTTAACTCTATAATCCTGGGTGGGTCTCAAGTGTTTTTTATTTTATCAATTCCAAACGGAATAATAGAGCTTAACTCTATATTCCTGGGTGGGCTTCAAGTGTTTTTTATTTTATCAATTCCAAACGGAATAATAGAGCTTAACTCTATAATCCTGGGTGGGCTTCAAGTGTTTTTTATTTTATCAATTCCAAACGGAATAATAGAGCTTAACTCTATAATCCTGGGTGGGTCTCAAGTGTTTTTTATTTTATCAATTCCAAACGGAATAATAGAGCTTAACTCTATAATCCAGGGTGGGCATCAAGTGTTTTTTATTTTATCAATTCCAAACGGAATAATAGAGCTTAACTCTATAATCCTGGGTGGGCTTCAAGTGTTTTTTATTTTATCAATTCCAAACGGAATAATAGAGCTTAACTCTATAATCCTGGGTGGGTATCAAGTGTTTTTTATTTTATCAATTCCAAACGGAATAATAGAGCTTAACTCTATAATCCTGGGTGGGCTTCAAGTGTTTTTTATTTTATCAATTCCAAACGGAATAATAGATCTTAACTCTATAATCCTGGGTGGGCTTCAAGTGTTTTTTATTTTATCAATTCCAAACGGATAATAGAGCTTAACTCTATAATCCTGGGTGGGCTTCAAGTGTTTTTTATTTTATCAATTCCAAACGGAATAATAGAGCTTAACACTATAATCCTGGGTGGGCATCAAGTGTTTTTTATTTTATCAATTCCAAACGGAATAATAGAGCTTAACACTATAATCCTGGGTGGGCATCAAGTGTTTTTTATTTTATCAATTCCAAACGGAATAATAGAGCTTAACACTATAATCCTGGGTGGGCTTCAAGTGTTTTTTATTTTATCAATTCCAAACGGAATAATAGAGCTTAACACTATAATCCTGGGTGGGCATCAAGTGTTTTTTATTTTATCAATTCCAAACGGAATAATAGAGTTTAACTCTATAATCCTGGGTGGGCTTCAAGTGTTTTTTATTTTATCAATTCCAAACGGAATAATAGAGCTTAACTCTATAATCCTGGGTGGGCATCAAGTGTTTTTTATTTTATCAATTCCAAACGGAATAATAGAGCTTAACTCTATAATCCTGGGTGGGCTTCAAGTGTTTTTTATTTTATCAATTCCAAACGGAATAATAGAGTTTAACTCTATAATCCTGGGTGGGCATCAAGTGTTTTTTATTTTATCAATTCCAAACGGAATAATAGAGCTTAACTCTATAATCCTGGGTGGGAATCAAGTGTTTTTTATTTTATGAATTCCAAACGGAATAATAGAGTTTAACTCTATAATCCTGGGTGGGCATCAAGTGTTTTTTATTTTATCAATTCCAAACGGAATAATAGAGCTTAACTCTATAATAATGGGTGGGCTTCAATTGTTTTTTTTTTTTATCAATTCCAAACGGAATAATAGAGCTTAACTCTATAATCCTGGGTGGGCTTCAAGTGTTTTTTATTTTATCAATTCCAAACGGAATAATAGAGCTTAACTCTATAATCCTGGGTGGGCATCAAGTGTTTTTTATTTTATCAATTCCAAACGGAATAATAGAGCTTAACTCTATAATCCTGGGTGGGCATCAAGTGTTTTTTATTTTATCAATTCCAAATGGAATAATAGAGCTTAACTCTATAATCCTGGGTGGGCTTCAAGTGTTTTTTATTTTATCAATTCCAAACGGAATAATAGAGCTTAACTCTATAATCCTGGGTGGGTCTCAAGTGTTTTTTATTTTATCAATTCCAAACGGATAGAGCTTAACTCTCAAGTGTTTTTTATTTTATCAATTTTATATTTATCAATAATAGAGCTTAACTCTATATTCCTGGGTGGGCTTCAAGTGTTTTTTATTTTATCAATTCCAAACGGAATAATAGAGCTTAACTCTATAATCCTGGGTGGGCTTCAAGTGTTTTTTATTTTATCAATTCCAAACGGAATAATAGAGCTTAACTCTATAATCCTGGGTGGGTCTCAAGTGTTTTTTATTTTATCAATTCCAAACGGAATAATAGAGCTTAACTCTATAATCCAGGGTGGGCATCAAGTGTTTTTTATTTTATCAATTCCAAACGGAATAATAGAGCTTAACTCTATAATCCTGGGTGGGCTTCAAGTGTTTTTTATTTTATCAATTCCAAACGGAATAATAGAGCTTAACTCTATAATCCTGGGTGGGTATCAAGTGTTTTTTATTTTATCAATTCCAAACGGAATAATAGAGCTTAACTCTATAATCCTGGGTGGGCTTCAAGTGTTTTTTATTTTATCAATTCCAAACGGAATAATAGATCTTAACTCTATAATCCTGGGTGGGCTTCAAGTGTTTTTTATTTTATCAATTCCAAACGGATAATAGAGCTTAACTCTATAATCCTGGGTGGGCTTCAAGTGTTTTTTATTTTATCAATTCCAAACGGAATAATAGAGCTTAACACTATAATCCTGGGTGGGCATCAAGTGTTTTTTATTTTATCAATTCCAAACGGAATAATAGAGCTTAACACTATAATCCTGGGTGGGCATCAAGTGTTTTTTATTTTATCAATTCCAAACGGAATAATAGAGCTTAACACTATAATCCTGGGTGGGCTTCAAGTGTTTTTTATTTTATCAATTCCAAACGGAATAATAGAGCTTAACACTATAATCCTGGGTGGGCATCAAGTGTTTTTTATTTTATCAATTCCAAACGGAATAATAGAGTTTAACTCTATAATCCTGGGTGGCTTCAAGTGTTTTTTATTTTATCAATTCCAAACGGAATAATAGAGCTTAACTCTATAATCCTGGGTGGGCATCAAGTGTTTTTTATTTTATCAATTCCAAACGGAATAATAGAGCTTAACTCTATAATCCTGGGTGGGCTTCAAGTGTTTTTTATTTTATCAATTCCAAACGGAATAATAGAGCTTAACTCTATAATCCTGGGTGGGCTTCAAGTGTTTTTTATTTTATCAATTCCAAACGGAATAATAGAGCTTAACTCTATAATCCTGGGTGGGCATCAAGTGTTTTTTATTTTATCAATTCCAAACGGAATAATAGAGTTTAACTCTATAATCCTGGGTGGGTCTCAAGTGTTTTTTATTTTATCAATTCCAAACGGAATAATAGAGTTTAACTCTATAATCCTGGGTGGGTCTCAAGTGTTTTTTATTTTATCAATTCCAAACGGAATAATAGAGCTTAACTCTATAATCCTGGGTGGGAATCAAGTGTTTTTTATTTTATGAATTCCAAACGGAATAATAGAGTTTAACTCTACAATCCTGGGTGGGCATCAAGTGTTTTTTATTTTATCAATTCCAAACGGAATAATAGAGCTTAACTCTATAATAATGGGTGGGCTTCAAGTGTTTTTTTTTTATCAATTCCAAACGGAATAATAGAGCTTAACTCTATAATCCTGGGTGGGCTTCAAGTGTTTTTTATTTTATCAATTCCAAACGGAATAATAGAGCTTAACTCTATAATCCAGGGTGGGCATCAAGTGTTTTTTATTTTATCAATTCCAAACGGAATAATAGAGCTTAACTCTATAATCCTGGGTGGGCTTCAAGTGTTTTTTATTTTATCAATTCCAAACGGAATAATAGAGCTTAACTCTATAATCCTGGGTGGGTATCAAGTGTTTTTTATTTTATCAATTCCAAACGGAATAATAGAGCTTAACTCTATAATCCTGGGTGGGCTTCAAGTGTTTTTTATTTTATCAATTCCAAACGGAATAATAGATCTTAACTCTATAATCCTGGGTGGGCTTCAAGTGTTTTTTATTTTATCAATTCCAAACGGATAATAGAGCTTAACTCTATAATCCTGGGTGGGCTTCAAGTGTTTTTTATTTTATCAATTCCAAACGGAATAATAGAGCTTAACACTATAATCCTGGGTGGGCATCAAGTGTTTTTTATTTTATCAATTCCAAACGGAATAATAGAGCTTAACACTATAATCCTGGGTGGGCATCAAGTGTTTTTTATTTTATCAATTCCAAACGGAATAATAGAGCTTAACACTATAATCCTGGGTGGGCTTCAAGTGTTTTTTATTTTATCAATTCCAAACGGAATAATAGAGCTTAACACTATAATCCTGGGTGGGCATCAAGTGTTTTTTATTTTATCAATTCCAAACGGAATAATAGAGTTTAACTCTATAATCCTGGGTGGGCTTCAAGTGTTTTTTATTTTATCAATTCCAAACGGAATAATAGAGCTTAACTCTATAATCCTGGGTGGGCATCAAGTGTTTTTTATTTTATCAATTCCAAACGGAATAATAGAGCTTAACTCTATAATCCTGGGTGGGCTTCAAGTGTTTTTTATTTTATCAATTCCAAACGGAATAATAGAGCTTAACTCTATAATCCTGGGTGGGCTTCAAGTGTTTTTTATTTTATCAATTCCAAACGGAATAATAGAGCTTAACTCTATAATCCTGGGTGGGCATCAAGTGTTTTTTATTTTATCAATTCCAAACGGAATAATAGAGTTTAACTCTATAATCCTGGGTGGGTCTCAAGTGTTTTTTATTTTATCAATTCCAAACGGAATAATAGAGTTTAACTCTATAATCCTGGGTGGGTCTCAAGTGTTTTTTATTTTATCAATTCCAAACGGAATAATAGAGCTTAACTCTATAATCCTGGGTGGGAATCAAGTGTTTTTTATTTTATGAATTCCAAACGGAATAATAGAGTTTAACTCTACAATCCTGGGTGGGCATCAAGTGTTTTTTATTTTATCAATTCCAAACGGAATAATAGAGCTTAACTCTATAATAATGGGTGGGCTTCAAGTGTTTTTTTTTATCAATTCCAAACGGAATAATAGAGCTTAACTCTATAATCCTGGGTGGGCTTCAAGTGTTTTTTATTTTATCAATTCCAAACGGAATAATAGAGTTTAACTCTATAATCCTGGGTGGGTCTCAAGTGTTTTTTATTTTATCAATTCCAAACGGAATAATAGAGTTTAACTCTATAATCCTGGGTGGGGCTCAAGTGTTTTTTATTTTATCAATTCCAAACGGAATAATAGAGCTTAACTCTATAATCCTGGGTGGGAATCAAGTGTTTTTTATTTTATGAATTCCAAACGGAATAATAGAGTTTAACTCTATAATCCTGGGTGGGCATCAAGTGTTTTTTATTTTATCAATTCCAAACGGAATAATAGATCTTAACTCTATAATAATGGGTGGGCTTCAAGTGTTTTTTTTTTATCAATTCCAAACGGAATAATAGAGCTTAACTCTATAATCCTGGGTGGGCTTCAAGTGTTTTTTATTTTATCAATTCCAAACGGAATAATAGAGCTTAACTCTATAATCCTGGGTGGGCATCAAGTGTTTTTTATTTTATCAATTCCAAACGGAATAATAGAGCTTAACTCTATAATCCTGGGTGGGCTTCAAGTGTTTTTTATTTTATCAATTCCAAACGGAATAATGAGCTTAACTCTATAATCCTGGGTGGGCTTCAAGTGTTTTTTATTTTATCAATTCCAAACGGAATAATAGAGCTTAACTCTATAATCCTGGGTGGGCTTCAAGTGTTTTTTATTTTATCAATTCCAAACGGAATAATAGAGCTTAACTCTATATTCCTGGGTGGGCTTCAAGTGTTTTTTATTTTATCAATTCCAAACGGAATAATAGAGCTTAACTCTATAATCCTGGGTGGGCTTCAAGTGTTTTTTATTTTATCAATTCCAAACGGAATAATAGAGCTTAACTCTATAATCCTGGGTGGGTCTCAAGTGTTTTTTATTTTATCAATTCCAAACGGAATAATAGAGCTTAACTCTATAATCCAGGGTGGGCATCAAGTGTTTTTTATTTTATCAATTCCAAACGGAATAATAGAGCTTAACTCTATAATCCTGGGTGGGCTTCAAGTGTTTTTTATTTTATCAATTCCAAACGGAATAATAGAGCTTAACTCTATAATCCTGGGTGGGTATCAAGTGTTTTTTATTTTATCAATTCCAAACGGAATAATAGAGCTTAACTCTATAATCCTGGGTGGGCTTCAAGTGTTTTTTATTTTATCAATTCCAAACGGAATAATAGAGCTTAACTCTATAATCCTGGGTGGGCTTCAAGTGTTTTTTATTTTATCAATTCCAAACGGATAATAGAGCTTAACTCTATAATCCTGGGTGGGCTTCAAGTGTTTTTTATTTTATCAATTCCAAACGGAATAATAGAGCTTAACTCTATAATCCTGGGTGGGTCTCAAGTGTTTTTTATTTTATCAATTCCAAACGGAATAATAGAGTTTAACTCTATAATCCTGGGTGGGCTTCAAGTGTTTTTTATTTTATCAATTCCAAACGGAATAATAGAGCTTAACTCTATAATCCTGGGTGGGCTTCAAGTGTTTTTTATTTTATCAATTCCAAACGGAATAATAGATCTTAACTCTATAATCCTGGGTGGGTCTCAAGTGTTTTTTATTTTATCAATTCCAAACGGAATAATAGAGTTTAACTCTATAATCCTGGGTGGGCTTCAAGTGTTTTTTATTTTATCAATTCCAAACGGAATAATAGAGCTTAACTCTATAATCCTGGGTGGGCTTCAAGTGTTTTTTATTTTATCAATTCCAAACGGAATAATAGATCTTAACTCTATAATCCTGGGTGGGTCTCAAGTGTTTTTTATTTTATCAATTCCAAACGGAATAATAGAGCTTAACTCTATAATCCTGGGTGGGTCTCAAGTGTTTTTTATTTTATCAATTCCAAACGGAATAATAGAGCTTAACTCTATAATCCTGGGTGGGTTCAAGTGTTTTTTATTTTATCAATTCCAAACGGAATAATAGAGCTTAACTCTATAATCCTGGGTGGGTCTCAAGTGTTTTTTATTTTATCAATTCCAAACGGAATAATAGAGCTTAACTCTATAATCCTGGGTGGGTCTCAAGTGTTTTTTATTTTATCAATTCCAAACGGAATAATAGATCTTAACTCTATAATCCTGGGTGGGTCTCAAGTGTTTTTTATTTTATCAATTCCAAACGGAATAATAGAGCTAAACTCTATAATCCTGGGTGGGTCTCAAGTGTTTTTTATTTTATCAATTCCAAACGGAATAATAGAGCTTAACTCTATAATCCTGGGTGGGTCTCAAGTGTTTTTTATTTTATCAATTCCAAACGGAATAATAGAGTTTAACTCTATAATCCTGGGTGGGCTTCAAGTGTTTTTTATTTTATCAATTCCAAACGGAATAATAGAGCTTAACTCTATAATCCTGGGTGTGCTTCAAGTGTTTTTTATTTTATCAATTCCAAACGGAATAATAGATCTTAACTCTATAATCCTGGGTGGGCTTCAAGTGTTTTTTATTTTATCAATTCCAAACGGAATAATAGAGCTTAACTCTATAATCCTGGGTGGGTCTCAAGTGTTTTTTATTTTATCAATTCCAAACGGAATAATAGAGTTTAACTCTATAATCCTGGGTGGGTCTCAAGTGTTTTTTATTTTATCAATTCCAAACGGAATAATAGAGCTTAACTCTATAATCCTGGGTGGGCTTCAAGTGTTTTTTTTTATCAATTCCAAACGGAATAATAGAGCTTAACTCTATAATCCTGGGTGGGCTTCAAGTGTTTTTTATTTTATCAATTCCAAACGGAATAATAGAGCTTAACTCTATAATCCTGGGTGGGCATCAAGTGTTTTTTATTTTATCAATTCCAAACGGAATAATAGAGCTTAACTCTATAATCCTGGGTGGGCATCAAGTGTTTTTTATTTTATCAATTCCAAATGGAATAATAGAGCTTAACTCTATAATCCTGGGTGGGCTTCAAGTGTTTTTTATTATATCAATTCCAAACGGAATAATAGAGCTTAACTCTATAATCCTGGGTGGGTCTCAAGTGTTTTTTATTTTATCAATTCCAAACGGAATAATAGAGCTTAACTCTATATTCCTGGGTGGGCTTCAAGTGTTTTTTATTTTATCAATTCCAAACGGAATAATAGAGCTTAACTCTATAATCCTGGGTGGGCTTCAAGTGTTTTTTATTTTATCAATTCCAAACGGAATAATAGAGCTTAACTCTATAATCCTGGGTGGGTCTCAAGTGTTTTTTATTTTATCAATTCCAAACGGAATAATAGAGCTTAACTCTATAATCCAGGGTGGGCATCAAGTGTTTTTTATTTTATCAATTCCAAACGGAATAATAGAGCTTAACTCTATAATCCTGGGTGGGCTTCAAGTGTTTTTTATTTTATCAATTCCAAACGGAATAATAGAGCTTAACTCTATAAACCTGGGTGGGTATCAAGTGTTTTTTATTTTATCAATTCCAAACGGAATAATAGAGCTTAACTCTATAATCCTGGGTGGGCTTCAAGTGTTTTTTATTTTATCAATTCCAAACGGATAATAGAGCTTAACTCTATAATCCTGGGTGGGCTTCAAGTGTTTTTTATTTTATCAATTCCAAACGGAATAATAGAGCTTAACTCTATAATCCTGGGTGGGTCTCAAGTGTTTTTTATTTTATCAATTCCAAACGGAATAATAGAGTTTAACTCTATAATCCTGGGTGGGCTTCAAGTGTTTTTTATTTTATCAATTCCAAACGGAATAATAGAGCTTAACTCTATAATCCTGGGTGTGCTTCAAGTGTTTTTTATTTTATCAATTCCAAACGGAATAATAGATCTTAACTCTATAATCCTGGGTGGGTCTCAAGTGTTTTTTATTTTATCAATTCCAAACGGAATAATAGAGCTTAACTCTATAATCCTGGGTGGGTCTCAAGTGTTTTTTATTTTATCAATTCCAAACGGAATAATAGAGTTTAACTCTATAATCCTGGGTGTGCTTCAAGTGTTTTTTATTTTATCAATTCCAAACGGAATAATAGAGCTTAACTCTATAATCCTGGGTGGGCTTCAAGTGTTTTTTATTTTATCAATTCCAAACGGAATAATAGATCTTAACTCTATAATCCTGGGTGGGTCTCGTTTAACTCTATAATCCTGGGTGTGCTTCAAGTGTTTTTTATTTTATCAATTCCAAACGGAATAATAGATCTTAACTCTATAATCCTGGGTGGGTCTCAAGTGTTTTTTATTTTATCAATTCCAAACGGAATAATAGAGCTTAACTCTATAATCCTGGGTGGGTCTCAAGTGTTTTTTATTTTATCAATTCCAAACGGAATAATAGAGTTTAACTCTATAATCCTGGGTGGGTCTCAAGTGTTTTTTATTTTATCAATTCCAAACGGAATAATAGAGTTTAACTCTATAATCCTGGGTGGGCTTCAAGTGTTTTTTATTTTATCAATTCCAAACGGAATAATAGAGCTTAACTCTATAATCCTGGGTGGGCTTCAAGTGTTTTTTATTTTATCAATTCCAAACGGAATAATAGAGCTTAACTCTATAATCCTGGGTGGGTCTCAAGTGTTTTTTATTTTATCAATTCCAAACGGAATAATAGAGCTTAACTCTATAATCCAGGGTGGGCATCAAGTGTTTTTTATTTTATCAATTCCAAACGGAATAATAGAGCTTAACTCTATAATCCTGGGTGGGCTTCAAGTGTTTTTTATTTTATCAATTCCAAACGGAATAATAGAGCTTAACTCTATAAACCTGGGTGGGTATCAAGTGTTTTTTATTTTATCAATTCCAAACGGAATAATAGAGCTTAACTCTATAATCCTGGGTGGGCTTCAAGTGTTTTTTATTTTATCAATTCCAAACGGATAATAGAGCTTAACTCTATAATCCTGGGTGGGCTTCAAGTGTTTTTTATTTTATCAATTCCAAACGGAATAATAGAGCTTAACTCTATAATCCTGGGTGGGTCTCAAGTGTTTTTTATTTTATCAATTCCAAACGGAATAATAGAGTTTAACTCTATAATCCTGGGTGGGCTTCAAGTGTTTTTTATTTTATCAATTCCAAACGGAATAATAGAGTTTAACTCTATAATCCTGGGTGTGCTTCAAGTGTTTTTTATTTTATCAATTCCAAACGGAATAATAGAGTTTAACTCTATAATCCTGGGTGGGTCTCAAGTGTTTTTTATTTTATCAATTCCAAACGGAATAATAGAGTTTAACTCTATAATCCTGGGTGTGCTTCAAGTGTTTTTTATTTTATCAATTCCAAACGGAATAATAGATCTTAACTCTATAATCCTGGGTGGGTCTATGTGTTTTTTATTTTATCAATTCCAAACGGAATAATAGAGCTTAACTCTATAATCCTGGGTGGGTCTCAAGTGTTTTTTATTTTATCAATTCCAAACGGAATAATAGAGTTTAACTCTATAATCCTGGGTGTGCTTCAAGTGTTTTTTATTTTATCAATTCCAAACGGAATAATAGAGCTTAACTCTATAATCCTGGGTGGGCTTCAAGTGTTTTTTATTTTATCAATTCCAAACGGAATAATAGATCTTAACTCTATAATCCTGGGTGGGTCTCGTTTAACTCTATAATCCTGGGTGTGCTTCAAGTGTTTTTTATTTTATCAATTCCAAACGGAATAATAGATCTTAACTCTATAATCCTGGGTGGGTCTCAAGTGTTTTTTATTTTATCAATTCCAAACGGAATAATAGAGCTTAACTCTATAATCCTGGGTGGGTCTCAAGTGTTTTTTATTTTATCAATTCCAAACGGAATAATAGAGTTTAACTCTATAATCCTGGGTGTGCTTCAAGTGTTTTTTATTTTATCAATTCCAAACGGAATAATAGATCTTAACTCTATAATCCTGGGTGGGTCTCAAGTGTTTTTTATTTTATCAATTCCAAACGGAATAATAGAGCTTAACTCTATAACCTGGGTGGGCTTCAAGTGTTTTTTATTTTATCAATTCCAAACGGAATAATAGAGCTTAACTCTATAATCCTGGGTGGGTCTCAAGTGTTTTTTATTTTATCAATTCCAAACGGAATAATAGATCTTAACTCTATAATCCTGGGTGGGTCTCAAGTGTTTTTTATTTTATCAATTCCAAACGGAATAATAGAGCTTAACTCTATAATCCTGGGTGGGCTTCAAGTGTTTTTTATTTTATCAATTCCAAACGGAATAATAGATCTTAACTCTATAATCCTGGGTGGGTCTCAAGTGTTTTTTATTTTATCAATTCCAAACGGAATAATAGAGCTTAACTCTATAATCCTGGGTGGGTCTCAAGTGTTTTTTATTTTATCAATTCCAAACGGAATAATAGAGTTTAACTCTATAATCCTGGGTGGGCTTCAAGTGTTTTTTATTTTATCAATTCCAAACGGAATAATAGAGCTTAACTCTATAATCCTGGGTGGGCTTCAAGTGTTTTTTATTTTATCAATTCCAAACGGAATAATAGATCTTAACTCTATAATCCTGGGTGGGCTTCAAGTGTTTTTTATTTTATCAATTCCAAACGGAATAATAGAGCTTAACTCTATAATCCTGGGTGGGTCTCAAGTGTTTTTTATTTTATCAATTCCAAACGGAATAATAGAGTTTAACTCTATAATCCTGGGTGGGCTTCAAGTGTTTTTTATTTTATCAATTCCAAACGGAATAATAGAGCTTAACTCTATAATCCTGGGTGGGCTTCAAGTGTTTTTTATTTTATCAATTCCAAACGGAATAATAGAGCTTAACTCTATAAACCTGGGTGGGTATCAAGTGTTTTTTATTTTATCAATTCCAGACGGAATAATAGAGCTTAACTCTATAATCCTGGGTGGGCTTCAAGTGTTTTTTATTTTATCAATTCCAAACGGATAATAGAGCTTAACTCTATAATCCTGGGTGGGCTTCAAGTGTTTTTTATTTTATCAATTCCAAACGGAATAATAGAGCTTAACTCTATAATCCTGGGTGGGTCTCAAGTGTTTTTTATTTTATCAATTCCAAACGGAATAATAGAGTTTAACTCTATAATCCTGGGTGGGCTTCAAGTGTTTTTTATTTTATCAATTCCAAACGGAATAATAGAGCTTAACTCTATAATCCTGGGTGTGCTTCAAGTGTTTTTTATTTTATCAATTCCAAACGGAATAATAGATCTTAACTCTATAATCCTGGGTGGGTCTCAAGTGTTTTTTATTTTATCAATTCCAAACGGAATAATAGAGCTTAACTCTATAATCCTGGGTGGGTCTCAAGTGTTTTTTATTTTATCAATTCCAAACGGAATAATAGAGTTTAACTCTATAATCCTGGGTGTGCTTCAAGTGTTTTTTATTTTATCAATTCCAAACGGAATAATAGAGCTTAACTCTATAATCCTGGGTGGGCTTCAAGTGTTTTTTATTTTATCAATTCCAAACGGAATAATAGATCTTAACTCTATAATCCTGGGTGGGTCTCGTTTAACTCTATAATCCTGGGTGTGCTTCAAGTGTTTTTTATTTTATCAATTCCAAACGGAATAATAGATCTTAACTCTATAATCCTGGGTGGGTCTCAAGTGTTTTTTATTTTATCAATTCCAAACGGAATAATAGAGTTTAACTCTATAATCCTGGGTGTGCTTCAAGTGTTTTTTATTTTATCAATTCCAAACGGAATAATAGATCTTAACTCTATAATCCTGGGTGGGTCTCAAGTGTTTTTTATTTTATCAATTCCAAACGGAATAATAGAGCTTAACTCTATAACCTGGGTGGGCTTCAAGTGTTTTTTATTTTATCAATTCCAAACGGAATAATAGAGCTTAACTCTATAATCCTGGGTGGGTCTCAAGTGTTTTTTATTTTATCAATTCCAAACGGAATAATAGATCTTAACTCTATAATCCTGGGTGGGTCTCAAGTGTTTTTTATTTTATCAATTCCAAACGGAATAATAGAGCTTAACTCTATAATCCTGGGTGGGCTTCAAGTGTTTTTTATTTTATCAATTCCAAACGGAATAATAGATCTTAACTCTATAATCCTGGGTGGGTCTCAAGTGTTTTTTATTTTATCAATTCCAAACGGAATAATAGAGCTTAACTCTATAATCCTGGGTGGGTCTCAAGTGTTTTTTATTTTATCAATTCCAAACGGAATAATAGAGCTTAACTCTATAATCCTGGGTGGGTCTCAAGTGTTTTTTATTTTATCAATTCCAAACGGAATAATAGAGTTTAACTCTATAATCCTGGGTGGGCTTCAAGTGTTTTTTATTTTATCAATTCCAAACGGAATAATAGAGCTTAACTCTATAATCCTGGGTGGGCTTCAAGTGTTTTTTATTTTATCAATTCCAAACGGAATAATAGATCTTAACTCTATAATCCTGGGTGGGCTTCAAGTGTTTTTTATTTTATCAATTCCAAACGGAATAATAGAGCTTAACTCTATAATCCTGGGTGGGTCTCAAGTGTTTTTTATTTTATCAATTCCAAACGGAATAATAGAGTTTAACTCTATAATCCTGGGTGGGCTTCAAGTGTTTTTTATTTTATCAATTCCAAACGGAATAATAGAGCTTAACTCTATAATCCTGGGTGGGCTTCAAGTGTTTTTTATTTTATCAATTCCAAACGGAATAATAGATCTTAACTCTATAATCCTGGGTGGGTCTCAAGTGTTTTTTATTTTATCAATTCCAAACGGAATAATAGAGTTTAACTCTATAATCCTGGGTGACATCAAGTGTTTTTTATTTTATCAATTCCAAACGGAATAATAGAGCTTAACTCTATAATCCTGGGTGGGCTTCAAGTGTTTTTTATTTTATCAATTCCAAACGGAATAATAGAGCTTAACTCTATAATCCTGGGTGGGTCTCAAGTGTTTTTTATTTTATCAATTCCAAACGGAATAATAGAGTTTAACTCTATAATCCTGGGTGGGCATCAAGTGTTTTTTATTTTATCAATTCCAAACGGAATAATAGAGCTTAACTCTATAATCCTGGGTGGGTCTCAAGTGTTTTTTATTTTATCAATTCCAAACGGAATAATAGAGTTTAACTCTATAATCCTGGGTGGGTCTCAAGTGTTTTTTATTTTATCAATTCCAAACGGAATAATAGAGTTTAACTCTATAATCCTGGGTGGGCATCAAGTGTTTTTTATTTTATCAATTCCAAACGGAATAATAGAGTTTAACTCTATAATCCTGGGTGGGCATCAAGTGTTTTTTATTTTATCAATTCCAAACGGAATAATAGAGTTTAACTCTATAATCCTGGGTGGGCATCAAGTGTTTTTTATTTTATCAATTCCAAACGGAATAATAGAGTTTAACTCTATAATCCTGGGTGGGCATCAAGTGTTTTTTATTTTATCAATTCCAAACGGAATAATAGAGCTTAACTCTATAATCCTGGGTAGGCTTCAAGTGTTTTTTATTTTATGAATTCCAAACGGAATAATAGAGTTTAACTCTATAATCCTGGGTGGGCATCAAGTGTTTTTTATTTTATCAATTCCAAACGGAATAATAGAGTTTAACTCTATAATCCTGGGTGGGTCTCAAGTGTTTTTTATTTTATCAATTCCAAACGGAATAATAGAGTTTAACTCTATAATCCTGGGTGGGCATCAAGTGTTTTTTATTTTATCAATTCCAAACGGAATAATAGAGTTTAACTCTATAATCCTGGGTGGGTCTCAAGTGTTTTTTATTTTATCAATTCCAAACGGAATAATAGAGCTTAACTCTATAATCCTGGGTGGGCTTAAAGTGTTTTTTATTTTATCAATTCCAAACGGAATAATAGAGTTTAACTCTATAATCCTGGGTGGGCATCAAGTGTTTTTTATTTTATCAATTCCAAACGGAATAATAGAGTTTAACTCTATAATCCTGGGTGGGTCTCAAGTGTTTTTTATTTTATCAATTCCAAACGGAATAATAGAGCTTAACTCTATAATCCTGGGTGGGCTTCAAGTGTTTTTTATTTTATCAATTCCAAACGGAATAATAGAGCTTAACTCTATAATCCTGGGTGGACATCAAGTGTTTTTTATTTTATCAATTCCAAACGGAATAATAGAGTTTAACTCTATAATCCTGGGTGGGTCTCAAGTGTTTTTTATTTTATCAATTCCAAACGGAATAATAGAGCTTAACTCTATAATCCTGGGTGGGAATCAAGTGTTTTTTATTTTATGAATTCCAAACGGAATAATAGAGTTTAACTCTATAATCCTGGGTGGGCATCAAGTGTTTTTTATTTTATCAATTCCAAACGGAATAATAGACTTAACTCTATAATCCTGGGTGGGCTTCAAGTGTTTTTTATTTTATCAATTCCAAACGGAATAATAGAGCTTAACTCTATAATCCTGGGTGGGCTTCAAGTGTTTTTTATTTTATCAATTCCAAACGGAATAATAGAGCTTAACTCTATAATCCTGGGTGGGTCTCAAGTGTTTTTTATTTTATCAATTCCAAACGGAATAATAGAGCTTAACTCTATAATCCTGGGTGGGCATCAAGTGTTTTTTATTTTATCAATTCCAAACGGAATAATAGAGCTTAACTCTATAATCCTGGGTGGGCTTCAAGTGTTTTTATTTTATCAATTCCAAACGGAATAATAGAGCTTAACTCTATAATCCTGGGTGGGCTTCAAGTGTTTTTTATTTTATCAATTCCAAACGGAATAATAGAGTTTAACTCTATAATCCTGGGTGGGCATCAAGTGTTTTTTATTTTATCAATTCCAAACGGAATAATAGAGTTTAACTCTATAATCCTGGGTGGGTTCAAGTGTTTTTTATTTTATCAATTCCAAACGGAATAATAGAGCTTAACTCTATAATCCTGGGTGGGAATCAAGTGTTTTTTATTTTATGAATTCCAAACGGAATAATAGAGTTTAACTCTATAATCCTGGGTGGGCATCAAGTGTTTTTTATTTTATCAATTCCAAACGGAATAATAGACTTAACTCTATAATCCTGGGTGGGCTTCAAGTGTTTTTTATTTTATCAATTCCAAACGGAATAATAGAGCTTAACTCTATAATCCTGGGTGGGCTTCAAGTGTTTTTTATTTTATCAATTCCAAACGGAATAATAGAGCTTAACTCTATAATCCTGGGTGGGTCTCAAGTGTTTTTTATTTTATCAATTCCAAACGGAATAATAGAGCTTAACTCTATAATCCTGGGTGGGCATCAAGTGTTTTTTATTTTATCAATTCCAAACGGAATAATAGAGCTTAACTCTATAATCCTGGGTGGGCTTCAAGTGTTTTTATTTTATCAATTCCAAACGGAATAATAGAGCTTAACTCTATAATCCTGGGTGGGTCTCAAGTGTTTTTTATTTTATCAATTCCAAACGGAATAATAGAGCTTAACTCTATAATCCTGGGTGGGCTTCAAGTGTTTTTATTTTATCAATTCCAAACGGAATAATAGAGCTTAACTCTATAATCCTGGGTGGGTCTCAAGTGTTTTTTATTTTATCAATTCCAAACGGAATAATAGAGCTTAACTCTATAATCCTGGGTGGGCTTCAAGTGTTTTTTATTTTATCAATTCCAAAGGGAATAATAGAGCTTAACTCTATAATCCTGGGTGGGCTTCAAGTGTTTTTTATTTTATCAATTCCAAACGGAATAATAGAGCTTAACTCTATAATCCTGGGTGGGTCTCAAGTGTTTTTTATTTTATCAATTCCAAACGGAATAATAGAGCTTAACTCTATAATCCTGGGTGGGCATTAAGTGTTTTTTATTTTATCAATTCCAAACGGAATAATAGAGTTTAACTCTATAATCCTGGGTGGGTCTCAAGTGTTTTTTATTTTATCAATTCCAAACGGAATAATAGAGCTTAACTCTATAATCCTGGGTGGGCTTCAAGTGTTTTTTATTTTATCAATTCCAAACGGAATACCAGAGTTTAACTCTATAATCCTGGGTGGGCATCAAGTGTTTTTTATTTTATCAATTCCAAACGGAATAATAGAGTTTAACTCTATAATCCTGGGTGGGTCTCAAGTGTTTTTTATTTTATCAATTCCAAACGGAATAATAGAGCTTAACTCTATAATCCTGGGTGGGAATCAAGTGTTTTTTATTTTATGAATTCCAAACGGAATAATAGAGTTTAACTCTATAATCCTGGGTGGGCATCAAGTGTTTTTTATTTTATCAATTCCAAACGGAATAATAGAGCTTAACTCTATAATCCTGGGTGGGCTTCAAGTGTTTTTTATTTTATCAATTCCAAACGGAATAATAGAGTTTAACTCTATAATCCTGGGTGGGCATCAAGTGTTTTTTATTTTATCAATTCCAAACGGAATAATAGAGTTTAACTCTATAATCCTGGGTGGGTCTCAAGTGTTTTTTATTTTATCAATTCCAAACGGAATAATAGAGCTTAACTTTATAATCCTGGGTGGGAATCAAGTGTTTTTTATTTTATGAATTCCAAACGGAATAATAGAGTTTAACTCTATAATCCTGGGTGGGCATCAAGTGTTTTTTATTTTATCAATTCCAAACGGAATAATAGAGCTTAACTCTATAATCCTGGGTGGGCTTCAAGTGTTTTTTATTTTATCAATTCCAAACGGAATAATAGAGCTTAAATCTATAATCCTGGGTAGGCTTCAAGTGTTTTTTATTTTATCAATTCCAAACGGAATAATAGAGCTTAACTCTATAATCCTGGGTGGGTCTCAAGTGTTTTTTATTTTATCAATTCCAAACGGAATAATAGAGCTTAACTCTATAATCCTGGGTGGGCATCAAGTGTTTTTTATTTTATCAATTCCAAACGGAATAATAGAGCTTAACTCTATAATCCTGGGTGGGTTTCAAGTGTTTTTTATTTTATCAATTCCAAACGGAATAATAGAGCTTAACTCTATAATCCTGGGTGGGCTTCAAGTGTTTTTATTTTATCAATTCCAAACGGAATAATAGAGCTTAACTCTATAATCCTGGGTGGGTCTCAAGTGTTTTTTATTTTATCAATTCCAAACGGAATAATAGAGCTTAACTCTATAATCCTGGGTGGGCTTCAAGTGTTTTTTATTTTATCAATTCCAAACGGAATAATAGAGCTTAACTCTATAATCCTGGGTGGGCTTCAAGTGTTTTTTTTTATCAATTCCAAACGGAATAATAGAGCTTAACTCTATAATCCTGGGTGGGTCTCAAGTGTTTTTTATTTTATCAATTCCAAACGGAATAATAGAGCTTAACTCTATAATCCTGGGTGGGCATCAAGTGTTTTTTATTTTATCAATTCCAAACGGAATAATAGAGCTTAACTCTATAATCCTGGGTGGGCTTCAAGTGTTTTTATTTTATCAATTCCAAACGGAATAATAGAGCTTAACTCTATAATCCTGGGTGTGTCTCAAGTGTTTTTTATTTTATCAATTCCAAACGGAATAATAGAGCTTAACTCTATAATCCTGGGTGGGCATCAAGTGTTTTTTATTTTATCAATTCCAAACGGAATAATAGAGCTTAACTCTATAATCCTGGGTGGGCTTCAAGTGTTTTTTATTTTATCAATTCCAAACGGAATAATAGAGCTTAACTCTATAATCCTGGGTGGGTTCAAGTGTTTTTATTTTATCAATTCCAAACGGAATAATAGAGCTTAACTCTATAATCCTGGGTGGGCTTCAAGTGTTTTTTATTTTATCAATTCCAAACGGAATAATAGAGCTTAACTCTATAATCCTGGGTGGGCATCAAGTGTTTTTTATTTTATTAATTCCAAACGGAATAATAGAGCTTAATTCTATAATCCTGGGTGGGTCTCAAGTGTTTTTTATTTTATCAATTCCAAACGGAATAATAGAGTTTAACTCTATAATCCTGGGTGGGCATCAAGTGTTTTTTATTTTATCAATTCCAAACGGAATAATAGAGCTTAACTCTATAATCCTGGGTGGGCTTCAAGTGTTTTTTATTTTATCAATTCCAAACGGAATAATGAGCTTAACTCTATAATCCTGGGTGGGCTTCAAGTGTTTTTTATTTTATCAATTCCAAACGGAATAATAGAGCTTAACTCTATAATCCTGGGTGGGCTTCAAGTGTTTTTTATTTTATCAATTCCAAACGGAATAATAGAGCTTAACTCTATAATCCTGGGTGGGCATCAAGTGTTTTTTATTTTATCAATTCCAAACGGAATAATAGAGCTTAACTCTATAATCCTGGGTGGGCTTCAAGTTTTTTTATTTTATCAATTCCAAACGGAATAATAGAGCTTAACTCTATAATCCTGGGTGGGCATCAAGTGTTTTTTATTTTATCAATTCCAAACGGAATAATAGAGCTTAACTCTATAATCCTGGGTGGGCTTCAAGTGTTTTTTATTTTATCAATTCCAAACGGAATAATAGAGCTTAACTCTATAATCCTGGGTGGGTCTCAAGTGTTTTTTATTTTATCAATTCCAAACGGAATAATAGAGCTTAACTCTATAATCCTGGGTGGGCTTCAAGTGTTTTTTATTTTATCAATTCCAAACGGAATAATAGAGCTTAACTCTATAATCCTGGGTGGGTCTCAAGTGTTTTTTATTTTATCAATTCCAAACGGAATAATAGAGTTTAACTCTATAATCCTGGGTGGGCTTCAAGTGTTTTTTATTTTATCAATTCCAAACGGAATAATAGAGCTTAACTCTATAATCCTGGGTGGGCTTCAAGTGTTTTTTATTTTATCAATTCCAAACGGAATAATAGAGCTTAACTCTATAATCCTGGGTGGGCTTCAAGTGTTTTTTATTTTATCAATTCCAAACGGAATAATAGAGCTTAACTCTATAATCCTGGGTGGGCTTCAAGTGTTTTTTATTTTATCAATTCCAAACGGAATAATAGAGCTTAACTCTATAATCCTGGGTGGGCTTCAAGTGTTTTTTATTTTATCAATTCCAAACGGAATAATAGAGCTTAACTCTATAATCCTGGGTGGGTCTCAAGTGTTTTTTATTTTATCAATTCCAAACGGAATAATAGAGCTTAACTCTATAATCCTGGGTGGCTTCAAGTGTTTTTTATTTTATCAATTCCAAACGGAATAATAGAGCTTAACTCTATAATCCTGGGTGGGCATCAAGTGTTTTTTATTTTATCAATTCCAAACGGAATAATAGAGCTTAACTCTATAATCCTGGGTGGGCTTCAAGTGTTTTTTATTTTATCAATTCCAAACGGAATAATAGAGCTTAACTCTATAATCCTGGGTGGGCTTCAAGTGTTTTTTATTTTATCAATTCCAAACGGAATAATAGAGCTTAACTCTATAATCCTGGGTGTGCTTCAAGTGTTTTTTATTTTATCAATTCCAAACGGAATAATAGAGCTTAACTCTATAATCCTGGGTGGGTCTCAAGTGTTTTTTATTTTATCAATTCCAAACGGAATAATAGAGCTTAACTCTATAATCCTGGGTGGCTTCAAGTGTTTTTTATTTTATCAATTCCAAACGGAATAATAGAGCTTAACTCTATAATCCTGGGTGGGCATCAAGTGTTTTTTATTTTATCAATTCCAAACGGAATAATAGAGCTTAACTTTATAATCCTGGGTGGGCTTCAAGTGTTTTTTATTTTATCAATTCCAAACGGAATAATAGAGCTTAACTCTATAATCCTGGGTGGGTCTCAAGTGTTTTTTATTTTATCAATTCCAAACGGAATAATAGAGTTTAACTCTATAATCCTGGGTGGGTCTCAAGTGTTTTTTATTTTATCAATTCCAAACGGAATAATAGAGCTTAACTCTATAATCCTGGGTGGGAATCAAGTGTTTTTTATTTTATGAATTCCAAACGGAATAATAGAGTTTAACTCTATAATCCTGGGTGGGCATCAAGTGTTTTTTATTTTATCAATTCCAAACGGAATAATAGAGCTTAACTCTATAATCCTGGGTGGGCTTCAAGTGTTTTTTATTTTATCAATTCCAAACGGAATAATAGAGCTTAACTCTATAATCCTGGGTGGGCTTCAAGTGTTTTTTATTTTATCAATTCCAAACGGAATAATAGAGCTTAACTCTATAATCCTGGGTGGGCTTCAAGTGTTTTTTATTTTATCAATTCCAAACGGAATAATAGAGCTTAACTCTATAATCCTGGGTGGGCATCAAGTGTTTTTTATTTTATCAATTCCAAACGGAATAATAGAGCTTAACTCTATAATCCTGGGTGGGCTTCAAGTGTTTTTTATTTTATCAATTCCAAACGGAATAATAGAGCTTAACTCTATAATCCTGGGTGGGCATCAAGTGTTTTTTATTTTATCAATTCCAAACGGAATAATAGAGCTTAACTCTATAATACTGGGTGGGCTTCAAGTGTTTTTTATTTTATCAATTCCAAACGGAATAATAGAGCTTAACTCTATAATCCTGGGTGGCTTCAAGTGTTTTTTATTTTATCAATTCCAAACGGAATAATAGAGCTTAACTCTATAATCCTGGGTGGGCTTCAAGTGTTTTTTATTTTATCAATTCCAAACGGAATAATAGAGCTTAACTCTATAATCCTGGGTGGGTCTCAAGTGTTTTTTATTTTATCAATTCCAAACGGAATAATAGAGTTTAACTCTATAATCCTGGGTGGGTCTCAAGTGTTTTTTATTTTATCAATTCCAAACGGAATAATAGAGCTTAACTCTATAATCCTGGGTGGGAATCAAGTGTTTTTTATTTTATGAATTCCAAACGGAATAATAGAGTTTAACTCTATAATCCTGGGTGGGCATCAAGTGTTTTTTATTTTATCAATTCCAAACGGAATAATAGAGCTTAACTCTATAATCCTGGGTGGGCTTCAAGTGTTTTTTATTTTATCAATTCCAAACGGAATAATAGAGCTTAACTCTATAATCCTGGGTGGGCTTCAAGTGTTTTTTATTTTATCAATTCCAAACGGAATAATAGAGCTTAACTCTATAATCCTGGGTGAGTCTCAAGTGTTTTTTATTTTATCAATTCCAAACGGAATAATAGAGCTTAACTCTATAATCCTGGGTGGGCTTCAAGTGTTTTTTATTTTATCAATTCCAAACGGAATAATAGAGCTTAACTCTATAATCCTGGGTGGGCTTCAAGTGTTTTTTATTTTATCAATTCCACACGGAATAATAGAGCTTAACTCTATAATCCTGGGTGGCTTCAAGTGTTTTTTATTTTATCAATTCCAAACGGAATAATAGAGCTTAACTCTATAATCCTGGGTTGGCTTCAAGTGTTTTTTATTTTATCAATTCCAAACGGAATAATAGAGCTTAACTCTATAATCCTGGGTGGGTCTCAAGTGTTTTTTATTTTATCAATTCCAAACGGAATAATAGAGTTTAACTCTATAATCCTGGGTGGGTCTCAAGTGTTTTTTATTTTATCAATTCCAAACGGAATCCGTTTGGAATTGGCGTCCCAAAACAATCAAATTGTTTTTGAAACGGTGAAAGTAATTAACTAGTGCGAGGTTTTATTTTTACGATTTTTACAACCGGAAACATTTCCACACGAATCAATTATTTTGTAAAACTCAGAAAAAATTTTCTTCTTATATAAAATAACTAAAATGAAAATGAACTTTTAAAGTAATTAAGTTGTAAAATTTGGGGCGTGAACAGAGAGAAGTTTTATTATTCCTATGGCACGACTTGTTACACCCTGTGTATAAATATAACAGTTTTTATTTCATTTCCTTCATTTAATCAAGCAGCAGATATCTTATAAAAATTTTTTTTTAATTTATTAGTTAAATTTTTTAAATTTATTTATTATTTAAATTTTTTTTTTAAAATTATTTATTATTTAAAATTTTTAAAATTATTTATTATTTAAATTTTTTAAATTTATTTATTATTTAAATTTTCTAAAATTATTTATTGTTTAAATTTTTTAAATTTATTTATTGTATAAATTATCTAAAATTATTTATTATTTAAATTTTTTAAAATTATTTATTGTTTAAATTTTTTTAAAATTAATTATTGTTTAAATTTTTTAAAATTTATTAATTACACTATATTAATTTTAAAATACTTTTTTCCTAGCTACAGTAACCTATTATTTTTCTAATTATATCTATATTTCGTTAAAGATTTATATATTATCGATTATTTTAGGATTGTAATTAACATTTAATAGCTATACTTAATTAATTAATTCAACATTTCATTTTTAAAATTTTTCATATACTTAGCATACCTTAACCTAAGTTCGATGATTAATTATTTTTATATTTTCTTAAGGTTAATTTATTATTTATATTAATTTATAATCTATTAATTCAATTAATTTCTATATTAGTTGCATATTAGTAGAATCTTAGTTCGCTCAAATAAAAAATTAATTTTTATTTTTAAATATTTTAATTCGTAAAATTTAAAATATAGCAGCTACCGTAATCTAATTTGGTTAATATATATTCTTAATATTATTAAAGTTTTTCAGTAATTAATCAATGTTTGCCCGGGAAATTTAAATATATAATATTAGTGATTTCACATCAACATTTTTTATAAATATTTATTCGCGCAAATATTTTTAAAAACTATGAGTTACCGTAATCATATTATTTTAGCAATTATTTTAATCTATTTTTGAAGCTTAGATTATCTCTATATATCTTGTGCTCGGGAAGCCTTATCTATTTAATTTTCTTATTTAAAAATTTTAAATTCAAATCACCTCTTAATATTTTAATACTAAACTTCGAGTCTTATCAACTACTTTGAGACTCAACTTATTGATTAAATTTTAATCTATTTTGGAAGCTTGGACTATCTACTATATATCTTGTGCTCGGGATGGCTCATCTAATTAATTTTCTTATTTAAAATCAAAAATTCAAATCTCCTCTAAATATTTTATAATTAAACTTTGAGACTCATCAGCTACTTCGAAACTCAAATGATTGATTTATTTTTGATTTATTTTTAGATCTTACACTATCTACTATATATCTCGTACTCGGGATGAATCATCTATTGAATTTTCATATTTAAAATTTAAAAAAAATCAAAACACCTCTAAATATTTTATTACTAAATTTTGAGACTCATCAGCTACTTCGGGACTCAACTTATTGATTTAATTTTAATTGATTTTTAATCTTAGACTATCTACTATATATATTGTGCTCGGGAAGCCTTGTCTATTTTATTTTCTTATTTAAAATTCAATTCACCGCTAAATAGTTTATTACTGAACTTTGAGTCTTATTAGCTACTTCAAGACTCAACTTATTGATTTAATTTTAATTTGTTTTTGAAGCTTAGACTATCTACAAAATATCCTGTGCTCGGGAAGGCTCATCTATTTGATTTTCATATAAAAAATTTTAAATTCAAATCACCTATAAATATTTTATTACTACACTTTGAGTCTTATCAGCTACTTCAAGACTCAACTGGTTGATTTAATTTTGATTTATTTTTGAAGTTTAGACTATATACTATATATCCTGTGCTCGGGAAGCCTTATCTATTTAATTTAAATATTTAAATATTTTAAAAATTCAATTCACCTTTAAATATTTTATTACTACAATTTGAGTCTTATCAACTATTTCGAGACTCAACTGATTGATTTGATTTTGATTTATTTTAGAAGCTTAGACTATCTACTATATATCTTGTGCTCGGGATGGCTCATCTAATTAATTTTCTTATTTAAAATCAAAAATTCAAATCTCCTCTAAATATTTTATAATTAAACTTTGAGACTCATCAGCTACTTCGAAACTCAAATGATTGATTTATTTTTGATTTATTTTTAGATCTTACACTATCTACTATATATCTCGTACTCGGGATGAATCATCTATTGAATTTTCATATTTAAAATTTAAAAAAAATCAAAACACCTCTAAATATTTTATTACTAAATTTTGAGACTCATCAGCTACTTCGGGACTCAACTTATTGATTTAATTTTAATTGATTTTTAATCTTAGACTATCTACTATATATATTGTGCTCGGGAAGCCTTGTCTATTTGATTTTCTTATTTAAAATTCAATTCACCGCTAAATAGTTTATTACTGAACTTTGAGTCTTATTAGCTACTTCAAGACTCAACTTATTGATTTAATTTTAATTTGTTTTTGAAGCTTAGACTATCTACAAAATATCCTGTGCTCGGGAAGGCTCATCTATTTGATTTTCATATAAAAAATTTCAAATTCAAATCACCTATAAATATTTTATTACTACACTTTGAGTCTTATCAGCTACTTCAAGACTCAACTGGTTGATTTAATTTTGATTTATTTTTGAAGTTTAGACTATATACTATATATCCTGTGCTCGGGAAGCCTTATCTATTTAATTTAAATATTTAAATATTTTAAAAATTCAATTCACCTTTAAATATTTTATTACTACAATTTGAGTCTTATCAACTATTTCGAGACTCAACTGATTGATTTGATTTTGATTTATTTTAGAAGCTTAGACTATCTACTATATATCTTGTGCTCGGGATGAATCATCTAATAATATTCATATTTAAAAATTTTAAAATTAATTCACCTCTAAATATTTTATTACTAGACTTTGAGTCTTATCAGTTACTTCGAGACTAAACTTATTGATTTAATTTTAATCTGTTTTTGAACCATAGACCATCTACTATATATCTTGTGCTCGGGAAGCCTTATTTAATTTTATTATTAAAAAATTTAAAATTCAAATCACCTCTAAATATTTTATTACTACACTTTGAGTCTTATCAACTACTTCGAGACTCAACTTATTAATTTAATTTTCATCTATTTCTGAACCTTAGACTATCTCCTATATATCCTGTGCTCGGGAAGCCCCATCTACTTCATTTTCATATTTAAATTTTTTTAACTTAATTTATCATTAAATTATTTTTGCAAAATAATTATAAATATTTTTGTATTAATTTAATATTTATATTAGCTAATAAAAAATTCAACTAAATTAATTAAATGGAGCCAGCTTCAAAACGACCACGTTTCTTCATTGAAGAAATATTTGCTGATAGGCCCGAAATTTTTCAAAGCGGAAGTGGGGACCAACTCTTTAGTGATCAAAATTTAGAGGAAAGTTTTGATGAAGAAGCACCATCTTCCTCATCATTTACCCCTTCTCAATATGTAAAAAAGCTTGATCAAGATGTAGAATTCAATAATAAATTTAAAGTTATTAAAAATAAATCCACCTTCTTAATTGAAAATATTTCTGAAGACTATGAACAATTATTAGCTCAAATATTAAAATTGATCGACATAATATGCAACATAATAAAGGAAAAAGACAATTAGCAAAACTTGCACTTAATAACTTATGTAATTTTAAATTTAATAAAAAGTAAAATTTTACTATTATCTAGGGGGTCGATTCAGTCTCAGAAATGTAGTGTTGTCCAAGACTTTAATTACTGATGACCCGTGTGAATTTTCAAAGTATTTGGACAATCAAAAAATTGAAGTAACAGCTATGGATTCACTAACACAAGAGACCACTCTAATTAGCTATCTTGAGAAGAAAGAATTTGTTGAGGAACACGAGTGCAGTAATATTGGTAAATTAAACTGTTTTCAAAATTAATTAAAAATGTTTAAATTATAGTTATTTCTTTGTGGACTACGTCAGCCGCGCGCATCCACTTATCAAAAGCTATGCAAAAAGTAGCTAGAACCCCAAATTGTTCGTTGCTTTATACAGGTAAATTTATTAAATTTAATTTAAATTAAAAATTGATTTTTAGACACTGACTCAATAATATTTGTTCATCCTGAGAATAATTGTCCACTTCAGCTTGGACCTTATCTCGGTGATATGACGGATGAATACCCCGACCATAATATCATTGAGTATATTTCTGGTGGATGTAAACAATATGCTCTAAAACTACAACAGAAAAACGACAACACCAAATATGACTACATATTAAAAGTTCGCGGCATGACTTTAAGTCACGACGTCATCGAAAATCAAGGACTTTGCTATGATGCCTTCAAGGATCGGGTTGTTAAATATGTAAAAGAAGGAGATCACGACCCTATCATCATTAAATATCCGAATTTTATTCGCCCATCAATCCCAAAAGGCTCTATAAATTCTGTCCCTATGCAAAAAATTTATAGGCCGTATATCGGAAAAGGTATTGTCTCATCTGATAATTTTAATGTACTTGATTTTGGATATATTGAATAAAAATTTTTAATAATATTTTTTAATAATTTATCAAATTAATAATTTTAGCAGATATAAAAATTAGTAATTACTATTTTTAGAGATGAAATTTAAAAATAATTAGTAATTAAAAGTAGGTGATTTTATGGATAAATTAGCAATATTAACTAATATGTTGAAGATAAAATTTTTCAAAAACTTTAAAATATTAAATTAAGAAGATGAAATTTAAAAATAATTAGTAATTAAAAGTAGGTGATTTTAGGGGGAAAAATGCAATATTAACTAATAGAAGCTGAAATTTTTGAAAAACTTTAAATTAATATTTTTAGAAGATGAAATTTTAAAATAATTAGTATTTTAAAGTAGGCGATTTTAGGGGGAAAAATGCGATATTAACTAATAGAAGCTGAAATTTTTGAAAAACTTTAAATTAATATTTTTAGAAGATGAAATTTTAAAATAATTAGTAATTAAAAGTATGCGATTTTAGGGGTAAATTAACAATATTAGCTAATAGAAGATGAAATCCTTAAAAAATTTATAAAAATTATTAAAATTATTAAATTATCACCAATATGAATCAAATGACAGCTGGTTACATTCTTTTCGTGCACGAACATATGTCTCAAATTCCTTATCATCTTTTTCCTGAACATTATCATTTAATTCTATTTTTATATCGATGTTTTCTTTGTTGTCATCGCTCATGAATGTCATGAAAGGGTTAGTTGTTGATTCATCGATAAGTTCCAGCAATTCGAGTGGATAGTATCTATCCTCGGCTCCACTTTTCTTATCACTGAATTTTTCAATGACGCAATGAGTGTAAGGGTGATGAAGACGTATGCGGTGACAGCAATAAAAATGCGCAGTGACGCTAATATTAAAAGGGCGTGGTAGACGTCCATATGCATTAATTTTATCCGCGCCAAATTCACTTAAACCTCCAATTTTAAATGTTTTGTTTAATTCATTTCTGTCTTTGTATGTTGTTCGAACTAATTTTCCTTTAAATTTTTCCAGGATCAGTTCACGATCCTTAGGATGAAAAAGTCGTTCACGAAGCTTTGATGGTTTACAATTTAAAAATTTAGAAAACTCGTCAATAAGTAGAACCATCTTTAATTATTAGTAATTAATGATCTGGTTGTAAAAATTTTGCTAAATGATTTGATTAATTCATTGATTTTAAAACAATAGGGGGCGGGTCTAATATTAATTACTATTTATAATTTTAGATTAAAAGTACCGCCTACTTTTGATACAAAAGGTTATCCTCATAATCATTCATTCATTCTAAAAATTATTAATCTAATAAATACTTCCTTTAAATTAGTTAACAATGCCCCGCAAAGCTTCTTCAGTTAAAGAAATAAAAGAAGTGGTCAACAAAAAAAGTAATGTTGAGTCTACTGATACACTAGACTCTGAAACAACAAAACCAACTACCGATTTAATTGAAATTCATACACCATTCTATGAACCTCTTACTAAGGAAGAACTTGCCAGGGCAAAAGATAAGAAGACAACAACTGAAGATAAAAAACCCAAGAATGAATATCTTTGGAAATTAATCAAATGTAAATATCTGCTGACAATAAAGTTGTGCTCAGGTGAGAATTTAATTTAAAATTTTAATTTAATTTTTAAATTTTAGCTTGTCAGAATCGTTTGTTCTTGATGCAAGACAAATTTATACGCTACGCATCAGGAGTTACATTGAAGATCGACTTATGCAATGACTGTATCAATACTAATTGCCGTGCTTCAGATGTTCTGGCTCCATTCAAACAAACTGGAACTAAAAGAAAAGCCAACTGAATGACTTAGCAATTAAATGAACGTAATTTATTTGATACCACTTGATAATAATATTATTATTTAAACTTATTTAATTAATTTTACTAAATTATTTGTTAATTTTAAATATCGAAATAAATATTAAATTCGAAATATTTAAAATTTTTTAAAAAGAAGTTATCATTTTATTCATAAATTTTTTTACAAATAAATCACATGATTTAGGATATCTTTCCAAATGTGACGGATTATGTATAAGATCACATAAATTGCGGAAAGTGGGGAGGGACTGTCTTATAATATTTTTATTTCTTTAAATTTAATAAATTTTGACTCGTGCAAATCCTGATGTCTAATATTATATGTCGAGACATTTGTTAAAATATTTATTAATAATAATAAAATTTTTTAAAATACATATTAATTGTAATAATTAATAATTGTAAAGTAAATATATAAAATTGACATCTTAATAATTTTACAAACTTTTTAAATAATCTATAATATTTGAGATTGGAGGTTCATATAAAAATCGCCATCTTGAATACATTAGGTAATCTGTTCTATTAGGTTTTCCAAATTTGAACTTGTTATCATAAAGGTCCCAACGTAGAATCCAACGCCCCATATTTTTTATTTCAACTTGTCTTGCTATGTCACTCTTCTTCAGATGATAGATATCTTTTATAAACCACCGCATGTACAATTTTTTATCGGCTGAAGTTTTATTAAATGATTTTTTGTCCAATGTATTCCGAGTTTGAAACACTCCCGAATTATTTAAAGTTATATTAAAAAATATTGGTGGTGGAGTTCTCCGCCAAATTGGTAGTGGCGTCCGCCGAAATAATGTTGTCACTAATTCCTCTATCTTCCAGGGTTTTGCAGCAAAGTCGTTAGCCAATAAGAATGGAATACTTATTAATATAAATGGAAATATTAACATTTTAAATAATAATAGATTTTTATTATTAATTATAGTTATTTATTGTCGGATTTTCTTGACGTTCGTATTATATGCAAAATGATTTATTAATTTAAAAAAATGTTCTTTTTTATATTAATGATAATAATTTATATCAATCTTAAAATTGTTAAATTGATATTAATAAATACTTTACAGATTTTATCATAATCAAATTCAAGTTTTGTATATAGAGATATTCCCAATTGGTGTGTGCACGCGTATATATCGCACATAGTTGTATTTATCATAAGGACACTTTAACCGCACCCATCCATAGGGGATGATAATGCGTGAAAAATACAGATATTAAAATTTTTACCTAAATATTTGTTATTTCTCTAATTTCTTACTTCGTTTCTATCTTGTATTCCTTAATTTTACAACTATTTTATCTTCCAACGCCTAATTTTGCATTTTTACCCCCAAAATCTATATCTTCCCTTGTTTAATTTTTCATGAACTTCATCTTCTATCTATTAACTTTACAGCAATTTAATCTTCTAATCCTTAATTTTGCACTTTTACCTCCTAAATCTACATCTTCTATTGTTTACTTTACATTAATTCCATCTTCTATCTATTAACTTTACATTAATTCCATCTTCAATCTAGTAACTTTAAATAAATTCTATCTTCTAATCATTAACATTGCAATTTCACCCTCAAAATCTACATCTTCCATTGCTTAATTTTACATGAATTTCATCTTCTATCTATTAATTTTACATCAATTTTATTTTCTAATTCTTAATTTTATATCAAGTTTATCTTGTATTCCTTAACTTTACAATTATTTTATCTTCTAACGCTTAATTTTGCATTTTTACCCCCAAAATCTACGTCTTCCATTGTTTAATTTTACATTAATTTTATCTTCTAATCCTTAACTTTGTATCATTTTTATCTTCCAACTCTTTATTTCACAATATTTATATCCTACAACCTTAAATATAAAATGAATATGTGTGCGTGTATGTCTGATAGCAATAAAATATTGAGAAGTAAAATTAATTTAAAAATTTTTTAATATGAAAATGTAATAATTGAGTCTTCCCGAGCACAGTATATATCAGCAATAGTCCAAACTTCAAAAATAAGTTAAAATTAAGCTAATTATTTGGGTCTCGAAATAGCTGATAAGACTCAAAAATTATTAATAAAATATTTAGAGGTGAATTAAATTTTTACATATGAAAATGGTTAGGGTTGTTTTTTCCAAGCACAAGATATATGATAAATAGTCTAAACTTCAAATGTAAAACAAAATTAAATTTAGTATTTGGGTCCCACGGTAGCTGATAGGTCTCGAAGTTGAACAATAAAATATTAATAACATAATTAAAATTCAAACTTTTAGATATGAAAATTAAATATATTCAATCAATCATTTGGGTCCCAAATTAGTTGATAAGTCTCGAAATTTAGTAATAAAATATTTAAAGGTTAATTAGATTTTCAAATTTAGTTGCGTTTTCCCGAGCACAAAATATATCGAGAATCGTTTAAACTTCGAATACAAAACAGAAATAAATTATGTAATTGTGTCCCAATGATCTGATAGGTCTCGAAGTAAAGTTAAAGAAAGGTAAAGTAAAGCAGAGTTGGGCTATAGCTATTTGTTTTCTTCAGATATTTCGAAAGGTTAATCGGCGGCTGTAAGCGAACCAACATCTTCAGTAGAACGGACTGATGTTTTGTGCATGCCTTAGGAAAATTCATTGTCTTGTGAATTTTCTAGCTATATGCTTTACAATACTAACCAATTACCCAACAGTGGTATCGGTCATTAAGTAATTTTTATAGGAATTAACACATATTTATATACACGCTGACAGTAATTCTTTCTTGAATAGAAAATTTTCCAATTTTATAATATGCAAAATTGGTTCAGATAGATAAAATATATTTCCGCAGTGCTCGATTTGATGGAATATACCAACAAGATCAAACGATAATAATCGCTTGATAATGGTCAAAATTATACTAGTAGTAGCCAAATTGATGAAATTATCAAACTGATAATAACCAACATCTAATGTTACCGGGAAGGTGTTACAACGACGGCTACTTCATAGTTTAGGAATTAAATAATTATATGTTTTACAGTGAAATTTTTGAATGATTTTACTTTGATCTCGTTTAATTGTTCATACTACTATCTTACCCTTTAAAATAAAGATATTTTAAAAGTAATATTTTTTTTAATTTTACTACTTAACTGATCTAAGTTTTGTACCAGATTTACAATCTGATTGATTCAACCGAAATTCAAAGTTTATCTATTTAATTATATGTTTATTTTCTCTTTATTTAAAAAAGATGCCGAAATCTTTTTAAATGAAAATCAAAAGGATAAATTTTGAATAGGGTAGAATACAGAGTGAGCAAGTAAAATACAAGAAAGAAATGGAAGTAAAATCTGTCGTAAAATCGAGCAGTTTTTTAACAAAACAAGCAATTTTGTGCTGTACTGTTATTCCCGACTTAAAATTCCCAATCAGAAAATTTAATTTTCGGCATTTCAAATGCCAGCAAAATCAAAAAAACAAATTGCTGCCAAAAACCGTGAGTCTGCGCGACGTTTTAGCAATTCCGATATTAAATTCAAAGAAGATATTGCTTATCTAATTAAGATTTGGTTTATGAAAATTAATTCCAACAATAGAGCCAATATTTGCAGAAATTTACGGAATCTGTTGAATAGGTTTTATTATTCTTGTCATTTATTAACTTTCCTAATCTAACATCTAGACAAGTGTTTTATTTGGAAAATTATTCAAATGATGATACTATGAAACTGGATATTAATTTTATTAAGAAAAATAATTGGTTCGTTAAAAATGCTGAGTGTTATTATGCTCATGGTAAGGATTCAAAGAAGGATGAAATAGCTTTGAGAGAAGACCTTGTTAGGACTGGTCATAAATTAATTGGCAATCTCACACATGAGCTTATACATAGAATAATTGTAAGAATTGACAAAATTAATGATGCAGATAAATATCATAGTGATAGATTTCCTTATTGGTGTGAACGTGTTTATGCGAAATTTAATAAAGCTTTAATGAATTCAACTGTTAATTCAAAATTTCCTAGAATTGAATAATGCCTTAGTGTATTTGTTCCATATTTAAACATTTTTCTATTGTTATTTTTCAAAATTAATAAGTTTTTTAATCTATTTTTTAAATCATCTTTCATTTTAAATCATTATCATTTCATTTAAAATTCTTTAAAAATTTAAAATTCCGCAAAAGGTTATTTAAGCATTATACGATTATTAGAATGTGCAATAAATGTTTTAAAATTTTTGTTATGTATATAATAAAAAAAAATAAAAATCTCAAAACTTTATTATTTTTAGTATTTTTTTATTCGGATTATCAAAATTACCCATTCAATTACATTAATAATTTAAGCTGATTCATCTATCGAAATTTAAAATACTTAGGAGGAAATAAATGTTTTCCCTCATAAAACACCTATGTATGTACATATTTCCTTTTTAACTGACCGCAGATCCTACTTAAGTTTTGAATTGACCAATTCTGCCACCTCTATAGACACAGGTTAATTGTTTGCAGAACCCTCCCCTCTCATTCAAAGTATTTACTTAGTTACGAAACTTATTATTTAATTATCAATTATTGGTCTTTATATTTTATAATTTGAAGTAACTAATTAGTTTTTAATTTCACGCTCAAACACCCATTAGGATTTTTAAAAATCTTCTTTAGCTATGGAATTTTCCTTTTAACTGATCGCCTCCCTAAGGCCTGCATCAGGGGTATGCCTTTCACCAAAATTGCGTCTTTTTTCCTTACGCCTTTTGCTTTTAAAAATATGTACTGCACACCCGTGGTCTCCATGGAATTACTTTTTAATTTACATAAACCATTTACTTAAATACAATAATTATTATTTAATTATTAATTTTGAGTCTTTTGTTTGATTAATAAGTTTTTAATTTACCAGCACACTTCCCCAGAATTATTATGATGGATTTTTTAAAACACTTAGGCGGGTGTTAGACGATCTAAAAGGATAAAATAGTCGATGCCCCTTAGTCGATGCCCCGATAGTCAATGGTAGAGCTCCTCCTGTATGTGGTGAGCGAAAGCGCCTATCAATAATTACGAGGTTGCAGGTTCGAATCCTGTCCGGTGGTCGTTTATTAGAGGATTTAGCTCAAACGTTTTAACTGACTGTCAAAATCATTAAAATATATACAAAATGACGTTAATTATTAATTAATAATATTAATTGGTATTTTTTTTATTCAATTTGACTAAGTAGTTTTTAATTTTAACGCTCAAACTTTTTAATTAGACAGTATTCTATTTGAAACCTTCGATTAGATATAGTTCCTTTCAACTTAACACCAACCCTCATTAAATGATGCGTTGACTAACTAAACCCTCCATAGGCGGCGATTAATTGACCACGGACCTCCCCATCCCAATCATCTCAACATGTATAAATTTCCCATTTCATTCAAAATTATAAGAGATTTTTACCGCAACCACCCCTTTAGGAATTAATAAATAACATTTTAATTGACTAAATGCCCCTCCCTACAAGACTCCCTCAATAGGGTAACCACACAAACAACCACTATCGGATCCCAACCCTCCCCATGACCCGTTTAATGCCTTTTAATTAGTGCGCGTTTTATTAACCCATACATAGACAAGGTTAATTGACAGCGGACTCTTTAGTTCCCACCTAATTAATTACTAATTACTTTAATTACCCTTCCCCACTCTTCTAAACATTTAATTAATTGATTTTTAATTAATTAATAATTAATAGTTAATCACTCTTACCCTCTCATTCAACCACTTAATTAATTAATAATTACTTTTTAATAAATTAATTATGTGTCTTTTATTGGAGAGGGTTTACCTCATAGCCTTTCAAGTGCCGCCGACCCCTTCCGTAGGTTTAGACTAACAAGACAAACACTTCCATAGACAGCTGACCCTTTAATTCCCATTTAATTAATTACTAAACTTTTAATAATTACTTTTAATTATTATTTAATTATTAATTACCCTTACCCCTCTTTCAACCACTTAATATAATAATTATTAGTTAATTATTAATTACTCTTCCCCTCCCATTCAATCCATTTAATTATTAATTAATTAATTTTTAATTATTAATTAGGGGCTTCTATTAGAGAGGGTTTACCTCATACTCTTTCAACTGACCGCCGTCCCTCCTTAAGGTTTGAGTTGATCAATTAAAATCCTTCAATAGGCACTGGTTAATTAACCACGGACCCTTCCCCTCCCGAATCCCTCAAAAGGTTTAATTAGCTAACCCACGACGGTGGCTTTCTCTCTACGACGGTGGCTTGCACCCTTTAAATCGGCCACGGACCCTTATAATTAATAATTATTATTTAACTATTATCTGCCCTTCCCCCAATTAAATCCACTTAATTAGTAATTATCATTTAATTACTTATTATTATTTAATTATTAATTAACCTTACCCCGCTTTCGACCACTTAATTAATTAATTTTTAATTAATTAATAATTATTAGTTAATTATTAATTACCCTTACCCCTCTTTCAACCACTTAATATAATAATTATTAGTTAATTATTAATTACTCTTCCCCTCACATTCAATCTATTTAATTATTAATTAATTAATTTTTAATTATTAATTAGGGGCTTCTATTAGAGAGGGTTTACCTCATAACCTTTCAACTTACCGCCAACCCTCCTTAAATTTTTCGCTGACAAATTCAAACCCGTCAATAGGCACAGGTTAACCGCTCTCGGACCCCTCCCCACACCCCACTCGTTCAATCGGTTTGTCCACTCAAACCTTTCTTTACCCACAGGCTAATTGCCCTCGGACCCCTCCCCACCCCACTCTTCAACAGGATTGTCCATTCAAACACTCCCATACCCACAGGTTAACCGCTCTCGGACCCCTCCTCCCACGACTCACTCAATACCTTTGAATTAAGTGCGCGAAATTTTACCGCGCTACGACGGTCCCTGTCTACTTACTACTGTGGGTCTCAAGTGTTTTTTATTTTATCAATTCCAAACGGAATAATAGAGTTTAACTCTATAATCCTGGGTGGGCATCAAGTGTTTTTTATTTTATGAATTCCAAACGGAATAATAGAGTTTAACTCTATAATCCTGGGTGGGCATCAAGTGTTTTTTATTTTATCAATTCCAAACGGAATAATAGAGTTTAACTCTATAATCCTGGGTGGGCATCAAGTGTTTTTTATTTTATCAATTCCAAACGGAATAATAGAGTTTAACTCTATAATCCTGGGTGGGCATCAAGTGTTTTTTATTTTATGAATTCAAAACGGAATAATAGAGTTTAACTCTATAATCCTGGGTGGGTCTCAAGTGTTTTTTATTTTATCAATTCCAAACGGAATAATAGAGTTTAACTCTATAATCCTGGGTGGCATCAAGTGTTTTTTATTTTATCAATTCCAAACGGAATAATAGAGTTTAACTCTATAATCCTGGGTGGGCATCAAGTGTTTTTTATTTTATGAATTCCAAACGGAATAATAGAGTTTAACTCTATAATCCTGGGTGGGCATCAAGTGTTTTTTATTTTATCAATTCCAAACGGAATAATAGAGTTTAACTCTATAATCCTGGGTGGGCATCAAGTGTTTTTTATTTTATCAATTACAAACGGAATAATAGAGTTTAACTCTATAATCCTGGGTGGGTCTCAAGTGTTTTTTATTTTATCAATTCCAAACGGAATAATAGAGTTTAACTCTATAATCCTGGGTGGGCATCAAGTGTTTTTTTTATGAATTCCAAACGGAATAATAGAGTTTAACTCTATAATCCTGGGTGGGCTTCAAGTGTTTTTTATTTTATGAATTCCAAACGGAATAATAGAGCATAACTCTATAATCCTGGGTGGGCTTCAAGTGTTTTTTATTTTATCAATTCCAAACGGAATAATAGAGTTTAACTCTATAATCCTGGGTGGGCATCAAGTGTTTTTTATTTTATCAATTCCAAACGGAATAATAGAGTTTAAATCTATAATCCTGGGTGGTCATCAAGTGTTTTTTATTTTATCAATTCCAAACGGAATAATAGAGTTTAACTCTATAATCCTGGGTGGGCATCAAGTGTTTTTTATTTTATCAATTCCAAACGGAATAATAGAGTTTAACTCTATAATCCTGGGTGGGCTTCAAGTGTTTTTTATTTTATGAATTCCAAACGGAATAATAGAGTTTAACTCTATAATCCTGGGTGGGCATCAAGTGTTTTTTATTTTATCAATTCCAAACGGAATAATAGAGTTTAACTCTATAATCCTGGGTGGGCATCAAGTGTTTTTTATTTTATCAATTCCAAACGGAATATAGAGTTTAAATCTATAATCCTGGGTGGGCATCAAGTGTTTTTTATTTTATCAATTCCAAACGGAATAATAGAGTTTAACTCTATAATCCTGGGTGGGCATCAAGTGTTTTTTATTTTATCAATTCCAAACGGAATAATAGAGTTTAACTCTATAATCCTGGGTGGGCATCAAGTGTTTTTTATTTTATCAATTCCAAACGGAATAATAGAGTTTAACTCTATAATCCTGGGTGGGTCTCAAGTGTTTTTTATTTTATCAATTCCAAACGGAATAATAGAGTTTAACTCTATAATCCTGGGTGGGCATCAAGTGTTTTTTATTTTATCAATTCCAAACGGAATAATAGAGTTTAACTCTATAATCCTGGGTGGGCATCAAGTGTTTTTTATTTTATCAATTCCAAACGGAATAATAGAGTTTAACTCTATAATCCTGGGTGGGCATCAAGTGTTTTTTATTTTATCAATTCCAAACGGAATAATAGAGTTTAACTCTATAATCCTGGGTGGGCATCAAGTGTTTTTTATTTTATCAATTCCAAACGGAATATAGAGTTTAAATCTATAATCCTGGGTGGGCATCAAGTGTTTTTTATTTTATCAATTCCAAACGGAATAATAGAGTTTAACTCTATAATCCTGGGTGGGCATCAAGTGTTTTTTATTTTATCAATTCCAAACGGAATAATAGAGTTTAACTCTATAATCCTGGGTGGGCATCAAGTGTTTTTTATTTTATCAATTCCAAACGGAATAATAGAGTTTAACTCTATAATCCTGGGTGGGTCTCAAGTGTTTTTTATTTTATCAATTCCAAACGGAATAATAGAGTTTAACTCTATAATCCTGGGTGGGCATCAAGTGTTTTTTATTTTATCAATTCCAAACGGAATAATAGAGTTTAACTCTATAATCCTGGGTGGGCATCAAGTGTTTTTTATTTTATCAATTCCAAACGGAATAATAGAGTTTAACTCTATAATCCTGGGTGGGTCTCAAGTGTTTTTTATTTTATCAATTCCAAACGGAATAATAGAGTTTAACTCTATAATCCTGGGTGGGCATCAAGTGTTTTTTATTTTATCAATTCCAAACGGAATAATAGAGTTTAACTCCATAATCCTGGGTGGCATCAAGTGTTTTTTATTTTATGAATTCCAAACGGAATAATAGAGTTTAACTCTATAATCCTGGGTGGGCCTCAAGTGTTTTTTATTTTATGAATTCAAAACGGAATAAATATTCTCGGAGAAACACCCCTCTGAGTCTTCCATGTCCCAAAAAATATTAAAAAAATTTTTTTCAAAAATTTTCACAAATAGATAGGGTTAATGTAGAATCCGCTTAGAACAAGTTTTATAGACTGTTTTTAATGTAGTTTCGAATGAGCTATAGTATATCCAATTAAGTCATGTATTCGCGGAGAAACACCCCTCTGAGTCTTCCATGTCCCAAAAAATATTAAAAAAATTTTTTTCAAAAATTTTCTCAAATAGATAAGGTTACTGTAGAATCCGCTTAGAACAAGTTTTATAGACTGTTTTTAATGTAGTTTCGAAAGAGCTATAGTATATCCAAATAAGTCATGTATTCGCGGAGAAACACCCCTCTGAGTCTTCCATGTCCCAAAAAATATTAAAAAAATTTTTTTCAAAAATTTTCTCAAATAGATAAGGTTACTGTAGAATCCGCTTAGAACAAGTTTTATAGACTGTTTTTAATGTAGTTTCGAATGAGCTATAGTATATCCAAATAAGTCATGTATTCGCGGAGAAACACCCCTCTGAGTCTTCCATGTCCCAAAAAATATTAAAAAAATTTTTTCAAAAATTTTCTCAAATAGATAGGGTTAATGTAGAATCCGCTTAGAACAAGTTTTATAGACTGTTTTTAATGTAGTTTCGAATGAGCTATAGTATATCCAAATAAGTCATGTATTCGCGGAGAAACACCCCTCTGAGTCTTCCATGTCCCAAAAAATATTAAAAAAATTTTTTTCAAAAATTTTCACAAATAGATAGGGTTAATGTAGAATCCGCTTAGAACAAGTTTTATAGACTGTTTTTAATGTAGTTTCGAATGAGCTATAGTATATCCAATTACGTCATGTATTCGCGGAGAAACACCCCTCTGAGTCTTCCATGTCCCAAAAAATATTAAAAAAATTTTTTTCAAAAATTTTCTCAAATAGATAAGGTTACTGTAGAATCCGCTTAGAACAAGTTTTATAGACTGTTTTTAATGTAGTTTCGAAAGAGCTATAGTATATCCAAATAAGTCATGTATTCGCGGAGAAACACCCCTCTGAGTCTTCCATGTCCCAAAAAATATTAAAAAAATTTTTTTCAAAAATTTTCTCAAATAGATAAGGTTACTGTAGAATCCGCTTAGAACAAGTTTTATAGACTGTTTTTAATGTAGTTTCGAATGAGCTATAGTATATCCAAATAAGTCATGTATTCGCGGAGAAACACCCCTCTGAGTCTTCCATGTCCCAAAAAATATTAAAAAAAATTTTTTCAAAAATTTTCTCAAATAGATAGGGTTAATGTAGAATCCGCTTAGAACAAGTTTTATAGACTGTTTTTAATGTAGTTTCGAAAGAGCTATAGTATATCCAAATAAGTCATGTATTCGCGGAGAAACACCCCTCTGAGTCTTCCATGTCCCAAAAAATATTAAAAAAATTTTTTTCAAAAATTTTCTCAAATAGATAAGGTTACTGTAGAATCCGCTTAGAACAAGTTTTATAGACTGTTTTTAATGTAGTTTCGAATGAGCTATAGTATATCCAAATAAGTCATGTATTCGCGGAGAAACACCCCTCTGAGTCTTCCATGTCCCAAAAAATATTAAAAAAATTTTTTTCAAAAATTTTCTCAAATAGATAAGGTTACTGTAGAATCCGCTTAGAACAAGTTTTATAGACTGTTTTTAATGTAGTTTCGAAAGAGCTATAGTATATCCAAATAAGTCATGTATTCGCGGAGAAACACCCCTCTGAGTCTTCCATGTCCCAAAAAATATTAAAAAAAATTTTTTCAAAAATTTTCTCACTAAGATAAGGTTGCTGTAGAATCCGCTTAGAACAAGTTTTATAGACTGTTTTTAATGTAGTTTCGAATGAGCTATAGTATATCCAAATAAGTCATGTATTCGCGGAGAAACACCCCTCTGAGTCTTCCATGTCCCAAAAAATATTAAAAAAATTTTTTTCAAAAATTTTCTCACTAAGATAAGGTTGCTGTAGAATCCGCTTAGAACAAGTTTTATAGACTGTTTTTAATGGCTACTTTTTCCCTTATGTTCTGCTTGCGCGTAAAATTTATATTTAAAAATTCAATAACTTTTAAAATAATTTGCAGTAAAAAATTTCCTCATGGTAATGTTATGGACACTTATAGCTGTCAACATACTGAAATTGAACGTGGTTGGGTTAGCACGTGTACTTCATTGGAACTTAACTTTGCTCTCAATGAGGGTTACCGTGTTACAAAAATTTACCGTGCTATTATTTATGAAGAAAGTGATCAGAATCTATTCCGTGATTATATAGCTGAATTTATGAAACAAAAAATTGAAGCTTCTGGTTTTGAAAAAGGAATTGCTGGAAATGATTTATTGGAATCAAAATTTGTAGAAGAATGTGAACAAAGATTTGGAATTAAAATTGATCGACATAATATGCAACATAATAAAGGAAAAAGACAATTAGCAAAACTTGCACTTAATAACTTATGTAATTTTAAATTTAATAAAAAGTAAAATTTTACTATTATCTAGGGGGTCGATTCAGTCTCAGAAATGTAGGGTTGTCCAAGACTTTAATTACTGATGACCCGTGTGAATTTTCAAAGTATTTGGACAATCAAAAAATTGAAGTAACAGCTATGGATTCACTAACACAAGAGACCACTCTAATTAGCTATCTTGAGAAGAAAGAATTTGTTGAGGAACACGAGTGCAGTAATATTGGTAAATTAAACTGTTTTCAAAATTAATTAAAAATGTTTAAATTATAGTTATTTCTTTGTGGACTACGTCAGCCGCGCGCATCCACTTATCAAAAGCTATGCAAAAAGTAGCTAGAACCCCAAATTGTTCGTTGCTTTATACAGGTAAATTTATTAAATTTAATTTAAATTAAAAATTGATTTTTAGACACTGACTCAATAATATTTGTTCATCCTGAGAATAATTGTCCACTTCAGCTTGGACCTTATCTCGGTGATATGACGGATGAATACCCCGACCATAATATCATTGAGTATATTTCTGGTGGATGTAAACAATATGCTCTAAAACTACAACAGAAAAACGACAACACCAAATATGACTACATATTAAAAGTTCGCGGCATGACTTTAAGTCACGACGTCATCGAAAATCAAGGACTTTGCTATGATGCCTTCAAGGATCGGGTTGTTAAATATGTAAAAGAAGGAGATCACGACCCTATCATCATTAAATATCCGAATTTTATTCGCCCATCAATCCCAAAAGGCTCTATAAATTCTGTCCCTATGCAAAAAATTTATAGGCCGTATATCGGAAAAGGTATTGTCTCATCTGATAATTTTAATGTACTTGATTTTGGATATATTGAATAAAAATTTTTAATAATATTTTTTAATAATTTATCAAATTAATAATTTTAGCAGATATAAAAATTAGTAATTACTATTTTTAGAGATGAAATTTAAAAATAATTAGTAATTAAAAGTAGGTGATTTTATGGATAAATTAGCAATATTAACTAATATGTTGAAGATAAAATTTTTCAAAAACTTTAAAATATTAAATTAAGAAGATGAAATTTAAAAATAATTAGTAATTAAAAGTAGGTGATTTTAGGGGGAAAAATGCAATATTAACTAATAGAAGCTGAAATTTTTGAAAAACTTTAAATTAATATTTTTAGAAGATGAAATTTTAAAATAATTAGTATTTTAAAGTAGGCGATTTTAGGGGGAAAAATGCGATATTAACTAATAGAAGCTGAAATTTTTGAAAAACTTTAAATTAATATTTTTAGAAGATGAAATTTTAAAATAATTAGTAATTAAAAGTATGCGATTTTAGGGGTAAATTAACAATATTAGCTAATAGAAGATGAAATCCTTAAAAAATTTATAAAAATTATTAAAATTATTAAATTATCACCAATATGAATCAAATGACAGCTGGTTACATTCTTTTCGTGCACGAACATATGTCTCAAATTCCTTATCATCTTTTTCCTGAACATTATCATTTAATTCTATTTTTATATCGATGTTTTCTTTGTTGTCATCGCTCATGAATGTCATGAAAGGGTTAGTTGTTGATTCATCGATAAGTTCCAGCAATTCGAGTGGATAGTATCTATCCTCGGCTCCACTTTTCTTATCACTGAATTTTTCAATGACGCAATGAGTGTAAGGGTGATGAAGACGTATGCGGTGACAGCAATAAAAATGCGCAGTGACGCTAATATTAAAAGGGCGTGGTAGACGTCCATATGCATTAATTTTATCCGCGCCAAATTCACTTAAACCTCCAATTTTAAATGTTTTGTTTAATTCATTTCTGTCTTTGTATGTTGTTCGAACTAATTTTCCTTTAAATTTTTCCAGGATCAGTTCACGATCCTTAGGATGAAAAAGTCGTTCACGAAGCTTTGATGGTTTACAATTTAAAAATTTAGAAAACTCGTCAATAAGTAGAACCATCTTTAATTATTAGTAATTAATGATCTGGTTGTAAAAATTTTGCTAAATGATTTGATTAATTCATTGATTTTAAAACAATAGGGGGCGGGTCTAATATTAATTACTATTTATAATTTTAGATTAAAAGTACCGCCTACTTTTGATACAAAAGGTTATCCTCATAATCATTCATTCATTCTAAAAATTATTAATCTAATAAATACTTCCTTTAAATTAGTTAACAATGCCCCGCAAAGCTTCTTCAGTTAAAGAAATAAAAGAAGTGGTCAACAAAAAAAGTAATGTTGAGTCTACTGATACACTAGACTCTGAAACAACAAAACCAACTACCGATTTAATTGAAATTCATACACCATTCTATGAACCTCTTACTAAGGAAGAACTTGCCAGGGCAAAAGATAAGAAGACAACAACTGAAGATAAAAAACCCAAGAATGAATATCTTTGGAAATTAATCAAATGTAAATATCTGCTGACAATAAAGTTGTGCTCAGGTGAGAATTTAATTTAAAATTTTAATTTAATTTTTAAATTTTAGCTTGTCAGAATCGTTTGTTCTTGATGCAAGACAAATTTATACGCTACGCATCAGGAGTTACATTGAAGATCGACTTATGCAATGACTGTATCAATACTAATTGCCGTGCTTCAGATGTTCTGGCTCCATTCAAACAAACTGGAACTAAAAGAAAAGCCAACTGAATGACTTAGCAATTAAATGAACGTAATTTATTTGATACCACTTGATAATAATATTATTATTTAAACTTATTTAATTAATTTTACTAAATTATTTGTTAATTTTAAATATCGAAATAAATATTAAATTCGAAATATTTAAAATTTTTTAAAAAGAAGTTATCATTTTATTCATAAATTTTTTTACAAATAAATCACATGATTTAGGATATCTTTCCAAATGTGACGGATTATGTATAAGATCACATAAATTGCGGAAAGTGGGGAGGGACTGTCTTATAATATTTTTATTTCTTTAAATTTAATAAATTTTGACTCGTGCAAATCCTGATGTCTAATATTATATGTCGAGACATTTGTTAAAATATTTATTAATAATAATAAAATTTTTTAAAATACATATTAATTGTAATAATTAATAATTGTAAAGTAAATATATAAAATTGACATCTTAATAATTTTACAAACTTTTTAAATAATCTATAATATTTGAGATTGGAGGTTCATATAAAAATCGCCATCTTGAATACATTAGGTAATCTGTTCTATTAGGTTTTCCAAATTTGAACTTGTTATCATAAAGGTCCCAACGTAGAATCCAACGCCCCATATTTTTTATTTCAACTTGTCTTGCTATGTCACTCTTCTTCAGATGATAGATATCTTTTATAAACCACCGCATGTACAATTTTTTATCGGCTGAAGTTTTATTAAATGATTTTTTGTCCAATGTATTCCGAGTTTGAAACACTCCCGAATTATTTAAAGTTATATTAAAAAATATTGGTGGTGGAGTTCTCCGCCAAATTGGTAGTGGCGTCCGCCGAAATAATGTTGTCACTAATTCCTCTATCTTCCAGGGTTTTGCAGCAAAGTCGTTAGCCAATAAGAATGGAATACTTATTAATATAAATGGAAATATTAACATTTTATTATAAATAATAATAGATTTTTATTATTAATTATAGTTATTTATTGTCGGATTTTCTTGACGTTCGTATTATATGCAAAATGATTTATTAATTTAAAAAAATGTTCTTTTTTATATTAATGATAATAATTTATATAAATCTTAAAATTGTTAAATTGATATTAATAAATACTTTACAGATTTTATCATAATCAAATTCAAGTTTTGTATATAGAGATATTCCCAATTGGTGTGTGCACGCGTATATATCGCACATAGTTGTATTTATCATAAGGACACTTTAACCGCACCCATCCATAGGGGATGATAATGCGTGAAAAATACAGATATTAAAATTTTTACCTAAATATTTGTTATTTCTCTAATTTCTTACTTCGTTTCTATCTTGTATTCCTTAATTTTACAACTATTTTATCTTCCAACGCCTAATTTTGCATTTTTACCCCCAAAATCTATATCTTCCCTTGTTTAATTTTTCATGAACTTCATCTTCTATCTTTTAACTTTACAGCAATTTAATCTTCTAATCCTTAATTTTGCACTTTTACCTCCTAAATCTACATCTTCTATTGTTTACTTTACATTAATTCCATCTTCTATCTATTAACTTTACATTAATTCCATCTTCAATCTAGTAACTTTAAATAAATTCTATCTTCTAATCATTAACATTGCAATTTCACCCTCAAAATCTACATCTTCCATTGCTTAATTTTACATGAATTTCATCTTCTATCTATTAATTTTACATCAATTTTATTTTCTAATTCTTAATTTTATATCAAGTTTATCTTGTATTCCTTAACTTTACAATTATTTTATCTTCTAACGCTTAATTTTGCATTTTTACCCCCAAAATCTACGTCTTCCATTGTTTAATTTTACATTAATTTTATCTTCTAATCCTTAACTTTGTATCATTTTTATCTTCCAACTCTTTATTTCACAATATTTATATCCTACAACCTTAAATATAAAATGAATATGTGTGCGTGTATGTCTGATAGCAATAAAATATTGAGAAGTAAAATTAATTTAAAAATTTTTTAATATGAAAATGTAATAATTGAGTCTTCCCGAGCACAGTATATATCAGCAATAGTCCAAACTTCAAAAATAAGTTAAAATTAAGCTAATTATTTGGGTCTCGAAATAGCTGATAAGACTCAAAAATTATTAATAAAATATTTAGAGGTGAATTAAATTTTTACATATGAAAATGGTTAGGGTTGTTTTTTCCAAGCACAAGATATATGATAAATAGTCTAAACTTCAAATGTAAAACAAAATTAAATTTAGTATTTGGGTCCCACGGTAGCTGATAGGTCTCGAAGTTGAACAATAAAATATTAATAACATAATTAAAATTCAAACTTTTAGATATGAAAATTAAATATATTCAATCAATCATTTGGGTCCCAAATTAGTTGATAAGTCTCGAAATTTAGTAATAAAATATTTAAAGGTTAATTAGATTTTCAAATTTAGTTGCGTTTTCCCGAGCACAAAATATATCGAGAATCGTTTAAACTTCGAATACAAAACAGAAATAAATTATGTAATTGTGTCCCAATGATCTGATAGGTCTCGAAGTAAAGTTAAAGAAAGGTAAAGTAAAGCAGAGTTGGGCTATAGCTATTTGTTTTCTTCAGATATTTCGAAAGGTTAATCGGCGGCTGTAAGCGAACCAACATCTTCAGTAGAACGGACTGATGTTTTGTGCATGCCTTAGGAAAATTCATTGTCTTGTGAATTTTCTAGCTATATGCTTTACAATACTAACCAATTACCCAACAGTGGTATCGGTCATTAAGTAATTTTTATAGGAATTAACACATATTTATATACACGCTGACAGTAATTCTTTCTTGAATAGAAAATTTTCCAATTTTATAATATGCAAAATTGGTTCAGATAGATAAAATATATTTCCGCAGTGCTCGATTTGATGGAATATACCAACAAGATCAAACGATAATAATCGCTTGATAATGGTCAAAATTATACTAGTAGTAGCCAAATTGATGAAATTATCAAACTGATAATAACCAACATCTAATGTTACCGGGAAGGTGTTACAACGACGGCTACTTCATAGTTTAGGAATTAAATAATTATATGTTTTACAGTGAAATTTTTGAATGATTTTACTTTGATCTCGTTTAATTGTTCATACTACTATCTTACCCTTTAAAATAAAGATATTTTAAAAGTAATATTTTTTTTAATTTTACTACTTAACTGATCTAAGTTTTGTACCAGATTTACAATCTGATTGATTCAACCGAAATTCAAAGTTTATCTATTTAATTATATGTTTATTTTCTCTTTATTTAAAAAAGATGCCGAAATCTTTTTAAATGAAAATCAAAAGGATAAATTTTGAATAGGGTAGAATACAGAGTGAGCAAGTAAAATACAAGAAAGAAATGGAAGTAAAATCTGTCGTAAAATCGAGCAGTTTTTTAACAAAACAAGCAATTTTGTGCTGTACTGTTATTCCCGACTTAAAATTCCCAATCAGAAAATTTAATTTTCGGCATTTCAAATGCCAGCAAAATCAAAAAAACAAATTGCTGCCAAAAACCGTGAGTCTGCGCGACGTTTTAGCAATTCCGATATTAAATTCAAAGAAGATATTGCTTATCTAATTAAGATTTGGTTTATGAAAATTAATTCCAACAATAGAGCCAATATTTGCAGAAATTTACGGAATCTGTTGAATAGGTTTTATTATTCTTGTCATTTATTAACTTTCCTAATCTAACATCTAGACAAGTGTTTTATTTGGAAAATTATTCAAATGATGATACTATGAAACTGGATATTAATTTTATTAAGAAAAATAATTGGTTCGTTAAAAATGCTGAGTGTTATTATGCTCATGGTAAGGATTCAAAGAAGGATGAAATAGCTTTGAGAGAAGACCTTGTTAGGACTGGTCATAAATTAATTGGCAATCTCACACATGAGCTTATACATAGAATAATTGTAAGAATTGACAAAATTAATGATGCAGATAAATATCATAGTGATAGATTTCCTTATTGGTGTGAACGTGTTTATGCGAAATTTAATAAAGCTTTAATGAATTCAACTGTTAATTCAAAATTTCCTAGAATTGAATAATGCCTTAGTGTATTTGTTCCATATTTAAACATTTTTCTATTGTTATTTTTCAAAATTAATAAGTTTTTTAATCTATTTTTTAAATCATCTTTCATTTTAAATCATTATCATTTCATTTAAAATTCTTTAAAAATTTAAAATTCCGCAAAAGGTTATTTAAGCATTATACGATTATTAGAATGTGCAATAAATGTTTTAAAATTTTTGTTATGTATATAATAAAAAAAAATAAAAATCTCAAAACTTTATTATTTTTAGTATTTTTTTATTCGGATTATCAAAATTACCCATTCAATTACATTAATAATTTAAGCTGATTCATCTATCGAAATTTAAAATACTTAGGAGGAAATAAATGTTTTCCCTCATAAAACACCTATGTATGTACATATTTCCTTTTTAACTGACCGCAGATCCTACTTAAGTTTTGAATTGACCAATTCTGCCACCTCTATAGACACAGGTTAATTGTTTGCAGAACCCTCCCCTCTCATTCAAAGTATTTACTTAGTTACGAAACTTATTATTTAATTATCAATTATTGGTCTTTATATTTTATAATTTGAAGTAACTAATTAGTTTTTAATTTCACGCTCAAACACCCATTAGGATTTTTAAAAATCTTCTTTAGCTATGGAATTTTCCTTTTAACTGATCGCCTCCCTAAGGCCTGCATCAGGGGTATGCCTTTCACCAAAATTGCGTCTTTTTTCCTTACGCCTTTTGCTTTTAAAAATATGTACTGCACACCCGTGGTCTCCATGGAATTACTTTTTAATTTACATAAACCATTTACTTAAATACAATAATTATTATTTAATTATTAATTTTGAGTCTTTTGTTTGATTAATAAGTTTTTAATTTACCAGCACACTTCCCCAGAATTATTATGATGGATTTTTTAAAACACTTAGGCGGGTGTTAGACGATCTAAAAGGATAAAATAGTCGATGCCCCTTAGTCGATGCCCCGATAGTCAATGGTAGAGCTCCTCCTGTATGTGGTGAGCGAAAGCGCCTATCAATAATTACGAGGTTGCAGGTTCGAATCCTGTCCGGTGGTCGTTTATTAGAGGATTTAGCTCAAACGTTTTAACTGACTGTCAAAATCATTAAAATATATACAAAATGACGTTAATTATTAATTAATAATATTAATTGGTATTTTTTTTATTCAATTTGACTAAGTAGTTTTTAATTTTAACGCTCAAACTTTTTAATTAGACAGTATTCTATTTGAAACCTTCGATTAGATATAGTTCCTTTCAACTTAACACCAACCCTCATTAAATGATGCGTTGACTAACTAAACCCTCCATAGGCGGCGATTAATTGACCACGGACCTCCCCATCCCAATCATCTCAACATGTATAAATTTCCCATTTCATTCAAAATTATAAGAGATTTTTACCGCAACCACCCCTTTAGGAATTAATAAATAACATTTTAATTGACTAAATACCCCTCCCTACAAGACTCCCTCAATAGGGTAACCACACAAACAACCACTATCGGATCCCAACCCTCCCCATGACCCGTTTAATGCCTTTTAATTAGTGCGCGTTTTATTAACCCATACATAGACAAGGTTAATTGACAGCGGACTCTTTAGTTCCCACCTAATTAATTACTAATTACTTTAATTACCCTTCCCCACTCTTCTAAACATTTAATTAATTGATTTTTAATTAATTAATAATTAATAGTTAATCACTCTTACCCTCTCATTCAACCACTTAATTAATTAATAATTACTTTTTAATAAATTAATTATGTGTCTTTTATTGGAGAGGGTTTACCTCATAGCCTTTCAAGTGCCGCCGACCCCTTCCGTAGGTTTAGACTAACAAGACAAACACTTCCATAGACAGCTGACCCTTTAATTCCCATTTAATTAATTACTAAACTTTTAATAATTACTTTTAATTATTATTTAATTATTAATTACCCTTACCCCTCTTTCAACCACTTAATATAATAATTATTAGTTAATTATTAATTACTCTTCCCCTCCCATTCAATCCATTTAATTATTAATTAATTAATTTTTAATTATTAATTAGGGGCTTCTATTAGAGAGGGTTTACCTCATACTCTTTCAACTGACCGCCGTCCCTCCTTAAGGTTTGAGTTGATCAATTAAAATCCTTCAATAGGCACTGGTTAATTAACCACGGACCCTTCCCCTCCCGAATCCCTCAAAAGGTTTAATTAGCTAACCCACGACGGTGGCTTTCTCTCTACGACGGTGGCTTGCACCCTTTAAATCGGCCACGGACCCTTATAATTAATAATTATTATTTAACTATTATCTGCCCTTCCCCCAATTAAATCCACTTAATTAGTAATTATCATTTAATTACTTATTATTATTTAATTATTAATTAACCTTACCCCGCTTTCGACCACTTAATTAATTAATTTTTAATTAATTAATAATTATTAGTTAATTATTAATTACCCTTACCCCTCTTTCAACCACTTAATATAATAATTATTAGTTAATTATTAATTACTCTTCCCCTCACATTCAATCTATTTAATTATTAATTAATTAATTTTTAATTATTAATTAGGGGCTTCTATTAGAGAGGGTTTACCTCATAACCTTTCAACTTACCGCCAACCCTCCTTAAATTTTTCGCTGACAAATTCAAACCCGTCAATAGGCACAGGTTAACCGCTCTCGGACCCCTCCCCACACCCCACTCGTTCAATCGGTTTGTCCACTCAAACCTTTCTTTACCCACAGGCTAATTGCCCTCGGACCCCTCCCCACCCCACTCTTCAACAGGATTGTCCATTCAAACACTCCCATACCCACAGGTTAACCGCTCTCGGACCCCTCCTCCCACGACTCACTCAATACCTTTGAATTAAGTGCGCGAAATTTTACCGCGCTACGACGGTCCCTGTCTACTTACTACTGTGGGTCTCAAGTGTTTTTTATTTTATCAATTCCAAACGGAATAATAGAGTTTAACTCTATAATCCTGGGTGGGCATCAAGTGTTTTTTATTTTATGAATTCCAAACGGAATAATAGAGTTTAACTCTATAATCCTGGGTGGGCATCAAGTGTTTTTTATTTTATCAATTCCAAACGGAATAATAGAGTTTAACTCTATAATCCTGGGTGGGCATCAAGTGTTTTTTATTTTATCAATTCCAAACGGAATAATAGAGTTTAACTCTATAATCCTGGGTGGGCATCAAGTGTTTTTTATTTTATCAATTCCAAACGGAATAATAGAGTTTAACTCTATAATCCTGGGTGGGCATCAAGTGTTTTTTATTTTATCAATTCCAAACGGAATAATAGAGTTTAACTCTATAATCCTGGGTGGGCATCAAGTGTTTTTTATTTTATGAATTCAAAACGGAATAATAGAGTTTAACTCTATAATCCTGGGTGGGTCTCAAGTGTTTTTTATTTTATCAATTCCAAACGGAATAATAGAGTTTAACTCTATAATCCTGGGTGGCATCAAGTGTTTTTTATTTTATCAATTCCAAACGGAATAATAGAGTTTAACTCTATAATCCTGGGTGGGCATCAAGTGTTTTTTATTTTATGAATTCCAAACGGAATAATAGACTTTAACTCTATAATCCTGGGTGGGCATCAAGTGTTTTTTATTTTATCAATTCCAAACGGAATAATAGAGTTTAACTCTATAATCCTGGGTGGGCATCAAGTGTTTTTTATTTTATCAATTACAAACGGAATAATAGAGTTTAACTCTATAATCCTGGGCGGGTCTCAAGTGTTTTTTATTTTATCAATTCCAAACGGAATAATAGAGTTTAACTCTATAATCCTGGGTGGGCATCAAGTGTTTTTTTTATGAATTCCAAACGGAATAATAGAGTTTAACTCTATAATCCTGGGTGGGCATCAAGTGTTTTTTTTATGAATTCCAAACGGAATAATAGAGTTTAACTCTATAATCCTGGGTGGGCTTCAAGTGTTTTTTATTTTATGAATTCCAAACGGAATAATAGAGCATAACTCTATAATCCTGGGTGGGCTTCAAGTGTTTTTTATTTTATCAATTCCAAACGGAATAATAGAGTTTAACTCTATAATCCTGGGTGGGCATCAAGTGTTTTTATTTTATCAATTCCAAACGGAATAATAGAGTTTTACTCTATAATCCTGGGTGGGCATCAAGTGTTTTTTATTTTATCAATTCCAAACGGAATAATAGAGTTTAACTCTATAATCCTGGGTGGGCATCAAGTGTTTTTATTTTATCAATTCCAAACGGAATAATAGAGTTTAACTCTATAATCCTGGGTGGGCATCAAGTGTTTTTTATTTTATCAATTCCAAACGGAATAATAGAGTTTAACTCTATAATCCTGGGTGGTCTTCAAGTGTTTTTTATTTTATGAATTCCAAACGGAATAATAGTTTAACTCTATAATCCTGGGTGGGCATCAAGTGTTTTTTATTTTATCAATTCCAAACGGAATAATAGAGTTTAACTCTATAATCCTGGGTGGGCATCAAGTGTTTTTTATTTATCAATTCCAAACGGAATAATAGAGTTTAACTCTATAATCCTGGGTGGGCCTCAAGTGTTTTTTATTTTATGAATTCCAAACGGAATAAATATTCTCGGAGAAACACCCCTCTGAGTCTTCCATGTCCCAAAAAATATTAAAAAAATTTTTTTCAAAAATTTTCACAAATAGATAGGGTTAATGTAGAATCCGCTTAGAACAAGTTTTATAGACTGTTTTTAATGTAGTTTCGAATGAGCTATAGTATATCCAATTAAGTCATGTATTCGCGGAGAAACACCCCTCTGAGTCTTCCATGTCCCAAAAAATATTAAAAAAATTTTTTTCAAAAATTTTCTCAAATAGATAAGGTTACTGTAGAATCCGCTTAGAACAAGTTTTATAGACTGTTTTTAATGTAGTTTCGAAAGAGCTATAGTATATCCAAATAAGTCATGTATTCGCGGAGAAACACCCCTCTGAGTCTTCCATGTCCCAAAAAATATTAAAAAAATTTTTTTCAAAAATTTTCTCAAATAGATAAGGTTACTGTAGAATCCGCTTAGAACAAGTTTTATAGACTGTTTTTAATGTAGTTTCGAATGAGCTATAGTATATCCAAATAAGTCATGTATTCGCGGAGAAACACCCCTCTGAGTCTTCCATGTCCCAAAAAATATTAAAAAAATTTTTTCAAAAATTTTCTCAAATAGATAGGTGAGTCTTCCATGTCCCAAAAAATATTAAAAAAATTTTTTTCAAAAATTTTCTCAAATAGATAAGGTTACTGTAGAATCGCTTAGAACAAGTTTTATAGACTGTTTTTAATGTAGTTTCGAATGAGCTATAGTATATCCAAATAAGTCATGTATTCGCGGAGAAACACCCCTCTGAGTCTTCCATGTCCCAAAAATATTAAAAAAATTTTTTTCAAAAATTTTCACAAATAGATAGGGTTAATGTAGAATCCGCTTAGAACAAGTTTTATAGACTGTTTTTAATGTAGGTTCGAATGAGCTATAGTATATCCAATTAAGACATGTATTCTCGGAGAAACACCCCTCTGAGTCTTCCATGTCCCAAAAAATATTAAAAAAATTTTTTTCAAAAATTTTCACAACTAGATAGGGTTAATGTAGAATCCGCTTAGAACAAGTTTTATAGACTGTTTTTAATGTAGTTTCGAATGAGCTATAGTATATCCAATTAAGTCATGTATTCGCGGAGAAACACCCCTCTGAGTCTTCCATGTCCCAAAAAATATTAAAAAAATTTTTTTCAAAAATTTTCTCAAATAGATAAGATTACTGTAGAATCCGCTTAGAACAAGTTTTATAGACTGTTTTTAATGTAGTTTCGAAAGAGCTATAGTATATCCAAATAAGTCATGTATTCGCGGAGAAACGCCCATCTGAGTCTTCCATGTCCCAAAAAATATTAAAAAAATTTTTTTCAAAAATTTTCTCAAATAGATAAGGTTACTGTAGAATCCGCTTAGAACAAGTTTTATAGACTGTTTTTAATGTAGTTTCGAATGAGCTATAGTATATCCAAATAAGTCATGTATTCGCGGAGAAACACCCCTCTGAGTCTTCCATGTCCCAAAAAATATTAAAAAAATTTTTTCAAAAATTTTCTCAAATAGATAGGGTTGATGTAGAATCCGCTTAGAACAAGTTTTATAGACTGTTTTTAATGTAGTTTCGAATGAGCTATAGTATATCCAAATAAGTCATGTATTCGCGGAGAAACACCCCTCTGAGTCTTCCATTTCCCAAAAAATATTAAAAAAATTTTTTTCAAAAATTTTCACAAATAGATAGGGTTAATGTAGAATCCGCTTAGAACAAGTTTTATAGACTGTTTTTAATGTAGTTTCGAATGAGCTATAGTATATCCAATTAAGTCATGTATTCGCGGAGAAACACCCCTCTGAGTCTTCCATGTCCCAAAAAATATTAAAAAAATTTTTTTCTAAAATTTTCTCAAATAGATAAGGTTACTGTAGAATCCGCTTAGAACATTTTTTATAGACTGTTTTTAATGTAGTTTCGAAAGAGCTATAGTATATCCAAATAAGTCATGTATTCGCGGAGAAACACCCCTCTGAGTCTTCCATGTCCCAAAAAATATTAAAAAAATTTTTTTCAAAAATTTTCTCAAATAGATAAGGTTACTGTAGAATCCGCTTAGAACAAGTTTTATAGACTGTTTTTAATGTAGTTTCGAATGAGCTATAGTATATCCAATTAAGACATGTATTCTCGGAGAAACACCCCTCTGAGTCTTCCATGTCCCAAAAAATATTAAAAAAATTTTTTTCAAAAATTTTCTCAAATAGATAAGGTTACTGTAGAATCCGCTTAGAACAAGTTTTATAGACTGTTTTTAATGTAGTTTCGAAAGAGCTATAGTATATCCAAATAAGTCATGTATTCGCGGAGAAACACCCCTCTGAGTCTTCCATGTCCCAAAAAATATTAAAAAAATTTTTTCAAAAATTTTCTCAAATAGATAGGGTTGATGTAGAATCCGCTTAGAACAAGTTTTATAGACTGTTTTTAATGTAGTTTCGAATGAGCTATAGTATATCCAAATAAGTCATGTATTCGCGGAGAAACACCCCTCTGAGTCTTCCATTTCCCAAAAAATATTAAAAAAATTTTTTTCAAAAATTTTCACAAATAGATAGGGTTAATGTAGAATCCGCTTAGAACAAGTTTTATAGACTGTTTTTAATGTAGTTTCGAATGAGCTATAGTATATCCAATTAAGTCATGTATTCGCGGAGAAACACCCCTCTGAGTCTTCCATGTCCCAAAAAATATTAAAAAAATTTTTTTCTAAAATTTTCTCAAATAGATAAGGTTACTGTAGAATCCGCTTAGAACATTTTTTATAGACTGTTTTTAATGTAGTTTCGAAAGAGCTATAGTATATCCAAATAAGTCATGTATTCGCGGAGAAACACCCCTCTGAGTCTTCCATGTCCCAAAAAATATTAAAAAAATTTTTTTCAAAAATTTTCTCAAATAGATAAGGTTACTGTAGAATCCGCTTAGAACAAGTTTTATAGACTGTTTTTAATGTAGTTTCGAATGAGCTATAGTATATCCAATTAAGACATGTATTCTCGGAGAAACACCCCTCTGAGTCTTCCATGTCCCAAAAAATATTAAAAAAATTTTTTTCAAAAATTTTCTCAAATAGATAAGGTTACTGTAGAATCCGCTTAGAACAAGTTTTATAGACTGTTTTTAATGTAGTTTCGAAAGAGCTATAGTATATCCAAATAAGTCATGTATTCGCGGAGAAACACCCCTCTGAGTCTTCCATGTCCCAAAAAATATTAAAAAAATTTTTTTCAAAAATTTTCTCAAATAGATAAGGTTACTGTAGAATCCGCTTAGAACAAGTTTTATAGACTGTTTTTAATGTAGTTTCGAATGAGCTATAGTATATCCAAATGTCATGTATTCGCGGAGAAACACCCCTCTGAGTCTTCCATGTCCCAAAAAATATTAAAAAAATTTTTTTCAAAAATTTTCTCAAATAGATAAGGTTACTGTAGAATCCGCTTAGAACAAGTTTTATAGACTGTTTTTAATGTAGTTTCGAATGAGCTATAGTATATCCAAATAAGTCATGTATTCGCGGAGAAACACCCCTCTGAGTCTTCCATGTCCCAAAAAATATTAAAAAAATTTTTTCAAAAATTTTCTCAAATAGATAGGGTTAATGTAGAATCCGCTTAGAACAAGTTTTATAGACTGTTTTTAATGTAGTTTCGAATGAGCTATAGTATATCCTAATAAGTCATGTATTCGCGGAGAAACACCCCTCTGAGTCTTCTATGCCCAAAAAATATTAAAAAAATTTTTTCAAAAATTTTCTCAAATAGATAGGGTTAATGTAGAATCCGCTTAGAACAAGTTTTATAGACTGTTTTTAATGTAGTTTCGAATTAGCTATAGTATATCCAAATAAGTCATGTATTCGCGGAGAAACACCCCTCTGAGTCTTCCATGTCCCAAAAAATATTAAAAAAATTTTTTTCAAAAATTTTCTCACTAAGATAAGGTTGCTGTAGAATCCGCTTAGATCAAGTTTTATAGACTGTTTTTAATGTAGTTTCGAATGAGCTATAGTATATCCAAATAAGTCATGTATTCGCGGAGAAACACCCCTCTGAGTCTTCCATGTCCCAAAAAATATTAAAAAAATTTTTTTCAAAAATTTTCTCAAATAGATAATGTTGCTGTAGAATCCGCTTAGAACAAGTTTTATAGACTGTTTTTAATGTAGTTTCGAATGAGCTAATGTATATCCAAATAAGTCATGTATTCGCGGATAAACACCCCTCTGAGTCTTCCATGTCCCAAAAAATATTAAAAAAAAATTTTTCAAAAATTTTCTCAAATAGATAAGGTTACTGTAGAATCCGCTTAGAACAAGTTTTATAGACTGTTTTTAATGTAGTTTCGAATGAGCTATAGTATATCCAAATAAGTCATGTATTCGCGGAGAAACACCCCTCTGAGTCTTCCATGCCCAAAAAATATTAAAAAAATTTTTTTCAAAAATTTTCTCAAATAGATAAGGTTACTGTAGAATCCGCTTAGAACAAGTTTTATAGACTGTTTTTAATGTAGTTTCGAATGAGCTATAGTATATCCAAATAAGTCATGTATTCGCGGAGAAACACCCCTCTGAGTCTTCCATGTCCCAAAAAATATTAAAAAAAATTTTTTTCAAAAATTTTCTCACTAAGATAAGGTTGCTGTAGAATCCGCTTAGAACAAGTTTTATAGACTGTTTTTAATGTAGTTTCGAATGAGCTATAGTATATCCAAATAAGTCATGTATTCGCGGAGAAACACCCCTCTGAGTCTTCCATGTCCCAAAAAATATAAAAAAAAATTTTTTCAAAAATTTTCACAAATAGATAAGGTTACTGTAGAATCCGCTTAGAACAAGTTTTATAGACTGTTTTTAATGTAGTTTCGAAAGAGCTATAGTATATCCAAATAAGTCATGTATTCGCGGAGAAACACCCCTCTGAGTCTTCCATGTCCCAAAAAATATTAAAAAAATTTTTTTCAAAAATTTTCTCAAATAGATAAGGTTACTGTAGAATCCGCTTAGAACAAGTTTTATAGACTGTTTTTAATGTAGTTTCGAATGAGCTATAGTATATCCAAATGTCATGTATTCGCGGAGAAACACCCCTCTGAGTCTTCCATGTCCCAAAAAATATTAAAAAAATTTTTTTCAAAAATTTTCTCAAATAGATAAGGTTACTGTAGAATCCGCTTAGAACAAGTTTTATAGACTGTTTTTAATGTAGTTTCGAATGAGCTATAGTATATCCAAATAAGTCATGTATTCGCGGAGAAACACCCCTCTGAGTCTTCCATGTCCCAAAAAATATTAAAAAAATTTTTTCAAAAATTTTCTCAAATAGATAGGGTTAATGTAGAATCCGCTTAGAACAAGTTTTATAGACTGTTTTTAATGTAGTTTCGAATGAGCTATAGTATATCCTAATAAGTCATGTATTCGCGGAGAAACACCCCTCTGAGTCTTCTATGCCCAAAAAATATTAAAAAAATTTTTTCAAAAATTTTCTCAAATAGATAGGGTTAATGTAGAATCCGCTTAGAACAAGTTTTATAGACTGTTTTTAATGTAGTTTCGAATTAGCTATAGTATATCCAAATAAGTCATGTATTCGCGGAGAAACACCCCTCTGAGTCTTCCATGTCCCAAAAAATATTAAAAAAATTTTTTTCAAAAATTTTCTCACTAAGATAAGGTTGCTGTAGAATCCGCTTAGATCAAGTTTTATAGACTGTTTTTAATGTAGTTTCGAATGAGCTATAGTATATCCAAATAAGTCATGTATTCGCGGAGAAACACCCCTCTGAGTCTTCCATGTCCCAAAAAATATTAAAAAAATTTTTTTCAAAAATTTTCTCAAATAGATAATGTTGCTGTAGAATCCGCTTAGAACAAGTTTTATAGACTGTTTTTAATGTAGTTTCGAATGAGCTAATGTATATCCAAATAAGTCATGTATTCGCGGATAAACACCCCTCTGAGTCTTCCATGTCCCAAAAAATATTAAAAAAAAATTTTTCAAAAATTTTCTCAAATAGATAAGGTTACTGTAGAATCCGCTTAGAACAAGTTTTATAGACTGTTTTTAATGTAGTTTCGAATGAGCTATAGTATATCCAAATAAGTCATGTATTCGCGGAGAAACACCCCTCTGAGTCTTCCATGCCCAAAAAATATTAAAAAAATTTTTTTCAAAAATTTTCTCAAATAGATAAGGTTACTGTAGAATCCGCTTAGAACAAGTTTTATAGACTGTTTTTAATGTAGTTTCGAATGAGCTATAGTATATCCAAATAAGTCATGTATTCGCGGAGAAACACCCCTCTGAGTCTTCCATGTCCCAAAAAATATTAAAAAAAATTTTTTTCAAAAATTTTCTCACTAAGATAAGGTTGCTGTAGAATCCGCTTAGAACAAGTTTTATAGACTGTTTTTAATGTAGTTTCGAATGAGCTATAGTATATCCAAATAAGTCATGTATTCGCGGAGAAACACCCCTCTGAGTCTTCCATGTCCCAAAAAATATAAAAAAAAATTTTTTCAAAAATTTTCACAAATAGATAAGGTTACTGTAGAATCCGCTTAGAACAAGTTTTATAGACTGTTTTTAATGTAGTTTCGAAAGAGCTATAGTATATCCAAATAAGTCATGTATTCGCGGAGAAACACCCCTCTGAGTCTTCCATGTCCCAAAAAATATTAAAAAAATTTTTTTCAAAAATTTTCTCAAATAGATAAGGTTACTGTAGAATCCGCTTAGAACAAGTTTTATAGACTGTTTTTAATGTAGTTTCGAATGAGCTATAGTATATCCAAATAAGTCATGTATTCGCGGAGAAACACCCCTCTGAGTCTTCCATGTCCCAAAAAATATTAAAAAAATTTTTTTCAAAAATTTTCTCAAATAGATAAGGTTACTGTAGAATCCGCTTAGAACAAGTTTTATAGACTGTTTTTAATGTAGTTTCGAATGAGCTATAGTATATCCAAATAAGTCATGTATTCGCGGAGAAACACCCTTCTGAATCTTCCATGTCCCAAAAAATATTAAAAAAAATTTTTTTAAAAATTTTCACAAATAGATAGGGTTAATGTAGAATCCGCTTAGAACAAGTTTTATAGACTGTTTTTAATGTAGTAGTTTCGAATGAGCTATAGTATATCAAAATAAGTCATGTATTCGCGGAGAAACACCCCTCTGAGTCTTCCATGTCCCAAAAAATATTTAAAAAAATTTTTTCAAAAATTTTCACAAATAGATAGGGTTACTGTAGAATCCGCTTAGAACAAGTTTTATAGACTGTTTTTAATGTAGTTTCGAATGAGCTATAGTATATCCAAATAAGTCATGTATTCGCGGAGAAACACCCCTCTGAGTCTTCCATGTCCCAAAAAATATTAAAAAAATTTTTTCAAAAATTTTCTCAAATAGATAGGGTTAATGTAGAATCCGCTTAGAACAAGTTTTATAGACTGTTTTTAATGTAGTTTCGAATGAGCTATAGTATATCCTAATAAGTCATGTATTCGCGGAGAAACACCCCTCTGAGTCTTCTATGCCCAAAAAATATTAAAAAAATTTTTTCAAAAATTTTCTCAAATAGATAGGGTTAATGTAGAATCCGCTTAGAACAAGTTTTATAGACTGTTTTTAATGTAGTTTCGATTAGCTATAGTATATCCAAATAAGTCATGTATTCGCGGAGAAACACCCCTCTGAGTCTTCCATGTCCCAAAAAATATTAAAAAAATTTTTTTCAAAAATTTTCTCACTAAGATAAGGTTGCTGTAGAATCCGCTTAGATCAAGTTTTATAGACTGTTTTTAATGTAGTTTCGAATGAGCTATAGTATATCCAAATAAGTCATGTATTCGCGGAGAAACACCCCTCTGAGTCTTCCATGTCCCAAAAAATATTAAAAAAATTTTTTTCAAAAATTTTCTCAAATAGATAATGTTGCTGTAGAATCCGCTTAGAACAAGTTTTATAGACTGTTTTTAATGTAGTTTCGAATGAGCTAATGTATATCCAAATAAGTCATGTATTCGCGGATAAACACCCCTCTGAGTCTTCCATGTCCCAAAAAATATTAAAAAAAAATTTTTCAAAAATTTTCTCAAATAGATAAGGTTACTGTAGAATCCGCTTAGAACAAGTTTTATAGACTGTTTTTAATGTAGTTTCGAATGAGCTATAGTATATCCAAATAAGTCATGTATTCGCGGAGAAACACCCCTCTGAGTCTTCCATGCCCAAAAAATATTAAAAAAATTTTTTTCAAAAATTTTCTCAAATAGATAAGGTTACTGTAGAATCCGCTTAGAACAAGTTTTATAGACTGTTTTTAATGTAGTTTCGAATGAGCTATAGTATATCCAAATAAGTCATGTATTCGCGGAGAAACACCCCTCTGAGTCTTCCATGTCCCAAAAAATATTAAAAAAAATTTTTTTCAAAAATTTTCTCACTAAGATAAGGTTGCTGTAGAATCCGCTTAGAACAAGTTTTATAGACTGTTTTTAATGTAGTTTCGAATGAGCTATAGTATATCCAAATAAGTCATGTATTCGCGGAGAAACACCCCTCTGAGTCTTCCATGTCCCAAAAAATATAAAAAAAAATTTTTTCAAAAATTTTCACAAATAGATAAGGTTACTGTAGAATCCGCTTAGAACAAGTTTTATAGACTGTTTTTAATGTAGTTTCGAAAGAGCTATAGTATATCCAAATAAGTCATGTATTCGCGGAGAAACACCCCTCTGAGTCTTCCATGTCCCAAAAAATATTAAAAAAATTTTTTTCAAAAATTTTCTCAAATAGATAAGGTTACTGTAGAATCCGCTTAGAACAAGTTTTATAGACTGTTTTTAATGTAGTTTCGAATGAGCTATAGTATATCCAAATAAGTCATGTATTCGCGGAGAAACACCCCTCTGAGTCTTCCATGTCCCAAAAAATATTAAAAAAATTTTTTTCAAAAATTTTCTCAAATAGATAAGGTTACTGTAGAATCCGCTTAGAACAAGTTTTATAGACTGTTTTTAATGTAGTTTCGAATGAGCTATAGTATATCCAAATAAGTCATGTATTCGCGGAGAAACACCCTTCTGAATCTTCCATGTCCCAAAAAATATTAAAAAAAATTTTTTTAAAAATTTTCACAAATAGATAGGGTTAATGTAGAATCCGCTTAGAACAAGTTTTATAGACTGTTTTTAATGTAGTAGTTTCGAATGAGCTATAGTATATCAAAATAAGTCATGTATTCGCGGAGAAACACCCCTCTGAGTCTTCCATGTCCCAAAAAATATTTAAAAAAATTTTTTCAAAAATTTTCACAAATAGATAGGGTTAATGTAGAATCCGCTTAGAACAAGTTTTATAGACTGTTTTTAATGTAGTAGTTTCGAATGAGCTATAGTATATCCAAATAAGTCATGTATTCGCGGAGAAACACCCTTCTGAGTCTTCCATGTCACAAAAAATATTAAGAATTTTTTTTCAAAAATTTTCTCAAATAGATAGGGTTAATTTAGAATCCGCTTAGAACAAGTTTTATAGACTGTTTTTAATGTAGTTTCGAATGAGCTATAGTATATCCAAATAAGTCATGTATTTGCGGAGAAACACCCCTCTGAGTCTTCCATGTCCCAAAAAATATAAAAAAAATTTTTTTCAAAAATTTTCACAAATAGATAGGGTTAATGTAGAATCCGCTTAGAACAAGTTTTATAGACTGTTTTTAATGTAGTTTCGAATGAGCTATAGTATATCCAAATAAGTCATGTATTCGCGGAGAAACACCCTTCTGAATCTTCCATGTCCCAAAATATATTAAAAAAAATTTTTTCAAAAATTTTCTCAAATAGATAAGGTTACTGTAGAATCCGCTTAGAACAAGTTTTATAGACTGTTTTTAATGTAGTTTCGAATGAGCTATAGTATATCCAAATAAGTCATGTATTCGCGGAGAAACACCCTTCTGAATCTTCCATGTCCCAAAAAATATTAAAAAAAATTTTTTTTTAAATTTTCACAAATAGATAGGGTTAATGTAGAATCCGCTTAGAACAAGTTTTATAGACTGTTTTTAATGTAGTAGTTTCGAATGAGCTATAGTATATCCAAATAAGTCATGTATTCGCGGAGAAACACCCCTCTGAGTCTTCCATGTCCCAAAAAATATTAAAAAAAATTTTTTCAAAAATTTTCACAAATAGATAGGGTTAATGTAGAATCCGCTTAGAACAAGTTTTATAGACTGTTTTTAATGTAGTAGTTTCGAATGAGCTATAGTATATCCAAATAAGTCATGTATTCGCGGAGAAACACCCCTCTGAGTCTTCCATGTCCCAAAAAATATTAAAAAAAATTTTTTCAAAAATTTTCACAAATAGATAGGGTTAATGTAGAATCCGCTTAGAACAAGTTTTATAGACTGTTTTTAATGTAGTTTCGAATGAGCTATAGTATATCCAAATAAGTCATGTATTCGCGGAGAAACACCCTTCTGAATCTTCCATGTCCCAAAATATATTAAAAAAAATTTTTTCAAAAATTTTCACAAATAGATAGGGTTAATGTAGAATCCGCTTAGAACAAGTTTTATAGACTGTTTTTAATGTAGTTTCGAATGAGCTATAGTATATCCAAATAAGTCATGTATTCGCGGAGAAACACCCCTCTGAGTCTTCCATGTCCCAAAAAATATTAAAAAAAATTTTTTTTTAAATTTTCTCAAATAGATAAGGTTACTGTAGAATCCGCTTAGAACAAGTTTTATAGACTGTTTTTAATGTAGTTTCGAATGAGCTATAGTATATCCAAATAAGTCATGTATTTGCGGAGAAACACCCCTCTGAGTCTTCCATGTCCCAAAAAATATAAAAAAAATTTTTTTCAAAAATTTTCACAAATAGATAGGGTTAATGTAGAATCCGCTTAGAACAAGTTTTATAGACTGTTTTTAATGTAGTTTCGAATGAGCTATAGTATATCCAAATAAGTCATGTATTCGCGGAGAAACACCCTTCTGAATCTTCCATGTCCCAAAATATATTAAAAAAAATTTTTTCAAAAATTTTCTCAAATAGATAAGGTTACTGTAGAATCCGCTTAGAACAAGTTTTATAGACTGTTTTTAATGTAGTTTCGAATGAGCTATAGTATATCCAAATAAGTCATGTATTCGCGGAGAAACACCCTTCTGAATCTTCCATGTCCCAAAAAATATTAAAAAAAATTTTTTTTTAAATTTTCACAAATAGATAGGGTTAATGTAGAATCCGCTTAGAACAAGTTTTATAGACTGTTTTTAATGTAGTAGTTTCGAATGAGCTATAGTATATCCAAATAAGTCATGTATTCGCGGAGAAACACCCCTCTGAGTCTTCCATGTCCCAAAAAATATTAAAAAAAATTTTTTCAAAAATTTTCACAAATAGATAGGGTTAATGTAGAATCCGCTTAGAACAAGTTTTATAGACTGTTTTTAATGTAGTAGTTTCGAATGAGCTATAGTATATCCAAATAAGTCATGTATTCGCGGAGAAACACCCCTCTGAGTCTTCCATGTCCCAAAAAATATTAAAAAAAATTTTTTCAAAAATTTTCACAAATAGATAGGGTTAATGTAGAATCCGCTTAGAACAAGTTTTATAGACTGTTTTTAATGTAGTAGTTTCGAATGAGCTATAGTATATCCAAATAAGTCATGTATTCGCGGAGAAACACCCCTCTGAGTCTTCCATGTCCCAAAAAATATTAAAAAAAATTTTTTCAAAAATTTTCACAAATAGATAGGGTTAATGTAGAATCCGCTTAGAACAAGTTTTATAGACTGTTTTTAATGTAGTTTCGAATGAGCTATAGTATATCCAAATAAGTCATGTATTCGCGGAGAAACACCCTTCTGAATCTTCCATGTCCCAAAATATATTAAAAAAAATTTTTTCAAAAATTTTCACAAATAGATAGGGTTAATGTAGAATCCGCTTAGAACAAGTTTTATAGACTGTTTTTAATGTAGTTTCGAATGAGCTATAGTATATCCAAATAAGTCATGTATTCGCGGAGAAACACCCCTCTGAGTCTTCCATGTCCCAAAAAATATTAAAAAAAATTTTTTTTTAAATTTTCTCAAATAGATAAGGTTACTGTAGAATCCGCTTAGAACAAGTTTTATAGACTGTTTTTAATGTAGTTTCGAATGAGCTATAGTATATCCAAATAAGTCATGTATTCGCGGAGAAACACCCTTCTGAATCTTCCATGTCCCAAAAAATATTAAAAAAAATTTTTTCAAAAATTTTCACAAATAGATAGGGTTAATGTAGAATCCGCTTAGAACAAGTTTTATAGACTGTTTTAATGTAGTAGTTTCGAATGAGCTATAGTATATCCAAATAAGTCATGTATTCGCGGAGAAACACCCTTCTGAATCTTCCATGTCCCAAAATATATTAAAAAAAATTTTTTCAAAAATTTTCACAAATAGATAGGGTTAATGTAGAATCCGCTTAGAACAAGTTTTATAGACTGTTTTTAATGTAGTTTCGAATGAGCTATAGTATATCCAAATAAGTCATGTATTCGCGGAGAAACACCCCTCTGAGTCTTCCATGTCCCAAAAAATATTAAAAAAATTTTTTCAAAAATTTTCTCAAATAGATAAGGTTACTGTAGAATCCGCTTAGAACAAGTTTTATAGACTGTTTTTAATGTAGTTTCGAATGAGCTATAGTATATCCAAATAAGTCATGTATTCGCGGAGAAACACCCTTCTGAGTCTTCCATGTCACAAAAAATATTAAGAAATTTTTTTTCAAAAATTTTCACAAATAGATAGGGTTACTGTAGAATCCGCTTAGAACAAGTTTTATAGACTGTTTTTAATGTAGTTTCGAATGAGCTATAGTATATCCAAATAAGTCATGTATTTGCGGAGAAACACCCCTCTGAGTCTTCCATGTCCCAAAAAATATTAAAAAAAATTTTTTCAAAAATTTTCACAAATAGATAGGGTTAATGTAGAATCCGCTTAGAACAAGTTTTATAGACTGTTTTTAATGTAGTTTCGAATGAGCCCCCCCCCCCTTTTACCCCCCCCCCCCCTTTTACCCCTCGCCTCCATTTCAGCTTTTCTGATTGATGTACTCTACCATGTATAATTTAAAGGTCCTCGAGATTCTATTTATAAGGTCTATTTAGTTAAAGCAAGAGATAATTAAGCCTACCCATTTTTTAGAATTATGTCCTTTAAGGTTTGATTTCATTTAGAAACTTATTTATTTTACTCAATTTCTTTGAAATTTTTATCAAAACTTTATCAAGATTGTTTGTGATCAATTGTTTATATAAGAATTAGTGATGTTCGGGTATCCCGACTCCCGACACCCGACTCGGGAAATTTCCCGAGTTTTTGGCCTCCCGATCCCGATCCCGACTCCCGATGCCATTTCCCGACTAAGTCGGGAAATTTTTACACCCCTAAGAATGGCTTTTTCTGATAAAATTTTATTTTGAAAGGAAAAAAATAAAGGGAAAAAATAAAAAAGTGGAAAGGAAAAATAAAATATATAAATTTTTCTCAGAAAACTATTGTTGAGATGTGGTTGAGTGGTTAAGTTGAGCGACTTCGGTTACTTTTATGGGCTGGGTTCGAATCCAGGGTTGGTAAATGTTATTTAAATAATTTTTCCTTCGAAAAATAAATGGTTTTCAACATTGATTTTGATTCTAAAATTTTAAAGTTATATTTTTTAATACATATTATAAACGTCAAAAAACTGTAAAAAAATTAATTTAGTCATTAATTTTCAAAAATTTTCGCCTGCGGCGCAAAAACTGAAAAATTCTGACTTCTTAGCCTCAAACTTAAAAAAATTTTGCCTGCGGCGCTGAGGGAGGAAAATCACTTCTTAGTCTACCAAATTTAAAAGAAAATGATGAAATCTAGCTCAGTGGCGCTTCATTTTTTAAAATTGTTTCAAAGTTACTCCCCTCCTCTTTTGGATTGGTTTTATTTAGTCTTTGTAACTGCTGCTCTCTAAGAAAATTTTCCTCAAAGCCTCCAACCCGGCTTTCCATTTCTCAAAATTTTCGCCTCCGGCGGTAAATAAAAGACGAAGTCTGGTTCTTAGCCTTCCAGACTTAAGAGAATTCCAGACTTAAGCACACAAAGGCTTTGAGATTAAGAGGGATATTAAAAGACTGCCGAGAGTGGTCATAACATCAAGGGCGTATCCAAGAGGTTAGATGTCTGGCTTCTTGACTTTCCAAAATTCTCAAAATTTTCGCCTGCATTGCAAAAAATTGGAATTTTTGGCGCCGAAGGCGCCAAAATTTTTTATGTTGTAAATTCCCGACTCCCGATCCCGACTCCCGAGGTCATTTCCCGACCCGACTCCCGTTTCCCGATTCCCGAGTTTTTTCTTCTCCCGAACATCACTAAGCTATAGTATATCCAAATAAGTCATGTATTCGCGGAGAAACACCCTTCTGAGTCTTCCATGTCACAAAAAATATTAAGAAATTTTTTTTCAAAAATTTTCACAAATAGATAGGGTTACTGTAGAATCCGCTTAGAACAAGTTTTATAGACTGTTTTTAATGTAGTTTCGAATGAGCTATAGTATATCCAAATAAGTCATGTATTTGCGGAGAAACACCCCTCTGAGTCTTCCATGTCCCAAAAAATATTAAAAAAAATTTTTTCAAAAATTTTCTCAAATAGATAAGGTTACTGTAGAATCCGCTTAGAACAAGTTTTATAGACTGTTTTTAATGTAGTTTCGAATGAGCTATAGTATATCCAAATAAGTCATGTATTCGCGGAGAAACACCCTTCTGAATCTTCCATGTCCCAAAATATATTAAAAAAAATTTTTTCAAAAATTTTCACAAATAGATAGGGTTAATGTAGAATCCGCTTAGAACAAGTTTTATAGACTGTTTTTAATGTAGTAGTTTCGAATGAGCTATAGTATATCCAAATAAGTCATGTATTCGCGGAGAAACACCCCTCTGAGTCTTCCATGTCCCAAAAAATATTAAAAAAAATTTTTTCAAAAATTTTCACAAATAGATAGGGTTAATGTAGAATCCGCTTAGAACAAGTTTTATAGACTGTTTTTAATGTAGTAGTTTCGAATGAGCTATAGTATATCCAAATAAGTCATGTATTCGCGGAGAAACACCCTTCTGAGTCTTCCATGTCACAAAAAATATTAAGAAATTTTTTTTCAAAAATTTTCACAAATAGATAGGGTTACTGTAGAATCCGCTTAGAACAAGTTTTATAGACTGTTTTTAATGTAGTTTCGAATGAGCTATAGTATATCCAAATAAGTCATGTATTTGCGGAGAAACACCCCTCTGAGTCTTCCATGTCCCAAAAAATATTAAAAAAAATTTTTTCAAAAATTTTCACAAATAGATAGGGTTAATGTAGAATCCGCTTAGAACAAGTTTTATAGACTGTTTTTAATGTAGTTTCGAATGAGCTATAGTATATCCAAATAAGTCATGTATTCGCGGAGAAACACCCCTCTGAGTCTTCCATGTCCCAAAAAATATTAAGAAATTTTTTTTCAAAAATTTTCACAAATAGATAGGGTTACTGTAGAATCCGCTTAGAACAAGTTTTATAGACTGTTTTTAATGTAGTTTCGAATGAGCTATAGTATATCCAAATAAGTCATGTATTCGCGGAGAAACACCCTTCTGAGTCTTCCATGTCACAAAAAATATTAAGAAATTTTTTTTCAAAAATTTTCTCAAATAGATAGGGTTAATTTAGAATCCGCTTAGAACAAGTTTTATAGACTGTTTTTAATGTAGTTTCGAATGAGCTATAGTATATCCAAATAAGTCATGTATTTGCGGAGAAACACCCCTCTGAGTCTTCCATGTCCCAAAAAATATAAAAAAAATTTTTTTCAAAAATTTTCACAAATAGATAGGGTTAATGTAGAATCCGCTTAGAACAAGTTTTATAGACTGTTTTTAATGTAGTTTCGAATGAGCTATAGTATATCCAAATAAGTCATGTATTCGCGGAGAAACACCCTTCTGAATCTTCCATGTCCCAAAATATATTAAAAAAAATTTTTTCAAAAATTTTCTCAAATAGATAAGGTTACTGTAGAATCCGCTTAGAACAAGTTTTATAGACTGTTTTTAATGTAGTTTCGAATGAGCTATAGTATATCCAAATAAGTCATGTATTCGCGGAGAAACACCCTTCTGAATCTTCCATGTCCCAAAAAATATTAAAAAAAATTTTTTTTTAAATTTTCACAAATAGATAGGGTTAATGTAGAATCCGCTTAGAACAAGTTTTATAGACTGTTTTTAATGTAGTAGTTTCGAATGAGCTATAGTATATCCAAATAAGTCATGTATTCGCGGAGAAACACCCCTCTGAGTCTTCCATGTCCCAAAAAATATTAAAAAAAATTTTTTCAAAAATTTTCACAAATAGATAGGGTTAATGTAGAATCCGCTTAGAACAAGTTTTATAGACTGTTTTTAATGTAGTAGTTTCGAATGAGCTATAGTATATCCAAATAAGTCATGTATTCGCGGAGAAACACCCCTCTGAGTCTTCCATGTCCCAAAAAATATTAAAAAAAATTTTTTCAAAAATTTTCACAAATAGATAGGGTTAATGTAGAATCCGCTTAGAACAAGTTTTATAGACTGTTTTTAATGTAGTAGTTTCGAATGAGCTATAGTATATCCAAATAAGTCATGTATTCGCGGAGAAACACCCCTCTGAGTCTTCCATGTCCCAAAAAATATTAAAAAAAATTTTTTCAAAAATTTTCACAAATAGATAGGGTTAATGTAGAATCCGCTTAGAACAAGTTTTATAGACTGTTTTTAATGTAGTTTCGAATGAGCTATAGTATATCCAAATAAGTCATGTATTCGCGGAGAAACACCCTTCTGAATCTTCCATGTCCCAAAATATATTAAAAAAAATTTTTTCAAAAATTTTCACAAATAGATAGGGTTAATGTAGAATCCGCTTAGAACAAGTTTTATAGACTGTTTTTAATGTAGTTTCGAATGAGCTATAGTATATCCAAATAAGTCATGTATTCGCGGAGAAACACCCCTCTGAGTCTTCCATGTCCCAAAAAATATTAAAAAAAATTTTTTTTTAAATTTTCTCAAATAGATAAGGTTACTGTAGAATCCGCTTAGAACAAGTTTTATAGACTGTTTTTAATGTAGTTTCGAATGAGCTATAGTATATCCAAATAAGTCATGTATTCGCGGAGAAACACCCTTCTGAATCTTCCATGTCCCAAAAAATATTAAAAAAAATTTTTTCAAAAATTTTCACAAATAGATAGGGTTAATGTAGAATCCGCTTAGAACAAGTTTTATAGACTGTTTTAATGTAGTAGTTTCGAATGAGCTATAGTATATCCAAATAAGTCATGTATTCGCGGAGAAACACCCTTCTGAATCTTCCATGTCCCAAAATATATTAAAAAAAATTTTTTCAAAAATTTTCACAAATAGATAGGGTTAATGTAGAATCCGCTTAGAACAAGTTTTATAGACTGTTTTTAATGTAGTTTCGAATGAGCTATAGTATATCCAAATAAGTCATGTATTCGCGGAGAAACACCCCTCTGAGTCTTCCATGTCCCAAAAAATATTAAAAAAATTTTTTCAAAAATTTTCTCAAATAGATAAGGTTACTGTAGAATCCGCTTAGAACAAGTTTTATAGACTGTTTTTAATGTAGTTTCGAATGAGCTATAGTATATCCAAATAAGTCATGTATTCGCGGAGAAACACCCTTCTGAGTCTTCCATGTCACAAAAAATATTAAGAAATTTTTTTTCAAAAATTTTCACAAATAGATAGGGTTACTGTAGAATCCGCTTAGAACAAGTTTTATAGACTGTTTTTAATGTAGTTTCGAATGAGCTATAGTATATCCAAATAAGTCATGTATTTGCGGAGAAACACCCCTCTGAGTCTTCCATGTCCCAAAAAATATTAAAAAAAATTTTTTCAAAAATTTTCACAAATAGATAGGGTTAATGTAGAATCCGCTTAGAACAAGTTTTATAGACTGTTTTTAATGTAGTTTCGAATGAGCCCCCCCCCCTTTTACCCCCCCCCCCCTTTTACCCCTCGCCTCCATTTCAGCTTTTCTGATTGATGTACTCTACCATGTATAATTTAAAGGTCCTCGAGATTCTATTTATAAGGTCTATTTAGTTAAAGCAAGAGATAATTAAGCCTACCCATTTTTTAGAATTATGTCCTTTAAGGTTTGATTTCATTTAGAAACTTATTTATTTTACTCAATTTCTTTGAAATTTTTATCAAAACTTTATCAAGATTGTTTGTGATCAATTGTTTATATAAGAATTAGTGATGTTCGGGTATCCCGACTCCCGACACCCGACTCGGGAAATTTCCCGAGTTTTTGGCCTCCCGATCCCGATCCCGACTCCCGATGCCATTTCCCGACTAAGTCGGGAAATTTTTACACCCCTAAGAATGGCTTTTTCTGATAAAATTTTATTTTGAAAGGAAAAAAATAAAGGGAAAAAATAAAAAAGTGGAAAGGAAAAATAAAATATATAAATTTTTCTCAGAAAACTATTGTTGAGATGTGGTTGAGTGGTTAAGTTGAGCGACTTCGGTTACTTTTATGGGCTGGGTTCGAATCCAGGGTTGGTAAATGTTATTTAAATAATTTTTCCTTCGAAAAATAAATGGTTTTCAACATTGATTTTGATTCTAAAATTTTAAAGTTATATTTTTTAATACATATTATAAACGTCAAAAAACTGTAAAAAAATTAATTTAGTCATTAATTTTCAAAAATTTTCGCCTGCGGCGCAAAAACTGAAAAATTCTGACTTCTTAGCCTCAAACTTAAAAAAATTTTGCCTGCGGCGCTGAGGGAGGAAAATCACTTCTTAGTCTACCAAATTTAAAAGAAAATGATGAAATCTAGCTCAGTGGCGCTTCATTTTTTAAAATTGTTTCAAAGTTACTCCCCTCCTCTTTTGGATTGGTTTTATTTAGTCTTTGTAACTGCTGCTCTCTAAGAAAATTTTCCTCAAAGCCTCCAACCCGGCTTTCCATTTCTCAAAATTTTCGCCTCCGGCGGTAAATAAAAGACGAAGTCTGGTTCTTAGCCTTCCAGACTTAAGAGAATTCCAGACTTAAGCACACAAAGGCTTTGAGATTAAGAGGGATATTAAAAGACTGCCGAGAGTGGTCATAACATCAAGGGCGTATCCAAGAGGTTAGATGTCTGGCTTCTTGACTTTCCAAAATTCTCAAAATTTTCGCCTGCATTGCAAAAAATTGGAATTTTTGGCGCCGAAGGCGCCAAAATTTTTTATGTTGTAAATTCCCGACTCCCGATCCCGACTCCCGAGGTCATTTCCCGACCCGACTCCCGTTTCCCGATTCCCGAGTTTTTTCTTCTCCCGAACATCACTAAGCTATAGTATATCCAAATAAGTCATGTATTCGCGGAGAAACACCCTTCTGAGTCTTCCATGTCACAAAAAATATTAAGAAATTTTTTTTCAAAAATTTTCACAAATAGATAGGGTTACTGTAGAATCCGCTTAGAACAAGTTTTATAGACTGTTTTTAATGTAGTTTCGAATGAGCTATAGTATATCCAAATAAGTCATGTATTTGCGGAGAAACACCCCTCTGAGTCTTCCATGTCCCAAAAAATATTAAAAAAAATTTTTTCAAAAATTTTCACAAATAGATAGGGTTAATGTAGAATCCGCTTAGAACAAGTTTTATAGACTGTTTTTAATGTAGTTTCGAATGAGCTATAGTATATCCAAATAAGTCATGTATTCGCGGAGAAACACCCTTCTGAATCTTCCATGTCCCAAAATATATTAAAAAAAATTTTTTCAAAAATTTTCACAAATAGATAGGGTTAATGTAGAATCCGCTTAGAACAAGTTTTATAGACTGTTTTTAATGTAGTAGTTTCGAATGAGCTATAGTATATCCAAATAAGTCATGTATTCGCGGAGAAACACCCCTCTGAGTCTTCCATGTCCCAAAAAATATTAAAAAAAATTTTTTCAAAAATTTTCACAAATAGATAGGGTTAATGTAGAATCCGCTTAGAACAAGTTTTATAGACTGTTTTTAATGTAGTAGTTTCGAATGAGCTATAGTATATCCAAATAAGTCATGTATTCGCGGAGAAACACCCTTCTGAGTCTTCCATGTCACAAAAAATATTAAGAAATTTTTTTTCAAAAATTTTCACAAATAGATAGGGTTACTGTAGAATCCGCTTAGAACAAGTTTTATAGACTGTTTTTAATGTAGTTTCGAATGAGCTATAGTATATCCAAATAAGTCATGTATTTGCGGAGAAACACCCCTCTGAGTCTTCCATGTCCCAAAAAATATTAAAAAAAATTTTTTCAAAAATTTTCACAAATAGATAGGGTTAATGTAGAATCCGCTTAGAACAAGTTTTATAGACTGTTTTTAATGTAGTTTCGAATGAGCTATAGTATATCCAAATAAGTCATGTATTCGCGGAGAAACACCCCTCTGAGTCTTCCATGTCCCAAAAAATATTAAGAAATTTTTTTTCAAAAATTTTCACAAATAGATAGGGTTACTGTAGAATCCGCTTAGAACAAGTTTTATAGACTGTTTTTAATGTAGTTTCGAATGAGCTATAGTATATCCAAATAAGTCATGTATTTGCGGAGAAACACCCCTCTGAGTCTTCCATGTCACAAAAAATATTAAGAAATTTTTTTTCAAAAATTTTCACAAATAGATAGGGTTAATGTAGAATCCGCTTAGAACAAGTTTTATAGACTGTTTTTAATGTAGTAGTTTCGAATGAGCTATAGTATATCCAAATAAGTCATGTATTCGCGGAGAAACACCCCTCTGAGTCTTCCATGTCCCAAAAAATATTAAAAAAAATTTTTTCAAAAATTTTCACAAATAGATAGGGTTAATGTAGAATCCGCTTAGAACAAGTTTTATAGACTGTTTTTAATGTAGTAGTTTCGAATGAGCTATAGTATATCCAAATAAGTCATGTATTCGCGGAGAAACACCCTTCTGAGTCTTCCATGTCACAAAAAATATTAAGAAATTTTTTTTTCAAAAATTTTCACAAATAGATAGGGTTACTGTAGAATCCGCTTAGAACAAGTTTTATAGACTGTTTTTAATGTAGTTTCGAATGAGCTATAGTATATCCAAATAAGTCATGTATTTGCGGAGAAACACCCCTCTGAGTCTTCCATGTCCCAAAAAATATTAAAAAAAATTTTTTCAAAAATTTTCACAAATAGATAGGGTTAATGTAGAATCCGCTTAGAACAAGTTTTATAGACTGTTTTTAATGTAGTTTCGAATGAGCTATAGTATATCCAAATAAGTCATGTATTCGCGGAGAAACACCCTTCTGAATCTTCCATGTCCCAAAATATATTAAAAAAAATTTTTTCAAAAATTTTCACAAATAGATAGGGTTAATGTAGAATCCGCTTAGAACAAGTTTTATAGACTGTTTTTAATGTAGTTTCGAATGAGCTATAGTATATCCAAATAAGTCATGTATTCGCGGAGAAACACCCTTCTGAATCTTCCATGTCCCAAAATATATTAAAAAAAATTTTTTTTTAAATTTTCACAAATAGATAGGGTTAATGTAGAATCCGCTTAGAACAAGTTTTATAGACTGTTTTTAATGTAGTAGTTTCGAATGAGCTATAGTATATCCAAATAAGTCATGTATTCGCGGAGAAACACCCCTCTGAGTCTTCCATGTCCCAAAAAATATTAAAAAAAATTTTTTCAAAAATTTTCACAAATAGATAGGGTTAATGTAGAATCCGCTTAGAACAAGTTTTATAGACTGTTTTTAATGTAGTAGTTTCGAATGAGCTATAGTATATCCAAATAAGTCATGTATTCGCGGAGAAACACCCTTCTGAGTCTTCCATGTCACAAAAAATATTAAGAAATTTTTTTTTCAAAAATTTTCACAAATAGATAGGGTTACTGTAGAATCCGCTTAGAACAAGTTTTATAGACTGTTTTTAATGTAGTTTCGAATGAGCTATAGTATATCCAAATAAGTCATGTATTTGCGGAGAAACACCCCTCTGAGTCTTCCATGTCCCAAAAAATATTAAAAAAAAATTTTTCAAAAATTTTCACAAATAGATAGGGTTAATGTAGAATCCGCTTAGAACAAGTTTTATAGACTGTTTTTAATGTAGTTTCGAATGAGCTATAGTATATCCAAATAAGTCATGTATTCGCGGAGAAACACCCTTCTGAATCTTCCATGTCCCAAAATATATTAAAAAAAATTTTTTCAAAAATTTTCACAAATAGATAGGGTTAATGTAGAATCCGCTTAGAACAAGTTTTATAGACTGTTTTTAATGTAGTTTCGAATGAGCTATAGTATATCCAAATAAGTCATGTATTCGCGGAGAAACACCCTTCTGAATCTTCCATGTCCCAAAATATATTAAAAAAAATTTTTTCAAAAATTTTCTCAAATAGATAGGGTTAATGTAGAATCCGCTTAGAACAAGTTTTATAGACTGTTTTTAATGTAGTTTCGAATGAACTATAGTATATCCAAATAAGTCATGTATTCGCGGAGAAACACCCTTCTGAATCTTCCATGTCCCAAAAAATATTAAAAAAATTTTTTTCAAAAATTTTCTCAAATAGATAGGGTTAATGTAGAATCCGCTTAGAACAAGTTTTCACTTATTAGTGTATTTAATTTACCAAGACGAATTGTACACGATCAATATACCATAAGATATAATACGATAAATTTTGTGGGGTAATTATTTTTTGACTGACTATATTTAAAATGGATTTTCTCGGAGGATTCACCTAGAGCATTTAAAACGCTTAGGCGGGAGTTAAATGATCTAAAAGAATCGTCTCCCAGATTCTGCAGGATTACCAAACATTTGTTCTTGTATTTAACTGATTTATACACAATAGTTTAAAAAGAATAAAATTTCTTCTTTGTCAATATCCCAATATATTTATCAATTAATGAACAGAAATAGCTATCTGTTTTGTTGAATAGAGAGTATTTGGTTAAAGTTGAATATTTAAATACATATGTCCAGATGGACTTCGACTGGTAGAAGAAGAATATTCATTTTTGTTTTAGCGTTGTGAAAAAAAAAAGAAAAAAAATCTGTGAAAAAAGATTATTAAATAAAAAATAAATTGCAACAGCAACAAATGTTAAAAAATAATAAATCGTTAAAAACAACAATTTATACCAAACAAAAAATGGTAAAATTCCGTCATATCACCCGGAAACCGATTCAGACAAATGATATGTCATTCGAAAGATCTCGCCGAGCTGAGTCGAACGACACCGAAATTAGCTTCGGGACTCACATATGGGCCGAGATATAGGTCCCTGAAAATCGAAAAACCAAAGGGGGGAGTAAGCTCAATTTTGGGGTGAAAAATTCGAATATGCAAATTATACCTCATTCGAAAGAGCTTGTCTAGCTGAGTCGAATGAAACCAAAATCAACGAAATTCGACTTGATTTGGCAAAGTTATGATCGTTTCTTTTAGCTCCTTACCTATGGTCTCCGAGTAAGTTTTTGATGCTTCTGAGGCCCCAGGTATGTCCAGAGTAAGGGAGATAGGAATAGGTTTATGTTACGAGCCCAGACCCAGCGCCCGTAGACTCCCCGCGAGGCGCGTGCCGCAAAACCCCGCGCGAAGCGCGGGGTTTTGCACAAGCGCCTCGCCGACGCCCCATAGGTTTATGTTGACCATTTTGAACCTGTTTATCTTGGCTCAGAATAAAGATCTCGAGCTGAATTTGGTGTCATTCGACTCAGCTCGAGGAGCTCTTTCAAATGAGCTATCATTCAAAAAATCGAATTTTTCACCCCAAAATTGAGTTTACTCCCCCCTATGGTTTTTCGATTTTCAGGGACCTATATCTCGGCCCATTGTTGAGTCCCGAAGCTAATTTTGGTGTCGTTCGACTCAGCTCGGCGAGATCTTTCGAATGACATATCATTTGTCTGAATCGGTTTCCGGGTGATATGACGGAATTTTTCCCAAAAAATATTCCTATATTCTAACAAACAAAAATGACTATTCCATAGGTAAACGATTACGATATCCAAAAGTTGAAATAAAGCAAAAATTGAGTTCTTTGACTAAAATTAAACGCCAGAGAAGCATTTCCTTGATATTTTTTGGAATATAAGGCAACTTTAAGAGAAGACGTCTGGACTTGTCACCTGAAAATAATTATAATAATTCACAGAAATCTGACTTTTTGACTCCTGCCAAAATTACACGTCCGACGCACCTTTATGCGAAATCGGGTATCGGAAGAGTAAACATAAACTTTTCGGTTTTTGTGTAGTCCCCCCCCCCCCCCATAAACCCCGCACAATTTTCTTCGGAGGCTGTAAAAGTACCTCTGTAACGAGGCAGAAGTTAACCCAGATATTCTAAGAATTGTAAAGTCCCTAAGACTTGTATAGATTAAAAATTAACCTTTTCCTTTAGGCTTCTCTTTAGTCAAACGAATAGCAAAGTTGATGAAGTAACGCTCCTTTGATGCCAATGTTGAGGCACTACAACCAGCTGTGCGGGCTCCTGAAGGAAAAAGGTCGCTCAAATAGGTTTCGATTATTGCAACTGAAACAAAATTTTCTTTATAAAACCCCTCAAAACTTCTCAAAAAAATTTACCAAATCCAAAAGAGAAGAAGACAACATAAACTGCAATGAAGACAATACTGAGATAAGCAGCAAGACATCCTCCTGAAGCATTAATAGGGACTATTGTTGTCACATCATTCCTTCCTCTAAGCAATTGCAAACTCCTCTCAGCTTCCATAAAATTTTCATGAACAATGTAGCAGTATTTGGGTGATTCAGGACAGAAGAACCCCAACAAAGTTAATTGAACACTTAGAGGTATCTAGAATAAAATAAATTTTGAAGTGAAAATTTAAAAAGAAAATTAACGTAGGAAAGTAGAAATATTAAATGCCAATTCTCCTCATCTCCCGACGTAAAAGGCAGGCCAACAACCAACGCGAATTGAAAGACAGTATAGAGGAAGACATTGGACATACATCCTACAGCACCACGCAAATTTATTGGAGCAATTTCGCTTAGATATATTGATGCAAGTCCCGTATTGATTCCTGAAAATCGTAAATAAAATCGTTTCAAATTTATTAAACAAAATAAACCAGAATTGAAGCCAATGAAAAATCTTGAGATTTCAATTTCGTCTAGGAGGAGAATAGGAGCAGTTATTGACCTGAAAATTGAAATGAAAATTTTTTTGATTATCCCCTTCCAGTCATAAAAACTAGCCAAATTATCTCTTCTTTGTAAACAGCATCAGAGCCATGAATTCGTTTATATGAACTTCTCTGCCATTCAATAAGTATTTTTGCTGAATTTAAAAAATTAAAAATATTTTTTTCCTCTAAAAAATACCTAGAGTATTTAGAGCGCCAAGATGAAATCCCACTTGAGAACCCTTAAAATAAATAAACTTTATTCCCATTTTTCCCTATAATCATTCCGGAAATATAAAATGTTATCCGGAAAGTTCTTAGTCTAACATTAAGTGTGTTTTCATTTTGTATTTTTGAAAGGTCCCCGGGAAAGGGTTTCGCATTTTTCTTTCCCTGTGAACTAAAAATTCGCTAAAAAAAGCCCTGAATGGGAATTTTTGGGAAAGTTTTTATTTTTAATAATTTTTGAATGACCGCATTTCCATAACGTCGACCACTCGGACCGGCGCCTCCTCCATGCAAAATCACACCACTACTTCCGGCCCCCAAACTCGTTACTGAAGTATATCCGCCTCCGCTCCTCCGTCCTACACTTCTTGATCTTGGGTAATTCTGAAAAATTTCGAAAAGTCATTTAAGGAAAACTTTTATTTTACGTCGTCAAATTCATCTCGATCACTTTGTGTGTGATCTTGCTCTTCCTCTCCAGGTGGATGATGTGTCTGAAAATTCAAACAAAAAATTAAAAATAGTAAAACAGCTGGGCTATAGCTATTTATCTCCTTTAGCTAGTGCAAAAGGTTAATAGGCGGCTGGGTGCGAACCAGCATCTTCAATAAACCGGACTGATGTGTTATCCATTGCACCACGCTGCCTACTGCAGCCTTAGGAATTAAATAGCTATATGGTTTACAATAAGTACGTGTATTCCAGCCTCTCGAACTTCGACCCTCGAATCTTCAAACACTATAACTCGAAATTTTTTGTGACATCCATCATCATAAAATCTACAATAAAAATAAGTTGCATTGTTTATTCCAAGCAAGGGTCTTTGTTCGTCAAATCGGCCTACTAGACGTAATTCCCTCCATTCTTCATATCTCTGCCTGTTTGGAAAAGTAATGTGGTGGCGGTAACGTACACGAAAACGGACCATTTAAATAGATAAAATAAATTAATTATCTAAAATAGAGGGATAAATTAATTAAATTCTTATATAAACAATTGATCACAAACAATCTTGATAAAGTTTTGATAAAAATTTCAAAGAAATTGAGTAAAATAAATGAGTTTCTAAATGAAATCAAACCTTAAAGGACATAATTCTAAAAAATGGGTAGGCTTAATTATCTCTTGCTTTAACTAAATAGACCTTATAAATAGAATCTCGAGGATCTTTAAATTATACATGGTAGAGTACATCAATCAGAAAAGCTGAAATGGAGGGGAGGGGTAAAAGGGGGGGGGAGGGGTTCTAGCCAAAGAATTACCAGATCTTCAATTAAATAAGCCTTAAATTAGTGATAAAGGAATAAAGAAGATAAATAATTATTGAAGGATGATATAAGAAGTTCAAAGATGATATATTCAAAGAGGATATATTACAAAAAGTCTAATCAAAACCTTTTGTAATTACTGGAGCGCGGATTTATAGGCAAATTCATTTTTTCTGCGAGCTTGGCATAATGTTGCAATGATGATTCACCTAGCAGCATTTAAAACGCTTAGGCGGGGGTAAACTATCTAAAAAGGAAAAAGAGAAAACATTAGTCGATGCCCCAGTAGTTCAGTGGTAGAGCTCCTGTAGGTGGTGAGCGAACCCACCTAGCAAAAAAGATGAGGAGGTCACGGGTCGGATCCTGCCCGGTGGATAAGCTTTTAAATTTTTTCTATGTAATGCTATAATTACATAAAGCCAGTGTTTTTTATGTAAACACGGCATAACACGTTCAAACAACGTGTTTTTTATCCGCCATTGATGGATCCTCTCAAACAATTGTTGAACCTTTTCTTAGGCACAATGGCAGATTTTTTCTTGTTCATTGACGGGCCCTTCTCTCTTGCACATTTCTGTAACCACTTCCTTCCATCCATTACCAGACCCATTTCACCCATTACTGGACCCTTTTCCTTTGAAAATTTGCGGGACTCTTTTCTTTGGCTATTACCGGAACTCTTTGCTCACCCATTACGGAGAACCTTTTATCAAACGGGTACCAAAGTTAAGCCATTGAAGGATAAAAATTTCCTTCTTTTTTGCCCCCTTTTCTTTCCTCTTCCTTCTTTTTTAAAACAAAAAAAAATTAAAATTTAAAACAAAAATTCAAAAAAAAACAAAATAAAATCTAAAAAATTTCTAGGTATGAATAATTAAAAAAATATTTTAAACAAAAAAAAAGATTAAAAAAGGCATTTATAAAAAAAATTATATAAATAAATTTTTAAAATCAACCACACACAAATTATATCCAAAAAGAAAACACAAAACTTAGAAAAAAATTTTTCTTTTTCAAATTTATTCAACTTCACCACGTTTTCTTTCTTCTTCCTTCTTTTTTGATGATCGTTCCTTTCTTTTTCTTTCTCCTCTATAGTCTTTTTCTTCATTTTCTTTTCTATTTTCCTTCTTTCTTCTCTTCTTTTTTCTTCTTTCCGAATCATCTTTCTTCTCTTTTTTTCGTCCTTTTTCCTTCTTTCTTCCCTTTTCTTTTCCATCTTCATGCTTCTTTTCTTTCTTTTTTGTTCCCCTTTCTTTCCTCTTCCTCCTCTTTTCATCACTATTCTTTCTTTCTGCTTCTTCCTTTTCTTTTTTTCTCTTCTTGCTTTTCTTCTTCTTTTTTCTTTTGCTGTCTTCATCCCCATTTTTTGTCTTCTCTTTTACTAGCTCTTCTCTTTCTTCCTTCAATTCTTCTTTTTCTTCCCTTTTGTTTGCCTTCTCTTCCCTTTTCTCTGCCTTCTCTTCCCTTTTATCACTCTTCTCATCCCCTTTCTCTCTCTTCTCATCCCCTTTCTCCCTCTTCTCTTCCCTTTTATCCTTCTTCTCTTCCCTCTCTTCCTTCTTTTCTTCCCTCCTCCTCTCCTTCTCCTTTTTTACTTCCCTAGATTTTTCTTCTTTTCCTACTTTAGCTCTATCCTCCTTCTCCTCATCCCTCTTTTTTCCTTCTTCTTCTTTTTCATCCTTCACTTCTACATTCTCCACTAGTTCCTTCTTTTCTTTTCTCACATCCTTCATTTCTATATCTTCATTTTCCTCCTTTTCTCTTCTTTCTTCAGCCATTTCTGCATCCTCCCTATGTTCTTTCTTATCTTCTTTCTCTTCCTTCATTTCTGCATCTTCCTTTCGTTCCTTCCTTTCTCTTCTCTCCTCTTTCCGTTCATCCTTCCTCGACACTTTCATCTCCTTTTCTTCCTTCTTTTCACCTCTTTCTTCTTTTCTTTCAGTTTTTCTTCCTCCTCTTCTCTCATCCTTTTCACCATTTCTTTCCTCTTTTTCTTCCAAAGCGTGGTGACGAGGATTGAAATAAGGCTTACTGAAATATTTTTTGAATGATTTAATGAATAAAAAATCAAAACCTTCGACGATAGTTACCACCAACTGCTCGAGATCTTCGAGAAAACTGGTCTTGAGGAGATGGGGTTCTTCTCTCTGGAGAAATTGAGTACCGCTTCTTGTATTGACGCTAAAAATTAAATTAGAGTTAAATTTCAATTAATTTATAAAAAATACATTTTGTTGTTGACTGTCCTTCATTCGCAAGAAAGAAAGCCAAACTTGAGTTATTTCACTGTCAGGTACATGAGGACCCATAGGTCGAATAGTTGTTGACTGATATGGAATGTTTGATGCAAGTGGAGGATTCAACGGCCTTACACCACCAATATTTGCCAACAAATTTGAAGAGATAGAAGACCCAATAATGCTTGAATGGTCTTGTCCAATTCCGGGAGGCTTAAAAGAGAAAATAAAAAAAAATCCCCAAAATTCCTTACAACTAATCCAGTAGTACTAACAGGAGTAACTGAACCAGGCGGTCGCAATTCCGTATTTAAACCTTCACTCGTTCTTTGTTGTGACTGAATAACTGCATCAGAAGAAGCGCTTGACATTGGGGGAAGAGAAGGATATCCACCACCACTTTGCCCTGAAGACGCTGCTGCGGCAACAATACTTTTCGCTGCCGAATCCTTGTCTTTGCGTTTCAAGAAATTTTCCCAGACTGAGCTTAACTCCTTTAAAACAAAATGAGAAAAAAATTTTTTTTATTAAAATAAAAACCTGCGCAGAAAGAGGCGACGCACTAACCAAACCTTTTTGTTGAGCTGTATTAATTGAAGTGCTAACATGACTAACGGATCCATTTTCAGCTGTTATATGTGTAGATGAAGAAATAACTACAAATAAAACTAATTTTTAGACTTTTTCACTAATAAAATAATACTTGGAGGAGTAATTGGAACATTTTGAGCTGCAGAAATTGGAATATTGATAGGAGGAGGAGGCCTTTTTGGATCAAAAATTGGAATTTGTGGTAGAAAAAGAGGAGCTCCTTGCAACGATGAAGCAGTTGACGCGGCTGGAATGTTATTGATTGAAGCAGGTTGAGAAGAAAGGGCAGGAGCAGTAACTAAATAAATATGAATAAAACAAAGATTTACTGAAAAAATTATGACCAGTGAGAGTCAGGCCCGTAGCCAGGGAGGGGTAGGGGGGGAAATTCCCCCCCCCCCCCCGAAATGGGGAAAAGGGAAAAATTTGGGGAAGGGCTGGGGCAAAAAAAGTGAATTTTTTTGGCCTACGGGCTTCAAAATTTTCAAAATTTTCGCCTGCGGCGCTAAAAAAGAAAGAAATCTGGCTTCTTGAGGTGCAAAATTCAAAAAATTTTCGTCTGCGGCGCTGAAAATCAAGTTTTCGGCGCCTGCGGCGCCGAAAAAGTGAATTTTTTTGGCCTACGGCCTTCTAAAATTCCCAAAATTTTAAAATTTTTTTTTGCGCCAAAAATTTGGCGCAAAAAAATTTTTCCCCTCTTGGCCCCCCCCCCCCCCCCCGAAAAAAAATCCTGGCTACGGGCCTGGTGAGAGTGAAGGTGTGGGCCAAAGGTTCACTTATGTTGTAAGTTCCAAAAAAAACCTCTGACCCACATTTTCAATTCACTGGTCAAAAAAATTTTTAAATGAAAAATATATATCAGAAAAAATCCTTATAAATTGCTCAAAAATGCCCACAAACTAAAATAACGAAAAATAAAAAAACCATAAGAACTGGTATCCTGTGTTGTTACATTGACAGTTGATGAAGTTAGAGGATCAGACGCATTCTTCAAACCAATAAAAATTGGTGGTGGCTTTGAAGGCGGCGGTTGTACAATTGAAGCTGGAATGTTTGTTGCTGCTACTGACGCTGAAAAATAATTTCATTTTTATATAAAAGAAATTCAAAATTCAAGCCTTGCGAAGAATCTGGTTGGGAAGGAGAACGTCCAGTAGTAGTAGCCAATTCTCTTTGTGCTTGAGCTAGAGCCAAGTCCGGCATCAGTTTATGCAAAAGTGACTGCGTATCAGTCAACACACTTGGCTTATTGACTCCTCCCTAAGTTAAAAAAATAAAAACTGATGAGTCAAAATTAAATAATACTGTTTGTTGATCTGTTGTTTCGCCACCAGTTTGGAGCTAATAATAAGGAATTTAATTAGAATAATTAAATTGAATAAAAACCTCGTTCAAATATTTCTGAATCGCTGCACGTAAACTCTTATTTGGAATGAGAGAATCCGCACTGATTTGTTGTGAGCAGTCAGGACCGGGGCATTGTTCCAATGGATTGGCCAGAAGCTGTTGTTGGTAACATTCAGCACAGAAGCTATGCCCACAACAGGCGGCTGGAAAAATGAAAATAATGGCTTAATAGCTTTGATAGGAAATAGAAAAATAGGGGAGCACAACCCCACCCAACCCTCTGAAATGGGAAAAAGGGAAAAAATTGAGGAGGGGATTGAGCAAAAAAGTGAAATTTCTTCGACTATGACCCTCCAAATTTCAAAAAATTCCCGCCTGCGGCACTGAAATTGAATATACGAAATTGAATAAATCCAGCCTCTTAGGTCTAGCTTCTTGAACCCGTTGGCTACGCCCTTGGAGCACGAGAAAACCACGACAAAAGCGCAGTTTTTCGGAAAAAACCACAAAAAACAAAGCACAATTTTCTAGAAAACCAAAAAGAAAACAATGGAAAATACCTAAAACAGCATCTCTCAATAGCCCTTTGCACAGAAAACATTTGTACTGGTCTGGCACCTCCACTTGTTCTTCAGTATAAGGCGAGCCGGTAACATCCTCAGATTGACCAGGAAAGGGTTCCTTCAAATTAAAAATTAATTTTAAAATTTATTCAAAAATAAAACATGTTTTCTTTGTAGACGTGCTTGAAAGTGCATTATCGACTTGACATATTTTCCAGATGGATGCAACATCGCCAAAGGGTCGTCCTTGGTAGTTTCCATCAATTCATCCATCGGAATTCCAGTTGTTCGTTTTGTATTTACCTACAAGTGGTTGAAATTTATGGTTTAATGCATTCCAACACAATTTCTGGCCCTTCATCAATTTTTGATTTTTTTTCACACAAAATTTGAGTGGTCGGAATTGTTTAAAATTAAGTATAATTTTATATTAAATAGAATCCCTTGTTTTATAAAACAAAAAAATATTCAAGTATAAAGTCAAAAAGATTATTTTTTTCCTAAAAATATTTTTTAAAAAGAGGGTTGACTTTATACCTGATTAATTAAATTTAAGCATATTATGAGTGATTCTAGGATAAGAAATAATAACTAGACTTACAATTAATAATGAGCTGACAAGGGACCATCGTTTACTGTGACTAGGGTCGGGGTTTTCGAGTCGGGCCAACGTTCGAGTTATTTTTTCGTGCCTCATTTTTATAGGGCCGGACGACCGACCGAGTCTTTTTCGGGCCAAAATTCGATGCCCGACTCGATCTTTCTGACCCGACCCCCAACTCTAACTGTGATTTTTTTCTCTATTTTACCGGTACCTTTTCGATAAAAGTTATGTTCGTTTGCCTACAAAATAATCTGGACTGAGTTATGTCCATTCAATTCACAGCAAACGATGGTCCCTTATGAGAACATATTAAATTGTTTTAGAATTTCTGTAATTAGCAGAGGACGGTCAGAATATCCGGAGGTGTCTAAAATCAGAAATGACGGAATTCCATCACTGCTAATTACTAACCTTAGAAATTTTACAAAATATTATTTGAGGATTAAAAAACGGTTGCTTAATTTCTATGCTGAATGAGATAAAAAATAAAAACAAAGGGATAAAAAATGAAAATTAAAAACAGGCCTTTCAATTTAAAATTATTTTCTAACAAAAATATTGACATTTCTGAAATGTTAAAAAATATGTTTGAAAGTCCTGATTAAAACTATAACTTGAATAATACGAAATTGGAGAAATATTTAAAAAAATAGGAGGATAACAAAAAAAAATAATAAAACTGGGAAACGAAAATTAACATTCGAAGCGGGTTAAAAAATATAAAATAATAAAACCAAATTTAATCGGAACTTAATCCTTTTATTAATTAGAGATCGGAATTTTTGAAAAGCCTGGGCCTATTATTGGGTTTGATTTATTGACCTAGGCCTGTAGTCCAGGAAAAATCCAGGAAGGTAAAAAATGCCTGGACATGGGCCTGACTATAAAAAAACCCAGGCCTTGGTGCAGACCCAGGCCGATCTCTAGTATCAATCTTTAAAAGTTCAATAAAGGTGAAAAAGGACCGAAATTTGTGAGAAAGGTAAAATGTATGAAAGCGGGGCAATTCCCGGTTTTAATCGAGCACAACGAGATGTGCAGGCTATTTCCTTAAAAATTAGCTGTCAAATATATTTAAAACAGCAAAATTCAAATGTGGTTAGACAAACACGAACACACTAAAATAAGTAATAAACCTAGTTCTTAAAATCGCAGCTGAAAAAGCTTTTCACAACCCGGGAACCCTAATGTTAGAAGAAAAGAATTAAAAGGTGAAAACCTCTCACTTGATAACATCAGATTGTCTAAATACAACAATAAAGTGTATCAACAAACCCTCAGAACTCATCAGAACACAAAATCAATTTTTGGAAGAAAAATGTCCCTCACCATTAAGGTTGTTTCATCATCGTCAAAAAACCACGAAAATTTAATCAAAAAAATTTTTCAAAAATAATTCCCATTTTTGAAATAAAAATAAATTTGTTGCAAATAAATTGCAGAAAAAATTATAAAAAATTTAAAAAATAAAGGAATTAATCAAACGCTGAGAGGAATCAATGGCAAAACACAAGAAAAACCGTTCTAGGCCATTGTTGATTAAAAATTCCCCGATCACTCGATTTCCTCATCATCAATGTGGAAAGGAGGAAGAAGAGAAGTGAAATTACCAATGGACAGCTTTTGTACCAGTGACCAGGTTGAGCACAACGATTGCAAACATAAGTCGGTGGAGGAGGTCCAGACATGATTCCAATTGCTCGTCTTTGGTAGCTAAATTAAAATAAAGTAGAAAATAAAAAATTGTTAAAAATGAAACTTTGCAGCGCTGTATTTCTCTGCAGAAACTTGTTTTACATGGGCAATCCTCTGTTCTTCAGTAAGCTTCGAAAAATCATCCTAAAAGAATTAAAATAATGGGTAAAATTTCGTAATATGTCTCAGAAATTGATTGAGACAAACATTTAACTCATTAGAAAGAGTCCAAAGAGATGAGTCAGCTAAGGTCCGAGATATAAGTTCCCGAAATCTGAAAAACTATAGAGGGGGGATCAAGGTCATTTATGGGCTTACCGTTTGCCTGAATCGGTCTTCGAGACAAATGACGGAATATTTAGAGTTTAATAACTAGAGATAGGCCTGAGTCTGGACCGAGGCCTGGGTTTTTCCTGTACGCAGAGTCCAGGCCTTGAATTTTTGACCTTCCTGGGGTTTTCCTGGGCCTGGATTTTTCCTTAACTACAGGCCAAGCATCTGGCTGAACTCAATAAATCAAACCCGGAACCCCGAAACAAGCCCAGATTTTTAAAAATCTCGATCTCTATTGATGACTTCCCAAAAATTAATTTTAAAACAAACCGGACTAATGTAGGTCGAAGTTTGAAAAACGCCTGCAGAACGTTGAACAATCCCGCTATTTGCTGTATCCCTCAAATAAAAAATTTTTTCACTTAAAAACTCGTTAAAAAGGCTTACTGGACTTTGGGTAATTTCAAAGCATTATCTCTCGGCAATCTTTGAACTACCACAGAAGAATTTCTTGGGACCAATTCCCCCGTCGTATATTCTCTTTTAGTGTGGGCATTTGTGATTAACAAATCAAAAGATTCTGTTCGAATGTTTTCTTTATCGCATATTGCTTTTTTTAATTCATCCACGCCTATATGCAAGCCATCAAAAGTTAAGGTTTTGTATTCGAGTGTTGCTTTGAATTTGTAGTGAACTGAAGACATTTTTTTAAATTAAATCTAAAATTAAATTTTTAATCAGAAACAAAAATTAGAGGTCGGCAAAATAGCATTCCCGGGATCCCGGAACGGGATTTTTTTTTTTCAAAATTTTGTACGGGACGGGACCCGCGGGATTAATCCCGTAATCCCGTTTTCAAATTTACCGGGATCCCGCCGGGATTCTGGGACGGGATCCCGTAAAATCCCGTACGGGGTCCCGTCCCGTGCCGAGCTCTAACAAAAAACACAAGAATCCCGAAAGATAATGGACTTCGATTTAACCATTTTCTTTTTTTCTCTGCACTCTCCAATTTCTCTGCAGTCTCTCATCTACAGAGTGTGGGGGACGTTTGAGTATCGCCGATTCCGTATTTGAGGCATATTTTGGACCATAACTTTTTTGATTCTTAACCGATTTAAATAATTTTTAGATCAATCGAAAGCTCTAAAAGTGGGGGTTTTTTTACTTAGCAGGATTGATTTGATCAGATGATCCTATAAAAAGTTACAGCCCAATAGGTGAGGTCAATCGTGATTTTCGATATTTATTTGGCTTTAACTTTTTGGAGAAAATCCAAATCAGATCATTCCATTACTAAAAAGATGCCGCATCTCGAGACCTTTCGAATGATATGAGTATTACTCGAATCGGTGGAAAAACAAGAAAGTTATGGGTTAAAATATATCCTAAATATTGAATCGGCGATACTGAATCGTCCTTATCTCCTATTTAGGAAATAGACATTTTGCCAAAAGGACTTTTTGCCAAAGGTATTTTTGTCTAACATTTAGCTCTAACATTTAGCGAGTTTATCAAGATTCAAAAATTTTGCTGATAAAAACAGATAAAAAAACATTAATTAAAAAATTAAGTCAAGGATAGAGCTTTAAAAATTTATTATACATAAAATCAAAAAAATGTTTAAAATTTAGGCTGTCTTCCATTAAATATTTTAATAAAGGCTGGATAAGGAAGCAATTAATAAGCAAATGGAAAAAGTTTGAGAATTAATTTTAGGTCAATACAAATTGAAAAATAGGAAAACTTATTGAAAACTTAGCGAGAAAAATTTAGTTAATTTTAGTCAAAATTAATATTGAATACCGCATTTATTCTAATAGAACCAGTCTTCATTATAACCACCCCATATGGAGAGGTTGAAAAATTGAACCATCGGGGCCCGTATCAGAGCAAGTTGTTAAAAGGATATCATAAGAAGTTGATCATTAACCAGGTCATTTAACCCCTACCTAGAGGTATTTTCGTATCATAAGAGCGTCTGGTATTTTCCTTCTTGCTTACCACGAACCACGTTCTTATGATACGGGTCCGGAGGTTCTATTAGAATAAATACGGTATTTTAAAATTACAAAAAAATTTAATTTAAATCAGGCTTGGTAATGGATATGGATACGGATAGGTTCGAAATGTCTGTGGATATGCGTCTTATCCGCCGTAAATATCCGGATAAGGGATACCAAACTCCATGTCTATTACCTAGTCTGATTTAAAATATTCAATATTTCCTTAAAAAAATAGAAAAAAATTTAATTAATTAATTTAATTATTTTTTTAAATTTCTTTAATAGTCCTTATGTTCAATTACATCAATTATGTACATTCTAAAAATTAAATATTGAAAAATTATTTTTTAAAAATTAATTACCGATTTCCAGATACAAGAGAATTCATTGAAAGTTCTTGACCATTCAAATAAACCTAAAAAATAAAACCCTATTTTTTTGATAGAATTATAACCTCTATTTTATATAAAGACCGGAGATCGCACCGACAAAATTCCCGATTTCCAAAATCGGAAATTTTATTTTTATGTCGGTGCGATCCCTAATACACACCCAATACATTCAAGCTGGCAACTGTGTTGCCTAAACGATGTCCTCTGGATAGACCCAATTTGGAGGGAATTCATTTCATAATAACTGGGGAGTTGACTCAATAGCGGATACATCGAATCATAGGTACAATTTTATCAACCCCAAGAGTGGATGTAAATTTACATATTAGGTAATTTAATAATAATTTAATAAATATTACTCGAAATTGTGGATTATCGTCCCAAACAGTTCCACTATCATTAGCTATCTGGAAAAAAAAATAAAATTAAAAAGTAATTTTTAATGAGAAATTTTAAAAATTATTTAATAAAAATAAATGCAAATTTTAGACAAATTTAGGAATTTAAAAAATCCAGCACCTGACACCGGGCCATATTAATTAATTCGGCAACTGTACATCCATTATAAATTTCAATAACACAGCGGTCCTCCCCAACTTTTCCATATTTTGGTAAATAAATGGTGTTAATAATAACGTTAACTTTTGGACCCAGAGCCATCAAATTTGAAAAATTAAGTAATTTAATGAATTAATTAATAAAATAGAAGAAATAAATTTTTTAGAGCCAGAAATTTATTTAAAAAATCTTCTAAAATTTAAAAATAATTTTTGACTTTTCTAAAATTTTTTTTTAAATTTTTTTGTGTATTTTTTAACTAATTTTAATCTTTAAAAATTAATAAAAATTCAAAAGCTCGGGTAAATATCAAGTTTATACCAGGGATAGGTCGGATTACCCGAAACAGATACCCGAAACCTGATCCAAAGAAAATTTTTGAACCTATATTTCTTAACCTTGTCCATCTCTGGTTTATACGAGATTTTAAATTTATTTAAAACTTTTCTCAAAAATTTTTTAAAATTAAAAAAAAAATTTTTTAAATAAATTTTAATGTATAAGAATTTAAAAATGAGAATAACAAAATTAAAAATAAATAGAAAAACAGCAACATTATAATGGAATGTTGTCTAGGTTTTATTTAAAAAGCAACATTTAAATAAAGCAACATTTAGAAGAATAAAAAAATAAATTTATTTATAAGAATTTTTTAGAAAATAAAGAAAAATAAAAGAGATGAATAGATTGTAGAAAGATTAATGTTTTGTAAAAAAATACCTGAAAAATAAGAAAATTATATGTAAAGACAAAAGATCATAAAAATGTTTTTTTAATGTTAATAAACTTAAATTTAATAAATTTAATTTAAAAAATTAAAAAAAAATTTGAATACCGTATTTTCTCGATTAATTGCCCTCCCTCGAATAATTCCCCCTCTCGATTAATTCCTAGAGTTGGGTTTAAACAATAATTCCCCACCCCCAAATACCCTACTGCACGTTCAAATTCTAAAACTTAAATAATTCCCCTCCCTCGATTAATTCCCCGTGCCAAGGATGGGTTGAAAAAACAATTCCCCAGGGGAATTAATCGAGAAAACACGGTAATTTAAAAAAAGAGATAAAAAAATCAGTTTGTCGGCCTGGTTCGATCATGTCATAGGGATTTCAAAAAGTTAAAAAAATTTTTACTCTCGATTGTTCTTCTCAAATTAGTAAGTCCAGGAATGTCGGATCAACTTATTCCACACCTATTTCGATTCAGTTTTCAAGAATTACTTCGAATGGCAACTCATTTGTCCAAAACAACCCAAATTTGAAAAAGATTCAGGTGGAATGGTTAAAGCGTTTAGATAAAATTTTAAAAATTAAAAAAATTTTTTCAAATATTATTAAAAATGTTAACAATGTCATTCTAAATTAGAGTCCGGCAAAATCGCATTCTCGGATTGGATTTTAAAATTCGACTGGGACGGGATCCCGCGGGATTAATCCCGTAAATCCAGGTAATCCCGTTTTCCGCGAAAAACCCGGGATTCCGGGACGGGATCCCGTAAAATCCCGTGCGGTGTCCCGCCCGTGCCGGTCTCTAATTCTAATACAGTAACTTTTATTTAAGGTGTGTTAAGTACAGTATCTCGAAAAATAGAAAATTTTCAGTAAAAGAGTCCACGGATAACATATTTTAAAAAAAGTGTAATTTTGGGTTTCATAATTTAAAAGGTGCCAATTTTTTAATGCCAATTTATTTCCAAGTATATAAAAAATTACAGGTGTAAATTTATAACAAACAAATAAATAATTATTGGAAATTTATTATAAATAAATATATATTTCTTTATTTTTATCGCATAAAAATTAATAAAAAAAAATTATGTGTAATAAAAAATTAAACTAAATTAATAAATAAAAAATATATTTTTTAATGTAAAATAAATAAATATTTTAATTATTTTCATCTAAATTTTCTATTTTTAGAAATACCTATTTATCAGAATAATCCTTAAATTAATAGGGTAAATTAATTTAAAGAATTTCTGAATTAATAATTAAATCAGAATTTTAATTTTTTCTATATTCTGAAATTCAATTTCAGCTAATTTTATTTTTAGAATTAAATTCAGAATTTTAACATTTTCTGATATTTCTGATTTTTATAATATCAAATCCAACTCAAGTATACCGTATAACCTGTATTAGTTGCCCTCCTTCATATAATTACCTAACTTCCATTAATTACCCCATCCAATGATAGATTTAAAAAATAATTACCCCCTGTCAAATGCCCTAAAACACGTTCAAATTTCAAACCTCGCATAATTTCCCTCCCTTGATTAATTACTCCCTCCAGAGGAAGGTCGAAACATTAATTACCCATGGTAGTTATTAAAGAATATACGTAATTCAAGGTTAAAATAAAGTTAAGTTCGACTTTATTTAATTTTTTCTAATTTAATTTTTAATTTTTAAATAATTTTTAATTTTTTATTTCTGTTTTCCAATAACCCTTTTTTATAAAAAACAAATATTTAGTTTAATTTAATTTTTAAAATTTCCATTTTAAAATTAAATTAAAAATAATTTAATAATATAATTTAAAAATCAAAAACAATTTTTTTAAAGTTATTCTATTAAAAAAAATTTTTTTTTCATAAAATATTATAATTATAGGCCAGCTGAACTATCACGAGTTTCTTTTAAATTTTGATAAAATTTAATATTTTATCGTAAATATTTTGTTACCGTAAAAGTCTCTAAAAGTTGAGATTCTTATGGAATACAACTTAGAGCAGAGGTCAGTCGGAATGCAGACGTCTGAGTTACCTTTTCCTTCCAATTTCAGAAAATTCACGACGATTTTCTTCTCAAATTTGAGTTATTTATCAGTTCCGACGGACCCCTGAAGAGAAGTTTTCATGTTTTCGTTATTTGATATAATTTCGAAATTTTACGATTTTTTGATATATTTATTGACGATATAGTAAGAGTTTAGTAAAAGTTCAGCCAAAGGGTAGGATTCTGCCCTTTGGCCTACGACAATGCTGGCAGAGCTCGCTCGGCCTAGCTAACATAGCTCGCTCGGCCTAGCTCCTTTTTAAATCGTTTAATCCCCGCATAAGCGTCTTAAGTGCTGCTGTGTGAATCATCCATAGAATATCGAATCATAACAAACCCAGATAAACCTCTATAGAAACCACTTTTATAAAAATATCCAAAAGGATCCCATAACTATCAGTTACATTACCAAAGACTAAATCACATTTTATGGACTAATAAGGGGATATTACCTATAAGTATTTTATCTTATGATTGTATAATAGTTTATACTTAGATAACATGGCTTAACATTTTATTGAAATTTGTTTCAATTCCGATCCTTCAACTATTAATTAACTTATTTTTGGAAAATTTAATGTATATTTAGAAAAATTGAAAATAATTATACACTGCTCCACATAACTATAACCTCACCCTAAATTTTCAAATTTCTTAACTGCTACCGAATCAATCGGGCTGATTTTTATTTTATATTAATTAAAGCAGGTAACAATTCATATAAACCCGAGAAATCGGAAAAATTTTCGTTCAAAAATTTTTTATCCAACTTTTTCAAAAAACACCCTCCACATAACTATAACCTCACCTTCAGAAATCATATTAGGAATGCTTGAAAAATTCTACAAAAATTTATACAAACATTTCCATCGATACTAAGTAGAAAAGCAAAAAGAACTAACTCTGTAAGTGCTTTTTTGATCGAGATCCAAAATCTCGAAAATCAACGGGAAATGGGGGCTACAGTACTTTAAAAATATTTTTACAAGTGTAGACTGTAGATAAAATTTTTTATTATAGTCCATCTGAAAGCCCACAAAATTTGCTACAAAAAACACTTAGTCCTATCATTGAGAAAAATTTTATCACTGGCAAGCAATCGGTTAAATTTAGAAACTCTAAATAATGACATTTTATGGGGTGATTTGGGTGAATTTACTCATCATCTCATTTAAACCAAGGCTTCTCGAAGGTAGAATTTTTGTCCTGGATAGGACCAACGCTATTTTGTAGCAAATTTTGTGGGCTTTCAGATGGACTATAATAAAAAATTTTATCTACAGTCTACACTTGTAAAAATATTTTTAAAGTACTGTAGCCCCCATTTCCCGTTGATTTTCGAGATTTTGGATCTCGATCAAAAAAGCACTTACAGAGTTAGTTCTTTTTGCTTTTCTACTTAGTATCGATGGAAATGTTTGTATAAATTTTTGTAGAATTTTTCAAGCATTCCTAATATGATTTCTGAAGGTGAGGTTATAGTTATGTGGAGGGTGTTTTTTGAAAAAGTTGGATAAAAAATTTTTGAACGAAAATTTTTTCGATTTCTCGGGTTTATATGAATTGTTACCTGCTTTAATTAATATAAAATAAAAATCAGCCCGATTGATTCGGTAGCAGTTAAGAAATTTGAAAATTTAGGGTGAGGTTATAGTTATGTGGAGCAGTGTATACATATAATTAAATATGTATGTAATTAAAAAAATTTTTATAATATAACCAGAACTAAAACTTTAAAGAAATTATTAAATGATTAGTTATTAAAATAAAGAAATATTTATAATTATTACACAATTACCCATCAATTTTTTCTTTCCCAGGTGTGTATCTTATAATTAGATCTTTGTGTAACAATGTTTAGATAAAGAATTGTGCTCAAAGAAGTTAGGCTCTATTTTAGTAGTCCCATGAAGGTTTATTAGTCGAATCAAAGTTTATGAGTTGAATAAGGCAGAAACTACGGTCTCACCTGGCTTAGACAAAGACAAATCCGCATTAATATTTATTTAGACTCATAAATTTTTAGGGGACCCACAAACTATCATCGAAACCTGAATTTTGAATGTAAATGTTTAGGATATCTTGACCGACCAAATCCTTTGTGGCCAATTTTCAATTTAAAAAAGGTAGGCTTGACCATTATCCTTAAATGTTTGTCAGTAGACGTTGAAAAAACAATAAAATTTTTAAAAATTAAACAAAAAATAAAAATGGATTTAAATACAACCATTCTACCTAGTATTTTATCTACCTCTACAATACCTCCAACAAACGATTTATTTAATAAATTTAATGGACATAAATTTCCATTTGACTATTTAATTCTTCAAATAATTCTATTTTCATTTACAATTGCAAGTATTTTTATGAATTCAATTATTGTTGGGACAACTATATATTCAAAGTAATTGATAATACTTTTAAAGTTTAGCAAACTAAGGGTTGAGCAGAGGCTTAGATCGTTAATGAATTTAACTGCAAGTGTTAGCTATGTTTTGGATAACGTAGCTGTAAGCTGAGTCAGGGCGAGGGTTGGCGGATCTGGGGGAATCTTTGGATACCGTATCCAAAACCCATATCCGAACGGAAAATTTTCGGCTGTTTGAACTTTTTTCGTTTTGTATATCCGGAACAGTCAACCATTGTTGTGACAACCATAACCCTTTGTCAACCATTGTCGGGAGGGGCTAAGTCGAGAAAATAACTCATATTTTTATCTTCACTCCTATATGTGGATAAGAAATCCCCTGTTTAAGTGTTTCTATTTGAATACCTCTCTAATAGAATGCTTTTTTGGAAGATGATTGATAAATTAGAGGGGATTGGAGTAGCATTAGAATGCCCCCTCTTATAGAATGCCCCTTTGGAAGGCGGTTGAAAAATAGAATGCCCGGGCATTCTCGTAGAGATCGGTATATATCGAAAATAATTAGAATGACAACTCCTAAACCTTTTCTTATAGCCAAAAAGGCGCTTAATTAATTATTATTATTTATAGTTTATTAAAAGAGCAATGTCATGTTCTAATAGCTATAGAATCAGCATGCAATGCTTTACTTCAATTTAACCGGTGGACTCCTTTCCTGCTTGCAGTAACTGGCAACAATTTTATTTCCTTATATGAATGTTGTTGGTTACAAATCTTGCCCCTTTTTGTCTCTTTAATTGGAGCAGGATTAATTTTTATAATTGGAGTGGAACGTTTAATTTGTATTGCTTTTCCCCTTTGGTTCGTCAACTTTTATGAATTTTGTCTTAAAAAAGAGTCAACTCTTTACATTAGTTAATTATGCCATTAATCCATCCTGTATTTTGATTTCTGTCTTATCCAAAGTCTGGGGTGGATTACTTGAACTATTAGCAGATAATTAAGAAAAAGTTTAAGTATACTAGAGTGAGGACGTGATGATCGATCATGTTAGCGGATCAACATCTCATAAAATCTCGATTCTAGCTCATACAGTGAAAAATAAGTCCCGAGGCTTATTTTAAAGGATTAAACTAGAGACCGGATCGATACGATATATCGATGGAAAATATCGATATATCGATGTCGATATTATCGATTATCAATACCGATATTATCGAACGATCACTTAAGTCCAGTCTCTAATATGTATAACCAGCGTCGATTGCCATAAAACAAATAATAGATACACCAACAATTCAAAGCACATAATTTTAAATTTTCTGTTTGGCCTATGGTTAGGTGAAGGGTCTTACATTAATGGATAAGCCTTAATTTTACTCACAATATTTTCATCCCGAAAGGGTGTATCAGTGAGGGAAATCGGCGGATTGATATCGATGCTTTTAGTATTATTTCGAATTCTTAAGTCTTCAAATATCAAAATTTTGAAAATTAAAATTTTGAAATTAAAATTAAAAATTTTAAGGTTTCGAAAAAAGAGTTCTCATATGGTAATTCATCTATTAAATTTGGTAAATATTGGCACAGCCATTTATGCATGTTTTCTAGCTTTTATTTCCTCAACAGACCAAAATTCTAGTCAAAAGTTTATCTTAAATTTAATTTTTTTGAAAAAACTTTAATAATATTTAGTCAAGTAATTTGCCAAATTAGTGATATATTTAATGATCCTTATACAAATTTTTTAATTTATACGAGAGGGGAAATTATACATTTACTTATTATTATTGTTTATTTAATTGTTTTGCTATTAATTTCTTTTAAATTTAAAAATTGTAGGTTTAATATTTTTCAGAAATAATTTTTAGTCAAATAATTTGAATATCCTGAATGCCTTTAAAATCCTGAATGCCTTAAAAACATGATCAACACCTTTTGGATTAGAGTAATTAAGAGGGATGTGGTGGATTCTGGGAATATCGGTGAGGGATATCGGTGGATTGATATCGAGAAAATTCTATAGTATCTCCCTTAAATCTGCTTGATCCTCGATCAGGATTAAGACATTTGAAAAACTCTCGCTTTGGCGTTTGACGCTCACGCACAATTTTGGCACACAGGCCTGAGCAGGCTGTATTTTTCAGAGTGTAGTCTTTCAGTTGACTCATTTATCCTGATCATTAGAGATCGAATTTTTAGGTCGTAAAAACCTTAAGATAGGTACCTAAATAGGTTGTATAAAATGCTAAAATAGGTGACAAAAATAGGTAAATAAACCTAAAAATCCGATTTCCACTGATCACCCACAAATAACATCTTACCGTATTTACTCGATTAATTCCCCCGGGGAATTGTTTTTTCAACCCATTCGTGGCATGGGGAATATTCAAGGAAGGGGGATTATTCGAGTTTTGAAATTTGAACGTGTACTAGGGTATTTGGGGGAGGGGGATTATTGTTTCAACTCATCCATAGCAGGGGGAATTATTCGAGAGAGGGGAATTATTCAAGGGAAGGGAATTAATCGAGTAAATATGGTATTTATGCATACTATCTAATCTTAAGATTATAACCAAAAAATAATTTTAAAATTAAAGTGTCAGAAGCTTCCAAAGGATTAAATAAATCTTTAATTGGAATAGTTTTGGTAGAAATATTTTGTTGGTGTCCAATTGTTTTCTTTCCCTACACTATAACTCAATTAAATTTGGATCAACTTGGACTACTTTATTTCACAACAATTTACTATTTAATTTTGGCTTTAGCCTCTTCAATGAATTTACCTATTCTTTACAATATGAGGTTCTAAAAATTCCAAAAAAAATTTTTTTAAATTTAATTTTAAGTAAATTATATCGAAAAGAAATTAAAAAATTTACAAAATTAATTAAAAATATTTTTTGGCAACAAAGTAGCAACACGGTTGGGAATGTTACTTTAGTACGTCCAACTGTTCCTTTAAGCAGTACAAACAATTGAAAGTATGAGAAATGAAATTTAAAAAATTGAAAAAATTTAATTAAAAATTTATTGTACATTTTTGAATTTATTGAGTTGAATTTTTAAATTTTGTAAATAAAAGATGAGGGATTTTAAATTTTCGTCCTGAAGGTTAGAGTCCAAAATTTAGTCCAAAAGGATCTAGATTAACATATACTCTCAGACGATTACCCTGAGTATTTATTGTTTTAATCTCTCATAGGAGGTGGTAATTAAAAGAGAAATAACCTCGATCTAGAGAGAATATCAGTGATATATGTATATCCTTCATATACTGGAGAATGAAGAAGCAGTGAAAAATTTTTTACAATCAAAAAGGACTTAATAGATTTCGAGCTTTAGGGAAATAAAAAAATTTTTCCACATCCACAATTTTAATCTTAGAATTTAACTCGGCAGGCAACAATCCAGCAAACTAATTGCATTTGGATTTAAGGAAGGCCTACAATATGAAGGGGCCTATGAGATACACACAAAGACAGTAGGAGGGTAGGAGGGTTGGAGAGGTTAAGAGAGATATCATGGGTCTCACGGCTTATCTTATATCAAAATAGGGAGAATGTGAGAATTAAAAAGATTGGTGGGATTAAGTGGATCAACCGAGATTCATTCAAATTCACTGATCCTTTCTCAGCGATGCAAGCGTAAATTTTAAGAATTTTGGTAAAAAAGTAAGAATTTATCAAGGCATTTCTTTTACAATTTAAATTTAGTTTCAGAAAATAAGCCAGAATACAGAGTGTAATTTTGGGGGACAAAGGCACGGAAACAGGGGTTGCGTTGGTTAAAACCTAATTTGAAATAAGGGCGTCATTATTTGATGATTTTTTTCATATTTTGTTAGAATAAATTAAACAACTGTCACGATCAACATAAAAAACGATGCCGCTTTTATTCCAAACTATGGCTAATTTTGTGGGTACATAAAAAATTTAAAAATAAAAAATTTTAAATAAAAATTTTTGAAATAAAAAATTTTAAAATAAAATTTTTAAAATTAGGTACATATGTAATTACCGTATTTTCTCGATTAATTCCCTTCCCTCAAATAATCCCCCCCCCCTTTCGATTAATTCCCCAGGCTAGAGTTGGGTTTAAACAATAATTCCCCACCCCAAACACCCTACTGCACGTTCAAATGCCAAAACTCGAATTAATTCCCCTCCCTCGATTAATTCCCCATGCCATCGAAGGGGTGAAAAAATAATTCCCCGGGGGAATTAATCAAGTAAATACGGTAATTATATAAAAAATTTTAAAATTACTTTTTGAAAAATAAAAAATAAATTAAAAAAAAAAGAAAAAAACAAAATAAACTTTAGTTAAAAATCCTTGGGGTTGGTTAAAAAATGCACATTTAAAATATTTACATGCTTTGGCGACTTTTTGGCTCTTTTACACAATATACGTCCAATCACATATTATGCGTCCATCAAAATAAATTTGCATTTTTCTTTATATTTTTAATTTGGGTTGAGTTCCGTAACAGTTTTCATGTACGTGACATACGCCCACGGGTCAGGGACCGTTCCTTAACCTATTCCTCGAAATTTCTACAAGTTATAGCAATTTTATGATTTAAGAAAAACGATTATAACTTTAAGAAATTTCGAGGAATAGGGTAAGGAACTGTTCCAGACACAGTGGGCTTAGGTTCCGAACATAAATGAAATGTTTCGGAACCCAACCTTAAATTCAAAATTTAAAGAAAAATCCAAATTAATTTTGTTTGGACGCATAAAGTGTGAGTCGATTGGACGTATATTGTGTAATAGAGACTACATTTATGTGCTCATACTCATCCATTTTTCCATTTAAAGGTTTTTATTTGACAATTTGATAAAATCAAAAAATCCGACTTGATTTGATCGAAATACAGACCCCTGAAAATTGACCAACCATAGGGGTGATTTTTTAGAATAAAAATTTTTTTATGCAAATGATAGCTCATTCGAAAGAGCTGGATGAGAATTAGTGAAAAGAATGCCATATCTCAAATCCCCATTCCAATGAAATGCAAAAAGGATATGGTAAAATTTTTGATAAATATCAAGCAATGGAAATTGGTGATAATGACGCACTTGCAATAAAAAAGTCCGCAAAAAACGCAAAAAATCGGCCTAACGACAAAATACCTAAAATAGTATAAATGTCAGTTAGTTAAAAATCCTCATCAATCTTCCTTGATCTATTCCAAAAAAATCTTCAACCATTATAAATTGCGCATTTCTCCGTTGAGAAAATAGATAATAGATCTAAGTTCAGGACGATCACCGGGATCTTCTTCAATGCATCTCTAAATAGTTAAATTTAGTAATTATTTTTTTATTTCCCATCCTTTTTTGTTGTTATGAGTTTTAGAGTTGCTAAATCGGGATGACTTGATTAGGACCTCACAAAACATGCAAATGCATGTTTTGTATGCGGATATGCCTTGACTAGGAGGGGAAAATTAAAGTTCGTATACCCTATGATTTCTTCCGAAAAAAGAACTAACTAAACATGATCAGACTTTGTTACTTTCCTCAGCTTAACTCTTATGCATGCATCCTTAAATTCGGTTTTTTCAATAAAAGTATATCAGTTTTAAGACATAAAAATGTAAGAAATGAGAAGAAAATCGTCATATTTTTATAAAAGATCTGGGTACTTTATCCAGCCAGCTCTTTTATAATTCCCTACGGGGAATACTGCAAGGCCAACCCATATTTCTAAAAAACAATTCTGTTAATAATTCTGTTAATATTGTAAAGCATATGGCTATTAATTTCCTAAGGCTGAGCAGTAGGCGGCGTGGTGTAATGGCCAACACATCAGTCCGGTCTACTGAAGATGCTGGTTCGCTCCCAGCCGCCGATTAACCTTTTGCACTAGCTAAAGGAGAGAAATAGCTATAGCCCAGCTGCTTTACTATATTAATTGTAGTAGGCGACGTGGTTTAATGGATAACCCATCAGTCCGGTCTACTGAAGATGCTGGTTCACCCCCAGTCGCATAATAAATTTTTGCACTTGCCAAAAAGAGAAATAGCTACTAGGTATATGTCTCTTATTTTTACAAGTTTTTTTAGCATTTTTAGGGAATAGCCCAACTGCTTTATTTAATTTAATATTAATGAATTTTTTGCCTTTATAACATGATTAAGACGTTTATATGGTGTGTTGAAACCATCATTTGCACTCATTTTTGTATATGAAGGCATATTAATATGCACAAAGTCTATTCCATTCCCAGAATCATCATCATGTATATCCTCATATAGACTGTGTACAAGCTTGTAAACGAGTACCCCAAATGAATAAATGTCCGCTTTATAGCCAATCTGTAAATTATTTTAATTTAAATAAATTATTAGTCGAAAAAATTACAGGAATCACATTGCGGATTCTGTGATCAAAAAATTCAGGTGATATATAACCGTGTGTTCCAACAATCTTTTTTACTTTTGCACCTTGATGAATAGCATAACCAAAGTCGATAAGTTTCGATTCAATTTTTTTTGGAATTGAATTGGACTCGTCATTTTCTCCTCGAGAGATAACAAAATTTTCAGGTTTAATATCCAAATGAATGATATTGTCTAAAAATATGTGTATATATATAACTTAAATTATTTAGATTAGTAAGTAGGGTTGCCAAAATGGCCAGACTCGGACCGAAGGAGGGCCTAAGATATTTGGCCCGAAAGAGACTAGTATGGCCCGACTCGATAAAAATGAAGCCCAAAAAATGTTTCGACCGTCGACCCGACTCGAAAACGGCAACCCTACATATTAGTAAGGATATAACAGGAAGAAAGTATATTGAATATATAAAAGTTAAATTTGTGCATGGATACTTTGATGACATTCTTCAAGAGCTTTTGCTGCACCAATAACGACTTTTTTTATTAGATCATAAAGATCATATGCTTCATTATTTCTATTAGTATTCCTCATATCAATTATATATTTAAGCAAATCCATCCCACCAAGTTCCATAACAATTGATACTCGATGGTTTCGTTCATCAATCATACTTAAATAAGTGAAATAATTTCATAAATAAAATCATCAACTTATCCTTTCATTATTTTTAAGATATAATTTTTAATAATGAGAAAAGTTCTAACTTTTCAAATTCACGGATCCCGATTATGTATTTTATTTTTAAATGGTACCAGGGTATCCCTTTTACCATATTTATAAGAAATTTGCCATATATTGAGAATTTTGTAAGGCAAAAAGGCAAAAATCTTCCATTTTCAACAAAAAATATATTCATTGAAACCGGTTCCGGAGCCCAGTCCAAAACCGGTTTCTGGCATTTATCGGTTTCACGGTTACATTTACGAAACTAGAACCGCACCGATTTCGGAACTGGAACCCCCAAATCAGTGGTTGTTAGGTTAAAAATGGGTAGGCCAACTATACGCATTTCTGGCAGTACAGAGATAGGTTTTTTCGTTAGGGCTTTAAAAACAGGCTAAAGCAGTCTCAAAATAAAATACCGTATTATCTCTAATTAAATTGCGGAAAATGAAGTATGTAGAATGAAAGCGGATCGAAATAAAAACTGCAAATTTTATTAAAATTACTTACCTTCCGATATATTGTATAATTCTTTCTTCTCCAACAAAACTTTTCAATATTTTAATTTCGCTTATTGCATGAGCATGTTCACGTTCAGTATTACATACTGAAACTTTCAATACAACACATTCGTTACCCCAAATTGCATGGTAAATCTTTAAAAAATATTAAAACAAATTATCAAGTTGTTAAAAAATATAACAAGTTATTTAGAAATTCATTGTGAAAAACAGTGTGTGAACACTTCCAGACGTTTTATATGTAGACCTTGGAATGATTTTGATCTTTCCAAAAGGAGAGATTGGTTAGTAAGGGTGTCCATTTATATGGAAGTCCATATTTTTTTCCTGAATCCCTATGACTAAGCAATGTACGAAAAACATGTTTTTGGCTTGTTTTAGGGTTTCTAGAAAAAAAATTCCGGAAATTTTCCCGAGCGGGAGTCGAGATACCTTAGCATCACTAGTATGTGTTAATACCCCATAAGATTCACTAAAAATTTATTTTATTACTTACATTTCTATTTTGGTTATTATAGATTGCTTTAATATCCAAGTTAATATCTCTTCCATCCTCAAATGTTAATTCGAAATTCTCATTAAAATCATACAATTGAAAAGCACCACAAGGGCAGTATTCGACATTTCCATGTGAGGTAGATGCTTCAGGGTTATAATTAGCTTTAAATAATTTAAATGTTATAAGTTTATAAATGGCTGTTTAAAACTTCTCGAAGAATTTGCACCTGGACTATGGCCACCACGAACTGGAATATGGCCACCATGATTTGGACTATGAGTATAATCCTTGGAGAACATACAGCCAGAAAATGTCTCTAAAAGTTAAAATAATTTTACTATGAAAAGTCAATTCTTGATTTAAATTTAATTCTATAACGACTAGTTTTCGGTGCGGTATCGCGGTATTTCAATTTCCGGAACTACGGTACCGTCACCGAAAAATTCATTTGCCAAAAACGAGTCAGAATTAAATTTAATTTTACCTCGAAATTTTAAAAAGAATAAAATTAATAATTGTAGTTTTAAAAATTTCAACTTAAGCATTATTTTCTCTTAAATTATTAAAATTTATATATTAAACAGTAATATAATTAAACAGTAAATAAATATTAAATAAACATAAAATTTTAAATTATTTTTAAAAATTATTTTCTATTATATTTCTGCACAAATGATTGTACATATCGGTTTCTGGGCGGAAGTTTAAAAGTTTTTTTTCTCAAAAACTTTCTAAGCGATTTTAATTTTTATTCTAAGCGATTTTTAATTTGAATACCGTAAATATTCTAATATAAGCCCTGGGCTTATATTTTTCAATACCCCCCCCCCCCCCCCCGATCGGGTAACCTTATAATATGGCACGGGCTTCTATTCTTTAATACCACTCATTGAGTGGGCTTCTATTAGGGCATGGGCATGGGCTACCGTATACCGTTTATCTGAGACCCGTATACCGTTCCGTTAATTTTATCAAAAAACCCGTTTACCGTATACCGTTTAGCTAAACGGTTTTGTGTTACCCTATTTTAAAGCATAATGTTTGCATAACTTGTTAAATAATTTTTTATTAAATTCATTCTGTGTATAAAAATTTAAAATAAATTTATAAAATATACCAGGGCTTTGATCTCTAAAATCCGAACAATTAAAGGAAAAATTATGTTGACTTGAGCCAGGCCCGTAGCCAGGATTTTTTTCTGGAGATGGGGGGGGGTCAAGGGGGGAGCTTTTGCTATCCCAAATTTTTGGTGCCTTCGGCGACAAAAATTTTTATTTTCAGCGCCGCAGGCGAAAATTTTTAAAATTTTAGATGGCTGTTGGCCAAAGAATTCACTTTTTAGCGCCACAGGCAAAAAATTTTTTAATTTTGGAGCTCAAGAAACAAGATTTCATACATTTTCAGCGCCGTAAGCAAAAATTTGCGGATTTTGGAAGGCGGATTTTGGAACTAATTAGTTCCGGAACTGGAACTGGAAATTTGACATCACTGGTACTGATTACTTAATACATACAAGAATTATATAAAACTGACAATCCCACTAATTACTACAAGATAATATTTAAAAAAACACATTACTTATTACAAAAACTTGATTTAAAATTTTACAAACATTATGCTTTAAAATTAAGAATATTTTAATTTTTAATTAAAAGCCCCCTTATTAAATTTTATTTAAAAATTAAATTAATTTATTCAAAAATTTTTTATTGACAAGCAAAAATCAATAAAATTTATTTAAAATTTTATATACATACATGTATATACATACATTTTATGTATGTACATACATTTTATGTATGTATATACATACGGTGTTGCGACAATTGAGGATACGCACTTGAGGATATGACAAATGAGGATAAAAATGAAAAATAAAAAAGACTTGAAAGATCCATAAAACTCGGAAGACCTCCACTTGGAAGACCAATAATGAAGAATTCTTCCCTTTCCAGCGCCGCAGGCGAACATTTTTGAATTTCAAAAGGTCAAGGATCACCTTTTTTTATTATTATTTTAATCCTTAATTGTCGTCCTCATTTGTCATATCCTCATATGTCGTCCTCATTTGTCGCCCTTATATGTCAGATCCTCAATTGTCGTCCTCATTTGTCATATCCTCAAGTGCGTATCCTCAATTGTCGCAACACCGTATGTATATACATACATAAAATGTATGTATATACATGTATGTATATAAAATTTTAAATAAATTTTATTGATTTTTGCTTGTCAATAAAAAATTTTTGAATAAATTAATTTAATTTTTAAATAAAATTTAATAAGGGGGCTTTTAATTTAAAAAAATTCTTAATTTTAAAGCATAATGTTTGTAAAATTTTAAAGAAAGTTTTTGAAATAAGTAATGTGTTTTTTTAAATATTATATTGTAGTAATTAGTGGGATTGTCAGTTTTATAAAATTCTTGTATGTATTAAGTAATCAGTACCAGTGATGTCAAAGTTCCAGTTCCAGAACTAGAACTATGGAACTAGTAAATGTCTGGAACTAGCTTTAGAACTAGTTCTTGTGGGTATATGTATCTTTGACAAAATTTCCTCGACGAAGTTTACGGGATTTTTAATATTGTTGTAATTACCTGCAGCGCGCTGAAAATGGAAGAAATCTTGTGAATTAGTCTTTTAAAATTCTAAAAATTTTCACTAAAGAATTTCAAAAATGGAGTTCCGGTACTGGAACTATGAAAATTAAAAACCTAATTCTGGAACTGGAACTACATAGTTCCAGAGATTGACATCACTAATCAGCACTGTCAATTCAATAGCAAAAGGTTGATGACGAACACCTTTTTAAATTTAGATCTCTCTCTATTTACAGTATATTTTTTAATCATATTCTGGTAACCCCGTTCCCCGACCGGAAAATAATTTTTGAAATTTCGAAAAATCAAAAAATTTCCCCAAAAATTACATTTTATTATTATTTTTGAAAGAAAATGAATAAATTATCGAAATTCTCATTGATATTTGTTCTGTAGATTTGCGTTTGAGTGGTTAGTTTCTCGGGTTCTTTTGTATCGGTTTACATGGAGGGTAATTTCCTTTCCGATTTTTGTAATTTTTTAAATCGGCAATTTTTCTATAATTTTTATTCAATCTTTTTTTGAAAAGGCAAAAAATCTGGCTTCTTGGCCTTCCAAAATTATGAAAAAAATTTTTCTGCTGTGCAAAGGAAAATTAATAAAATTATCACATAAATTTTGTCGAAGGATAAAGTAATAATTTTGAATTGAATATTCCGTGACTTTCTGTCTGCACATAAATTCAGCAGTTTTTTATTATTTAAAAACACAAAATTATATGAATAAATCACAAATAAATATGGACGTTTATTTAATAATATCAATTAGTTTACTAAAATTCAATTTTGGGATGATCATCTTCAGAAATAGGGGATGAGCGGATTATTCTTTTAATCATTGCTTTTAACTAAAAAATTATTTTTTTATTGTAATTTCTTGATTTTTTTGGAAATTTTTTTGAAATTGTGAAATTTTTCAAAAATTTTTTGAAATTTTCGAAAAATTTTTTTTCAAAAAAATTTTTTTGAAATTTTTTTAATAAAAAATTTTTTCTTTACCAAATTATATCTCGGAACTAAAGGATAATAGCGAGTATGTTGATATGCTCTAGAAAGGTCCTTTACTGCCGTTCTCAATGCCAAATATTTATGAATGAGACGGTAAAGTTCTGTGCTAAGTTGACCCATCAAGTTGCGTAAATCTTCCATTGATTTCACTTTAAAAATTTAATTTTAAAAATTTTTTGTGAAATTATTAATATACTTCTTAAAGTATTTAATAAAGTAGAGCCCTTTGCGCGTTCAGCAATACACATTGTTGTTCCGAGAAGTTGTGCAATTGCCCCACCAGGCTTGGGAGAAGTTTCGTTTCGCCCATATTGTTCATCGAGCAAATTGGCAACCCTATTTAATTTTTAAAAATTATTTCATGTTAGATATATTTTTTTCATTATATTTTTTACTCAATTTAACGTAACCCACAATTGATGCCTCGATTTCAGTTAAATTCTCTAAATTTACATTGGATGACAGAAAAGTTAATTGGGAAAGAAGAAAGAAAAGTTGCGCGCGATTTGTCTCTCCAATCTGAGTGTTATTTCTTTCTCAGGATGCCCGCGATTTTTATGCTATCCTAGAATGATCAACGATACTCCAAATAATGAATACACTTGATTTTGGGCTCTGTATACATTAAAAAATCATATAGCATTTAAAAAGACTGGGAGTATTGTATGAGAAGAGAATCGAGATATGTAGATATCTCTAAAAATATCTATTTATTGTTCGAGCTCTCGATTCGGTTCGAACACACAGGGGTCGATCTGAATCCCGATTTCCGAAAATTTAGGATAATTTCCGATTTCCGACTTTTGAGCCATTTCTGATTTCCGACAGTTCCGATTTCCGACACCTTCGTCTTCTCCGATCGACCCCTGCTAGTATTTATGATAGGGGAATTTTTTATCAAAAATAAACTATTTGTATATATCCTCTACCTAATAGCATATTCCTGTGGAGTTTCGGAAATAGCTTGGGGAGGTATATCAACCATTAACCAATATTCTCTTTCAACTTGTACAAGTTCATAAATCATTTTTTGCATCCTCATATATCTCATAATTAAATTATGCTGTTTAGATTTTGAATATTCCTCCTCCATTCTTTTTATTGCGTTTCGAAGACGTTTATAACTTTTGAGAATATTTTAGGATTTTGATAAAAGATTTAAAATTACGGTTCGGATAAGCGAGATGTAGCTCTATATTCTTTGTATACAGTATTTGTTAATTGTTCTTTATTGTTGGTTATTGGACCTTTAATTATTAAAAAAATTTTTTATTATTATCAACGGTTCTCTTGGAGACAGGAAACGAGGTGAAACCCCGGCCTGCTTTCTAGCCCTCTTCCCTCCATTTTTTGGAGGTTCTGTGGACAGAGCCATAAAAGGGGATTCCCGTCTTCCCTTTTTTCTTGCAATCCCAATCCTTTCATTCAAATTCCTTAAAATTTCGCTCTTTTTATTTCGCTCCCTACTTTCCTTTAGCTATTTACTAAAGAATTTAGCTTTTTAATCTTTTGTGTTTAAGGGTAATTAAAAATGTTTTCTTTTTAGTCAAAAAAATTTGTTAGCTTATTTAATCGTTCCACAAAATGGGAACAAAAAATCGGCGGATAATTGCTGTATGAACAAAAGACAAAATATTTTTAGCCTACGAATTTTAAGGATACGTTGGAATTTATTATTTTTATTTACTTATCAGATTTAGAATATTAAATCAGATTTAGTAAATAATTAGTAATATTAAAAGATTAAGAAGAATCTTTCAAAAATTATCCCAAAAATCTTAAAAATTAGGTAAAAAATGAAAATTTCTAAAAACAAAAGGACCTAGAAGGACCTAGAATTTTATTAAATTTTTAAATTCTGGGATAACAGAGCCAGAATCGACAACCGTGTCTCATGTTGATTAAATGGACCCGAAAACCAATAATGGACCGAAATTATAAAGCAACCGAAACCCAGGGGTATTTTTAATTGGGTTGGACACTGTCCACAAAAGTCAGTGTATTTAGCGAATAAAACAGTGTAAAAGGCAAGGAAATTAATAAAATTTATTTTTAAGTACCGTTAGGTATTGTTGTCCCATTCCCTCCATCTTTAGCTAACGAGAAAAATACGTTGAACATATCTTCAAAAATTTAGAAAATTAGAAAAAATTATTTTTAATAACCAAAAAATATATTTTTGGTCAACTAATTGAATTTATATATTTTTTAAAAAAATATAAAAATAGAAAAATGGAAATGGCAGGTGGCATTTTTTGAGAGTTTTTTCTCGCCTAGTCAACTTACTAGACAATTTTTTTGTGTGCCTTTCAGTCATGCATAAATTTCTTTTTTTTCGCCTTTTATTATTTTGTTAAATAAATAATGCAAAAATTTTTAGTGTCAAAAGAAGAAAAAATTTTTTTTTTATTAAAAAAAAGAAAATTCCCAAGAGTATATATTGCTTACTTAGATTTATTTTTAAATTTTGAAAAAAAAATAAATTTATTCTCATAAATATTTTTGGACATTTTTGTAGTTTAAAAAGAGTGCATGGATTTAATTTATTTTTTATTTATTGTTGCATTTTTGACAGAAAATTAAATTAAAAAATTTTTTGGGAGGGAGAAATTTTGGTACTATGCGTTTATATCCCCACATTTCTGCAAATGTTTGTCCGCACTTTTTCCCTTTCTTTCTCCTCTCATAAAGATTAGAAATGGTCAATTATTAATACACCTTATTTTCTTTTTCTTCTCCTTTTTTCTCCTCTCAAAAAGATTAAAATGGTCAAGTAAGAATAAAAACCTAAGAAATTTTCTCACAGATAATAAAAAACGTCAAATACGATAACGCATCATTCATATAAAATGGCAATAAAAATGAGAAGTACGCCAGTTAATATTATCGTTTTTGAATTTATTTCCAGATCATGAATTTTAAGAAGCTTCCTAAATCAGAAGAAGCAGCCATATTATTTTTACAATTAAAGAACATTCTACTGACAAATAAAATTTGTGCAAATGGCCACAATATGAAGTTAAGCATTGGAAGGCAAATTAGATGGCGATGTAGTAAATCTACATCCCAATTGTCACCATTCTTGAATTCATCTACTGTTGGGCTTTTGAGTATTCTTACTTTTAATCTTTGAGAGGAGAAAAAAGGAGAAGAAAAAGAAAATAAGGTGTATTAATAATTGACCATTTCTAATCTTTATGAGAGGAGAAAGAAAGGGAAAAAGTGCGGACAAACATTTGCAGAAATGTGGGGATATAAACGCATAGTACCGAAATTTTTTAACTCTAGGAAAAAATTAATTTATGTGACTGACAAAAATTTTTTATTTTTACTTAACCCAGAATGTACACCTGGCCCGAATCCCAGAACGAATAGGACAGTAGTTATTGTTTGGGATCCCAATACTTGAACTTATTGAACTTAACACAGAACTATAACTAATTCTAAATAGGACAGCAATATTTGGGATCCCGCAAATTAAACTTAATCAAGAAATATACCTAATTCAAAGCGGTATCTTTCTGAAAGCGAGTCTCCCTGGTGAGATATTATTCAAGTCTCCTTAAATGATCTCCCGTTGAAAGACCCGCGGGTCTCCTTGAAATCCGTTATAAACTTATAGGTACAAGTAGAATAACCCGTATAGCAACATTATTCTGATTGCGACGTTCATACTACATATTACCAGCTCCTTTACTCGAATAAACTACCGTATTTCCTCCAAAATAGCCCCCACCCAAAATAGCACCCTCCAGAGGTCGACGAAAAAATACCCCCGGGGCTATTTTAGAGGATTTACGGTAATTAAAACTTAAATGTTAATCCTCCCCCTTTTAAATACTTATATTTTAATTTTAAATAAGCTAATTTAATCCAAAAAATATAATTCTTCTAATCCTCACCTTTTTGAAAAATTTTTCCTATTAATTCGTTAACATTTTCGGTACTTTGACTTTTTGGTGTTGAAGTGTGTTTAAAATCTGTATCAATATCACCAAAAACCGACCACGCGACAACAGACCTTTTTAAATAAAATAAATTCAATAAAGCATATAAAAATTAGTCAAAGATTAAAAAATGCTTTTAAGTCAAAGCTTAAAAGCTTAAAAATTATTTTATAAAATTTTTTTCTTAGTAAATTTATTCAAAAAGGAATAAGGCATGTCTAAAAATGTTTAAAGTGGTTTTTAATTATTTTTATAGCACTGTTCTAAAAATAGAATCTAAAAAAGGAGAAAAAGCAAAAAATAAAATTAGAGGGCAATTATAGCATGTAGAGATAGAACTTGGAGGGTCGTACAAACTTTTTCGACATTGATATCTCGGACAATCCTTGCTTGATAATTGAGCTTTTGTCCGAGATCATGTCACGGTCTGACATCTAATTTTCTATTTTTTTCTCCATAATTAGGGTTGCCGATGTGGACCGGCTCGGACCGAAAGATCGAGTCGGGCCTGAGATATTTGGCCCGGAAAAGACTTGTACGGCCCGTCTTGATAAAAATGAGGCCGTAAAAATGGTTCAATCGTCGGCACAACCTTATCCATACTATTTCTTTTGAATCTCCAAAATATTCCTAATGGATAAAATTAAGTTTTTAAACTTTGGTCAACTAGATACTTCTCTAACACTTCAGTTATTACAATTTTTAGTCTAAAAATCGTTCAGTCCCTCTATGCTTTTTGGGCATTTACAGGCATAGGCCTATATCTCAGACCAAAAAAGAGTCAGTATACTAATTTTGGTGTAAATCTACTCGATTACACTTCAGAATTATTTTTAAAAACGGCCAATATTCTAGCAAAAAATTATTCGGAAAAATTTTTTTGGAAAATCGAAAAATGGTTACTTTAAAGAAAAAACATCGCTGTCATCCCCACAATTATTTTCATCATCCCCCATCATCGCTGGAGAACTGTGTTGTCTGTGGAATTGCTGCAAATGACGTGCCAGTCTACAAGCTGTACTTCCATAATTACCAAAGAGAGTTGTAGATCTTTTTTGTTGTTCTAAATTGGCTGGTAATGGTTTTGAAGGATTTCTTTTAGAAATAAAATGGGGCATTTTTTAAAGATTTTTTAAGAGAGAAAAGATTTTTATTTTAATTTTGAAAATTTTTTAAATAAATTTTTTAATAAATGAAAGTTATTAAATAATATATTAAATAGAGATCAAACTCGGGCTGGGTCAAAAATCGAATTTTTTGGGACCGGAAACCTGGTATTTTGATAAAAATCCGTTATTAAATAATATAGTAAATTATTTTTTTTTTTTTTGGTTTTCGTGGTTTTCGTGGTTTTTTTTTTTTTTTTTGGGTTTCGTGGTTTTCAGGGTTTTAAGGCGAAGAAGCCCAGGCCGGAATAGGACATTCCGGGCTCGGAAACCGGGTATTTTGATAAAATCCGGATATTTCATAGGTTCCGGATTTTAGGGGGTTTAAGCCGAAAAACCCCGGCCAGATCTTAAATGTATTAAATAAAGTAGAACACAGGCTAGATCTGCAATAGAATTTTCCGGCCCCTGAAAATTTAGACAAAATTAAGGGTTTTTGGGGGTTTCGTGGGTTTAAAACGAAAAAACCGTCTCAGTTTTCAAAGTAAAACAACCCTTATGCCGGCCCGGGTCCTTGAAATTTCGAGCTAATTTCGATAAAATAACAATTTATTATTTCTAAATATATTATGCATTCTAAAAATATTATGCATTAAGTAAGCTATTTTTACTACAATTTAAAAACATTATAATTATTTATAACAATTAGCATTTTTGTTATTTAAATAATTTGTTGGGGTTTAACAGTGGATATATTAAAAAAAATAAAATGTTGGGGAGAGAAAATATTTTTTATATATTTAATAAATACAAAACGCGTAATGGACATGTATAAATTTGTGGCTTCATTAAAAATTGATGGAAAAGGAATTCTTCGCTATGGAAGGATTATCTTTTTTTTAAATAAATAAATTATTTTATAAAAATTGATAATTATTTAATAATAAATGTTTTTAATAAATAATTTTGTAGTGATATTAAAATAAATCCGGTTTTGCAGTAACTCGGAAGCAGGGTATTTTGATAAAATCAGAGGTTTTCGATATTCCGAATTAGCTCGGAAAAGCTTTAAGAAATCTAAAATATTTCCAAAAAAGGCAAAATACCGTATTTTCTCGATTAATTCCTCTGGGGAATTATTTTTTCAACCCATACCTGGCACGGGGAATTAATTGAAGGAGGGGAATTATTCGAGTTTTGGCATTTGAAAGTGCAGTAGGGTATTTGGGGGTGGGGAATTATTGTTTCAACCCAACTCTAGCCTGGGGAATTAATCGAGAGGGGGAATTATTCAAGGGAGGGCAATTAATCGAGAAAATACAGTAAATATTAAGGTTGTAGGATAGATGGAAATCTTCGGATATCTGGATCCTGATCCGAACCGAAAATTTCCGGATATCGGGCCTTTTTGGATTCGGATATCCGGATCCGACAACCTTAGTTAATACAAAATATATCAATTATTACGCTAACTCCGTGATTTTGTGCAGTTCTGAATCTTTTTTTTTTCATTTTTCTTTATTTATTTGAGCAAACCACTAGCGCATTTGCGCAATTATAGTGGTGAAAAAAATACAAATGAAAGTAATACAAAAAAAGGGTCATACAAAATAAGTTAAATTAAATGAAAATCTGTAAAAAAAAATTGAAAAATATATATGTGAGACAAATATATAGGTTAAATTTGTAAATACCATTCAAAACTCAGTACATAGTTTTCAATAATTCCCTGAATTCCTTGGGCTTATTAATTTTCATAGACTCTAAAGAAAGGCAGTTCCATTCTTTTACTATTCTGTGGAAGAAATTTCTCTGGCTTTTAGTCGTGTGGCTTCTTACTCTTAATAGTAATGGCCTACGTAATGATCTATTTGAGAAGACAAAACATTTTTTAGTATTTAAACATGTTAACCCTTTAATTATTTTAAATGTAGTAGTCATGTCAGTTATTTTTCTTCTAATATTTAGTTCTTGTAAGTTGCAAATTTTTAATCTCTCATCATATTTTTTATAAACTAGCCCACATTTCTTAAATGCCATTCTTGTGAAAAATTTTTGAACTTTTTCTATTTTAGTTATATCTTTATTTTGAATCGGATTCCATATTTCGGTAGCGTATTCTAATTGTGATCTAACATATGATTTGTAAGCTAGAATTAAAGTGTTTAATTTCCTTGTTTTCATTATTCTTAATAGTTGATGGCTTTTTAGATAATCGTTTCTAACAATCCTACTTATATGATCTGTAAATGTTAGTTTACTATCAATTATTACGCCTAAATCCCGAATATTCGTGCACTTCTGAATCTTTTTTTCATAAAGATAATAATCATCCATATTATTAGTCTTACCTATGTATAATGAAAAACATTTTTCAGGTGATATTTCTAGTCCGTTAATTTGGCCCCATTTTTCTAACCTTATAAGGGAGTTAGAGAGATCTGAACTCTTATCATTTTTATGAATTTTATATAATTTCACATCATCTGCATACATTTTTATCCCAACATTTTCAGAAATATAGTTTGGTAAATCGTTTATAAATATTAAAAATAATAAGGGGCCTAAAACACTACCATGAGGTACTCCAGAGTGAGTTGACTTATTTTCAGATAACTTATCATCTATTTTGACTCTAAAGCTTCTATTTGTTAGAAAATTTTCAAGAAAAATCATTAAATTTTCAAGAAAATCATTTTTCATAAAGATAATGTTAGATTCTAAGTGAAATTCAGATAAAACTAAGTGTACATTGATTATAAGCCGGGAAAAGGTCCTTAATCCACAAATCCTTAATCTAGTTCGAACAAAATTATATTTTAAATTTTATTAATTTCATTATTCAATTAAACAAATAAATTGTTAGTTATACAAATAAAAAGTTTAATCATTACAAATAACATTTCCTTAGAGTTAAATTTTAAAATTCTTACTAAAAAATATTATATTTCCTGGTTATTAAATGTTTTTAAAAAACTTTTTGAAAATAATTTGTCATTAAATGTATTAGCATAAATTTAAGCAGTCTACATATATTTTAAACAAATTAAAAAATTTACTTCGACATGCAAAAGGTTTGTAAAAAATTTTTTTAATTTAAGAAGACCAAAACGATTGAAGGAATTTGAGTTTCAGATTTTTAAATCTGAAATACCCTTCCAGATATTAATTTATTCAAGTAATTTTGAATTATTGTCATAACCAGTGATTCGAAATTTCAAAACTTCTGAGTACACCGTACCACCCAAAATTTTAACCTAATACGTAGCATATATTCACATTTTTAGAAATGTGATTTGAAAAGCAATAGTCATAACAGAGCCCGAACGGTACCGTACTACCGACGGCATTTTTTGGTATTTATCGGTGTTTCGTATCGGTAGTACGGTCCGAAATACCGATCGATAAAATTTCGAACTTGATCGGTATTTATCGGTATCACTATTTTTTGGTATTACGTACCTTGGAATATTTTTTGGAATCATTGTCATAACCAAAATTACTGGTTATTTTTGTACTGAATTATTGAGTACGGTACGGGTACACAATTTTGAGCTCTAGTCATAAATATCTACCGGATTTTTATTTTAAAAATTTTTTGTGTAAAAAGTGTTAGAAATAAATATTTTCCCAGTTTCTTCACGTTCTCCTTGTTCTCTTTTTGGCAGCAGAAATTTTTTTTATCTCCGCTAGCCTTACAAACAAGAAACGTAAACTAGAAATAACAACTCTAGATAATGCTACAACAACAGAGGATATACAAAATGACCCAGCTAGGTGTACCCATGATTGGTGTGAATGGGATTGTGAATGTGGATACAGAGTTTGGGGATTTTGAATTTAAAATTTATTTTATAAAAAAATTTTTTTAATTAACAGAATTGCAAAAGTTGTAAGTGCAAACGCTGGTGTTGATTAGAACAAAAAATGTAAAAGATAAGTTAAAAGATGGAAAATAATGTGAAATAAAGAGAGATTAAATGATTAAATATAAAGTTGTTAAAAATAAATATTAAATAAAATAAATAGTTTTATTTATTTATGTAGTAGAAAATAATTTTTAATTAAAATTTTCATCGCCATAGTTTTAAAATGGGTTCGATCGTTTCGCTAAGTTGCAAACATTTAATTGGTATTTAAATGGGAACAGGGATGTTTCGAAACAAAAAAATCTTCGAAATCGAAATTTCGAAACAACTCTGAACGGGACTATGAGAGCTCATATTACGTTTGGTAATTAATTAATTTTAACTTTAAATAGTTTTTTAAATAAAATATAAAAATTTACAATTAATAAAAAAAATATTGGAAAATTTTAAATTAAGGAGACAAAATTTTTTAGCTACTCCTTTATTTTGACTTCTTAATTTAGTGTTGCTTTTCATGGAAAATTCTTCTAAATTTGTACATTTTCACTCATCCTTTGCCTGTTTTATCTATGAATAATTTTAATTAATTTCTGTTATTTAAAAATAGGTCCCATCGCTTTTTGCATCAGAATTTTACTCGAGTAGTCTCGACTTAGCACTCAAACTCAGTCCAAAAGTAGGTGTTATTCAAGTTGGCTCGGCAGGCCTTTTTGAACTAGTAGATTAATGATCGGACCGAGACAAGAATTCATACAAAAATTTCTTTCGGTCTCGATTCTCGTACCCTCCCAGCCCGTTTATATTTAGCGATAATATGACTTTCGAAATGTTGTAATTTGTGGAACGTGATAAACTTTTGTGTGAGGGCTTCGTCTACGAACTCTGGGAGGTTTATTTTTATTAAAGAAACTTCCAAAAACACAATCATTCTCCACTACATATTCGAGCACCTCATAAAGTGATTTTTGTTTTGGAGAATAAAATATACTTAAATTCCAATGTCCCATGAAAACATAGGAACCCTTCATTTAAAAAGTGCTTTTATTAACCTCTAATGGATGATATTTAAAATAAACAAAATCTTCCTCCTCTTCAACAGTTAAACTTTTAGAAATTGAATTTAAATTAGAATTATTTAAATTCATTTTATCGTTATTTTCTGGTAAAACAAAGAGTGGTTTTTTAATTATTTCTTTTGTTGCTTCAAATATTGAATTAATTCTATAATAATTATAAATTAAAAGAATCCAGCTATTTTTACAGAAATTTTTAAAAGATACTTGCAAAACTAATATCACAGGATACCCACATCATTACACACAATAGTAGAGTTACCTAATAGCGGCACCTCTATAGCTGAATTCTACTGTGTAACAGGGTCAGCGTACATAAAAATAAATTCATGGTTTCAGGAATAGATTTCCGATTTAAGGAAGTCGGACGACAGAATCCCTACTGAAAAAGAAGAGAATTGACGTAGGAGTAGGAAATAAATCAGTCGCTGACAAAAGCATTTTCCGAATTGAGCCGAGGTAGGAATGAAATCGACGAGGGAGAAGATCCCGTTATAAGATTCGAATTTACAACCTAATTTAAGACGTTTTTAAAGACTATCTAGAGCGTTGTTTGAGCGATATGTACTCTTACAAGCCACCTCATTTTATTAGTTACTACTTTTTAAGCGGATAAGTATATCCGGTAATTAGATCCGATTTTTAAATAAAAATTACTTTTTCTCTAGATTTTTTGCCTCAACCGGTATTGTTTGAATTTTTACATTATTTTTTGAATACCATTGAAATTGAACATAAACAATATTTAAAAGTCTTTTAGCAATTTCCCAATTATCAATTTTGTTGCTAAAATTAATTCCAACTACCCATATAGAACATTGCCTTGGGCTTTCACTAAAAATATTTTTTTAGAAAAAATTTTCTAGGGAAAGACAAAGCCTGGCATTAAAATATTTTAGGTTAGTTTAGATTTGAAAAGTATGAGATTTTTACGAAAACCGTTTCTTAATAAAAATTCTTTGGAATTTTCGGTTTGCTTCATTCTGGAATCATTAGATTAACCCTACAGGATTTCGTTCAGATAGAAAATTTTGAAGTTCCCATAAAACCCCAATCCAGTTACCCCATTATCCCGCAATCCATACAATTTCATCCAACAACCATCCCAATTGGCTTTTAATTTTCAGGGATTTTTTATTAAATTAGACTTACTCCTTATCAACACTACATCTTCCTTTCTCTTCAAATCCACTTAAAATTCTATACTCCAAAAGATTTTCTTTTAAATTTGTTTTTACGGTTTTATTTTCCAAATGAACTTCAAATCCTTCTATTTTCGACCAAATTTCCATTGCTTTTCTAATTTTTGATTTTATAAATCCAAAAAGAGAATCCCCATTTTCTTCTTCCGAATTTAAAGAACAAGTAATTATTAAAAAATATTTAAAATATTTTTTGTAATTTAATTCAGTAAAAATATTTTCTTTCCAAAAATTATCCAACTTGTTAAGATTTTTACTTTTTAAATATTTAAATTGTTCAAGAGCTATAAATTAATTAAAAAATATTATAATAATTTATACATTTATAAATCCCAAAAGTATTAATAGAATTAAAGCGATTAACAAAAGCGAAATTTATCAGCAGAAGAAAGCTAAGCCGAGATATGAGTGTTTAACCTAAGAAGAGATGTAAACCTGTGAAAATAGAAAACCCAAAATAGAAAACACAAATGAAGATCAGTTGGATTTAGTGATCAAAAGGTTCGAAAATACAACTAAGAGTTCTTTGAAAAAGTTGATTGGGATGTCTGAGCAGATGTTTTAAAACGAATGTTAAGTTTTGTTCAATAGAAAACACAGAAAAGCTTATAAATCAAATAATTTGAAGATAACTTGATTTTTCCCAAATAGCTTATCAAATATCAAATCCAAGCTATTATAACTAATTTTATTGAAGCTTGACTGATCTCTACTAGAAATTAATAGTAAAATTGTTTACATTTATTCATTTCATCAATTATAATTTTTAATCCATTTTCATTAATATTTTTAGCCGAATTTAATTCTGGATATTTTGTTGAAATAACAGGTATTAAATTTCCTTCTCTTTCAATATCTTTAATTTTCCACGAATTTAGTTGTAATTTTAATCTTCCCAATTTTTCTAAATCTTCTTTTGTGCTTAAAGGTTCTAATAATAAAGGTTTAGGCCAATCCCTTAAAAATTAATTTAATTTAAAAATAAAGTTCTCTTAACCATTTTGAGAAAATAATGAAGAATTTGTGAAATAGAAATGAGAGTGATCCAGAAGGATATAATAAACATATTTTTGTTGCCAGTATTGATAAAATAGTTCCACTCAAATAGCCAAACATATTTGAATATATTTGTTTCTCTTTAAAATTTTTAAAATTAAAAAAATATTTTTGATTTATTTAACAACTGCCAAATACATAATGCCAAAAATCATAATAACATTGGAACAGAAAGAAAAGTCGTGTCCGGAATCTGGTGTCGTGAGCGCACATTGAAACAAAATACAATGTTTACTCACATAATATCTCTCGTTGGCCTTCGCGCCATTCCTTGTCCATACAATAATAAATATATGTTTTTTACACCAATTTAGTCATTTTCTTTCTTTTACAGGCCAGGAAGTAACGATCGCCAACAAAGCCAAGCTACTTTTCCCAGACTATTGGACAGAAGAAAAAATATGACTGCCCAACCCCGAAGCCGCTATTAAATATATAAGAAAATTGTTAAACCGATTTTATTTGCATTATTCTCCGATTTCAATTAATTTTATTTTTAATAAATAAATTTTTTGTTATTAGATTTATCTAATAAATAAATACTTTAAATATATTTCGACATAAAGGGGAGTATCAACCGGAGAAAATCAGCTGGACCGGTCCGGCTCTTGCACAGAATCCCGATCGGGAAGATGATTTTGATATAATAAAACTTACGCTTTGCCCAATGCTTAATAGCTTTTAGTAAATTTTTAAAAATTTTTCTTCCTGATTTATCCAACAAAACAAACATTTGTCTAAAAGCTGCTCGATAACCTAATAATTAATAAATTAAATTTTTTATAAAAATTTATTTTCTACCAGTTAACATAATAATACTTTTTGCAAATAATTTATTTCCATCAATTAACATTTCATTAATTAATTTATCAATTATTTCTGAATTTTTATTAATTGAATTTACATAATTATTTAAATTAAAATTCCAAGTATCAGAAACTTCATCTCTTGCAATTGGGGCAATCATTATATCCATATCAATTCCATTAAAGTTAATATCGAAAAGAGGCACTGTAGTATTTGCAATTGGATTTAGCTATATTTTTAAAATTATAGGGGTATGTAAAAGTTTTAGGGATAATAAGAACTCTATGGATAAATCCCATCGTTCTTTTAAATTATTCTGGTATTGGTTTGCTAGTATTTTAAGGATGATTCACATAGCAGCATTTAAAACGCTTACAAAGGAGAGTGCCTGAGGTATTTCGTGGGATTTTGGGATGAAAGCGGGTGTTAAACAAACATAAGGATAAAAGAATAAGCATTAGTTGTCGCCCCGATAGCTCAGTGGCAGAGCACCTGCATTTGTGTGAGCTAGGCCGAGCGATCACTGTCAGCTAAACTATTTCTGTAATCAAACCAATTTCCACAAGTTCTATATTATTAATCAAAGATCCTTTAACAGATAATAACTAAAGTATCACTCTTTTACCTTAGAAAATTTCCTTTCATTATCATTAATAAATGCTGTATATAACATTTTATATAACGAATCGTGACTGTTTCCAAAAATCAAATCATGTTCTTTACACATTCTAGAATTTATGGAATTTATTTCTTTTTTACATTTTGGGCATTTAATTGATTTAGGAATTAAACAATTTTGTGGAATAATAAAAATTATGTCCAAATCTGATGAAGATGTTTGAATACCATAAAGACTAGATCCAGCAATTATTTTTGAATAACCTAAATTTTTTTCATTTTAATTAAGATAGAGTATATCCGTTTGACGGAGAAATGGAAAATAAGAATGGGCATTAGCAAGTCTTTGAACCTACTATTAAGTATAGACTTAGCATGTTGTAGACGGCCGTACTAAACACGGTCGTTTAATTATAAAAATACTAAATATTGTACTTTATACCTCCATATTTATTTCTTGATTTTTTACAAATATTTTTGAGCCATTCCTCAATTTGTTTTTCAATCCAAACCTCCATTATTTCCCTTTCTTTTATTTCTTTTGGGGTAATTTTGTAAATATTATCCAAATATTCTTTTAACTTAATTTCTAAATTTGATTCCTTTTCTTTATTTGAATAAATTAATTGACCAATTTCATAAAATCCTTCTCCAAATACCCATTTTCCACTTTTATATTTGATATTTTTCAATGTTTCTGATTCTTCTAATAATTCCAGTTGTTTATTTAAATTAACATCTAAATTTATGAATTATCTCATTTTTTCGATATAAGCTCCGGCTTAAAAATGTAAGCTCCGCGAGTGCACTATGTTCCACCAGGTTTCGATCGCCGTTCACCGGGGCAACGAGGGAGGTCTCCCCAGAGCTCCCGTTCTCTGTCACCGCAATTTCTGCTCCGTAACTTCGGACCCTATATTAGACTGACACTTACACGGTATGTTAGCCGACCTTTACAAATAAACACAAAAATAAGCTAGAAAAGCTCTCAAATATTCAATCTAATGAATTTAGTCAATAAATGAACTACCAATTAATTGTTGATCAAACATTTTTATATAACTTTTCATTTTTTCAACAAAAATTTGAATAAATACTTCATTATAACTATTTACATATAATTTATTTTTTTCGTTATTTTCATTAATAATTGAATAAAATCTTTCAAAAAATAATTCTTTTATTTCTCCATTATTTTTAACAAATTTTTCAAAATTTTTAAAATTTTTGGAAGGGATATTAATAATTCCTTTATTTTCATCTATTTTTGTATTCTTTGATATTAATAAAGAAAATATGTGAAAATGGATTTGGCTAAAATTAAAAAAATTATTTATGTATTTATTTAAAAAATTTTCAATTTATTCAATAACGAGTATCTTACTATTAAAATAGGTTGGTGTTTAATGAACCTTAGTTAATGTACCTCATCTCTGGGTTATCCAAATCTAATATTTAAAGAGGGACTTGTCGAGGCTCTCATCGACAGAAGAATATCAAATAATTTTAAATTAATAATTTATAGAATCTCAGCCCGTTATAATGGACTCCCAACGCTGAACGTGTTTAATTCCAGATGTTCATGAATTTGAGAACGTTAAGACTCAAATTTCCCATCAAATTTAATATATTGCTTTTAATTTATTCATTTTCCAATTAATATTAATGTTAGTAGCGATCCTTAGACTTTGATCATTTTTACTTCTTCCTTCTTTTTCTTGTAAAATGTTTGAGAAAGACGAGCGGTGTAATATCAATGATTTAATGTTAAAAGAAACGCATACACCGATCGGGGTGAGAACACCGATCGAGGTACAGAGGAACGGTTTCCGCTTATTACACGCTTGGTAAATCGAAAAACCATTAATACAAAAAGGAGAAGGAAATCCTAACAATAAAAAGGCTTACACTAATATTAATATGACTCATAATTTTCACTTAACAAAACTTTCTTCACTTAACTTTTTATTTGATTAATAAATTTATTTATTTAATTGAATTAATTTGTGTTAATTAAACTGGTGACGCCCAGTCTAAACATATAGAACACTTTTATTTCAGATAGCCTATATCTTTTCTTTGTTTCAGATTACAACTTTGTGGTAGAATCTGCAAGTGGTCGAAGTTGGAATCTAATTCTACAAAACAACAATAACAACCTTTTGTTTTTGACAGGAATATTCTATTAAATCAACTTATTTGACACCCTAATACATTATCTATTTTAAGAAAATGCGCTACCCAAAATTTTCACTTGAAATTATTTCCTCCTCAAAAATAATTGAATTATTATAAAATTTGATCAATTCCTTTAGAATATCTTCAAAAATTTCATTTTTGTCATTAACATAATTATAATTTTTAATAAATTTTATTTTTTTAAACTTTGTCCAATTAGTTTTTAAATTTTTAAATGTAATTAAATCTTGTTTTCTTCTGCTTTTTTCAATTAAATTTTTATTTAATAATATTTTTTTAATTTCCAATTTTTCTTCTATTAATTTAGTCATTAAACTAATATTAATAAATAATAACATTTGATTAAATAATTTATCTTTTTGAGGTTTCTGCATTAAAATTGAATATAATTCTGATAAATAATTTTTAAATTTAAAAGCTAATTCAGTTGATTCTAGTTGACTCAATTCATATAAATCTGATAAATTTTAAAATTTAATTATCAATGGGGGATTTAAATATTATTGGATAACTTTAAGTATTTTCTTGGCTAAAATAATAACGTCTTTCTACAAAAGGCTAAGTGGCGATCCGTGAAAAACTGCTCTGTTACTTCAGATCGCAGTCCAGAAGGCAAACGATAAACGTCTCCAATAACGTTTGTCGTTAGCAATTGCCGTCTGTGCTTTCGAAAATTTTTGTTTGTAGTTTCGAATGGCCCCAAATATTGCTTAAAATTCGAATAATTCCGAATTTAACTACTAAATATATGTGTTTTTCAATTACCATTTAAATTAATATGAGCAATTATATCATGATCCAATTGATTAAAAAGTATTTTTTCTGGTTCATTAATTTCAGTTTTTTGTTCAATTAATTGTTCTCCTTTAAATTTAATTTCATTTAATTTCCATTCTTCATTTAATTTATCCAAGTCATTATTATTTTCTTCATTTATTTCAATAATTTCATTAAAATCATTTGTGGATTCGTCCAAATTATTATTTAATACCATTGTTTTTTCTTCAATAATTTCATTATTTTCTTTTCCATTTTTACTTTTCTCAATTTGATCAAATAATTGTTTTTTTGAATAACCAGTCAATGTTTTAATATCATCTTAATGATATTAAATGCGCAAAGAAAACGATAATATATTTATGGATGTGACGAAACAAGTGTTGGGGTCGCTATAGTATAGATCCACCGAGATCGGAACTCATAGTATATACCATTCGATTCGTCTCACCGAGCTGAGTTCAAATATGCAAGAATTTTCTGCGGGAGACGAAAACTCGCAGAGATACAGGCCCCCGAAAATCGAAAAACAAAGGGGGGACCAAGCTGATTTTTGGGTCAAAAATTCGAATAGGCGAATTATACCTCATTCGAAAGAGCTCGTCGAGCTGAGTCGAATGACACCAAAATCAACGAAATCCGACTTTATTGGACCGAGATATAGGCCCCTGAAAACTGGTAATACAAAGGGTTGATTTTTGGAATTAAAAATTTTTTAAACATATTATAGTTCATTCGAAAGAGCTCGACGAGCTGAGTCAAATGACACCAAAATCACCGTGATTGAACAAGATTAGACAAAGTTATGATACAAAAAACCTAAACCTATGGGGCGTCGGCGAGGCGTTTGTGCAAAACCCCGCGCGTCGCGCGGGGTTTTGCGGCACGCGCCTCGCGGGGAGTCTACGGGCGCTGGGTCTGGGCTCGTAACATAAACCTATCCTTATCTCCCTTGCTCTGGACGTATTTGGGGCCTCTGTAGCAGCAAAACTTTCCACAGAGGCCATAGGTAAGGAGCTAAACTAAAAAAATCATAACTTTGTCAAATCAAGTCGGATTTCGTTGATTTTTGTGTCATTCGACTCAGCTCGATGAGCTCTTTCGAATGAGGTATAATTCGCCTATTCGAATTTTTGAACCCAAAAATCAGCTTGGTCCCCCCTTTGTTTTTCCGATTTTCGGGGGCCTGTATCTCTGCGAGTTTTCGTCTTCCGCAGAAAATTCTTGCATATTTGAACTCAGCTCGGTGAGACGAATCGAATGGTATATACTATGAGTTCCGATCTCGGTGGACCTATACTATAGTACAGCCCAAGTGTTTGGCTGGACATTTCTAATGCCAAATGTATAGATGAATGTGGGCAGAATAGATGGCGACATATATTAATCATTTTATCAATTTAAAGCTTTAGTGCTGCTGTATTACATACTGGGTACGATCTCCCAATAAACTATAAGTATTGGGACATTTAGATGCGGACCGTTATACTAACCTAGATTTTTAGACCTCGGATAACATGTCAAGTAGTATTTTGAGACAAGCAAATTTCAAAAGATTAGACAAAAGGTAATTAGCCTATACTTTAAATTTTATTAAAAATAACTAAATACCCGAATTATTATCAATTGCATCTTTAAATGAATCATCAATTGTATACATATTTATTATTAATTTTTTAATAGCATCCGAATGCAATGCTTTTCTCGAATTAATATTTACATCAACTAAGTTACCTCGTGTCATTTTTCTCAAAACAATTTCTTTAATATTTAATATTTTATTATTAATCATTTCATCTTTACTTTTTACATTTTTCTTGCCAATTTTAATATTTTTCCTAACTTCCTGAATACTTTCACATACAGCTAATATGTATGACGGTGTTCTTGCATTTAATTCTTTTACAACAATTTCCTCCATGTTTAGATAATAACGCTAAAATTATACATTCAGAGCTCACTTTAAGAGATACACTCTTGATGATTACAAATCATACTTTGTAATAAGGTTATCTTAAATAGGGGCTATCTCTTAAACAGCTCACCGCCCATGGCTAGTCAAATTTAATAAAAACTTGCAATGAAATAGTATTGGGGGACACGCCCAAGTAGGCGCGCGGCCAGGTAGGCGCAAAGTCATAACTACCTGGAAAATTTCTGGACCTTAGCAATTTTGTTACCAATCTCTTTAGCTCGATGAGAGGAATCGTTTAATACTAAATTTTGAAAGATTCGAAAATCATGAAGCAAGTTATGGCTTTGCGCCTACCTGGCCGCGCGTCTACTTGGGCTGTACCCAGTATTGGGAGTATATAAAAACGAGGTTCGATTTCTACCGTAATATTCTTTTTAATCTCTTTCGCTGTCAATTCCTTTAATTTGACATATTGTATTTGCATTTTTGTATCACCATACCAATAATGTTTAGTCATTTCTATCAAAATTTGGGTTTCTTCCTCATCAAAATTTGTGTCTAAAAAATTTTTATTTAATTTTCTCGGGCCAAATGGAAAATTACACCTGTAAGGCATAGGGTATATTCAATAAATTGTTTGATCCTCCATTTTAAAATTAATGATTCAGCATTGAAATAGTTTCTATAAAATTCTTCAAGCGGACGAACTTGTGTTAGTTCAATACCTTTATGAATAAAAAATTTTCAGGAAATAATAGACCCGAAAATTCCATAAACTAACCAAAAACAACAAATAATTCAGGAAGTGCATAACGAAGTATTTCAGTTCTAACAATTCCAAATAAATTAAAAAGATTTTCTTCAATAATTATCGGCGTTATATTACTTCCAGAAATTTTTCTTAAATTATAAAATAAATTTTATTTATTAAAAAACCCTTAATTAAAAACCCCTTAAGTGGTCCTATCCAGAGATGAATCGTATTTCTGATTTCCGACTTCCGAGCCGACAGTTCCGATTTCTGGCACCTTCGTCATTTCAGATTCACTTCTGGTCCTATCAGAGCAGTTACAATATATGCAAATGTTATATGTACATTGGCGGGATTCCAAAAATTTTTACGGACATTTAAGTAAACTATTTAGTAAGTGAAATGTAGAATTTTTAAATAATTTATCAAAATATTTACTCAATAATCTCTTTAAATTCGTCAGTTTCCATTCTTCTTAAAAACATTATAAAATTAGTTTCTTTTAATATTTGTTCATGAACTTTAAATATTTCCTCGTTTATACTTGGATCAAAAGGACTACATCCTAGAAACTCTCCTTCTTCAAGTAACGAATTATTATTTGTATTAGTTAACCGATTTCTAATATATTTTCTGCAACCCAAAAGGCAACATAAGTTATATTTGCTGAGAAAACGATAAAGAATATCATTCAATATTGGCCTGGAAATATTAAATTAAACAAGTTTTTAGAGAAAAATATTTTTTGGGTACGCCCACGACTTTTGATAACAGACTTCATGAGAAAGCTAAAAATAGAAAAGAAAATTCTGGTCGCGAACTTCAGAAAAATCCGACCGGATCTGTAAGGTTTCGGAACAGATCCGGCAGGATTTTACCGAAGTTCGGGTCCCCACTTAGTGGATTTTCATAAGCTTTGGATTATTTTCGTACAGGATTAATCCAGAAGCAAGGTCATGTAGCAAGGTCATGGATACAACTCCAATAAATTTGTTTGCTGGCTTTGCAAGCTGATCATTAAAAATTTATTTTTGTTTTAGAACCTTTCCCTTATTAAATTATGGATTAGATACCAAGACTCTGGAAAAATCCGGCAAATCCCTAATACACTCAATCAATTAATTACCCTAACTATTTAAGGTTTAACATTACAAAATTATTTAATAATAAAAACACCAGTTTGTTAGCTTCAACGAATGTAATGTATATAATTCATCGAGTAAAATTGTGTGGCTAACAATTGATATTTTCAACTTTTTTTCTAGAGATGAATTTATCTTTCCAAGATATTCAGAAAAATGCCAATCCAAAACTTTATTTCCATATTTTTCAATATTTCTATGCAAAAATGCTTCGTTATACCAGCCATACAAAACTAAAAAAAGAAGTTTTTTTTGAAAATTTTTGAAATTTTTTCTGATCGTTTTAACTTACGAGATATAGAGTATGGATATGGGGGAGAAGAATAATTAGGAGTTAAATAAAGCAATAAAATAAATATTTGGAATAAAAACATTTTTTAAAATTGTTTTTTTTACAAATCTTGTTGATAATAAAATTAAAAAAAAATAATAAAATCTATACTATAAAATAGAATAAATAATAAAGGTACTTTTCCGTTATGACGTAACCCCCTAAATTAATGTTCAAAATGCATATATAGGGTAGAAAAAGGTGCTGAGTCGAACGGTACCACTCTTTTTCACGGAGATGCCTGTGGACCGAGATATAGGGCTCGAAATGGTCAAAAACCATATGGGGGAGTGCGCCTCGCCTACGCCACATAGGTTACGTTGACCATTTTGAGCTTGTTAATCTCGTCTCAAAATCAAGATTTCGAGCTGATTTTTTTGGCATTCGACTCAGCTCGAGGAGCCCTTTCGAATAAGCTATCATTCAAAAAATGGAATTTTTCACCCCAAAATTTAGCTTACTCCCCCCTATGGTTTTTGACCATTTCGAGCCCTATATCTCGGTCCACAGACATCTTCGTGAAAAAAGAGTGGTACCGTTCGACTCGGCACCTTTTTCTACCCTAAATATGACATTTTGAACATTAATTTAGGGGGTTACGTCATAACGGAAAAGTACCATAATAAAATTTATATAAAATATAAAATTTGCAAAAATAATTTTTTTATAGAAAATTAGCTTTTGATAAATTCGCGTCTGTTAATTAACATATTTTTCAATTAACATATTTCTCAACAGAAGCTCAATTCGAAAGTTTTTTTAATCTTCAACTGGCTAAATTTTAAAATTGTTATAAATCCTTCCGGTAATGAGTCTTGTTTTTAAATTAAATTAAACATTTTTAAATTTAAAAATTAAAAAAGAAAAAGGGCAATTAAATGAGAGCAAGTGGAGAGAGGAGAGAAATTTATTTAAGGAACAGGGAAATCAATTTTACATTGATTGACGTTGATTATGTAATTTTTATCGGCGAAAATATGGCAAGTCGATTAAAACTTGCTAGCTTTGTTGTTAAATTTTAATTTATTAAATTTAAATCTACTTGATGTTTAAATTTAATTATTACTGGAGGGATTTCATAAATAGAGTGGAGTCATTTTTAAAGACAGTAGTTTACCACCGGTCACCGTCTGGGCTGTAATCCCTTGTAAACATTTATTTGTCAATCAAAGTCGGGGGTAGAGGTCCGATAAATCAAAAGGGCATGTCGGCAACGTCGCGGCAAAAACCACAAAAAGAAGAGGGCATGTCGGGAGTCATGCGGCAAAAATCAAAAGGGATAGGGCATATAATCAGTGTTGGGGTGAGAAGTGCCAATATGCCCTATTCAAAAGGAATAGGGCATATCGGCAGTGTCGGGCCTCATATAATTTATCGGCAGTCTTTTATAATTAAGAAGAGTTTGTCCTTCTGTATGCTCCTTTTTGTATGTACTTTTATAGACTATATTTAAAAATGTTTTTGAATAATTTAAATTATTTATTATTAGGGCGTGTCAAAACATGCAAATGCATATTTTGCATGAGGATATGACATAAGCTGAAACGCTCAAAAATGGTGTTTTTACATCGGTACGAGCACTTTAGGACCCGGTTTTTAATGCATATATTTGCATATTTCGGCCATCTCGTGCATATTTGCATATCGATGCATATTTTGGGAAATTTTGCATATTTTTACCTAAATTTGTGCATATTTTGGCATTTTTTGAGAAATTTTAGTTAAAATATAGCAAAATTTTCAAAATTTTGGAATTTTTTGGCAAAAAAATTTTGATAAAAATTTGTTGAAAAATTTTTTCGAAAAATTTCTTCGTGATAATTTATAAAAAATTTTTTTGGCTTGAATTTTAAGTTCATAAACTCTTTTAGATATGCTCTTTTAGAAGTGCGAATTTAGTATTTTTTAAGTTTAAACATTTATTTTTAAAGAATATTTTCATTATTTTTGCTGTATATTTAATGCATATTTTGCATATTTTGGACTTTTTCAATGCATATATATGCGCATATTTTGGGATTTTCCGTGCATATTTTGACACGCCCTATTTATTATTTTTTTAAACATGTTTTAACACACATAGACCCAACACAAGCAGAACTACAACCATTTTGTTGGGATTTTTTGTTTCCAACATTTTGTGGAAAAATTGATTCTCCTTGACTATTACCACCATTACATATTTAAACACAATCGGGGCCATTTGAATAACTTGGGACTCCATCTGTCTGAAATTTTGTTGAATTTTAAAATGCTTACAAATAATAAAAAAATTTATAAGGAAATAATTTTTTACCAAATTTTTGCTAATATCTGATTAAAAATTAGTCCGATTTTTTTCGAATTTTGGAAATAAATAAATCTTGATAAGATAAAATGCAAAGTAATTTTTTAACAAGAATTATTTCATTTATTAATAATTTTTTCGAAAAATTTGAAGAAAATTTCATTCCACTTTATAATTTAAATTAAATATAAAAAACACGAAAATTAAAAATTTTGAAAGAAAATAGGACATGATTTTAATTTTAAAAATAAAAATAGAAATTATTAACTTTTAATTTTTATATTAGCACCGTTTTTTCCAACTTACTAATTGTTTTTTTAAATTTTAATATTAGTAATTAGCATTCAAAAAACTTCCGTTTTAAAGATTCTTATAAAATTAATTAATTAGTAAACACTTTTATTTTGTTGTTACGTATAATTAATTAATTTTTTTCGAATTTTTTGAAGACCCTCGAATATATAAACCTTCCAAAATTAATCAGAAGACATCCAATTTTGATAATAAAAATTAATTTCCTTCACTTTCCTTCCAAAATATGTTTCAAAAAAATATTTTTATTTTTCTTTTCTTAACAATTTTAATTTTAAATTTATCAACATTAATTAATGGTGATTGTGTCCAAATGTGCCAAGGAAGTTCTTGTTCTCAAATTTGTAAAAAGAAAAGAGATGTGAATAAATGGGTGGATATTTGGGGGAAATTTAATAATTCGAAAAGGAGGAAGAGAAGTTTAAAATTTTTCTCAGATTTGGCGGAAATACTTTTTTAATTAATTTGGGGAAGATAATTTAATATTTAAATTTAAATTTAAATTGATAATATTTCTTAAAATTATTGTTATTTATTTGATATGATTTAAATAAATAGACACTCACTTTTCAACACTCTTTCAAAGGGTCTCTCTTTTCAATAGAAAGAGTTGGCAAAAGTTTAGCCACCGGGCAGGATTCAAACATGCGACCACCTGCTAGTCGTGCAGGATATCGTGTGTGAGCTACAAGGGCATCGACTAATGCTATCTCTTTTTCCTTTTTAGATCGTTTAACCCCCGCCTAAGCGTTTTAAATGCTGTTAGGTGAATCATCCTTACACAATATACCCCTCAATTAATATGTTTCAACACCCTCTCAAGGGGCCTCTCTATTGGAGATGTCAAAATAGAGCTGCCGTTCAAATAAAGACACCGATCATTATGATTTTACCAAGAAAAAGTTTTGATTCCTTTTTATATACTTGTAAGGGATTTAAATTCAATTCCCTACTTTAATCCAAAATTTATTCAACATAAATTTATGCTCACACAATAAATTTCTAATTTTACAACAAAAATACTTTTATTTAAAATTAAAATGGATACATCAAAATATGTATATTGAACTATAGGACCCCCATTTCCTCTCGAGACATCGAATATGATATATAATTCCACAAAATTTCAAAAATTCCATCAATTTTAACCATACATGCTATTTGTTTGGATTGTATTTACATTTGTCAAAATATTTTTTGCCGCAATAATTTTTCCAAATAAATTTTTTCTTGTCTCTCCATTAGCCCAAAGTAAGAGCCAAGACGGCAAAACAATTGTACTTATATCAGATACAAGAAAGTTTTGATTGACAACAGCCTAAAATTATTTTTAAAGAACATATTTTCTTTAATTGAGCGGCATGCTGCTCTATTTTCAACACTCTCTCAGAGAGTTCTCTCTCGGAGATGTTAAAATAGAGGCACTGCGCATTGTGATTATACCAAGAAAAAGTTTTGATTTTCATCGTATGAAAGTAAAGTAGTTCCAGTTATTGCAATCATAACTGAGATGTAGATTAGCGTCTGAAATTAGATCATTAAGATTCGAATTTAACTAATAAACTAGAGTAGCATCTAACCCTTTCAGGGTCGAAGTCGGAACATGCCAAAGAGGGCATGTAGGTGTTTGGGGTCGGGATTCCTTTCAAAAAAACGTCAAAGTTTCGGAGCCAGGGTGCTACCCCATGGTGCTACCCTACATTAGCGATGCTCAGGAGAAGATAAAACCCGGGAGTCAGGTCGGGAAATGATCGAGATACCCGAGCATCACTACCCTACTATATTGATAATTAAACAGATAATGTCAAAATCCCTTATTTACCGTCGAAATAGAAATGAGTAGCTGACCAACAAACGTCCAAAAGGCGTAAAGTATCAGTCTCTTTTCTATAGCTTTTTGTAATCCGTTTGAAGCTATTTTAGTCGTTTGAGGTTGTACTTTAGTTTTGTAGACACAAAGTGTTGCTATATTGATAATTAAACAGATAAACATGAAAATGACACAGGAATAAGCTGCATCCTCTGCAGGGTTGATATCTACTATTTTTAGATCTATCGTTATTGTTTGATTGTCAGCCTGTAAATGGGCATAGAAATCATAAGAAAATATTTGTATGGTCCGGGTTAAGGGCAGAATAAAAATAAGCAGTATGGCAAACGGTAGGAGACGCTTCCAAGCCTAAAACTTGATAAAATCAGATTTACACATTTAAATATTTTTGACTTTCTCATAAGTAAATGGCCATAGAATGGAAGAAAGTCTATCAAGCAATTGTAAAGTTGTGGCTATATTTTCAGCATGTACACAATAATAACCAAAGAAGAAGGTTGTTGCCAATACCCATGAAGGTAGTTGAAGGTATACATTTGTGAATAACCCAACCTTTGCAAAACGTTGTCCGAAGGAGATAATAAAGTTGAGAATGTTCTAAAGAAAGAGTTAAGCAAAAATTTAGCCACCGAGCAGGATTCACCCAGCGACCTCCTCGTAGTCACCACATATACTAGGAGCTCTACCACTGAGCTACCGGGGAAACGACTACGACTAATGTTTCTCTTTTCACTTTTTAGATCGTTAAGCGTTTTCAATTCTGCTAGGTGTATTATCCTTACACTAACATAAGATTAATTTAATTTTATTTTAAATGGCGGTGGAATAATCTTTTAGTCAATCCCTGGAGGGAGTATTTAATTTATAATCAAATTACCAAAATAGCCCTTGCAATAAGTAGCTGAAAAAAGCTAGAATTATAATCCTTCCATTTTGTAATAATTATAACAACTTCAAACGAATATAAGATAACAGATGGAATTCCGATAACTAGAGATATAACAAACGGTAAATATACTGTGTTCGCCAAAAATACAATTGGTGCTGAGAGAAAGAAGCCCATTGAATAATAAATTTTAAAAATTTTCTTTCAATCTGAATTAAAATTCCTTAAAGATTTGATAATTTAAGTCAGTCCTTGTGTAATGAACAAATCTGGTTTTGTCCAATGGATGCCAGATTGCCTAGAACAGCTTATTACCTGATCAAATACAGAGCTCCGATCGAGAACGTTTAATGAAAGTGCAAAAGTGTTTAATTCAGAAGTACATTGAGGGAAAATTTTTTTCAAAAACTTTTTTTGGTGCTAAGCGCCAAAAAATTCACTTGCTTTTTGCCGAACTTTTAAGAATTTTGGTGGTCCTTAAGCCAGATTTCATCGAAATTTTGAGAATTTTAAGGTTAAATTTAATTTTTAAGCCAATAAGTCTATTTGAAAGTACGTACTTACAAATAAGTATGTACATTTTCAATTTTGGAAGTACGGAGGTCGATTTGCAATTACTGTATTTCCATTCTATGTACGGATAGGAGCCCTGATTAAATAACCACAAAAGCTAAAATGTGCCAACAAACTTAAGGCTATACGACTGCTCTTATCAAAAGATTGAAATTTAAATGTGCCACTTACCAAAGAAATAAACAACTTTTTATTTAAAATTTTTAAAGCTTAGACAGGTGGAATGGAAATAAAAAAATTGGTGAAAATTTAATTAAAATAACAAAATTATTAGTTTACAAAGCCTCAATAAACTAAAAAAACAGGTAAATATTTACTGGCATGATGTAAATAATTTATTTAATTATGTAGTGTTAGAGTGCTTATTAGGTAAAAAGAAAAATTTAATTCTCAAGAATTTTACTATAAACAAGTTTTTATCAAGTCTGGTATAGCACAATTGAGAATTTCAAAAAAAAAAGAAAATTAATAATGCCCCAAAGTAAAATGACATGGAGTGATGTACAATATGCCGACTAAATATCTTTCTTTCAAACTTAAGCTTTTGGCCGATTACCAGACATCCAATTCTGCTCCCACAAGAAATCTTTTACTTAAAAAATCAGAAGCAAATCTCCTAATCCGTATAACCGTATTAATTGCCCTCTTTCTAATAAATATTTTAATTAAATTAATTATCACCTCCAACGATAGATTGAAATAATAATTACCCCCCCCCCCCCATCAAACAACCTAAAAACGTTTAAAAACCTTATATAATTACCAGCCATCAATCAATTACTCCCTCCAGAGGAAGGTCGAAAAAATAATCACCTAGGGTAAGTATTCAAAGTTTTATGGTATGTATATTTTTTATATTACAAAATTTTAAATTTTACTAAATTTTATTAAAAACAATTGTGTAGATAATTATCAAAACAAAATATAAATTTAAAAGTCTACAATTCATCTACATATAATTAATTTAAAATATTTTAAAAAATCCAAATTTTCAATAAAACACAATTTCCATCAAAGGTTCATATTTACTAATTAATTGTCTGGTTATACCCGTACCCGTGCAACAAACAGTCAAAACTAATTTAGATTCTCTATTTAAATTTTTTGCTTTAACAAGAGCTCCTTTAAGCATTTCTAGTACGGAATCATCCAAATTCATATTTTGACTTAAATCCAATTGTTGTAATTTGTCTAGTTTAATTGAACAAATTAATTGTTTGATGGAATTACTTGAAAAGTAAATTTAAGAAAAAATTTCAAGATTTGACCCTCCTTTTTACGTACACCCAAAAGGTGTCCCGACTATTTAAGAATATAATAGGGTTGTCTGATCCGAATAACGGATCCGAACGAGACGGATATCCGGAAATTTTTGGTTCGGATACCGGATCCGGATATCCGAAGGTTTCCAACTATCCGACAACCTTAGTCTATAAGTCAAAATTTTCGGTTTCAGTCACCCAAATAATAAAAATCTAAATTTATTTTTGGAGAGATATTGTTAAAAAATTACAGAAAATTTCCGACTATTTAAGAATATTTCCTTTGGCGGGATTCCCGATAAAATTTTCAATTCTCGATTTCGGAAATCAGGATAGTCTGAAATTTCTAATTTTCAGGAATGGAGATCACGATTGGTAGATCAGTAAGATCTCAAAATTATGTTATTTAAAATTTAGTTCATGCTGACTAGAAGGATTGGGGTAGTCGTGGTTGGATGGACCCTAATCTAAGATACCCCTCATATAATAATTTTTCAGCACCAATGTAGTATCCAAAAATTAGGGTCGACTATAAAATTAAAAATAAACTTCGTTATTGTCTCACACCCAGAAAGTGAAAGTCGCTCAAAACGGTCAGAATTTGAAAAGGCTTTGGCATTAGAAAATAGTTCACAACTTATCCCAGAGCATTTTATTAGTTCAAGCTTTAAAAAATTTAAAAATATTTTTTATTTAAAAACAAGGTAATTCTGTTGATGAGACCCTCAACAAGTTTTTATTAAATTTTTTACTTGACTATTTTTCAGGTCAATATGTGATCAAAAAATAGGCAAAAATTCAAAAATATTCACATGGGAATTAAAAAGGATTTGGGAATTATTAAATAAATACCTAAATATACTTTGATGAAAAATGACAGAATTAAACCTCCCCTTTGCCCTTACTTAAAAAAATACCCAACCTTCTATTAGGGATTAAATTTTAATTATTTTCTATGTCTGAAATGGTTGCCAATCATCTCATTTTTATTCGAAAAAGTAAGTACCAATTAAATTATTTAATTTCTAAAATTTCAACTTAATTATGAAAGTTTATTTGCTTCTTTGCATGTTCTTTATATGCATTATAATTTATTTAATAATGGATGATTTACTCTATAATGAGCAACAACTTGATTTGATTAATGAAAACTTTTGGTTTAAATGATTATCTATATTTTTTCTATATTGACGTCTTATTTAATTTTGTAATTTAAAAATTTTTTTCTTAAAAATAAAAATGCTTTGTTTTATACTTCCTTTTATTAATAATTTTGGAAAATTCAGGCTAAAAAGCCACATAAAAAGCGAATTTTTAGTAAAACTTTGGACCATTTTAGATTAATTTAGTAATCTCTGAACTTGCTAAATAAAACACCAAATTAGCTACATAAAGGGGAGAAAGCAAGGAAAAATATGGCTAACTTTTAATTATTATAGCTATTATCAAAATTAAAAAATTAACACTTAAAGAAGGAAGGGTCTCATCTTCAGTATTACCAAACAATTACTTTCTGTACCTCTTTAAGTGCTGGACATTTAGAAACTATTGACAAAATACCATCATCATGAACCTTTGGACACTCATTTATTCTGACAATTCTTAACCTTCCATGTTGTGCCAATCCTTTAAGATGCTTTACTCAATGCTTTACTTTTCTCAATATCCAATTGTGTCAAACAAGTGCAAAGAGATAAAGCACTGAATTCTTCCAATCGCTGACAGTTTAATAGGGAAAGTTGTCTTAATTGGTCTTTCAATATTCCTCCAAGCATTGATTTTAAGGAATTTCCATCTAAGGACATGCATTCCTAAAATTTAATTTAAAAAATGTAATTTTAAAAGAGTCTGTCGAGATTTGCGACATTTGAGGAAGAAACTTAAGCCTAATACAGCTAGCTCAATTAAGATATGGATTGATAATTATTATGATAATTATTATTGATAATTATTATTGATAATTATTATGTTGTTTTTAGGAGATTAAATCATTGTATATCCTTTATATCTGACTTTATGCTTAATTTATTTAATGTAAATTATCTGTATAGATGATTCACCTAGAGCATTTAAAACGCTTAGGGGGGATTAAACGATCTAAAAGGAAAGCATTAGTCGGTCCCCCGCAGCGCAGTGGTAGAGCTCCTATATATGGTAGAGCTCTTAAACTCTTTCTTATCCTTTCGTCGAGTACTTAAATGATACTTCATTAATATTAAGAGTTTCAGCCTCAGGGATAGTGAATCCTCCTATAGATATGGACTCAATTTTGATAAAAAATTATTCGGGTTTTCGCAAATCTCAGTTCAGCTTGTTATGTCTAAGACCTTCAAATGTAAATGTTTTAGTTCTGCAGCATTGCCAATGGGAGATATATCAAGGAAATGGGAAGTATAAGGAATATATCCAAGCCAAAGTGTCCTCAATTTGGGCATTTTTCCAATTTGGCCAATTAATGTTTGAAGATCAGCAGTTTTTCCTTTTTTGGGTCTCCTCAAAGGAATATTCCCATTCTCTTCTTTATAACGTTGTCTTTCCCTTATTTCCTGTTTAGTAAAGCCTAGGAAAGCTGTTGGAACATTGATAGCTGATGTAGTAGATGCAGCAACCAATTGAAGACATTGCCGAGGAATTGGACAGAGGTGGAGGCAAATTAGTTGATTATTTTGATTGAGGAAATTAACGAGAGTATCAGCATCGAGTTGACGGGCTTCACTAACATCGAGATATCTATAAATATTTATATAATTTTTCGAGATAGTCTAAACTCATTTCTAAATATCAACCAAGGGTTAAAAATTGTGGTTAATGAGAGAAAAGTATGCCAGGTGACTGTAGGAAATAACTAAGGAATCGAAAATCTGAACTATCGGAATAGGTAGATCGCAACTCGGAAATCATCGTAAGCTCCCGTAAATCGGAAGGGAAAATGTCAAAACTCGGAATCCAGACCGGACCCTGAGGGTTATGCCTAGTGGCCAACAAAATTTTATACTGATTCAACCTAATTTAAGGGATATCTGAAAATTATATTCGACTGTACATTAAATTAATCCTTACTCCAATTGACTTCCTTCAATTTTGACCAAATCATCCAATGGCCCACCAAATTTGCGCAAATTAAGTCTGCGCAAACGATGCATTTTAGGGAGGAACTGAGAAGCCTTAGCTTCATTCTGACGAGAATTTTCCCCTATCCAAGTACTCTCTTCAAGTGAAAATTCTTCAAGTTGAGGAGCTACATGCTCCAGAAGTGGTGATATGTCTGCATTTATTCTAACCCAACCCATTTCTAATTTTGTTAATTGAAAACATTTTCTGAAATAAATTTTTGAATTGAAAATATTTTTAAATTAAAGTCTAAACTCCTTTATATTTTCCAAAATTGGTTGAGAGATGACTGGCCATGAATGGTTAAAGTCAATTTCACGAATATGAGGTCCTGCTCTGTCCAATATGCCCCCAAGTTTTTGTTCAATTAATCCGGCACTCTTCTGTGAAAAAATAAATTTAAAATAAAAAAAAACTAACTAGTTAGTTTATGTACAATTCAAGTCCTTTTGACAGCTTAAAATTTTCGGTTTGATAGACTTATCAGGGATCTAACAAGTACAAAATCGGGATGATATCTTCCGCATTTTAAAAGGAAAATCAGTCCAACAAAACTTTCAAGCAGTCTTACAACTACTAGTTAAGCATGATTTTGAAATTTTTTTGGCCACGGGGTAAAGGATACTCTATTTTAGAGTAACCACATCATAAACAAAGGTGGGTCGGAATTCCGCTTCCCTATTTCCGTCGTTTTTCCTTTCAGTTTCCGATTTCCGAAAAAGAATTTTGATTTCCGATTTCCAAGTTCCGACTTTTGAGCCTCTTCCGATTTTCGACTCTTCCGATTTCCGACACCTCTGGCTGTTTCGACCCACCTCTGATCATAAGGTATAATTTTTATATAATTTTTCAGCTCCAAGGGTGTATATTAAAATGTGGGTTGACCTCATAAAATTTTCATTGAAATCTTAAAGTTCCATTGGACCCATAAACCGCAATAAATCCAAAAATTTATTTAAAAATCATACATTTTCATCAGACAAGTCTTTTCCACAATTTTCCCTCACAAATTCATTTAAATTTATTTTTTTCATTTCCGAATGTGTTGCATAACTCTTCAATGAATAAAGATCAAAAAAACTAAAAATAATTAAAATCCCTAATTTTTATCTAAAAATTACTTGCCCGAATTATTTTTAGCCATCGACGGCAAACCAATTCAAGTTTAATTTTCTCTTGAAAATCAAAATAAAAAAATATTTTAACCAAACAGTCATTATTTATTAATTCCATTTATTAAATAATTTAATATTTTCATTTAAATATTTTTACTTTAAATTTTTTTGAAAAATTTAAATTTTTTAAATTAATATTTAATTGGCTAAATTTATTTTTAAAAAATTAAAAAAAATATTTTAAATATTTTAATTTTAATAAAACTCGAAATACTTAGACACACTTGTTTGTTAAGGTGAGAGTGCCGTACAATCAATGGTTGGAATTTTGAAATTTGCTCGTACTCGTAATTCCATACCTGCCTATTTTTGGCCTCGTACTCGTACATTACTAATTTTTTTGCGTATAACCGTACTTCGTACACAGGTACGAGTACGAATTTTGGTATGAGCTTCCAACCACTGCGTATAATTGAGAAAAAACTTATAAATAAAAGGGAATCATTAATTAGTTAATCAATTAATTACGAAAATTGATATAAATTGAGGGGTGATAATGATAGTCTCCGGTTTTTCGTACTCATCTGATGCGAGGAACTAAATAAATATGGTATATGATAGCTTAGATAAACTAGGGTTCTCGGTTCTTATAAAAGTTTCAGCCATCGAACCAAAAATTCTAGGTTCTTCGTTTCGGTTCACAACTTTAGATAAGTATAACATCTTACTTAACAAAATCAAGGAATTATAACAAAACTTATTTATAATTAGACACTATCAGCTAAATAAAAGTTAATTTAATAATCAGATAATGTGCTTATAAAAAATTATATCTCTAGCAAAGATATATTTTAAAATCTAAAAATTTTAAATTTAAATAACCAAGCTAAAACACAAAAAAAAATTCTAAAGAAAATTTAAAAATAAATAAAATAAAGGAAAAATGAGCCGACTTTCAAACTTTCAATAAAAACTGAAGAAAACATACTTGAAAAACTTTTTAGTGTTTTTGCAATATTGCACTCATAAAAACTTTGTGAAAAAAATTTTTAGGGAAACAACTGCTTCTTCCAATAATTTTACTCTTTTCTTCTTTAAGTTGATCCCAATTGACATTTATTTGTTTTGTGAAAGAAAAGACTAAAAATAAAAAATGGGGAGTTAGCGAAAAGGAAGTCTTAGGATAAAATAAGGAAAAAATACAAGCTTAGGGGTTGCCAGATCACTAAACTCAAGTTACGAGAGATCAAGTGATCTTACAATTAGCATATCATAGCAAATTAATATATGTAGAAAGCGAAGCGAAAATCAAGACAAAAATTGTCTTCATGAAATCAACAAGAAAAGAACGTCTAGAAACGTCAGTTCAATAATGGTTCGGTGATCGAGTTTGATTACCTCTGAAGAGGATTCCAAATCCATCAACCTTAGACAGCACGAAAAGAATTAGAAGTAATTGGATCTCGATTTTACACAGATTACATCAATCACGATTTGCTCCTGGTTACAATTTCTGGGTATAAGTTTAGCTTCTGGTTAGGAGGATTTGCCTCCTAAATAGTGAACAGAATTAGAATGTTAATAAAAGATCAAATTCACATCGAATTTTTCAGTCCCAAGGATGTATGCAAAATCGAGATTTAACTGTATATTATCACTCGAATTTTTAATCAAGCTAAACTCGGTTTATTGTAACAAAAATAACATTTTTATTGAAATACCATTTAAAAATAGAAAATATACTTTTTTTACTTGTTTATTTAAAATAATTTTCCATTTTTAAAAATAAATATTTGCTTTTCAAAATTTTTTTGGAAATAAAGTACATCAAGTCTGGCTAATTTTAAGCAAAAACAAATAAAAAAATAAAAATAAATTTTTTTAATAATTTGGAAATAAAAATTGGATAATTATAAAAAATCAACAAAGAATTAAGGAAATTTAAGCCCAAAAAATTTTCTTTGGAAAACTTATCTAGGCAACCACCCGGCTTTTTTCTGAACACAACATATTCCTGATCACGTAAAAAAAAATAACAAGTAAAAAATCATGGTTTTTATGAAAATATGAAGTATGAATTATCTATCAGGGAGGGACGGGTTACACGAAACCCGAGACCCGACCCGAAGAAAATTCTAAAAACTCGACCCGAAACCCGACCCGGCTTTTTTCTCAACCCGACCCGCCCCTTCTACATTACCTCCACGTAAAATGCACTTTCTAAAATTAAAAAAAATTTAGAAAAATTAAAAGAAATTAAGCAGATGTGTAAATTTATTTTTGAAAATATTTTTAAATTAATTCCGGAAATATTACCCTTTAAAAAATAAAAAAGGAAACCACACATAACAATTTTGGAATATTTAAAGGAGTAAAATTTAATTAAAATTATTAAATATCCACAATTTAATTATTTAATTAAAAATAAATTAAAACTAAAAATGTCTTTGGTAGTAATTATTTCTTTTCTATTCTTTATTGCGATTAACGGTGAGTATAAAGATAAACTCCTCCTTTTCGTTATATATGTAATCTGTCCTGATATTCTGAAAATTTTTGTCCCGGAAGTTGGTCCGAAAAGTTAAAGATTTCTCCTCACAGTCTAGCAAATAAAACAAATATGAGAAAAAGTCTATAGTGGGATGCATAAGTCTTTAATCTCCTCGGAGAACCTTCAAGATCAAGTCCATCTCCTCGGAGAACCTTCAAGATCAAGTCCATCTCCTCGGAGAACCTTCAAGATCAAGTCCATCTCCTCGGAGAACCTTCAAGATCAAGTCCATCTCCTCGGAGAACCTTCAAGATCAAGTCCATCTCCTCGGAGAACCTTCAAGATCAAGTCCATCTCCTCGGAGAACCTTCCAGATCAAGTCCATCTCCTCGGAGAACGTTCATGTCCTTCAAATCTCTTGCTATTTTTTTGATATGGGTTTGACCGCCTTACTCTAGGAGTAACTCGATACACGAAATTACATTTCTTAATTTAAATCAAATTCTATTTCTGGAATAGGTTGTGCCCATTTATTGAAGAATCTATTAAATCCCCAGGCTTTTAACATTAAAATCCGTCAAATCGTCAAATCCCCATATTCAAAAAATTTTAAAAATTTTTAGGGGTTTCTTCGTTTACTACAGCCGAGCGTAATAGCATTGAAAAACTAATCAACAATCAACGGTCTGCACTTGCAAATGGAAAAATGTCAAATTTACCGCCGGCTTCAGATATGAATAAATTAAAATATTCAACATTATATGAAGGAATGGCACAATCGCTAGCTAGAGATTGTTCTATGAATAATATGGGTGGAGGAGTTAGTCATTATTCAACAGACAAAATAATACAAACTAATGGTTATTTAATTATTTTTTGAAAGTTTTGAAGGCGTAAAGATAGGATCGAGATGAGATCTCTTATAAAAGTCTGTCATGAAAATTGAGATTTTTCGAGATATCAAGCCATCTAACTAGGAAAATTATGAGCCATCTGACTAGAAAAGGATATTAGACCAATTACAGTTTCAAATCAACCACCCATCGTCCTCTTTCTGGGGATGTCGAAGACATCTACCTAATTAGAAACGGATATTAGTCCAATTACAAGTTCAATTCAATCACCAATCGTCCTATTTCTAGGGGTGGCATTGACTGTAAAGTCGAAGAAGCCCTCCCCCACTTCTCTTCATACCTTAGATGAATTCGGTCTGGGATCCCCACAGAATGAATGATAATTGAATAAAAGTCTCATTGAGTAAAATTTTAAATATCCTAGATGCTCTATTCCAAGAAGCAGTAGATGCTTGGGCATCAGAAAGTAAGGATGTAGACAGTACTACTCTTAAACCTAATGAAAACGCCAAAAATTTTGCCCAAGCATTTTATTCAAAAAATACACAATTTGGATGTGGAAAGGCTCCATGTTCTGGGAAAACATTTTTAGTTTGCATGTTTACCCCCTAGTAAGTTTTTACTGAATCAAATAAAAAATTTCAAAAAATTTTTCTTAGTGGCCCAGCACAAACAATGAATGGCCCATTATATAAACAAGGCGAAATTTGTGGAAATTGTTCCAATAATAAATGTGATAAAGGAAGTGGTTTATGCATTCCTAAAGTCAATAAGCTTATTATAGATTAAAAGAATTTGTAGTTGAAGATTTGAAATTAAATTGAGAAAATAAATAAAATTGTATTGTAATCAAATAAAATATTAGATAAAATTATTTTTATATTTTGTAAAATTTTGACAATATTAAAATCTGGTGGGTCAGCTACTTTTATCCTTAAATTCAAAATATTTTATTAAAAAACCCCTTATTGAAGAACAATCAAGAATCGAATTCGTCAAGACATACACTTGATATTAGTTCAACTTCTTATACTTTTAATTTTTAAATTTAACCTTCAAACTAGAGATGAAAAATAAATAGCTAGAAACTAATCATCTTTGGTTAAACAATTTAATTTGCAGTCCATTATTTTAACGGTTTCGTGGTTTCGATTCTGGGGTTCCAAAATCTTAAGTGTTACCTGGGTTTGTTAAACGGTCCCGGAACCGAGAAAGGATTTATACAATCTACATTTTAACCCAAATCATTTATAAGATAATAGGGCTTGGACTGAGACGGGATCATCTTGAAATAATTTTGTGAAATATTCAAGATGTCTATAGTCTAAATCTTTTCTCACCTTCATTATCTGAATATTTATAAATTATATTTTTAATTTTATTAATGAAAAATATTTTTTAAGGTTAAGCAACTGCTTTAATTATTCATACAAATAAGAAACAAGTGACATTTCCTAAGGTTGAAATTTAAAAAGTTCTTACTAAGCAAAATATCAAATATTTTTGGTTATTAAATGTTTTTTAAAAAGTTTTTAAAAATTAATTTGACATTATAACTAAATGAGTAAATATCAAGCAATAATTTTTAATATAAAACCACCCAAAAATTAGCTTATCAACATCAATTCAAACAATTTAAAATTTTAAAAATAATTAAAATACTAACTGATCAAAATGCAAAAGGTTTGTATAGATATTTTTAAAAATTGAGGAAAACCCAAAAATTAGAAACCTCCATATGTTAAGTAATTTATTCAAATGGTACGAGGACATAATCGGGATATTTCAATGTACGAACAGTTACCTACTGATTTCGGGACCTACGGCCACTGGATAATGGATAGTATATTGTCTATTGAGGAATAGTGTTTTTATGTTTTGGAACAAACGTAAACACGCAAGAAATTATTTTGACACCCCACTCCCGATATATCCGTCCCGATAGATCCGCACACCATTCAAATTGCTTATTGTAGTGGAAGGGATATTCTTAAATATTCAGAACTTCTTGAAAATTACGGTCATAACTACAGACTAGTGATACACGAAAGAAGAAAAAACCCGGGAAACAGGAGTCGGGTTGGGAATTGAAACGGGAGTTGGGGTCGGGAGGCCATAAAGCGGGAAAATTTCCCGACTTGGGTGTCGGGATCTTGATACCCAAGCATCTTACAGACCGGATTTTTATGCTCATTATATTTTCTGAACCGAGGTTAGAACCAAATATTATTTCCAGCTTCTTCCCGTTCTCCTCGTCTTCCTTTTGGCCGCAGAAATTTTTGTAGTCTCTGCTCGCTTCTCAAAAACCAAGAAACCAAAGGATGAAACAACAACTCTTGCTACTGAACCAGAAGATGTAGAAAACGACCCAGCACCAAAAAAGTGTGGCAAGTGTAAAAACAAATGTAAATGTGGATATGACGTGGGGGAGATTTTTAATTATTTCCTTTAAAAATTTTTTTAATTATTAGGATTGTAATAAATGCTATTGCAAGGAAAAATGCTGGGCTTAAAAGAATGTAGAAATCAAAGAAAGGAAAATAAAAAGAGAGATAAACGAAATTTAATGGATAATAAAATTTGTTAAAAATAAATATTAAATAAAATAAATATTCTTAAAAATTGATGTAATTTTTCTCAGCTCGACGAGCTCTTTAGGATAAACATTTAAATAATTTATCCACAAAAACAAAAGAATTTTTAAAAATTATTGACAGCCCCAAAGTAAATAAGTTCAATTATATATATTTTTTAAAATATGTTTGGCCATGGATAAGTTCTAATAATTAAATTCTACTAACTAAAAAATTATTTAAGGTACTTCCCATCATGAAATCAATTTTATAAGTTTAAATGTGTAATTTAACGCGAGTTCTTTTAAAATAGTAAAAAGTCAAAACTCATTAAAAAAATTTCTGTAATTAACATTTTAAAATGAGTTATTCAAAATTTGGTTGTCCAAATAAGTGGAGGGTGCAATATACATATATTAAATAGCCCAATATGGATAATAATTCGTCAGCCCCAATGGATAGCTTATACTAGACTAAACGTATTTACTCGATTAATTCCCCTCTCTCGAATAATTCCCCCTGCTACGGATTAGTTGAAACAATAATCCCCCTCCCCCAAATACCCTACTACACGTTCAAATTACAAAACTCGAATAATTCCCCTCCCGTGATAATTCCCCATGCCACGGATGGGTTGAAAAAATAATTCCCCAGTGGAATTAATCGAGTAAATACGGTATACCTTGATATCCGCCTTAGAAGTAGGGTTGAGCGGGATCGGGATCCCGGTCGGGATCGGGCGGGATTATCCCGGGTTTTTCAAATCCTGATCCCGATTTTTCTGATCCCGCTCCCGAAATATATATCCCGATCCCGATCCCGGCCAATCTCAATCCCGAGCCGGGATCCGGGATCGGGATATATATTTCGGGAGCGGTTGTGCATCAGATCCCGATGAAAATCCCGACTTTATAAATTGACTAGAAGTCTGCAAAATAAAGTTAACATAAGAGGGGAGGCATAAAAGTTAAAAGTTAACGAAAGAGGCATAAAAGTTAACGAAATATTGAGTGATTTGGTGTGATATCGAGGGATCAAGAAGGGTTGAGGGGAGTATCGGTGGATTTGGAGTATAGAGGGATATCGGTGAATTTAAAAGGATTAAGTTAAATTTGAAGAGAAATCGAGGGCTTAAGAAATATTACTACATGAATATATCACTTAATCCCTCAATCTCAGTTCTTAATCGTCAGCATTAATCGTATAGACTTGAACGCACTTAATCGTATAGACTTGAACGTTTAACTTGAATGCCCTTGGCGTTCCAAAATTAAAAATATTGCCTGCGGCGCTTAAAAGGGAGAAAATCTGGCCCCTAATCCTTCCAAATTTTTCAAATTTTTTGCCTGCGGCGCTTAAAATGGGAGAAGCCTAATCCCTTTTATCCCCCTCCCCCTACATACCTTATCCTCCTTTAATTCCCTGAACCGGAAAGTAAATCATGCGTCTATGAGACATAAACTCATTATTTCAGCACCGCAGTAGAAATTTTAGAATTATATTGAGTCGTATGTGAAGAAAATAAAAATTTAAAAGTTTTTAAAAAATTTTTAGTAAATCCCGATCCCGATTTTTCAATACCGGTCCCGATTCGGGATCGAGATCGGGATCTCTATTCCAAATCCCGATCCCGATTTCGGCCAATCCTGATCCCGTGTCGGGATCCGGGATCGGGATCACCATTCCAAAATCCCGATCCCGGGTTTTTCTCTAAATCCCGATACCGCTTAACTCTACTTAGAAGAAAGGATACATTTTAAATATGAAGTTATTTTATGGTTATTTTATTGTCTATATTTAATTGATAGGGAAAAAGTACTTTATTTTATTCTTGTATTCTCGCATTATGAAATTTTAAGATTAAGAAAGGTCTTATTTATGTAAGTGCAATTGTCGATTTTTTGAAAAAAAATTAAAGGAAATTTAAATTTTGCCGCCTTATTTTTATATTTGCACTTTTAGTCATCTGCTTTCTCAGTTAGCTTATTTAATGTTGACCGTCTTTAATTTTTAATATTAAAAATCCATGAAGAGTAATATAAATCTCTCCGTTTTATAAGTATATACATAAAATAAAGCAGAGCTGGGCTATAGCTATTTATCTTCTTCAGCTAGTGCAAAAGTTTATTCGGCGGCTGGGAACGATCCAGCATCTTTAGGCTGCGGGTTCTATTACCCGAGTAATAGAACACGGCTGCGGGTTACCCTAACCCTCATTTATAATATGAATAAGGGTTCTGGATTAACCTACCCGCAGCTGAGGATTGGTTAACCCCTACCTCGTTCTCTGAATACGGCCCAAGGACTGATATTTTATCCAAACCTGCTCTGGATACGGATACAGATAATATCAAAATGCCTGCGGATATCCGCCTGTATCCGCTGTAAATATCCGGATACGGATACCAAAATCCATGTCCATGACCAGGACTGATGTTTTATCCATTACACCACGCCGCCTACTGTACAGCCTTAGGTCTTTAAAATAATATAATAATAAGTGCCCAGATCTTTAGGTCCCGAATATATTTTATTAATTTGTATATTCATTCCAGCTTTTTTGTCTATAATGTTAATTATTATTATTTATTATTAAAATTTCAGATGATTAAATTTATCAATATTTCTCTAGTAGCCTTGGCTTTTCTATTAAATATTCATTGTAACGGAGAAAAGGTTGAAGTAAAAATAAAAGATGATTGGAAAGAAAAAAGAGAATTTATTTATTTAAAAAATGTTAGATTAAATGATCGTTTTGTTCTAAAAAGAATTGAAAATTTTCACAAAAGATATGGCAGATCTTGTTATAATATAGATAAATTTATACGTCCTATCGAATTAAATTTACAAAAAAATACTTTTAACGTTAAAACAAGTGATGGATTAGAATATACTATGCTAGAATTAAAAATGAGAGTTTTGATTGAAATTGCCAATAAGGAAAGTATTCAAAAAATTTTGCCTGGATTCGAAAAACGGGTATTTTATATTTTAATTATTCGGATATCGGGCAAGAACTTGATTAATTTTTTCTCATTTTTTAATTTCCTCAGAAAAAATTAAAAAGAAGGGCTTTTTCAATATTTTAGAAGTATGTCAGTAGGTAATATCCCACTTAGGTAATATCCCACCGATATCCCACTTAATCCCGTCAAATCCTTTGATACTCTGATATCGCTTCAAATTCTCCACTATTCAGGATGTAAATATTGAAGTATGACCTCAAATTTTTGATAAATTCCAATTTAAAATAAGGAAATTTCAGAAAAAAGCTAAATTTTAAGAATTTTTCAAATTTTGAAAAAACCGGGTTCGGGCCCGAGTGTAAAAAAAACCGGATTTTCGAAAGTTTAAACCCGGAAAACCCGGCCAGGGTCGGATTGGAAGAAAAAGGACTGGATGCCGGGCCCGGCAAATTGAAAAGTTCGAACTCTAGTACTTATCAACTTGAAATATTACCCCTATTTACTTTGAAATTCAATATTGTTCATAAATTTAAGGTACTCCGATATAATAATTATTTTATTGATGAGGGTAATCATTATGAAACTTCCATATTAGATGAAAGTTTTGAAAAATTAAAAATAAATAAAATTGAATTATTAAAAGAAAATATTGAAAGTTACAAAAATAAACTTTTATCAAATTATTGGACGGAAATTAATTTAATTGGATATAAAATTGAATTGCTAGAAAAACAAAAAGTTGAATACCCGAGGGAATTAAAAAGCGGAATTAAATATATTGGCAATAAAATAAGTAAATCTTGGACATTTTCCTTCATATTAAAGGAACATACATACTTATAATATTTTAAATAGGGTTGCCAAAATGGACCGGCTCGAACCGAAAGATCGAGTCGGGCCTAAATGTCTGGCCTGAAAAAGACTCCTATAGACCAGACTCGATAAAGTGCCCGAAATTGACTCGTACAGGCCCGAATACAGGCCAGAAACAAGCACAAAAATTGCCTCGACCCTAATTTTAAATATTATAGGTGAAATTAATGAAAGAAATGGACCATATTGTTTTAATTGTGGAATTAAACTAAAAAGATGGTATAAATACCTCAATGGAAATGCTGCATCCCTCCTAATCAAATAAACAAACTAAAAATAAATGATGTATTCACGTGCATTCACAGGCACAAATATTTTGACCTTTTCCTATATTAAAAGGAATCCCGACCGTTATCAGAGTTTATCACAATTCCCGACCCTTATATTATTATTTGTTATTCACTTGTTTACCCCAATCTTGACCTGTTAATGTCCCCTATAAATACTCATCCAAAATGGTCATTCATCTTATCTTAATATCTAATTAGAAGTGTTTATGTGAGTTCTGGCCAGACTCTTGTAATTGTCCCCTTTCCCTCTTTTCGCTATGTATATATTTTTATTTGTAAATAGTTAAATGTAAATAAATAATTTAAAGAATATAATTTGAATAATCCTCGAAAGGCTTCGGAACCCAATCCCAACATTTGGTGCCACTTGTCCCGGGCAAGCCTTGTCGAGAGAAAATGCGCAAGAAATGAAAGCACATAAAAAAAAACGGAATTCCAGTAAAGTCGAAATTAGAAATAATTAAATGTGCTAAAATAAAATAAAGTGATTAAGAAATCCTCAAAAATTGAGAGCTCGAGCTTAAACTCCTTAAATGGTCTAATTGTAAGAATTTTGCAAAAAAAAAATGGAATTTTTTTAAGAAATGAGAAAAATTTTCTCAAATTAAGAGTCTCTTCTGCAGCCTAAAAAATTAAAAGAATATTGAAATAAAAATTAGGAAAATGGAAGATAAAGTTGAATAAGTCAAAAACGAACGATAAAAGCCTAAAGAAAATAAAATTTAAAAATAAAGTTGAGCTAGAAGAATGACATGAAATCGCTTGATAAAAATTAAAAGAGATTGGTTAAAAATTATTAGTAAACCGTTTGTTTTAAATCAAAAATAAGAGAAACAATGTAGCGCCGCAGTATTTAAAAATACTCTTTGCTACCTCTGCATATCTCTTATCTAACGTAAATAAAAAGATATAATAATGAAGGCAGGTGAAGCTGGGTGCACACTCTGTCGGCTTAGTGCCAAGTACTTAATATAATGAAGAAAATCTGTACAGTAATGAAATGAATCAAGGCGGGTGCAGCTAGGTGCACACTCCGTCGGCTAGGTGCCCTGAAAAGGATATTAAGCGGGTAAAGCTGGGTGCATACGCCGCAGGCTTAAAGAGCCAAATACTCCTTGAGATAGTAGAAATATGTATCTCGAAATAAATTTTGTGAATATTGTATTGGTAATAGATTTAAAACAACTAAAACTAAAAAAAAAATATACTATTTGTGAAAATTTGTGTGAAAAAAAAATTTTTTTTCAAGCGCAGAAATTTTATTAAAAGAAATGATCAGAATGAATATAAATTTTCTTAGGCTCAATACAACGAAAACAATTGCGCAAAAATGAGAAAAAAAAAGGCATGCAAAATAATTTAAAAAAAAAGTATAGTATGAAATTGAGTAAAACAAGAAAGTATTTTTTCAAATAAACGTGTTAAAATGTTTTGTCAGTTAAACTCATCCTGCAACTAAAAACAGAGGCTATTATATAAAACAAAAGCAAAAAAAAAAATCCCTATTTAGAATTGAAAAAAAAATATAGGCCGCTCACTTAATGAAAAGACAGAATCAGAAAAAAAATAAAATAACCTTACAAAAGATAAAACAGAGAGATAAAAGAGATCAAACAGAGAATATGTATTTTTGAAAAATGAAAACCTGCTTAAAATAATAAAAAGCAAAAGAATAAAACCGTCAAAACCTACGTTTAGAAAACGTAAGACTCACGAGTATTGATACAATATTGTACTTAAATATTGTAAAACGTAGATATTGTAAAACGATGTTATAGATAAAATCTAAAAGGTTATTAGAATAATTAACTTAGCAGTTCAAAACAAGTCATTATCGCAAAAAGACCACTCACTAATGCAGAGAATGTGATAATCAAACAGCTAAAATAAAATAATACTCATAAATGCAGAGAAATGGTATTTTAAATTGAGATTTAACATAAATTTTTTTGATATGAGAGAATTTTAATAAATGAGCAATACCACAAATAACTATTGTTGCTAACTTGACAAATCAATGTGAATTCTATTAGATAAAGGAGCCCACATATTATTGTTAGGTAAAAGGATGGCATAAAACTTAAAAATTAATAAAATTCAACCCCCTGAAATATACGGCATAGTAGAGATTGGAGAGAGAATAGTACCTACTATAGGAAAAGTAGAGATTAAATTTAAAACCGCTGCTTCCGAGAAGAAAAAAGCACAAAACTCCCGCTTTATCTGATTTCAAAAAAAAACACAATTAATTAATAATGCAGGACAAAAAGAAATCTTACTATGGAAGAGCGAGAAAAATTAGAAATAGAACATGAAAAAAGGCGAGTGTAGTAAAAAAAAATGAAAATGACAATTTTTACATTATAAATTGCTCCGACAATTTAAACAAACATTGAAATTCCGGCTATTGACGACCTTACCAAGTATCGGAAAAATATCAAGCAGAATTAAATAAACATTTGAAAATGTTAAAAATAGGAGTAATTAAAAAAAATATGAGATAAGAGAAGCAAATAAAATAGAACTAAAAGAATATATGTAGGTCTTCACCCATCCCTAAAAAAATAGGAGATTCACCGGCAAATCGAATGTTTAAAAGGGAAATGAATACCTAAATTGATAAGCTGAAACACCGGCAGGGAAAAAAATCAAATACCGTCAGAAAATAAACATTAGTCTCGCCGAGAAAAACACTAATTTGTTTTAAAATAATGAAATGCCCGAAGAAATTGTTAGTAAAATAATTCACCGGGACTTGATAAAAGCCGTCAATTTTCAACAAGTCACACGCAAAAGTCGCACATGGAGTAATATTTTTTAGAAAATTTGTTGAGAAAACCAAAAGTAAGATTTAATAAAATAACATGTAGTACATAATCCCAAAACCGAGAAAAAAGTAGAGAAAAATCCCCTGTCTTAAATTGGGAGAATCGACCGAAACATCAGAAGAAGATAACTTCCTACAACGATAAAAACATAGGCCTCTGCAGCAAAATCAACTCAGGAAGGATGAAGAAATGTTCAAAAAATCAACTAAATGGAAACAAAAAGTCTGCTCTGCAACTTGAAAACAAAAAAGGAACTCAACTAAAATCGCTGCTCTTCTACAAAGTGTTTGACTGGATTGTAATAAAACCCCTTTTAACATTTATTGCTAACTATCCAAATTTCACCTCACTTTGTTTTCCGTCTATTTACCAAAAATTTTTCTGTACTCATGTAAAACAACCCATAACCCTTTCTTTTTCAACGTAATATCCCTATAATTAATTTTTCGGAGAATTTGGCAAAAAAAAAAGCTGAAAAAAAAAAGAAACATTAAAGAAGAAAACTAAAGAATAATTCAAAGCGAATTATAGCTTTTACAATAATTAATAAAAGTATACTAGTAATTTGAAAGCCGTCGCCAAGACGAGAGACAATCAAAATAAAAATTAAAATTTTAAAGATAAAGCTTGGTCGGAGTAAAATTGTAAGGAAGTATTAAAAAAAAAACCGTCGTTCGGAATTGTACGATGAGGAAATTAAATTCTTAAATCTTGTAGAATATTAAAAAAAATATATATTACATTAATAAAATAGCCTAAATTACCCTCATTTTAAAAAAAAAAATTAAACTACAATTTTGAACGTGGACGTTCAAATAAAGGGGGAAGGAATGCTGCATCCCTCCTAATCAAATAAACAAACTAAAAATAAATGATGTATTCACGTGCATTCACAGGCACAAATATTTTGACCTTTTCCTATATTAAAAGGAATCCCGACCGTTATCAGAGTTTATCACAATTCCCGACCCTTATATTATTATTTGTTATTCACTTGTTTACCCCAATCTTGACCTGTTAATGTCCCCTATAAATACTCATCCAAAATGGTCATTCATCTTATCTTAATATCTAATTAGAAGTGTTTATGTGAGTTCTGGCCAGACTCTTGTAATTGTCCCCTTTCCCTCTTTTCGCTATGTATATATTTTTATTTGTAAATAGTTAAATGTAAATAAATAATTTAAAGAATATAATTTGAATAATCCTCGAAAGGCTTCGGAACCCAATCCCAACAATATCATCGATATATTTTCCTTTTACGACTAAAATCCCATCCAAAGATGGATAAAAATGAACAAAAAATAAACCTATGTAACCTTCATGAAACGAACCTTCATGAAACGAATTTGTTCATCTCTCGTCTCTCTCATTGACCTATCACCTGAGATCAGTCCGAACCTAGAATTTTCGATATCCGAACGTTTTTCGTGATTAGGATATCGAGATCCGCCTCCCCTACTCGGGATGGAATTATAACGAGAGTGAACTGCATATTTCGTAAACTCACTTTAAGGATTCGCTTAAGTGTGTTTGACTCCATCTAATTTCTAAAAAATTCACCAAATTGTAAAATTAAAAAATCTAAAAATTGATTGAATAAAAATAAAAAGTTGAACTATAAAATAGCTATCTGAATACAACCATTCTTAAATAAATGAAAAAAATTACCAGCTAAACATCTTCCTTTTCAATAAAAAAATATGTTTAAAGTAGTAGTAAAAAAATGATCAAAATACATATGTAAATTAGATATTTCTTTCTCCCAATTTACAAAAAAAAAATTTAAAAATAAAAAGGGGTGTTAATTTACCCATTATCACACAAAAGATTTGAATTTTTTATTTAATTTTTTTTGTATTTTTGCTTGTAAAATAATAATAAAGCCACTAATTTTTTATACCCCTAGCATGATCCGTGGCGCGACATTTGGGATCAGACTTTCGAGGACCCGAGGGTTGCGATTATTTAGGAGACAATATTTGGGGTCGAAATGGAATTAAAAAAACTGGGCAATTAAAAAAGTTTTTGAAGAAACTTCTTTTTCGCTAGAAAAACGTTTTTATGTTCAAGGCTGAAAATTGGAAGAAAAGGTTTATGTTACCGGTGCAGAACAAAAATATCGGTTATCAACATAGTACGCATTCCTATTAAAAACTCACGATCTATACGTTTTTTAATTTGATGGGTAGAGCTGCCTAAACATTATTGCCGATTTAAGACTTTCATTATAGGTACAATCTGGATAGTCGGCATAAAATGCCTTCATTAATTTTTAACCTTATTTCGTCTTCTAATCACTTTGAAGAATTTGCAATTAGAAGTAAACAAAAATATTTTTTACCCGAAGAAAAAGAAATTTTACATTATTAGCTAACTATTGGCCAAGAATTCAACTTGAATTGGAATTAGAAAATAAACAAAAATACCGTATACTCCCTCTAGGGGGTCGGTTTATTAGAAGGGGTCGGTCTAGTAGGAAGAGTCGCACTATTAGGAAAAATACGATAATTTCTAATTCAGACATTATTCTTAAAATTTGTTTAAAAAATATTTTCGTATTTTTATTAAAGTCAATCTATAATCTCTTGGCAGATTTATTATTTATATGGCTGTATATTTTAAGTTATTTCTAAATTTCTAGTTAAACACCGGCTGTAATAGTTAAGTTTGTGTTTCCCCTTTTTTCTTTTGGCTGTAATGTAGTGTACCGAGGTAAAAGTTTGGGACGTGGCATGTCATTCGATTCGTCTCGATGAGCTGAGTCGAACGGTACCAATCCCAATTTCAGAAAATGATTCTGGATCCAGTTATATTATACCAAAATCGACCTTACTCCCTCATGGTTTTTCAATATTTCGGGACCTATAACTCGGTCCAGAATAATTTCCCAAATTGTGAGCAGTACCGTTCGACTCAGCTCGTCGAGACCAATCTAATGACATGTGTCACGTCCCGAACTTTTACCTCGGTACACTACACTACAGCTGAAAGTAAAAAAAGGGGAAACACAAACTTAATTATTGCCCACCGGCTTTATTCTTAGGAAATTTTAAAATAATGTTTTTAATGTTAAAAAAAATTTCCAAAAATATTTCTTGAAAAAATATTTAAAAAAAATTTTGCTACTCGTAAACAGTCTCAAAATTATTAACATGAGGATAATTGGACTTAACTGGAAAAAAAAGATTCTTATCCTATAAAATCTAGCTAATCATTAGAAAAATTACACAAAAAACAGTTTTATTTTTTCAGAATCAATTAAAATTAACTTGTGTTTAAATATAAAATTAAATAGCTTTTAGAGCAACAAAAATTTAAATTTAATTCAAGAACCAAATCGATTTGATTCATTAATTAGCCAAATCTCATTCAAAATTTAAAAGAGTTTCAACAAAATTGGTATCCAATTTGTAAACAAACGCCTTCTCCCCAAAATTAGTTTTAACGTCAGCATTCCCCTCAGACAACGTAAATGTTGGAGTTAATTCTTCACTTTCCTCTTCGAAACTAATTGCTCTTCCTAAAAATCATTAAGATATTATATGCATGGACCGGCATCCATTTTATTCTTAAATCTTCGGATTTACTTGGAATGTCAATTTTTCACTGGTATTTGATTTTTCCGTAAGGTGTTAATTTAGGGTGTTTTCTGTAAGGTGTTAATGTTATTTGATGTCTTGAGAGTCCCAGCAAAATCAAAAAATGCCTGGGATTCTTCTGTACTCTTGGCACAGAAAAAACCCAAGCCTTGGTCCAGATCCAGGCCGATCTCTAATACCTTCGGCTCGCTCCTTAGGCCTCAACAATCCCTAAAGTCTACCCTTACGGAAAATCATACTAAAATAAAATAGGAAAATTAACTGTTTTTTCCCATCCTAAAAAGTGAAAAAAAATTGGATGACAGTATTCCTTCCAGATAGTGCCAATATTTATATAATAGTAATTTTAAAAAATACCAATAAAATGTCCATTCACGGTAAAAAAAACAAAAGTCTTCGGTTTGTCAAATAAATCATTTTTTGGAGAAGTTACCATACCACAACCAGCAGTAAACAGATTGGACGGAGCAAAAGGATAAGTAAATTCTTCCTCCTCAGTATTTTTAATTTTAACTTCATTTTCGTTTGATTTGAACATATGAACTCCATTGAAGTCATCATTAATAATTCCAATAGATTTAAGCCTAAAATTATATTTAAAGTAATTTTTAAATAACTAGAGTGGGCCGAGGTCGGGATTTTCACAAAAAATCGGGAACTTTGGAATACTGATCCTTGTTTTTCGGTGTCAGGATCAGAAGAATCGGGATTCAAAAAACCCAGGATAATTGCGCCCGATCCCGGCCAACTCTATAAATAACAATGTTGTAAACAAATTGCTAGTTTAGTATGCCCGTTGAAAAAAAAATTAAAATTGTGGACAAAATTGTTTTTTGCGAACAAATCCAGTTTAAATTTTTATAAAAAATCAACTATTCAATTCCGCAAAAAGTGCGGAATTTTCCACAATAATCCTTATAGATATGATAAATAAATTTAAACAAACTTGCTAATATCCTGCAACGTCACTTCGAAATATTGAACTCCAAAATAATTATTAGTAATTTTTTTGAATGGTTGACCAGCATAATAAAGAGCTTGATTAAATTCAGCATTGAAAAACGAGTTTTCATTGCAAACAAATTTCTGAAACGGAAAAACGGGTCAATGTTAAGAAAAATTATTTTTCATTACTAGATATCTAATAAGTTGTTTTATGGTTAAATGGGACTGTAAGGATGGGAAATTTTTTTTTATTTTGGCAAAAAAACCAAAAGAAAATGTTCGGTGAGACTATAAGAATTTTTTAATAACTGGACATCTGATATCTTCCTACGAACAGAATTAATGCGCTGAGTTTATAAATTTCAATAATGTGTGCAAAATTTTCCTGAGACAACACTACGGCCATGCCTGGTGTGGGTGGGTGTGGGGCAGGGGTGTGCCGAAACGGATTTTAAAAAGCGAAACGGATTTTAAAAAGATGGATTTTAAAAAGAAAAAGATTAAAAGCGAAACGGATTTTAAAAAGATTATTTGTAAATATGTATATGTATAAGGGATTTAATTTTTTCCTAACTAAATTTAAAAAAATGTACAAAATACGCACACAATCTGAGAATAGGCTAAGAACCTGATTTTACACCTTGAAGACGAAAGTTTTTTTTTGCAAAAATACTTAACTTGGTTGTTTAAGGGAAGGTGGGGCTGAAAATATTTAAAGTTGGAGCTTTATTTTTAGAAAATATGGAATTCTTAGAATATTTATGCATATGTCGAAATTTAAAACTCATGTCCGTAATACGCGTCCAATAAAATGTTTAACGTCCAAACATTTTTTGCGTCCAATCACATTCTCCTACGTCCAATCTACAACGATAATAACTCGTTTTTTCGTGTTAGAACCTATGGTCCGGTATTGTGAAAGTGTAACATAACTCTGTGCGAATAATTTTTTATTTCCATAAATTTTATGGTATTAAATTGCAGAACTGGTACATATAATTGACCCGTAGGGGTAGATTGTCTGGACAAAAACCAAAATCAATTAACATGATATGAATTTTTTGTAAAATTTAATTTAGTTTAAAAATCTCGTTGAAAATTTACTATAAAATTATTTCATTTTAAATCTTCATCTCATTGGAATAAATAAATTATTAAATTTTCACATAGCATACATTTCTGTCCATATGCGAACATTAGTATTATACTGTTCTCTGTCATTCATATAAAGTTCAGCAATGCTAGGCACAAGTGGACTGTCAGGATTTGGATCGCATAAAAACGAGCAGATAGATAGGAGAACTAAAAATAATATTATGAAATTTAATGTCAAATTGAAGTTTCGAGAAGGTTGAGGAGTAAAGTTAAGAAAGTAACTTCTAAATAAAAATATAAGACTAAGCCAAAGATTAAAGGATGAATGTCACCTAGCTCCTCGTCTTAAAATCGTCACTGCGATATCGTTACTTCTTATATGAACTGTTAAAACCTACAAAATTTTAGGATTTAATAATTATTGGAGATAGTTATATTATTTAATTAAAGCCCTCAGGTTTTCCCAATAATTACTGAAATACCGGTGTAATTCGGTAATCTGAATTAGATTAAAAGATTTGATCCCAATTACTCTTACAACACAGTTTTATTTTAATTATAAAAAAATAAAGGACCTTTCGAGATACTCAAAGCCGGCGACCATTGTTCTCTGAGTATATCCAAGCATATGCTTCCTCGACTGTTAATGTTTGGATGATATATCCGTGTTTTAAATGAAACTGATGGTGGTCTAAACGGGTAGTTATTTGGAAATGTGATGAATAAAAAGAAAATTCCTCCTTCATAAGGAGAACCTGGAGGTCCAATTATAGTTCCTCGCCAATGATAAGGATCTTCATCATTAATTGGGCGTGCACTACAAAAATCTGGAGGATCACTTTCAATGTCCGAAAGGTCCTAAAAAGTTATTAAATGATAAAGGTTGGTATTAGACTTTTAGCAAAGTTGACTCTCGTTACATATCATCGATATATTTTCCTTTTACGACTAAAATCCCATCCAAAGATGGATAAAAATGAACAAAAAATAAACCTATGTAACCTTCATGAAACGAACCTTCATGAAACGAATTTGTTCATCTCTCGTCTCTCTCATTGACCTATCACCTGAGATCAGTCCGAACCTAGAATTTTCGATATCCGAACGTTTTTCGTGATTAGGATATCGAGATCCGCCTCCCCTACTCGGGATGGAATTATAACGAGAGTGAACTGCATATTTCGTAAACTCACTTTAAGGATTCGCTTAAGTGTGTTTGACTCCATCTAATTTCTAAAAAATTCACCAAATTGTAAAATTAAAAAATCTAAAAATTGATTGAATAAAAATAAAAAGTTGAACTATAAAATAGCTATCTGAATACAACCATTCTTAAATAAATGAAAAAAATTACCAGCTAAACATCTTCCTTTTCAATAAAAAAATATGTTTAAAGTAGTAGTAAAAAAATGATCAAAATACATATGTAAATTAGATATTTCTTTCTCCCAATTTACAAAAAAAAAATTTAAAAATAAAAAGGGGTGTTAATTTACCCATTATCACACAAAAGATTTGAATTTTTTATTTAATTTTTTTTGTATTTTTGCTTGTAAAATAATAATAAAGCCACTAATTTTTTATACCCCTAGCATGATCCGTGGCGCGACATTTGGGATCAGACTTTCGAGGACCCGAGGGTTGCGATTATTTAGGAGACAATATTTGGGGTCGAAATGGAATTAAAAAAACTGGGCAATTAAAAAAGTTTTTGAAGAAACTTCTTTTTCGCTAGAAAAACGTTTTTATGTTCAAGGCTGAAAATTGGAAGAAAAGGTTTATGTTACCGGTGCAGAACAAAAATATCGGTTATCAACATAGTACGCATTCCTATTAAAAACTCACGATCTATACGTTTTTTAATTTGATGGGTAGAGCTGCCTAAACATTATTGCCGATTTAAGACTTTCATTATAGGTACAATCTGGATAGTCGGCATAAAATGCCTTCATTAATTTTTAACCTTATTTCGTCTTCTAATCACTTTGAAGAATTTGCAATTAGAAGTAAACAAAAATATTTTTTACCCGAAGAAAAAGAAATTTTACATTATTAGCTAACTATTGGCCAAGAATTCAACTTGAATTGGAATTAGAAAATAAACAAAAATACCGTATACTCCCTCTAGGGGGTCGGTTTATTAGAAGGGGTCGGTCTAGTAGGAAGAGTCGCACTATTAGGAAAAATACGATAATTTCTAATTCAGACATTATTCTTAAAATTTGTTTAAAAAATATTTTCGTATTTTTATTAAAGTCAATCTATAATCTCTTGGCAGATTTATTATTTATATGGCTGTATATTTTAAGTTATTTCTAAATTTCTAGTTAAACACCGGCTGTAATAGTTAAGTTTGTGTTTCCCCTTTTTTCTTTTGGCTGTAATGTAGTGTACCGAGGTAAAAGTTTGGGACGTGGCATGTCATTCGATTCGTCTCGATGAGCTGAGTCGAACGGTACCAATCCCAATTTCAGAAAATGATTCTGGATCCAGTTATATTATACCAAAATCGACCTTACTCCCTCATGGTTTTTCAATATTTCGGGACCTATAACTCGGTCCAGAATAATTTCCCAAATTGTGAGCAGTACCGTTCGACTCAGCTCGTCGAGACCAATCTAATGACATGTGTCACGTCCCGAACTTTTACCTCGGTACACTACACTACAGCTGAAAGTAAAAAAAGGGGAAACACAAACTTAATTATTGCCCACCGGCTTTATTCTTAGGAAATTTTAAAATAATGTTTTTAATGTTAAAAAAAATTTCCAAAAATATTTCTTGAAAAAATATTTAAAAAAAATTTTGCTACTCGTAAACAGTCTCAAAATTATTAACATGAGGATAATTGGACTTAACTGGAAAAAAAAGATTCTTATCCTATAAAATCTAGCTAATCATTAGAAAAATTACACAAAAAACAGTTTTATTTTTTCAGAATCAATTAAAATTAACTTGTGTTTAAATATAAAATTAAATAGCTTTTAGAGCAACAAAAATTTAAATTTAATTCAAGAACCAAATCGATTTGATTCATTAATTAGCCAAATCTCATTCAAAATTTAAAAGAGTTTCAACAAAATTGGTATCCAATTTGTAAACAAACGCCTTCTCCCCAAAATTAGTTTTAACGTCAGCATTCCCCTCAGACAACGTAAATGTTGGAGTTAATTCTTCACTTTCCTCTTCGAAACTAATTGCTCTTCCTAAAAATCATTAAGATATTATATGCATGGACCGGCATCCATTTTATTCTTAAATCTTCGGATTTACTTGGAATGTCAATTTTTCACTGGTATTTGATTTTTCCGTAAGGTGTTAATTTAGGGTGTTTTCTGTAAGGTGTTAATGTTATTTGATGTCTTGAGAGTCCCAGCAAAATCAAAAAATGCCTGGGATTCTTCTGTACTCTTGGCACAGAAAAAACCCAAGCCTTGGTCCAGATCCAGGCCGATCTCTAATACCTTCGGCTCGCTCCTTAGGCCTCAACAATCCCTAAAGTCTACCCTTACGGAAAATCATACTAAAATAAAATAGGAAAATTAACTGTTTTTTCCCATCCTAAAAAGTGAAAAAAAATTGGATGACAGTATTCCTTCCAGATAGTGCCAATATTTATATAATAGTAATTTTAAAAAATACCAATAAAATGTCCATTCACGGTAAAAAAAACAAAAGTCTTCGGTTTGTCAAATAAATCATTTTTTGGAGAAGTTACCATACCACAACCAGCAGTAAACAGATTGGACGGAGCAAAAGGATAAGTAAATTCTTCCTCCTCAGTATTTTTAATTTTAACTTCATTTTCGTTTGATTTGAACATATGAACTCCATTGAAGTCATCATTAATAATTCCAATAGATTTAAGCCTAAAATTATATTTAAAGTAATTTTTAAATAACTAGAGTGGGCCGAGGTCGGGATTTTCACAAAAAATCGGGAACTTTGGAATACTGATCCTTGTTTTTCGGTGTCAGGATCAGAAGAATCGGGATTCAAAAAACCCAGGATAATTGCGCCCGATCCCGGCCAACTCTATAAATAACAATGTTGTAAACAAATTGCTAGTTTAGTATGCCCGTTGAAAAAAAAATTAAAATTGTGGACAAAATTGTTTTTTGCGAACAAATCCAGTTTAAATTTTTATAAAAAATCAACTATTCAATTCCGCAAAAAGTGCGGAATTTTCCACAATAATCCTTATAGATATGATAAATAAATTTAAACAAACTTGCTAATATCCTGCAACGTCACTTCGAAATATTGAACTCCAAAATAATTATTAGTAATTTTTTTGAATGGTTGACCAGCATAATAAAGAGCTTGATTAAATTCAGCATTGAAAAACGAGTTTTCATTGCAAACAAATTTCTGAAACGGAAAAACGTGTCAATGTTAAGAAAAATTATTTTTCATTACTAGATATCTAATAAGTTGTTTTATGGTTAAATGGGACTGTAGGGATGGGAATTTTTTTTATTTTGGCAAAAAAACCAAAAGAAAATGTTCGGTGAGACTATAAGAATTTTTTAATAACTGGACATCTGATATCTTCCTACGAACAGAATTAATGTGCTGAGTTTATAAATCAAAGTGTGCAAAATTTTCTTGGACACCACTACGGAAATGCCCGGTGTGGGTGTCATTCTCGCTTCGCTCGCTGCGGTTGTTGTTCGTTTCACGGAGCTGCAAAATTTCCCAACGGGAACCACATCTAAGAGTGGTAGTGAGTCAAGACTAGTGGTCATAACTTTGCTCAATATCATCCTAACTCGCTGATTAAGTTGTTCGTCATGGCTAAGCAAGCGATTCTAAAAGCTAGGCATCAGCTTTCTATTCTAAAAATCTAAATAAAACTAACTGATGGACTACTCAACAAAATATGTTTTTCCAATTTTGCAATTCTCTTATCTTTCAAATTGAGTTTCTCATCACGTTCTTTAACCTTTTCTTCCAAATCAATTGACTGTAGAAGATATCCATTCAAAACCTCAATTGACCGTAGAGCTTGTTCTTTGGCAGTTTGTAATAATTGTTTACTGGACATTTGATCTTTCTTATAAAAAGTTTTTATATTTTTGTATTTCACTGAAATTAAATATAAAAAGTTAAAGGATTCGTTATTTGGATAATTTAGAAAATTTATATAAGTAACTAGTAAGGTTGGACACGACAGGGGATTCAAAACCAGAATTTTTAGAAAAAAAAACCTCCAAAATGAAAGGGTATTTGTCTAAAACCGTGTATTTTAGAATTGGATTAGCCGAAAAATTAACCGGGGCACTGTTAATAGCCGGTAGTGTCCACTTTCATAACTAGAAATATTTAATAATGTTTATAGAAAAATGAAACAATTACATAAATGGGATTAAATGTCATTTATTCTTGGCGCAATATATTTTTCCTTAAATTGCGCCAAAAAGCATTTATTTAAATTTAGCTAACATTTCTGACCAGGAACACTAGAGTGTGGAAAAATCGGATGGGAATTTTTTCAAAAAAGGGTGGAAGAAGCTGATCCGATTTTATGGGACCGAGTTAAAGACTCCTGAATGTTGAAAAACCTCAGAGGGACCAAGCTGACTTTTGGGGTCAAAAATTAGAATATACAAATGATAGCTCATTCGAAAGAGCTCGGCGAGATGAGTCAAATGATACCAAAATCTCCATGATTAGTTTCCGAATTCACCTCAATATAGCGCAAAAGCGGTTATTCCGGCGAAAATACAGTTGCCTGTAACTTTTTTCAGAATCTTCGAATCAAGCTGATTTTGGTGTCATTCGAATCAGCACGGCGAGACGAATCGAATGAGCCATTAATTGAAAAATATACCTGTCCTGCTTTTTTTAGAGTTGTTTGAATAAAACCCTAAAATTGTTAATGCTTAAATTTTATGAAAAATGCTTGAATTTTTCTAATTTTTTTTTTCAAATGATTTTTTATATTATATCCAAACAAATTGAAAGACAAAATCAAAATCTGTTAGAAAATAACGGAGATATTAGATTTCAAATTTAGTTCAAAAATGTCGAATGGAACAGGATCCCACGGAATTAATCCCGTAATCATCTTTCCATCTGATTTTTTGACTTCGTAATAATGTTCATTGGGATAATTGATACTAGGCGGGGCAAGGACGACGGCCCTATCTCCAGACTTTTGGCAAGCTAAATAGCGATTGAACTATAAAATTATGGAAATTTTATTTCAAGTATGAATCGAACCTCAAATTTCGATATATACCTTCTCACCCTATTGAATATATTAATTTTTTTATAATTTATTAATTTTACGTGTCTTTTTTTGAATGTTTCCTGTTCAAAATTGTAAACTATTGCGGATGAGCTTAGCCAATTTTTAATACATTCACTCCACTTTTCAAATGGTCCTTTGGTAGCCGTGTTATGTTCTTTTACCATTTTACCTTTAGAATCTGTCGAAGATTTGTCCCTTATATAAGAAGGATAAAAATTGCTCCAGAATGCCTGAATTTTAAATAATCTGTTTTAGTTAATTTTTCTAAATTTTACTCAAAAGACCGATTATTAAACAAATTTATATAAATAAAAATTTAATAAATCATTAATAATTCAGTTAATTCTTAAGTTAATTTAATATGACAAGTTTTCATAATAATTCGAAATCAGCAGGGAGGCTTGATCGCTAATACTTCGGCGGACGCCCACCTTTTTCCCGTTTCCCCGACCATTTTTGATTTATATGTAAATTATTATAAATATATTATTTGAAAAAGCTGTTCGAATGAGTAGAATGATACCATGATAAATTAGATTAGGCAATCGTGAACAAACTTATGAAGCTAAATCCTCGGTAGACATGCTTTTTGTGCTATTGCAATGGATTAAACCAAATGGTAATAGTTAGGAACAGTGCTTCGAAGCTCGTACCCAAATTTGTACTCGTACCTCGTACTCGTACCTGGTACGAAGTACGAGCAAAAAAATGAGGCAGGTACGAAGTACGAGGCCAAAAAAAGTGAAAAGTACGAGCTCGTACTTCTCGTACTTGGTGTTAATAGGAAAACTGAAAGAAATATATTTAATTTCTTTCATCCATCGTTATATGGTCGAGTGGCCAAGTGGTGAAGGTGCTTGGCTGCGCCAAAGTCTGTAATGACGTGATATTGGGTGCGATTCCTATTCAATTGCCAATGATTTTTAATATTTTTTCATAAATAACTTATTTTATAAGTTAAATTTTGTTTTAAAAATTATTCTGTTTTTACATGGAGTAATTATTAGATTTTGACCCTCTAAAATTTTTAAAATATTTTTATTTTGAACACTAAAAAGTGGATTTTTTTCTCCTACGGCCTTCCAAAGCCTACGGCCTTCAAAATTTTTGAAAATTTTCGCCTGCGGCGCAAAAATGGAAGAAATCTGACTCAAGGACATCTACAAATTTTTGCCTGCGGCGCAGAAAGAGAATAAGATTAAGAGGATATCAGGAGATAAAAATATGAAAAGTTTGGTGAAAAAGGTATAAGTTCCATGAAAGAGAATGAAAAACGGATGAAAAAATACCGGGTTTCGGGTAACCTCTTGGAGCAAATATTGCTCCTTGTACTCCAAAATGCTCAAAAATTTTGCATGCGGCGCAGAAAATGGATTATATGTGAGGATTTATGTCTTCAAAGCCTTCCAAGATTCAAAAATTATCGCAAACGCTTAAAATTTAAAACTAGATGTCCTTGACTCCAAAAAATCATAAAAATTTTCGATTTTTTGCTTTTTTCTCAAGTATGAGTAAGTACGAGGTACGAGGCTAAAAATAGGGGTGGTACGAGGTACGAGTACGAGCAAAAAAATAGGGGTGGTACGAGGCCAAAAAAAGAGGTGGTACGAAGTACGAGTACGAGCAACGTCAGCCGAAGTACTCAACAATTACATAATAATCTTATAAAATTTATTTGAAAAAATTTTTTTATTTTTTAATTTTTTAAATATTTTTTTTTAATTTTGCGACCAGAAATATAACATTTTCTTAAGTAAAAAATAATATAGAGAAGGATGATTTTTGTAAATGATTGTTAATTTAAAAAACTGAGTATTTAAATAAATTCAAGAATTATGTTTAAGAATTATGTAAAATTCAAGAGTTAACGTATTTCAATTCTATAGCTTAGTAAAAATTAACTTGTTTTGTTTTTAATCAAATTTTATTTTAAAATTTTTTAACATACTTCAACAGTTATTCGTTCAAATATGTCGACAATTAATTCATAAGGTAATGCCTTATTAACTGCTTTTATCTTATCAGATAAAAGCAGTGTTTGTTGTTTTTCTAATATTGTCATAGTATTATGGATTCTGTTGAATAATTAAGACACCGAATTTTTTTATTAACACTTAAATTTACTTTTATTTATAAAAATTCCAACTAATCATCGCTCAAATGTCGTTCTCTTCATATCCTCGTCAGGGCAAAACTTCGACCAACTCCTTACCAAAACTTTGTCCGACTATATAACTTCGTCCAACAAGAAAAAAATGCATTTTTAACGGTTATTTTGGCGCTATGAATGTTGCTTGTTTTTTACAACGAGAGATGTTGTTCCGCCTAGTGTTCTTTAGATTGATTTTTTCGGTAACGGTACTTAAGACCCCCCTATTCTTCGAACCTATTCCTGAAAACGAACCCTCCTATTCCTCGAAACCTAAAAGACCCAAACAATTTAAAATGCATTTTTTTCTCTTTGGACTAAGTTTTGGTATGTCGGAGTTTTGCTGGACAAAGTTTTGTATACGGAGTTTTGTCTGTTGAAGTTTTGTCTGGACTGAGTTTTGTCATTCGAAGTTTTGCCCCTCACCCTCTAGATCGATCATTTCTAAAAAATTATTGTTTCCTCACTTAGACTATCCATTTCTGTTGGAATTTAAAAAAACTATGGATATTTTGATTTGATTATAGACATAAACAAAGTAAAAACCCTAAATAAAGAATAAAGGGTACACTATCCCCCAATGTACCGCGAGGCCAAGGACCGCCGAGCTATAACCTCGTTCAAAATTATCGAATCCGGGTTCGATTCAGCTCGTTTGGTTGCATCCAACAATACCAGGGAACCCTGATTCGACAAATTTGAAGTATTTTATAGCCTCGGCGGTAGGTTAGGCTCGCGGTACAAGGCAGTTCCCAAGAATAAGAAACCCTAATTAAAGAAGGGTTAAGCAATTACAACCTTGATTAGGAAAGCTAACAGGATGACAACCCAATATTTTTCTATTTATTCAAAAAAGAATCGTTTGCAGAGAATTTGTTCCACAGGTTTGCAGGAAAAGTATGAAAAATAACCTTAATTTAAGAAAATGCCAACCTATTTATAACGTATACAATTGACGTATAAATGACCTTTTTAATAAATATATAGGAATTATTTTGTTTTACTAAGAGGGCTTATTTATTAATAAATGTCTTTCCCATATCATCCCTCTTTATTACAAAATATCATGATGAGAGGTCAATAATTTTGCCAAAATGAAAGAAACGGAATAATGTGTGTGGAAGTACACAGAATTAATATCAAAAGTCTGGAGCTTTTATCCGCTAATCTAATATTTATTTTTTACAAATATTTTTTGTTCCATTTAAAATAAAAAATGAAAGTTGTAAAAATAAAAATCTTCATTAAACATTTTTATTATATTTTGGCAAATTTTTTTTTTAATTTTATCAAGAAATTCTAAAATTAAAAAATAGATTGTTAAACACAATTTGGGATTTAAATTTTGTTTGATCAATGGATAAGAGGAGCACTATAAGTATGTGTAGAACATAAGCATCTTATTATAAGTTATATGTATTTATCTTTCAAATTTTGATGACCTTGAATGCTTTGCCGTATTTGGGTACACCCCATCTTACCGCAGCCCAACTTACCGCAGCCCATCTTACCGCGCCCATCTTACCGCAGCCCAACTTACCGCGAGCCCAACTCACCGCGAGCCCATCTTACCGCAGCCCAACTTACCGCAAGCCCAACTTACCGCCGAAAATTTCATAAATAAAATAATCAATAACTGTATCAACCAATCGATAAGGTTGTTCCAATGTCGGGTAGGATTGTTCCAATCATGGATAAGTTGGCGGGGAAGTTAGGGAAGTTGTTCCGTCAACGGGGGGAGTTGACCCGTGAACGGGGGGAGTTGTCCCGTGAACGGGGGGAGTTGTTCCGTCAACGGGGGGAGTTGACCCGTGAACGGGGGGAGTTGTCCCGTGAACGGGGGGAGTTGTTCCGTCAACGGGGGTGTTGTTCCGTCAACGGGGGGAGTTGACCCGTCAACGGGGGTGTTGTTCCGTCAACGGGGGGAGTTGACCCGTCAACGGGGGTGTTGTTCCGTGAACGGGGGGGGGGGAGGGGGGGGGAGTTTCCCGTAAACGGGGGGAGTTGTCCCGTGAACGGGGGGGGGGGGTGTTGTCACGTGAACGGGGGAGTTGACCCGGCAACGGGGGGTTAGCAACATCGAAGGAAGAATTCCAAAAAAATTTTGTTTGGCGGTAAGTTGGGCTGCGGTGAGTTGGGCTGCGGTAAGATGGGCTCGCGGTAAGTTGGGCTCGCGGTGAGTTGGGCTGCGGTAAGATGGGCGCGGTAAGTTGGGCTGCGGTAAGTTGGGCTGCGGTAAGTTGGCCTGCTCCCGCCGTATTTACTCGATTAATTCCACTGGGGTATTATTTTTTCAACCATCCGTGGCATGGGGAATTATTCAAGGGAGGGGAATTATTCGAGTTTTGAAATTTGAACGTATATTAGGGTATTTGAGGGAGGGGGATTATTGTTTCAACTCATCCATAGGAGGGGGAATTATTCAAGGGAGGGGAATTATTCGAGTTTTGAAATTTGAACGTATATTAGGGTATTTGAGGGAGGGGGATTATTGTTTCAACTCATCCATAGGAGGGGGAATTATTCAAGGGAGGGGAATTAATCGAGTAAATACAGTAATTTAAAAATAATAGAAGGACATTTTGAATAATTTAGTTATATAAGAGTTGCGGCGATTTTGCCGATTCTTCAATTCGAAATCGGTAACACTCTCATTATAAAGCAATTTTCCTCAAAAATGCTCCTTTCTATCCGATATCACAACATAAGATGTCGGCCTAATTCGTTCCTGATGTTATAGTCAGTTCGAGATTCAACAGTAGTATTTATGTGAAACAAAATATTAAAAATTAATTAAGAAGGATATTAATTTTTAATAAAACAAATTCATTGAGATAAACAAAATTAAAACATTTCTATTAAAATTATTAAAAAAATTTAATAGATTTTGAAGCAAAAAATCAATTTGCACTTTCCCTATGAAACTTAAATTAATTTAAATTTGAAATTGTTTAGGTACCAGTTAAATAAATAAAAATAAATTTTGCTTATTTCTTCTCTCAAATTAAAAAAAAAATTTTTTTATTAACAAAGGTCATTATGAAAGAAATAAAAAAAAGTTTTTCCAAGTTTTGAAATATTTTTCCACCAAAAAAATTTTTTTATATCCACAAAAATATTTACATAAATTCCATTAGTCATTCCTAATTTTAAATTTTTTTCAGCTTTTTTCCCTTTCATGGTTCCCCTCAATTTTCTCTTTTCATTGAATTAATATTTTAATAAATTTGGCCAAATATAACTATTATGGCACTAATGATTTAATAATAAAATTAACAATAAGCTCCTTGAATATTATTATACTTTAGCTTTATATTAAGTGGATAATAATTTCATTTCGCAAATTTTCTTTCATAAGATGCAATTTGTTTTAGTATGCTAATTGTAAGCAATGCTATAGCAAAAATGAAAGCTATCATTCGGCGGACGGAGAATTGAGCGGAGCGTTTAATACCTAGAGCTTAAAATTTGAAAAATTCCGGATAGCTGAGTCAAACGATACTTTTAGGTAAACGATACTTTTAGGACTTATTGGTGTAGTTTATATTCCTTCTTATATTTTTGGAAACAATGTAAAACATTGATAAAGTTAAACGTTATCTTGCTTCCGAAAGGTAGCAAGATTAAATTTTAGTTCTTAGCTTGTCTTTTAAATCTTGACCTTTTGGATCATAGAACAGAAAAAATATATGCATCGTGAACTGGGTCCGAAATTTTCTGGGACCAAGACGAGAACATCAACAACCATAAACCATCATGTCATATCCGCATACAAGACATGCATTTGCATATTTTTAAGTTCCTAATTGTATCTGTCTATTATAATGCTATAGTTTTTCAATTTTCAAAATTTATTTTAGTGAAGAATTTTTTCCAAACTCAAAACATTCCTTTCATTATTTCACTTTCAACTACAACAAATTCTTCCTTTTTCACTTCCCATTTGCTCAAAAATGTTCAAATTTTTTTCAAAACTTTTTGTCCCATTTTCCCTTTATTTTTTAATAATTCCTGATATTTATTCAACTACAACAACCACTGGTGGTTCTTTCAAATTGCCATATAAGCGTCATCGATTAAACAGGAAAAGTAGTCCCATTCATGCGATAACAATGAATAAAATCAAAAATTTATTTCAACAAAAATACAAATTTTTAACCAAAAGGATGACTAAAGAATATGAAACTCCTCTTATTGACAGCTTCAATACTATTTTTACCTCTACAGTTACTATAGGCGGGTAAATAGATTTGGGGATAAGATAAACGACTCCCTTTATCAAGATCTATATTTTTTGTTATATCAATTTCCGTACGATCCCTCCCATTCCTATTTAAAATATTATATATTTTTACACGAAATAGTAGTTTGGTTGATATTTACACGAAATAGTAGTTTGGTTGATATTACTCGGAACTCTAGATCATAATACTCGAATTACTCGAGCTCGGAAACCTCATACTTGACAGCCTCGGTTAAAACCGATTATGCCCTTATCGTGATGGCCCTTCCCATATCGGATCTCAAAATTTTCGCCTGTTGAGCTTATTGACACAAATTCTAACACATTCCAGGCACCCCAGGCCAAGAATTCAATGTAGTCATTGACACGGGTTCAACTTCTTTTTGGGTTCTTGATTCTTCTTGTTGTCAATCAAATAGTGAAGAAAATGGTTATAGTATAGGTTAAGTGTAGATTTTTATGTTCAAAATTTGCATTTTAGTGAATAAATTTGATAGTTCTTCATCTTCAACCTTTTTAACAACAAATACTGAATTTGAATGTAAATATGCAGATGGGACTTTTAGTGAAGGATTTTTGGGTATTGATAGGTTAAAGGTACATGATCGCTTTTGGGCATTTTTAGTATTAATTCTCAAAAATTTAATAAATCTGGATGACTTCAAAAAAATAAAAAAATCTGGATGACCTTCCACTGACTAAAAAATTTCATGGAATTTAATTTAGTAGTTAACTGTATGCCTTTCAGTTCGGCTCGAAAGATGACCCAAATATATTGACTGTGCCCACTGCCCTAATTGGACTAGCCTCAGACGCACAATCTGGAGGTTCTATGTTTGAACTCAAAATTGATGGAATTTTTGGATTGGGTCCTCCAAGGAGTGATGATCTCTGTGGCTTTGAATCTCCTCTATACACTGCATATCAGAAGAAATTAATTAATAAAAGTATCTTTTCTGTGTATATGCACAACTCGAAGGATTCTGGAAATGGAGAATATGGTGGAGGTGAGAAAGGATTAATTAGCCTAGTTGGTAAATCACCCAATGCACCTCAACCAATACACCTCAATTTAAAGGAACAGGAATTTTGGTCACCGGAAGTCTGGTTACCTTGATTTTTCGGAACTTTGGTCTTGGTGACCAAACTTCCGGATAAAATTCCGTACACCCATTTTAAGATCGTTTTTAAAATTTGATATGCCACTGGTCAGGGTAATCTGCGTAAGAGATTAATTAAAAGACTTGGGATATTAGTTAAGCTATAAATTGAATTGATAAAAATTAATTAAGATATAACATTTGGCGGGATCGACAACGAACATTGTGGTTCTCCTATTCACTGGGTAAAAGCTCATAATTCAATCTATTGGAGATTCAGGCTAGATGTAAATTTAATTAAATTATTAATACAAATGTGTATGATTAAGTTGATATTTATAGAGCCTGAGCCATAAAGGAAATTCAATTGACATCAAATCAAAAGAGGCAATCTCAGACACTGGTTCTTCATTAATATCAGGCCCAAAGACGGCAGTTAAACATATTTATGATTCAATTGGTGATATTGAAATATATGAAGGGATGATTTTAATTCCTTGTGACAGAGATTTTGAACCTGTTGTATTTACGATTGGTGGAATGGATTTTAAGCTTGGCAAGGCTAGTTTTTTAGGAGCTTGTCCCCCCACTCCTGATCACGATGTTATTTCATTTGATTTAGCTGGGGCTATTTCAATTTATATATTCGAATTTGCGCCTGGAATATGAGCTTGCTTTCTTACGATTTTTTGATTCGAACCCCGATCAGAATGAGACAAATCGAATAATATCTATTTCAGGTTAAGTAATATCTATTTCAGGTATTTGTTTCAGGTTCCTACAATCCCGCGCGGTATCCCGCAATTTACGGAAGTACGAGATTATTCCTGCTGGAGTTACTCTCGCAAACTTTTCTAAAGTTACTCTCGCACGCGGAATACGATTTTGCCGGTCACTAATTGTATGATACGTGGATTATAACCAGAATTTATTAGCTCTGCTTAATGACACTAAAATATTTTAAAATTTAGGAGGTTTTGACCATTCGCAATGAAGACATTGGCGATGAATTTTGTGAGTTTGGAATAGCTTCTGGAGGTAATTTTAAATTTTATTTTCAAAAAATAGGCAACTTCACTTAATTTCGGGGACGGCTATAAAATAATTGAGTTTCATATTGCTATAACTTTGTTAAAAATTAACAGTCTCTAGGTCGAATCTCCGTAAATTATATTATATTATCAAGTAAAACTATTCGATGTAACTATAAATATATCTAATTAAAGGTTCAGAATTATGGATATTTGGCGATCCGTTCATTCGAAAATATTGCACGGTAATTTTACAAGAATTTTTAATCTAGTCACACTCGTGATGTAATTTTCGTCTCATCTTAGAGGTTTATATTTCTAAAGGTTTATGATTTTGGTCAAAGAAAAATTGGTTTCGTGGCACAAAAATAATGAAAATATATGGGAGCTGATAATTATTATATCCCGGTTCTTCTAATAAATAAATAAGTTTAAATATCTTTTAAATACTCAAATAAATCTAATTCACTCAGACAATAATTATACAAGTTTAATAAAGTTTATTTTAATAAGTTGGGGTTAAGTTTAGGGAGCAAGTGTGATCAAGACGAGCTTGAAAATGGGTAAAAACAAATGAGTATTTATAGGGTAAGGAAATGGGCGGAAG